>OX637345.1:954609-2392303 GCA_951799405.1 Agapetus fuscipes | reverse complement strand
GCAAGAGTTGCAAGGCTTATGTTCATTTGAGATTGGGTTTTTATATTGTAGGACCACATGCGGCATGTGTTAGCGCGAAATTATACATATCTGCTTGTGGGAATGCATTTAGTATAAATCTTAAATGATATATATCTTTGCAGCTTAGATTAGATTAGATTAGACCCCTGTTTCAGGGAAGGACGGCAACAGTTGCAGGGTGTATGTCCATTTGAGATTTGGTTTTTATATTGTAGGTTCACATGCGGCATGCGCAAACGTGAACTTGTACGTGTCTGCTTGAACAATAAATAATATTAAAAGTTTGCCAATGTCACCCCTGTTTCAGGGAAGGACGGCAACAGTTGCAGGGTGTATGTCCATTTGAGATTTGGTTTTTATATTGTAGGTTCACATGCGGCATGCGCAAGCGTGAACTTGTATTGTGAATAATGCATGTAATGTGAATCCCCAATGTTACATATCTTTGCAACTTAGATTAGATTAGATTAGTAACGCATCTTCACAAAAAAAAATTATGCGTCCTACCTATAAAAAAAATAGGTTCTACTCGCCACCTACGAGCCCTTCACCGCTTATTTGTTCGATCCATTCCCTCCTCGGTCTTCCCTTTCCACGCTTTCCTCTTCGTTAGTCGTTCATCATCCATTATTTCAAGATGTCCAAACCATCTCATTGTGCTTTTTTGTACTTTCATTCTCATATTATCTTTTATACCACACTCGTTCATCACCCAATCATTGCGGATTCTATCACACAGTGTATTTCCAGTAATTGCTCTCAGGTAAGCCATTTCAACCGCACATACTTTACTCAACTCACATTCATGAACTGTGGAGGACCTATTTCTAGATAGGGAGGTATTCTCGCGAGTGATTGTCGACTTCGGGGGGACCTGACACGGCACTAGAAGTAGAAGATATCTAGATAGAATTACGTGTTTTATTTCAATCATAACAGAGGGTCAAAATTTCAAGGACTTTGAGCGTTGTACTCGCAAAAAAATAATACTCAAGTAAACAGGAAAAAATATAATTTGATTAAAAAAAAGTAAATAAAAGTACTTGCAAATGTTAGACGGTGGACTTACAGTCTATAAGAAGCCATAGACAGATATGCGCATTTGTTGAGCTTTAATCTAAGTTGCTAAGGTATTGTTACGATTATTACGAATATGCAAGATGTTAGCAGTTGTGTTTGTTTTGTCTGTGTTGATCTAATAATAATTCTGTAAAATTTAGGTTAATATATGACCGGTCCATAGTCTAGTGGTTAGTGCATTGGACGCGTAAATTGAAAGTTGTGTTTTCGAATCCCGGCGGAGCACAAAAAATATGCCATTTATATTTTATCAAATATGCTTTTCGCTGTAAAAAATATATTCCTTTACCAAAGCCCGGTTACCCAAGGTCCGTCAGCCTTACAGCAACTGGGTCTTGCTTGAAAATTGGCGCTTTTTATAGTGACGACCAAGCTCGCATAGGGCTCTGGAGGTGTGATTCACTCAAAAACAGTGCTCACCAAATAAAACATCTTAATATTATTATTCATTAAAACACAGGAAATATTTTTTTCATCATTTCCATTTTTTTTTAAAAACCATAGATTGTCGACAGCAGTAAAGAGACGTCATGAGACCTATTTGTTCACCGAATATTTTGTGGCGCCCTTAGGAGGGACAATATACCAAAACTGCAACAAAAGTGCAACATATAGTGCAACTTCTGCCAACTAAGCTACACATATAGTGCAACTTCTACCAACTAAGCTACACATATAGTGCAACGTCTGGGTAGCTTAGTTGCGTTGTGCCAATGAAATAAGTCAACTTCATAATTGATCGTTGATCTTTGTCCTTTATGACGTCGATATGACAGCTGATAAATTATCGAATACTCAATGGCAAGGGAAGTTGATTTACATACAAAATTCTGAGTATTCAGATCTAGGTAATTATGGTCATAATATTGTAAATCCACTCTCTAATTCTAGTACTGTGGCTCCCCACTTGCTTATTTATAAATCTAGGTCAGTGGTTCTAAACCTTTTCCAGACCTGAGAATACATTCCTTGACTCGTAGGTTGGTATGAGGCTGAACACTTATACTATGAAAAATGGTTCACTTTACCAATGTCACCCCTGTTTCAGGGAAAATCGGCAAAAGTTGCAGGGTATATGTTGATTTGCAGTTTGTTTTTTAATTTGAACAAATACACTTGCAGCATTTGCAAGCGCGAACTTACACGTCTCTGTTTGTGAGCATGCATTTAATATGAATTTTCAATATTAATATGTATCTTTCCGAGGGTGTCAGAAATGATTTCCCGTTTCGGTGTTTATTTGTAATACCGGCAAGGTTTACTCAGCCTTCACAAGAAATGAGTTCCAGCCCACTCGGGAGCTGGGAAACCCCCACTTCAACTGAAGTGGTTGACGTAAGGCCGGTCCCCTTACTTGTAAAAATAAATAGGTTATACTTGCCACATGCGACCCCTTAGGGCTTAGGGGATAACGCGGCAAGAAATTACACTGTATGTGTAGCTTAGTTGCGTTTTGCGTTATCTTTGCAACTTAGATTATAGATATTATATCCCCACTCCTGCAGAAGCTTCACTGGTTGAGGATCCCAGAAAGGATCAAATTCAAGCTGGGCCTCACGGTACACAAAGCGCTGCATGGGTTGGCGCCAGAGTACTTGCAGGAGCTGATACTACCGAGGAGTCTGATCGAGAGGGGGCTCACTCTGCGATCTGCCGACAGTGCTCTTACATCTGTTAGCACACCATGCAGAAAAAGAAGCACAGTGTTCGGAGACCGCGCTTTCGCCGTTGCGGGACCGTCCACTTGGAACCAATTGCCTCCTGAAGTGCGCGCCAAGGAAGGGATCGGGAGCTTCAAGAAGGGAATGAAGACCCATTTCTTCACCGCCGCGTCAAGCCTGAAAGCGCCCTTGCAGTGACAGTAGACACGAAACGGCGCTATAAAAATCACCATCATCATATTGAGAAATCGTGGATAAAACATTTCATTGGGTGCAACTTCTCCTAAGAAGCAAACTAATAAGTAAAGTGCTCATGAAAAACTCCCAAACTACAGGATTTTCACACTTCCTTGGTGTTTTCTTCCGCAGAAAATAAAAAAAAATGGGCATTTATCTGAAAACCCCATGTTGGCTTAATACGTCACTTAGGTATTCATTTTTACTTTTAAGGTATTTATATTAGAGATCGAAACCATTAAAATGGTTCGTTCCTGGACGTAAGAAATTCTGTACCTTAGAGCATAAACATCGGAAGTCTACTTTTTTGCGTTTTTGAGTTAATGATGCAGAAATTATTATAATTAGCTGTTCCATAAGTGGTACAAATATTGGAGTCCTCGGACTCATAGTTACTGAGATATCAAGTGTAATAAATATGGGATGCACATAAAAGTGCGAGCATAAACCACGGAAGTTCCACATACGTTGTTCACATTACTTCACATTAAATAAATATCGATAAAAGAAGATAAAAAGTTTTTACAGATCAAAAATATCTCGTCTAGTTTAGAAGTTATGATGGTTTAAAAAAGTGCACATTTTCACTAAAACTCGTCTCCTGCACATTTTACTAAACGTGACTACCGTTGTTTATGCTCTAAGGTACAGAATTAATCTAAGTAGTTTCTTAGTCGGAAAAGTTTGAGAGCCACTGTTTAAAGTGGGTACATATCGTACACAAAGACAGAACACCTACTCCATTACTCAGTCATCTCGTCGCCTGGCGTACAGCGGTCGTGTACAAGTTCTACAGGCGAAATAACATCACAAGCGACACAATGTGCATCGCTTTGTCTTGCCTCTTCACTTCCCGCATATTCTTATTGTGTATAATTCTGCTTTTAGCGTCAGTTTTAGTTTATTACAAATACGATGTCATAGCCGAGTTCTTCCACGACAATAAATTAATATGATACGCAGAAGGTAAAAACAATTAAATATCGTTTACATTCAATAACAAGTGTCAGTATAATTATGAAGAAAATACAGATTTTATTTAGATCGATGACATGACGTGTTTACAAAGAGATTTTGTATGGAAGGTTGTAGGAGCGTTATCCCGTTTTCATACAAATTTTAGAGTATTGTCTGTGGTCTTTTAGGTGAAAGCTGTCAGGGCGCTTATCCCATTTTCATAGAAATTCTGGAATACTCTTTTTTATGGAAGGTTGTAGTGGCGCTATCCCATTTTCATACATTTATTAGAATAATATAGTCTTACATGAAAACTGTAGGGGCGCTATCCCATTTTCATATAAAAAAATGAATTTCCCATTTTCATAATAAAAATTGAATTCTTTTTTTTTGTATGGAAGGCTGTAGAGGCGCTATCTCATTTTCATATTTTTTTTGGAATATTGTCTTACATGAAAGCTGTAGGAGCGCTATCCCATCGTCATACAAATTTTGGAATGTTGTTTTTTGCATGAAAAATAATTATAGGGGCGCTATCGCACTTTCATCACAGTTTTCATCACAATCATCTCCATCATTTCACTTTCACGCTGAAGAACCCATCGTAGGCACGGGCGAAACGTCTGGAAGCTCCAGCTCTCACAAACCACGGCAACAGATCCCGGAAAACATCTCTCCAGCATCAAAATATCTGCCACCATTCTACCAACTGAGACATAAATCATACATAAAAAAGATAACAATTATCTGACGTTATTTATTGTTGTTGTTACAGATTAGTGCTGATGGATCGTGCATCGTCTCCTCCCATGACGTGTCCGCCGCCAGCCTACAGACCCAGACTAAGGTAAAGCATTTGGCCAAGCGGTTCAAGACAGTAATTTCCAATTTAGCGTGTTTGAAATATAAACATTTCTGGTTTGATTCCTGTCGGGCCCCTTGACGATAACTTTGGACTGGTTCAACAGATTTCATTAAGGAGTATACAAAAAAGTGTGAAAGGAAAAAGAGGGAAGGGACGACCGAGAAAAGTATGGAGTGATCAGATTGAGGAGATTGTGAAAGAATGGGATATACAAAGTGAGCGTAAAAGAAGAAAATGCATGAAAAAGGTGATGGATATGAAGGAATTGAAAAAAGTATGTCAGGATAGGAAAAAATGGAGGCAACTCTGCTGAGGCTCTGGCCACCCCTAGCGGAATGGCGACAGAGTTACAGTTACAGTCATAGCACATTTGAAAATGTATGAAAACAAAATCACTCACTAGGAGTGCTGTTGTTTTTTTTATACATTTTTTATTTACACAATCGAGGTAGGTTGGTATGAGGCTGACCACCCGTGCTGTAAAAATCGGTTCACTTTTGCCAATGCCACCCCGTTCAGGGAACGACGGAAGGAGTTGCAAGGTTTATGTTCATGTGAGGTTTTGCTTATTTATTTGCACACATGCAGAATGTGTAGGCGCGAATCTACATGTGCCTGTCTGTGGGCATGCATTTAATATGAGCCTTAAATGTTAACATATCTTTGCAGCTTAGATTATAGATTATAGAGGTCTTAAACTTAAACCGGTCGATAGCTCAGTTGGTAGAGTGCTTGCATTCCATGCCGTGAGCTCGGGTTCGAATCCCGCCGAGGCGAGGGTGTCAGAAATGATTTCCCGTTTCGGTGTTTGTTTCAAACCCCAAAATAAAAATGCCGGCAAGGTTTACTCAGCCTTCACAAGAAATGAGTACCAGTTCTCTCGGGAGCTGGGAAACCCCCACTTCATCTGAAGTGGTTGGCGTAAGGCCGGCCCCCTTACCTGTAAAAATAAATAGGTTCAACTCGCCACATGCGACCCCTTCGGGGATAACGCGGCAAGAAGTTACACTATATGTGTAGCTTAGTTGCGATTGCGAGTTGCGTTGCGAGGGAGTTTTTGCAAATGTTGTATGCTCAATTACTGATTGATTGAGGTGTTATACTTATACATTAAGGATTCATATTACATGCATTCCCATAAGCAGACACATATAAGTTGGCACTTACACATGCCGTATGACATAAAAACTCAATCTCAAATGAACACAAGCCCTTCTACTCTTGCAGACTTTCATTGAAACATTGAGACATTAGCAAAGTGAACTATTTTTAACAGTATCTGTGGTCAGCCTGGTACCAATCTATTAGTCAAGAAACACATAATTAATTTCATCAACTATGTAAAGTGTAATTCACATAAAAATAGCATTCACCAAATACTTAAATCATTGTAATATTAATTTGTTTTGTTAAAAATGTTTCAAACATCTCTAATAAGTTATCTATTTCATATTACAGAGGCATGGTGGGAGCTGGTGCCCAATATCCAGGAGGCCGCGGAGCTCGAGGTCGCCGGCGTGCCGAACCACGGACCCCGGCGCCGCCCCTGCAAGCCGTCGTCATCCAGAACCTCGCTCTGGAGCCCTACGACGACATCAAATTCTCCGAAGGCGCCCCAGAGCTACTGCACGCCTCAAACCATCACAAGGACGAAGAAGTCCACCATCCCAAGGAGGAGGAAGGGAATCTAGTTACTATAGTCCACACCGGAGAAGAGTCCAGCCCTTCGGTGATTGTGACTGTCTCCGGGTCCATCCCTGAGGAGAGAACGGCCACGGCAATTGTGAACAATCAGAGTAATTTAAGTAGTACAGTAAGCAATGAGGAGAACCCTAATCATACCTCGGAGATAGATATACTAGCTCATTTATAATCCAACAGAAACTCGTCGCGACTAACACAGAAAGGACAGTGCATTTTTATAAAAGAAGCAGATACAGCCATTACACACTAGACGCATTCTGCCCGGCTTGTCTATGATTTTTCCATCCAGCAACGGGTCAGAAGTCCAGTAGTGTATGGAGATATTGCATGAAAGTTTTCACACAGTTTGTCCAGTAATAATTAAGTCAATTTCAGGAAACTGACTGTCAATTGTGTTAAAAAACTGTGTCTTTTGCAAATTAGAAATTGGAAAATGTTATTTTGTAAAAATTGACCAACATTATGTAAAAAACAGTCAATTTTTGTAAAGGAATGCACATTGTGTTAACAGGACATTCAATATTTTCATTAAAAAAACAAGACTTTCTATTCAGCCCTTCTGGCTGGACTAAGTCAACCAGCGCAGATCTGAGTGTCTGGCGCCTCAAATCTCAACGGGTGAGAACATGTCAGACAAGTATGAAGGAGCCGTACCATTGACAGCTTTGTAAACCATCAGACAAACACGGTAGACCACCCTCTCCGGAAAACGAAGCCAATGCAGTTTCCTTGACAATGGAGTAATGCAAGTAAATTTTGACATTCCAAATATGAGTCTTGCTGCTGAGTTCAGCACAGATTGAAGCCGGTTGAACTGTTTTTTCGGCTGACCTATATACAGCGTTGAGCAATAGCCAACTCCAGATATCACAAAAGCATTAACCAGGGTCCTGACCGCCCCTGACTGAGCAGGACAGTTCTAAGGAAAAACACATAAGAGCTATGGATTTCACAGCGAATGTCAAATATGGAAAAAGTAATGCTAACATTGCACATCTTCTGTATTTTTTGATCTGAGGTTCCACCTTAAAATGAAACCATTAAAAAAAACATAATCTTTTCGTTTTCAGCACTTATTGGTCAATTGAATTCTAATGAAAAAATTATCCTGAAGCGTGTTTTAAATATCTAGGATCTACTTTGTATAAAAAAAATATTTTAAATTCTTAAAAATTAAAATTTAACTGGACACGTGCCTGTATATTTTAAATATTAATTAAGAATGCTGTAGGTGATACTGTTTTGTAAAAAATAAATGATTTCTTTTTTCAGCTATATAAGTAGAGTCCTTTAATTTTAAGTTTTTTTTTAAGTTGGATTCCTGCAAAAATTCCACACAAACAAGCAAACAAAAATTCCATGCGAACAAAAAAAAACCCATGCTAACAAATGGAAATTCTTTGTGAAGAAAAATTGTATTGAAACAAACTAAAATTTAAGGCGGATGAGGTCCGCAAGTGCATCTAAATCTAAGCTGCAAAGATATGTATCATTTGAGATTCATATTAAATGCATTCCCACAAGCAGACACGCATAATTTCGCGCTCACACATGCCGCATGTGGACCTACAATTTAAAAAAAAACAATCTCAAATGAACATAAGCCCTGCAACTCTTGCCGACCTCACCTGAAACAGGGGTGACATTGGCAAAGTGAACCATTTTTTACAGTATGGATGGTCAACCTCATACCAACCTATCAGTCTAATCAGCATTGACATAGATAATATTGTTTCGTCAACCGGCCGGATTGCTAGGGAAAAGGCAAACAAATACTTTGTTATTGGTTGTTGAAGATGGCAGTCCCATACAAGACTGACACTTTCTCGCCGATAATGAAAATTCAAAAATGTTTAGACAACATTTTTTTAAATTCCATCAACTGACCTATTGAACAAACAAAAACAGAAAGCAAAAATATAGGTATACAAAAAGGAGACCTTTTGGTTTCTTAAAAATATTTTTTTTGCTTTTATAAATACTATACATTCTTATAAGTTCTATAAACTAACATGGGATATCTTTGTAAATATTTTATTTGACTCTTATAGAACCAAAGACCGGGATCTAGGATTTTTTTTAATGATAAAAATGTATGGAAACACAGATGATGTCATTTTCTATCCACTTACATATTTCTCCCATAAAACCCTAGATTGCTGTCTTTGTTTCAATGTTTTTGTGACTCATTTTTTATTTTTTACTCTTTTCTATACATATAATGTTTTATTATGCTCTTTTTCATTATTGTTAAAATTGAATCAATTTGTTATGCATTCTTTTAAAATACAAATATGTTGTTTTATAGCTTTAAAAATTTTCCAATATAAAATACATGTAAGTACCTACCTTGTATATAAAAGAGTAACTTGTACTCAAATTTAATATTTTTATTGCAATTTTAAAACATTTTTTTTTAAGAAGCAAATTTGCATTTTCTAAAATCTGCATTACCTAAACAACAAAACCGTATTTTAAAATTTAGATTTTATTTTGTCACTGGAGGACTTGTTTAATTCTCAACGTTTCATTGGTGTCGTAATTTCCATGGGTACTATTTCGATAGCTCATGTGGCGGTGGTTTTTAAGGGAGCATAATATAATTTTTACAAATCCTTACACATTTTCCGCCTGTACTCTCAAGAGTCTGTGTCGCTCCATTGTTCTTCTTTTCTACAAACTTTGTAAGCACACAAGCTATCAACATCATTTCTGATTGTTTTATCAGTCTACTTAGAACCTGCTTACTTTCAATACATCTGTCCCTTTACCTCGCGATATTGTAATACTTTAATCCGATCCCAGTAACGGTTCGTCTAATATCCAAAACTTTTACATTAATTTTAATTTGGTACTATTTTCTGCGTGTGTGCTGGCGCATTATCATGTCTGGTCCTAAAACGATTCCAAGTAATTTTTCATATTTTTCTCACTGGAATCCCACATCATTCTCTGGCACATATTCCTAATCGACTCTACGACGTTTGTCTCAACAAAAAGAATCCAAAATCAGTTGCATGAAGCCTGTAAAAATTTTAACGTCACCTTTTTTAGACAAACCTTGTATTTACCTGTATGGAGTGGACACACCTACCTTTTTTTTTTTAAGAAATCCTGTGCGGGAGACTCCCTAGATTCTAGAGACTCTAGGGGTCTATGACACTTGTTGTAGTGCCGCAGAGGTGTTTACAATCTTGGTCGTCGCTACAAAGCGTCAATACTCAAGCAAGACCCAGTTGCTGTAAGGCTGGATGGACCTTTTTAGTGACCGGTCATTGGTAAAGGTTTTTTTTAATGAATTTTTCAACCCAGCGAAGAGCATATTTGAAAATATAAATGGTATATTTTTTGTGCTCTACCGGGATTCAAATCCACAGCCTTCCATTTACGAGTCCAAAGTGTTGCCACTGGACTACGGACCGGTCAAAGAAATGCCAACGACACGCGGTGTTCCCAAGCGGTCACCCATCCAAGTACTATCCTCGCCCAATGTTGCTTAACTTCGGTGATCGGACGAGAACTGGTGCTTTCAAAATGGTATGGTCGTCGACAAAGTTCTTTAACTTTTTTTAAAGTTAAAATTTTACTTTATTTAACTGTCTCTCTCTTGCAAATGTCCCATTTTGTTTTTTGGTATTACTCTACCAAAGAATAACTTAATTTTGTAGCTTATTTAGTTAACAGAACAACATTAATGTTTCATAATATTTTTAAAGTGACAGATCAGCGTTTCGGGTTGCCATATAAATACATCTTGAAGGCAGTCTGTTGAAATAGACATTATTTTGTGTAGGCAACATTGTCAAAATATACAAAACTACACGACATTAACAAAGTACAGTGGAACATTGATTATCCGAGGCTTAAATATTACAGATTTGATAATATACTGTAAAATGAGTAACTTTCTGAAAAACAATTGCAAGCTTGGATAATGGAGGTTCTACTGTACATAGATAACTTTGTCAAATCCGTCAATCAGTATAAAATAAAAAGATGATATCGGCATGTTTGAGTGGCTTTCGATAAGACCGCATTTGCTATGAAACAAAATAGGATACATTTGAGAAAAAAGATACAACAGCAATATGTCTAACATAAATGCAATCTGCATTCACGTTACTAATATTTGAAACAAAATGAACTTGTAGAATATTGAAATAGCTAACCGCAAAACAAAATAACTCCTTCGGGAGCAATGCGGTAAGAAATTTCTGTATAGATACAGCTTAGCTACATTTATTTTAACGTCTCACATCCTATGTATTGGTATGCGGTATGTTTAACACGCCTGGGTTCAGACATCAGTGATTCTGGAGTGATGTTTTCCGGGATCTGTTGCCGTTGTCTATCGGAGCTGGCTTCCGGATGTTTCACCCATGCCTATGATGGGCTTCTTTAGCGTGAAAGTGCAATGATAAAGATGATCTTGATGATTAGTGATTTAACAATCGGCACGCCAAATCGCTCCCCCAGTTCTTGTTTACCGTATACGCCAATCTTGTCAAATATGACTTTTTCATGCAGTTGTCTTATGAATCAAATTCTACACAATCTGAGCTAAGAAAAACCGTAAAACTCGATAATGTGAGAGTTCTTTTAAATATTTTAAAAATAAATTTATTGTTTTCATAAGACACATTGGTCCAGTACACATGCAAACATTGCTAATGTAAAATTTTCTCAATGGCGTATACGGTAAACAAGAACTAAGGCAGCGAAATGGCTCGGATTCCTCATCTATTTATTTTATTGTGATTGATCGACAATTCAGACAACCATAGACAACATTGTCATTTACCGTATTTCTTTTGTAATTAACATTTCCTAGCGTGTAAGACGTGATTAAGCCGTGTATATGTAATGTAATTAACTAAGTCTATAACGTAATACACTTTGGTTTAAGTTTTGTTTAATGTTATCTCTGTAGCGTGTAAGGAGAGTGGGAGTTTGTGAGGATCACTGTGTACATAATATTACTGCCTACAACTAATAGACTTTATTGGAGAATTCATAGAACCAAAATATATTTATAAAAATTTATCCTTGTTTTATTTTCTCACAACCTCAGTGCTCACATCTAGTAAACGCAACGCAACTAAGCTACGCATATAGTGTAACTTCTTGCCTACGTTATCCCCGAAGGGGTCGCATGTGGCGCTTCGGGACCTATTTATTTTTACAGGTAATGAGGCCGGCCTTACAGCAACCACTTTTCAGTTGAAGTGGGGGTTTCCCAGCTCCCGGGAGGGCTGGTTCTCATTTCTTGTGAAGGCTGAGTAAGCCTTTGAGATCGAACCCTTGCTCTCGGCATGGAACGCAAGCATTCTACCGATTGAGCTATCGACCTTTTTACGAGCTTGATCGTCGTCGCTACAAAGCGCCAATTCTCAAGCAAGACCCAGTTGCTGTAAGGCTGGATGGACCTTTGGTGACTGGTCATTGGTAAAGGTTTTATGAATTTTTCAACCCAGCGAAGAGCAAATTTGAAAATATAAATGGTATATTTTTTGTGCTCTGCCGGTAATCAAACCCACAACCTTCCCATTCAGAGTCAAAAGTGTTACCACTGAACTACGGACCAGTCTAGATTCATAAACAAGAAAAGTCTCTCCAGGGCTGGAAGTCTCATCACCACGGTAATTCTTACCTACCAAATATTGGTAATATTTGTATCAGCTGTTCACTTGCAGGCATCTTGTATTGACAGGTGTTCATACAAATATTACCGATATTCGGTAGGTAATAATTACGGTGGTGATGAGACTTCCAGCCCTGGACATTTAAATATTTGGGTACCCTCATAAATGACAAAAATATCTTGTCTTCGGAGTTACAAGCAGGAATTAATTGCGGCAGCAATGCTTTTTTCGGCCTCAAAGAGCTATTGTGTTCAAAATGGCTAACCCGTTCCACAAAATTCAAGATATACACTTCCATTGTTTGGACAAATGTGTTGTATGGATGTGAAGCCTGGAGGATAACTCAGAAACAAGAGAAGCATCCAAGTCTTTGAGAACAAAACGCTTTGTCCCATTCTTGGACCTGTGCCAATGCGGAGCTGAGGTCGATATTTCAAGACCCAAACATAGTGTCGGTAATGAAATCAAGAAGACTTCAGTGGGTCAGACATGTAGCACGTGCAGAGGACTCCAGGATCATCAGAAATGTCTTGGATGGTGCCCCCTCTGGTGTCAGACCAGTCAGACTTCCCAGGATGCAGTAGGCAGACAATGTCGAGGTCGTCACCGAAGTTCTGGAAGTGAGGGGACCATGGAGGGAAGCAGCACAAGACAGAGAGTCTTCAAGGCTTGTAAGCCGAAGAAAGTAAGTACAGTGAAGTAAGTAGTGCTCGCAAACTATATTTACAAAACGGGAACTTGGTTCTGAAAGCTCCCGAGTACCAGAAGATAAGTATTTTTATGAACTATGAGTTTGTGTGTACATGCTGGTATGTGTGCGTTTGCCTCTAGCATAATCTACTACATGAGTTTGTGTGAACATGTACCTGAGCACGCTAGTGTGTTGAATAATCTGGAAGTGTTTCGAAAAATCCATTACAGAAGTATGTGGTATAATCTAGAACAAGCAAGAATCGTCTTTCGTACCTATATAACCGAGCCGCAATGGTGCGGAGGGACAGGACGCTTGAATCATTGTGACGTGAAGTCGATAAGCTAGAGCTAGAAAAGTACTCGGTACATAGTAAACCGACATTGCTAAGATTCAAAGCGCACTAGCGAAAGTATTTACTTTCAATTCATCTATACGTAACAGCTCAGACTACTTCACAGAATGTATCGGGTTCGAAACACAGGATCTCTCAAAATTATAAAAAAACAAGTTACTTTTTTTTTGTATTTCTTTATTACAACAATTTGGATGCTTTACAAAGAATGAATGATTGTTTGTTTTTCCTGTAAGTAAGTATACATTTTTTTTCATACCTAATTAAATTTTCAATAAGTAGTTTTTATTTCAAATACAAAAGTGCATTTATGTAATATCGATTCAATATCATAAAGAAAGGAAACGTGAAATTCAAAATTCAATGGATTTGGCACAATTAAAATGGGGATAAAATGTGCGTCACTTGGCTGGGCTAAAGGCAGGACAGTCGGTCACAATTCAGTGCGATATAGGTAGATTGAAAACACACTAATTCGTTGCATACTGCATTTAGGACAACTCGCTCCCCCAGTTCTTGTTTACCGTAAACGCCAATCTTGTCAAATATGACTTTTTCATGCAGTTGTCTTAAAAATCAAATTCTATACAATCTGAGCTAAGAAAAACCGTAAAAATCGATAATGTGAGAGTTCTTTTAAATATTCTTTAAATAAATTTCTTGTTTTCATAAGACACATTGGTCCAGTACACATGCAAACATTGCTCATGTAAAATTTTCTCAATGGCGTATACGGTAAACAAGAACTAAGGCAGCGAACTGTCACTGGCTTTTATTTCACAATGCTGTAAAATAAATATAAAAATCCCTGAATATCTGGATTCCATATTTTATTTATTATGTGTGAAGTCACTTAGCCTAGGAATATTTTAAATGTGCCGACTCCATTAATTTACTAAATATCTAAATAAAGTTTTTGTTTAATTTATTTTTAGAATATCCATTCATAATATCATTATTCTATTATTCCAATTTCACAAAAAAAGTTTATTGTTAATAAATTCACAAAGAAGAATGCAATTTAGCAACCTACGTATTCTGACTTTAAGTTGGTATGAGGCTGGCCCTCCAAGCTTTAAAATTAGTTTATTTTAGAAAATGCTACCTTTGTTTCAGGGAAAGTCTGTATAATTGCAGGTTTGTCTTCATTTGAGGTTTGGTTTAAATATTACCTATAGGTACATATGCAGAAGTGCAAACATACACGTGTCTGCTTGTGAGCACGCATTTAATATGAAACTTAAATCTTTACATATCTTTGTAACTTAGATTGTAGACGTGAGCTGCCAGATTAAGTGGAAAAGTATTATAGTAAAATAATAAAATGAATTAAGGTCACATGGAGAGAAGTATATTAAATGAAACAAGATGGGGATTTTGAAAATAAAACATTTGATATTGACTTCAATTTATTTATTTAAACAAAAATTTAACAGACAGAGAGAGCAATGGATGATTGGAGAAACAAATGGAAGATTTGAATCACATAGAAGTAAAACAGCAATCGTAAGATTTTTACAAAACGAGTAGACATATTTAGACATTCATTTTGTTTCCATACATCAACTCATTTTTTAATAGAGCCCTAGATTTCTGCCTTTGGCACTATGCAAAATTTTGTGGTAAAATGAATCGATGAATTAATTAAATATTTATGTGTGGAAAATTCAGTATGTAAAATATATTTTTAAATATCGTTGTCAAAATATATTCCTTCGAGAGAGAGAGAGGTAACTCCAATGAAAATATTTTATTTCTGAAAGCAGAGCGTTTCAGTCGGTAAATATATTTAATTATAAAAAATAATACCCAATACACAAAATTTAATGTATGTATGTTTGTTCCCTATAGACTCCTAAATTGTTCTACCGATTTTAATATTTTTTTCAGGAAACAAGTAAAATAATCTCATTATCATTCCAGTAAAGTTTGATGTTGATGGGAGTACAATGGTTCCCTATGCCTAAGGCTAAGCTGCTCAACAGATTTAGACCATATTTTCAGAAAACATGTAGCTTGCCCTCAAAATAGATTGTGTGAAGTTTGAAGATGATCCAATCATTTTTGTTTAACAAAACTTTGCTAACATTAAAACTTAATGAGTCAGTCTAGAAACAGTTGTTTTATTTTGTGATATTTATTCAATAATAATGACTTAAAAAAAGATTAAAAAAACTGCATTCCTTACTTAATGTTGCCAGCACTATAAAGTGCCGTTTTAAACAGAAATAATTCTACTGATTGTAGACGCACTCACTTTGTAATCGTTCCTCTTAAAAGATAAAAAATAAAACAACTTTGTTTTAGATTACGGCATCGTGGAACTTGATATACTCGCCGCAATAAAAAACAAACTTGATAATGACCTGAGTATTGAAGGTCAAAAGTGCTTGAGGTAGAAAATATTATTGTGAAAATAAAACTACGTTTTTGAAAAAAAAAAATGGATTTTCACTGTGAATACACAAACCCTACAAAATCTAAAAAACAAAGTTGTTTTATTTTTCGTTTAGAAAGAATTCTATCCAGTTTATCTGTGTTCTATCCAGTATGGTAACTGTAGCTCTGTCGCCATTCCGCTAGGGGTGGCCAGAGCCTCTGCAGAGTTGCCTCCATTTGTATGAAAGCTTTCACACGCTTTATCTGGCGTTCCCATCCTAAAACACAGACCAACCGGACAGAATCTTTGCTGCGTGAAAAGTACCTAAAGAAATATATTTACCAACTGAAAATCAAAGCTTGGTTGCATTAAAATGTCAAATAGTACAAAATTACAAAGTACCCTTTGTCAATTTGACTGTAGTTTGCGCTAACAATGTCATAATGTAACGTTTACGCTAACGGGGTGCATCCATCTACCGAGCGGGCGCCTTGCCCCCCTTGCTCTGCTTCTCCTGCTCCCTTTTCTTGGCCGCCTCCTCTCGCTGCTGCCTGACAAGCGCGAGCCTAGCAAGGTCGGCCCTCGCTTCGTCTGTGGCGCCGGCCGCGTGGAGCTTCTGGTAGGCTGCGGCACCCCTCTGCCTCGCTAGCTCTTCACGCTCCCGCCTAACGATCAAATACATCAATTTTAACTGTGGTTATGCTCGTTTAACATGTTCAAGTAATATAATCTAAGAGTTACGTCTGCGTATGGTAAGATGCTACATCTTTCCAATTGTACTCTATGCCATGGAAGGGTGGACACAGTGCCTCGAGAACAGAAGCACTTCCTCTGACATGTAGGTGTCTCGTCGAATGCTAAAAATCTCCTGCATGAATCAAGTCACAAATACAGAGACGCTTTTCCGTATGGTTATCAGAGCTGGTCTGAATTTAGCATGACAGTTTGTCAAATAAGAAAGAAAAAGATGATATAATATCGTCCTTCTGTACAAGTGGAGCTATTGGGACATCTATGAATGCATCACCGAAGGTCAATAATTGTACCTACAACCTTTGACCTCGAGCAAAAAACAACAATTCATCAGTTCGTGTTTCTTCTTCGTAGAAGACACACGCCTCCTGAAGACGTCAAATATGACTCTAACGAAACGTAGAGAAAATTGCTCTTCTCTTTCCACGGTCAGTAACATCCGTTTTTTTCATTCCAAAAAAAGGAAAGAATATAGCTCTAATAGCTATAAAAAGTAAAAAGAAAAAGAAGTTGTTTTTGTGTCTTCTGTCACTTTGTATGTAAACTCTCTCTGCTGTGCCAACCTCCGACCAAGAAGGTTGTATTGTGGCGTATGTAAATTCTGAATAAAATATGGCGTGTTAAAAAACAGCGACTTGGATTTCTGCGAGTTGAAATCCTCTCCAGTGTTCCTCCTTTATCCTAATTCCCAATCCCCGTCCGGATTCCTACCAAGAGACAAACTCCTGATCATGTCCGTCAAAAGGCGAAACATCCCTCGTCCACATCATAAGAAATATACACTCCTATATCTCATCACACAGGGAAGAATCGAGAGACGACGGACTCAAAGGAGAACATCTTGGTTGAAGAACCTGAGGAAGCACAAGATCCCTCTTTCTTGCAGCAATATGGAAGGTGCAAATTGCTATGGTGATCACCAATCTTCATCGAAGAGGCACAATAAGAATAAAGCAATCACACAAACAAACTCACAAATAAATAAATACGGAGTATATGTGCGTACCTTGAGAGTTCAGGTTTGGGTGCGTCGCCCACAGTCTCATTCAGTGTGCTAAGCTTTTTAGATTTCTTTACAATCCTATTGGGGTTCTCCACTTCTATTAAGCCCGACACTCCCTTTGCCTTGCCAGTCTGAAAAAACAAAATCCCAACTTTATACCTCACATAAAAAATGATAGCACAACATTTTATACGTTGATGTTTGAAATTTTGAGCAAGATGGCTGGACGGAGTGGTGGCAGACTGTCATAGAGTTGAAGTAAAGAGTTGAGTGAGGAGAAGAGAGGCCACACAGCTTCCACAGGCAGAAAGTCATAAAATAATAATATTAGGATGATTTATTTGGTGAGCGCTGTTTTTATGTGTATCACACCTCAAGAGCCCTCTGCGAGCTTGGTCGTCGCTGTAGAAAGCGCCAATTCTCAAGCAAGACCCAGTTGTTGTAAGGTTGGATGGACCTTTCAGTGACCGGTCTTTGGTAAGGGTTTATGAATTTTTCAACTCAGCGAAGAGCACATTCGAAATATAAATGGTATATTTTTTGTGCTCCGCCGGGGTCCGAATACACAACCTTCCATTTACGAGTCTGAAGTGTTGCCACTGGACTACGGACCGGTCCAAGATGCCAACGACACGCGGTGTACCTGGGCGGTAACCCATCCAAGTACTATCCGCGCCCAATGTTGCTTAACTTCAGTGATCTATGGGAACCGGTGCTTTCAACATGGTAACGTCGTTGACAATATAGCGCGACTGCAGGGGACAGGAGTTAATAATAATAAGACAAGTTGATAAAGGCAATCAGGAGATGTTTACCATCAGAGGTGGTCAGGACCCTGATTAACCTGATTACCGCTTTTGTAATATCTCGAGTTGACTATTGCTCAACGCTGTACATAGGTCAGCCGAAAAAACAGTTCAGCCGGCTTCAATCTGTGCTGAACTCTGCAGCAAGACTCATATTCAGGCTGTCCAAATTTAATCACATTACTCCATTATTGAAAAAACTGCATTGGCTTTGATTTCCCGATAGGGTGGTCTACCGTGTTTGTCTGATGATTTACAAAGCTGTCAATGGTACGGCTCCTTCATACTTGCCTGACATGTTCTCACCTGTTGAGATAGATTTGAGGATTGAGGATTTGATTTGAGCACAGGTCCGGCTATGCAAAAGGCACGATCCAAGTATTTTGCTTTACTGATTGTTTCGGAACAATCAATTTGTTCACAGCAGTAATACTTGCAGATCTTAATGCCAGCCGTTGACCCTCCACCGTGTCCATCCGACAAAGCTCTGAAATGTACCGCGGGGCAACACACTGTGTCGATTTAAAGACAGTTAAACAGACCTTATACTCAATCCTTTCTCCAATTTTAAGCCAGTGAACCTGGTCTCTTAATGTAGGGGTAATGGAAGCACTAATTATTAAGTTATATATTAGCCGTGCTCCCATATTGAGGACAGATTGAAGTCTGTTCAACTGCACACACGGTAGGCCACTGTATATTCCATTACAGTAATCAAGCATTGAAAGTACAAGCGCAGTCACAAGGCTTTTGGTTTCCACTATCGGCAGGCATTGAGACAGGTTTGAGGTGTGGCTATATTGAAGAGAGAGGAAAAATAGCAAATAGTCATACGTCTTCATCCGACGAGGATTCCTCTTCGTCTCCTGAGCCGCTGTCCTTGGAAGCCGCCGCCTCTTCATCTCCAGAGCTCTCTCCGCCATGCTCAGCACGCCATCTTCAAATACAACATAAACACATTCAATAGGGTAATTTCACATTTTTATTTTATTTCATAAAATGATAGACTACCTTTAGAAAAATGCATCTGCGTTTTAAAAAAAATTATATTTCTGGCTTAGTTTTTAAATTACAGCTCTGTAAAATTCGCCCATTTTCGATTTTCGCTAAAACAGCTCATTTATTTTATTTAGGCGGATGTGACGTCAATGGATCTCACGATGTATGGAGTGTACCGTTAGGTTTTCTAAGACCGATGGATCCATCTACGTAATTTTGAGGTCACAGCGTGTTTTTTCGGTCCCAATGCGTTTTGGCGGGATTCAAATTCTCGACATTATATTTTTGAAAATTATCAATGATACATTCATTTTAACTACAGTAGAGCCTCGATAATCCGTACTCAGGCTAATCCGAACGTCGCTATAATCCGAACTGCATACCCCACCCCACTTCCTCGCCTTCGCCTCGCTGCTATGTTGTTTATTAATTAGTCTGCAGTTACGACTGCCACGTTGCGCGTCCATTCCACGTTTTTCTGCTCTGTACTCGTGCGCGGCGTGTTTTTTGAGGTTATAAAGATGGTTCCAACACCAAAACGCAAACATAAAACTTTGACTATAGCCGAAAAGTGCACCATACTAGACAGTTTAAAGGACGGAGTGTCGGCAACTTCTCTTGCTTGTAAGTATGGCGTTGGAAAATCAACAATTACAGACCTCAAGAAAAATGAGCAAAAATTGAGATCTTTTATAGCTAAAACTGAGAAAGGACCAGGGTTCAGAAAAACTCTAAAATTACCAGAGAATCCAGTGCTAGAAGAAGCACTGTTCACATGGTTTTTAGAACAAAGACGACGCCACATTCCATTGTCTGGTGAGGTCGTAATGGAAAAAGCGAGATTCTTCCATAAAAAACTAACAGGTTCGGATTTTTCTGCAAGTAGAGGATGGCTTGATAATTTTAAAAAACGTCATGGCATACGTCAGCTGAAAGTGTCAGGTGAGAAAGTCTCTAGCAATACGGAAGCTGTTCAACCATTCCAAGAAAAATTCCTAAACGAGATAAAAGAAAAGAACCTTTGCCCTGAACAAATTTACAATGCCGACGAATCAGGATTGTTTTGGAAGGTTCTGCCGGACAAAACTTTAGCCTCTTCTGCTGAAACTAGCGCTCCTGGGTCGAAAGTGTCTAAAGAGCGAATAACTTTTATGCCTTGCGCAAACTCTACAGGGAATCACAAATTACCATTGCTAGTTGTGGGGAAGGCAAAAAAGCCAAGATCTTTTGGATCTGTAAAATTACCAGTGCATTATGAAGGGCAGAGGCGTGCTTGGGTAACCAGAGATATTTTTCGAGTGGTTTAGAGGCCATTTTGTTCCTGAAGTCAAACGCCATTTAAAAAAAATGGGACTGCCACAAAAAGCATTGCTACTCTTAGACAATGCCCCTGGACATCCAAATGCTGAAGATTTGACAACAGAAGACGGCAACTTCTCTGTACTGTACATGCCTCCAAATTGTACGCCTTTGATCCAACCTATGGATCAAAACGTAATCCAAAATGTCAAGATAAATTACAAAAAGAAACTCCTGATTCAAATGTTCGTGCAGCAAGAAGCCGATGAGGCTTTAACCTTGCATGATGTTATAAAAAGCGTCACAATTAAAGACGCCATTTTTTCGCTAGCGCAATGTTGGGATCATGTATCATCGTCTCTTATCGAAAAATCTTGGAAGCCTCTTTGGCCTGAAAAAATAAATTCAACAGAAGATAGATCAGAAGAAAATGATGACTTCGACGTAGAAGACGATCTCCCGCTCAGTCTTTTACGTAATCGTGGTTATACAGAAGAAACCATTTCCACTTTCTTGTCCATGAGTGAAGAGGAGAATTGCACAGATCCTATAACTGATGATGAGATCATAACCCAAATAACGCAAGAGAATGACGAGTCTTTAGCTGAAGATTATTTTGCTTCAAATGTCAAGAAAATTACTCATTCACAAGCCATATCATCTTTGAACACTTGCTTGGAGTGGGCTGAAGAAAATGACCTGTCCTTATCAGTTATCGGAAAAGATGATGCTACGTAACTTGAGGGACAAAGCTTTTTTCTGGTCCATCAACAGGACTCGCCAAACTAAAATAGATCAGTTTATGACTAAATAGACAATTTACACCTTACGTATTTTATGGTACCTAATTATTATGTAAATGTACGGTAAGCAACGAGCCGGGCTTTTTATTTGCATTATGACTGTAGTCCTTACGCTGCTTGTAATAAGAGCGTTCCCAAGTTCAATATGTAAAGCCCAGCTCGTTGCTTACTGTACCTCTTAAACTATGTATATAATTAAACACTATTTTAAGAATAAAAATGTTTTTTTTTCTCCTTACATACTATAATCCGAATGCTTCGTGAGTCCGAACAGGGGTTAGTTTTTGCTAGTTCGGATTATCAAGGCTCTACTGTATATAAAAAATATATGGTTGTGATCCTTGAAATGTACTCTACACAACCATAGTATTTTAAACCGTTTTCCCCACCACTGCAACTACCCTATACACACTTAAAACCAAACAACTAATGAAAAAATAAAGAGTCAAATGGCGAAAGAATCAAAGGCGACCTTTTCTGGTTTCTAATCTAATCTAAGTTGCAAAGAAATGTAACATTAAGAGTTCACATTATATGCATTTTCACAAGCAGAAACCTATAAGTTTGCGCTTAAACATGGCGCTTAAACATACACCCTGCAACTCTTGCCGACCTTCCCTGAAACAGGGGTAACATTGGCAAAGTGAACCATTTTCTACAGCATAGGTGGTCAGCCGCATACCAACCTATAAGTCAAGGAACTTTTTTTTCCTCTTATAATTTGTATCCCAGATCTAGGTTGTCAAAACATAGTAAGTAGTCAGAAATAAAGCATTTTTAGTCAAATATGCCATTCAATAAACGTAACCAAGCTAAACATAGCGTGACTTTTTGCCGCCGATGTGGCGAGTTGAACCTATTTTTTGTACAGGTAAGGGGCCCCTTTGGTGTAAGGCCGGCCGGCCTTATGCCAACCATTTCAGTTCAAGTGGGGGCTTTCCAGCTCCCAAGGCGACCGTTACTCATTTCTTGTAAAGGCTGAGTAAGCCCTGCCGGTTTTTTTTTTTGTTTGAATTATTTTATGTTTGAAATAAACACCGAAACGGGAAATCATTCCTGAAACTCTCGATGGGATTCGTACATGAGCTCACGGCATGGAATGCAAGTACTCTACCAACTGAGCTATCGACTGGAGCTATTTACCAAAAATAAATCTATAATTAATAGAAGAATAATATTTTTTAACGTAACATTATTAAGCTGCACTATAGATGTAGAAAATGGTTCACTTTGCCAATGTCACCCCTGTTTCAGGGAAGGTCGGCAAGATTTGCAGGGTGTTTGTCCATTTAAGATTTGGTTTTTATATTGTGGGTTCACATGCGGCATGCACAAGCGCGAACTTGTACGTGTCTGCTTGTGAGAATGCATGTAATGTAAATCCCCAATGTTACATATCTTTGCAACTTAGATAAGATTAGATTAGATATAGAACTGTTTCTTTTTTGCCATATGCAGGAATAAACCTGTTGAAATAAAAGTTATCATACATTTTGATTCACTTGTTTCTGTCAAATCACTAGGAAGCGTTTTTTTCCAACAAGAATTAAAGTTTTATAATTCGGCAATGGGGTCAACAAAATTAACATAAATCCACTCTAAATTGAGGAACATAAGGTGTTTGTGATTATTGGCCATAAATTATAACAAAAAAATCTCTTATTTGTGGAAAAAATTGAAATGTAAAATTGGCCGTGAGTGCTACACAGTTTATCAAGATTTATTATTTCGGGAATTACATTGTACACGCAGCCTTCGTCCAAATTCGACAACTGAAATTGACATTTGTGGATGGATGGGAGGTTTTTAATAAGACAATAATTACGATAATTTTTTTAAAGAAACATTTTTGAAACCTAACCTACAACTTTTTTTGAAAAATTTGGAACAAGAACAAAATTATTGGAAAGAAGAATTAAAAAATCAAAATTGGATACCTACCTACCTACCTGTAATACCTACCTAATGAACAACATGGCAGAAGACGTGAAATGGACAATTTACACTTTTATATGGACAATATTTTTTCTGTTTTAATTTTTATGTTTTATAGCTGTATTTTTTATTTGTATTTTTAAACTCACTTTAGTTCTTAACATTTTGTTTTGGCAATGGCCACCAACAATAATTTTAAATCTGTACATTGTGGAAATGCCACCACTAATTTTCATAGAAAGAATGAATGGGTTTTTGGGACATGGAATGTAAGGAAGATGAATGATTGCAAGGAGAAAGAAATTATGAATGTAATGAAAGAGAAACGAATAAAAGTAATGGGTGTGACAGAAACAAAAATGAAAGGGAATGGTGAGAAAGTATTAGCGAATGGTGAATTGTATATTTGGTCAGGTGTGGAAGATGGAAATGAAAGGCAGGGTGTAGGTGTGATTGTGAGTGAGTGTGTGAAGGGATGCATAGCGGGTTACCAAAGAATTTCTCCCAGGATTTTGGTTGTTAAATTCAAAATTAACAGTTTGAAACTTTTCTTGGTGACCTGTTATGCTCCTGTTGATTCAGAGTGTATGGAGGTGAGAATGAGTTTTTGGAATGAGCTGAATGCGGTTGTGCATGAAAGGAAGAAGAATGAAAACATTGTAATTTTAGGTGATATGAATGGATGGATAGGTGCGCAGAGGGATGAAAGTTTGAAAATTATTGGTCCTGGTGGACGAGGTATAGTCAACGATAATGGGCGACATCTGATTGCTTTGTGTGCGGAGCACAGTCTTTTTGCATCAAATACTTGGTTTCGGCATAAGGATGTGCATCTGTACACAAGGCAGATTGTGGGAAGTCGCACAATCATTGACTACATCTGTGTGGATGAAAGATTGAGAGGAGCCGTAAGAGATAGCCGTGTATACCGCGGGCCTGAAATAGGCAGTGACCACTATCTCTTATGTGCTAAAATAATGCTTGGTGAAGTAAGAAAGAAGAAACGCAAGAAGCAAGTAAGAATGCCTAGAATAAAAGTAGAAAGGCTGAATGAAGAAAATGTGAAAGAGAAGTATGTATCAGAGCTCCACAAAATTTTAAGTGTGAATGAACTTGAGAAGAACGTGTGTGGAAAAGACATTGAAAGTATGTGGAAAGATCTGAAAGAAGGAATGACTGAATGCGCTAAAAAAGTATGTGGGGTAACGAAAGGTGGAAGATTGAAAGGAGATGCCTGGTGGAATGATAGAGTGAAAGAAGCTGTGAAAGTTAAGAAAAAGTGTTACGAAAATTGGCTGAATGATAGAAATGATAGAAAGCTAGAAGACGAATATAAGATAGCTAAGAGAATGGCGAAGACTATAACTTATGAAAGCAAGATGAATGAACAAAGAAAGATTGATGAAAGGATTAACAAAAGTTTCACCGACAGTAAGAAGGAATTTTGGAGGTGGATCAATGCGGATAGAAATAAATCTTCTGCATTGACCACTCCGGGAGTCAAAAGTGCTGCCGGTGAGATGGTATGGGAGAATGAAGAAGTATGCAAGAGATGGAAGAACTATTTTCAAGAAATTTTTGGCCAGGGTGAAAGAAGAATTTATGAACAGACAGATGAAGAGAATGAATTGAAGATTTTGAAAGAAGAAATGAAAGTGTCTATTTCACGTCTGAAGAATGGGAAGTCTGCTGGGTTTGATGGTATAAATGGTGAAATGTTGAAAGCAGGAGGTGAATGTGTGATAGATTGGATGTTTGAATTATGTAAGCTTTGTGTGAATGCAGGAGTGGTACCGATGGATTGGAGGAAGGCAGTCATTGTTCCCATTTACAAAGGTAAAGGGGACAAAAAAGACTGTCAGAACTTCAGACCAATCAGTCTACTCAGTATACCAGGAAAAGTCTTCTGTAAGGTGATTATAAAAAATGTGATTCTGACTACTAGCAAAAGGGTTTCCGATATAGTACAGTCCGGCTTTATGGCCGGTAGAGGCTGTGTTGATCAGATTTTCACTCTACGACAAATTGTTGAAAAACAATTGTCGGTGAGGGGGAAACTATTCACGGCCTTTGTGGATCTGGAAAAGGCTTTTGACTCAGTGGACAGAGGTATGTTGTGGGATGTTTTGAAAGCATACGGAGTGAATGGAGCTCTACTCAATGCGGTGCATGCGAACTATGAGAATAGTATGGCTTGCATTCGTATTGATGGTGAGTATAGTGAATGGTTTGAAGTTTTTAAGGGTGTAAGGCAAGGATGTGTGATGAGCCCATGGCTATTTAACATAGTCATGGACAAGTGTGTTCGAGATGCTAGACTTGATGATTGTGGATTAATGATAGGAGAGAGCAAAGTAAGCGTTCTACTGTATGCGGATGATGCAGTCCTTGTATCTGATTCAGCAGTGGAATTGCAAATGATGCTCTCTAGATTGAACGAAGCTTTGAAAGGTAATAATTTGAAGTTGAATGCAAGAAAGACGAAAGTTTTGATTTTTGAAAGAGATGATGAAAATATGAATTATGAATTTAAAATTAATGGAATGAATGTTGATGTCGTAAATGAGTTTGTATATTTGGGAAGTAAGTTTGAAAAAGATGGAAGAATGGCCGGTGAATTTGAAAGAAGAATAATGAAAGGCAGGTGTGTACTGGGTGCGACCGCTTGCATCGCCAGGAACCAAAATCTCTCAAAAAATGTTAGATTGGCGGTGCACGGTGGTATACTAGTGCCAACCTTGATGTATGGAAGTGAAGCCTGGACGGTGAGTGAAAGGGAAATTAGTAAAGTCCATACAGTAGAAATGGACTATCTAAGAAGCATGATTGGGAAAAAACGAAGTGACAGGGTGAGGAATGATTTTGTAAGAGAAGAATGTGGTGTAAGGGAAAGTGTGAAAGTGAAGATTAAAAGAAGTATGTTAAGATGGTTCGGGCATTTGGAGAGAATGAGTGATGAAAGATTGACGAAGAAAGTATATGTTGCTAGAATAGATGGATGACGTGGTAGAGGAAGACCGAGAAAAGTATGGAAGGATCAAATCTCTGAAATAGCGAATGACTGGGATATCCAGAGTCATAATAAAAGGAGGACTTGTATGAAAAAGGTTATGACTCTGGATGAAATGAAAGAAGTATGCAAGGACAGGAAGAAGTGGCGGCTAATCTGCAATGTTGATTTCTAATGTTGGTGTATTCATTTGCTACATTTTTTGCATAGGAAATTTTTGACTTTTTTTGTATAGATTTCTTTGTAAGGTTTTGTTCTTTTTTATATTTAAATGTAATTTATTATTCATATTCCGTGACTTATAGGTTGGTATGAGGCTGACCACCCATACTGTAAAAAATGGTTCACTTTGCCAATGTCACCCCTGTTTCAGGGAGGGTCGGCAAGAGTTGTGGGGCTTATGTTCATTTGAGGTTTGGATTTTATTTGTAAGTACACATTCAGCATTTGTAAGCGCGAACTACACTTGTTGGTTTGTGGGCATACATCTGAGAGCTTTAAATGAATATATCCTTGCAACTTAGATTATAGATTATTATAGATACATTTAAGTATGTCAAGAAAGCTATAAATAAAAATGAGCATTAAAAAATATATGTATATTGAAAATTCAAAACTATGGCAACACATTTTACTTCACTGTGACCAATATTAAAAAATAATAATTTGAATTAAGAATCTTGGCAAGACATTTTTTTGAATGTGACATTGCCAAATTAAACCATTACAAAATTCTATTTTACAAATGAAAAAAATACATGTAAATAATTATGTTTACCTTCTTTTCTGCTCCTCTTCTTTCCTCTGTTCCTCTAATTCTTCAGGATTTGTGAAGCGGCGATTCCTGCCTTTGTGGTTGAGAAACTTTCCTAGACAAGATGACAAAAAATTTAAGAGGCGTGCCTTAAAAAACTCATGCGTCAAAAAACATGGACGAAAATGATGAAATATTCAATTATATTACACTAAAATAAGAGAGGATAAATGAAATACATTCAAAAGTGTGTTTGAGAGGAAAATATTAAATATTTATGTCAATTTTCAGGCCTAATTCCATATGAGAACAGAAAAATACATACGGAAAAAACTTGGCGGTTTTTTCGTTAAAAAGTGTCAATTACAATGAAATGAGTAAATATTATTGTGCGCTTACCTTTTGGCATGATTGTTCTATGTGAATTTCCTAGTAATTTAAGTTAATTTATTATAAAATATATGTTTTTGTCAAATTAAAACTCAAACACGCACCACACCACAGAGTATATAGGTACTTAGAGAAGCTACTCTATGGCTTAGGGGTAGGTACGTACTTCGAAACCCCCCTTCCTCGCCTTCTTACTTCCCTTCCATACATTCTGCGTATTGGACTATGATCTTGTATGCATGTGTGTATTATACACGCGGCTACACTCACACCACTATAATCATATATTATTATCTGCCATGATATTATTTATTAATATTATTATTATTGCTTTAAAGCTATCAAAATAAAACACTTGTATTTTGCACAATATTTATTTATTCTAGAAAGATTAGTCATACAATCACAAAAATACACACTGTGTAAAGAAAAAAATAAATAAAAAAACCTCAATGTAATAAACACAAATGATATGGCAAAAATAAATTTAGTAGGTAAACAATCAAATAGGCACCTGTCTATATTGTCAAGGACACTGGCATTCTGTACTATTTCTTGCAAAAGTTTTGGATCCCTGATGATTGTCCCCTGATGATGGCCTGAGGACCGGAAATATTTATAATATGAAATCTATACACTTTAATTTCACTTTCTTCGGCTCATCAGCCGACAGCCTTCAAGGCTCAGGGACACCTGCACCACTCTGCGTTGTGCTGCTTCCCTCCATGGTCGCCTCACTCCCAAAACTTCGGCGTTGGCTTCGACGTTCTCTGCCCACCGCATCCTTGGACGTCCAAGTGATTAACACCTGAGGGGGCACCATCCAAGACAGTTCTGATGATCCTGGAGTCTTCTGCACATGCTACGTGTCCGGCCACTGGAGTCTTCTTGATTTCATTACTCTCTGCACTCTTCAATAATAGTGAAAATAAAACAGTTAATCTCAAATACGCTTGACCGCTTGACGTTTGAGGCCGACTGGCGCCAAGCAGGCGTGTGGGGTGGTTATGGCTGTTATCGCTGCGCAAATCCTACACACAGTTCAACCATCATTATAAAATACTTTTTCATCAGTTTTTTTTTAATAAAAAATGAGCAATTTAATAAATACTAAACAAAATAAAGTTTATTGGCGCTTAAACTCTTTTTTTACATGAATAACAGTAAATATAAATTATTAATTCAAATTTATTTACGCTCATTCTGATTTCAGTTTAAAAAACGACCTCTTCCCCTTCCTCCTTCCTCATAACCATACATTCCGCGTACCATAGATCGATTACAATATGGCTTCCGAATTATAAAACAGGGTAACCAGTAGCAAAATACTTGTGAACGGGGTCTGCACCACACGATGCGTGCAACAAATTTTTGTAATGACGTATTTATAATACCAGTAGTGAAAAAGATTTCCTCATATACCAAACATGAATCTACTTCACTTTAATTCTTTTAAATACAATAAAATTAAATCAAAGCTTTTTTTATGTTAATGAAATAATTTTGTTGTGATTCGACATTTCAACATTATTAAATATTTTCCTAGGACATGGGGCTGTAAATATTTTTTATTTTCCAATGTAGCTGTCAATGTCATTTTTATTGCGAATGTAAATTTCCGACATGAAAAACAAATATCGAAAATGACTTATTTTACAATGTCGAAAATCAAATATTTGAAGCAATAAGTGTTACAATATATTATGTTCATCTCTACAGTAGGCTTTTATCTCTAAAATATCCAATATGGAGAAACTACAATCACTTTTGCAAATATTTTTTTTGGTTATTTGTTTTGTATGTTTGACTGATTGTAACGATGCGGAACTCATGGACTGCAGCACGCTCAGGCTGGGACAGTACATTTGTCCTGATCCCAATATTCTGCACATAGATCCGAAAACACAACAGCTATTTGGATGTACGAAACAAAATAAGGCTGAAGGTAAGAATTCCTCTATATCTCTACTCTAAAGTATACTTGGCCTCCTGAACCAACTGTGTAAGTGACCTTCTGTGCCATAGAGCAGGGGTCTCCAAATTACGGCCCGCGGAAAAGCCCGTGAAAGGATTTGTTCCGGCCCGCAGACACCAATAAGAAAAAAGTTTTGTTTTAGATATTAAGAACGGAATTTAGGATTGTAGATACTACATAGAATGTCACCCCTCTACCAGCGTTATGGTTTCATTGTTTCCAAGTGTCCTACCCATATGAACATATAGTATGTTCATATGGGTAGGACATATATTAACATATAGTATGTTCATATGGGTAGGGCGGTTAAGGTTTCTGTTAGCTAACATTATCTTTGCTTCTACACGGGTCATATGATTCACTGTTATTTCTCTTGCAGTTTACTGTTTGGCTGCCGATGGAATCATCTGCAAGGAATCCAAGAACTCCACGTTCAAGAGGGAGATGCCTTGCAAGTATACGTAAGGAATAACAACTCTCCTAAAAAACCACAAAAAAACTAGGCTGCACTTGTAGGGAAACATATTTCCGCATTGTCCCCGAAAGAGCTTCATGTGAAGTCTAGTTATTTTTACTGTAACTGTAACTCTCTTGCCTTCCGCTAGGGGTGGCCAGAGCTGCAAAGTTGCCTCGATTTCTTCCTACCCTTACATACCTCTTTCAACTCATTCATATCCATCACCTTTTTCATGCATTTTCTTCTTTTGCGCTCACTTTGTGTATCCCACTTCAGTTGAAGTGGGGGTTTCCCAGCTACCGAGGCAGCTGGCTCTCATTTCTTGTGAAGACTGAGTAAATCTTGCCAGTATATTATTTTGGGCTGAAGTAAACAGCACAATGGGAAATCATTTCTGACACCCTCAGCGGGAATAACACCCAATCTCTCGGCATGGAGTGCTTGCATTAGGACCCCGCACTTTAACCAACTGACCTATAGACTGGCCAGACGATTTTTCCCGCCGGTTTTTTAAATGTTGGAAGTCCATTGAAGTTGTGTTGTGCCCATACAGCGCAAATTCTTGCTGTGTTTTTCCCGAAGGGGTCGCATGTGGCGAGTGTGACCTATTTATTTTCTCAGGTAAGGACCAGGAATATTATAATCAGTGAACATGTTGTCTTCCCTGCAGGAACGGCTACTCCCTGGAAGTGGCGCTGCTGCTCTCCGTGTTCCTGGGCATGTTTGGGCTGGACAGGTTCTACCTGGGCTACCCGGCCCTGGGCCTCGCCAAGCTCTGCACGCTGGGCTTCATGTTCATAGGACAGCTGCTGGACATCATCCTCATAGCGTCACAGGTACCACAAAACTAAGCTACACGTATAGTGTAACTTCTTGCTGCTTTATCCCATGTGACGAGTTTCGCATGTGGCGAGTGGAACCTATTTATTTTTACAGGTAAAGGACCCGGCCTTACGCCAACCACTTCATTTGAAGTGGGGGTTTCCCAGCTCCCGGGGGGCTGGTACTCATTTCTTGTGATGGCTGAGTAAACCTTGCCGGTATTTTATTTTGGGGTTTGAAATAAACACCGAAACGGGAAATCATTTCTGACATCCTCGGCGGGATTCGAACCCGAGCTCACAACATGGAATGCAAGCACTCTAGCAACTGAGCCATTGACTGGACTTTTTACGAACTTAGCCGCCGCTACAAAACACACCAATTCTCAAGCAAGACCTACTTGTTGTAAAGCTGGATGGACCTTTGGTGACCTTTCTTTGTTAAAGGTTCTTTCAGCCCAGCGAAGAGCATATTTGAAAATATAAATGTTATTTTTTTGTGTTCCGCCGGGATTCAAACGCACCATCTTCCATTTAAGAGTCCAAAGTGCACTAGACTACACTCTGGTCACAAAATTATCTTGCATTAAATTGGATTACAAATAAACAGTAAATTTAGCCCTGTCATTGTGTAAGGCTGCTTCCCTTACCTGTCGAAAAAAAATCTACATGCCCAGATGGCGTTGTAAAACTTTTGGGACACTGCTAGCAAGCCTATAATATTGTTATGTAAATATGAAATATAAATATTTAAAATAAGTAGGTATTAGTTATAGGAATTCTGTATTGTATTGTGTGGGTAGGAATCATTGAATAAAATATGTGAAGCATCGAGAAATAATAATTACTATGCCTTTCTGGAACTGTCTAGCAAATATAGGTCTAGATTGTACTGTTTTAAAGAGTATAAGAAGGGTGTGAGTTGCTTGCAGAGCGAGTAGTATCATACGAGATTTACAAGCACATAGAACTAACTTGATCAGTGAACAGAAACCAAGTGGAATAGTCGAGAAAGCTTTGTGAAAATAAATTATTTAAAAGTGTAAAATAAACAACTGTATAAGAAGACCAGTATTTTTAATTTGAAAGAATTTTGAACCCTAATTTCGCAACAATATATTATTTTTCAGGTTGTGGGTCCCGCGGATGGTTCGGCCTATATAATCCCGTACTACGGAGCCGGCGTGCAAGTTGTCAGAAGCGACAACGAGACGTACAGGCTGCCACAGGACGACTGGAACAACCTGGTGTGAGACTAACCAACCAAGTAGTAGTAATAATTACTTCAGTGATACTAAGTTTAAAGACATTCATAGATTTAAAACACAGTTTCCAATGTTATACATATGTAAATATTAAAATAAAAGGTATTATCAATAAACTGGTTTATTTATTACTGAATAAACATTTTTTGTGTTGTCAACATTTTATTTCAATAATAATAAAAAAAAAAAACCATACAAAATTCGGATCAAATGAGAATAAACATTTTGCAAAATTGTAAAAAGTACCAGCAGCACAATTACTTAAGAGCCTGCGCGGGACTGCACCAAAATATTTAAAACATATGATATGTAGCTCCAGCCACCACAAGCAGCAGAACAGCAACATTGCGATCAGCAGCATCATGTCGCAGTCGGATAGTTTCCAAGAAGGGAAAAGAAAACCGTTTTTGGAGATCGAGCCTTCAAGGTGGCTGCTCCAACGATATGGAACGACCTCTCAGATGACCTGCGCGAAATGGATCTGGAGAGCACTTTTAGAAAGGGGTTGAAGACCCACCTGTTCGCGCGCTCATATGAGCAAGCGCCTTTGTGATGACCAAGAGTCATGAAAAGGCGCTATAAAAATATTGTATTATTATTACTTGTTTTTTACATCTGTGTAAAAAAAACATTTAAAACATAATTGTATTTGAGAATGTCATAACTAAGTAAAATGCCACCTGATGGAGTTGGCACAGAGCTCCAAATTAAAAAAAAATCCCGGTGCAGTTCTTAGCAACCAGTCACCAAATGTGTGATATAAAACCAAAGGCGGCAAAAAAATATATAGAATTGTTTTTAAAGAGAGATTGAACTAAGCCACACTCATAGTGTATAAATTCTTGCTGCGTTCTCCTTCAATGGGTGGCATGTGGCAAGTGGAACCTATTTATTTCTACAGGAAACGAATGAAGAATGCCATTTTCTGCATTTTCCATGTATTCATTTCAATTTTAAAAGAATCCTGCAGACTTTGTTTCCATTTCACTCAAATATCGGTCGGCTTTTTCTACAACAACCTGTTAGTGTGATGTCACAATTTATTGTCTATATCATTTGTGCGGGCTCCATTCTTAAAAATAGTGGAATGGTGTAAACATTTAAAAATTGTATAAGAATATTCAGAATCTGAAGTCGGCCATAACAACCTAAAAACATTTATAATAATACTAATTTACAACAAAAATATATGAGTTGTATAGATACAAAGGGGGCAATAGTTTAAGAATCATGTTTTACTTGCAGGGTTGATGATCATTTTAGGGTTGGGTTTTTATTTTGTAAGCACTCATATCACATGTGTAAGCGCCAACTTTTACATGATGCATGTGAGCGTGCATTCATTATGGATCTAAGATACTAATATATCCTTGTAACTAACATCTGATGTTTAATGCACGCCCACAAGTCAGTTCCCGCTTACACATGGCCAAACACCACCTGCGAACAAACATAAACCCTACAACTTTTACCGGCCTTTCCTAAAACACAGGTAACATTGGCAAAAGTAAACAAACCTGTATCATTTTTGGAAAAATAATATATTGCCCCCTTTAGTTCTATAGGAGTCATATCATTTGAAATTAAATTTAAATTTAAACCTAGGAATGTAGAAAGAGTACGAAATTGTGGACGGATTTAAAACTAAGAGATTGGTATTAAAAATACAACTAACCTTATTTATTTGAACTATAAGTCATCAATTAAAACTAGCTTTCTTTTAAATATATGTACCTAAATATAAAATAATCTGTGTTTAAATGTAAATATATAAAAATAAAAAAGGACGGATAAAAAAGTTAAAACTGCCGTATATTTTTAATAACAAGAGGACAATGTGATCGGTGACAGAGCGTGGGCAGACTCTACGATCATCGGACTTGGGCAAGACTCTCCTCCGGATCCCAAAAGGAACGATAAGGACAGTCTTTGGAGACCGTGCTTTTTATCCACATATCTGAGGGAGTCTCTGTCAGAGGCGGGCTTCAGGAGAAGCCTCAAGACGCACCTGTTTCCAGGATCACACCATGCCCCTCTGTGGTGATTGAGGGAGCCTCCGACTGAGGGAGGCGAGTGTCAGGAGAAAAAAAAACAATTGTGTGCAGTTACCCACAAACCGCCTTTAAGGTGACTGTGGTCTTTAAGGCGAAAAGGCACTAAAGAAAAAAAATCCATTTCATTGCAATAAAAGTCAGTAGACTTCATCGACTGGGTCACATCCATCGGAACCTGGAAAATATGGTTGTGATGAGGGACACAAAGGGGCGCAGGACAGTTGGAAGACCCAGATTAAGATGGCTGGACGGAGTGGTAGCAGACTGTCCGCGGTAGGAGTGAGGAAAAGAAGGAAGAAGGCTTGGGGCAGGCAATGCTGGCTGCAGTTGATCAAGGAGGTCAAGACCCATCTTGGGTTGTCGTGCTAATGATATCGCCACCTTAAAGGTAAAACTGAATAAGTGATAATCCACTGATTTGAGAAATCGTGGATAAAAATAATAATAATAATTGGACAATTTGTATACAGCGCCGTTTAGTGGCACTAGCCACCCCAAGGGCGAAAACATTCAATTGGGTGCAATTTCTCGTAGTTAGTGAACTAATTATAAGGAAGTGCTCATGACAAACTTCTAAACAGGATTTTCACACTTCCTGGGTGTTTTCTCTCGTAGAAAATAGGAAGAAAGGTGCAGTTATCTGAGAAACCCATGTCAGCTTCATATGTCATGTTCAGTTTAAGCTTTAAGGTATGGATATGATAGTACTAGAAAGGTGCATTGCTTCACAGTGTCATTTTCAATTTCATAAAAAATAAATTATGTTTAAAATTGTGTAGATATTCTTATTTTTTATATCTTAGGTACTAAATGTGTATATAAGGCATGATTTGGTCGAGATTCTAATAGTGATTTATCAAAATCCAATATCAATGTAAAAATTATTCATAAAAACTATTGACCTATGATATAGCGGACTGGAAATTTTACAGACGCAAACACAAGATGGACAAAGCAAGAGAACATAGGATACAAATACAAAAAGTAAAACACTGTTTTGTGCATTTGACAGAACTGGCTGACAGATATGAACCATACAATGTTTCTTTCCACTATATCAGAGGTGCCCATACAGTCGATTGGTTGATCGCGGGAGGTTTTAAGGTCGATCGCCGAGGATAGCTAAATTTTTCACATTTTTCTGGCATTAATCGTTACTGGTCATCTATACCCGAAATGAAATATCCGTTAATAAAGCAAATAGCACTGCAAATAACTGCTTTTTTTGCATCGACATATCTGTGCGAATCTGCATTTTATCATATGAAAGTAATAAAATCAAAATATCATACTCGTTCCACAAATGACCACCTGACAGCCTGCTTGCGTCTAGCTTTAACTGAGAATATCCCTAACTACCAACATTTTGTGGAGGACCACCAATGTCACGCTTCAACATCAGCATCAAGATAATTTTTATTTTTATATTGTACCAGTATTATTTTAATTTCTTTGTGTAATGTTAGAGATTAAAAATTTAATACAGATTAGACATTTTGAACTCAATGTAGTTTTACTTTTGCTATTTTTTTTTCTTAATAAATATTCATACATTATGAATTATGAGTTATATTTGGTGGGCTTAACAGTTAAAATGTCGATCTCCTATTCATAAATTTTTGCTAGGGCGATCTCCTCAAGAAAAAGTATGGGCACCCCTGCACTATATCATACGTCAATGATAAAAACCATAAATATAAAATGGAGGGATCGACTGAAAAAATCTTAATAATACATATTATTTTACAAAGTCACTAGATTTTAAGTTAACTTCTATCCTCAAATCTCCAACTTTTATCTTAACACATCGTTTGCGGGAGACGCTTAAAGGCGTCTTTTCCATACTGTTGGTAGAAAGCGGGAGACGCTTAAAAGCGTTTTTTTTATTTGTCTACTATTGGTAGAGCGCGGGAGACGCCTAAACGCGTTGACACTTAGAGTAACAACATATTACGAGAAACGTGTGATTCTTAGGCGCCAGCTCCTTTGAGACGTGTAATAGGTACCTGTACCGGGTACCTAAACCCGGCAATTCGTGGAATTAGGGTCGGGTGGCCGACTGTGGTCATAAAACATTCGCTTGAAAGCTGTAAGATAAATATTTCGTTTTTGTGTTTACATTTCTTCAGTGTTATAGCGATACTGTTTCGTTCAAGATGTTTTCCATTTTCGTTTCTGTCTATATTCCGCTTTAAGAATTTCCTATAAAATACATATCATTGTATGATATATTCGTAATCGATCGCTGTTGTGTTTAAAGTTATTTGTTACATATTTTTTTATAAAAAAATATCTAATAACAATGGATGAGAGTGATGGAGAATTGTGTGCTGATAATTTATCAAATTATTCTTGTGATAGTGACGTTGAGAAACATACAGATGATGAATTTGAATTTAGTGATGATGGAGTTACGAGTACAGTGCGTCCCCAGACTTTTTTTGTACCACTACATAAAGGGAAGTGTTTCCAATGATCTCATACTTTGAAACAATATTAGTGTTTATTGCTTTGTATTTTACAAAATATATATTATGTTGACCGTGCATAAAATGACTAAATCGACAATACGACAAAAGTGCAGTTTTTTCCAATGTTTTATATTTGACCTTGAATATTATAATTTTTTATCCAAAAATATAAACATTTGTGACCAGATAATATTAGAAAATTTCATTTATGGTAAAGTACTCAAAATTTTATTAAAATATGATCAATAGTTCAGAAGTTATAGCTGTTTTACGTGAAACGTAATTTGACGCGCGAATCTGACAAAATTGCCCGCTTAAACGGCGTGGATTAATAATATAAACCTCCCGCAAAAAATGTGTTAAATACTAAATATATGATTTCTTGAAAAAATGGAATACTAAATGTTTTTAAGGCCCATTGTTACGAATTGTTTCAAATTGTTACAACAAAGGCACTTGAGTTACATTTTATATTGTTGCGTTTCAAAAATGTACAACTATGTTTAAATACAATTTGTAAGGCGATGATTGTAAGAAGGCATCCTTACAAATTTTAAAATGAAATGGACTTAGGTATTGCCTATTTTTTTGCCCCATCAGCTGATAAAACACTATGGAGTCGGAACATTCTAAATTTCTCAAGTGGAGTGATGTCACAGGTCTAGGGGAATCGGGTCCAAAGCAACCAAAGACAAAGTACAGAATGCTGTTTTTACAAATTAAAATTAATTAAGATATTTAACGAACCATTGTAGAACTTACATAATTCTCAACATTTCGTTCCCCCAGTTCTTGTTTGCCGTAGGTATACGCCAATCTTGTCAAATATGACTTTTTCATGCAGTTGTCTTATGAATCAAATTCTACACAATCTGAGCTAAGAAAAACCGTAAAACTCGATAATGTGAGAGTTCTTTTAAGTATTTTTAAAATAAATTTATTGATTTCATAAGACACATTGGTCCATTACACATGCAAACATTGCTCATGTTAAATTAGCTTAATGGTCTATACGGCAAACAAGAACTAAGGCAGCGATTTGTCAACATCTTCAGGAAGCACCTTTTCTACACAATAATTAAGAATGAACCGATTTTCACACATGTAGCAATGCAAAAAAAACACAACTAAGCTGCATATTAGTGCAATCTTTTACCGGGTCATCCTTATCGCATGCGGCTCCCGAGGGAGCTGGTTTTCATTGCTTGTGAAAACTGAGTAAACCTTACCGGTATTTTTGGGTTTGAAATAAACACCGAAAAGGAAAATAATTTGTGACACCCTCAGAGGGGATCGAACCCTAACTTCTGTCATGGAACACAAGCATTCTACCAAGTGACCCATCGACCATCATCGAGAATAATGTAAGTTCTCTTACAACGATTCGTCAAATATGTTGAAAGTTAGTTGCGATTTGTCAATATGCCAAATGACAAATGAAGGCCGGCAAGAGTTGCAGTACTTGTGTTCATTTAAGACTTGGGTTTCTATATTGTAGGTCCACATGCGGCATGTGTAAGCAAGAACTTATACATGTCTGCTGATCACCCATACTGTAAAAAATGGTCCACTTTGCCAATGTCACCCCTGTGTCAGGAAAGGTTGGCAAAAGTTGTAGGGCTTATGTTCATTTGAGGTTTGGATTTTATTTGTAAGTACACATTCAGCATTTGTAAGCGCGAACTACACGTGTTTGTTTTTGGGCATACATTTGAAAGCTTCAAATGAATATATCTTTGCAACTTAGATTATAGACTGTAACTCCAGAACGCTATTTGATTAGCATCTCTGCATGTCAACGTCACCATTTTTTCTCCCCTTGTTTTTGTTCCAACTCCATTAATTAAAAACATATGACTTATCGCATTGACAAATTTTAAATGTTACATTCCAAGTTACAAAACTAGATGCAATACAACCACAGATAACGCCAGAATAAGTGAAGTTAGCGCTGGTATGATTGCACGCGCGTGAGAAGTGGAAGGTGTGCAGTCTGTGAGCTTGTGCGCGCGCATGAACACGCGCCCCAGATAATGTGACGCGCTGCGGTCCTTGCCTTCGATGGGACGCAGCTGCCTCGCTGAGTCGGAGAAGATCAGGTCCGTGTACGGAGGTGTGGAGAGGAACATGCTGAAACTGCAAAGAAAACATTATGATTAATTATTATGTTTCTATGCAAAAAGTAAGAGAAAAGGAATCAAGTGATTCTGACAAACCACAGCCTTCACCACTTTCTTCACTATAAAAAATTGTTCACTTTGCAACTTTGTTTTATTCTTGACTAATAGGTTGGTATGAGGCTGACCCCCAATACTGTACAAACTTGTTTCACCTTAAAGATTTTAAATCATGATTACGGTCGTTAGACATTTTATAGAATGTTATATAACGTAGAGAAAATCGTTCTCCTCTTCTGCACGGTCAGTAAAATCCATTTTTTTCATTCTATAAAATTGTTTCACCTTGCCAATGCCCCCCCTGATTCAGTGAAGGTTGGCAAGAGTTGCAAGGCTTATATGCATATGTTTCGTTACCAATGTGTGTAACTTCTACGGAGCTCTGCTCCCTTCTGATACGAGTTGAAATGTTGGCCTCTATATATTGCTCTACTTCCTTGACTAATAGGTTGATTTGAGGCTGACCACTTACATTGTTCTTTGAAAACATTGTTCACTCTGCCACGTCACCCCTGTTTCAAGGAAGGTTAGCCGAAGTTGCAAGGTGTATGTTCATTCGCGGTTTGGATTTTAATTTGTAAAGTACACATGCAGCATTTGTAATCGTGAAATTAAAAAAGCGTTAACCACTAGACTAAGGATCAGAGCGTCTTGAGTGCTCCTTTAAAGATATCAACAGTTTTTGCTTTCCTCACATTTGGTGGTGGTCTCTTCCACTCCATTGGGCCTGCAAACCGGAAAGCACGGTCCCCCAAAATTAGTGTGTGTCTGACGGTACGACTGGACTAAGTCAACCCCCCCATATCCTGCAGATCTGAGCGTTTGGCATCTCAAATTGACAGCTTTGTGAACCATTAGACAAATATGGTAGACCAACCTTTCCAGAAAACGGAGCCAATGCAGTTTTTTCAACAATGGAGTAATGTGAGTAAATTTGGGCATCCCAAATATATAAGTCTTGCTGCCGAGTTCAGCACAGATTGAAGCCGGTTGAACTGTTTTTTTGCAGTGTTGTGTTGCCATTGTTTTGAGAGAAAGAATTCTTTCGCTGACTAATGCTGCAGATGACTTACCTGAACTGATCCGAGCTGGTGGCTCCGTAGAACTGCTGGGCGTACAGGAAGAGGTTGGTGTAGGCGGCTATCTCCGTGTCATTGTGTCCTGGCCCGCCCCGGGTCACCATGGCGTCGGCGGGGACGAGGCCCAGGTTGCAGCGCATGTAGTCAGAGACGGGGGCCCGAGTTCCTGCAAGTACAACCATCATACTGTTACCAATGTGTGTTTTTACATGTGTGAGTTTTGAGAGTTGTTTTTACTTGTGTGTGAAAGGAAAAAGAGGTAAGGGACGACTGAGAAAAGTATGAATTGAGGTTGAGAAAGAATGGGATGTAAGAAAATGCATGAAAAAGGTGATTGATGGATATGAATGAATTGAGAGAGGTATGTAAGGATTGGAAGAAATGGAGGCAGCTCTGCAGAGGCTCTGACCCCCCTAACGGAATGGCGACAACAGAGTTACAGTTAGTTTTCTTTTAAAAAAAGAAACAAACACATGTGAATAGTTACCGTCGGGGCATAGCAGCTGGAAGTCGTCCCTCAGGGTGTTCCTGGCCCACCACTCCCTCCTGCGCCCCCCGGCCGCCTCCGCCACGGCAGAGTGCCGCACAAACGCAACGTCGCCCCCTCCCTCCACCAGGCAGCGCAGGGCTCCTGCACAAGCAACACAAACACTCAATAAGTCTTCGCCAACTATAAAATAGACAGATATAAAATGCTGTACAATATCTATAAAGCACCAGATTTGATCAGCTCCAACAAAGTGGGGCGCTTGAGATGAGCTGGTCACATATTCAGAATGTACGACAACGACCCTACAAAACACCTCACACTCTCAGTACCACAGGGACGTAGAAGACCAGGAAGGCCCAAAATGTGATGGATGGACAACGTCGACACGGATACGACTGTGATGCAAGTGAGAAATTAAAGAACAAGGGCAACAAACCGACAAGAATGGAAAAAACTCCTGGATTCATCCAAGGTTCTCCCAGGGCTGTCGAGCTTAGGATGATAAACGCAACTAACTAAGGTACACATATAATGTAACTTTTTTCAGCGTTATCTCCGAAGGCGTCGCATGTGGTGAGTGGAGCGTATTTATTTTTACAGACAAGGGGTCAGTCTTACGCCAACCACTTCAGTTGAATTGGGGGTTTCCTAGCTCCTGAGGAGACTGGTACTCATTTCTTGTGAAGGCTGAGTAAAACTTGTAGGTATATAATTTTGGGTTTGAAATAAACACCGAAACAGGAAATCATTTCTGACACCCTCAGTGTGATTCGAACCCGAGCTCACGGTATGGAATGCAAGCACTCTACAAACTGAGCTATCGACCGGACCAGATGACCAGACCGAGGTTGATGATGATTCCAAAGACATGGTCCCCAAGATACGGCAGAACCTGAAGGCACAGCAACACTATTGGAGAGAATATTACCTATGTTTCCGTAGTAGGGCTCGATGGCATCTCTCCTGCAGTGCCTGTACGAGGGTCCATTGCACAGTCTGCATAGAGGGGCGTGTGGCACACCGGCATTGTACTCGGGAGACACGGCGCCCGGCACACAGGAGCGGGAGAACCATTCTGCGGCTGCGCGAGGGGCGTCACAACCATACGGCCTGTAATCATAAACAATACCTTTAAAGCAAAGCTCAAGTCCACCGAACCACCGCCAACTTCAGAAGAAGATTGAAGAAAATGCTGTAGACAAAGATCCATGACTATCTCAAGGACACCACAAAAAATAAACATCCATCATCGTCGGTGTTATGGCCGTGGGGTTCAAGTGGTTTGTTCGACTAGCGTATTTGGAACAGAATAACGTTGGTTCGAATCACGTCCGGCCCATTTGACCATACCTTCGACCCTGGTTCAACAGATGCCATTGCATGCAGACAAGTTTTTGCTTTCGCATGAAGACAACTGACCAGGAAAAAATGGTTGATGAATTGCACTCCTGTTCACAAAACCATTTAAAAAAAAATCATAGCTCCACTCGCCACAACGCAGCAAGAAGTTACACTATATGTGTAGCTTAGTTGTGTTTTAGTTGTAATCATAGCTCAGTTGTCTATCTGGTCGATAGCAGTTGGTAGAGTGCTTGCATTCCATGCCGTGAGCTCGGTTTCGAATCCCAACGAGGGTGTCAGAGATGATTTCCCGTTTCCGTGTTTATTTCAAAACTCAAAATTAATTACCGGCAAGGTTTACTAAGCCTTCACAAGAAATGAGTACCAGCCTCGTCGGGATCTGGGAAACCCCCACTTCAAGTGAAGTGGTTGGTGTAAGGCCGACCCCTTTACCTATAAAAATAAAAAGGTCTCGAATCACCACATGCGACCCTTTCGGAGATAACGCAGGCAAAAAGTTATACTATAAGTGTAGCTTAGTAGTTACGGTTTCATGAAGAAGTTCATCACAGAAATGAACGAAATGTCCAGAAGCCGCAGCTCTGATGGAGGTTAACAGATCATGGAAAGGGGCCGTCCATAAATTACGTCATCGATTTTGGCCGATTTTCGACCCCCCCCCCCTTTACAATCATCCTATAGTCATTATCTAATGAACCCCCCCCCTCTTGCTGTAATAATGGATGAGCTTAATAATTAATAATGTGATATTACTTATACAATTTCTCTTATACAATTGACCAATTGTATAAGAGAGCGGCTCTCTACCAAGTTCATAAGGATTACTTTATCCACGGATATAATCCGGGGGATATTGTAATCCCGAGTGGTAGATCGCGTAGAGAGTCGCTTGTAATCAAAGTTCCTAGAAAGAATACAGCAACCGGCCAACATCACTACGATTATTTGGGTGTAAGGTGGTACAATGCACTTTTTTCCAGGTATAAGCATGATAAGCACGCAGATCCTAAGGCCATTAAGTACATGATCAGCAAATATTTAAAAGAGGTGTAAATAGTTGAGTGTTTATATTTAATTGGTTTTTTGTATATTATTCTTATCATTATTATTTTTGTTATTTTTTTCATATATCTACATATGTGTATATATGTATAATTCCTATTTCTGTATTTTCTATTTAAACATGTTACCTCTTTATGTTATTTTATTTTATTTTTTGTCTTTCTGTTTTTGCTGAGTAAATGACTAAATGGTGTATATATTATTTTTGTTTTTTATGATTTTTATCTATTAAGTGATTAATTTTAAGTTTTAAGATAAGTTGGAATCCTCCCCAAAACACAAGCTATGCTTACTTTGGAGAGTATTTATTGTAATTAGATTTTTAAAATTTACTTTTATTGTAATACTTTGTACATATTGATAAAAACAATAAAGACCTTATGAATTATGAATTAAATTATGAATTATGAATGAATTATACTTACATAATATTTTGTATATTTTGTAGAAATTGGTATTTACAAGAACGACGTCACTTTTGGTACTCGTACATCATTTGCCATCATCCGCAGACCAGACTCCCCCCCCCTTAATGCGAATGACGTAATATATGGACAGCCCCAAAGCAGGAAACATCCTATGATAACTAGAGTTTCAGCTTGAGACCAGACTCAACAAAACAGCAATAGACTAATCTGTAAGTTTAGAATAGTTAACAATAAATATTTGAGGTTACCTTATCCATCCGTTGGCAATCAAATAAGCCAGCGGATAAATCCATCCCGCGGCCGTGGCGATACCAGTGTGGCAGGTGTTCTTCCCTGAAGGTAAAAATACAACAATAAGTGAATAATATCAAAATAAAACAATGTTTTTCTTCACAAGTTGATTTATTTCCTCGAGCGCTTTCAATGTTATCACACCATTATCAAGAGGACAACATCGAAAGCGCTCAGGGAAAGGCAGCAGGAGTTGGAAGGTTATGTTCATGTGAGGTTTGGTTTATTTGTATGCACACATGAAGAATGTGTAGGCGCAAACCTACATGTGCCTGTCTGTGGGCATGTATGAGCCTCAAATGCCAATATATCTTTGCGATTTAGATTATAGATCATAGGTAGTACATGAAATAAGGCTAATTTTTTGTTGTTGTAGCTTGTACAAAGGATGCCAAATTGTCGTCTCATGAAAAAAACTTCTGAATGGATGTCCAGGTGGAGGAAGGCCCAGGCTGTGTGAGAGGATGTGGTGAGGAGAGATGCCACACAGCTTCTCCGGGTGGCAAGTTGGAGGGGAGGAACATTTGGGAGACACTAGAGTTGTAGCTAGAGTCGAGTCTAGAGTCAAGAAGTCAGACTAGAGCAAGCCCGAAATGTCTTCGCTAAAATGAGCAAAGTACTGTTGTGCCGAAATTTAAGCCTTGAATTCCGGAAGCGCATAGTGAGGTGCTACGTTTCCCAATCGCTCTGTATGGTATGGAGGGATGGACTCTCACGCAGGCACTGGAGAGACGAATTGAAGCATTCGAGATGTGTCTATACCGAAAAATGCTTTGGATCTCTTGGCGTGATCGAGTCACCAATGAAGAAGTCCTTCAACGAATGCGCACTACAAAGGAGCTCCTGCCTACCATTAAGCAGAGAAAGCTTATGTACTTCGGTCACATTATGAGAAATGAGAAGTACCGTCTCCTTCATCTTATCATTCAGGGTAAGATTGAGGGGAGAAGATCTCAGGGACGCGGAAGGACATCGTGGCTGAAAAACCTGCGACAGAGATTCGGCAGAAGCACCAAGTCCCTGTTTCAAGCCGCAGCATCTAGAGTGAATATAGCCATGATGATCGCCGATCTTCGATAGAAGTGGCACAAAAAGAAGAAGAAGAGCTGTAGCACTATTGGAGAGAGAAGGAGAATAATTTTATGTAGAGTTGTGTGTTAGTTCACCTCTGAGGAAGGTGAGTTCAGTGTCGGCGTCTTGTTCCTTGGCCACGGCCACAGCGTAGTAGTTGGACTTGCCCAGGCCGTACACCTCCGACAGGAAGGGCTCCAGCTCGTAGTGTCGCGCCCCCTCCCAGACGTCGGCCGCGTCCAACATCGTCACATCAGCCTGGCCTGATCTGATGGCCTGGGAAACATTTTCTTTTTTAAAAAGATTTGCAAATCAGCAACCTATTCTGCCTGGCCAGAAACAGGTATTAATATCATCAGTTAATAATTCATTATTGTATATTTATTATTCATTATTGTCGGGAGTAACTGATGTCATAGAGAGAGTGGCAAAGCTAAAATGTTCCTTTGCGGGACATGTTGCTAGAACCACCGACCAGAGATGGACGAAGAGATTGGTAGAGTGGAGACCTCGGGAAGATAAGAGAAGCAGAGGGAGACCTCCCACGAGATGGTCGGATGATATAAGAAGGCTTGCTGGAGACTGGATTCAAACAGCGCAAGACAGAGATGGATGGAGAGATATGGGGGAGGCGTAGTCCAGCAGTGGATGGAGATGGCTGTATAAGAAGAAGATTGTATATTTTCATGAATTATTAATTAATAATTACCCAATGACATCTGTTGAACCAGAATCAAAGTTATGGTCAAATGACCCAAGCGGGGATCGAACCAACGTTATTCTTTTTCAAATACTCTAGAAAGATCAGCCACTTAGACTCCCTCGGCCATAACACCAATATCACCGATATCAATATTTTTTGTAGATGGTTGCGTCTGCAACTGTAGCTGTAGCTCCGTCGCCATTCTGCTTGGGGTGGCCATAACCTCTGCAGATTTGCCTCCGTTTTTTCTATCTTTGCATACCTCTTTCAATTCATTCATACCCATCACCTTTTTATTACATTTCGTTCTTTTACATTTGCTTTGCATAGCCCATTCTTTCACAATTTCACCAATCTGATCCAGCCACACTTTCTCGGTCTTCCCTTTCCTCTTTTCCCTTTCACATTTCCTCTGTAATAAATTAAAATATTAATTAAGGGGATTTACTTAAAGTTGCATCACCATTGTTTCTTATGACCTCCCATGCTGTAAAAACTTGGTTCACTTTGGCAATGTCACCCCTGATTTAGTGGACGTCAGCAAGAGTTGCAAGGATTATGTTCATTTGAGATTGGGTTTTTATTTCGTTAGTACACGTGTGGCATGTAGAAGCAAAAATTTAGATGTGGCTTCGACCGTGGTCCTTTTTTTTCTTCTCTTGCATATATTTTGTTACCACTGCAACTTTTATCTAATGTTGACGTCTATTTATTGGTCTGCTAATAAAGGGCGTGGCTTGATTGTTGGCTTGGTGTACAACTACTTCCTATGATAAAAAAAAGACATTTCTCACCTGCATGCAGTTGATATGGGAGTGCCCCTTGTAGCAGATCAAATCTGGTTTCAGGAGCTGCGCCTTCATGGCCGTCTATAAACAGTATAAAACCTCAATCAACACATTACGAAATATGAAATGTATTTTCCGCAATGACCAGTTATGAAAAGCCTGTGAAAAGAGGACATAGTAACCGTAGGAACCGCTCTTTCCATGTTGCCGGGCCAGCGGCATGGAATACTCTCCCAGAGAGGCTGAGAGTCCAAGACGATGAGACAGCCTTCAGGAAGATGCTCAAAGCATTCCTGATTTCCCTCTAGAGCCCACATGCGCCACTGTAGTGATGTAAATCACAAAAAGGCGCATGTAAATCTAGTTTATTATTGTTATAATTATAGTGTATTATTGCTGGGTAAAAACAAAAGAAAAACAAAATATAGCGATCAGTACTATGAGCGTGGATCTGCGTTCCGGCATTCAGGAGGCTAAACAGTTCGTCCGGCGATTCATAGACAATCCGGGCAGCATATGTTGCGCCCGAAAAGACCCTGAAACTTAACACCACAGACCAGATGAACACAAATATAAGTCCCTCTGTTATGTTCTAAATAACATAGAAATGACATTTCCTAAGTGTATGTATCGTAGCAGTATGTATTGTGGGCCGAACAGAGCGGAACGGTCACGGAAGCAGCCGAACTGCGTCGTGCGATCTCATCGGGCCGTCCATGATCTCTCGGCAGTTCTCTGCAACCTGTGAGCAGGGTCAGACGTCGGCGACCAAGCACCAAGCCGTGCGAGGGGGAGCATTTCAATGGAGCTCTCTCCCCCCTTCTACTTGGATTTCCTGCCCGCAAAGGAATCCGCCTTGTGGACCAGAGACGGGGGCATAGGAGCGCCCACCCAGGGGCTCAAACGTGTGGAGGCACGCCTTGAGAGAAGTTGATGATTTTGATGATAGCTAGCCAGGAGTATGCAAGTATATTGGAACCTCTCCGGAGGTACACATCGCACGTTTAATAATAAAGAGCAATAACTCAAAAAACATGAATGTTGGGAAATCACGTTTGAAGTTCTGACAGCCAGTACAACTTGTATGGGATGAAAAAGGCGGCCGATGCTTTATCTCGGTCATTTCGTCTAAATTGAACGGCTGTCGTATTCTACCTATTCTTCTCGCATTGTTCTTGCGTTTTATTACAAAATCTTGATTTTCCCAATTTTCGAGTTATTTCTCTTTATTATTAAACGTGCGACATATTAACATAACACCTCACCCTCATTTTGACGCACTTGTCCAGTTCGGGGTCTGACGTCACGCACAGCGTCATGCGGTTAACGGGGCAGGCCCTGATGGCCAGCACTGGTCTCTCCGAGGCTCCCAGGAAGGCGGACAGCTGCTGCTTGTCCTCCGACAGACTCACCACGCTGCGAGTGGAATCCTTAACACATGGAAAATGCACACATGATGTTTTGAACAATGGAAATGTTGACTAAAATAAAATAAATGGACAGCGTGCTTTCTAGCTAAGGCAAACTTGTTTATGGATGTCCTTGGACACTAGTGATTTGACTGTGATCTATAATCTAAGTGGCAAAGATATATTGGCATTTAACCATTTTGCTTCTGAATATTTTGGCTGTATGAATACTTTTTCAAGCACATTTTTAAAAACATTTACTGATTTCCTACCTTAATTAATTGACGACACTTCAAACTATGTGAACAGTCACATGTATTAGTTATTCAAGAACAGAAATCACATAGGTTTAGCACATATTTCCACTTGCAGACTTTTGAATTCTTGAACACAGATGTCAGGGATAAGTTCAAAGTTGTATGACGTCTATGACTGACAGCCACACTGTATGCAAGTTTACATTTGACGCCTATGCGTATCACCCGCAGTTGAAGGGTTAAGCTTTGCAACTCATGCTGCCATCCGCTGAAACCAGGGTGGCATTGGCAAAAGTGAACCAAGTTTTTACAGCATGGGTGGTCAGCCTCATACCAACCTATTCGTCAAGGAACACAAAAATTAAGACAGATAAGAAACTTAAAATCATGTTAAAATTAAACTAAATTAAATTAAAATAAAATAAAACACCCTAGCCACCAAAATTGCAAATTAACCGCCATTACTTTCTGTCCTTGCATACGTCTTTCATTTCATTCAGATTCATAACCTTTTTCATACAAGCTCTCCTTTTAATATGACTCTGGATATTGCATTCCTTCGCTATTTCAGAAATTTGATCCATCCATACTTTTCTCGGTCTTCCTCTACTACAGCTTCCGTACATACTTGCAGCGTACACTCTCTTCCATCAGTCTTTCGTCATTCATTCTATTCATATGTCCAAATTATATGTGATACTCCAACTGTTTCTGTTATATCAAATATCAATAATGAACTTACTTCAAACATAAGATCAGTTCTAGGTCCGTATCTCAGGGACTCAAACAGTGAGAACTTCTCGTAGACCTGGTCGTCAGTCTCTGCTATTGGCGCCTCTGTTGTGGTGTTCCTGAAACAATAAACAAAACCATTCTAAAATATCGCTGGGATGCCCGAGGGGATAAGACGGTGGCACTCGATTTTTTGTTATTGAACTAACACCGGTTCAAAATTCGCCTGCACCATGTCCTGTCGCCAATAATTTCGACCCTGGTTCGGTAGACCGGTCGAAAGCTCAGTGGTAGAGTGCTTGCATTCCATGCCGAGAGCACGGGTTCGATCCCGACCAAAGGATGTCAGAAATGATTTCCCATTTCGGTGTTTATTACAAATCCAAAATAAATACTGACAAAGTTTACTCTGCCTTCACAAGAAATGAGAACCAGCCCCCACACCAACCAAAGTGGTTGGTGTGAGGCCGGCTTCCTTACCCGTAAAAATAAATAGGTCCCAAATCGCCACATGCAACCCCTTCGGGGATAACACAGGCTTCTTGGACTGGTCCGTAGTCCAGTGGCAACACTTCGGACTCGTAAATGGAAGGTTGTGGATTCAAATCCCGGCGGAGCACAAAATATACCATTTATATTTCCAAATGTGCTCTGCGCTGGGTTGAAAAATTCATAAACCTTTACCAAAGACCGGTCACTGAAAGGTCCATCCAACCTTACAACAACTGGGTCTTGCTTGAGAATTGGCGCTTTCTACAGCGAGGACCAAGCTCCCAGAGGGCTCTTGAGGTATGATACACACAAAAACAGCGCTCACCAAATAAATCATCCTAATATTATAATTATTATTTTAAAAAGTAACATTATATGTGTAGCTTAATTGCGATTATAGACACAATCATATTTCTTAACTCCGGCTCAAAGCTATTGTCGAGGAGCCAACAATAAGTAAACCAACTTACTGCTTCTTCCAGTTACTCCAGCCGCTGACTCCGTACTCATTCTCCCTCCTGTTGGGGTTGCCAAACTGGTCTCTAGCGCCAAGCGGACTGCCAAACTGGTCTTTGTTCTCCGAGACGGGGTTGCCGTACTGGTCCCTCCTCAGTATGGGGTTGCCGTACTGGTCCCTGTCTCCGGTGACAAAGTTGCCGTACTGGTCTTTCTGCCGGGTGAAGTCGGTGATGTTCTCAGGACTGGAGTACAGCTCCACCCATTTTTGAATGAAGCGTTGGAACCTGAAAAAGATAATAAACGAGGTCATTACATGAATTGACTTAGAAAAAAATGTGATGTCGCATGGCCCAGTTGCCAAATTAGGGAAAAGGTAAAAAAAAAATTTTGTTATTTCAATTCGCTAAGGCTTTCAAAATTTTAATTCTTATTTTTTATAGAATATGTTTTGACGATTTTAATTGTATTTTTTTTATCGTTTAGTAATTATTTGTTTTATTTACTTAACTGTTATTTAATGTTTGTAGTCCTTGACTTATAGGTTGGTATGAGGCTGACCACCTATTAAAAAAATGGTTCACTTTGGCAATGTCACCCCTGTTTCAGGGAAGGTCGGCAAGAGTTGCAGGGCTTATGTTCATTTGAGATCGGGTTTTAAATTGTAGGTTCACATGCGGCATGTTCAAGTGCAAACTTATAAGTGTCTGCTCGTGGGAATACATTTAATTCAAATCTGAAATGTAATATATCTTTGCAATTTAGATTATAGATTATATAGACATAGTGGGGCAGCTTCATGCAGTTTTAACTTTTTGCTTTTGTATTTGTATTTACTGAGTAGACAAGTTATTTGGCCTTGTCAATACGATTTGGTATTGTGTAACGTGAAAATGTTACAACAAGTTTTCTAGAAGTCGGAAAATGTACGAAGGTGCCCCTGGTGTGGGGCACATTTGTACAATGCATGGGGCACATTCATACACAGTGGGGTGGGAAGCATCTTCTCTTCTTACTCTACCAAACATCATCTTAGTCTTACATATTTTTTTGATTTCTGTGTCTCATTATGTCCCTGACTGTCTTTGAGAGTTTTTATTTCTGACATTCTTAGCAGAGATCAGGATAACCCTAACATCCTTAAAAGTCAAATAACTTGAGATTTGCCTGACTCACCTCTGTATTTGTGTGGGATCTTTGGCACTGGAGGTAACGAGGGCATTGGCGGGGGCGACGCCCCAATTACAGAAAATGTGATCGTTAATCGGCTTACGACTGCCATCCTTGCACAGTAACTCAAACTTGTCCTGCGATAGCGATCCTGAAAAGATCAACAAAAAAGTCAGCAGACTGCATTGAAGCAATGGAAACAAGAAAGGGATTCATGAAAGTTTCAATGTATGACTGTGAAACCTGAACCAACCAATCCCTGGACCAACCAATCCCTGGACCAACCAATCCCTGGACCAACCAATCCCTGGACCAACCAATCCCTGGACCAACCAATCCCTGGACCAACCAATCCCTGGACTATCCAATCCCTGGACCAACCTGTCATCTGTCCAGACATTGTGCTTTGGGTCTTCCCACTGCCCTGCATTCTACAACCATCTTTTGTCACGCTTTGATCGTCTATTCGCTGAATTTGGCCCAGCCAATGCAGTCTCATCATCATCTTCTAAAGGCAGTGCCTTGTGGTGCCAGCCATCTGTCTCTATTATTTGCCATTCTCTTGAGCTGTGAATAGGAGGAGACATCCATGAGCCGCTTCAAATCCTGGAAACACAAAATCGTTGGGCAACCTCATGTTCGTCGTCCCAAGATTTTTCCTTCAAAGAAAGGTGCCATGTCTAAGCAAGTGTCCTATTAATTTGGTTTACCTCTTCATTTGTGACTTATAATCTCTTTTCTTTCTTCTACTGCCTGCAAAACATTTTTGTTGGACTAACTCCAAAAGCTTTCATGAATCTCTTTAGATAACCCATGGTTTGAGAGAGTATTTGTGGAATATTCCTTACCAAACTCGGGGTGATGAGCCAGCACATGCGGCACCGTGGTGTGCTTGACAAACGCCACGTCCCCCGTCTCGAGGAGGCATCTCACAGCACCCAGATAGCCGGCGTACGGATCAGCCAGAGAACAGCGGGCACCCAGGGGACCTGTGCACAGCTCACATAACCTAAAATTTTAAAACGGCTTGAATAGAGTACACCCTATTATCCACAAAGTATTGTATTACAGAACACCAAAGTACAGAGCCCTTGGACAAAAAGTGAACTCCAAGTTTGACAGAAACTGTGGCCTAAATACGGATTGATGATTTAGTAAAGAAAAAAAGCTGCTCAAAATCAGTAGTCGTGAAGTCTGGAACCATCTTTCTCATGTAGGTATGTAAGAGAAATAGATGATCGATGAAAGTTTAGATAATTTACACTTGTTTGATAAAATAAGAGTTCGGCAAGAGGAACCTCTCCAGGAATTTGAAAACAAAATGCTTTGTCTTTATAGATAGCGCATCTGTACCAACGTGAAGCCGAGGTTCATAATTTAAGAGTCAAATATTGCATCAGTAATGAAATCAAGAAGACTTCAGTAGGTCAGACATGTAGCACGTGCAGAGGACTCCAGGATAATCAGAAATATCTTGGATGGTGCCCCCTCCGGTGTCAGACCACTGGGATGTCCCGGGATACGGTGGGCAGACAATATAAAAGCCGACAGAGAGGTCCTAGGAGTAAGGGGACCATGGAAGGAAGCGGCACAAGACAGAGAGTCCCTTCAAGACTTGTGAGAAGTAAAAAGTAAGTAAGAACATGCATTTAGTATGAATGTTAAATAATAGTATATCTTACAATTTAGATTATACAGGAATTCAATGTAAAGAGATGTACTCACTTATCGGAATTGTCTCCGATGGGATTATACTTGTCCACCAGGGAGTTGGGAGCGCAGGATGGACCAAAGAAGTTGATCACGGACTTGACGTGGTTGTTGCAGTCAATGATCTCCATCCCACCTTCCGTCATCAGCTGTAAACAGACATTGACACACATTTCAATTCAACTTCTTTTTAAGGAATCCTGTGCGGAAGGCTCCACAGATTTAAGAGACTCTAGACACTTGTAGCGCCGCAGAGGTGTTGGTGATGTGGCAGGTGATGTCCTGACCGTTTCTTGCAGGGCTGTTAGCTGCGTAGTGTTGTGGTGTACAATGATCATTAGTAATATTTTTAGAACTAAAACAAGATGAAACTTTATTCCATTAAAACACTGTTTATTTAATGCATTTGAATGGTGTTTGCACTTGTGCTTGTATCCAGCCGCCATTTCTCTTGAAGTGGCTAGTATTTTCGCAGACATGTCTCCACTTTGTTCTGTCCTTGCCCACTTCTTTCATCTCCTTGGCTTTCATCACTCTCTTCATGCATGCTCTTCTCTTTTTCTCACTCTGTATGTTCCAGTTATTCACAATCTCACTTAATTTAGCGAGAAAATTTGAGCAGTGGAGCGCAAATAAAAAATTAATATACGCTTTCTGCTGCCTGAAAAAATTCTTAACCAACGACCAGTCACCAAAAGTCCATCCAGCTTTACAGCAACTGAGTCTTGCTTTGAGAACTGTAGCTTTCTACAAGCTCGCAGAGGGCTCTTGAGCTGTGATTCACACAAAAACAGCAATGACTAAATAAATCATCCTATATTTTGTATGGTTTGTGTATTAACACTGAAAATTCAGCATCAAATCGACTGCTCCAAGAAAGACAGCACATAGTCAAAAAATATAGTTTTGCAGGAAAGCCAATTGAATGTTATTTATTCCATGGAGCACAATGCCTAAACTATTTTTTACATTCATTTATTAACGAATTTAAAAGAGATAGAGACACGGCTGTTATCTTGGAATGAAGATAATGATTTATTACCTTCAGAAATGGAAATAAGTCAAAAACCTAAATTTCGGAGTTACTTCCTTCTTCCTTGGAGCAGTCGAAATCATCCTTATCTATAAAAACAGGTCTCGGAAAGAAACTCTCCAATGCCAACTATAATGTAATATTATTCTCACCGTGTGCACTGGCAGCACCCATCCCGCATAAGTTCCAACAGCGGGAAAGCAAGCGCGCGCCCCGCGCAGCCCCCGGGTCCCCTCGCTGCCCACACTGCTGCCCTTCTTCACCACGGCAACGGCGTAAGACTGGCGCATGCCCCCAGCACCGTACTCCTGCAAATCAACAACACACACATTCAACAATTGGAGAATACCAAATTTTAAGTGTTACACGCAATGCTAAACGTAACTAAGCTACATATACTGCAACTTCTTGCCTGCGTTATCCCTGAAGGGGTCGTGTGGCAATTTATTTTTACGGGTAAGATAATGCCTGGCTAAACCGCTCATCAGATTTTGACCAGAATTTTCAGGAATCGGGCAGATTATCCTGCAAATAGATTGTGTAAACTTGCCTGGTTTCTTGTTACTTTTTGTATTACTTAAGTTTTCTTACGTTATGATTTTACGGGGATAAATTTAATAAAAATTGTGGTTACATATTTTGCACAATTTATATCAGATTCGGTTCACATACAATAAACTTTACACCTGCACAATGCAACGGTCTCTTGATTCCTCCGGCTGCAAAGATTTGGCTCGTAATTTATAGCAAGAATAAGGATTATTCTCGAATCATTGAGAATTGGCACATGCGAGACTTACCTAGAACGCTCGAGAAATCTCTATCAATACAAATATCAAATTTAATTTATATTAGTATTGAACATCTAGAGACTTCACAGACTTTATCATAGGCATTTATCATAACACAGACAAACAAAACACATAATTACATATTTGTCACAGTTTAAAGTATCGTTGGCCACCTTTGGTTTAAAGCATTACCTGCATTATGGGCACGAGAGAGTGGAACCTCCCCGCCACAAACACTTCCCCAGAATCCAGAGCTGTGATGTCAGCCAAGCCATTGTCCAGTAGAGTCATGCACTCATCCTTGTCAAAGGCCTGGAATACAGACAACAACTGCTGAATAAGTTATGAACTCGGCAATAGGAAATTCCATAGACAAACAAAAGACAGACGCAACACGACTAGGTTACTAGGGAAACAACCTTTATCGGAGTACATTATAATGTGAAAGAAATTCAGATTTAGAAGTGATTTAATGTAAGTAATCTATAATAATTAATCTAATTAGCAAAGATAATATAGTCGCTGGCATGGTCCAGAGGATAAGGCGTTGGCACTCTTGCCTTATTGACACTAACGCCGGTTCAAGCCCGGCCTTGTTTTATCGACAATAACTTCAACCCTGGTTCAACAGATGTAATTGCATGCACACAAGCTTCCGCTTTCGAATAAAGACAACTGTCCAGGCAAAATAGGTGGGTGCATTGCATTCCTCTTCACAAATCTATTTAAATAATAATGGTGGTGTCATTGGCAAAGCGAACCATTTTTACAGTACGGGTGGTCAGCGTCACACCAACCTATAAGTCAAGAAACATGTTTTCAACAATTGATACATTATTTATGTGTACTTGTGTATATTTTCTAGTAACATTTAGTAGTGTTTATATTAGTAGTGTTTTCTTTGACAGATGTTCGCCCGACTCAATGCTGTAAACTAAAAAAAATCCCTGATTATCAGGAAACTATTTTTTATTTAAGTACTATGGGTGATGCCACACAGCCGAAGGATATTTTTATTATACCAAGTACATTTGTTGCATTTTTTTTAATTGCTCATAATTTTTTTTTTTACCCGTTTGCAAGTCAGGTTGAAATATCTGTCACCGAACAGTTTTCTGTCCCTCTCTAAGGCGCGCGAGAGGTTGCCGCACTTGAACTGCTCCTCAGTGTTGACAGTGCACCAACGCAAATTCTCAATTTCGGATTCGCCGGTATACGTCACTTGTCCTGCAAAACAAAATTAACAAAGCATTCCTTAAGAACATGGGACTCAAATTTGAAAATAGAGCTTTTTATCAGCGAGTTAACATCATTTGTCACACAAGGGTCCTTAGCAAGCAATAACAAAAAAGCAAGCAATCATATTGGTCCACAGCAAGTCAAAAAACATGCCAGCTTGATCAATAATGTTATCCATGCAATTTGTATGGAGAAAATTCTCTCCATACAAGTTAAATTGATAATATTTGACCGCCTGATCAGCTGTTCATTCGCTTGCCAACAACTAATACTGTTGGTGGCTAAGTCGAGACTGCTTAAAAGGGATCTCAACATATCTACCGATAGAAAGCAATAAAACATGGCCGCATGTGAACAGCTGATCTCGCAGACAAATGACGCCATTTGAGCCCAAAACAGGGCATTCTGCAATATGAATGACCGTATCACTTTAAAACAGTCATAAAACCGATGAATAATTTTTAAACCTAATTGTATTAATCATTTACACACAACAAATAACATTTCATAATTGATGATTCCATATTTAAATATGTTAAGACATAAATATTCCAAATTCAAAAGGGGGGCGGAGCCCGCAAACTTTTTGAATTGAGAATCTCTCTATGAACGACTATTTACACGACGGAAAATATTGAACTTCAGCGATGAAATTTAAAAGAAGAATGTTTAATTAGTGAAAAAAATGAAATTGCACAAATAAGACGAGACAAATAATCAATTACAAAACATAACCGCCAATTCGTAATTTGAATGAGTCACTGTTGGGAATTTCATAAAAATGAATATTTTAGCAAGTTTGAACATACCGTATAAAATGTAAGGAAAGCCGCACAATATAAATGTAACTATTAAATAACGCCACAATATAAAAACTTCCATTTTTTCAGTCAACAAAACATTCCGCACACGCCCTAAAATGACAGCAAACAACTCAATTTGACGTTTTGCATTTTCCCTACAAAATTATTCTCCCCACATTTTATTCTCCCTACATTTTGCGTGGAAATTAATTTTCCAATACCTAACCATGACCTAACCATACATAGTGCATACATACTAAAAATATTTTCAATCATAAGAAAAGGTTAAACTTTTAATTTATTTTTGAAATGGTTGATTTTGATAATAATATTATTTTTAATAATCAATGGATGATTGATATTGTGCATTTAACAAGGAACCGGAAGCATACTATCTGCACTCATTCACTTTGGCGTTTCGTTTTAAAAACAATCGATTGCAGGCGCGCGCAAGTACAAGACGATAACTCGAAAGAGCTTTTTTGTAATCAATTCACAAAAATACACGGGTGGTCTTTCATGTCAACAACTCAAAATCATCCCAATTAAATATCGAACCTTTTGCTTCTCATAAAACAGCATCAAATAACCAAAAATCAATTAAAATACCACGGATCAACACTGAATATTTCAGAAGGTTTTAGATTTTTTTGTGGAAAATTCGAGCGGCATTTGACAATATCAAGCAGGTTTATTTGTGAGTATGGATTTGAATTTATTTTAAGAACTCAATATATCGGGGACTGTTGTGGAAAATCTATCGAAATTCTATTTTTAGTCGCCCTAAATTTGCGTTTTGAATAATATATATAAAAAAACGCCTTTTAGTAACAGATTGACTTTATTTATGTATGCTTTGACAATAAATTATCATTTAAGTATTTCTCTAATCTAAAACATAACAGTTCATGACTTTTCGCGGGGCATGTGTATTAAATTTAATAATTAAGCTGCAGATTTTTTAAATGTTTTTTAGTATGTAGGTACCTACCTAGATATTATAATGGTATTAAATATTTATTGGACGTTTGAGGTTTGATTTTTAAATATAATTACAAATTTTCTTCTGTTAAAAAAAGTACTTAAATACCCTACTTACTTACCAAAATTTTGAAAACGAAAATAGGTTCCACGACAAATCGGTCACAGACAACCCGTCGACAGACAGCTCGGCCAGAGACAAATCTGTCACACGACAGTTCGTCCAAACAAACAATAAATTACAATTACTATACAATAATTACAAAAGATTTTTGGAGAGCAATTTTTCTGTGATGGAGCTGTCTGTGGACCTATATTGTTTGTGACTGAAAAGTCGTGTGGATGGACTGTCTTGTGACCGATTTGTCTATGGACGAGCCTTATCTTTGACTGATTTTTTGTGACACAATGAACGTAATTAGGTATCTACTTATTAAACATTTAAAAATATGTTTCCATATTTAAATTTTGTGCTTGCTAGTAAGGAAGTAGGTATTTAACATAAAGAAAGATTTTTTCATATTATTCTAAATTGGACACTCGAAAAATAAAAATGAACGAGGTCTGAACATTTTTGAATTTGGAACTTTTTTCTTCGCAAACAAACGTCAGTAATGTATGGAACTGTCATCCTTAGCAACCAATAACAAAGTATTTATTTGCCTTTTCTCTAGCAGCCCGGCTGGGTGACGACACAATTTTTGCAATTTACGTGCAGACTCCATTTTCAGATAATGAATCATTTTATAATTATTTTTCCAAAAAATGCTTTTTTTGTACAGAATGCATCACACCCCAAAAGAAAAGGTAAACAAAAAAATCTTGTTGGTTGCTAAGGACCATAATTCCATACAAGTGTTATAATATTTTTTTTGCACAGCAGGTTTCCCTAATCACAGTGTATCCTCTCAGCCAATTTGTCTGCTAAGAAAATATGCAAGAATGAAAATTTATGCTGTGTCCATTGTCTGCATGTGTTCCAACTTCCAGGAGCGTGCCAGGATGTGCTGGTGATGTGTGGAGATGGGGCGGGGTGTCACGTGTCCGCCAGCGTGCCCGTGCCAGCTTCCTCATGTCTGCTTGTGTTCCTACTTCCAGGAGCGTGCCAGGATGTGCTGGTGATGTGTGGAGATGGGGCGGCGAGCAGCGGGCGAGGTGTCGCGTGCCCGCCAGCGTGCCCGTGCCAGCTTCCTCATGTCTGCTTGTGTTCCTACTTCCAGGAGCGTGCCAGGATGTGCTGGTGATGTGTGGAGATGGGGCGGCGAGCAGCGGGCGGGCTGTCGCGTGCCCGCCAGCGTGCCCGTGCCAGCTTCCTCATGTCTGCTTGTGTTCCTACTTCCAGGAGCGTGCCAGGATGTGCTGGTGATGTGTGGAGATGGGGCGGGGTGTCACGTGTCCGCCAGCGTGCCCGTGCCAGCTTCCTCATGTCTGCTTGTGTTGCAGGAGCGTGCCAGGATGTGCTGGTGATGTGTGGAGATGGGGCGGCGAGCAGCGGGCGGGGTGTCGCGTGCCCGCCAGCGTGCCCGTGCCAGCTTCCTCATGTCTGCTTGTGTTCCTACTTCCAGGAGCGTGCCAGGATGTGCTGGTGATGTGTGGAGATGGGGCGGCGAGCAGCGGGCAGGGTGTCGCGTGCCCGCCAGCGTGCCCGTGCCAGCTTCCTCATGTCTGCTTGTGTTCCTACTTCCAGGAGCGTGCCAGGATGTGCTGGTGATGTGTGGAGATGGGGCGGCGAGCAGCGGGCGGGGTGTCGCGTGCCCGCCAGCGTGCCCGTGCCAGCTTCCTCATGTCTGCTTGTGTTCCTACTTCCAGGAGCGTGCCAGGATGTGCTGGTGATGTGTGGAGATGGGGCGGCGAGCAGCGGGCGGGGTGTCGCGTGCCCGCCAGCGTGCCCGTGCCAGCTTCCTCATTGTGGTCACGTTCTTCGGTGTGTTTGGCATCATCGTGCTGACGGAGCTGCTGCTGGTGGAGCCCAGGGAGCCGCGCACCACGGCCCTGCAGGGGCTCCGGGAGAAGCCCGACTATGAACAGTTCCAGGTACATACAGTTGCTTATTGAAAATGGACAGTTGCATCTACAGGGCAATTAACTAAACTAGGGCTGACAAGCTGACAAGAGAATTTGAGAATAGGGTGTGCAAGGGAAAGCAAGTGGTCGGTGCAATAGGAAGAATAGCAAAGAACAAGCGATTGATGATGGATCTGAGAATGGCGGTACACAATGGCATATTGTTACCGACTTTGATGTATGGAAGTGAAGCATGGACAGTGAATGATAGCAAAATGAGTAAAGTGTGTACGGTGGAAATGAAGCATTTGAGAAGCATGACAGGAAAAACTCTGAGGGATAGAGTTAGGAATGAATGGGTAAAAAAAGAATGTAATTTGAAAGAGGATGTGAAAGTTAAGGTACAAAAGAATGTGATGAGATGGTTTGGGCATGTGGAAAGAATGAATGATGATAGACTGACAAAGTATGTATACAAAGAAAGTGTGAAAGGAAAAAGAGGGAAGGGACGACTGAGAAAAGTATGGAGTGATCAGATTGAGGAGATTGTGAAAGAATGGGATATACAAAGTGAGCGTAAAAGAAGAAAATGCATGAAAAAGGTGATGGATATGAATGAATTGAAAGAGGTATGTAAGGATAGGAAAAAATGGAGGCAACTCTGCAGAGGCTCTGGCCACCCCTAGCGGAATGGCGACAGAGTTACAGTGTTACAGGGCAATTTCAAGTCCTGTAATAACCTTTTGATGATAACTTTGTCCCTGAGTCAAAAAATGTTATTGGGTACTTAATTATTAACTGTTTCTGGCCAGGCAAATATAAGTTGTCGAATTGCATTTCTCTTCACAAATTTATTTTCCAAAAAAAAATCTACTCCACAATCTGTTTTTGTAATAAATTAAGTACGGCAGTTGGCAGCATTTATTCTCCGTTATTGAGGTGTCGTCCACTTCAGATTGGAGCTTTCAAATAATCATTTTACACAGTTTGTGCATCCAAGTTTTATGCTGTACAGTTTTTGGACATTTCTCCGACACCCTGTCTGATTTGCTTATAACACCAAAATATGATATTTTCTTCTTACATTCTAGAGTGAAGACTACTTGCCCCTGCGCGGCACCCTGCTCGTGGGGGGAGGGGGCGGGGGGGGAGGCAAGGGGGCGCACAGGGGAGCTCTGCCCCCGGCCATGGAGGAGCGCCTGCCCCCTCCCCCCGCCAACGCTACACCCCCGGACGCTCTGTGGCAGCCTGTGGGTGGCACCAGGTATATTGCGCAATGTTTCATTTCATCATCCTCTTGTGAAGGCAGTGCCTTGTTGAGTCAGCCATCTGTCTCTGTTGGTTGCCATCCTCTTGTAAAGGCAGTGCCTTGTTGTGCCAGCCATCTGTCTCTGTTGGTTGCCATCCTCTTGTAAAGGCAGTTCCTTATAATTAGTTCACGTACTATGAGAAGTTACACCTTATAAAATGCTTTATCCACGATTTCTCAAATTAGTGAATCAGCACTTATTCAGTTTTTCCTTTAAGGTGGCGATTTGTGAACTATATTGTATGTTTTTATATTGTCCCAAGTATTTAATGTTAAGAAAAAAACATCTTATTTATGGATATAAAAAGAAAAATGGGATAAGAAATTCCATGCTTTGGAATCAGTAGGACCCTTGAATTGGGCATCCTTTCTACATTTTCAGCCCATCTCAATCTCTGCAGCAATTTATATGTGTGTAGATTAGTAATGGTTCTAGATAATGGTTATATAGTATTAAAATTAGTTGCTGGTATGGTCAAATGGATAAGACATCAGCACTCGTATTTGCGTTATTGAGACAATCACTAATTTGAACCCCGCCTTCCTTGTGTCCTATCGACAATAACTCTGGTTCAACAGATGTCATTGGGTAATTGTTAGTCAATAATTCATTTAAATATTAAAATAATGAATTATTAATTGATAATGTAAATACCTGTTTTTAGCCAGGCAGAATAGGTTGTTGAATTGAATACTTTTTTTTAAATCTATTTGTTAATAAAATAAAATTGTGGTGTGGAAGGCATCTTAACTTCATGACTGATTGTGCACTTCATGGCACCACTGTTGCAGGTTCAAGTTCCTGGTGTACTCGGCGTTCTACGAGCAGCGCGGCGGGCGCTCTGTGAGGCTCATCGGCGCCACCAAGACGCGCGGGGCGGAGAGGGTGTGGTGCCGGCTGTGGTACGCTGCCAACCACTCCGCCACGGTGCAGGCCAAAGTCAAGGTAACCTGACACATCGGCCACCTCAGGCTTTCTCTGCCTTCAACAGAGTATGGCGAAGCCAACAATACTGGATAATTGATCTGTAATCTTAAGGACTGACACAGCTTTAACTTAATATGGTGAAAATAGGAACTACAAATAACATCACTTTTGATAGTTCAATGTGATCTTAGCTGAATTGCCAAAGTTTAAAAATTATTTTGTTGAAGAAAAACAAAATATTAGCCATTGATTTTAGGAGTTTGAAAATCAGAAAGTCACCCCATCGCTCTCGCTGTCATGTAAATTCATTTAAAGATGTGTACTTCTGCAGTTGCAAAGATATATTGACAATTAAGGCTCATATTTAACGCATGCCCACAAGTGGACACATGTAGTTTGCTATTACACATGTATGTGCACTTATAAAATAAATCAAACCTCACATGAAGATAAACCTTGCAAGTCTTGCAAACTTCCCTTACAGCGGGGTAACATTGGCAAAAGTGAACCAAGATTTTACAGCACGGGGGATCAGCGATTCTCCAGTGGCAACAAAAAATTGTAAGCCTTCTTCCTAACAACCCGGCCTTGTGATGTAACGTTGCCTGTGTTGATTCAAATCAAATCAAATAATTTATTTTCAAATTTGTATGCATTACATAACTTTTTGACGTCACAATCATAAATATAAAACAAACATAGTCACATATCATAAACAAATAAATAACAATCAATCAATCAATCCAGTGAAACAGTCTGGGGCAATTTCTCCCAAGGCGCTTTATCTTCTAGATATTCGCTAAGGGTATAATATTCCCCTGAGCACAGCCTTCTCTTTATAACTGCCCCAAACCGCACCACCGGCAGGCTTTGAATGTTCACTGGAACCGTGTTAAACAAGCGAATACACTGCCCCTCAAAAGACTTCCTCACTCTCTCTAACCTAGTTGAGTGAGTGGAGAGTTTGTTCTTATTTCTGGTATTAACATTGTGCAAATCGCTATTCTTGTCAAAAAGATTTATATTCCTCCTGACGTACATCAAGTTTTCATAAATGTACTGAGACATGAAAGTAAGAATTTTATAGTTTTTAAATTTAGTTCTTAGGGTTTCCCTTGGGGGCAATTGGTATAAACCACGGATGGCTCGTTTTTGGAGTACAAAAATTCTGTCGGCATCGGCAGCATGACCCCACAACAGAATGCCATACGACATTAAGCTGTGAAAATAACTGTAATATACTAATTTTGCAGCGTTCAAATTTGCTAAATTTCTCGGCTAAGTTATTAATGTGTGCCCCCCATTGCAATTTGGAATCTAGAGTAATGCCGAGAAAAACAGTGAAATCCACAGGATCAAGCTGTTCGCCTTTAATAGTAATACTTGTATTTAAATATTTAACATTGGGTAGCGAGAATTTAATGCACTTTGTCTTCTTTTCATTTAAAAGCATTTTTGCTGATTGCTGGGCAGACCTCATTTTTTTTTGAGGCATAAGACATATGAAAATTGTAACCCAAAATTGTTTGTTTTATCAGTAACCTCATTTATTAATTTGTTATTCACTCCGTGTATTATCTCTACCATACAATGCAATGGTTATCACGATTTGCAGTTAAACTACTAATAACTTACTGTTACTCACACTGAAAATAGATTATAAAACCACAGTATTGCTTGAGTAGAATTTTATTTCTTGTTATTTTGTATTGTTTCACTGGCATAATGAGGTGAGCAATATAATATGCACCTTTTATACCTGTGAGTATAAAACATTCACATGAACTCCCTTCCATCGAGTTAATCAAAAATGTATTAAAAATACTGGTTAGTTTTTTAGCGGGTCGGTTCAATTTAATCAAAACTGCAATTCATTTATTTTACACAATTTATTTATTCACTTTCGCCTTTCGGTTCCGACAGAGTTTGTACACTTGAACAGTAACACGGTTGATTTATTTCTGCCCTTCCAAGGGATGTTGGTTCTTTTAGGAGGTCTTCTACTTGATTTATAGGTTGGTATGAGGTTGAGGCCCATGCTGTAAAAAATGGTTCACTTTGCCAATGTCACCCCTGTTGCAGGGAAGGATGGTAGAAATTGCAGGGCCTATGTTCATTTGAAGTTTGGTTTTTGAATTGTAAGTACACATGGAGCATTTGTAAGCGGGAACTTACACTTGCATTTAATATGAACTTTTAATGTGAATATATCTTTGCAACGTAGATTGGATTCCAGTTGGGTGTTGACCTATTGTCATCTTATTAGCTACAATATGTCAAGTTGTTCATAACTCAATCTAGATTATTCTTTAAAATAAAATAATTAACTAAATTTATATGCGCCTTTTTGTGATTTACATCACTACAATGGCGCATGTGGGCTCTAGCGGGAAAACAAGAATGCTTTGAGCATCTTCCTCAAGGCTGTCTCATCTTCCTGGACTCTCAGCCTCTCTGGGAGAGAATTCCATGCCGCTGGCCCGGCAACACGGAAAGAGTGGTTCCGGAAGACTGTGCAGGACTATATTTTCGGCAGCTCCAACAAACTGGCACATGACCCAGCTGCCCTCAGTGTAACTCCCCTTTCATTTAAACAGGTTCTCCTCGTGAGTTCCACCAGATAGTCAGGAGCCAGCCCATGAAGAGTCTTAACCTTCCCTTCCCCGTGAAGTGTAAGTAGTACACGCTTAATAGGCATCGGCCGATGATTTTTTTATGTTTTTAGCATTTAAATACTAATTATTGTCATTTACTTCTTCATTAGACTTCAATTATACGTAATTAAAGCGATTAGCTATTAACATAATCATTTACCAATCATAAATCCGACTTTTATGAGTGTGTAGTAACTACACAACACCGTTGCGCGTGTAATTTTTTTAGCACAGAAAGGGGAAGGTTAAAGACCATCAAGCAAAGCTTGTAGTCTATTCTTTCCGAGATGCGAAGCCAGTGCAAGTTCTCAAGCAGAGGAGCTATATGGCAGTTCTTGGAGCCGCCGTATATCAGCCTGGATGCAGCATTTTGAAGGGACTGGAGTCGTTTGGAGATTATTTTTCTTATATTAACGAAGGTATTTCCCCTTTCCAGATGATACGCGAAAACTGGAACCTGAAATACAGCGCTTGCTTCATCATCTGCCCGCTGCGTCGCAATCAGACGGCGCCCGAACGGGTTTCTGTCGTCGCCAGACCCCGCGCCGTCCCCGCAAACCTCCTCAAAGTCCTCGGCACTCAAGCGCAGAACCCCGTCAAGCTGAAACCCAACCTGCCCGTCAAGAAGTCAAACGTTTCTACGACAGTGACTAAATTGGACGGTTCAACCAAGAAAATTGATTCAATTTTGAGTCCGAATGTTCCTATTTCGTCGGGTACGCCGAGCAGTCTTGTGGTTTGCGTGAAGCCTCTGCACTTCTCGTACAACAGGCCGCTGCAGCTGATAGAGTTTATTGAACTGAACGCCCTACTGGGTGCGACACACTTTGTGATGTACAACCACACGGTGGGCAAGCAGGTGGCGTGCGTGCTGCAGCACTACGTGAAGAGCGGGATGTTGACGCTGTTGCCGTGGCAACTCAACATGCTGTCGCAGAAGGAGATCAGGTGGGGATGCATTAGTTTTGCTACTAGTTATTGTGGTCACACATCTAATCTAATCTAATCTAAGCTGCAAAGATATATATCATTTAAGATTTATATTAAATGCATTCCCACAAGCAGATATGTATAATTTCGCGCTAACACATGCCGCATGTGGACCTACAATATAAAAACCCAATCTCAAATGAACATAAGCCTTGCAACTCTTGCCGTCCTTCCCTGAAACAGGGGTGACATTGGCAAAGTGAACCAATTTTTTACAGTATGGGTGGTCAGCCGCATAACAACCTATAAGTCAAGGAACATACATGACAAATTACATTTTTAAAATCAATAAACAACAATATATACATTGACATAAAAAAAACACATCCATACTGGAATTCCAAGACGAATCCCTGTGATTTTAATGCAACTAATCTGCGCACATAGTGCAACTACTTACCGTGTTGTCCTGGAAGTGATGGCACGTGGAACCTATTTATTTTTATTATATTGCCTTAACACATTCGCGGACACACGAAATGTGAAGTAGGCTAGAAAAAACACACTTATTTCATCATCTCAAATTGTATTTTTATTATTATTTTTTTATTTTTTTTGACATCCAGGGACGAAACGGCTATTGCCGTGTTCTTTGGATTTCTGTAGGGACGCACGGATGCTACATGTATGCAAGTTCTATCAGAAATAGCCGTTTCGTCCCTAGTAATAACGTTTTATCACGACGGCTATTACTGTTTCGTCCAGTCCTAGACAAGCTCATAGAGCGGCTATAACCGTTTCGTCCGCGAACGTGTTAACAGTCAAGCTTGCAGACAGGTCTGCATCAAGGGTGGTTAGGGTGGTGTGACCGCAAAAGGGGCACAAAGACCTATGGAGAAAAAATGGTGACCCTTAAAGACTTGAGGAACTACTTAAAATTACATTTCAATGTGAATTTCTTTGGAGGCCCAATTCTTCAGGTGGCGAAAGCATATTTGAAAATATAAATAGTATATTTTGTGCTCCGTCGGGATTCAAACCTTCCATTTACGAGTCCGAAGCGTACCACCAGACTACGGACCAGTCGCCAGCCAACCTATTAGTTAAGGAACTACAACATACATATACAACGCACAATATACATATGTGCCCCCATCGATTGAAACAAACAAACTTCAGACAAAGTTATTTCATGTTTGCATGCACATATTTTCAGAACAGAAGGCCTATTTGCCGCCTTGAACGACTGCCTCTACCGCAGCATGTACCGCTACACGTACGCAGCGCTGATTGACCTTGACGAGTACATAGTGCCGCGCCGCGCCCGCAGCCTCACCGACCTGCTCTCCTCGCTGGAGACCAGGTCAGACTCCCGCTCCGCCGGCGCCTTCTCCTTCCAGAACGCCTTCTTCTATCTGCAGTGGCCCGATGAAGCTATTCCAGAGGGAGAGGAAACCATTCCAGGTGGGGATATAATATTTCAGTAATGTTGTAATTCTTTTGGTTTAGTGTGAAGTTCCACAATAAAATTCTACTGTTGTTAACAATAAAATCCACTGTTCTCCACAATATAATTCCACTGTTAAAAAAAAAAAAAATTAGGCTGATTTATTTGGTGAGCGCTGATTTTGTGTGTATCACACCTCAAGAGCCCTCTGCGAGCTTGGTCGTCGCTGTAGAAAGCGCCAATTCTCAAGCAAGACCCAGCTGTTGTAAGGTTGGATGGACCTTTCAGTGACCGGTCTTTGGTAAAGGTTTATGAATTTTTCAACCCAGCGAAGAGCAAATTTGAAAATATAAATTGGTATATTTTTTGTGCCCCGCCGGGATTCGAACCCACGACCTTCCAGTTACGAGTCCGAAGTGTTACCACATGGACTATGGACCGGTCTCAAATTTGTTGTCCACAGTAAAATTCCACTTACTTTAAAACAGTTTCAATTCACTTAAAATTTTATTTTTATTTTTTGGCTTGAATATTTTCGCCTCAAAAAGGCATACTCAAGAACAGTCCACTTTTAAAATTCCTCTTTTGTTCACAATAATATTTTACTATTGTTGCAGTTCACCAATGCCTACACTTCTGTGGCACTTCAACAAGTGTTATAGGCCTCTAAATTTCTCAACATATAGGGAGTTCCCGCCTAGGATTCCATAAAAAAAATCAAATTAAAAATGATGCACTTTTACCAATGTAACTCTAGCTTGAGGGAGACTACTGCACCTCCCATCAGACTATTGAGTACAGCGGATTTCAAAATTTTGGATTATCGAGAGACAGCTCTAGTGTGTTGCCGATAATGCATCGTAATTTTTTCATTTGGGAAGTCCACGGAAGGGATTTTGTCTCCGAGGTATCTGCTGTAGTCTCTTTGCCGTATGTGGAGATTGGTCTTGTAAATTCTCACTTATTTCGCTGTTCATGAGATTGTGTTTACATTTGCAGACACCCGTTTGGCAGCGGCGCTGGTCACGCAGCGCAAGACGCGTCGCCGGCAGAAGCTGCACCCGCACAAGCAGCGCAGCAAGTACGTCTGCCGGCCGGAGCGCGTGCTGGAGGCCGGGAACCACTTTGTGTGGGAGTTTGTGGCGGGCAGCGCAGCGCTCAGCGTGCCCCCTGATCATGCCATCCTGCACCACTACAGGGTGAGAGACAGTCAGACTATGCTTCTTTTGTATTGTGCACGACTGGTTACCCTAGTTACAGTGCACCCTCAAAGCCATCAACACGCTTGGAGGAACTGTATTGACTCTAGATAAATCTAGGTAAAATTTAAAAGAGTTACGATCATTTGATGTGTTTTAATCTAAGTTGCAAAGATATGTAACATTAAGGATTCACATCATAAGCACTTTCACAAGCAGACACATATAAGTTCTCGTTTAAACATGCCGCATGTGAACTAACAATATAAAAACCCAAATTTCAAATGAATATACACCCTGCAACTCTTGCGGACCTTTCCTGAAACAGGGAATACATAGTATAATAAACTTTCAAAAATAATTACGCATTTGGGATATTAGATGAACCATTATGAGAGACTTTATATAATTCTGTAGGTTTCGCTGGCGTCATAGCCAATGTCTTCAGGAAGCACGCCGATTTTCACCACATTGCAGAATGTTATCAAATGGAATATTTTACACATAACACCACATTGTTGACTTGTGGCACCCCAGATCTGAAGATGGGATATAACGGCACGGCACCCCCATGTCTCGCTGAGCTATGTTCTGCCGATAAGCCTTCAAAACGACCACTACGCTCTGCCCTCACTGCTGTCAACAAGGTCATAGTGCCCAAAAGAGCGAACACATCAAATTTTGCAGACAGGAGCTTTGTGGTGGCCGGGCCGGTTGCCTGGAACAATTTGCCCGTTGGTGTTCGCGCGAACCAGCCTACCACCACCTTCAGAAAGGAACTGAAGACACTACTTTTCTCCAGAAGCCATGGTGCCCTTGAGATGGTCCTGGACCATTTGGCGCCACAGGAAAGAAATCATCCATCATCATCATCCATCATCATCATAACCTGTAAATAACTTGTATCACATTCCACTTCCAGGTGTGTGAGTTTGGTGGGGACGACTGCGTGAAGACACCCTCGTTCGTGGACAGGACCGCGCTGAAGTACCGCGCGGAGCTTCTGGAGCGGGTGGGGGCGCAGTACGTGCGGCTGAAGCAGGCCTGCCAACTGCCCAACCTGCCGCAGCCCACGCCGCAGCCCAAGCCCAAGTGAGCACCTCACCTGCGCAACTAAACAGGTGCCCACTAGCCTGTCGGAGAGGAAAACAAATATGAAGATTAATTTTTTGTTTTGAATAAATTTGTGAAGAGACCAACCTGCATTTGCACGGGGAATCATTTCTGACACCCTCGATGGGATTGAAACCTGGACTCTCGGCATGAAATGCAAGCATTCTACCAACTGAGCTATCGACCGGACTACCCTGTTGTAAATAGCAAGATTAGTAAGCAGGTACTTCATTAACCTGGTCACGTTTATAACGAGTAACCGCCATAGCGAGCAAAATTGGTTGGTCTCTTTGTGTTTGTTATGACCAAGTTTGACTGTATTTGTATGATGCTTGGTGGAAAAAATTAAATTAAAACAAATCAAATGTGGATGCATAATTTTTTATTCAAATATCTTATGAGTTGTTATATCATTGTGATATTATTTAATTAAATTAAATTAATTAATTTTATTGTTACAATGCCTAACTCGCGCTGCACGTGATCATTTTTGACTGACACTCTAACCTGATCAGTGAGAGTGAAACTTTTAACTCATCAGTCTAAGATGATTGCGTGTGGTGGATTAAATGTTTAAAAACCAGTGAAATTTTTGGGATGTGAATTACTTAGATAAGAAAATGGTGAAGAGAAGAATGGAGTCGGCACAATTAAAATATCCCTCGGGCCATGTGACATCTATAATCTACATTGGGGCTGTCCATATATTACGTCATTCACATTACGGGGGGGGGGGGAGTCTGGTCTGCGGATGATGGCAAATGATGTACGAGTACCAAAAGTGACGTCGTTCTTGTAAATACCAATTTCTACAAAATATACAAAATATTATGTAAGTAATATAACATTATTAATTATTAAGCTCATCCATTATTACAGCAAGAAGGAGGGGGTGTCATTAGATAATGACTATAGGATGATTGTAGGGGGGGCGGGGGGTCGAAAATCGGCCAAAATCAATGACGTAATTTATGGACGGCTCCATTTCATATTTCGACTGCTCCAAGGAAGAAGGAAGTAACTCCAAAATTGAGGTTTTTGACTTATCTCCATTTCTGAAGGTAACAAATCATTATCTTCATTCCAAGATGACAGCCGTGTCTCTATCTCTTTTAAATTCGTTAATAAATTAATGTAAAAAATACTTTAGGCATTGTTCTCCATAGAATAAATAACATTCAATTGGCTTTCCTGCAAAACTATCTTCTTTGACTTAGTGCTGTCTTCCTTGGAGCAGTCGATTTAATGTATGCCCACTAGTAGACACATCATTTTGCGCTTACGCATGCTGGATGTGTGTGAAATAAACATAAACTCTGCAACTCTTGCCACTATTCACTGAAACCTATAGTTTAAATTGCAAAGATATATTAACATTTAAAAATCATATAAAATGCATGACCACAGACACGTGTAAATTCGCGTTTACAAATGCTGCATGTGTACTTACAAATTAAAATCCAAACCTCAAATGAACATAAACCCTTCAACTTTGGACGATCTTCCCTGAAACAGGGGTGACATTGGCTAAGTGAACCATTGCTTACAGTATGGGTGGTCAGCCTCATTCCAACCTATAAGTCAAGGTATAAATAATAGATAAAAAATTTGATTCCCGATAATCAGGGATTTAGTTTTATTTTACAGCATTGTGAAATATATGGTATTGCCTTTCAGTGACAGATGTTCTAAACGCAGTACGCAGCGCTTTAGAATACCTAAACCTAAAAGCTAACCTGAATAATATTGTTTTTCATTATGACTTCACGTCCTGTCTCTAGGTGTAATATTTTATTATTTTATATGGCACAAAAACAGAACGCTGTTGGTCAGATTTTAAATTAACCCGGCCGTGTGACGTCACATATTTTTCATCACTTTAAATGTGCAGACTCCATTGAAAACAAGTGTTAAATTAATGAAGTGACAAATAAATTTTAGGCAAATATTGGAGTGTGGTGAAATGAAACGCCATTTTTATCGGAATGTGTATTTCTGCGATGAATGAAATGTCAACTCTATACATGACATTACATTGACGACATACATTTGTATTGTCAGCATTTTTATAAGAATCTTCATGTGACATAATATTGTAAAGAAATAGAGGAAATATATTTTAATTTTGGTAATTCCTAAATTATATTAGCAATTAAGTAAATATACCTAAGTATTCATCGATGTAAGAATGTATGAAAGAAACTTTTGTATATTCAATAGTTTTGTTTATTTGGTGAGCACTGTCTTTGTGTAAATCATACATAAGGTCATATAAGGTCCATCCAGCCTTACAGCAACTGGGTCTTGCTCGAGAATTGGCGCTTTGTAGCGACGACGATCAAGCTCGTAAAAAGATCGATAGCTCAATTGGTAGAATGCTTGCATTCCATGCCGAGAGCAAGGGTTCAATCTCAAAGGCGTACTCAGCCTTCACAAGAAATGAGAACCAGCCCCCCCGGGAGCTGGGAAACCCCCACTTCAACTGAAAGTGGTTGGTGTGAGGCCGGCTCCCTTACCTGTAAAAATAAATAGGTCCCGAAGCGCCACATGCGACACCTTCGGGGAAACGCAGGCAAGAAGTTACACTTTATGTGTAGCTTAGTTGCGTTTATACCTCAAGAGCCTTCTGCAAACTTGGTCCTCGCCATACAAAGCGCCAATGAGGTCGAAACATTCTTGAATTTGAAACTTTTTTCTCGGCAAGCAAGCATCATCGTCTTGTGAGGGCTGCTGTGCTTCGCAACCAATAACAAAATATGTTTTTATCATTAATCAAAGTTAAATTAATTTAATTGTGAAAATAAAACAGTGTTTTATTAGAATTTTCAAACTTCTATAAAATGTAATAGAATTCAATCAATATGAATTTTCACAGTGCTAATACACAAACCATACAAAATACAACAAAATATTTTGTATGCCTTTTCCCTAGCAACCCAGCCGGGTGACGACACAATACTGTCTATGCCAATTGACGTGCAGACTTCATTCAAGCAAGCAAGGAAATTTTAAACCCTAAAGCATATTTGAATACTAAATTATATATTTTTTATGCCCTGCTAAAAATCAAAACCACTACCTACTGATAACGAATCTGAGGCGTTAACCACTAGACTACCAACTGGTCTAAATCCTGCTGTTATAATTGGATTTTATTGTGAAATAAGTCTGTGGAAATGATATTATGAACTATGTTAGATATCATATCAAGTAAGTATTGAAAATAATTACATAGGAGTGTAAATTATTTAGTTTAATTTATATTGTGTAAGGAATAAAGATTTTTTTATATTCTTAGAGCAGTACACTTAGTACGAGTTGCAAAACTTGAGTAATGTAAAGTTTACGGCAATTATTAAAGAGTGATTTCCCCCAAAATCTTCCGTTTTTATCTGTTTGAACTTGATTTTCTCCATCGCTGTAACTCTTTTGTTAGACACAAAGAGACCAACCAATTTTGCTCGCTATAACGAGTAACCGCCATAGCGAGCAAAATTGGTTGGTCTCTTTGTGTTTGTTATGACCAAGTTTGACTGTATTTGTATGATGCTTGGTGGAAAAAATTAAATTAAAACAAATCAAATGTGGATGCATAATTTTTTATTCAAATATCTTATGAGTTGTTATATCATTGTGATATTATTTAATTAAATTAAATTAATTAATTTTATTGTTACAATGCCTAACTCGCGCTGCACGTGATCATTTTTGACTGACACTCTAACCTGATCAGTGAGAGTGAAACTTTTAACTCATCAGTCTAAGATGATTGCGTGTGGTGGATTAAATGTTTAAAAACCAGTGAAATTTTTGGGATGTGAATTACTTAGATAAGAAAATGGTGAAGAGAAGAATGGAGTCGGCACAATTAAAATATCCCTCGGGCCATGTGACATCTATAATCTACATTGGGGCTGTCCATATATTACGTCATTCACATTACGGGGGGGGGGGGAGTCTGGTCTGCGGATGATGGCAAATGATGTACGAGTACCAAAAGTGACGTCGTTCTTGTAAATACCAATTTCTACAAAATATACAAAATATTATGTAAGTAATATAACATTATTAATTATTAAGCTCATCCATTATTACAGCAAGAAGGAGGGGGTGTCATTAGATAATGACTATAGGATGATTGTAGGGGGGGCGGGGGGTCGAAAATCGGCCAAAATCAATGACGTAATTTATGGACGGCTCCATTTCATATTTCGACTGCTCCAAGGAAGAAGGAAGTAACTCCAAAATTGAGGTTTTTGACTTATCTCCATTTCTGAAGGTAACAAATCATTATCTTCATTCCAAGATGACAGCCGTGTCTCTATCTCTTTTAAATTCGTTAATAAATTAATGTAAAAAATACTTTAGGCATTGTTCTCCATAGAATAAATAACATTCAATTGGCTTTCCTGCAAAACTATCTTCTTTGACTTAGTGCTGTCTTCCTTGGAGCAGTCGATTTAATGTATGCCCACTAGTAGACACATCATTTTGCGCTTACGCATGCTGGATGTGTGTGAAATAAACATAAACTCTGCAACTCTTGCCACTATTCACTGAAACCTATAGTTTAAATTGCAAAGATATATTAACATTTAAAAATCATATAAAATGCATGACCACAGACACGTGTAAATTCGCGTTTACAAATGCTGCATGTGTACTTACAAATTAAAATCCAAACCTCAAATGAACATAAACCCTTCAACTTTGGACGATCTTCCCTGAAACAGGGGTGACATTGGCTAAGTGAACCATTGCTTACAGTATGGGTGGTCAGCCTCATTCCAACCTATAAGTCAAGGTATAAATAATAGATAAAAAATTTGATTCCCGATAATCAGGGATTTAGTTTTATTTTACAGCATTGTGAAATATATGGTATTGCCTTTCAGTGACAGATGTTCTAAACGCAGTACGCAGCGCTTTAGAATACCTAAACCTAAAAGCTAACCTGAATAATATTGTTTTTCATTATGACTTCACGTCCTGTCTCTAGGTGTAATATTTTATTATTTTATATGGCACAAAAACAGAACGCTGTTGGTCAGATTTTAAATTAACCCGGCCGTGTGACGTCACATATTTTTCATCACTTTAAATGTGCAGACTCCATTGAAAACAAGTGTTAAATTAATGAAGTGACAAATAAATTTTAGGCAAATATTGGAGTGTGGTGAAATGAAACGCCATTTTTATCGGAATGTGTATTTCTGCGATGAATGAAATGTCAACTCTATACATGACATTACATTGACGACATACATTTGTATTGTCAGCATTTTTATAAGAATCTTCATGTGACATAATATTGTAAAGAAATAGAGGAAATATATTTTAATTTTGGTAATTCCTAAATTATATTAGCAATTAAGTAAATATACCTAAGTATTCATCGATGTAAGAATGTATGAAAGAAACTTTTGTATATTCAATAGTTTTGTTTATTTGGTGAGCACTGTCTTTGTGTAAATCATACATAAGGTCATATAAGGTCCATCCAGCCTTACAGCAACTGGGTCTTGCTCGAGAATTGGCGCTTTGTAGCGACGACGATCAAGCTCGTAAAAAGATCGATAGCTCAATTGGTAGAATGCTTGCATTCCATGCCGAGAGCAAGGGTTCAATCTCAAAGGCGTACTCAGCCTTCACAAGAAATGAGAACCAGCCCCCCCGGGAGCTGGGAAACCCCCACTTCAACTGAAAGTGGTTGGTGTGAGGCCGGCTCCCTTACCTGTAAAAATAAATAGGTCCCGAAGCGCCACATGCGACACCTTCGGGGAAACGCAGGCAAGAAGTTACACTTTATGTGTAGCTTAGTTGCGTTTATACCTCAAGAGCCTTCTGCAAACTTGGTCCTCGCCATACAAAGCGCCAATGAGGTCGAAACATTCTTGAATTTGAAACTTTTTTCTCGGCAAGCAAGCATCATCGTCTTGTGAGGGCTGCTGTGCTTCGCAACCAATAACAAAATATGTTTTTATCATTAATCAAAGTTAAATTAATTTAATTGTGAAAATAAAACAGTGTTTTATTAGAATTTTCAAACTTCTATAAAATGTAATAGAATTCAATCAATATGAATTTTCACAGTGCTAATACACAAACCATACAAAATACAACAAAATATTTTGTATGCCTTTTCCCTAGCAACCCAGCCGGGTGACGACACAATACTGTCTATGCCAATTGACGTGCAGACTTCATTCAAGCAAGCAAGGAAATTTTAAACCCTAAAGCATATTTGAATACTAAATTATATATTTTTTATGCCCTGCTAAAAATCAAAACCACTACCTACTGATAACGAATCTGAGGCGTTAACCACTAGACTACCAACTGGTCTAAATCCTGCTGTTATAATTGGATTTTATTGTGAAATAAGTCTGTGGAAATGATATTATGAACTATGTTAGATATCATATCAAGTAAGTATTGAAAATAATTACATAGGAGTGTAAATTATTTAGTTTAATTTATATTGTGTAAGGAATAAAGATTTTTTTATATTCTTAGAGCAGTACACTTAGTACGAGTTGCAAAACTTGAGTAATGTAAAGTTTACGGCAATTATTAAAGAGTGATTTCCCCCAAAATCTTCCGTTTTTATCTGTTTGAACTTGATTTTCTCCATCGCTGTAACTCTTTTGTTAAATCCATAAAGTGTAAGAAACAAAAACGGCAGATTTTGGGAGAAATCACTCTTTAATATTTTCTGTAAACTTTACTTTTCTCAAGTTTTGCAACTCGTACTAAGGGTACTGTATTCAAAAACAATACTGTGGAGTCTCAGCGGTGGCGGCGAGTTGAACCTGTTTATTTGTACAGGTAAAGGGGCCGGCCTTACGCCAACCACTTTAGTTGAAGTGGGGGTTTCCCAGCTCCCGAGAGGGCTGGTACTCATTTCTTGTGAAGGCTGAGTAAACCTTGCCGGTTTTTTATTATGCAAGCATTTTTAGTTTAAGTAAGCATTTTTCACAGTATTGGTGGTCAGCCTCATACCAACCTACAAGATAGGGAAGAGTCTTTTTCAAGATCTTTTTGCATGTTAAAAACTGGTTGAAATACTGCTAGTTGGATTTTGTAATTTTTAAAAGGCACTAAATACCATGCACGGTAAATAACAGTTTTTGCTAAAATGTTTGTCAGAGATGAAGGTGCTGTGTGAGCTGTTTAAAACAAATTATGTTGATTTTTGTAGAAAAATCTAGAAAATATTTCAAACCTTCTCTTCGACGTTTTCTTTCTTTATCTCAGTTTGACCACTGTGGTACTTACGCAACGCGACTAAGCTACACATAAATTGCAACTTCTTGCCGCGTTCTCCCCAAAGGGGTCGCCTGTGTCAAGTGGAACTTATTTTTTTTTACACGTAAGGGGGCTGGCCTCACGCCCACCACTTCTGTTGAAGTAGGGCTTTCCCAGTACTACTCATATCTTGTGAAGGCTGAGTAGACCTTGCCGGTATTTTATTTTGGGTTTGAAATTAACACCAAAATGGGAAATCATTTCTGACACCCTCGGTGGGATTTGAAACCGAACTCTCGGCATGGAATGCAAGCACTCTACCAACTGAGCTATCAAGCGGAGTGCATTTTTAAATCAATTATTCCAAGATCGTTTCATGCTTAATATTTGGGCATAAATTGTGTTTTATTTGAGCAAGAGCTCTCACAGTATTTTTCTTGAATATAGATTGCATTTTGTGTTCAATAGCGTTCATTAAACACACAAATAGGAGCATTAATTGAATGTGCAACAATTTTTCTCATTTTAGATAAATACATGAAAATAACACATGTGTTTCCATTTTTTTGTCTTCTTAGATTGCCGCGTTTTGTTCTATACGACTCAAGCAGACTGCAGTTGTTTCCACTTTAGCACAATTATGGCTATAGTATCGATGTTAGTTATTCTTCATTTAAGTTATTTTAAAATAAATTATACCCAAATGTTTGTTTCTTTCATTGATCAACATGAAAGATATTGATGGAGCATCTAAGCCGATTTGCGTACGAGAAAAGAGTGCGCCTGCTTCATACAAATGAGGTCTTGTTATAATCAGTTTCCAGGCAACCGTCATGTCTATGTCTCTTTCTGACGTATGGGGCTGTCCATATATTACGTCATTCGCATTAAGGGGGGGGGAGTCTGGTCTGCGGATGATGGCAAATGATGTACGAGTACCAAAAGTGACGTCGTTCTTGTAAATACCAATTTCTACAAAATATACAAAATATTATGTAAGTAATATAACATTATTAATTATTAAACTCATCCATTATTACAGTAAGAGGGGGGGGGGATCATTAGATAATGACTATAAGATGATTAAAAGGGGGGGGGGGGGGTCGAAAATCGGCCAAAATCGATGACGTAATATATGGATGGCCCCTAAGCCGATTTGTGTACGATAAAAGATTGCGCCCGCTTCATACAAGCAAGGTCTTGTTATAATCAGTTTCCAGGCAACCGTCATGTTTATGTCTCTTTCTGACGTATGACATTAATATTTTATGTCTCATGTTTTCGTTGTTCACCTATTATTCCATTTCCCGGTACATTTGGTTCTATGGGGAAAAACAGGCGGAAGCCATCTATGTCTTTTGTATTGATTGATGATTTTGTTATATTTGTTACTAAATTTAAAATCTTAAGGCCTGAATTTTAGAAAGCATAGAAAATCAAATACTTTGCATATTTTGTTACCTGTACCTTTAGTACGAGTTGCAAAACTTGAGAAAAGTAAAGTAGGTATATGGAAAATATTAAAGAGTGATTTCTCCCAAAATCTGCCGTTTTTGTTTCTTACACTGTATGGTCTTGGCAAAAGAGTTACAGTGAAGAAGAAAATCAAGTGCAAACGAACACAAACGGCAGATTTTGGTGGAAATCACTCTTTAATAATTGCCGTAAATTTTACATTACTCAAGTTTTGCAACTCGTACTAAGGGTACTGTACCCGTAATACGAGTTTTTTCACAATACTCGTACTACAGGTACTGCTTATTTGGAGGTATTCACACACAGCAAATCTATGGCCCAACTACCACCTAACGTGAATTTTCCGCACAAAAAAAAAGATGATCCATGTATCATCTATGGATTAAATAAATGTGTTGTGAGTAACCCTGATAAGAGTTTTTGTAGAGGCAGAAGCGCTATTCTGCTAAATTCCTTACACTTAGGAAATCAATCCAAGTCGGAGCTTTCTAGCGTTTGCGAAAGAACTCCATGGATAAAAAAACACAGTACACCTTATTTTTGGACACAGATCACTCTCTCCTCAGGAATTTAGCAGAACTGTGTTTCAGGTAAGGATATTTTGTTCTGTCTTATTTCAACATCACGATTCTCGCTGTGTAATAAATTGTAAATTTAGTCTCTCATCTAGGGTAAATGTATTTGTTAGCTGAAATTTTATATTGTGATCAATTTGAAATTAAAAGAAATGAAAAAATTATCTCGTCTATGGCTCTTCCACTGTGAGCTTTTGTAAATATATTTTTTTATACTTTCTTATGAATATTCATCAGGTTAAGTAACTTTATGATCTCTATGTAAGCCAATTTATTGAATAAAAATAAATGAAACCAAACTGCCGTTAGCATTCTGTTTATTTGATGACCTTTTATGTGTTGACTGTGCCCCTAGTATTAAATGTTGAGTAAACTCAACTTAATTTAAAGAATATACAATAACTAAATCACTCTATAGGAATGCCGTCCTATATTCCATACATTTTTAAGTTACGCACTCGAGAATTACACATTTAATATTGGGGCTACTGTTTAGAAATCATCCCTATTTGATATTGATTGTCAGAAAATAATGTATACCAATTTATTTGCTGAGCACTGTTTTTTGTGAATACCTCGGGAGCTCTCTGCAAGTTTGGTCATTGTCGAAGCTGGATGAACCTTGGTGACCAGCATTTGATAGAGGTAGATTAATTCAACTTAGCTTTTTAGTGGCGTAGTAATGCGCTCGGCATACATTTAAAAAAAAATCTCAGCAGGCCGTCACACTATGTGGCAATCATCCTTAGCAACCAGTAACAAAAAAAATGATTGCCTTTTCTTTAGGAATCCAGCTGAGTGATGTCACAATTTTGATGTCTAGAATTGCTGTCAGTTTTACAGCTTCTCAGCCACACATTGTAACTTCTTTATATCCTCATTCGTGGATGCAACTTTTTGATGCAGGCTCCTGTACACATGCAAAATTTGTTCTTTTACACTTTGCCTTCATCTGAATGTATCAACCATGTGTGTGGTTTGAGGGAACACTTCTTTTTACCTATCTATATTTCAGCACCACAACAATCTGCCTTGAATACCTAACATTGGTAGAAACATGGAGTTCTATTAACTTCCTTATAAATCCATGGGTAGAAATGCATAATTAATGTTGAATGACTGTGAATACCCCAAGTATAAAACATAACTCCCCAATAGGGTTATCTCTTCTTTATTTTTTTTCGTAAAATGATAAGACTACTTTTTAAAAAATGCATCTGCGTTTTTGAAAGAATATATATCTGGCTTAGTTTTGAAATTGTAGCTCTGTAAAGTTTGGCAATTTTTGATTTCCGGCAAAACAGGTAATTTTTTTATTTAGGCGAATGTGACGTCAACGGATCTTACGATGTATAGAGTGTACCGTTAGGTCTTTTAAGACCGATGGATCCATCTACGTAATTGTGACATCACAGCGCGGCCAGTCGGTCCCGCTGTGTTTTGCAAGATTCAAATTCTCAACATTTTATTTTTGAAAATTATCAATATCTTTGTTTTCACTATATAAAAAATATATGGTAGTCTACACAACCATAGTATTTTAAGCCGTTTTCCCCACCACTGCAATTACCCTATTAAACAGTGTTATTTTTATGCATTTTCTATTTGCTCGATCCAGGTTGGTTTCTGTAAATGTTTTACATCTGAGGTACTGCAGGGGACATTAGAAGGAACAAATAAAACACACCAGCAGTTTTTATTTATTTAAAAATGAAGCATTGAAATGATGTTTCGACTCCGCAAGTCTCGTCAGGCAGGTTAGATTACCAGCGACATCATTTTGAGGATGATGCATTCAAAGTGCATGGAAAGTATTCAAACTAGGCTGAACAGTACATGTCCAAGAATATCAGTGGATGCTGGAGAGCATTGCTCTGATGGAAATAAAGAAACAGGAAACAGTCGGGGAAGGACTTCCCAATAATGTAAAACAAAAATAAATCAATAACAGGAATCTGATCTTTTAGAAAATGAATGCACTTCAAATTTTGACACAACCTCTAGGATGAGAAAACCAATGAAGTGTTTTTTGGTTTAGAGGTTTGGAAAATAAAATGGAAGTTGGTGTTGAAAGCATCCCAAGATTTGCAGCAAAATCTGTAAACAAAGAAAGGGAATATTTAAAATTTTGTTTACAATTAGGATTGTTAATTAGATAGTGAGTGTAATTGTCAGACCTATCATTTGGTATCACCTATGTGTCAAACTACATAATTGGCTCTATGTGTGTTTCATCATGTTAAAAAATAATATAAAGTTAAAATTCATTGATAAAAGAATAATCATCGAGACGAGCCCTTTCAACTATTTTACCATGTTTATACCCCACACCCCTATTCACAAAGGATGCTATCAATATGATTGATTGTACATTGAAGCTTGCACGGCCGGTTCTTGTTGACACAATCACTTTATTCGGGCTATGTAGCCGTGGTCTGCTGATAATGCCCATCGGAGCAATGGGCGAAACTGTCCGGAAAGATTTAACCAGACCACGGCTACATAGCCCGAATAAAGTGATTGTGTCAATATGATTGATGTTATGCCACGCAATGGACTCTTACAGATTGTTACATTACACCGCTAGGTTGCTCAGGAAAAGATACAATATTCTGTGATTGATTGCTAAAGATCAAGTCACAGCGGTATATCGTTGGTCCGATGAGAAAAACAACTTCTTAAATTTAGGATGAGTCCGTTACAAAATGTTCTAGCACGTCTTGCAGTTAGGTCCTAATGAATTCACTAATAATCAAGGCAATCAGGTAGCAGTTGTTTTAAATATATAACCAACACTTTGTGTACTTCAACTTATTTGTAAGAAAAAATAGTTAAAACACGCATTGATAAACCCCTCAGCATTTCCAATGCAGTAAATACGCAAAAATACAAAACCCACTAGTAACAAAAGGCTCATCGATAAATTATTCTTTACACAATGAAAGCGATAAGAACAAATAGTAAGGAAATCAACTCACCAGTTAGGATTTAGCGGTGCAGTCCAGCCGGGCAGATCAGGCAACCCAGAAAACATGAAATCTCAACAACAGACAGCAATATTATTTGCAAATATTTCCGCAATGCCAATCACAGACATGTTCACCATCAAATTCATCTTTATTCATGAATGATTGAATTGAAAATACAATGTGAGAAAGCCTCAAAATTTTAAGACAAGTGGCGTACACATGCAATAAAGCAAATTTGTACCAGAATCAAATGACTAGTGTTTTTTTAAGCACATGAAAGAGATTTATTTCTTTCAGTGTACAGGTAACCATATCCGAACCAATCATTGTAGGCTTTAAAATGTACCCAACGACTGGTGAATAGACCTCAAAATGGCATTTTGAGGTCAAATGGTTTTAAATAATGAAAGATGACTCATGATGGATGACAACTTACCAATTTTTTTCGCGCAAACACTGAATTTAATTTAAAATTTCAAAATATCTCAACTCTTTTCCCTAACCCCTAACAGATCTTAAATATTTCATTTTTTTTTTTGTAATTTTAATTCTGTATTCCAGGAATGATCCAAAACGTCCGCACAAAACCAAGCAAGGAAATGTGGTCGGAACAAATTAGTCATCATTCGTAAAGTACAGAGAGTTGTTCGAATGGCGGCTCCTCGAGAGATGCAAGACTAACTTTAAAATGCTCAAGAAAATAATTATTAAAATCATATCAAAAGAAAATAAAAATGAGCAAAGTTGGAAGAGCATTTCAGCAAGAAACCAACTTCATCCGAAATCGAGAAGGAAATTTACCTATACAGGCAGGACTAGACTTTCAGGAAGCTAGACCCATCTTTGCGGTTGCACCATGTTTTTTTTTCTTCATCCGGAAATCTTCAACGGATTCCGAAGATCTTGATCATTTCAGCTGAACGAGGCGCCATGTTGAAATCTTGCAAAGCCGCCATCTTGAAAGCCTGAGAAAAATATAAAAAAAAAACCTTGTAGGTAAATAACAATATTTATAGTTACTCGAAGATGCTAATGAATTATTATCTATCAAATTAAAAATTAATGCAATTGAAGACTAGCAATAACAGATGCTTGTGAAGACTGGTTAAATAACTGCGTCGTTATGGGGAACAAGGCAAAGGGCGGGTTGACCTACGTGAAGTTACAAAAATAGCGGAAGGGCAATGAATAAGTAATAATCAAAATAAGCTATCGAATAATATTGTTTTAGATAGCAATTAAACAAGTTATATATGGTGAAAATGTAACGAAAAGAGTAGACATAAACGTTCTGTGACATTCATACATCGAGGTCATCGTTGGAACAATATGGCGATTCCAATTCTAGAATGTTCCATTTTTTTTTTTTTTGAAACACGTAAAAGCCACTCGAGCATAATCACAAGTTTTACAAAATAATGTGCACTTATTTAAAATGTTTACGATATATTCTAGTGAAAGACGAAAACAATGCTATAGATGTAAAATATGAACAAAACAAGGACATTTACAGTGGAAATATTGATCGATAAATGACGACATCGCCATGAAACGGCAAGGGCAAAATTAATTAAGAAAGAATATAGATAGATTGATTAGATAAACACAGATGAAAATATGGACTTACTGCTTCTTTGTAGAGTGATTGGGCGTTTTGGATACGAACGGACGTCCACTCGCTTCAGCATCTCTTCCAAAAGTGAGAAATTATAAGTTGAAAACGACGACTCGCACTTCGAATGACAGATGAAACCGGAAATGAGGGGAAATAACTATATACCTATTACAAATAAAAGTACGTATGAAGAAAACTGAATAATATAGTATATTTATGTTATACAAAAAAATCACCTTTTTTTAAAAGAGATTATTTTTTTTCTTTAAATATAAAACGTTTCCATTTCTGGAAATTTTAGAATTTTCCTGTGTCTATGATTTTCCCTCAATTAATTTTAGTCTCTGGTTCAAGCTGTCACTTTTTACTTGTAAATTCGGCGATATTTTCATTAGATTTTCTTTAAACCAGCATAAAACTAAGCATTTAAAATGCCGGACCGAGAAAGGACTACGTACGAAGGTTTTATAAACGCCGTCTACAACATGGTGGATGGCCCCGTCACTTGGTTCCGCCGTAAGTAATATTTTGGTTCGTCAGCTGTCATTTTATTTTGTAATGGAAAATCTTCGCCATTCACCTCAGATCTTCGCTCAGTTCTTTTAATTAATGATTATAATCAAGATAATCTAAGCTTTTGACACATTAAAGCTCATATTGATGCTTCTGTTTACTTTTAATATTGGTTATTATGTAATCTGTTGTGGTCAAATAAGTTAGGTTAGAAAAAATGGTGCTTCAAACATCGAAGACGTTTTTAATGTGAATCAGTTCAAATTTTAATTTATAGCTAATTTCGGTGGGCAAACGTCATATTTGCTGGGTACTGCAGGAGGTACAATAACAAAATATTGTGTAGTGTTGGCAAGACTGACTATTTGGAATATTATTCAGATTTGAATAATTGATGTTCCACTGTCAATAAACAAGAGAGTGAACAGTTGAACATCGACCTTCTTGTTGTAAAGTGACATATCGATAATGGAAAAGAAAGAAATGGAAAAAGACTTTAAACCACAAGCTATTTCGTCTACAAGACTCGCGGACGTGATTGAGCCATTTGTCGGCGGGGAGTTTGACCCGTGGCTTAGACGTTTGCGATTGATGATGAAGTTGTACGGGGAGACAAATCTTTCTCGTTGCTTGGCATCTTTCTTGAGAGGTGCGGCGTTTGATCGGTTTGCTGACTTGCCAGAAGAGACACAGGGTGACGGGGAGAAGGCGGCTGAAGCACTCAGCTGTGTGTTTGGTGTCGGACGCTTCTCAGCTTGGAGTCGTTTCTTGCAAAGGCGCTGGCAGCCAGGAGAGGAAGTCGACGTCTTCGTGTCGGATTTACGGATGCTGGCTTCGCAAGCCGGAGTTAAACTGAGTGATAACACCCTCGCGCTCTCGTTGGTCGTTGGGATGCCCGAGTCCGTGTCCAGGGAGCTCCGCCTTCAATTGGAATCCGGGGATGGATTGCCACCGCTGCCAACTATTGTCGCTAAAGCGCGATTACTCATCTGCGAGTATCGCAGCCCATTTTTTTCATCGGTGGCTGTAGAAAGAAAAAAGCCCTTGAAGTGCTACAGGTGCGGAGGTCCGCACATGATAAAAGACTGTTTGAAGCGTGGGACGGACACTACCGTCACCTGCTGGGCCTGTCAGGAGTCTGGCCACGTGTTAAAGAATTGCCCAAAGAAGGGAAACGGGCGGAAGGAGGCTTGTGCGCCGGCAGCCTCCATGAAAAATTAACGGCGCTTCCTGTGGTGGAGGCGCGGCTACAGGGTAGGCGCGTCAGAGCCCTAGTGGACACGGGCTGTTCGAGGTCCATTGTCAGGGCGGATTTGTGGGCAGGAGAAAAGTCGGCGAGGCCCTGCGAGAGCGTCGTAGCAGTCGACGGCTCTCGAATTTCTTGTGCAGGACGGGCGGTCGTTGAGCTGGAGGCGCTCGGGATGACCGTGAGCTTGGATTGTTTACTCCTGGAAAAGGTGTTTTCAGGGGCTGACATAGTGTTGGGTATGGATTTTATTAGTGTGGTGGGGGGTGTTTGTGTGTCGAGTGGAAAAAATTTTCTCGCCAAAAATGAGTGTGGTGCAACGGTAGAAGGGACAAAGAACCATCACATAGAAGATAGAGACTTTGATGCCGTGTTCGATAGAACACATGGACGCTGGAAAGTTGCATGGAGGTGGAAGGTGGGGCCGCCAGAGCTAACCAACAGAGTCGCCGCGTATAAAAATAATTTTGATAAACCAAGTAAGGAAGCCTACGAGGACGAGGTCCAGCGATGGATTGAGGAGGGCTGGTTGAAGCCGACTTCAAATCAGGCGCAAGCAGGATTGCTGCCTCTGATGGCGATCGTCCAGGCAAATAAACATAAAGTTCGCCCTGTGTTGGACTATCGCGAACTTAATAAACATGTAGAAAGTCGGCCAGGTGTTGATGCAGCTGCATGCGATCAATCGTTGCGAGAGTGGCGGCGGATGGCAGAGCCCCTCGTGTTGGTGGACTTGAAGTCTGCTTACCTTCAGATCGAGGTGGATGAAACTTTATGGCCGTACCAGATGGTGAAGTTCCGAAATCAGACTTATCACTTGACTCGTCTCGGGTTCGGGCTTAATTGTGCGCCGAGAATAATGAGTCGGATCCTTGACTATGTTCTTAGTTTGGACGAGGCAGTTGCTCGGGGTACTGCTAGTTATATTGACGATATTTTGGTGAGTGAATGTGTAGTCAGTGCGCAGAGGGTGACGGAACATTTGAGGAGGTATGGCTTGGAGGCTAAGGTTCCGCAGGCGCTGGATGGCGGACGTGCCCTTGGGCTGGCAATCGCGCGGAGAAGCGATGGCCAACTGGAATATCGACGAGGGAATGAGCTCCCTTCACTTGGGGATAAGGCTCTTTCGAAGCGAGAATTATTTTCCATTTGTGGTCAGCTTGTGGGCCATTATCCGGTGTGTAGTTGGCTGCGAGTAGCGTGCAGCTATGCTAAGCGTGTCGGTGAAGGCGAAGGTTGGGAGGATCCTGTTGGCGCAAAAGCAAACGCTTTCATTCGTAACATTGTGGCAAGAGTGCAGTTAGAGGATCCAGTGCGTGGTATTTGGAATGTGCCATTAACTACCTGTGGCAGAGTTTGGACAGATGCGAGCTCTCTGGCGTTGGGAGCTGTCGTCGAGATTGAAGGCGTTGTAGTAGAGGATGCAGCATGGCTTAGAAAAGGTGCCGATCTAGCCCACATCAATATCGCCGAGTTGGACGCTGCCATTAAAGGTGTTAACCTTGCTCTCAAGTGGGGTTTAACTAAACTTGAGCTTATGATTGACTCCAAGACGGCCGAGCGGTGGTTAAGGTCAGTCCTTGTTGGAGATTGTCGAGCCAAGGTGTCAGGAACCAGTGAGATGCTGGTCAAAAGAAGACTTGGCCTTTTCAGTGACCTCACTCGGGAATGTGCACTGGAGATCACCGTTACTTTTGTGCCGTCGGAGAAGAATAAGGCTGACGTGCTGACTAGGGTGTGTCAACGGTGGCTGGCAAAGGAGTCACTGGCATGTGTGGCCAATGTGGAGGGTCTTCACGCTATGCATCATTTTGGAGTTGATCGCAGTCTTCAGTTGGCCAAGATGGTCGATTCCTCAGTGACAAGGGCTGCGGTTGAAGACTGCGTGAGAGCGTGTGAGCGATGTGCGTCTATCGATCCAGCACCTACAACGCACGAAGAAGGAGTATTGTCTGTTGAGAAGACTTGGAGTAGACTGTCAGTGGATGTGACGCATTATGGCAAAAGCCGATTCTTGACTATTGTTGATTGTGGTCCAGGACGATTCGCCGTGTGGCGGGAGATTAAAACGGAGAGCGGATGTGAAATTTCTGGCAACCTTGACGAAGTGTTCCGAGAACGTGGTCCACCTGACGAGCTATTGATGGACAATGGCACCGCATTCCGCTCGCAACAGGTTACGGCATTGTGTGAGCGTTGGGGAGTAGCGCAGCGGTTTCGAGCGGCCTATCGCCCATCTGGAAATGGAATTGTCGAGCGTAACCACCGAACAGTAAAGCGAGTGGCAGCCAGAAGTGGTATATCCCCACTGATGGCAGCTTTCTGGTATAATTTGGCTAGTGAGGGGACACGGGGCCGAGACGCGCCGTCGTCAAGTGTCTACTCATACAAATGGCGGCATCCAGCGTCCTTACCAGTGGTGAAGGAAACGGAAGAGTCGTGTCGTTATCGGGTGGGAGATCGGGTGCTGGTGAAGCCTCCAGGAGCGCGCTGCACCACAACCTGGGATAGAGGTCATGTTGATGCCATTGTTTCAGATAATACTGTACAAGTGGATGGTATGCCAAGACATGTGCTGGATCTGAGGATGGCGCCGGGAGATGAGCTGATTGTTGATCAGCCATCATCAGAAAACCTACAGCTTTTGTCAGAGTTGCCCCCATTAGAGCTGGATCCAAGACCTCAGAGAGCAAGAGTGAAGCCGCGTTGGCTCCACGACTATGTTTAATGATGGTAACATCATGGGGGCGTGTAGTGTTGGCAAGACTGACTATTTGGAATATTATTCAGATTTGAATAATTGATGTTCCACTGTCAATAAACAAGAGAGTGAACAGTTGAACATCGACCTTCTTGTTGTAAAGTGACATATCGATAATGGAAAAGAAAGAAATGGAAAAAGACTTTAAACCACACTTTGCCTTTTCCTGGCATCCCGGCCTTGCGACGTCACAATTTTGTCAATTCATGTTCCTAATCCATTATGCTTTATGTTGATGTTTATTTAAGTTCATGTCTAATCTAATCTAAACTAAGTTGCAAAGATATGTTACATTGGAGATTCGCCACTGTTCTTGGGCAAAGGCAACTCGCTGCCTTAGTTCTTGTTTGTCGTATACGCCATTGAGAAAATTTTACATGAGCAATGTTTGCATGTGTACTGGACCAATGTGTCTTATGAAAACAAGAAATTTATTTTAAAAATATTTAAAAGAACTCTCATATTATCGAGTTTTACGGTTTTTCTTAGCTCAGATTTTGTAGAATTTGATTCTTAAGACAACTGTATGAAAAAGTCATATTTGACAAGATTGGCGTATACGGCAAACAAGAACTGGGGGAGCGAACTGTCTGCTATTCCAAACTGACCTCACATTTATGGTTTCCAGGAAGTGTGGTGGAGCCCAACCAGAAGAAGTACCCGTGGTACCACCAGCAGTTCCGCCGAGTGCCCACCATTGATGAGTGCTTCGAAGACGACGTGGTCTGCGACTTTGAGGCTGATCAGCAGTTCAAGAGAGACAGGTGACTGACCTCTACTAGCATGACAATGATTTTCAGCCATGTTGTTTCTTGACTGTTAGGTTGGTATAAGGCTGAACCCCATGCTGTAAAAACCCTTAACTGGGGTGGCACTGGCAGAAGTGAACCAAGGCAGATGTCAGAGAAGGAGTTACAAACTTTATGTTCGCGTGAGATTTAGTTTATCTTGCATATACAAATGCAGCGTGTGTAAGCGCAAACTTACACATGCCTGTTTTTTTTAAATTGATTATAATTCGATTTGTGAAGAGGAATGCAATTCACCAACCTATTTTGCCTGGCCAGAAACAGGTTTTAACATTATCAATTAATAATTCATTGTTGTAATAATTTAATGAATTATTTATTAACAATTACTCAATGACACCTGTTGAACCAGGGTCAAATTTATTGTCGATAGGACACAACTCAGGTGGGGTTCGAACTTGCGATTGCCTCAATAACGCAAATTTCAATGCCGACGCCTTATCCCCTTGACCATACCAGCGACATGCTTGTGGGCATGCACTAAATATGAACCTTATGTATCAATATGTCTTTGCAACTTTGATTATAGATTATAGTACAGATGTGCAGCCCATGTTTTTGCTGTCAAATACCTTCAATGATACAAAACATGTTTCCTTTGAGTTTTTATCTGAAAGGCAGTGAAATATTTTTGTTAACGCATAATTTAGGATAAGTCCTGTATTTACCACAATATGTTTGAGAATTGCCGCGCTCTGCAGCGGCGTTCAAGCTCACAGAGCGCTCTTGAGGTGCTCACCAAATAAATCATCATGTTATGTATTTTAAAGATATGTAATATTCTTGATATTTAGCCCTCTGAGAGCTTGAACATCACTATAGAGAGTGCCAATTACTCAAGCAAGATGCTGTTGCTGCAAGGCTCGACAGACCTATGGTTACAGGTCTTATGAATATGAACTTTTCAACCTTATGATAATATTATTATCATTAATCATTGTGTGTTGCAGGCTGGTGGACTCGGAGATCCTGACCATCCTGCGGCAGAGGTTTGAGGACTGCGTGCTGTACGAGGCGCCCGACCACATGACGCGCTGCGCCCCCCTGCTCAAGTCCTACAAGGACGCCGAGGAGAACTGGTTTATCAAATGTGAGGCCACTTGAATGTTCTTATGTAATCTGTTGTGGTCAAATAAGTTAGGTTAGTAAAAATGGTGTTTTAAATATCAAAGACGGAATTTATTCAAATTTGAATTAAGAGCGAGTTTCGGGGAGCAAACGCCATATTTATTGGGGACTGCGAGCGGTACAATAATAAAATATTAATTATCTTTTCCTAGCAATCCAGCCGTGTGACGTCACAATTTAGCCTCTGCCAATTCATGTGCTAAATCCATTATGCTTTATGCTGATGTTTATTTATGTTCATGTGAGGTTTGTTTCTTTTTTGTAAGTGCACATGCAGCATGTGTAACCGAAAACTTACACTTGTCTGCCTGTGGGCGTGCATCGAGTATATGCGTTAAATGTCAATGTATCTTTGCAACTTAAGTTAAAGATATAAAAATTAACCATGATTATCGATATCCAAGTGCTAGATGGGCTAAGGAAGCAATCCTAAGACAATTAGGAATGCGCTAACGATTTGTGAAAAGGAATGCAATTCACCAACCTATTTTACCTGGCCTGTTGTCTTCACACAAAAGCAGAAGCTTGTGTATGCAATGGCATCTGTTGAACCAGGGTCAAAGTTATGGTGAAATGGGCCAGACTTGATTCAAACCAACATTATTCCGTTACGAATACGCTAGTCAAGAACAGCGACTTGACCCCTCAGCCATAACACCGAACTGTCAACAGGTGTGTTATCTTATTGGAACAAAGATTCATATAAATGCCAAACTGGATATTTTCTAAACGTGCCAACAAAAGAAAATAAATGTTTTATTAAATGTGGAATAATACTTCACTTAAACAAATTTTTATATTACTTTCATAAAATTCATTTAAAAATTAATCAATGCATCCTGTGATTGTTAACAGATGGAGATCTAGGTTACTACGGAGAGGCAAAGAAGGCTTACTTCAAACAGAAGCATCGCATGCTGTGGGAGCGCCGGCACGGTCCAGTGGGCAGCGGGATGAAGAAAGATGAATAATGACACATAACCTCAAACCTGACTCGTCACCTGCGACATAACCCCTGACACATCGCAACACAATCAATGTGTTGACTTGTAATTAAAAATTGCCATTTCTCAAGGGCGATTTTGTCTTTGGTCTGTCAAATATTAAAAAAAAAAAGTGCTGTTGAATAAAAGTTTTTCCCTAAATTTAGGGATTTTATTCATACAACAAATTTGAGACAGATAAATTACAGCATATTATTGTTTAATTAAAACAATATTATATCAATGAACAATAAGAATTCTTTGTTGTTTATAATTTAAAATGTTTTGTTATTTTTTGAGGGAAACGTGTTTGCAAGATGCGAGTCTCGAGAAATCAAATATGTGTCGATTAGTTCATTTGTAAAATTTGTTATTTAATAATTATGATTGTAAAAAAATATATGAATATAGAATGCCTTAAATTATATTTGTGTATTTTATTTGTTGGACCTTTTGCCATTATCCTTGTCTTGTCAATCCAGTCGCAACCTCTTTCATCAACCACTGGTAAAGCTGTGTCCAATAATAAAATAATAATATTATATAGGATGATTTATTTGGTGAGCGCTGTTTTTGTGTGTATCACACCTCAAGAGGCCTCTGCGAGCATGGTTGTCACTATAGAAAGCTCCATTTCTCGAGCAAGACCCAATTGCTGTGAGGCTGGATGAACCTTTAGTGACTGGTCTTTGGTAAAGGTATATGAATTTCGAATCCAGCGAAGAGCATATCGCTGCCCTAGTTCAATACTCAGACATCTTACACAAAGCTAGTTTCGAGAAAATCGAAAAAGAAGGTTTGTATTCGCTATGATAATTACAGTTAACTTTGTTTTAAAGTCACTTAACGCAACAATGTGTAGCTTAGTTGCATTAAGTGACTTTAAAACAAAGTTAACTGTAATTATCATAGCGATTACAAACCTTCTTTTTCGATTTTCTCGAAACTAGCTTTGTGTAAGATGTCTGAGTATTTGAAATATAAATTGTATATACATTTTGTGCTCCGCCGGGATTCGAACCCACAACCTTCCATTTACGAGTCCGAAGTGTTGCCACTGGAATACGGACCGGTCTAGCAAAGTGTTGCAGCATAAATCCTCAGAATTACCCATATGATTAATTGGCACAACCACCATCTATATCAGAGGTGCCCATACAGTCAATCGCGGGAGGTTTTAAGGTCGATCGCCGAGGATAGCTAAAATTTCAGTGATCGACCTTAAAACTGAATTGACATTTTGCACTCAATGTAGTTTTACTTATGCTAATTTTTTTCCTAATAGTTATACATTATGCTTTTATGAGTTACATTTGGTGGGCTGAACAGTTAAAATGTCGACCTCCTATTCATAAAATTCAAAATTCAAAAATGGGCACCCCTGATCTATATCATTTACGTTGATCGAGTATGGAAGAACAACAATAGTAAAAATAATGATTGAAAGACGACACATTTTATAAATTCAATTTATTACAATGGCCAGCCGACAGCTGTGCTACGGGCTCGTACAAAAAAATATAATTTGTAGTTTACGGTGTAAAATATGTAAATAATTCTCTCAACGATGTCTCTCGCGGCAGACACAATAATCCAACATGTAAAACTGGGCGCGGCAACAAGCGCCAACACAACGGGGACATGACACACAACTCACAATCATTCTGGAATATGGGGGCAACATTATCAGACAGGGGGCGGGGAGCAGGGAGCAGGGAGCGATCTCAACGGGAGATGGACAAATTACATGAATCAAAATGTAGCCTGGGATATCACAAACTTACGGAAAACCATTTGATATTAATTTAGAGAACGGATTTTACAAACCGTAATGTGGAAATACTTGAATTTCTCAATGATTCATTCCATATTGTAAATATAAGGATATTGTGAAAGATGTTTCATTTTCCCAATATCACCCCTTTTTCAGGGAAGCGCAGCAAAAGTTGCAGGGTTTATGTTCATTTGAGATTTGAATTTAAATTGTAAGTACACGTGCAGTAATTGTAAACGCAAACTTCGACAAACTTGCGGGCGTGCATTTCATATGAATCGTAAATGTTAATACACTTTTGCAACTTAGATTATAGACTTAGATTATATGTTGAACGTTGAACCAGGGTCAAAAATATCGATGGAATTCGAACTTACGCTTATTTCAAAACTGCTAATTTGAGACACCACTTTTGATGACGTTGGATTCGATTCTAATAAAAAGAATTAGAAATTTGACCCTTATCCACATAACAATTTGTAAAATCAGTTTTTTAATTTAGTGTATTTTTTTTAATCTAACAACCATTATGCCAATTTAATAACATTAATTAAGAAAATTGACTTAAAATCACAAGAAATAATCGAGATGGTATACATTGAGAAGAATCTGAGATCCAAAACATTGGCAACATTTGATGTGAGGGTGGGTCACATTTGACACAATGAATTAAAGCAAGAATACAATAAAATAAATGTTGTTACCGCTCCATAAAAATTCCTTATTTCTTCGGTACAATTTACAAATCCTACTTCACAAAACTTACAATCTAAGGAATGCTAAAACGAAAATCATTTTAAATAGTAAGGGCCTGTTGCACCAACCTCCAATCAATATTTGATTGATACGTCAAATCTAATTGCTGAATTCTGGTAAGGACTTCGGTTAAATATTCCTCGGGAGTGGGTAATAATATGATAATACGAGTTTGAATAGGAAAGATCATATGCATCGCTGATTTACATTTATGCTATCAAATTTTTGATTCTAATCTAATCTTAGTTGCAAAGATAATATGTTACATTGGAGATTCACATTACATGCATTCCCACAACCAGACACATACAAGTTCCCGCTTGCACATGCCTCATGTGAACCTACAACATAAAAACCAAATCTCAAATGGACATACACCCTGCAACTCTTGCCGTCCTTCCCTGAAACAGGGGTGACATTGGCAAAGTGAACCATTTTTACAGCATGGGTGGTCAGCCGCATACCAACCTATAAGTCAAGGAACTTCGATGGGAGAAATCACACATAATTTTGATTTTTGTCTGATTGGAGTTTGGTGAAACCGGCCCTAACTCATACCCCAAGTATAAAATAAAAATTCTTGATATTGTTCATCAAGAACCTGGGGAGGACGTCTCAACGACTGGCGGTAGCTCTTAACGTATTTATTTGAAGTACTACCGTATCAATAGCGAGATTCATCCTCAAACTTCTCAGTGGAGTGACCGCTTCTTGACACTTTGTGTGCCCGACTCCTTTATCAGAGCCAAAAGACACTAAAGTGCTCAAACGTAGGGTCACTGCTTTAGGGCCGTTCTTATAAACGCTGGACTAAATATCCGTAAGTAAATCCTCATTTTACTAACGGATGGACGTTAACGGACTGATCTTACCGATGGTCGTCCTATAAAGCTTTTTTAACCGTTCGTTAGTTCTCAATAATGCACTCGTATTTTTGATGATTTTTTGCGTGCATTCATGAACATATGTCATCCGTTTGCTGTCAGAGAAGAAACATAACCTAAAGTTGCGTATGACAAACACGAAAACGACTGATACAGCCCTATTTTAATGAATTCTCTATCACTGTCGGAAGAAATTATCTTCAACAGGATAGAGCGTAGAAGTCCAATGGCACGCTAAACTCACCGCAAAAAAAGAATGCTTTGACAGCTGACCTAACCTCAAACCTTAACAAACCGACCGGTATCTACCTGGAAACCGGGGGTCGGCTGTCGGTTAGATCCGCCGGTAAAATTAAACCGAAAATTTACGAACGAATTGTTATAATACAGAAAAACGAAATTTGTACATTAGATTTGACATTTAACAAACGGATGTTTATAAGATCGGCACTTAGTTACTGTACACTTTTTTGGTAAAACACATTAAAAAGTAAAGTTTATACTTGGGGTAATCAATAAGCATGTTTGAAGTTTCAAAGCCTCGTGTGAAAAATAATTATAATTTAGATTTTATATTAGTATACATTTAAGTGATATTATTTTATCTTGTGTGCAAATATTGTACATCTTTCTTAGTATATATTTGTATATTGAAGTATGAGGAAAGATTTATTACAATACCCTGGTTTTAGTGTAGAGGTGTTCACTCCATAGAGACAAGAAAAAGTCACGTACGTAGTTTAATGGTTAACACTACATCTCGTAATCAAAAGGTTGTCGGTTTAATTTGAAAAAATCATATTCCTTTACCAAAGACTAAAGGTATTCTTCTTTGTAGAAGACACACGCCTCCTGAGGACGTCGGATATGACTCCGACGAAACGTAGAGAAATCGTACTTCTCTTTTGCACGGTCAGTAAAATCCGTTTTTTTCATTTTATGAAAAAGACCAAAGGTCTGTCCGGCTTTACAGCAACTGGGTCTTGCTTACCTAATTGGCGCTATCTATACCGATGTTCAAGCTCTCAGAGGGCTAAATATCAATAAATTTACAATACTTTAAAATACATCTAATCTAATCTAATCTAAGCTGCAAAGATATATATCATTTAAGATTTATATTAAATGCATTCCCACAAGCAGACATGTATAATTTCGCGCTAACACATGCCGCATGTGGACCTACAATATAAAAACCCAATCTCAAATGAACATAAGCCTTGCAACTCTTGCCGTCCTTCCCTGAAACAGGGGTGACATTGGCAAAGTGAACCAATTTTTTACAGTATGGGTGGTCAGCCACATAACAACCTATAAGTCAAGGAACATACATGACAAATTACATTTTTAAAATCAATAAATTATAATATATACATGGACATAAAAAACTAAATCATAAAAACCAATTTTACTTTAACAAACCCTAGCCGCCAACATCACAGATCAACCGCCATTTCTTTCTATCCTTACATACTTCTTTCATTTCCTCCAGAGTCATAACCTTCTTCATACAAGCTCTTCTTTTATTATGACTCTGGATATTCCATTCATTCGCAATTTCGGATATTTGGTCCATCCATACCTTTCTCGGTCTTCCTCTACCACGACATCCATCTATTCTACCAACATATACTTTCTTCGTCAGTCTTTCCTCATTCATTCTCTCCATATGCCCAAACCATCTTAACAAACTTCTTTTAATCTTCACTTTCACACTTTCTCTTGCACCACATTCTTCTCTTACAAAATCATTCCTCACCCTGTCACTCCGTTTTTTCCCAATCATACTTCTTAGAAAGTCCATTTCAACAGTATGGACTTTACTAATTTCACTTTCATTCACCGTCCAGGCCTCGCTTCCATACATCAAGGTGGGTAAAAGTATGCCACTGCGTACCGCCAATCGAGCATTTTTAGATATGTTTTGATTTTTGGCGATACAAGCTGTGGCACCCAGTACACACCTGCCCTTCATTACTCTTCTTTCAAATTCACCGGTCATTCTTCCATCTTTTTCAAACTTACTTCCCAGGTATACAAACTCATTTACGACATCAACATTCATTCCATTAATTTTAAATTCATAATTCATACTTTCATCATCTCTTTCAAAAATCAATACTTTCGTCTTACTTGCATTCAACTTCAGAAGGTTACCTAACAAAGCTTCATTCAATCTAGAGAGCATTGTTTGCAATTCTACTGCAGAATCAGATACAAGAACTGCATCATCTGCATACAGTAGAACACTCACTTTGCTCTCTCCTATCATCAATCCACAATCATTAAGTCTAGCATCCCTGACACACTTGTCCATAACTATGTTAAATAGCCATGGACTCATCACACATCCTTGCCTCACACCCTTATAAACTTCAAACCACTCGCTATACTCACCATCAATACGGACACATGCCTTACTATTTTCATAGTTTGCATGCACCGCACCAAGGAGAGCCCCATTCACTCCGTATGCTTTCAAAACATCCCATAACATACCTCTGTCCACTGAGTCAAAAGCCTTTTCCAGATCTACAAAGGCCGTGAACAGCTTCCGCCTCACCGACAATTGTTTTTCAACAAGTTGTCGTAGAGTAAAAATCTGATCAACACAGCCTCTACCGGCCATAAAGCCGGACTGTATATCGGAAATCCTTTCACTAGTAGTCAGAATCACATTTTTTATAATCACCTTACAGAAGACTTTTCCTGGTATACTGAGTAGACTGATTGGTCTGAAGTTCTGACAGTCTTTTTTGTCCCCTTTACCTTTGTAAATGGGAACAATGACTGCCTTCCTCCAATCCATCGGTACTACTCCTGCATTCACACAAAGCTTACATAATTCGTACATCCAATCTATCACGCATTCACCTCCTGCTTTCAACATTTCACCATTTATTCCATCAAACCCAGCAGACTTTCCATTCTTCAAACATTCAATAGATACTTTTATTTCTTCTTTCAAAATCCTAAATTCATTCTCTTCTGTCATTTTTCTAAACAAATTTCTTTCGCCACGACCAAAAATCCCTTCAAAATATTCTTTCCATCTCTTACATACTTCATCATTCTCCCATACCATCTCACCAACAGCACTTTTGATTCCTGGGGTGGTCAATGCAGAATCTTTATAATAACATAATAGTATATAACATAATAGTATGATTTGTTTGGTGAGCACTGTTTTCATGTGAATCACACCTCAAGAGCTTTCTGCGAGCTTGGTCGTCACTACAGAAAGCGCCAATTATCAAGCAAGCCCAATAGTTGTAAGGCTGGATGGATCTTAGGTGACTCACCTTTTTTTTTCAAATGATTTTTTTTAAACCAGCGAAGAGCATATTTAAAAATATAAATATTTTTTTGTGCTCCTCCGGGAATCAAACTCACGCCCTTCAATTTACGAGTCCGTTGCGTTAACCACTAGACTACAGACCGGTCATACGATGTTTCATTGGCATATTCAAGTTTCTAGTTTTGCATCAATGACTTGAAAACATCTTGTAATGATAAAAGTAAATTCAGGTCTGTGTGGAGTGAATGCATCCGTTGTTTGGAGACACATCTTTGACGTGAATTATATTAATCAACGTTACTCTATACATTTCTTAAGTTTATCATAAACACCCACAATCCTCAATGCATGAGATACAACTGATAAATCATTGTTAAACTAACAAATCCATTTGCACAATAATTTGTGAAATTATTAACTTAACAAATACATTCTTTCCTGAATTAAAAACGGATTTTAGGAACCATTGTGTACCGAAGAATGATAGTCATATCCAACGTCATCAAGAAACGTTAACTCTTTTGCGTAGGGAGACAAGTATCCAACAAAACATAGAGAGACCCATTCTTCTGTACGCCACTGTTCTAGTTCGTAAAATTAAGAGATCCTCAAACAGGAAGTGTTCTAAACGCGCATCCTAAAAGTGCTAAAACGTCCTAGCCTAGTTTACGCTATAGTGGTGGGCTGTATTGTACTGAACTTGCCTAAAAATCTAAATCCAAGCTGCAAAGATATATATCATTTAAGATTCATATTAAACGCATTCCCACAAGCAGACATGTATAAGTTCACCCTCGTACATCCCTGTACACCACTAGATTTCCGATCCAGAATTTGTTAAGTGTCAAAAAGGCATTAAGATTCTTATTCAATGTATATCCACAAGCAGACACACAAGCAGAATCCACTTACACTTGTCGCATGTGTACAAACAAAATGAAAAACCAAATCGAATATGGGATTTTTGAGATATTCATGTCATGGGGGGGGGGGGTCTATAATTTATAGTCTAAGTTGCAAAGATATACTACATTTAAGATTTATATAAAATGCATTCCCACAAGCAGACACGTATAAGTTTGCACTTAAACATGCCGCATGTGGACCTACAATATAAAAACCCTAACTCAAATGAACAGAAGCCCTGCAACTCTTGCCGACCTTCCCTGAAACAGTGGTGACATTGGCAAAGTGAACCATTTTTTACACGTGTCTAAAAGCCCAAACACGCCACAGGTATGTGACATTCTAATGCTGCATCCGGACGTTGCGTTGTATTTTAATTACAAAATATTCTGTTTTCTTATGTCAATAGAAAAAATGATTACTGAAAAATTTATTGAATGTGTTCGAAAACATCAGCGCTTGTACTGCACAAGGAACACTCCTTTTAAACATGGTTCTACAAAGCCAAGATTTTACTGATGCATAAAGCAGCAACAGCTCATCTTCATCTGAGTCGCTGAACATTGTGACCAGTGCCTTAGACTGAATATCGTTGAAGCCGTCCAAATACATGAAGCATGCTAAAATCACTTCCTGTTTGACGAACCCTTTAATTCTTTACAAAATTATACAATCGTAAATTGATTAAAGATACTACAATAACTATAGGATTTTGAAGTGTTACATTTACATGGAGTTTAATAACAAATCAGACTTGTCGCTTATACATAGTTTCTTCATTATCTTAGGCATTTATTTCTCTAACGGGTATTAAGTAAATCTCATGGTTATTCAGAGTCACTCGTCGACTAAACTCCTATTCGCTAGTTTGATTTTTTTCAACTCTAAAGCTCGCTGATGGGTTCAACTCGTAATCTCACTCATCAGGGTTCAACTCGTAATCTCACACATCAGGGTTCAACTCGTAATCTCACTCATCAGGGTTCAACTCGTAATCTCATTCTCCTAAGTTCAACTTGTAATCTCACTCATCAGGGTTCCACTCGTAATCTCACTCATCAGGGTTCAACTCGTAATCTCACTCTTCTAAGTTCAACTCGTAATCTCACTCATCAGGGTTCAACTCGTAATCTCACTCATCAGGATTCAACTCGTAATCTCACTCATCAGGGTTCAACTCGTAATCTCACTCATCTGGGTTCAACTCGTAATCTCACACATCAGGGGTCAACACGTAATCTCACTCATCAGGGGTCAACACGTAATCTCACTCATCAGGGGTCAACTCGTAATCTCACTCATCAGGGGTCAACTCGTAATCTCACTCATCAGGGGTCAACTCGTAATCTCACTCATCTGGGTTCAACTCGTAATCTCACTCATCAGGGGTCAACTCGTAATCTCACTCATCAGGGTTCAACTCGTAATCTCACTCATCAGGGTTCAACTCGTAATCTCACTCATCAGGGGTCAACTCGTAATCTCACTCATCAGGGTTCAACTCGTAATCTCACTCATCTGGGTTCAACTCGTAATCTCACTCATCAGGGGTCAACTCGTAATCTCACTCATCAGGGTTCAACTCGTAATCTCACTCTTCTAAGTTCAACTCGTAATCTCACTCTTCTAAGTTCAACTCGTAATCTCACTCATCAGGGTTCAACTCGTAATCTCACTCATCAGGATTCAACTCGTAATCTCACTCATCAGGGTTCAACTCGTAATCTCACTCATCTGGGTTCAACTCGTAATCTCACTCATCAGGGTTCAACTCGTAATCTCACTCACCAGGGTTCAACTCGTAATCTCATTCATCAGGGTTCAACTCGTAATCTCACTCATCAGGGTTCAACTCGTAATCTCACTCATCAGGGTTCAACTCGTAATCTCACTCATCAGGGTTTAACTCGTAATCTCACTCATCAGGGTTCAACTCGTAATCTCACTCATCAGGGTTCAACTCGTAATCTCACTCTTCTAAGTTCAACTCGTAATCTCACTCATCAGGGTTCAACTCGTAATCTCACTCATCAGGGTTCAACTCGTAATCTCACTCATCAGTGTTCAACTCGTAATCTCACTCATCAGGGGTCAACTCGTAATCTCACTCATCAGGGGTCAACTCGTAATCTCACTCATCAGGGGTCAACTCGTAATCTCACTCATCAGGGGTCAACTCGTAATCTCACTCATCAGGGGTCAACTCGTAATCTCACTCATCAGGGTTCAACTCGTAATCTCACTTATCAGGGTTCAACTCGTAATCTCACTCATCAGGGGTCAACTCGTAATCTCACTCATCAGGGGTCAACTCGTAATCTCACTCATCAGGGGTCAACTCGTTATCTCACTCATTAGGGTTCAACTCGTAATCTCACTCATCAGGGTTCAACTCGTAATCTCATTCATCAGGGTTCAACTAGTGATCTCACTCTTCTAAGTTCAACTCGGAATCTCACTCATCAGGGTTCAACTCGTAATCTCACTCATCAGGGTTCAACTCGTAATCTCATTCATCAGGGTTCAACTCGTAATCTCACTCTTCTAAGTTCAACTCGTAATCTCACTCATCAGGGTTCAACTCGTAATCTCACTCATCAGGGTTCAACTCGTAATCTCACTCATCAGGGGTCAACTCGTAATCTCACTCATCAGGGTTCAACTCGTAATCTCACTCTTCTAAGTTCAACTCGTAATCTCACTCATCAGGGGTCAACTCGTAATCTCACTCATCAGGGGTCAACTCGTAATCTCACTCATCAGGGTTCAACTAGTTATCTCACTCATCAGGGTTCAACTCGTAATTTCACTCATCAGGGTTCAACTCGTAATCTCACTCATCAGGGTTCCACTCGTAATCTCACTCATCAGTGTTCAACTCGTAATCTCACTCATCAGGGGTCAACTCGTAATCTCACTCATCAGGGGTCAACTCGTAATCTCACTCATCAGGGGTCAACTCGTAATCTCACTCATCAGGGGTCAACTCTTAATCTCACTCATCAGGGTTCAACTCGTAATCTCACTCATCAGGGGTCAACTCGTAATCTCACTCATCAGGGGTCAACTCGTAATCTCACTCATCAGGGTTCAACTCGTAATCTCACTCATCAGGGGTCAACTCGTAATCTCACTCATCAGGGGTCAACTCGTAATCTCACTCATCAGGGTTCAACTCGTAATCTCACTCATCAGGGGTCAACTCGTAATCTCACTCATCAGGGTTCAACTCGTAATCTCACTCATCAGGGTTCAACTCGTAATCTCACTCATCAGGGTTCAACTCGTAATCTCACTCATCAGGGTTCCACTCGTAATCTCACTCATCAGGGTTCAACTCGTAATCTCACTCATCAGGGTTCAACTCGTAATCTCACTCATCAGGATTGCACAAAGTAGTTGATTTTTTTTCCTTCTCACTTAAATTAAGTTACAAGTTACAAGTTACACTCAAAAAAGAGAAAAAGAAGTTTGGTTTACGATAGACTTTGAATAAAATAGCATACTTCTTTCACTTAAAAACCAGGTACAACTTTCCAACTATGGAAGTAGATATTTTAAAAAAGACATGCAAACTTTATAAGTAATAGGGTTTGTGTTATTGCAAGTCGTTTATAACCAAACATGGCAATATAGATTTTTTTTAGCATCACATAAATATGTGGAAACACAGCAAATGACATTCTCTGTGTTTCCATATTATATAAAAAAAATCCTACGTTGCCGTAGTTGGTTGCTATAAGAATGTATTCCGATGTTTATTTATAAAAATAAAAAAGGGTTCGTTTTCAAGAATAATTGTGCATAAAAAAGACTTGAAGCTAAAATATATGCAAGTTGGATAAAACGCACAAGATCTACAAATTAAAATGACTTTTTTTAGTCAGGTATGATCACAGAGGGAATGTTTAAATTAAAGAAACATAACAAAGTGTTGGTGGTCTTTTGTCTGATTTGCCGTTGGATGCATTTAAAATATTGCCATTTAAAACCACTGTTGCATAAGTGTCGAGTGTATTTTTTCCCTTCATGCTTAGACTCTAATAATGACGATAAAATTACCTCCAATTGTTGTGTGAGTGTCGAGTATCGAGTAGTATTTGTCAATGCGGAAACTTTCGGATTTGCCGTTTAACAGCTGTAAGGTTTTTAGTCTTGTCTTGTCTTGTATCCTGCCGCCATTCCTCTAGGGGTGGCCGGTACCTCCACACAAGTGCCTCCACTTGACTCTGTCCCTGCATACTTCTTTCATCTCATCTAATTTCATCACTCTTTTCATGCATGCTCTTCTCTTGTTTCCACTCTGTAAATTCCATTCATTCGCAATCTCACTTATCTGATCAATCCATTCTTTTCTAGGTCTTCCCCTTCCACGCTTACCTATTATAGTCATTGCGTAAATCTTATTTGCCATTCAAAACCATTGTTGCGTAAGTGTCAAATATAAGATTTTTCGCACACAAGCAAACCTTTTTATTTGCCAATCCACACCTTTGGGTTAGTGTCAAATATAAGATTTTTTGCACGTAAGCAAACATCTTTATTTGCGATTGAACACCTTTGTGGCAAGAGTGTCAAATATTAGATTTTTGGCACATATGTACGTAAATCTTTTTATTTGCCACTCTACACCATTGTTGCGTATGTGTCGAGCATAAGCTTGTTAATTTTCCCATAATTTAAGAGTTTTATTTAAGTACCACACTTGCCGCTACAGATTTCAATTCATTCAGTTGAGTTCAAGCATCCTTTTAGAGACAATTGGTGCTTTATGACTCATCATTATCATCATTATAAATTTGGTTTGCATACGCGTCAACTTCCAATAATGTTTGACACAACGCATCCCAGTTAAATTGTATCGACAGTTCTAGCTTTACTTAATTAGAAATATATTTTTGGTCACTTTTGTGTATGTGCCGACTTGACTTATTCCCGTCACAACACATATCAGTTTCTTTTCATAACAGTCCTAATCGCATTGGAAGCAGAAATACATACATGTGTTTATGTGTCGACTTGATTTGTACTCGACACAAAGAAAAAAACACATGTTTGAAGTAATTTTTGTTGCTGCATGAGACTAGAAGCATAAATACAAACATTTTAGGACACATTTACCCAAACACTATTTTGATTTTTACTCGACACAATCCTTTTGTATGGCATTTCACTTACATTTTAGGTGATTTTTGTGAATGTGTTGACTTTAAATTTACTTCACACATTGCATACTATTTTCATATTACTAAAACTATTAGTAAAAACTAGCAGAAATTTATTTTACGGAGAGTTTACACATGTGTCGACTTTGCTCAAACTCGACACAACACATAACAATAACAAACAACAATGGTATTCTAAACAACTGGGGCCTTCACGTTAATTTTCTTTTAGCAATATATCTAACCAATTATAAAATCAATTGTTTTTATTAAAAAACAAAAGTCTTTCGGCATCACACTTTGGAAACATATAAATTGTGGATGCCGAAATGCAAATACATCATCCAGCGACAAAACAGATTGAGAGCACTGCAAGGAAGTGTATCCACAACCTAGATACAAATGGAATAGGAGGAAATAGTACATTAGCCCAAGTATACACCTTTATGTTTAAATTCAATGGTTATGTTTACCAAAAGTGTATGGAAAATAATTTACAAAACCTGTGTAAGAACAATCTCCAAGCGAGAAAATGTCCACTGCCAAAATATCCACGCGACATAATCTCCACCGACAAAATGTCCACTGACATTTTTTTTTAATATGATATATGATTTTGTACATTTATTGGGTGGACATTTTCTCGCATGGACATTTTGTAGGTAGACAGTAGTGGACATTTTGTCACGTGGAAATTTTATCTATGGACATTGTGTTTGAAAGTCCGTAAAGACCGTTTCTTAGACTAGTGTTTAACGCTTTGGACTCGTGATTGAAAGGTAGTGGGTTCAAATACCGGAATATTTATTGTTTCAAATATGCTCGTCCCTGGGTTGAAAATTAATCTGCCTTTACCAAAGACCGGTTACCATTGGTCCATCCAGTCTTACACCATCTGGGTCTTGCTTGAGAATTGGCTAATGATGATGATGAGAGCTAATATTTTAGTTTCCATAACTTTTTTTAGTAAACACTCGCCGTTGAATTTAACCATAAAGTATTATCAGGGTACAGTTGGAGCTCTTACACTAAAACTGGCATTTCACTTCATTTTATTCAATTCAAATAAAATTCTTCTCAATTATTCTCTTTTCAAATTCAAAATTTGACAGATTCACACATATGCAGGTATTTATTTTTTAATTTAGAATAGACAGTTTACGAGTGGAGCTGTCAAAAATGTAAACGGTTAGGTACATAAAATAAATTAAAGGTTATATTTGAGTCCTATAGAGTCGAAAACAACAATCGAGGATTTGTTTAAATTGGATAAATGCATGGACACCCAAAGAATGTTATTTTATGTAGGTCCATAAATTTACCTCATTTTTAAAATACACGGAAATTGCCACTTTTGAGTCTATACGACTCATTTTTGCATTTTCAAACCAAGCGACCTATTTTTGGAAAATTACAATTACACAGTTGGTACACGTGATTATTCACGCACTTTTCTAGTTTTTTTTTTAACGTTAAAATCTTAAAATATCATAAGAAAAATCAAATTATTAAAATGAGAACTCTATACCTAATTTAACATATAAGTAGTTAACGCAATTTCTAACCTCAATCGTGATTCAGTTCTTATAAAGAAAAGTGCGTGAGTGATGCATTCATTGGTTTAAGTTTTTATAATTTAAAAAATAAAACACGGAATGACAGTTTTTGCACATTTAACAATTTAACCCATCGATGACCGAGCCTGAAATTAATTCATCCTCTATTTAGGCTTTTTCATTTTGAATTCTAAACGCATGATAACAAGGCCACACTGTTTATTTATTTGATTACTCAATCTGAGATCTGTAGAAAAAACATGTAAGCTTTTCAGTTTTTCTATTTGCTTATAGTTATTTTCATAAAAAATGACAACTTTTTGCTATATGCTGGTGTAAAAATTTGTTACTTCCCCAAACGGGTTAATCAGACTTACAGCAACCGGATTTTCTTTGAGAAATTGAAGACAATATTAATTTGTCCCTCAAAAATCACAAATGAGACATAGTTTCTTAATTTTTAATAGAACCAATGGAGCTAAAGAAAACCTAGGATATTTTTTTGATAATGAAATAAATATACAAAAACACAAGGAATGTCACTTGCTTGGATTCCACATATTTGTCTCTATTCCGTAATAAACCACCCTAGGTTGCCACCACTGGTTCTTTTTAGCTCAATTTTTATATCTTTTTGAACGTGATCTGATCCCATTTGAATACAAATCTATTCGGAAAGCTTTTTTGTGTGCGATATTTCTACTAAGTTATCAAAAAGATTCAAATTATGGTTGGATATTAAACATTACTTGCTTATTATAATCATTTAAAATCATTAATGTTTTTTGGTAATAATAATAGTAAAGACAATATGAATAGTGCCGTTTTGTGATCAATCACTGCGAGGGCACTGTTCAACTGTAACATCTCCGAAACTAACATGTCTTCAAACATGCTGAGAAGATCGAAGCGCCTGACTAACCATTGTCCATTGATAATGGGGGGACTATGGGCGAAACTGTACGGAATAAAAACCAACCAGACCACGGCTACACAGCCCGGAAAAAATAAATATTAAGTCAACTACCGGCCGTGAAAGCTTTACTCTACAATTAAACATGTCTTCAATCCTGACCTAAACGCACTTGCACTCTCTACGGCTTTAAGCTCATGGGGAAGGGCAGTAAAATATATCCCACGCACGGTCTTCAAAGGGTTAAATCTCTTATACCTAATTTTTAAGTAGAGCCAACAACGGGACAATATTATTGCAAGGACTGCCAACCCGTTGAATTTGACAATAAAATTTCCTTAAAGCTAAATACAACACCACATGATTACAACAAATACAAAAAATGTTTGTTTTTTTGCACCAGGCAACAACTGGCTGGAAACTATAGATAAGTAAACATACACGTTAACACTTAAATAACCTCTTTTTTTTAAGACTAAAGACATTTTCGAAGGTACAGATTCATTGAGAAGTAGATTGAATTGGATGTTGGCCGGAAAAGTTATGTTGTTATGACTTTCGGGCGGTTCTTTAGAGAGCTCCTTCTTCGACGGGAGTATCGAATTGTGCTGCGAGACGGACTCGACCTAAAAACGACACAAAAATATCACAAATAAAATATGAGACATAGATTTTCATTCAAAACGTACTCCCGAAAGAACGGAACAGAGTGAGAATAAAAGAAGAGTATGCACGAGGAAAGTAATGAATGTTCACGAGATGAAAGAAATATACACATGTCATAATGCCTTTTAGGTTTTTTTGACAACTTTACCAAAATGTTAATAACGCGTGCGCACAATGTTCGCGCAGGAATGAATTTCAAAGCTGCCAACTTTCTGGAAATACTTCATAATTTCATCCAAGTTTTTTTGTATACAACTAAATGACACTGTGAAGATCTTTGTTCTCCCTTTTTTACTAAGGACCATTTTCGTAAGTAAGTTGAAACAAATGTATAATGTCTATTTTTGTTGAAATAATTTTTAGTCCACAAATATTGTAAGTCAATATTTGCAGATGCAGATTGGCAGATTTAAAAATAGACAGATTGAAGCAGAAATGGGATAGCCAAGCGGTGACCTAACAGAATAGGATTGTGCGTGCTGACTTACGTTTTTGGTTGATGGAGGTGAGCAGCTGAGGGGCGGGGAAGGGCAACATGCAGGGGGCGGGGGGCGCGGGGGGCTCCGAGGGGGCGCGCCACGGTCCCCCTGCCACGGCGGGGGGCGTGCACCACACTCCACTAGACTGTAAGCACAAACATACAACCTGTAACTCTCCAACAGGGTGGGACTGTGGTTACTTACATCAAATTGAAACAGCACACTCTGTAATTTTGCCGGCTAAGGCTTTTAAGTACTTTTAATATCTGATTTTAATTGATACATTAAAAATTAAGAAAAAAAATATTGTAAAACCCATACTGTAAAAAAAATGTTCACTTTGCCAATGTCAACCCTATTTCAGGGGAAGTCGGCAAAAGTTGCAGGGTTTATGTGCATTTGAGGCTTGGTTTTTAATTTGTAAGTACATATGCAGCATTTGTAAGTGCAAATTAACACGTGTCCATTTGTAGGCATGCATTTAATACAAATTTTAAATGTTAATATATCTTTGCAACTCAGATTATAGATTTGCACACTTTGCCAATGTCACCACTGTTTTAGGAAAGATCATAAATACTTAAATTGGGTTGTAGCGCCATTGAAGAGGTTGAAGATTATGAGTAAAATACTGACCTTCTGCCCAGGGGGAGTATTCGGCAAGAGCTCTACCAGCTGCCTTGAAAGCGGAGACTCCGCAGGCTGCAGCAGCGACAACAATTCCGGCCTCACCCTCACCAACAGCCCCTCGTTCGGATCCATCCTCGACTCCCAAATGTTATCACAGCGTTGGAAAAACTCCCTCGGCGTCGCAAACCCAATCTTAGCAAGCGGCAACGGCTGCTGGTAGCCCTTCTCGTACAGATCCGCTAGATCCTCCGGCTTCATCTGCGCTTCCTTCTGCTTTGTGATCAATCTACCGATGCACCTCCACAGTAACATCAAGAATATGTTTCCTTTGGATGTGCTGATGCAGTTGTTGAGGAGCATGAAGTGAATGGGGGGATCGTATCCCACCAGGGATTTGAACTCGTGGCGGAACTTCTCGACGGGCGTGCCTCCGTAGGCCGACACGCACTTGTCTCCGGCCAGCACGCGGTACGCCGTGATCATGGCCGCCGGGTCCACGTGCGGCAGTTGGTGTTTTGGTATTTTGGCGTTTTCGTGCAAACTGGACGCGCTGCTGTCTTGGTGTTGTGATGACTCCTCTTCAGGTTTAGGTTGGGATTCTGAAAATGCATAATTTAAATTATTTGAGATTTTTGACTTTGCATGCTGCACCTCTAAACAGGGACTTGGTGCGTGATGTATAAAGCTTTCAATTGCACAATGTACGAAAAGGTATATTTATTTGAATAGACATCTGCAAGCGCGAACTTGTACGTGTCTGCTTGTGAGAATGCATATAATATGAACCTCAAATCATATATATCTTTGCAACTTTGATTTAGATAAGTGCATGATAGTAATGCAATTCACCGACCTATTTTGCCTGGCCACGTACATGTATTAACATTATCAATTATTTAAATATTTTAATGAATTATTAATTAACAACTACCCAATGACATCTGCTGAATCAGGGTCAAAGTTATTGTTGATAGGACACAACGGGGCGGGGTTCGAACTTGTGATTGGTTCAATAATGCAAATTTGAATGCCATCGGAATTAGGACCAACTCTCTCCGCACTTGAAATAATTTAAATTAACAAATTCAAAACTTCCCCTAATACACTTATCAATAACATCCTAGTACCCAATTCATCCCCTCTGTTGACCATATTCCCGAGGAAGCAATTCCTAAGAAATGGTTCAGATGACATAAACTCCACACATGGCCGTCCTGCACCCCCTCCCTCCCTCACACCCTCACACAATGACGCCCTCTAAGATTTATTCCGATTCTGAACCATTTAGTACTAATTTGACCACCTAATTTTCTTGGACCGATCCATAGTCCAGTGACAACACTTTGGACTCGTAAATGGAAGGTTGTGGATTCAAATCCCAGCGGAGCACAAAAATATACCATTTTTATTTCCAAATGTGCTCTTTGCTGGGTTGAAAAATTCATAAAACTTTACCTAAGACCGGTCACTGAAAGGTACATCCAACCTTACAAAAACTGGGTCTTGCTTGAGAATTGGCGTTTTCTACAGCGACGACCAAGCTCGCAGAGGGCTCTTGAGGTGTGATGCACACAAAAACAGCGCTCACCAAATAAATCATCCTAATATTATTATTATTATCCCCTTGACCATACCAGCGACTCTATTAATGCATGTATATCTTTTCCTCTATGTCTGCTATATTTTGACTAAAACCTACGCAGCAACCAGTTTGTCAATGATTAGTTCCAAATTCCTCCATCGTCAACATTTAGAATGTCAATTTCTCAAAATTTGTTGCGAGTGAAGATAGCCGACTTTGGAAATGTATGACTCAATTAGTTGTTTCCGTATTAAATTAAGTAAACATTGTATTGGATTCTCACTTGTCTGAAATGATATGAAACCTCAGAAGACCTTGAAACGTAAGTGAGATAATTATATATATAATTATGTTGTCTAACCCTGTCTGAAATCTTGTGCACGTCTCTGTATTGTACAACTGTATTGAGTTGTCATCTAATCTAATCTAATCTAAGTTGCAAAATATATGTAACATTAAAGATACACATTATATGCACTTTCACAAACAGACATGCGCAAGTTCGCGCTTAAACATGCCGCATGTGGTCCTACAATATAAAAACCCGAATCTCACATGGGCATACACCCTGCAACTCTTGCCGACCTTCCCTGAAAACAGGGGTGACATTGGCAAAGTAAATCATTTTCTACAGCATGGGTGGTCAGCCGCATACCAACCTATAAGTCAAGGAGCATACACAACAAAGTACATTTTTGAAATCAACAAATTATAATATGTATGGACATCAAAAACTAACAGAAAACAAATTCTTATTTAAAAAAACCCTAGCCGCCAACATCACAAATCAACTGCCATTTCTTTCTGTCCTTACACACTTCTTTCATTTCCTTCAGAGTCATAACCTTCTTCATACAGGCTCTCCTATTATTATGACTCTGTCAAATAATGATAAATAAAATAAATAAATGAATATTAAGATGATTTATTTGGCGAGTGGATATGGTTATAGCTCACCTAACGATAGATTAAACAGCATAGTCTGCGACTTGAATTGCGCATCCTGATCATCGTGGTTCGCCGTCGAGTTGTGTATCTTCTGTTCCTTGTGGTTTCCGTTCACCAGCATGGAGGTGTGCATGAGGCTGTGATCCCTGTGCAGGATCTGTATCTGCGGAGCGCTCTCTTGCTCCTGCCACTTGGAGTATCCTTGCTCCACGGTGCTGTGGAGCAGTGGGAGGTTGCTGCTGTGAGTGGCTGGCGGGATGTTGAGCATCTGTTGGCTGGCCTGGTACAGAGAGGGGCCTGGTTGCTGGGGATACGGCTGCAGTGCTGGATATTGACTGTCGGGAGGTTCCTCTGTGCGTATGACCATTGTTTCGTTGTCGTCTTTTCCGTGGATCAACTGCGAAAGAAAAGAATATATAATTAAAATATGAAATATAAAGAAAAATGATATATCTTTTGTGCTCCGCCGGGAATCGAACCCTCACCTTCCATTTACGAGTCTGAAGCGCTAACCACTAGACTACGGACTAGTCTAAATTTATTCAAATATGAAATTTAAAGAAGAATTTTGCAATTCAATCATGTTTCAATCAAAAATGTATGATATGTGAGAGTCAGTTCATCCTTGATCGTCATGCAACAAGAGTGCCTCCGGAAGACTGATTATGATGGCAACAAAACATCTAAAATCATTTAAATTCTTCCATGCTTTGTCAAATATTCAAACTGGAGATTCAAAAGGACGATGGAGAAAAAAATATGTATTGATCAGATTGAGGAGATTGTGAAAGAGTGAATGCAAAGTGAATGTAAAAGAAGAAAATGTATGAAAAAGGGGATGTTTATGAATGGGTTGAAAGAAGAAGAAATGGAGGCAGCTTCACATAGGCTCTGGCCACCCCTAGCCGAATAGCGACAGAGTTACAGTAACAGTTGCGCTATTTTAAAGTTAATTTTGCTTCAATTTGGCTATTCTATTTCAGTAGTACACCCCCGGACAAAAAAAATTACGAGTCCAAAAAAAAAAACTAAAATTGACATATAATGAATTATTCTTGATATTTAATTAGTTTTTTTGTATTGTTTGACATATGTGATGACTACTCCTTACTTCAAGGTTAAAATAAAAATTCTTACTCATGAATTGTAGTTAGAAATTGGCATTATATATAAGGTATCAGATTACCCGAAAATTAGAAATCCATAACGGTTCATTTAAGGTCCAGTGTTTGTGATGGAATAATAAATACATGTTTTTTTTAAATTAATATTTAAGAAGTAGGTTCGTATCGCTTTATTTTAAATTTTTTAAATTTAAACATATTTATAAAATTTTAAAATATTTAATACTTAGTGAATTCACCTTTATTTTTTATAACAAAATTAAGGACACTATGTATCCTTAATTTATCAAACAAAAGAAAGAGGTATCGATAAAGGATTTCTTAGAAAAAGGGTTCAGTAAAGTCAAGCGGTGCGGTAGCAGGTACTCGTATTTTTTTTTGTCCGGCGGTGTAAATGACTTATCAACCCGATTGATTATCTTCTCTAGGTTTCATAATGCCCTCTGTGTAATGATGATATGAACAGTTACCCGTATCCCCTGCAGGCTCTGCAGCAGGCTGGGCAGGTCGGGGCTGCCCAGCGCCTGGGGGCTGAGGCTGTGGCCGTGGGCCCCGCGGTACAGGTGCGGCAGCGCCCTGAGGGAGGCGGGCAGGGGCAGCGCGCACACCTGGGAGGCCACCACCCTCCTGGCTGCGTCGCGCCTCAGACCCACTAGGCGCTCGCCCTTCTCGTTCACACTCATCTGCACACAACACACATAAGAATAAAAACTAAAAAAAGAAAGAACAGCAAACTATGTATACACTTTTTTTTTAGATTTGTGAAAATGAATGCAATTCACCAACCTATTTTGCCTGGCCAGAAACAGATATTAACATTATCAATTAATAGCCTGTGGGTATTATTGTTGATGATTGGTAACACTGACCTGCACAGTCTTGGGGATGGCGTGGAAGAGGTCCTGCACCTTGAAGAAGCCGTAGTCTGCCACCCGCAGCTGGCGGGAGAAGTGCGTCTGGTAGGCCGGGACGAACTTGGAGATCTCCAGCTGGCAGTTGGGGGCGTGCCTCAGCAGCTCTACAGCCTGCAGGAGGAACGCGACAGACAGATTAATAACAATAGCCAGTCAACGAGTCATGCGTGCTTCCAGTATTCACCTATGACTTGGATACAAAATGGCTCACTTAGTATAGCGCCAACAGACTGAAGACGTGCCAAAGAGACATTGAAAGGAGGACACTGGGCAGGGTTCCCAACCAGGAGATTCGCAGCCGCACTAGTGTTGCCGATGTCGTACACTGCATGGCCTACTTAAAGTGGCGCTGGACAGGTGGCCGAAAAGAATTGGCTAATGACAACCCAGGACTTTTTTAAGGAATCCTATGCAGGAGGCTCCCCAATTCTTAAAAGGCTTGCGGGTATATGTCACCCAGGAAGGATGCCGCAGAGATGTTGCTTGAGTTGTTGTTTCTGTCGTGAGGCGTTGCAAGGAAGTCGCGATTGATGTTTGTTTTGAATAAAACCATTTTAAATTGGGAAGGGAACACAGATACTGGTAGATCATTCCATAAACGGGCGGTTTGGCAAAGGAATGAGTCATGAAAACGCCAAGTTTTCATAGTTTTGAGATTGACTGCAAAGGGATGAATGAGTCGTACTACGAGTTTCCTTTTCTGAAATGCGAGGGGGAGGAATTAATGAATGGAGCTCATTAGAACAAGCTCCGTCGTACTATCAATTAAAAAGACTGAGCATTCCAACTTTTCATCAAGGATGTTCAAGCGGAGAGTGAGAGATCCCAACGACATCAAGGGAACTGCAGGCAGAGGATGGCTGAACACAGCAGCAGATAGACAAGGGCCAGCACAATGCTAGCTTACCTGAGAAGCGAAGCGCCGTGTGAGCAGCACCTCCTGGTAGGTCTGCCGGTGTCTGGGCAGGCTGATGCGGCCCTCCTCGGGGCCCAGCTCCACACAGTGCCGGCCCACCAGGGAGACCAGGTCAGAGGCGAAGCACAGGCCGTACTCCACGGGGTCAAACAGACGCACTGCCAACATGCAACATACAAAAATCATTAAGATGGAATATGAAATGAAAGCATGCATGAAAAAATTATGAACTTCCCAATGACATCTGTTGAACCAAGGTTGAAGTTAATGCCGATAGGACATGACACAGGCGGGGTTCGAGCCAGCGTTAGTGTCAATAACGTAAATTCGAGCACGCAAACGCAACTAAGCTACACTTATTGTCTGACCTACCCAGGGTGTTCCTGTAGAGCTCAGGCAGCTGCTCCAGCAGCAGGGTCTTGTCTGACCTAATGTTAGAGGATAGATAGAGGAGAGAGGGCACTCCTCACCCAGGGTGTTCCTGTAGAGCTCAGGCAGCTGCTCCAGCAGCAGGGTCTTGTCTGACCTAATGTTAGAGGATAGATAGAGGAGAGAGGGCACTCTCACCCAGGGTGTTCCTGTAGAGCTCAGGCAGCTGCTCCAGCAGCAGGGTCTTGTCTGACCTAATGTTAGAGGATAGATAGAGGAGAGAGGGCACTCCTCACCCAGGGTGTTCCTGTAGAGCTCAGGCAGCTGCTCCAGCAGCAGGGTCTTGTCTGACCTAATGTTAGAGGATAGATAGAGGAGAGAGGGCACTCCTCACCCAGGGTGTTCCTGTAGAGCTCAGGCAGCTGCTCCAGCAGCAGGGTCTTGTCTGACCTAATGTTAGAGGATAGATAGAGGAGAGAGGGCACTCCTCACCCAGGGTGTTCCTGTAGAGCTCAGGCAGCTGCTCCAGCAGCAGGGTCTTGTCTGACCTAATGTTAGAGGATAGATAGAGGAGAGAGGGCACTCCTCACCCAGGGTGTTCCTGTAGAGCTCAGGCAGCTGCTCCAGCAGCAGGGTCTTGTCGGGCTGCGCCTTGAGCACCTTGAGCAGGTCCGCGGTGAACCTCTTCATCTGCACTGTGTGGCTCAGGGTGATGATGCGGTCACTGCCCTCTCCCATCACCTACAACACACACACACAATATAATCAATGTGTAGCATAGCGGACTCAATGAGTCTGCTTGTCAGGGTCAATTAAATATTGACTTAAATGTCAATTAGGCACTCTAGAAGTTAGAGGACGTACCTGCACGGTGTGCTGCATGTAGTCCAGGAGATCAGCCAGGCGGGTGAAGCCGTAGTCCGCCACTCTGCACTGCCGGCCAAAGTGGGCGTGGTAGCTCGGGATGAACCTGGACAAACAATCATTCTTATAAATAATAATAATATTAGGATGATTTATTTGGTGAGTGCTGTTTTTGTGTAAGTCACACCTCAAGCCCTCTGCGAGCTTGGCCGTCGCTATAGAAAGCACTAATTCTCAAGCAAGACCCAGTTGCTGCAAGGCTGGATGGACCTTTGGTGACTGGTCTTTGGTAGAGGTATATGAATTTTTAACCCAGCGGAGAGCATAATATTTGAAAATATAAATGGTATATTTTTGTGATCTATCGAGATTCGAACCCACAACCTTACATTTACGAGTCCGAAGCACTACCACTAGACTATGGACCGGTCAAAATTTTGCTCAGTGTTTCTCTGCGTTTTAAAATGTGGCGTATTTAAGGACGCTAACCTAACACTAACCACCTCAGTTGAATTAGCTGGTTCTCATTCTAGTGAAGGCCGAGTAAGCCTTGCTTATTTATTTTTGATTTCAATAAACACAACGGGAAATATTTTTTTAATAAAAACTGCAAGGTCACCTATTCAGGGGCATCTGGCAGCGAGGAACTGTCCTCAGGAGGTCCAGCAGTTCCTTGGAGAACAGAGCCCGGATGGAAGCCAAGGGCTCCGGGGCTTCCTCTTCACTTCCTGGAACACCCGCCGGAGTGGACCCTGGAAGATTAACAAGTTATATATTTTACTTTTTTTAAAAACAAACAGTAACAAAAAGTTAATATTAGGATGATTTACTCAAGAACCCTCTGCAAGCTTGATCGTCGCTGTAGAAACCGCCAATTCTCAAGCGAAATCCGATTGCTGTAAGGCTAGATGGACCTTTAGCGACCGGTCTTTGGTAAAGGTATATGAATTTTTTACCCAGCGAAGAGCATATAATATGAAAATAGAAATGGTAATTTTTTTTTGTGCTCCGCCGATATTCAAACCCACAACCTTCCATTTACGAGTCAGGAGTGTTAACCACTTACATGTAGAACTAGATGGCGAAAGCATTGAAAGATGCTCTAGTTACAGGTACCTGGGATGTGTGGTCAACGAAAAGTGGGACATGTGTCAAGAAGTCAGAAGCAGACTAGAGCAAGCCCGAAATGTCTTCGCTAAAATGAGCAAATTACTGTTGTGCCGAAATTTAAGCCTTGAACTCCGGAAGCGCATAGTGAGGTGCTACGTTTTCCCAATCGCTCAGTATGGTATGGAGGGATGGACTCTCACGCAGGCACTGGAGAGACGTATTGAAGCATTCGCGATGTGTCTATACCGAAAAATGCTTCGGATCTCTTGGCGTGATCGAGTCACCAATGAAGAAGTCCTTCAACGAATGCGCACTACAAAGGAGCTCCTACCTACCATTAAGCAGAGAAAGCTAATGTACTTCGGTCACATTATGAGAAATGAGAAGTACCATCTCCTTCATCTTATCATTCAGGGTAAGATTGAGGGGAGAAGATCTCAGGGACGCCGAAGGACATTGTGGCTGAAGAACCTGCGACAGTGGTTCGGCAGAAGCACCAAGTCCCTATTTCGAGCCGCAGCATCAAAAATCAAAATAGCTATGATGATCGCCGATCTTCGTTAGAAGTGGCACATGAAGAAGAAGAAGAAGAAGTGTTAACCACTAGACTACGGACCGGTCATGGTATTTTTTATTTTATTAATGGACAAAATTGTCCATTTACATAATATATGACAAAATAATTCACAATGATTAAAATAGAAAAAAAGATCAAGAGTAAGTATTACATAACATAGCACAGTCAAATTAAAGTACCTACATATTATACGTATTATACTTTCCTCAACAAAACAAAGCTCTATATGGAATTCAGACAGACTTACACCACAGATATCTAAATGACATGAAGAGTTATGTTGGAGTGTTACCCTCAGTGCTGGTGGTGGTGTTGGTGCTGATGATGATCTTGCGGAGCCGGGGCGGGGGCATGCTCCTGATGGTGACCCCGCTCACACACTGCACCAGGTGCTCCAGGGGAACCCCTCTCTTGGGGTCCGCCTGCAGCACGCACCCAAACATGGCCTGGTAGCACAACAGGAAGCTGCAACACACAACATCACCGTATATAGTCTGTAGACAGAGCCAGGATAGGAACACTGCACCAGGTGCTCCAGGGAACATGGTCTGGTAGCACACCAGGAAGCTGCAACACACAACATCACCGTATATAGTCTGTAGACAGAGCCAGGATAGGAACACTGCACCAGGTGCTCCAGGGAACATGGTCTGGTAGCACACCAGGAAGCTGCAACACACAACATCACCGTATATAGTCTGTAGACAGAGCCAGGATAGGAACACTGCACCAGGTGCTCCAGGGAACATGGTCTGGTAGCACACCAGGAAGCTGCAACACACAACATCACCGTATATAGTCTGTAGACAGAGCCAGGATAGGAACACTGCACCAGGTGCTCCAGGGAACATGGTCTGGTAGCACACCAGGAAGCTGCAACACACAACATCACCGTATATAGTCTGTAGACAGAGCCAGGATAGGAACACTGCACCAGGTGCTCCAGGGAACATGGTCTGGTAGCACACCAGGAAGCTGCAACACACAACATCACCGTATATAGTCTGTAGACAGAGCCAGGATAGGAACACTGCACCAGGTGCTCCAGGGAACATGGTCTGGTAGCACACCAGGAAGCTGCAACACACAACATCACCGTATATAGTCTGTAGACAGAGCCAGGATAGGAACACTGCACCAGGTGCTCCAGGGAACATGGCCTGGTAGCACACTTATGCACAAACATTACCTTCCCAGGAACAGGACTCCGTCATGGGCCTTGATCATGGCGTGCAGCTGCTGAGAGAAGAGAGGCAGCTGGATGCAGACGGGCATCACGCCCACGCTCTCTGTGGAGTCGTCAGGGCAGCGGGGCGCGTGCACAGGACATGACGTGCCAACGGAAACCTACAACAAACAACACAATAAATACTTAAAATTAAATTTTAATTTGAGTTAGTATGCTTAACATATTTACAAATTTAGGTTAATTACTCTTTTCGGATATTTGAAGAGTCGTTGGTTTGGTATGACAGCAGCTGCACGGTGCGTCCCCTGTAGCTGTTCACAACCTTGCATGTTCTCCACTAACACACTAGCTTACCTCTTGGTCATCAGAGACTTGGGGCGGGTATGACAGCAGCTGCACGGTGCGTCCCCTGTAGCTGTTCACAACCTTGCATGTTCTCCACTAACACACTAGCTTACCTCTTGGTCATCAGAGACTTGGGGCGGGTATGACAGCAGCTGCACGGTGCGTCCCCTGTAGCTGTTCACAACCTTGCATGTTCTCCACTAACACACTAGCTTACCTCTTGGTCATCAGAGACTTGGGGCGGGTATGACAGCAGCTGCACGGTGCGTCCCCTGTAGCTGTTCACAGCCTTGCATGTTCTCCACTAACACACTAGCTTACCTCTTGGTCATCAGAGACTTGGGGCGGGTATGACAGCAGCTGCACGGTGCGTCCCCTGTAGCTGTTCACAACCTTGCACGTGTCTGCCATGTTCTCCACCTCGGCAGAGGGCAGAGTCCTGCCGTGCTTCAGGGTGTAGAGTTCTCGTAGACGGTACAGCGGTAACTGCTGATTGGGAGCACTCTGTAACCAGGAATCATATTATTATGATTATTAGTACATAAGTAGAAATAAAAATTAGTGTTATAATGATTTATTGTTAAGTAGATCTAATCTAATCTAATCTAATCTAAGTTGCAAGGATATGTTACATTGAAGATTCACATTACATGCATTCTCACAACCAGACACGTACAAGTTCGCGCTTGCACATGCCTCATGTGAACCTACAACATAAAAATCAAATCTCAAATGGACATACACCCTGCAACTCTTGCCGTCCTTCCCTGAGACAGGGGTGACATTGGCAAAGTGAACCATTTTTACAGCATGGGTGGTCAGCCGCATACCAACCTATAAGTCAAGGAACACACACACACGACAAATTACATTTTATACATCATTAAATAATAATATTCAAATACAAAATATCCATTTACAAGTAGATGATAATACAAATTGAGTTATAAATTTGATAATGCACTGAATATGCTAGAGTGTACATGGCGTTTCTACCAATGTCTAGAAGCAAACTGATTAGACCGTTCTGGCAAAGCAAATAAGCCTCTAAAAGGACGCATTTTGCTTGAGACGGCAGAGTTAGCGAAAGTCAGTTGGACGCCAGGACAAAAGTGAGTGACTGTAAGTCAATAAAATAAATTATTTGGCTAAAAAATAAGTGTGAATCTTTTCTAAATAAATCAAAGGTGTTTTTACTTTAAATGAACCTGAAAAAGATAAAAATATGTTTATTTATTTCTACATATAATAAAAATAACAACAAAAACAAATCATGTACCGAAACCTACAGTCCCAAAAGTTAAAGATGTATTTACCAGTTTTTTAACACATAATGCTTGTACCATGGAGTCAATAAGGGGCCGTCCATAAATTACGTCATCGATTTTGGCCGATTTTCGACCCCCCCCCCCCTTACAATCATCCTATAGTCATTATCTAATGACCTCCCCCCCTCTTGCTGTTATAATGGATGAGCTTAATAATTAATAATGTTATATTACTTGCATACTATTTTGTATATTTTGTAGAAATTGGTATTTACAAGAACGATGTCACTTTTGATACTCGTACATCATTTGCCATCATCGGCAGACCAGACTCCCCCCCCCCTAAATGCGAATGACGTAATTTTATTTTATTTTTTATTTTATTTTATTTTCATAGGACAACAAACAGCGTTACATAAGAAATATAATAGTAGCAATTACAAAAAAACATGGCCAATTATATGTTGCCACGGATATAAAATTTAGGAAGTTGGAAATAGTTACAAGATGTTAATTACAAGTAACTAATTACAAGAAAAAAAAAAAAAAAATACTGCTCTCAAAACAGAATATGATGTGAAAAAAAAATGTAAATTTAAAAATAAAGAAAATCAGTTCTCCCTGAGTGAAGCACTCACCGCTTTGCGAAAGTGCGCCGTCTCTAAATGAAAAATATCAATGCTACTGAAACACTTGTTATAAGTTTCACACACCCGGTAAATTGGCGCGCTCTGAGCATAGTTAGTGCGACACACAGGGAGATGAAAGAGTTGGTCTACCGTGTGCCTGGTTCTGCGAGTTGGAATGTTGAGGGATAACATACACAAGATATCAGGGTTATCAATTTTGTTGTGCAAAATGCCGTGGATTAACATCATGTCGCAAACAACACGCCTATCCTCTAGAGAGTCCAGCTTATGATAGTCAAGGGCTGACTTGTAATCAGGAAAAGATAAGTTAAACTTATAATTTATGTGTTTTATAAATCTTTTTTGTACTCTCTCGATACGTTTTATATGCACCGCATAAGAGGGGGACCAAACAGGGGACATGTACTCAAGAAGTGAGCGAACCATTGTTGTGTAGAGAACTTTTAATACCGTAACTTTTTTGAAGGGTTTGCAAGTTCGCAAAATGAACCCGAGCACCCTGAATGATCTCTCCAAGACATTGTCAATATGATTCACGAAGGTGAGTTTGCTATCCATTATGACACCCAGATCTTGTACCCGGTCAACAGACTCGATAGGAAAATTGTTAATATAATAAATATGATTTAAGGGTGAAAGTTTACGTGAGAACGAGACCTTGTGACATTTGCTAACATTAATGGATAGTCTATTGGCAGCACAATATTCTGAAAGCCGATCGAGGTCTAATTGAAGTCTTGCACAGTCAGATGAATCAGAGATTCTCAAAAAAAAAATCTTCATATCGTCAGCAAATAGGAGATGCTCTGCATGAAGAAAACAGTCACCAATATCGTGGATATACAAAGTAAAGAAAAGGGGTCCCAAATGCGATCCCTGGGGAACACCGGAAGGAATGGTGACAAAGTTTGATTTGTAGCCTCCTATTACCACTGCCTGACGACGATTACGGATATAGGATTCTATCCATCTTAGAAGATCACCGTGGATTCCGAGCTTACTCAATTTGCTCAACAGAATGTTATGATTTACTCTGTCAAAAGCCTTGGCATAATCGGTGTAGATAACGTCGGTCTGCAGTCCACTGTGCATGTTAGAAAATACATAGTCAGTGAAAGGTAAGAGATTAGATAAAACAGATCTATTGCGAAGGAAACCGTGCTGTTGGTCGCTGAATGATGATTTGAGAGAACCATAAAGTTGGTCGTATATTACACGCTCGAAGAGTTTACTTATAGCAGACAAAATTGAAATCGGACGGTAGTTTTTGATCAAATTATTGGGACCAGATTTATAAATAGGAGACACTAGAGCCTCTTTCCATATGTCAGGGAAAATACCCTCTCTTAAGGAGCGTGAGAAGAGTATGGAGAGCGGCTCCGCCACAACCTCAGCACATCTGGCAAGAAGCAGAGGCGGCACCCCATCACTACCAGCACCCTTCGTTACGTCAAGGTTGGAGAGATATGTAGTTAAAATATTTCTGTCAGTAGAACAACAACCAAGGCCAGTCAGGTTAGGTTTTCCTGGCTCAGAAGAATGAACGGTGGAACTATGGGTGTCATGATCAAACATAGAGAAAAAGTAATCGGAGAAAGCGATGGAGATTTCCTTGCCACCATTAACAGAATTTGTTCCATCAGTAGACATACACATGGGAATTGAATTATTTTTGCGTCTGCTTTTAACAAAGCTCCAGAATGCTCTAGGGTTTTCTTGTATGTTAGTTTCAGCGGAAATAATGAACTGAGAAAAGCACTCCTTGGCCATAGCTTTCTGACGGGATCGTAGTAATGTGAAAGTATGATAGTCAGAAGGGTTTTTAAATTTCATAAATTTATTATGGTAGCGAATTTTTTCCCTAGTGATCTTTATCAAGGGTGCACTATACCATAATGGAAAATGGTGGTTGCGGTTTAAGCGTCGGGTAGGTATGAATTGATCAATGGAGTAATTTAATATATCATAAAATGCTGTCACAGCGGTGTTAAGGGGAGATGCTGTCAAAACATCGGACCAGTTGACCTCAGCGAGAAAACCTCCTAGTGCCTTGTAGTCACCCTTTTTAAATAAGTATATAATGCGTTGAGGTTCATGTAATTGGAGAAGTGGCTGGGAAGACAAAACCAGTTCTATCGCTGGGTGGTGAGAGTCTTCAGGTACGAAAGGAAGACCAGAATGAATTATCCCCGACACTAGAGGAGCGTTACACAAAATAAGATCAAGAGTACGATTAAGGGAGTTTTTGATGGAATTAAATTGATAAAAGCCGAGAAAAGACAATGTATCTATGAAACTACTCGAGCATGAAGAAGAGTAGTTAGTGGGACAGAGAAACTGCTCACCCGGGGTATCAGACCACTCGATATCTGACATGTTAAAATCACCAAGAATTAAGAAGATATCATCTGGTAGGTCTTCTGTAAGTTTGGAAAGGAGCTTAAGGAAGCTTTCGATATGCGAATTGTATTCAGTGCCTTTAGGTACATAAACACAGGCCAAGTGTAAGTTTTTGGTAGTGTTACCACTACAGCTGATTGGCAAGGTAACCCAAACAGACTCTGCATCACAGGTCCACTCCGGATTACCTCGTGCATTAAGATCTGAAAGTGCGGCCAAAAGCACTCCTCCTCCCAGAGAACCACGATCACTTCGCCAGACATCGTATCTGTCATCGATTAACTCTCGGGAATCAATGTCAGTGCCTAGCCAGGTCTCAGTAAGAGCTACGACAGAAAAATCACTGGAGGAAAAATTTAAACTGAAATTGTCGGTCTTTGTTCGCAAACCTCTGGTATTCTGTGTATATATACTCAAACTATCGCCTAATGGAAAATACAACACTATAGTATTTAAAGTAAATGGCAAACAGAAGCAAGCACACGGCAGTACCAACAAAAAATAAGAGACACAGTTTAGAGTAACTAAGAAAATCAGAGAAAATATAATATGAGAGAGTTAGTGCATAAATTAGAAAAAGTAAATAAGGAAGCAAGAAGAGAATCAGCCGCCGATCATCTGAAGCGCAGACAAAGTCTTTATTGCCATGGCTGGAGAACCATCGTCTTTGCGTACGAACACAGTGCCTCCTTTGGACCATGTGTAACGAAACCCCAACTCCTTGCATCTGAGCCGCGCATGATGAAATAGGTTTTTATTGTGTAGTGTCAGGTGCTCATTGACGAAAATTCTTGTTGGAGACCCCGGAATACCCAGCTCGTCAGACATGAGACCGTAATATATGGACAGCCCCTAAGTAATCTAAATACAAAAAATGACGTCAAACAGTTAAGCTGCTAGGGAAAGGGAAAACTGACACATTTTATTGAGACAAAGGACCTTAGTCATTTACACCTGTGATGTCCACCCTGAAAAAAATCATCGCCTTGAATGTTAGTACAGACACATTTGAACACACAAACATTTCCCGTGGACATCACAACAATGTACTGAGTCTGAATTGAGGAAGGATTTTTTTTTACAGGTAAGCTAATGTTAACCCCCCTGCCTTTAGGTTATTTTCCGAGAAATAGGCAAAAAATATAAAACGACGATAAGGAAACTTCGTATAGCACAAAGAAAACATGAAAGAGCTATGCTACATGTTAGACTCTCCGACAGAATAAGGAACACAGAGCTACGGATAAGGTCGGGAGTAACCGATGTCGTAGAGAGAGTGGCAAAGCTAAAATGGTCCTTTGCGGGGCATGTTGCTAGAACCACCGACCAGAGATGGACGAAGAGATTAGTAGAGTGGAGACCTCGGGAAGATAAGAGAAGCAGAGGGAGAACTCCCACGAGATGGTCGGATGATATAAGAAGGCTTGCTGGAGACTGGATTAAAAAAGCGCAAGACAGAGATGGATGGAGAGACATGGGGGGCCTATGTCTAGGAGATGGCTGTATAAGAAGAAGAAGAATGTTTCACAACCACAATGTACGTACTCCTGACTTTTGAAGAGTATTTTGAAAAATTACAAAACGCCAAACAAACAACCCAACACTTAGTCTGCCCTTGAGGAACTAACTTGTCTACAAGCAGACACGTATAAGTTGGCGATTAAACATGCCGCATGTGGACTTACAATGTAAAAACCCAATCTCAAATAAACAAAAGCTCAGCAACTCTTGCCGACCTTCCCTGAAACAGGTGTGACATTAGCAAAATGAACCACTTTTTTACAGCATGAGTGGTCAGTCGCATACCAACCTTTAAGTTAAGGTACATACACAATACATTACATTTTTAAAACCAACAAATAATAATATGTACGGACATCAAAACTAGAACATAATACAAAATTATAATTTAAAACTGTAGACTACAATTATAATTAATCACAAGTCACCCAAAGACCTACGATGTCTGCCATGAAAAAACCTTGTTTCAACTCCAATAATTAATGTTAGTATAGACACATTTGAACACAGAAGCATTTCCCTGGGACGACACATTCTAACTAGCCCGTGTGTAGCGTGGCATGAGTGACCTGCAGGATGTGCGCCACCTGCGCCTTGAGCAGGTGCCTGGGCGTGGCGGGCGTGGGGGGTGCCAGGGACAGGATGAGCCTGCGTCCCCACACGCGGCGACGGTGCAGGCGCGACACGGCCAACTGCGCCGCAGCAGAACCCCGCACGCGCACCCGGCCCAGCAGAGACTCTCCCACGCAGCGCACACGCACCTCTACCACCTGCCGCATGCGCATGTACGTGACAACGTTACCAACAAGAGCATGCAATGGAATACATAATAAGCAAGCAGTGGGGAATGGAATAGGTGGAAGCAAGCAGTGAAGAATGGAATAGGTGGAAGCTAACAGTGAGGAATGGAATACGTGGAAGCAAGCAGTGAGGAATGGAATAGGTGGAAGCAAGCAGTGAGGAATGGAATAGGTGGAAGCAAGCAGTGAGGAATGGAATAGGTGGAAGCAAGCAGTGAGGAATGGAATAGGTGGAAGCAAGCAGTGAGGAATGGAATAGGTGGAAGCAAGCAGTGAGGAATGGAATAGGTGGAAGCAAGCAGTGAGGAATGGAATAGGTGGAAGCTAACAGTGAGGAATGGAATAGGTGGAAGCAAGCAGTGAGGAATGGAATAGGTGGAAGCAAGCAGTGAGGAATGGAATAGGTGGAAGCTAACAGTGAGGAATGGAATAGGTGGAAGCAAGCAGTGAGGAATGGAATAGGTGGAAGCAAGCAGTGAGGAATGGAATAGGTGGAAGCAAGCAGTGAGGAATGGAATAGGTGGAAGCAAGCAGTGAGGAATGGAATAGGTGGAAGCAAGCAGTGAGGAATGGAATAGGTGGAAGCAAGCAGTGAGGAATGGAATAGGTGGAAGCTAACAGTGAGGAATGGAATAGGTGGAAGCAAGCAGTGAGGAATGGAATAGGTGGAAGCAAGCAGTGAGGAATGGAATAGGTGGAAGCTAACAGTGAGGAATGGAATACGTGGAAGCAAGCAGTGAGGAATGGAATAGGTGGAAGCAAGCAGTGAGGAATGGAATAGGTGGAAGCAAGCAGTGAGGAATGGAATAGGTGGAAGCAAGCAGTGAGGAATGAGGATACAATAAGCAGTACTTGCTAAGATAATAGACCTTTGTACCGAGTAAACTCCATTCAATTGTGTAAATAGAAAAACAATATGGAATATACAATATGACTTCTAGTGAGTAATTTATTTTTCACGCATTTTATCAAATTATCAAAATCGATGACAGTTTATGTAATACTTTATACTCACGTTACATCTTATACTTTGGTCGGCAATTAGAGATGCTCAAACCCTCCTCATACACATTCTGTTTGCATGTATCAGAAAGACCCACAGCACATAGACGTTCATATAAGAATAATTTGTTTGGTGAGCATTGTTTTTATGTGAATCAAATTAAGCGAGACAGCTGCGAGCTTGGTTGTCTCCATAGAAAGTGCCTCCAATTCTCAAGTAAGACCCAGTCACTGTAAGGCTGGATGGACCTTTGGTGACCGGTCTTTATTATCAATGGAGTTATTATATTTGTAAGTTATGGTCTATCATGATAGCAGGTATTGGTAGGTAAAGCAGTATACAGCAGAAATAAGTAATGAGAAAAAAATACGCAAATAAAAATGAATTGGGACATGCGGTGAGTGTGTATGATAAAAGACTGACAAAGTGCCTTTGACAATAGTGAAAAGCATAGGCTGAGAATAGTATAGCAAGAAGTTACACTACATGTGAAGCTTAATAGCCGAGTTTGACTGTATCACCACAGACAAAGTGACACAATCAGGATAGAGAAGTGATATGAAGCGACACTTACGGGCACATGCTCCCTGAAGATGCGGTACAGCATGTTCCTGGCGTTGATGGGATCGGCAGAGGGTTCCAGATTTGTGACGGTGATGTCCACATGGGGAGGGGAGCCCGACAGAGAACCCGACGGAGTGTAGCTGCGGAAACATAAAAAACACACACAATTATATTTAGATGCAGACTCAATGCATTGATGTCTAAAGGATGCAAATCAATACAAGCACCCCAAGTTTTTACAGGTTGGTATGAGGCTGACGACCATGCTGCACAAAAATGGTTCACTTTGTCAATGTCACCCCTGTTTTAGGGAAGGTCGGCAAAAGTTGCAGGGTTTATGTTCATTCACTGCTCCAAGGAAGACAGAACTAAGTCAAAAAAGACAGTTTTGCAGGAAAGCCAATTGAATGTTATTTATTCCATGGAGTACAATTTATTCATAAACTATTTTTTAGATTAATTTATTAACGAATTTAAAAGAGATAGAGACACGGCTGTCATCTTGGAATGAAGATAATGATTTGTTACCTTCAGAAATGGAAATAAGTCAAAAACCTAAATTTCGGAGTTACTTCCTTCTTCCTTGGAGCAGTCGATTTGTAAGTGCGAACTAACATGTGTCATACCTGATGATGACCTACTAGGTCGAAAACGTTTGTAATCTGTTTTAAAGATTTTAATCTTTTTACATAAATTTTATTGTGAAAATAAACAGTGTTTTGGTTTGAATTCATTAAAAAAAATATAAATTAAATTACATATGTGTGTGGGCATGCATTTTTATAAGTGTTTATATTAGTAGTTGTGTTTTGTTTGTCTGCGCTAGTTCAATAATAAGCATGAAATCTCTAGAAATAAGTAGACGCTCAGGTAGGTAACTGAGAATGATTTGTATTTGTTTGAGATTACTTGAGTGTTGAATATTCTGGTGAATATTCAACAGCAGAGTCAGGTGGAAGGTGCTATGTAAAGATACTCCATGTTTTTTGAGAATGATCTTAATAATCTGTGTAAATTAAGGACCAAAATCCCCTACAGAGCAGAGATAAATCAACCATCGTACTGTAAAGGTCTTTGGGTGTTGGGTGTTATTAAATAAAACTCTTGCATGCCCTTTTCTTACACGCAAATTTTATTGTTTTTTCCAAGCTATTGTTTTTGGGAACAAATGAAGCAGCATTCTAAAATTCAAAATTAACAGTCCTGTTAGGTACAAAATCACTACAGAGGTCCCCTCCAGCATTTGCCAAGGGCAGATGCGATGAAAGTGGTGATCGGTGAATCTTGACTTCTCTTAGGTTTTTAGTAGAATCTGTCTGGAAAGTGTACTTTTCGGCCCGATCTTGTTGTAGTGGTTGTAGTAGCAGGAGTCCCAGGAGTTGCAGGAGTAGCAGTTGTTGGTGTGTTTTCTCTAGCTACTACTGGTACTGGTTTTGGGTCTGCGTTTGTAGTTTCTGTTGTATCTTCAGGCATGTAAGCTGGTTTCAAACGATCTATGGTGATGTTTTTAGCTTGACCTTTTATCATTATTGAAAAGTATTTTTCACTCTTTTTGGCAACAGAGAAAGGTCCCTCGTACGGTGCTTGTAGTGGAGTACGAGAAGCGTCAGTTCGCACAAACACATGTGTACAATCTTTCAGTGCTTTGTGTACAAAGGTCCGTCTTTTCCCATGATTGCCTGTTGGTGTTGGTCTTATATCTTGTAATGACTGCTGTAGTTCTCTTGCGAATGAACCTGGTTCTGCTGGTGTTGTATCTTGGAAGAAGTCACCTGGCAGTCGTAGGGTAGTTCCATACGTCAGTTCTGCTGGAGAGTGTCCAATGTCCTCGCGAATAGCATTCCGCAAGCCAAGGAGAATCATCGGGAGATGTTCGGTCCATTTCACTGTTGTGTGAGCTTTGATAGCAGCCTTGAGGGTACGATGCCATCTTTCAATTAAGCCGTTAGACTGAGGGTGATAGGCTGTTGTCCTGTTGTGTTTGATTCCTAGTGTTTTTGTGATTTCGAAAAATAGCTGGGATTCAAACTGTCGTCCTTGATCAGTGACAATAGTTGCAGGAACGCCGAATCTTGCTATCCAGTTTGTGATCAGAGCGGCAGCCACTGTTTTGGCTGTGATGTCACTTATTGGTATAGCTTCTGGCCATCTTGTATATCGATCGATGATGGTCAGACAGTAGGTTTGTCCTTGAGATGGTGGGAGTGGTCCTACCAAGTCTATGTGTATCCACTGGAATCTTTCGTCTGGTGTAGGAAATTCTTGCAGTGGACTTGTTGTGTGCCTGGATGTTTTAGTCCTTTGGCAACTGATACATGTCTTTACCAACTTTTTTATGTCACTTTGCATGTTGGGCCAAACGTACCTTGTTCTTATTGATTTGTACGTAGGCTTTGGTCCAGTATGACTGATATCATGGTATTGCTGTATAATATTTTTTCTCATACTTCTGGGAACAAATGGTCTTATAGTTCCTGTTGATGTGTCACACCAAATCATTTTATTGCCTCCGGGAATTAATAGTTGTTTCATCTGGAGTGAAGAATTTTCAGTGAAAAATGTTTCTAGTTCTGAATCTTGTTTTTGTTCTTCTGCCATTTGCTCGAAGTCGGTTTGCGGTGGAATTGCAATAGTTTCCACTCTTGAAAGTGCATCTGCAACAACATTTTCCTCACCTGGCACATATCTTATGTCCGTGGTGAATTGGGACACATAATCCAATTGTCGCTCTTGTCGTGGAGATGCGTTTTGTTTGTTTTTGTTAAATGCATAAGTTATGGGCTTATGATCCGTTTTAATATGGAAGCTTCTACCTTCCAACATTCTGCGGAAATATTTTACAGCTTCATATAGTGCTGTCAGCTCTCTGTCATATGTGCTGTATTTCAATTGAGCTGCTGAAAATTTCTTGGAGTAGAATGCCAGCGGAGACCATTGGTTGTGGGTCCATTGTTGCAAGACGGCTCCCATTGCAGTGTTGGATGCGTCCACCATGATAGAGATTTCTGCGTTTTCATCAGAGTGTATTAGCAATGTTGCGTTTGCCAGATCAGTTTTTGTTTGTTGAAAAGCATGAATCATTTCTTCTGTCCATGTGATCGGTTTCTTGTCCCCTTTTTTCACTTTCGCGATGGAGTCGTAGAGTATTTGCTGTTTTTCAATTGCCTTGGGGATGAATTTTCTATAGAAATTTATCATTCCTAAGAATCTTCTCATGTCTTTTGCAGTTGTGGGCAACGCGTAATCACAAATTGCCTTCACTTTCTCTTCAGCGGGCTTTATCCCTTGTTTGTTGATGAGTTGGCCTAAGAATTTTACTTCCTGAGCACCGAAGACACATTTGTCAGGATTGATCACAAGTCCATATTCGGTGAGTCTTGTGAACAGTTGTCTGAGATGATCTTTATGTTGAGTGGCATCTCTTGATGCTATGAGGATGTCGTCTATGTAGACAAAACAGAATTCCAAGTCTTGCAGAACTTTGTGCATGAACCGTTGAAAACTCTGTGCAGCGTTGCACAATCCAAATTGCATCGCTTTAAATTCAAATAACCCGAACGGTGTGATTATTGCGGTTTTTTCCACATCATCATCTTCAATTGGAATTTGGTGGTACGCTCGAGTAAGATCTATAGTGCTGAAGATGCTCATTTTGTTCAATTTGTGTGAGAAATCCTGTAAACTCGGGATTGGGTATCGATCCGGTATCGTTTGAGCATTCAACTGTCTATAGTCGCCGCATGGTCGCCAACCTCCATTGGGCTTACTGACCATATGCAGTGGGCTCGACCAGCTGCTCTTTGATGGTTGGCAGATACCTTGCTCACACATTTTTCTAAACTCCTCCTTAGCAGCTTCCAACTGTTTTGGTGCTAGTCGACGAGCTTTCGCAAAAACAGGGCGTCCAGTTGTTTGGATGGCGTGCTTGACACTATGTCGTGTAGATGCATGATGGATTTGAGGTCTCGTGATGCTTGGGAACTGTTGAAGTATCATGTTATAATCGTCTTTGTTATTCACGTCAATAGTTGACAGGCCATCTGATGGGCCTAGCAACCGGTTAGCGATGGCTATGAGCCCTGTGGTACCATCGACGAGTTGTTTCTTCTTGAGGTCCACGAGAAGATTGTGGTGGCTTAAAAAATCCGCACCTATAATCGGTTGAGTGACGTCTGCAATGATGAACGTCCATGAAAAGAGACGGCGCAAGCCTACATCAATGGAGATGGTGTGCGTGCCATACGTCTGAATTCTTGTACCATTTGCAGCATACAGTGTTGGTGATGCTAGTTTATGAGGTGTATTTACTGTTTTTGGGATCGCTGATATGTCAGACCCAGTATCGATCAAAAACCTTTTGTTGGACCGCTGGTCTCTGATGACAAGTCTGCAGCAATTTTTCTTTAGCTCCTCACTCGCTGCTACTGTGGGGGGCTTGTGAAGTTTCCCGGAAACTTGCAGGGTTCGGTGCACTTGTACGCTTTGTTTCCGTACTTATTATGGAAGCAAAATCACTACAGATGCATGCAATGCATCTGTAGTGATTTTGTACCTAACAGGACTGTTAATTTTGAATTTTAGAATGCTGCTTCATTTGTTCCCAAAAACAATAGCTTGGAAAAAACAATAAAATTTGCGTGTAAGAAAAGGGCATGCAAGAGTTTTATTTAATAACACCCAACACCCAAAGACCTTTACAATCACGTCGGGGTCACCAATGTAAAGGTCTTTGGGTGTTGGGTGTTATTAAATAAAACTCTTGCATGCCCTTTTCTTACACGCAAATTTTATTGTTTTTTCCAAGCTATTGTTTTTGGGAACAAATGAAGCAGCATTCTAAAATTCAAAATTAACAGTCCTGTTAGGTACAAAATCACTACAGTACTGTTCAAATGTAAAAACTCCATCAGCAGCGAAAATGAGGAAATAAACTGATAAAATAGAACCTGCTGATAACATAATATATTTGCAGCTTACATTACAGATTAGAGTATTGGTGATTGGTAGGGACGAAATCAGTAGGTATTTGGTTGGTGAATTTTGGGCGATCCATTTGCGTTCTGGCAATTTACCTACCCGTATCCGGCGGGCAGGTACTCATAGCGCACGAGTACGACGCGACACTCGCAACATATCATCCATATTTCAACATTTTACCTGCCGCACGCGCCACGCAGTGAATTCAAGTGCATCATATCAAAGGGAAGCCAAGAGGAGTTATCCGGCCGGAAACTATCGGAACCAGCGTACTGGTGAGTCAATTTTTGCTATACCATGTGCTGAAAGTTTCGTCTCGGCCCCTGATACTCTCGCCCCTTGGGAATCTGCAAATTGTGTGATTGAACTCCCTAAGGAGGAAACGAAATACAGTCCATTTCCGCATTCGCCCAAGCAGTGATTGTACCTGCGGGCGCTGGCGTTGAGGGCAGAAGTGTTCCAGGCCTGCTCCATGAACACGGGGCTGGGGGACGGGGACGGGGTGCCAGAGTTCATGAGGCTGGAGCCATTGGCGGGAATGGAATGCTGACCACCGTACATGCTCCTCAGATCACCTGCAACAACAACAATATTATTAGATAACTAGCTTTACCCAGCCACATATTGCTGTGGCTCTAAGTCTAGGCGCACACTAGACGACAGGTGACAGCGACAGCTCGACGACTTGTCGTGGCGACAGGCTGCGGCCGACAGTTTTCATACATTTTGTTTAAAGCTCCGCACACTTGGCGTCGGAGTCGCCGAGTCTCTGCGACTAGCTGCGGGAGTCGTGCCCGCTCCCTACTTGTTGCCGCGACAGTCGCGCCACCCACGCGCACACTAGACGACAGTCGCTCGACTATACAGTATACCTACCTATATACTCTGTGGCATGGCTTGCTGCACGACGTTACAACTACAAGTCACGGCGACTGTCGCCGACACAGCCACACACTAGACGACTAGTCGCGGCGACTGTCGCGGCGACAAGGCGTCTAGTGTGCGAAGGGTCTGACAGAACCTAATCTTAATTGCATAAATAAATTGGCACTGATTGCATGTTATGGTTTGATTAGATTAAGCATATTTCTTTTATTTCTCCCTCCCCTTCTGTAATTTAAATCCTTGCTTCGTAATTTTGTATTCTGTGTTAGTTTCTATTTACACCTGAAGATGGGACGTACTGCTTCTCCCAAAACTGGTTGTGTTAAACAAAAATAAAACTCATGTGAATAAAAACAAAGTAAAAGTAATTTTTATTTTAGTGAATTCACAAAGTTATAAATCTTTGAAACTTAGATTAGAAGTTGCAATACTTACGGCACATAGCCGGTTTCTCTCCGTGCGTTCCCTTGATACTCCTGAACCCAGCCGGAGTCTGCGCGTGGTTGACGGGACGGCGGAATATGGAATCCCCCGAGATGTCTGAAGGCGCCAACGAGTGACCATCAAGGTCATTCAGCATCTGACAACACAAACAAGCTTGTTAAGTGTCTGTTGGGTTATTTGATTGGATGCGAGTCGAGGAAATGGTGGTTCAGATAAGATCGCTTGAGACGTTTAATCATAGAGTCGGTGTGGACAACAAGGCCCGACACTTCCCTAAGTCTCGGCCTGGTGTCATCATAACAAAACAAATAAATGTAGGACAAATGTGGCGAGATTTTCTGAGAAGAGAACCTTTGACCATTTTGACCATTTTTGTTGACTGGTAATTGGAAGGTTGTGTATTCGATTCCCACAAAATAAATATGATCTAATATACAAATATATTTTCTTGGCAGCGTTGAGTAATTCATGTCCCTTTGCCAGTCCTTACCAAGTTTTGGCTTGAGTAATTAGCACTTTCTATATCAACAACCAAGCCCGTAGAGGGCTTTTGATGTGTGATTCACACAAAAACAGCACTCGTCGAATTACTGGTGTGTTATTACATCACCTGTCATGATGTGTCGAATTGATGACGTCAGATGTGTAATTACTTGGTTGTATGTGTCGAGTTACTGGTGTGTTATTACATAACCTGTCGGGATGTGTCGAATTGATAATGCGTAATTACTTGGTTGTATGTGTCGAGCTACTGATGTGTTATTACATAACCTGTCTGGATGTGTTGAATTGATGATGTGTAATTACCTGGTTGTATGTGTCGAGTTACTGGTGTATTATTACATAACCTGTCTGGCTGTGCAGAGTATAATGCATACATAATTACCTGGTTGTATGTGTCAAGTTACTGGTGTACATATTATTACATAACCTATCTGGATGTGTCGAGTTGCTGATGTGTAATTTACCTGGTTGGATGTGGCGGGGGGGAAGTTGGGGTGTGGCGGCATGTCGTGTGGCGGGGTGGGGGTGGGCTGGGAGGGCGGGGCGCTGAGGGGGCGGCCGCCACCAGTCTGGTAGCCCTCGTCACTCACCGACGACTGCGAGCCTGAGAACACACATGCACACAATAATTAATTAACACACACCACTTAACAAAACAAAACCTTAACAAAGACGAAAGCTTTCGGGGCTATTCTTAGACATTTAAGTCGTCGGTTGAGCCCACGCTTTGACAAACTAATGGTGCCTGCGCTGGAAGTTTCATCAGCACGGTCATTCTTACCTACCAAATTTTGTAATATTTGTTTGAAGACAAATCAGCTGTTCACTTGCGGCCATCTTGGATTGACAAGTCTTCATACAAATGCATCATTAGTTTGTCAAAGCGTGGGCTCAACCGACGACTAAAATGTCTAAGAATAGCCCCGTTTGAGTTTATTGGTGGGTAGTTTCATCCGATAGGAGTATGTAAAACCATTTTCGATTTTATTGCTGTGTAAGAACTAAAGAAAAACAAAAACAAAATGTGATAAGTATTAGATTAAATAAACGTTGACATCTTCGTTGAAAAGCCTTCTTTTTCTTTTTTACTCGTTGGATATTGCAAAACAAAGCAACAAACTCGACACATTTTTTTTTTGTCTCGGCTGGAAAACGTCATACGTGTTTGTGGTAATCAATTCTCAATAACCAATAACAATATATTTGTAAGTCTTTCCCCTGGCAATCCGGCTGTATGACGTCACAATTTTGTTGTCTACGGAGTCCATTCTGACTTTCTGCCAAATGCCCTAAATAGAGAGTGGACGGGTTTCACAACATATAGATTCCTTTAAGTACAAAAATAAACATGGGCATGCATTTAATATGAATCTTACATGTTAATAAATCATAGATTAAAGAGATTATGGAAAAATGTACACTTACCATTAAAATGTGTCCTAATTGGTGGAATAACCCTAATTTTGTGGCCAAAAATATCCTCGCCATCCACTCTTTTTAAAGCTCTGTCGGAAAGAAAAAGAAACAATTTCAAATTAGGAACATAAAAAAACATATTTGAAAATGGAACAATGAAATTTCGGAGGGAAAATCGTCCAACCTACCTGTTACAATAATTATAGTTGACCATCATCTCAAAATCTCTGTATTAAAACAACTAAAAACGTTCACAAACTGGTAACACTTTACTTGGCACAACGACAATTCAATTTTAAGTTTTTTCTGAATCCACATCACTACAAAAAAGAGGTTTTTTTTTATCGTCCAATATTTAGCTTGTGGTCTGCAGTGATGACTTTCGAAAATGACTATGTATGAATAAATTTTCAAGGCCAACGTCCTGTCAAAAGGAAGACAATTTGATTAGGGAACAATTCAAATCGGCCAATGGCGCGCCTCGAAAGCACTTCCTGTTTACCCTGATTGGTTGAAATGATTCAAATATGGAACAGCTGATTGATCAAAATGAATGAGGAATTGTTGCAAAAACATAAGAGGTATTATTAATCAAAGAAACCGCAAAAGTTATCATACATTTTAAATTTTGAAATATTCTAAAACAAAATCTACCCACATCAAAAAAGCATACAAAATTTCAAAGTTATTTCTTTGAAGGGATAATTTCAGATCATTTGTGTATGGCTAATTTTTTCTCAGTGCAAACTGCCCACATCAAGTTGCAGTCTTTTTTGTTTTCATTAAAAATCAAACATATGACTATTTACAAAAAAAAAACATGTGTAGATTTCTAAAATAAAATAACAAATTTTAATCATGTTTTAGTTTTTTTTACGTGTTTTTTATATTTATTTAAAATCAGCACATCCTACCTACAATATTAAAAATATTTGTGACACTTTTAATTGTGCAATGTGATTTATATTTTGTGGATAAATCAAGAATAAAAATGTGCAAAGTGACAGATCTAAATTACAAATTTAAAATTGATATTCTTTGGAACTGTGATGTGAGAAAGTACTTACCAAAAGTACATCCTAATTTATTATTCATTTTAAAAGGTTATAATAATAGAAAAAAATGTCTGTTTACAATATGATTACGGCGTTGATCAATATAATAGACATAGATGGCTTACGTCTATTTTGTCCCATAGAACCAAACGTACCGAGAAAAGGAACAATAGATAAACAACCACAAAAATGAGAATGTCTGTCACATATATATATATATAAGAGGATAATTTATTTTTTATTTAATTAATACATGACAAAAGAGCGCCGTTTTTGTGTGTGTCACACCTCAAGGGCCCTCCTAATCATGAATGAGATATTTTATAAAGGTGCTGTTTGAGTGCTCCCTTAAAAATGCCAACAGATTCTGAAACCCTCACTCCGGGTGGCAGTCTGTTCCACTCCATTGGTCCCGCAAACCGGAAAGCGCGATCCCCAAAATTAGTGCATATTTGACGGCGAGGCTGCATCAACCTGACAGCTCAACACCCTGCTGACCTAAGTGTCCGCCCCCTCACACTCACCTCAACGGGGGAAAACATGTCTGCCAGATATGATGGAGCCAAACCATTTATGCCCGCTTTCCACTGCGAGCGGAGCGGACTCCGTACGGACTCCGCTCGACTAGCAACAGTAAATTTGATAGAAGTGCTTCCACCGACAGCGAGTCAGCGGAGCGGACTGAACGAGTACAAAGAGTTACAAAAGTGGTCGCAGAGTTGAGCGAGTTTCCAGCGGACTCCGTACGGACTCCGCTCGACTAGCAACAGTAAATTTCATAGAAGTGCTTCCACCGACAGCGGAGTGAGCGGAGCGGACTGAGCGAGTAAAAATGGGTCCGCTGTGTCATGGTCTCGGCCGCTAGTTTTCAACTGACTTCGCTCCCCCGTGCCCCCCGCGCCAACCCGCGCAGTTGCGAGACAGCGATAAAACACATCATACATGATTTACAAAAACACATCATACATTATTTTATTAATTTGAAAATATTAAAATGTATGTTTTATTTCAAACATCTACTTTTTATGTTTAAAGCAAAATAATACATTACTTTTTATGTTTCGAAACAAAATAAAACTCTTTTATTAATAATTAAAACGTTTGATCTGGGCGTAGGCTGCAACGAGCTGTCACACACTAGTTGGCTCTGCTAAGCCCGCTGTAAATGGAAGGCAAACAACTCTTTCATCTGACTCATCTCATTTCCCGCCTAGCTCACTCCGCCGAGCTCGTTGGCTGTGGAAGGCAAATACCATTATTTTTTAAAACTCTTTCGCAATGGAAGGCCAAAACTATTTCACTACGCTCCGCTCAGCTATTTCCCGCTCCCGCTCAGCTATTTCCCGCTCGCACTGGAAAGCGGGCATTAGAGCTTTGAATACTATCAAACACACACGGTAGACCACCCTCTCAGGAAAACGAAGCCAATGTAGTTCTTTCAACAGCGGAGTGATGTGAGAGAATTTGGACATCCCGAAGTCACATGTCAAAAAGAGACACAAACAGGACGGTTGCCTGGAAACTGATTATATCAAGACCTCATTTGTATGAAGCGTTTTTTTGATACGCAGGATGGTTGAGGGGATAAAGCGTTGGCATTCGAATTTGCGTTATTGACACTAACGCCAGTTTGAACCCAGCCTTGTTCTATCAACAATTATTTTGATCCTGGTTCAACAGGTGTCATTGCATGCACACAAGCTTCTGCATTCGCATGAAGACAACTGGGCTGGAAGTCTCATCCCCACGGTAATTCTTACCTACCGAATATCAGTAATATTTGTATGAAGACCTGTCAATCCAAGATGGCCGCACGTTAACAGCTGATTAGTCTTTATACAAATATTACCGATATTCGGTAGGTAAGAATTACCGTAGCCATGAGACTTCCAGCCCTGGCCAGGTAAAATAGGTGGGTAAATTGCATTCCTCTTCACAAATCCATTTAAAAATAATTGGGTTAGTTACCTGGCTGCCTGTGCATGTGTCTGGAAGCGCAGCACCGCCCGAGGAGGCCGCAGGAAAGCCACCCGACCCCCGCAGTTCTCCGAGATCCTCTTGAGCCGGCTCTGGTACTGGCTCTTCATCTCGTGGCCCCCGTTCAGCCCGTCCAGCTCCACGTAGTAGCAGCTGTGGGAGTTCAGATCTGCCGACAGCTGGAGCACAAAGTAGTCCTTAATTACAATCTATGTATAATCTACCGATTTTGACTTTTACCGGTCCGTAGTCTAGTGGTTAAGCAGATTTTTTAGCCACAATGTCCTTCGGCATCCCCGAGTTCTTCTCCCCTCAATCTTACCCGATACAATAACATGGAGAAGGTGGTATTTCTTATTTATCGTAATGTGAACGAATACATCAGCTTTCTCCGCTCAATCGTTGCCAGATGTTTCTTTGTGGTGACCATAAAAGGTCAGATTGATATTTATATTTCTGAAGTCACCGCAGCCTGTGTATGTGTTGGCGGGCCTGATTTAAATAAATAATAATAATGGGATGGTAGTTACCGCGGGTGGCAGGTCTGACACTAATGAAGTGAAGCAGTGATGCTCCGAGGCCCACGCCAGCAGGGACTTGGAATAGTTGGCTTCCTAGATCTGGGGATACTATATGTGCAGCTCAGTTGTATGAATGATGATGATGGGATGGTAGTTACCGCGGGTGGCAGGTCTGACACTAATGAAGTGAAGCAGTGATGCTCCGAGGCGCACGCCAGCAGGGACTTGGAATAGTTGGCTTCCTAGATCTGGGGATACTATATGTGCAGCTCAGTTGTATGAATGATGATGATGGGATGGTAGTTACCGCGGGTGGCAGGTCTGACACTAATGAAGTGAAGCAGTGATGCTCCGAGGCGCACGCCAGCAGGGACTTGGAATAGTTGGCTTCCTAGATCTGGGGATACTATATGTGCAGCTCAGTTGTATGAATGATGATGATGGGATGGTAGTTACCGCGGGTGGCAGGTCTGACACTAATGAAGTGAAGCAGTGATGCTCCGAGGCCCACGCCAGCAGGGACTTGGAATAGTTGGCTTCCTAGATCTGGGGATACTATATGTGCAGCTCAGTTGTATGAATGATGATGATGGGATGGTAGTTACCGCGGGTGGCAGGTCTGACACTAATGAAGTGAAGCAGTGATGCTCCGAGGCGCACGCCAGCAGGGACTTGGAATAGTTGGCTTCCTAGATCTGGGGATACTATATGTGCAGCTCAGTTGTATGAATGATGATGATGGGATGGTAGTTACCGCGGGTGGCAGGTCTGACACTAATGAAGTGAAGCAGTGATGCTCCGAGGCGCACGCCAGCAGGGACTTGGAATAGTTGGCTTCCTAGATCTGGGGATACTATATGTGCAGCTCAGTTGTATGAATGATGATGATGGGATGGTAGTTACCGCGGGTGGCAGGTCTGACACTAATGAAGTGAAGCAGTGATGCTCCGAGGCGCACGCCAGCAGGGACTTGGAATAGTTGGCGCCGTGGATCACAATCACCTCCATGCGCTTCCTGGAATCAAACAATACATAAAACCTATTCAGTGTGAAGTTCTTTAATTAACGTATCTACGGAGACTTAACTTTTCCAGACATTTCATTGTGAGAAGCGCCTTCAGCAGTGAGACATTATCATCCGCTGTTAGGTGGTCCTTCTTTTACATTTTATGTTGTATATTGTACCGGTCCGTAGTCAAGTGGGTAGCGTCTCGGACTCGTAAATGGAAGGTCAGGAGTTGTGATGTGTCTCCACCTTGTTCAGTGTTTTTATATCCCACTCTGTTCCATAACCCAGGGGGTCTCAAACCCGTGCCGCGACCACCATGGCGCCCGGGAAAAGTTTTGTATGTGCCCACAACAATTCGGCAGAGACAGAATTTTTTCATAAACATAAATCAAAATGTAAATAATTTTTGGAGAGCCAGACTGCACTCTTCTCACGCTAGCCTGGAACGGGGAGTTCTATTTGCACATCAATCTTTGTTCACGCAGCACATCGGAAGTGAACGAACACTGGAAGCCGATGAACGCCAAAGGCGCCAAAACACATGGAACATGGCTCATGGAAGGAGTTTGTCAATCAAAAATAGTTGGTGTCCGCCATCCTACCGATATTTTAGAATGCGCTCTAGAGTACAAAAAGGTTGGGAGCCCCTGCCATAACCCATCTTGTGATTGGATGTTCCAGGTCACCTGTGCCTGAAGTCGCTGAGGTCGCCCGCAAAGTTGACGTCCCCCGAGATGAGCAGCAGGGCGGGGGGCGCGCAGTGGGGGGCGCGCGGGGAGGGGGACGCCCCGCCCACGTGCAGCTCCGCGTAGCGACGCATGCACTGACGCAGCTTGTCGTCCGCCGCATTCTTCTGGATGCTGCACACGTGGAGGAGGTTCACCTGAAACAATATTATAATTAATGCAACTAAGCTACACATACAGCCAAATTTCTTGATACATTATGCCTATAGAGGTCGCATGTGAAAATACTATGTACTACCCACCATTGCAATTGCCCTATTGAAGTGTGGGTTTCCCAGCTCCTGATGGGGCTGGTTCTTATTTCTTGTGAAGGCTGAGTGAACCTTGCCAGTACTTAAATAAACACCGAAACGGGAAATCATTTCTGACGCGGATATTGCAGGCGTGGTGATTTCTGAGCCTCCTTCACGGGAGGGCCTTCTGTCACTCGCATCTCACACAACTTTTGCATGCGATTCCTGTGACACATCCCCGGATGGGATAGATATACAAGGTGTGGGTCAGTGGAGGGGAGACTGACCCTGGAGAAGGTGTTGGAGGGGTGTCTCTCACCTGGGCATCGTTGAGGTCCCTGAGTATGGAGGGGTGCTCCTTGCGGGCGTCGCACACCACCGTGAACTCCGCCTCCCTGCGCCCCGGCAGGTACTTGTCCCGAATGACGCTGACCACCCCGAGGGCGGAGCATCCCTTAGGTACCTGGTGAGTAAACAAAAATAATCATATGAGACAGTTAAAGGCATTTGCAACACATTGCATTCCGCCCAGATTGTTTATGGATTACTAGACAAACTGAGTGAAAGCTTACATACATCTCCATACACTAATGACTCGCGACACGGTGCCAAATAGAAAAATGCAACTACTAAGCTACACATATAGTGTAACTTCACACACGAAAAATGTAATTTGTCGTGTGTGTGTGTTCCTTCACTTATAGGTTGGTATGCGGCTGACCACCCATGCTGTAAAAATGGTTCACTTTGCCAATGTCACCCCTGTCTCAGGGAAGGACGGCAAGAGTTGCAGGGTGTATGTCCATTTGAGATTTGGTTTTTATGTTGTAGGTTCACATGAGGCATGTGCAAGCGCGAACTTGTACGTGTCTGGTTGTGAGAATGCATGTAATGTGATTCTCCAATGTAACATATCTTTGCAACTTAGATTAGATTAGATTAGATCTTGCCCGATAACCCCGAAGGATTTTGCATGTGGCGAGTGAAACCAACCACTTAATCTGAAGTGGAGTTTTTTCAGCTCCCGAGCGAGCTGGGAAATTTATTTTGGGGTTTGAAATAACCACCGAAACAGGAAATCATTTCTGACACCCTTGGCGGGATTCGAACTCAAGCTCACGGCATGGAATGCAAGCACTCGACTAACTGAGCTATCACCGGACTACACGGTGCCGAAAAGAAAAAAACTTAGCAAAGAAAGAAAAATATTAGGATAGTAAGAATATTTACAGGAAATAATCAGCTTAATCTTAACGAAACTTTGACATATAATAAATCTCAATAAACTATGTATTCTGGATGAGCTTGCTTAATCACCAGTGTATTTATTGGGATGGAACCTCACATACCTGGCAGTTCTCAATGTCCCAGAAGAAGCCAATGGGAGGCAGCTCAGCGGGAGTCTTCTGCAGGCGGGGAGGAGCCGGGGAGCCGGAGTGCAGCGAGTAGGAGCTCTTCTGGCGCCTGCTCCTCTTCATGGTCTCCTCCCCGGAGCTGTTCCACTCCTCGTCAAAGCTGCTGGAGTCCAGGTCTGAACAACAACTGACAATTAGGCGCAGGAACGTCATACTGTCAGGATAAGAATGGGCTCATGGATCCCATCACAGTGGAGACAAATGGCTAGCACCACAAGGCACTGCCTTTACAAGACAATGGTGACAAGCAGAGATAAATGGCTAGCACGACAAGGCACTGCCTTTACAAGACAATGGTGACAAGCAGAGATAAATGGCTAGCACAACAAGGCACTGCCTTTACAAGACAATGGTGACAAGCAGAGATAAATGGCTAGCACGACAAGGCACTGCCTTTACAAGACAATGGTGACAAGCAGAGATAAATGGCTAGCACAACAAGGCACTGCCTTTACAAGACAATGGTGACAAGCAGAGATAAATGGCTAGCACAACAAGGCACTGCCTTTACAAGACAATGGTGACAAGCAGAGATAAATGGCCAGCACAACAAGGCACTGCCTTTACAAGACAATGGTGACAAGCAGAGATAAATGGCTAGCACAATAAGGCACTGCCTTTACAAGAGGATGACAGGTGGTCAGTCTCATACCAACATAACAATCAAGGAACTTTCACTTGTAAAAAAAATAAAAAATATACATTTTCAAATTGGTATTTATTAGACAATTCTTTTACCTGACTGAACCATCGCCATCGGCTGCGCCATCTTATGAACACGAATTTTCTGGAAAATAAAGAAAAAATATTAGAAATCTATTGACTTCATACAATTTACAATGTCAATGCATCATTTTTAAAAGTGAAAAACAACGCATGCAAAGCAAATAAACTGGATATAATGTGGTGGCGTCTACAGATGAGTTTCCATTCTAATTAGTTCACTTTGAATTATTATCAAAACATAATCAGCGTATGTTTTTTCTGACTCGACAAAAATAGGTTATGGGTTCTGTATGTTTGCAGCTTACCTTTCGGAGGTGATATCTTAACTTTAGAAATACGCTTAAACGTGATATTTAAACTAATAAATGCAGGCTGTTGTTTTGAGACACTTCTATGGAAAGAGTAAAATGATAATTTTAATCATTTTACAGGCAACAGCCTTTGTCAAATCAAAAAATATTTACATGACAAAACGCATGTCGTAAAAAACTTTCCCGAGTTTCACCAACGGATGGTTTTTCTTCAAGTCTGGAAAACTCTTGTAAATGTGACCACCCCCAAAGAAATATTTTTACTGGCGCGCTAAAATTTTATAGTTGAATTTCTACTTCCAAGAAAATGATAACAACTCAACTCTTGCCACCACCAAACGTCAAAATTTTGAGGTTATAAATAAAGTTTGGTAACCATTGATTGGTAACAAATGGGAACTTAAATCTGCAGTTGCTCCGTCGAAACAGGGATAGTTAAATTTAAAAATATTTAAGTGTATTTAATTGTGGGAAAATGCCAAATTCCTGTGTTATTAAAGACTGTATTACGAAAGGTATGTAAAATTTTATTCATGTAGGTATTGCCTTCTGAAATAGAAAAATAGAAAGAAACGCAACTAAGCTACACATACAGTGTAACTTCTTGCCGCGTTATCCCCAAAGCGTTTCGTACGTGGCGAGTCGAACATATACCACTTAATTTGAAATAGGAGTTTCCCAGCTGTTGAGGTGGCTGGTACTCATTTCTTGTGAAGGCTGAGTAAACCTTGCAGGTATCTCATTTTAGGTTTTGAAATAATCACCGAAACGGGAAATTATTTCTGACACCCTCGGTGGGATTCGAACCTGAGCTCTCGGCATTGAATGCAAGCACTCTACCAACTGAGCTATCGCCCGGATCGAAGGAGTGCTGACGCCTTACCCCTCGACCATACCAGCGATGTAAATTTCAAGTTGTCATCGCTGAAACCATTGTTTTTTTTATTGTGGTATAACTATATGGTACAGAGTATGAACAGAGCCATAATGCGCCTGAGAAGAAGTTGCAGCGCTAGTGGTATGTTTGCTGAGGCCCAGCTACCACACTGGAATGGTCTGTTGCGGCACCGAGTTACTGGATTTCGAGAGAGGCTCGAGTCCAGCAGCAACGACATCGTGGCAAAGATGAAAGCCAGCAGATGGGAGTCGGGGTTGTGGAGGTTTTGGGCGGGAATGCTGAGGCTGAAAAAGATACACCAATGAGACTGAGATGCTGCAGCTCACAACAGGGATTTGATGCTTTTGTTAAACCGATAGCATAGGATTTTCAGCCACAACGCATTCTTCATCTCCTCGCTGTCATCTGTTTCTATTTTTTATTTTCTTATAATATGTTTCTTTTGATCAATGTGTATTTTCTTTCAGTGTAATTTTCTTTCTCTTTCTATTTTCCTATATGTATGTTTCGAACAATGTATTTCTTTTTATATGGCTGGTCACGTATTTCTCTGCGTGACCGGGCTGGAATAAAGATTTCATTATTATTATTATTATTTGATCCTTGCAGGAAAGCTGCACAATTTTCCGCATCCCAGCACGGATCCGATACGATATGACATCTGGGTGCAGGCTGCAGGGCTCTCCGAGCTCGAGCCGACTGTGGTCCGCAAGAAAATGATTTGCGGAATTCATTTTGAAGCCAAGTACAGGAGGTACCCCTCAAGGAGGCTGTTCGTGAATGCCGTCCCAACACTGCACCTTCCAGGTATTATTATTATTAAAACAGAATTTATATAGCGCCTTTATGACAGTGTGTCACTGCAAAGGCGCTTGTCCATATGATTGGGCGAAGAGGTGAGTCTTTAAACGTTTTTTAAACAGGTTTCAAAATCCAGTTCCCTCAGTGAAGTGGGAATAGCATTCCAAGTCATTGGAGCGGCTGCCTTGAATGCTCTGTCTCCAAAAACAGTGCGGGCCTCTTGCAGGGATGTCCAGGCAGCTGCTTCTTAATGCAGCTGCTTCTTAATGCAGCTGACCTCAGTGTTTGTCCGCGCGAGGTTGTAGTTGCTGGAGACACCAGCTCCATCAGGTACCGCGGAGCACTCCCACGCAGTGATTTAAAGGTGAGCAAGCCAACTTTGAAGGTGATCCTCTCAGGGATTTTCAGCCAACGCAGAGCTTCTTAAGAGCCCTACATACCCTGAATCTGCCGTTTTTGTATCTTACACTTTATGGTCTTAGCAAAAGAGTGACAGTAATGAAAAAAATCAAGCATGTTTATTAATTTTTTATCTTAATTATAAAGTTTGAACAAAATATATAACTTAAAAATTGCCACCACAAAAAAATATTTAAAATAATACGTTTTTTTCACTTCTGTAGCTACTGTCTCGTGTGTGCTATGTTTTGGAAATATATTTTTTCTTTCTTTTTATAGAACTATACATTGTCTAGTGTAGTATCGAAACAGTTTTTTTATAATGTCAATAGTTTTTGAGTAAATATGGAAAAACTGAAACTACTTGATGAATTAAATTTTAATTAAATCGAAGATCACAGTTTTTCCACATTTACTCAAAAACTATTGACATTATAAAAAAACTGTTTCAATACTACACTAGACAATGTATCTATATCTATAAAGAAGGATGTGTGTATGTATGTATGTATGTATGTATGTATGTATGTATGTATGTATGTATGTATGTCCCCTATAGACTCATAAACCGCTCATCCGATTTTGACGAAATTTTCAGGAAACATGTAACATATTCTTAGAACGAATCCTGTGAAGTTTGATGGTGATCAAATAAACAGTGGTTCTCAATTCTCGATATTTCAGCAACGAGGTCGGTAAATTTTGAAACCACCCAATAGAAGAAGACCATTATATTCAACTACAATACATAATCTTAGTTGCAAATATACATTTACATTAAAGATTCATATAAAATGCATGCTCACAAGTAGACACATGTAAGTTCACGCTTACAAATGCTGCATGTGTACCTACTCATAATTTAAAATCCAAATCTAAAATGAACAACCCAGTAACTTTTACTTTACGCCAACTTGAAATGGATGTTATTCAGCTCCTGAGTGGCTTGACACTTATTTCTTATGAAGGCTGAGTAAGCCTTGCCGGTATTTTATTTTGGGTTAGAAATAAACACTGAAACGAGAAATAATTTCTGACAACTTCAGTGGGATTCTAACTCGAGATCTCGGCATGGAATGCAGTTACTCTACCAACTAAGCTATAGACCGGACTTTTTACAAATATGGTGGATCGATATCGGTTTGGTTAGGGGTAAGCAACCTGCGGCTCACCAGCCACATGCGGCTCTTTGGGTGTGAAGTTACGGCTCTTTAGCTTCATACGCAAAAAAATATAAAATATATAATATAAAAAAAAACAGAATTATACTTCTGATCGAAAAAAACTAAATCGTTCTGAATCGATTAACGATCTCTCCGCTACTTGTACTCGCTTTTCACCCCCCACCCTCCCCCCACCCCATCGACGCTATTTATTGTTGGCAAAAAAAACATTTGTGGCTCTTTACAAATCCAAATCCAAAATAAAATATGTATCATTTGAGATTCACATCAAATGCATTCCCATAAGCAGACACGCATAATTTCGCGCTCACACATACCGCATGTGGAACTACAGTATAAAAACCCAATCTTAAATGATCATAAGCCCTGCAACTCTTGCCGACCTTCCCTGAAACAGGGGCGACATTGGCAAAGTGAACCATTTTTTACAGTATGGGTGGTCAGCCTCATACCAACCTATAAGTCAAGGAAAAATTTTGAAATTTGTAAATTGTAATTTTTGGCTCTTCCGACTCAAAAGGTTGCCGATCCCTGGCCTAGACAAAAGTTCCAAATTAAAAAATGTTATTCAAGTATTCCAAGTTGAATTTTAGAAATGTAAGAAAGCTTTTATATCCCGCACTTATAAAAAATACGATAAACGAAAGTTCATAGGTCACAACTAGAAGACCATATTGAAATATATTATTATTATTAAAACCTTTTATTGAAACATACTTTTAATTAAAATATATGTACATAATATAGTTGTTTTTCAAAAAACGCATTTCTGTAAAATTATATACTCACCACAAATTTAAAGATCGTTTTTTTCTCGGCGGTTAAACGTCTTTCTTCTATGTGACAATGGTCCAAAGCAACCAAGATAAACAAAATGTTTGCCTTTTACCTAACCCGGCCGTGCGACTTACAATTTTGTTGTCAATAGAAAATGTTCCGTGTGCACTACCTAAAACTTTCACTTATTGAAATAATGGATAGAGCACATTTTAAATGTGGGGAAAAAATGTGAATTCACTTGGCCGGGATAAAGACAGGACAGGGAGTCAAAAATTCAACATAAATTAAACACTTTTATGGAGATAGTTGAAAAAACACTTAAGTGCATCATATTGTATGAAGCATTTTCCCCAACTGCATACGTTTCACAGTGCTATTACATTGAAAAATATTCCTGATTGTTTGGAATACATTTATTTCTTCACTTTGCTCAAAGAGTATAGTGAATTTTATTGATTAGTTCTTTAATTGTATCATTATAAAATTTAATTTATTGTTTATATTATTTTCTTGTATAGGTCAATATGCATCTAACCAACTATAAATAGAAAATGGTTCACTCTGCCAATGTCACCCCTGTTTCAGGGAAGGTCAGCAAAGAGTTGCAGGGTGTATGTTCATTTGAGATTTGGGTTTTTATGTTGTAGGTTCACACGCAGAATGTGCAAGTGTGAACTTATACGTGTCTGCTTGTGGGCATGCACTTAATGTGAATTCCAAATGTAACAATTATATCCATGCAACTTAGAATAGATTAGATGAGTGACGTTACATAGCCGATTTTTTTATCTTAAATATAAATGGAGCACCGCAATCGATTTTCCCTATGCTTGGCTCTGCTGCTTAACAGTTGTACCTAGACCTTTTTTTTTAGAAAACGTGAAGATTAACCTAGAGATAAATTGTGTGAAGCTTGATTCCGATTAGCACACTTTTTTTTTTGATCCTGTTGTTTCCTCTTTTATCTGTAGAAAAAAATTGATACCACATGCCCAAATGGCGTAGTGAAACACGCCGGGTACTGCTAGTAGTTCTATAAAAAGAAAGAAAAAATATATTTCCAAAACATAGCACACACGAGACAGTAGCTACAGAAGTGAAAAAAACGTATTATTTTAAATATTTTTTTGTGGTGGCAATTTTTAAGTTATATATTTTGTTCAAACTTTATAATTAAGATGAAAAATTAATAAACATCCTTGATTTTTACTTTCTTGCTATAGCCGAAGGCTATAAAGAAAGTTATGATTTGGTGTGAAAAAAAAATTTCGAGGTTTTCACGGAAATGAGTTGTCCTGGTGCAGGACATGCCAAAAAACACTATCTTTCAAAAACGTCCGTCTGTATGTATGTATGTATTGTGATGAAGCCACTGAAGGCGCTCCACTGCAGGCGCTCCATGGCGCTACCTGGAAAGGCAGACCATTTTGAGGTTAGGACGGGTTCTACTGACAAGGGGGCCCTTTGAGGTTAGGTGGCGCGCTTTTGCAGTTGCCCGGCTAGCTAAAGACTCCTCAGGGTGGTGTTCAGGCCCAACACCTTGCTCGCTTTCCACTGATGCTAAAGAGGTTCAAAAATATAGGTGATGGAGAGAAAAAACCGGGTAAAGGAAAGACGGGATTTATTTTAAATTATGAGAAATGAGAGCATCACCACGCTAAACTGCACGACTGACTGGTTCTAGGTGAAATTAGATAATGTATTTAAATTTTCGATTAGCTCACGAGGATGGAGAGAAGTCTTGATGCTGGGATGCGGGTAGTCGATGCTGGGGCGCCGGCCTCGGGCACGCCAACGCTTTTGGCGGGATGTCGGGCTCCACACTCCGGAGGAATTGCGGCACGGGGCTCAGCCCGCGATAAGACGGGAGCGCTCGGCTGGACGGGGCAGGCGCTTCGTCCTCCTGAGGAACTTTGGGCACGGGGCTCCGGATATCGAGTAGCCAAGCGGGCGCTGGCGATGGGTAGAAAGCAGGGGCTCCTTCCTTCCGAGGAATCCGCCACGGGGGACCCAGGCGCGGCCAGGGGCTGTGTGTTGCAGGCAACAACGGCGACTCAAGCCTTCTCCGATAGATGTTCTTGGCCACGCCTGGTAGGTGTTATTGGTTCAGGTGTTGAAGAGCTTGTGTCCTCAGAGTTTGTGTCCTCGATTGTGGGAGGTCGACGCCTTTTATAAACTCCCTAGCAGCGCGATGCGGAGCTTAACGGGGGATTTTAAGTGTTTCCCTCCTAACTGTCATTCTCAGCCTGTCTTCTTCCTCTATTCTTGATCCGGTTCAATTTCTGTGGCTAAAGATGCGCCTCAATTTCTTTCAAGTTGGTAGTGACATTATTTTTCCTTTGACAGGTATAATGTTTTGACAGATCATGTCTTCTTCTTCTTCTTTTTTCCACAGGTAGCTATCTGACATGCTAGCTACCTGACATTCCCGCTCGTCGCTGAGGCAAAAACGCACCTCGCGCAGAGAATCCAGCGAAGTGAGTTTTTGACGTTGTGTTCAGACATAAGTTAGTTTAAAATATATGTTTAACAGTATACCAGTCAGTGCGAAGCGTAGGTGGCGGTGGTTGAACAAGACATACAGAGAAGAGGTCGTACGCAGACGACATGAATTGTACACAGGTAGCTCTGAAACAGGTTTAAAAAATGTATAAGAAATGGTGTAAAAGATTATGAGACAAAGCAAATTGAAATTGACACAGAAATAAATTTGTACATTACATAGTTAAGACAAAATAAAATGAAATTGTAAAAGTGATGTTTTGTTCTTGTAAAATAATAAAAATTTAAGTCATGATTATTAAGTGGTAGAATTTGGTCTTTGTTCTAAGTTTTAATGGTGGCACACAATTCACATTTGGGGTACAGGACCCTAAGCACTAACGAGTCTAGCTCGTTTTTCACTTATTGCTCTTGAAAACACAAAAATTCTGCCTTTGTACACAGAAATTTATTTTTAGGTATCTACCTGCCTAACAGACCAAAATCATCCAGCCAGCAGTGAATAAGTACAACGTGGTGAGCTCTCATACAAAACAATAACAAGTTGTCTGTTACATGTGGGTTACAAAAGGAAAGGATCTAACTACTTATGATCCTTCGGTTCGATTCACACTCTTTTGGAAGAACCGATAAGAAACCAAGAGAGGCGGAACGGAGGTAGGAACACCATGGAAAAACAATGAGGTGGCCCGTTCATTGGCCAGTGCAACGCAAGAGGGCGTGGCACACTGATCTCACTATTCAACACAGGTAATCCTGGGATTGGGAAGTACAGGTTATACATATTATATACATGAAGTACAGGGTATACATATTACATACATAAATTACATGAGAAAATACAAAAATATAAGACAGATGTTGTAGTATTGAAGTAGAGGTGAAGATCTCCTGCTCGAGATGTGACAATACCGGTCTGAAGACACACAGTACTGACCACACTCTGTCGGCATTTCTTGACCGCTCCGACCAGCGACGATTTAGGACTCTAGCCCTAGTCACAAAGTTGGGTGCTAGGGTTTTTGCTTCAATGAACAACGAAGAAGCGTTGATCATTGCCCGGGCAGGTATAGGGTGGTAACTAGCGTACGCCCCGAAGCAAGCCCTTCTGAGGGGTTTCGAGTGAGTCAACATTCGGTATATACTGACTCAGGGCAGTATACGCCGACGTACATGACAATAACTAAACTCCCCGGCAAACACTACGCCGTGGTGACTGTCCCAGCTAACAATGCTTTTAGTAGTCTAGGCCTGGCTTCAGGAGGTGGTCAATCTTCATACCACTCTTCTCCTTAGGTTCCAGTGTGTCCTCAGGTTTTGCCCACATGGCAAAAACCTTCCTTCCGTCAATAAATAACATGATAAATAAACACAGGGGTACAATCCGTTGGCGCCATCCGAAGATGCAAGCCTGGCGTACCCATCACTCCAAGGTGATTTCAAAAAATGAGTCAGCAGACTCCCCCAAGTCTCGTCAGACTGGTACCAAGTCCCGTCGGACTTCAAGTCTCGTAAGACTTCCAACGCACTCCGGCGTTGCCAATCCCGTTGGATTGCAGGAGTATCCCGGTTACGTCAAACCACTCCTCACGCTTCTCCCAAGCGCCCCACAATCATCCCAGATTGTGTCCAGTCCCCTTCGACTGCTCCAACGCACTCCAGCGTTACCGGCAAGGGCTCCACCCTTTCCCAAGACGTGCTCGCTACGTCTTCCCACGCCTTCACAGCGTTCGGCCGCATACCACCTTTGTCAAGGTGTATTGCCTATGATGTTCACAGATGTTCTCTTGATGTCTACATCTGGACTAGCTCAGCTCTCCTTCTCGTTCCCTTTTTGAGCGCCACCAAGTTTTTATCAAAACTTGGAAAGTTGAAAAATCATGCAGGCAATAAACGTAGACAAAGTAATAAAATACAAAAACAATGAAACAGATTAAAGAAGGTACAGTGTTGGATAAACAGCTGGTGACCTTGGATTGTGACCTGGCCAAATTACCTGACATCACTCATGAGAGTGTGTACTTTGAGTCCGCAATCAAAAGACAACCCGCGTCCAAAACATGTAAACAAGAAAGAAAGTACAGATCCATTCTCCGAAGAGAACCCGCTGGGTTCTGACTCACGACCTGGCCAAATTACCTGATCCGACTCGCAAGGAGTTGATACTGTGGGTCGGAGACAAAAACAGACAGTTTTCTGCAGTTGAGCATAAATGAATATGCGAGTTGAAAGAATACATGAGAAGAAAAAGAAACATTCATTTAAATAATAAGAAAAAATGGACACCAAACAGGTCTCCCTGGAGCAAACGAGTAGGTATTGATGTAGAAAGGTTTTGATGCTAAGAAAAATTAACGGAATGACTTCGAACAGCGCCCCCCGCTGAGGGCGCAATTCAACGGGTAACGGTCAAAGTCATATTTCAGAAAAAAAAAATGGGGGAGTTTTACCTACCATTAAAACTCTTATTATGTTTCTATAGATGTCTGGAGTCCATATTATGAGAGAAACAATCACTTTTTCCCCTTTATGTGGTTTTTTAGTCTATTCCTGGGTCTTTGATTTGCACTTTTTTACACTTTAGGCACTTTTCTACTCTATGGTCGCTTTTTCCCCATTTCCTGTTTCCCTATTTCCAGTTCCCCCATATACCGGTGGCCATTTGTCATAAAGCTCATAATACACCAGGTAGGGGTTACCTGGACTCCAGACATCTATAGAAACATAATAAGAGTTTTAATGGTAGGTAAAACTCCCCCATTATGTGTTCTGAGAGATGTCTGGAGTCCATATTATGAGAGATCTGTCTATTATCTCCTGGTGACCGGGGACGTCTTTATTTGATATTAACTGGTTGAAATAGGGAGGGATCTTCTGGAGCTGTATGTTTCAACATCTCTTTCTGATAGTATTTTCTGAAAGTGTTTTCTATTGAGTAGTTCTCCAGCCAATTAAGTGATGCGACCGCTGAACGTGTGCTGCCGGGAGTGGCCTCTACTCCTGCTGATTTTAGCGTGTTCTTTACCCATCCTCCTATGATTGTTCTTGTAGCTGCCTTCACTTGTCCTCGGGTGCTGATGAACAGGTTATAAATATTTTGTCCTGATCTCCTTTCGCGTGATAGTTCAATCAGCTTCCTTATCCAGAAGACTGGGTTGACGTTGTGTTCCTTGGATTCCAGAAGTGTATCTGTTTTTGATCCAACAAATGGAATTAACACAATTGATGTGCCTTCGTCTAGAATGTTTCCTTGTGTGATATTTAGCAAGGTCAGATCGTGTACTCTTCTTCCTGAGGATAACAGAAGTAAGATTGCTGTTCTACACGCAACTTCATAGAGAGAATCTGAACGAGGAGTGTTCCTGACTAGCCAGTCTTTCACTATCTGCGGATTCCACACAGGGGACTTAGGAGGGTTAATCCTTACCATTGCTATGGCTTTTAATGTATGTTTCACTATGAAATCTGAGCTGAGATTCATTTCCATCATTCCAGATGGCTGACTTGTGTACCAGTATAGTCCTGTATGACAGTTTTTTGTTTATGAACAGTTGCGCTAGATACCTTGCCAATTGATTAGGAGATGATGTGTTGGGATGGGTATTTTCCGCCAGTATCCAGCGGCACCATCTTTGCCAAGCAGGTTTATATGTGTTGAGTGTGGAAGCTCTCCATCCTGACAGGAGCAGTCTTTTCTCTTCCGCGTTTTGAAAGATTGCGCATGAGTCTGTGGAGTCTCTGGATACGTAAGTTGAACTCATGTGTGCCGTCGTGGATGCGAACAGGTCTATATCTGGTACTCCGATATGATTGAAAATGGCCTTCGTTGCTGTTGATAAAAGATGCCACTCTGGAGGGGATCTTCCTCTTGATAGGTGATCCGCGTCTCCGTTGTATCTTCCCGGTAGGTACTGCGCTGTTAGCGAGATTTCCCATTGGCCTGCCAGAGTCAACAGATCTCGGGTAAGATTTAGGAGTGTTTTGGATCTGGTGCCCCCTTCCTTGCGGATGTAGGCGACTACTGTCTTGTTGTCTGATTGTACCAGAATTTCGGAGCCAGAAAGGTCGTGCGCTGTGCGTTGCAGGGTTGTGAAAACAGCGAACAACTCTTTTCGTTTGGAGTGCCGCTTCTTTTGTTTGAACGGTCCACTGTCCTGACAGCATCAAGTCGTCCAGAGTTGCTCCCCAAGCTTAGTCTGACGCATCTGTTGTCAAGAAACGTTCGCAGGTTTCCCTGTGGATGGAACTTGATTCGTTCGCATTCCCTATCCCCCACTCTATTACTTGTAAGCTGTCCTCGGTCATTTGTCATGACCTTCTTGGTGACAGGTGCTTCAGTGGCCTGCTCGCTATCTGCAATTGTCTGCAGTGGAGGCGACCATGAAGCTGGCAAAGTTTAGTCTTCCTAGGAGACTTTCCGCCAGTTTTAAGGACCATTTTCGAGAAGTCAGTATTGCTCGAAGTGAGTGGCACAATGCCTCTTGCTTCCGGTAAGAAAGACCTTCTTGGTGACAGGTGCTTCAGTGGCCTGCTCGCTATCTGCAATTGTCTGCAGTGGAGGCGACCATGAAGCTGGCAAAGTTTAGTCTTCCTAGGAGACTTTCCGCCAGTTTTAAGGACCATTTTCGAGAAGTCAGTATTGCTCGAAGTGAGTGGCACAATGCCTCTTGCTTCCGGTAAGAAAGACCTTCTTGGTGACAGGTGCTTCAGTGGCCTGCTCGCTATCTGCAATTGTCTGCAGTGGAGGCGACCATGAAGCTGGCAAAGTTTAGTCTTCCTAGGAGACTTTCCGCCAGTTTTAAGGACCATTTTTGAGAAGTCAGTATTGCTCGAAGTGAGTGGCACAATGCCTCTTGCTTCCGGTAAGAAAGGAATTTGCAATTGTTATGCGTGTCCCAAACGATTCCCAAGTACTCTAATTGTTGAGTAGGGAAGAGCACTGACTTCTGGAGATTTACATACCACCCCAGAGATTGTAGGATATCTACTGCTAGATGCGATTGCCGACGAAGATCGTCCTTGGATTGGTTCGCAAGGAGGAAGTCGTCGAGATAAACGATTGTCCGGATATCTCGTCGCAGCAGTAAGTAGTTGGGCTACCCAATTTGTGAGGGTTGCAAACCTTCTGGGGGCAGATGAAAGGCCAAAGATGCGATTGCCGACAAAGATCGTCCTTGGATTGGTTCGCAAGGAGGAAGTCGTCGAGATAAACGATTGTCCGGATATCTCGTCGCCGCACTAAGTAGTTGGGCTACCCAATTTGTGAGGGTTGAAAACACTCTGGGGGCAGATGAAAGGCCAAAGATGCGATTGCCGACAAAGATCGTCCTTGGATTGGTTCGCAAGGAGGAAGTCGTCGAGATAAACGATTGTCCGGATATCTCGTCGCCGCACTAAGTAGTTGGGCTACCCAATTTGTGAGGGTTGAAAACACTCTGGGGGCAGATGAAAGGCCAAAGATGCGATTGCCGACAAAGATCGTCCTTGGATTGGTTCGCAAGGAGGAAGTCGTCGAGATAAACGATTGTCCGGATATCTCGTCGCAGCAGAAAGTATTTGGGCTACCCAATTTGTGAGGGTTGCAAACATTCTGGGGGCAGATGAAAGGCCAAAGGGCAGACTTGTCATCTGAAGTAATTCTCCTCGATAGACCAGTCGCAAAAATCTCCGATGTGCTATTGGGAGATGAAAGTAAGCTTGCGATAGGTCTATTTTCGACAACCAATCGTTTGGCTGCAGAAACTCTGACACTTTGTAGTGGCTTATGAGTTTGAACGGAGCCGGGTCTAGGAAGAAGTTTTAACGATTTCAGGTTGAAAATCATTCTCGGGGAATCGTCCGATTTGAGTGTTAGGAACATTTTTGATAAGAAACTCTGACACTTTGTAGTGGCTTATGAGTTTGAACGGAGCCGGGTCTAGGAAGAAGTTTTAACGATTTTGGTTGAAAATCATTCTCGGGGAATCGTCCGATTTGAGTGTTAGGAACATTTTTGATAAGAAACTCTTGACACTTTGTAGTGGCTTATGAGTTTGAACGGAGCCGGGTCTAGGAAGAAGTTTTAACGATTTTGGTTGAAAATCATTCTCGGGGAATCGTCCGATTTGAGTGTTAGGAACATTTTTGATAAGAAGCTGGGAGATGACTCCGCTGCCTCTATAACTCCGGATTCGGTCATTTCCTTTATTTGAGAGTCCATTTCGGGTGAAGGACTCGTCTGGTATAGCATTAAGTGGCTCCCTCTGGGAAACCAGATAATCTATCCTTGGGTCCAAGACAACCCTAAGCCGTTTCTGACGCCGCGGCGGTGAACCTGATTCCGAAGTGTCATATCCGCATTTTTACATCCACACATTGAGATATATACTATAGAGTCGCAACCATCATACAATCATGAAAAAAATGTCAAGCCGAAGTCCGTTGGAAACGTTTTAATGCAGATGCAAGGAGACAATCAGTTTTTATCCAGCTTCTGCATCGAATAACGCGCACTGTACTCTCAGGTTAAAACGAGATAGCAATAATTTTAGCAAACACATGGCAGACTTCAAACACGACAAAAAGGGCTGGATGTCATAATTCTCTGATATAAAATTCCCCTACAGTAATACTATTAAAAATGAATGTCAGATTAAAATGAAATGTAACTTTAGTCCTTTACTTTTAAAAATAATATGAGCAAGTCTTCAACCAGCAACCCGGCAGTATACAACCTTATTGTCGGTGTCAAATGTGTAACATTAATTAAAATATATTTAAGAAAAACTTATTTTTTTCAAAAATAAATTGTTTTAATAATTAATCTGTGCTAGTATGTTGTGTTTTTTTTTTTCATTTGTGCATGTTGTATAATTGATCAAGTTCACAAACAATGGTGTTTGAAAACTCCAATCACAATATTTAGACATTTATGGCAATATGTATTACCACCTGTCACGTCCGTTCGCTGTGTAAGTCTGCGTGAGACTGACGAGCCTCAAAATCGGGTTTTTCTCGAGTACGACTTTTGACTTACTACAGGGTGCTACGTGTTTCGAGCAACGTTACGTCTCTAGTATATATACCTCAATGCATCCACATCACCTGAATCCTGTGAGATTTCGGCGGGAGGTGGCCCTTTTTTGTTATCACAACTCATAACACTGATTTTGATGTTATCTAAAGTAAAAACTCCGTTAAAATAACGAAAAACGTTTTTCGTAAATGCGTGGCATACCCACAAAAATACATTATATTTTTGTAGGTATGCCACGCTTATACACTTTTAAACACCACAATTTCGCCTGTTTTAGTTTTTAATTGTTCACAGGGACACAAGATGGTAAAATAACACTCTTTTTTAAATGTTTTTGCCCAGGAATATTGTCAATTCACTCAAATTTTCGAAGGTGAATTCAACTGACATGTGACCACAAGGGAAAAATGACGCTTTATGACAAATGGCCACCGGTATATGGGGGAACTGGAAATAGGGAAACAGGAAATGGGGAAAAAGCGACCATAGAGTAGAAAAGTGCCTAAAGTGTAAAAAAGTGCAAATCAAAGACCCAGGAATAGACTAAAAAACCACATAAAGGGGAAAAAGTGATTGTTTCTCTCATAATATGGACTCCAGACATCTCTCAGAACACATAATGAAATTTGCAAATATAAGGTATGGAGCAATTAATCAGTTTATAGGAAGACGTCATGCTTGTACTTCGCAGACGTCCAGGTGTTTGTAAATGAGTTTACGCATCTACTTCTCGTTTGCTCGTAGGAAAGTAGTTCACTCTTCCGCCATAGTAGGTCCAGCTCAGAGAATATCCTTCATGTGATACTCTCCCAGCTGAAAAGCCAAACAGCCTTTCTCTCGCCCTTCACGTCCGCCTGTCTGCCCTCCATGCATCTCCAGAAATCCCTCGACCGCCCTGACGATGAATTGTTTACCGTTGTCCCAAACAACGGACCTCGGCATTCCCCGGGAAATAAAGATGCTTGTCTCAAGCTTCTTTATTATTGCTGCCGCTGTGACATATTTTAATGGAAATATCCAAAAATATTTCGTGAAAACATCCACTACCCCAACAAGGCTCTCCTTGAAACTTTCGGAGAGTTCTTGTTGAAAAAAAAAAAAAAATTTTTTTTTTTTTTTGAAAATGTTGCGCACCCCTTGAAAAAATTTTTGTTGAGAAAAATTTAACGAATGGTTACGCCTCTGGAAATAGAGACGCCCAAAAAATTTGGAAAGAAAGAAAAAAAAAAATTGTCAAAAAATTTACGTAAGTTTGAGAATGCGTGTCTGGATTTTAGAATTACGTAACTCAAATTTTGAATTCGTCCAAATATCATCAAACCACGAAAAACGGTTAACAATCCTCAAGATGATAAAGCACAACCACCAAAAACACAAATATCCCAGGTGGAAACGACTTCAAAGTACCACAAAACCCGAAACACAAAAACAACACTTTTCCGTTGGAACACAATTTGCTGAAATAAAACTTTATTAATGGGGAAGATACAATGTGGATCGAGCAACGGTGTCTTTTGTTAAGGCGCCACTGTGATGAAGCCACTGAAGGCGCTCCACTGCAGGCGCTCCATGGCGCTACCTGGAAAGGCAGACCATTTTGAGGTTAGGACGGGTTCTACTGACAAGGGGGCCCTTTGAGGTTAGGTGGCGCGCTTTTGCAGTTGCCCGGCTAGCTAAAGACTCCTCAGGGTGGTGTTCAGGCCCAACACCTTGCTCGCTTTCCACTGATGCTAAAGAGGTTCAAAAATATAGGTGATGGAGAGAAAAAACCGGGTAAAGGAAAGACGGGATTTATTTTAAATTATGAGAAATGAGAGCATCACCACGCTAAACTGCACGACTGACTGGTTCTAGGTGAAATTAGATAATGTATTTAAATTTTCGATTAGCTCACGAGGATGGAGAGAAGTCTTGATGCTGGGATGCGGGTAGTCGATGCTGGGGCGCCGGCCTCGGGCACGCCAACGCTTTTGGCGGGATGTCGGGCTCCACACTCCGGAGGAATTGCGGCACGGGGCTCAGCCCGCGATAAGACGGGAGCGCTCGGCTGGACGGGGCAGGCGCTTCGTCCTCCTGAGGAACTTTGGGCACGGGGCTCCGGATATCGAGTAGCCAAGCGGGCGCTGGCGATGGGTAGAAAGCAGGGGCTCCTTCCTTCCGAGGAATCCGCCACGGGGGACCCAGGCGCGGCCAGGGGCTGTGTGTTGCAGGCAACAACGGCGACTCAAGCCTTCTCCGATAGATGTTCTTGGCCACGCCTGGTAGGTGTTATTGGTTCAGGTGTTGAAGAGCTTGTGTCCTCAGAGTTTGTGTCCTCGATTGTGGGAGGTCGACGCCTTTTATAAACTCCCTAGCAGCGCGATGCGGAGCTTAACGGGGGATTTTAAGTGTTTCCCTCCTAACCAGTGATGTTAATACTTTTATGAAATAATCCCTACAACCTTTTAAAAAAATCCCCACATTCCCTACGCCAAGAAAAAAAATCCTTACATAATTCCCCACACGTTTTTGGCAGTTCAAGGTTTTTTTATATCCCAATAGATGGCAGTAGCATCTGAAATCAACCTATGGAAAAAATGTGGGCTGTTTACTTTTACTGACCATACATAAAGCACAATGTAAATGTGACACAGTTGTTTGTTTTCTTTTTCTATATACTAAGGCGGGTTCTTAATGTAGCAGCAAGGTGGCGTATGCCTGACTTTTACAGTAGTCCTCTATAGTTCCTGAAAAACCTTATCTAAAAAAAATTTTGTGGTATATATATTTGGTTCTATGCTTCTATGCATGTAGTTAAAAAAATAATAATATATTGATTATTATATATAATATATATCATAATCAATAAAAATAAGTATCAACTTCACATGTGACATATCACTTTTCTTAAAATTTAAAATAAAATAACAAAAAAACAACTTACATTCAAAGTATAAAAATAACAAAAAATAAACTTAATATCTAATGCTATCTTTAAATGATCATATACTTCACTAGAGTTGGATAGTTTTTTAAAATGATTTTCTTGACATATAAAAGATATACAATTTTTTTGAGAGTTTTGAAGTGCCGATCTAATGATAAATATTGCGCTTAAATTTTCGTGGCTTAATTTGTTGCGTTTTTTTGTCCGCACATCAGTAACAATTGAAAATATCCTTTCAGCTTCAGCGTTTGCGTGGGGTAGTGCCAGCACAAAATGGGCAAATTTTTTTGAACTGAATGTGACCCCTATCTTCTGCTCCTAGCGCTACTCTTGGGCTCAAAAATGACATTTCTGAATAAATAGAGTCAGTTTTTAATGGCAGTCTATTTTGAATCTCTTCTAAGGCTGTTATGTAAAATTCCAAACAATCAAGTATAATTCTCTCTGAAGCTTGCAAAGGCATTTCATTGAGTAGTTCAGCACATTCTGGCCCCAAGAATATTTCCTAATTTGGTAAGTATATTGATGGTGTTCTCAAGATAACGCCAGTCTTTAGGTGTTCTTTTTTGATGAAATTTTGCCCCAATTTAAAAAATATCTTTAACGACTCATCATGCAGTTGGTGTATCAATGGTTTTTTCGATTGAAAAAGCGCGTTTAATTGATTAAAATAGACTAAGACATATTTTAAGAAAAACAAATACGCCCTATTGCATTGATTGTTGAGCTCGGCTAAAATAATTTCTGCAGACTTCAGTTTGTCAGTTGCAACTGCATGTTTAAAATATTCTTGTAGAACATTCCAGTTTTCCAATATTCTGGTAACGCATTTTTGATGTGAGAGCCATCTTGTCGCCGATGTCCGAAGAATTTTTCTTTTCTCTTGCTGCAACAAATCTTGAAATTCTGCAATTTGTGAACATCTTTTAGAACTTCCCGAAACATATGTTCCTATTTGCCTCAACAGTTCCTCAGGAGCTCTTGGCAAGGCCAAGCAAGCTTTGCTGGCTATAATAGCCGACGAATGGCATATGCATTTAACAATAATAGCGCCTGGATTGTCCTCAATTAATCGGGAGGCAAATGAGTTTCTCACTCCCACCATTACGCTGGCGCCATCACTACACATACCTGGAAAACAAGTTATAACACAATACACATTTAAGTTCATTTTGTAATATGAATACATACCTATTATATTTTGATAAGGTATTTTATGATTAAAAATAACTTCCTTAAAACTGCTATACAAAGCTTCAGCGGAACAATTAGATTTTACTGGAATCATATCCAGCAAATTAACATTAATGTTACCAGTTTCCTTGTCGACGTACCTCACAAGACAGCACATACTTTTATTGAGCCCAATATCGGTACTCTCATCAATCATAACTGAAAATTTGTTGATTTTCAATTTTGATACTAGGTCTGATTTTTCTTGTTCAGCCAAAACATTTTTTATAATATTCGTACATTTGCCTCTGCCTAACTTCGATTTTTGTATTATTTCTGAATCGGTAACAGTTTCCTTTAACAACGGCAATAAATGTTCAACAATTTGAATCGCTACATTATGCTCTGCAAAAAACATGCATAGCTTAATTTCAAAATTTTGTACTTTTGAGCTGGTTGATGTTGAAGCTGACATGAAAAAATTTGGAATGGCCTTGGAATTTTTAATTGCAAGCACATTTTTCATGTGAAGTTTTGTTTGGCTATGTTTAATTAGATCAGATTTTCCACAATTTAAAACTTTATTGCAAGCTGAGCATTTGCACTTAAACTGGTCGTTTTTTATAATTTGAAGCCAGCCTTTGAATATATCTATATCAAGCCAAGAGCTATTAAATTTTTGTTGGTGATATTTCCTTTTTAAGCTTGAGTTAGTGTTTTCTCTGCCTCCATTCGAATCTGCATCAGACGATTCACTGCTCATTTTGGATGATATGATCTGTAATGTATTAGTAATTGTAATTAGTTTACAATAAAACGTTGCAGAATTATTTTCAAAAGAATGTTCATTACCTCGTATTCAACGTGAACCCAGCATTTGCCACAATTTTACCTACACCACACTTCGGCTGCCGAACAGAACTCTTTTTGTATTGCAACGCACTGTAACGTACTATTAGTTTTTAAAATATATTTGATTTATTCAAACTGTCAATATTTTCTAAACAATTGACATTCAGCGTCACCCCTATTGACAATTTTCAGACAAACTTCGCGATCCACTACAAAATCCAAATTACCCTAAAAACATTTCTGAGACAATCAACAATCCAAATTACTCAAAGAATATTTATGAGAAATAATTTTCCAATTTAATCGACTTAGAATATAAATAAATATTGTTCAAACTATTTCTTCTGGTTTCTATAAATTTAATAAGTTTAATAATCGTATTCATTGAAAATCCTTACATTTGGCTTGAAAAACGAAATCTGTCTTTTTTTCCCTACAGCCGATTTTGAAGGCAAAAATTCCCTACATTCGGGATTTTTCCCTACTTTTGACATCACTGCTCCTAACTGTCATTCTCAGCCTGTCTTCTTCCTCTATTCTTGATCCGGTTCAATTTCTGTGGCTAAAGATGCGCCTCAATTTCTTTCAAGTTGGTAGTGACATTATTTTTCCTTTGACAGGTATAATGTTTTGACAGATCATGTCTTCTTCTTCTTCTTTTTTCCACAGGTAGCTATCTGACATGCTAGCTACCTGACAGTATGTATGTATGTATGTGTGTGTGTCACTTTCCAAAGTATAAGACCTAGAGATACCAAATTTTGGCTACATCAACTTTTTTGGACATGTATTAAGTATGAATAACATGGCATTACACCAACTTGAAAATTCAAGATGGCTGCCATACAAAAAAAACATAAAATTGCACTTTTCTCAAAAACGGCTCCAAGAATTTTTCTTAAATTTTCAGAGTTGCCATTAATTAATTTTAAACTTAATAAATTAGTTATGGCAACACTCTTACTAATCTATGTCTATGGGCTGCCATATGAAAAAAACAAACGATTGTGATTTTTTCGAAAGTTAAGGGGTCAACAAAAGAATAATAATCTACAATATTATGGACAACATAAATTTGCACAAATTTACAAAAAAAAATTTTTGAAAAAATAAATATAAAGCACCGTTTACACGACCTGAAATTTTAAATCGAAAATATTACAAAAACCTATTAAAATGCAAGATATTTAAATTTGTTTTAGATTTGATAGAAAGAACAAGCTTATCACTTTAATTCGTAACCATTTTTTTTTTACTTTTTTGAAAATTCAAGATGGCTTCCCAAGAGCTGAAAATTTAAAATGCGATTTTCTCAAAAACAGCTCCGACGATTTTTCTTATTTTTTTTGTGAATCCATTTATATAATAGTGCTATCTAATAATTAAAATCATTTCTTCATCATAATCTCGGTTTAGGGAGTTGCCATATAAAAGAAAAAAATAATGGAAAAATTCTCGGCAGTTAGAGGGTTAATAAAAAAGTAATGTAGTACAAATGTAAAATAATAATAATAACCTATATATTGCCATCATTATTTTTTCCAAAAAGTGAATCAAAAGTATAGCCGCCATACAAAGTGAAAATTTTCCATACAAAATGTAATAGCAATTTTGTGGGTAGTCAAAGGGTTAAAAATAGATAAAAGGCTGCGATTCTTAAAATTTTATAAATACCAATAATAATCAGTCGTTACTTTTTCAAAATATAACTAAAAAGTTTACCCACCATACAAAGTACTAGTTTGCATACAGAAGGGTTCAATGACCATCTATAATAATCTAGAATATAAGTTGCAATGAAATATAAACATTCAAAACTAATATGAAATGCATGCCCACAAACAGGTACGTGTAAGTTCGCGCTTACGAATGCTGAATTTGTACTTACAAATTAAAACCAAATCCAAATGAACATAAAACCTGCAACTCTTGCCGACCTTCCTTGAAAAAGGGGTGACATTGACAAAGTGAATTATTTTTTACACTTTGGGAGGACTGAGAAATGCGAGAAAATTGAGATAAGACTGAATGAAAAAAGAGTGGAGGTCGTGAAAGAATTTGATTATCTGGGAAGCGAGTTTGAGTCGAATGCGAAATTGACGAAATAATTGGAAAAGCGCGCTAGTAGAGGAAGAAGTGTAATGGAAACGATTGGAAGAATTGCAAGAAATAGGAAACTTACGAAGAATATGAGATTGGCGGTCCACAATGGCATATTGGTTGGTGGAAGTGAGGCTTAATGAATGTGAGCTGAGTAAAGTATGTAAGTACGGTTGAAATGGCTTACCTGAGAGCAATGGTTGGAAAGACACTGACTGATAGAGTACGTAATGCTTGAGTGATGAACGAGTGTGGTATAAAAGAGAATATGAGAATGAAAGTACAAAAAAGTACGATGAGATGGTTCAGACATCTTGAAAGAAAGGATGATGAACAACTAACGAAGAAAGTGTACAAAAGAAATGTCAGAGGAAAGCGCGGAAGGGGAAGGCTGAGGAAAGAAGAATAATAATAATAATCTAAGTTGCAAGGATATATTCATTTAAAGCTCTCAGATGTATGCCCACAAACCAACAAGTGTAGTTCGCGCTTACAAATGCTGAATGTGTACTTACAAATAAAATCCAAACCTCAAATGAACATAAGCCCCACAACTTTTGCCGACCTTCCCTGAAACAGGGGTGACATTGGCAAAGTGAACCATTTTTTACAGTATGGGTGGTCAGCCTCATACCAACCTATAAGTCAAGGAATGGTTAGACCAAATAGGTGAGATTGCGAAAGAATGGATTCTGCAGAGTGAGAATAAGAGAAGAGTATGTATGAAAAAGGTGATGACAGCAAAAAGTGGAGGCGCATCTGCGGAGGTACCGGCCACCCCTAATGAAACGGTGGCAGGATACAGTACAGTACAGTACTGAGGTCAGCTTCATACCAACCTATGAGTCGAGGATCTTTCTTGTGTAATTGGTACTTTTTCAAATAAATCAACAAAATATTTATATTCATTTAAGTATTTATATGCCTATATCCATATTGTACGAGTATGCAGGTACACACCGCGGTGGAATAAAATTGATTTATTATTGATATATTATATTTTTATTGAAACGGCATTAGCTGGTAGATGATTCTAGCTTTACATACGTCATACAGTGGGTTAATTTTTGCAAGAAAGTCGAGTACAGATTCTGTGCAATTTATTTTCATTACTGTCACTTTATTTGCTAAGACCATAAAGTGTAAGATACAAAAACGGCAGATTCAGGGTATGTAGGGCTCTTAAGTATGCTTTTCTTTATTGTACATTTCCCCTTGACTTATAGGTTGGTATGAGACTGACCACCCATACTGTTAAATGATGGTTCACTTTGCTAATGTCACCCATGTTTCAGGAAAGGTCAGCAAGAGTTGCTGTGCTTATGTTCATTAATGTTTGGTTTTTGAATTGTCGTTCCTTGACTTATAGATTGGTATGCGGCTGACCACCCATGCCATAAAAATGGTTCACTTTGCCAATGTCACCCCTGTTTCAGGGAAGGACGGCAAGAGTTGCAGGGTGTATGCCCATTTGAGATTTGGTTTTTGTGTTGTTGGTTCACATGCGGCATGTGCAAGCGCAAACTTGTACTTGTCTGCTTGTGAGAATCCATATAATGTGAATCTCCAATGTAACATATCTTTGCAACTTAGATTAGATTAGATGTATACCTGCAGCATTTGTAAGCGAGAAATCAAATGTGTGTTTGTGGGCATGCATTTAATATGAACTTTAAATGTTCTTTTGCAACTTAGATTAGGTTAAATTGCCAGGCTATTGAGTACAATAATTGTCTCTGGTCCGGTATACCAAATAGACTGTATAATTAACCTGATTCTCTGCAAAGAAGAGCAGTGAAGCTCATCGATGCCCCTCCTCACAGCCAACCTACATTCCCTCGAGCACAGAAGGAAATTGGAGTGCTCAGCCTCTTCCATTTATTTATTTATTTATTAGGAAGACCAACAGCTTCATTTACAGGATTAAAAGTATGAGGAGCCAATAATAGGTCTTCGCGAATAAAGATAATTTAAATTAACCTTCATATAAAAATAAAGGGGAAGAGTATGATTGTACAAAATTAAAAACAAAAAAAAAACAATAAAACTAAAAATAACAATGATGAAAGGTGCGATTACATAAAAGGAAAAGACACAATCTAAGATATAAAAAAGTACTGCGTCATCTATAGGTAATATAAAGGCGTCTGTCAGTACGCTACCAAGCTACATATATAGTGTAACTTGCTTATTTGTTGTTCACCGAAGGGGTCACATTTGGCGAGTGGAACTTATTTATTTTTACAGATAAAGGGGGCCGTCATTACGTCAAGGACTTCAATTGTAGTGGGGGATTCCCAGCTCCCGAGGGGGCTGGTACTCATTTCTTGTGAAGGCTGAGTTAACCTTGCCGGTTTTTTATTTTGGGGTTTGAAATAAACACTGAAACGGGAAATCATTTTTGACACCCTTGGTGAGATTCGAACCAGCAGGCGCTTGCATAGGGTATAGGCAATACACTTCAAAAAAAATATTTTCTCTTATTCCTTTAAAATAGCTCATTTGAAATTGACTGAAGGGCTAACGATGGCCTCAATCAAACTTAAATTTCGAATTTTAAATCTCAATATCAAGCTTAAATCTGTTTTTTACCATATATTGCCTACCTATTAGGCGCATGTGCCTGTATGGGATGCACGTCCCTGCGAACCAGAGCTCACGGCATAAAATGCAAGCACTCTACCACTAAGCTATCGACCGGACTAAGGATATAACATTTATGTTTAAAAATGTAAGATTTGTGGTTGTAAAATTAAAAAAAAAAAATGTTTAATCAGACAAATTAACAGTGCAAGACCAATACATTTGTCGGACAATATACATACATACATAATATACACATAACATCAACTATATGAATAAATTTGTATGCATAGAATATTATGAACTAAAAATTATAAGCTGTGAGTTTCCAAGAACGCCATAAATGCCCTCAAATTGGGATTGAAGACATCTACAGGAACCCCATTCAACATTTCCATAGCCCAGTGGATTCTGTCATGCAGCAGCACATTCGTTCTAGAGTGTGGAAGGTAAAACAAAGGATCACAGCACGCTCATGAGAGGGTCAGGAACATAGAGGCAGTGGCGTAGCGTGGGTGGGGCGGAGGGGGCGGCCCGCCCCGGGCGGCAGCCCGCGGGGGCGCGGGTCGCCAGTGAAGCGGGTTGAGATCTGATCTATGATTCATTCATTACATGTGTCAGACACACTATAATGTTCCATTTTTATCTAAAATTTTGCGCACCAACTATTTTTTAATATTTATTTAAAAGAAAAACTGCGAAATCACTGACAGAGCTCTTTATAACGTTTGTTTGTTTACATACGAACGGCAACATCGCATCACTCCGCGCCGCCCGGTGCGCGCGAGCCGAGTTGGGCGGCACTCCTATGCCCGCTTTCCACTGCGAGCGGAGCGGACTCCGTACGGACTCCGTTTCACCGTTTCGTGCAAGAAGCAATTGACTTTGCTAAGACTCTCTGCGAAAAGCTCGGAATCCAACTCAAAAAATAAAAAAAAAACGAGTTTTTTTTTATATTTTTTTGTGGCGTCATTTTTTAAGTTATATAAAAAAAGTAACTTTAAAATTAAGATAAAATATTATTTAACACGCATGATTTTTTTCATTAATGTAACTCGTTTGAGCCGAGATGGCACGCTACGCCACTGCATAGAGGGTAATTTTATGTAGCCATATTGATGCGTGTTGCTTTGTGTTTCAGGACCCATAGAGGAAGCTCGGAAATATGATGCAAGGTTTCCAATGAGTGTCCCGCCACAATGTAAATACTTATATTCGTAGGCATTTTCTTATTTGATTTTTTTACACATTCTAAACTTTTCTGATGATTGTTTTATATAGTGCCCAAAGATTTCCGGCCACACCAAACTACCGCCAGACAAAAATACTCCCTAACGACCGCCAAACCAAGGGACGGCCAAACTACTGCCAAAAGTATTATATTTGTCGATCATTCTTACGCTAAGATGATACACATAATAAAAGTGAAAGGTTTGATTTTTTTTCTTCATCAATATTTATATTTCTAATAATTATATCCTATTTTAATAATAATAGTAATATCAGGCTTATTTATTTTAAATTACAAATGATAAGAGAGCGCCGTTTTTGTGTGTGTCACACCTCAAGGGCCCTCCCGATCATGGATAAGACTTTCTAAAAAGGTGTGTCTTGAGTGCTCCACGAAATACACCCACAGATTTGGAGTTCTTCACTCCGGGTGGCAGTCTGTTCCACTCCACCGGACCCGCAACACGGAAAGCGTGGTCTCTGAAATTTGTACGAATTTGATGGCGTGGCTGAACCAAATTGACTGCTCCATCGCCCGCGGATCTGAGTGTCTGCCTCCTTACACCCATCTCAACAGGCAACATCATGTCAGTCAGATACGGTGGAGCCAAGCCATTGATGGCTTTATATACCATCACACAAACACGGTAGACCATCCTCTCCGGGAAACGATGCCAATGTAGTGTTTGTAACAGCGGAGTGATGTGAGCGAATTTGGGTATCCCGAATATGAGTTGCTGCCAAATTCAACACAATTGAAAGCGATTGAACTGCTTCTTTGGCTGACCACTATAAAGCGTTGAACAATAGTCAATCCGAGACATCACAAACGCGCCCACTAGGGTCTTGACTGCACTTTCTAATAGCCTTTATTTGGCGAAGTGAAAAAATAAGAAGAAAGCAGAACCTTTTATTCTAGATTGGTATGAGGCTGACCACTGATACTGTAGAAAAATGGTTCTTTTTGCAGTTGTCACCCCTGATTCAGGGAAGGTTGGTAAGAGTTGCAGGGTGTATGTCCATTTGGGATTTGGGTTTTTATATTGTAAGTCCACATGCGGCATGTTTAAGCGCGAACTTACACGTGTCTGCTTGTGAAAATGCATATAATGTGGATTCTTAATGTTACATATCTTTGCAACTTAGGTTAGATTAGATACAACCTTTTCCAATATATTTTTAATTATATTCCAGATAATCCAGAACCCATACGCAGAAGCAAACGCAAACTTGTCACAGCTACAGATACAGGTAAATGGTATCTCCATACATTCCAACTCAATCAGGAAAGGTAGCAGGAGTTGCAAGGTTCATGTGTATGTGAGGTTTTGTTTATTTTGTATGTACACCATTGGCGAAGGGTGATTTTTCTCAGAAGGTAGCTCGATGAAGATAAAGAAAGCCATCGAACATTTAAATTCCATGGGGAAAAATTAAATATTATTTTTTAAAAAAAAAGCTCAATTTTTGTAATTTGCACTTGAAGTAAATAAAAGTGGCTTTGAAATACGTATCCTTAAATTTTCATACAAGACGTGAAATCCTTAGAAATTAAGAAAATCATCAAAAGAGTGAGTAGGTATCTGAAATAAATGTAGGTACAATAAAAGCATGTTTTGTTAAAAAATTAACATTAATAATGGGTAATCTTTCAAAAAATATATTTTCATAAGTATTTAAGTATTTCATAAGTATTTAATTTTATTTTATTCAAAAATATTGTGTATTTCCATAAATATGCAAACTTTTAAGATTTCTCACTTACGGCGCGCGTCTAAACTACAGAGTAACTCGATGTTACACCGGTTTATCTTGATCATTATTACCGCGGGTCCGCGCGTCAACCGGCCCCTCCCCGGGCCTCCGACTTGTTCCCCTCTTACACCCTAGTCTGTCGGAACTAGAAGCCGGTGATTGCATTGGGAATCAAGACTCGGGGGTGTTTGTGAGTCTGCAGCTTTATTTTACAGGATTAAATCAATTTTGCGCGGTTTGAAAAAAATAGATTGATAGTTTATTGTTTCAAATGAAATAAAGAGTTTTATACATTACTTTTTGCGTAATTTCAAAAGGGAAGCCAATGGGAATCATGCTATATATATATACAAGGATAATTTATTTATAAGGTACACATAATAAAAGAGCGCCGTTTTTGTGTGTGTCATACCTCAAGGGCCCTCAAATCACGGATAAGATTTTTTGTAAAGATGCGTCTTTAGTGCTCCTTTAAAGACACCAACAGTTTCTGCCTTCTTGCTGTGTGGACCCTTTGCCACTGATGTACACGTCCAGCATGTGTGAGCGCAAATTTACAATTTGCTTGTGGGCATGCATTAAATACAAGCCTTAAATGCCAATATATCTTTGCAACTTGAAACCAAAATGAATCATTGTTATGAAGTTAAGAACAATTACACAGACCCTCCTCAGTACAAAAAGCTAAATAAGCAGATGGCCGTGCCGTTATGATGGACGTTTTCGCTCATAATATTTGCTATCAGCGAGAATGATTTGTGAGCGCTTACATGCTTAAAGTGCGCTTCCCGGACATGGCGTGTAAAAGGTAGTCCTCTTCTTTGACTCATCTAATTTTGTAAAACTTGTTGTTCCATAGAAAAATCTGCCGACTCTTCGCAGGAGAGGAGTGTTGCCAATCTGCCTCCCAGTCCAACTTCTAACAATTATTCAGATGATGATTCTGATGATGACCCAGATTATCCAGACCCCAAACGCAAACGCAGCACAGCTACAGACACAGGTAAATGGCAAATGCATATAATATTATGTCCCACAAGCCGGTATCCATTGTATTATAATCTTCTTCTTAAACCTTTCGCAGTCCACTCCTGGAGGTAGGCCTCCTCCAATCCTCTCCATTTCTGTCTATCGGCTGCTGTGTTCAACCATCCTCTGCCTGCAGTTCTCTTAATGTCGTCCAGTCACCTCAGTTTGTGTCTCCCCACTCCCTGCTTGGACATCCTGGGCCGCCACTGGAGGATCCTTTCGGGCCACCTGTCATGGTCCTGCCTTGCGACGTGGCCAGCCCAGCGCCACTTTAAGCAGGCCACTCGTTGTATGACATCAGTGACACCAGTGCGTCTACGGTTTTTACGGTCCTGGTTTGGAACCCTGTCTCTGAGACCGATTCCCAGCATCCTCGTTTCAATGGCTCTCTGGCACGTCTTCAGTCTTTTGGGGCTACACTGAATGAGCCCTTTTGTTTCCAAGCCAACAAGTGGAGACTTGAAGCACGCACGACTCAAAGACCCTGCGTTTCAGATTAACAGGCAATTTCGTGTCATTGAGGATGTAGCCCAGATTCCCGAAAGCTGCCCGTGTCAAAACCTATTATAATATGATATGAAATGTTTTTCCTGTTAATTATTGATGCCACAGATGCCGTTGAATATAATATAAGGACACAGACATAACTGATGACTCAAAGTTCAGTTTTTGAGAATAATCTTTGCTACATTTTTTGCATAAGAATTTTTTGACTTTTTTGTATAGATTTATTTTTAAGGTTTTGTTGTTGTTACTTAAATGTTATTTATTACTCGTATTCCTTGACTTATAGGTTGGTATGAGGCTGACCACCCATACTGTAAAAAATGGTTCACTTTGCCAATGTCACCCCTGTTTCAGGGAATGTCGGCAAGAGTTGCAGGGCTTGTGTTCATTTGAGGTTTGGATTTTATTTGTAAGTACACAATCAGTATTTGTAAGCGCGAACTACACGTGTTTGTTTGTGGGCATACATCTGAGAGCTTTGAATGAATATATCCTTGCAACTTAGATTATAGATTATAGATAGATAGATCTGCGTCTGATTTTTGTCAATTTTGAATTTCACTTATTTGTGATTTTTGATAACCCTGTACGTTTTACAGTTCACAATTTTCTGTATTCTCTGTAAATTTAAATGTTTTGCCACTTACTCAGATGGATGTACAAGTATATTTAACAGATTTTATACTCTACCGAGAAATTATATTTTATATTCAATTGAGATTTCTAAATCCACCCGCCACTTCGCTTGAGGTGGCCAGTACTTCCACCCCAGTGGCGTGCCTACAGTTTCTGCCGTACCCATGCTGGATAATTAAGGTTGCACTAAATTACAAATAATACATCTTACCCCGATGTTTCTTTTCCCCAGTGCTTCTTAATTTCTTCAGACTTAGATTTTGGATTGAAACAATAAAACCTTCACACACTTAAGATCCTCACAAGGCACAACAATATTTTCACCGGAATTAATTTTATATACTATCAAAAAAGGTGGACAAAAAAATACAAAAATAAAAAATCAAAATTAATAATCTAATGATTATGAATCTAATAATTATTAATTTTTAATTAAAAAACAAAATTAACAATTTTTATAAAATAAAAAAATTAATATTATCTTGGTTTTGCAAAAAAGTGGGTTCGATCGCAAACAAGGAATAAGTCAATTATTCTGTTATTCGAATAAAACGCACCTGACGCGACAGTTTATTGAAAATACAATCGGTCATTCATACAACTGTAAATGGCTCCAGTCTGGAATCGTAAAATTGAATGGACGAAAAGCTAAGCATATGGTGATATTATTATCATGTGTACTCCCAAGCACAATCTGTCATAATATTGTGTTCATTTATAATGACAAAAGAGCTTAACCGACTATATTCATACAAGCTTACAGAGATCAAGCTTTTTTCATACGTTAAACAAAGACAGGGATACATTTCTCAATAACGGTTGCGTAACAGAGTTAACTTCATAATCTATAATAATAATCTATAATCTAAGTTGCAAAGATATATTCATTTAAAGCTCTCAGATGTATGCCCACAAACCAACAAGTGTAGTTCGCGCTTACAAATGCTGAATGTGTACTTACAAATAAAATCCAAACCTCAAATGAACATAAGCCCCACAACTTTTGCCGACCTTCCCTGAAACAGGGGTGACATTGGCAAAGTGAACCATTTTTTACAGTATGGGTGGTCAGCCTCATACCAACCTATAAGTCAAGGAATATGAATAATAAATTACATTTAAATATAAAAAAGAACAAAACCTTACAAAGAAATCTATACAAAAAAAGTCAAAAATTTCCTATGCAAAAAATGTAGCAAATGAATACACCAACATTAGAAATCAACATTGCAGATTAGCCGCCACTTCTTCCTGTCCTTGCATACTTCTTTCATTTCATCCAGAGTCATAACCTTTTTCATACAAGTCCTCCTTTTATTATGACTCTGGATATCCCATTCATTCGCTATTTCAGAGATTTGATCCTTACATACTTTTCTCGGTCTTCCTCTACCACGACATCCATCTATTCTAGCAACATATACTTTCTTCGTCAATCTTTCATCACTCATTCTCTCCAAGTGCCCGAACCATCTTAACATACTTCTTTTAATCTTCACTTTCACACTTTCCCTTACACCACATTCTTCTCTTACAAAATCATTCCTCACCCTGTCACTTCGTTTTTTCCCAATCATACTTCTTAGATAGTCCATTTCTACTGTATGGACTTTACTAATTTCCCTTTCACTCACCGTCCAGGCTTCACTTCCATACATCAAGGTTGGCACTAGTATACCACCGTGCACCGCCAATCTAACATTTTTTGAGAGATTTTGGTTCCTGGCGATGCAAGCGGTCGCACCCAGTACACACCTGCCTTTCATTATTCTTCTTTCAAATTCACCGGCCATTCTTCCATCTTTTTCAAACTTACATCCCAAATATACAAACTCATTTACAACATCAACATTCATTCCATTAATTTTTAATTCATAATTCATATTTTCATCATCTCTTTCAAAAATCAAAACTTTCGTCTTTCTTGCATTCAACTTCAAATTATTACCTTTCAAAGCTTCGTTCAATCTAGAGAGCATCATTTGCAATTCCACTGCTGAATCAGATACAAGGACTGCATCATCCGCATACAGTAGAACGCTTACTTTGCTCTCTCCTATCATTAATCCACAATCATCAAGTCTAGCATCTCGAACACACTTGTCCATGACTATGTTAAATAGCCATGGGCTCATCACACATCCTTGCCTTACACCCTTAAAAACTTCAAACCATTCACTATACTCACCATCAATACGAATGCAGGCCATACTATTCTCATAGTTCGCATGCACCGCATTGAGTAGAGCTCCATTCACTCCGTATGCTTTCAAAACATCCCACAACATACCTCTGTCCACTGAGTCAAAAGCCTTTTCCAGATCCACAAAGGCCGTGAATAGTTTCCCCCTCACCGACAATTGTTTTTCAACAAGTTGTCGTAGAGTGAAAATCTGATCAACACAGCCTCTACCGGCCATAAAGCCGGACTGTATATCGGAAACCCTTTTGCTAGTAGTCAGAATCACATTTTTTATAATCACCTTACAGAAGACTTTTCCTGGTATACTGAGTAGACTGATTGGTCTGAAGTTCTGACAGTCTTTTTTGTCCCCTTTACCTTTGTAAATGGGAACAATGACTGCCTTCCTCCAATCCATCGGTACTACTCCTGCATTCACACAAAGCTTACATAATTCAAACATCCAATCTATCACACATTCACCTCCTGCTTTCAACATTTCACCATTTATACCATCAAACCCAGCAGACTTCCCATTCTTCAGACGTGAAATAGACACTTTCATTTCTTCTTTCAAAATCTTCAATTCATTCTCTTCATCTGTCTGTTCATAAATTCTTCTTTCACCCTGGCCAAAAATTTCTTGAAAATAGTTTTTCCATCTCTTGCATACTTCTTCATTCTCCCATACCATCTCACCGGCAGCACTTTTGACTCCCGGAGTGGTCAATGCAGAAGATTTATTTCTATCCGCATTGATCCACCTCCAAAATTCCTTCTTACTGTCGGTGAAACTTTTGTTAATCCTTTCATCAATCTTTCTTTGTTCATTCATCTTGCTTTCATAAATTATAGTCTTCGCCATTCTCTTAGCTATCTTATATTCGTCTTCTAGCTTTCTATCATTTCTATCATTCAGCCAATTTTCATAACACTTTTTCTTAACTTTCACAGCTTCTTTCACTCTATCATTCCACCAGGCATCTCCTTTCAATTTTCCACCTTTCGTTACCCCACATACTTTTTTAGCACATTCAATCATTCCTTCCTTCAGATCTTTCCACATGCTTTCAATATCTTTTCCACACACATTCTTCTCAAGTTCATTTACACTTAAAATTTTGTGGAGCTCTGATACATACTTCTCTTTCACATTTTCTTCATTCAGCCTTTCTACTTTTATTCTAGTCATTCTTACTTGCTTCATCAATCTAATAATAAAAACCTACTGCCACACACAGATGGCAGCAGCACGACTTTTGATGGGAGGAAATTTAAAAAGACGAATGAGTTTAAATTTCTGTAATCTACCCAAAAATATTCATTATTTGCATTTCTGATGGTACGCATGCTTAGCTTTTTAGCTTGTATGATAGTCACGCCACTGTTCCACCCTTGGGTCTTTGTTTCCGAGTCCCTGGAATGGAGAAACCCTACTTCATTATTATTATAACATTTTCTCAAAATTGTCTAACAAATTATTTTGTAATATTTTATTTAATTGAAGGATTCAAATCAAAACACTGTTTTGTATTTTCACTATGGGGCCGTCCATAAATTACGTCATCGATTTTTGCCGATTTTCGACCCCCCCCCCCCCCTTACACTCATCCTATAGTCATTATCTAATGACCCCTCCCCCCTCTTGCTGTAATATTGGATGAGCTTAATAATTAATAATGTTATATATCTTACATAATATTATGTATATTTTGTAGAAATTGGTATTTACAAGAACGACGTCACTTTTGGTACTCGTACGTCATTTGCCGTCATCCGCAGACCAGACTCCCCCCCCCTTAATTCGAATGACGTAATATATGGACGGCCCCTATTATAATTATTTAATTTTACTAACGTTTTCTTGAAATTTCAAAATTTTGAAATTTTTGTATACCTGATGATGATATATTATCGAAAACGTTAGTAAAATTAAATAATGAATAATTATAATAGTGCAAATACAAAACAGTGTTTTGATTTGAATCCTTCAATTAAATAAAATATTATTGAATTTGAATTTTCACAGTGTTAATACACAAACAATTCAAAATATAAAAGAATAAATTATTTTGTTTTTAGGACCGGGGCAAACAGCTGAGGCAGTTGATGTAAGTGAAAGATTTCTTTATTATCAAGTTGTTTCATGTGATTGATTTCATTAATAAAAACATGTTTTTTTTCAGTGGAACTTGGAGAAAATGTTTATTACAAGTGACATATCAAAACCACAATATTTTTCTGCGAAAGAAACAAAATCAAGAGTACCAAAAATGTCTGTAGGAATGCAAACAGGCGTAAATGATATTTTACAGTCTGCCATCAATAAAGCTATTTCTACTACAAAACAATACGAGGAACAACAAGAAACTAGTGGGAACCATGTAAGTTCTCACGAACCTCCAATTTTTCATAAATTTCATGATCAGGATGAAATTATGTCTGAGCTAATGGAACATAAGAAAAAACAAGAAATTGTGGAAGAGAAAATTGTTTCCAGCATAGAACCAATTGCTTTTAAATTTCCCAATACTGATGAATATTATATGCACGATCCGAGGGATGAAAGAGAAGAGCAGGACAGCAACATGCCCACCTTTTACAAAGTTGAAGTGCTAGATAGTCCGTCGGTGAGCGAAGATAGTTGCGATGATATGGAGGATCAAGAGATTGACGAGCAAGATATTGAAGAGGGAGAGATTGAAGCCAAAGATGAAGAAATCCACAAGTTTGCTGGGTTTGTATTTAGCGGTCTTAAAAGCCTTAAATTAAAGAAAACAGTTAATTATGTCATAGATTTGGTGACAAATATAATCATGAAGGCTCATTTAGGGGAGTATGATGGTGTTAGACCAAGCAATGAAACTAAAATTGATGGTACAGAATATGCTTGATGTAAAAATAGAAACTGCTGGAAAGAAATATTTCTTTAAAGATTGCAACCTGTAGCGGGCAGAACCTTCAGAGAGAGGTTGCCTTAAGAGGAAGCTAGCAGAACTTGCGATATTGAGGACATAGTAAGATGGATAAAACACAGAAGATGTCTGCGTTGAGAGAATGGGTTAACCAAGAATCATAGAATGTGATTAGACCACAGCAGAGTTGTAGAAAGTTGAATGTCTTCATGCCAAGGTCGAGGATGATACAAATCTGATTGCAAGATTACAAAAGCAGGAGAAAGTTTGATTACTTATGGCAGCGTTATAGCCTTTTAGGTGACAAGATAATTTTAAGAGGATGAAAGATTGACCGTGTCACTCCTCTGTTACGGTGTCTTCACTGGCTGCGTTTCCCAAAGACAGTAGAGTATAAAGCGTGCCTCATGATATGGAACACTCAGAGGAATGGGCTCGTCTTATCTGGTCAAAGGGACTTTTCAGACACAACACAATCTGTCCAAATTGTCTATGAAACTGTGTGAAAGCTTTCATACATCTTCATCCAATATTGACTTCCGAATCTGCGCCGGATAGAAAAAACTGGGCAAAATGTATCTGGTGTGAAATACCAATGCTGTTAACCAGCTTCAAATACCAGGTGGATGAAGTAGAATGGGCTCTGGAGATGGAATGTTCAACTTGGTGCCTCTGGAGTTGAGGACGGAGACTGGAGGAGGATGATTAGACATTCCAAACATTGTCATTTTAAATTATCAAATATGCCTACAAAATAAGAAACAAACAATTTAAAATTTGGAGTGATGTTTTCCAGGATCTGTTGCCGTGGTCTGTGAATGAAACTCTGACACAGTTTCATCAAGATCATCTTCATCATTTCACTTTCATGCTGAAGAAGCCCATGGTAGACATGGGCAAGGAAGCTCCAGCTTCCATAAACCACAGCGACAGACCCCGGAAAACATCTTTCTAGCATCATCAGCCAGCCGTGTAACCCTAACCTTTAATTCAAGATCTTTTTAATCAATATCAAGGTTATGGGTATTAGATGAAATAATTGCTTTGATACTTGATATTTTTTAGTTCCTCTTTTTTGTTTTTTCTCCAATAACGCATCTGCCAAGATCTCTCCTTGTCCTCCCGTGGCATGTGCCTCCAACTCCTCCTGTCCCCACCCACTGACTTCCAGTTCAACACCTGGAGAAGCTGTGTTGCCCTTTCTGTCTATTCAAAAACACAAAGTCCTACTGCATCAAGAATAATACCAAAATTGTGATGTATGTAAATAAAAATTATGTACAAATATGTTTTTTCTTTCTTAAATCATTTCCTTATTGTTGTGCCTCCTGTATCGTTTGCTAGACAATTTAAGTAAGTAAAAAGTTGAGTTGACCAGAACTGGAAGTCCCGATGACTGCCTATAGGTCTTACCGTGTCTATTTGGAGACAGGACGGAACAAAACTTCATCAGCTGATACACTTTCTATGGAACAACAATCAACTGTTCAGGCACCGCCATGTTTTATTCCGTCCTATCTTCAAATAGGTACAGTAAGATCTGTCGTCATCCATCAAGACTTCCACCCAAGGTTGATGCATATTGATGTCAAGCTGGTCTTCTGAATGGCAAGGCTCTTCATGACAAAACTCCAGTCTACATTAAAGTAAGTACTCCCTGCAAGGGATCAGCAGAAAATGAAACAGAGACATTGTTAGTCAGCGCTCAAGGAAAATCAGTAGTGCTGGAGTGATGCTTTCCGGGATCTGTTACCGTGGTCTGTGGGAGCTGGAGCTTCCGGACGTTTCGCCCTTTTATATGATGGGCTTCTTCAGCGTGAAGTATGATTAAATTAAATTAGGCTGATTTATTTGGTGAGCGCTGTTTTTGTGTGTATCACACCTCAAGAGCCCTCTGCGAGCTTGGTCGTCGCTGTAGAAAGCGCCAATTCTCAAGCAAGACCCAGTTGTTGTAAGGCTGGATGGACCTTTTGATGACCGGTCTTTGGTAAAGGTTTATGAATTTTTCAACCCAGCGAAGAGCAAATTTGAAAATATAAATGGTATTTTTTTGTGCTCCGACGGGAATCGAGCCCACGACCTTCCAGTTACGAGTCCGAAGTGCTAGCACGTGGACTACGGACCGGTCACAAAATGATGATAATGATCTTGATTAGAACCTCACAGTTCTCATCAAGATCATCATCATACTTCACACTGAAGAAGCCCATTGTAGAAATGGGCGAAACGTCCGGAAGCTCCAGCTCCCACAGACCACGGCAACAGATCCCGGAAAGCATCATCAGTCGGCCGTGTAAGCCTAAAACTCTTATTCAAAATCAGTAGTGTTTAGAGACTGTGCTTTTGCAGTGGCTGGTTTCGGGTACCTGGAATATGTTGCCGCGAAGGTAAAGGTCCACTACTAGATCCAGGCACCTTAGATTTTTTAGACTCTAGGGTCCCTAACAACCAAAAATAAAATCTTAATTTGTCTTTTCCCTAGCAAACCGGCCGTGTGAGGTCACAATTTTACTCCAAGAATAAGTGATCGTTAGTTAGATGGTGAGTAAGTATACTTAATTCATAAAAGCCGGGATAGAATCACAAAAAATCTACGTTACAGGCTAAGACCGGTCTGTAGTCTAGTGGTAATGCTTCGGACTCGTAAATGGAGGGTCGTGGGCACAGAGTATATAGGTACTGTCGTGGGTTCGAATCCCTTCTGAGCACAAAAAAATACTATTTAGGGACGGGCGATATAATAAAAGTACCTACCTACTGATATATTTTTTTATAATACCGTTTTTTTCCTCGTTAATCTAAGTTGCAAGGATATATTAACATTTAAAGTTCTCAAATGCATGCCCACAAACAAACACGTGTAGTTAGCGCTTACAAAATGCTGAATTTGTTGGTGCTTACAAATACAACCCAAGCCCATTGCCCAAACCTCAAATGAACATAAGCCCTAAAACTTTTGCTGACCTTCCCTGACACAGGGGTAACATTGGCAAAGTGAACCATTGTGTGGGTACAGTATGGGTGGTCAGCCTCATGCCAACCTTTAAGTCAAGGATATTAAGAATATTGATAATTCAATATTGAAAATAGTACAAAAACTTTTTTATTTGAAAATAACTCCATGGGTTGAATAAAAAATGCCTATGGAAGAGGAAAGGTAGAAACCATTGACTAATAAGTAGAAACGCATTAAAAAAAACGTTATAAAACCTAGACTCTAGACTTTTTTGATACTCCAGAAACCATATCGATATATCGAGTAAAATATCGTTATTTTGAAAAATATGTATCGGTTCCACACGGTTCTTTTGATATATCGATACACATCGCCCGTCTCTAATGTTGTCATTCGCGTCATCATTCACTGCTGTGATTCACTATACCATGCTTAGGAATCTTCCATACAACGCTATTGACCACCAAGCTTCCTTACTCTACCAGTAGATGCTGCTTTATTGGTTCTTGTCCAAAATAATAGTAGGAAACTACTATTTGGTATTACCGATATTCCCTTGACAGCCAAAATGGCGCCCACAGATAACGCTTGCTTGGCGTGGGGTCGTAAGTTTTTAACCGTTGAATGCTGTTTTTGGCTGTTTTCACAGGCGTTAAATTGTGCAAAAAGTTATTTGAAAAGAATATAATACTTTGTGCGTGAAAAAAGTGCGTGAAAATGGTGTATTGGTGGCCTGGTGCCGGACAACGTATTTCCGTCGTAACCTCAAAAAAAATTCGTTCACAAATATAAGACAGCTATAAAGTAAAAAAAAACCTTCATGTTTTTGTTACGTTCCAGCTAAAAAATACTAGTGCCTCTAAATAAACTTTAATTGACATCAAACTTTCAAAATGATTTACATTATTTTAACTTAATTTGCCAAAACCTTAATTACCTTAATTTAGCTTAAAACCAAAATGTAGTTCGGTGTATTATTTAAGAATGTATATTTGTGTAGACTTGTATATTTTATTTTAAAAGAAATAAATTTTGAAAACAAAAAAAAAACTTTTATTTGACATGACCTCACCATTAGTTTCCTATAATATCAAAAATATTTTAAATAAATTTAGGTATAAGTGATATTATACATTCCATAATATTATCAAAAGCTTCCGTAATCTCCCCAGAGGTGGCTAAGATTCTGGCATTCCCACTTTTTTTTTTAAGTGGGATCTCTATAAACCCATAATACTCTATGCACTATACTCTGTGATTCACTGTGTCAAACGTCGAGTGAAAAGCGTTTTGAATTTTTGAATTTGAATAGAATTGTAAAATATTTATTAGAGAAAGGTATTCCCAATATCCCAGTCACAGAGATCTCAGTTACCTGCAACTTCAACAATGGCATCGTCTTATTCTCACTGCGCAACGGTGCTTCTGTCGAGAAGTTGAGTCTGGTCATGTCGACATCGGGGAAAGATTGTTTTTAAAATATATATATAGTAACATTTAACTCTACCAAGATGCCGAGGCGCTGTGTGGTTCCAGGGTGCAGTTCTGAAGGTAGGTACAAATACTAAGACGAACTTTTATTCAATTTTTCGCAAAGGATACCGCAACTCGCTACTAATCTACACATATAGTGTAACTTCTTGCCGCGTTATTCCCGAAGGCGAGTCCGGATCGATAGCTCAGTTGGTAGAGTGCTTGCGCTCCATGCCGTGAGCTCGGGTTTGAATCCCACCGAGAGTGTCAAATGATTTCGCGTTTCGGTGTTTATTTCAAACCTCAAAAATAAAATACCGGCAAGGTTTTCTCAGCCTTCACAAGAGACGAGCGCCAGTCCTCTCGGGAGCTGGGAAACCTCCACTTCAACTGACTTCAGTTGAAGTGGAGGTTTATATAATATTGGCGTTAGGCCGGCCCCCTAACCTGAAAAAATAAATAGGTTCACTCGCCATATGCGATCCCTTCGGGGATAACGCGGCAAGAAGTTACACTACATGTGTAGCTTAGTTGCGTAGGTTGCGTAGGTGTATCTCAGCATACACTCCTGTCGGTAGTCTTTATTAAATGTTCTTTTCTAAATGTTCACAGGAAGGCTGCATTCCTTTCCGCACCCAACGCTACAGAAAGAGCGCTTTGAGAGCTGGCTTCGAGCTATTTTTGGAAATTCACAAGTCAGTGTATGCAAGAATGAAAAAATTTGCAGTATACATTTTGAAGAAAAATACATCAGACTTTTTTCGAAATATCTGTTTGCTAATGCAGTACCCACACTTTGTTTACCCAGTAAGTAATTGTTTGTTGTATTTATATATTAGGGGCCGTCCATATATTACGTCATTCGAATTCAGGGGGGGGGGAGTCTGGTCTGCGGATGATGGCAAATGAAGTACGAGTACCAAAAGTGACGTCGTTCTTGTAAATACCAATTTCTACAAAATATACATAATATTATGTAAGATATATAACATTATTAATTATTAAGCTCATCCATTATTACAGCAAGAGGGGGGAGGGGTCATTAGATAATGACTATAGGATGATTGTAGGGGGGGGGGGGGGGGGGGGTCGAAAATCGCCAAAAATCGATGACGTAATTTACGGACGGCCCCTTAGGTCCTTACATATGAAATTGACGTTTTGCTGTACTGGCCACTTTGATCTCAAATATCTCCTCTTCGGTTAAGAGTTCCAAATTCAAATTTATACAGTTATTTACTCATGTATTTGTGTTTTGAAAATTGTAATTCATTTGTTCGTTTCTCAATTTTTTTTTTCTTTGCGTCACTCATTTTACAAAATGGAAAACTTGAAATATTGCGTTATTTACGAGTACGAGTTCCACCGTGGCACCAGTGCTGCAGCAACGGTTCAAAGGATTAATGATGTGTATGGCGACGGTGTCGCAAAATAAAATACAGTGCATTTTTGGTTCCAACGTTTTCGTTCTGGAAATTTCGGCCTGCAGAACAAGCCTCGTGGACGGCCTGAGACCAAAGTTGATAATGAGGAATTGAAGGCTATTGTGGGATCAAATCTATCGCAAAACATGTCCGAGTAAGCTGTAGGCTGCGAAATTAGTGATAAAACTGTTTTAATCCACTTGAAGCAAATTGGAAAGATGAAAAAGCTTGAAAGGTGGGTACCTCACAAATTGGTTGAAGCAAATCAACAAACGGGTGTCGACTGCTGCGTTACATTACTCAACCGGCACAATAATGAAGGGATTTTAAATCGAATTACTACATGTGATGAAAAATGGATCCTGCACGATAATCGGAAGCGCTCATCGCCATGGCTGAACCCTGCCAAACCAGCCAAATCATGCCCCAAGCGAAAATTGGCTCAAATAAAGTTTCTTGTGAGCGTTTGGTGGACTAGTGCCGGTGTCATTCACTACACCTTTCTTAAATCTGGCCAGACGATTACGGCAGATGTCTATTGTCAGCAACTGCAAACCATGATGCAAAAGCTACCTGCTAAACAACCGAGGCTGGTCAATCGCTCTAGGCCACTGCAACGCTAGACCACACACTACACAACAGACGACTATCAAATTGGAGGAGCTTCAATGGGAATGTTTAAGACATCCCTCGTACTCTCCGGACCTTGCTCTAACAGATTATCATTTTTCTCGAAATTTGGATAACTTCTTGCAACGAAAAAAATTCAACTCCGATGGGGCAGTCCAAACCGCCTTCAAAGATTGTATTGATTGCCATCCGAATGGTTATTTTCGTAAAGGGATCAATTAACTACCTATGAGATGACAAAAGTGCATAGATAGCTGCTATGGTACATAATTTGATGAAATAAATATATTAGATTAAAAAAAAAACTTTTTGTTCCCCCCATACAAATCGCCAATTTCATATGTAAAGACCTAATATATACTTATAGTTAGATGATTTTGCACACTTAATCATAAAGAAAAATAACTCAAAAAAGAAGAATGTTGGGAAATCACGTTTGAAGTTCAGACAACCAGTACAACTTGTATGGGATGAAAAAGGCGACCAATGTTTTATCTCGGTCATATTCGTCCAAATTGAATGGCTGTCGCATTCTACTTACTCTTCTCGCATTGTTCTTGCGTTTTATTACAAAATCTCGATTTTCCCAATTTTTGAGTTATTGCTCTTTATTATTAAGCTTGCGATTTGTTTTCTCTTTTGGGCGCCGTTTAGTGGCTTCGGCCATCCCAAGGGCGCCCATCCTTAGCTAGCTTCCTGGAAAACGTGTAGCTCTTCAACTTCTTCATGAAGTGTTCTTCACCGGTTTCCATCCTCAGCTTCAGAGGTAGCTGGTTCCAGCACAATGGTCCCGCTGAGCCAAACGACCTATTTATTTAAGAAGAATAAACGGCTATATAGCCTTTTACAACATTGCGATAAATATAAATATGTAGGTACATAAGTAGGTACTGTATCTATAGGTATAAAACTAATATCTTAAAATATAACACAAATAAATGACACATAAATAATATACAAAGATGTAAATATACGATGGTTATAAAGCAATAGAACTAACAATTTAAAAATAATAACAATAAACTTTAAAAATAATAATGCAAAAACCATAAACCAGTGTAAGCAATTGTTGTATACAAAAATTGTTGTAATAACAACAAATCTTCATTATTTGATCAGGGTTGTCACAAACATAATATACTAAATCAGGTGTAAAATTTGCTAAAATTAATAGAATAAACAAAAGATCATTTAAAATTTCAAGGATTTTTTTATAAAAAAATTTCATACAATGCAATACAACATACAATTTACAATGTGTTGTGCAAAGAAAGAAAGAAGATGTGAAACTAAAGGTACAAAAAAAAAATGTGTTGAGATGGCTTGGGCCTGTGGAAAGAATGGATGATGAGAGACCGACAAAATGCGGATACCTACATACTATTTTTTTTTTTTTTAAATGTATAGAATCCCGTGGAGAAAATATCTAAAATAAATATAAAAAATATATAAAATAAAAGTGTTTCACCTACCTACTCGCTGTCTTCCGGGGTCCCACAGGGCTCTGTGCTGGGTCCGATCCTTTTCATATTGTATACTGCTGAGATTGAGAGTATTGTTAAAAAATGGGGCCTCATCGCACACTCATATGCAGATGACTGGCAAATATACTCTCATTCTCGGCCAGACATGGCTGAGGACCTCAGTTGCAGGGTCTCTGGGTGTATCGCGGAGGTCGGTGGGTGGATGAGGAACAATGGCCTAATCTTAAACATGGATAAGACGGAGATACTCTGGGCAGCCACATCGAGGCGTGACCACCTTCTGGTGAATAGAGTACCACTCTCCATAGGAGGTAAGCTAATCCAGCCTTCTGATTCGGTAAGACTTCTAGGAGTCTTACTGGATCGTAACCTGACACTGGATAGGCAAATAGATGCCACAATAGCTTCTTCTTTTTTTTCGCTTCGCCAAATAAAGGCAATAAGAAAATGTCTGCCGTCAGATGCGGTTAAGACCCTGGTGAGTGCGTTTGTGATGTCTCGGATTGACTATTGCTCGACGCTTTATAGTGGTCAGCCGAAGAAACAGTTTAATCGCTTTCAATCTGTGTTGAATTCGGCAGCAAGACTCATATTCGGGATTCCCAAATTCGCTCACATCACCCCGCTGTTAAAAAAACTTCATTGGCTTCGTTTCCCGGAGAGGGTGGTCTTCCGTGTTTGTTTAATGGTATATAAAGCCATCAATGGCTTGGCCCCACCTTATCTGGCTGATATGATTTCACCTGTTGAAATGGGTGTTAGGAGGCAGACACTCAGATCTGCGGGTGATGGAGTAGTCAATTTGGTTCAGCCGCGCCGTCAGATTCGTACAAACTTCGGAGACCGCGCTTTCCGTGTTGCGGGGCCGGTGGAGTGGAACAGACTGCCACCCGGAGTGAAGAACTCCAAATCTGTGGGTGTATTTCGAGGAGCACTCAAGGCACACTTGTTTAGAAAGTCTTATCCATGATCGGAGAGGGCCCTTGAGGTGTGACACACACAAAAACGGCGCTCTCTTATCATGTGTAATTTAAAATAAATCAGCCTGTTATTATTATTATTATTATCAACCTCCAGCTTGTTCGCCTCCCTGGGCAGTCGCTGAAAAGGCGAGTAATACTGGTAGTTCACGGCACAGTCTGCCACATCAAAAGTATCCACGTTACGCGTGTTCCTTATTGGGACACGGAAATTAATTTTTGATAGGAGTTGGGGCGCGTCGGTCAAGCCATTAATGAGTTTGTATAGAAAAACCATGTCAGCAGCACTTCTCCGAGCCGAGAGCGGTGCAAGTTTATACGATTCTCGGAGTTGGTTATAATTGATATCCGAGATGGGTATTCCGAGTTTGAAGTTGATAAAGCGAAGTAGTTTGTTTTGTACCTTTTCTATACTACGTATATGTACCTGGTAGTGAGGAGACCACAACACGGAGTTATACTCCAGCAATGGCCTCACCAAACTTGTAAAAATATAAATAAAGGTGTGCACGTTATAAAATTTTTCACACAGTCGTAAGGAAAATCCTAATGTTCTGAGTGCCCTATCCACAGTTGCCTTTATGTGTGGTACAAATGTTAATCCCGCGTCCAACAATACTCCCAAATCTTTGATTTGCGCAACCGACATAAGCTGTGTACCATCAATCGAGTAAGGGTACACCGTGGGATTCTTAATTTTGTGGAAACGCATTACTTGACATTTTTCTATGTTTAAAGTTAAATCATTCTTCACACACCAGTCATAAAGCACGTCAATATTTCTTTGTAATATCTCGCAGTCACCAATACAGTTAACCACTCTGTAAATTTTCAAGTCATCAGCAAACATGACAAATCTCACCCCGTCAAACCCGCTCAGGAGATCATTGACAAATATATTAAACAAAATGGGTCCGAGATGTGAGCCCTGCGGCACACCGCTCTTCGCCAAAAAAGGAGATGAAACAACGCCCGACACACAAACCCTAAGTTCCCTTTCAGCAAGATAGCTCGAAAACCACGCAAGGAGTGCACCATCAATACCAAGAGAAAGAAGCTTTGCCAACAATATTGTATGGGAGACGCGGTCAAACGCCTTGGAGTAGTCTGTATATACACAGTCCGTCTGACTCCTGGTAACAAAAGCATCCATGATATCACAATGAAATTCCAAAAGGTTTGTCAAGGTCGATCGGTTTTGCATAAAACCATGCTGTTGGTCCGATATAACGAGTGCTAAGTCACTCTTAATCTTACTGAGAAGAATACATTCGAACAACTTCGGTATGCAGGATTGTATACATATTGGGCGATAGCTAGTGACATCAGATTTATCTCCCTTTTTGAAAATTGGAATAATGTTGCCAGATTTCCAAGCTGTTGGAAAAATTCCCGATTCAATAGATTTATTAAATATTTTTTGTAAAATCCAACACATAACATTTGAACAATTCTTAATAAAAACAGGCGGCAGTTGATCAGGACCTGCAGATTTATTAGTATCCAGCGAATCAATACCACGCTGCACGTCCGACACGGAAAATATCACACGCGCGATATGAACTCGATCAGTCAGCGGGAGCGCCGGAGTGTTGACACCCATGAGAACGTCCTCGTAGATTGACAGGAAATATTTTCTAAATAAGTCCACTACATCACTCACGCTATTGGCAGACCTGTCATTGAAATACATTATTTTCGGGTAATCGCTATGATCGTCTTTTAAAGATTTGGCAAGTTTATACAAATTCACGGAGGTTCCTGGTAACTGACTCTCTATGTTTCTATAAAATTCACGTTTTAGCGCTGCTGAAAGCACCTGGCACTCCTTTCTTACCCTACTGAATGCTTCGTAGTCACTGGGGTCCCCAGTTGCCTTATACTGGGTATGCAATCTTTTTTTCAAACTAATCTTATCAACAAGTTCGCGTGTGAACCATTTGGGGTAGTTCCCCCATGGTGGCCGTTTGATAGGCACAAAATCGTGAACGGAACTATTTATAACGTTGTAAAATTGTGACACAATTTCATTTACGTCGGTATTTGTATCAAGGAAAGACCAATCAACCTCATTAAGATGGTTATTTATGACGTCGTAGTCACAAGTTTTGAAGTTTTTTGTAATTCTTTCCGGCAAGGACTCCCTTTCATAATTCACAATAAAATCTATCTCTAATGGGGGGTGATGGGCATCAGCCGGCAGGATGATCTCCGCGGCTGTGGAAACATTAAGACCATCAATATCTGTAAATATTAAGTCCAGTAATCGGTTTAAACTGTTACGTACCAGATTAAACTGAACCAAACCAAGGAACGAGGACATGTTTTTAATTTCGGCGGTACACTCATCATCTATCACCGCATTGGCCTCACACTCGCACCATTTGGCACCCGGCAAATTGTAGTCCCCAGCAACCAAGATTTTAGCGTCTGGATATTTAAAACGGATTCTTTCCATATCTTTACAATGATTGGAGTAGGATTCAGAGTCTGAACCTGGCGGAATATATACGCAAGCCACAATTAAAATTCCAATCGGGAGAATGATTTTAACAAATATTTGCTCCAATGAAGTGTTCAGACATTTTATTATACAGGACCTGAACCTTTTGGCAACGCAGATCATAACACCTCCTCCCCTGGACTTGCCACTATCTTTAATCACGATCTCTCCTATACACACAGTAACGGTCAAAACCAAGCTCTCCGTCACGCACACCTTCATTCAACCAGGTTTCTGTAAAAAACAATATATCATATGAAGTTAAAGATGCACTAATAGATAATTCAGATAGTTTTGTGTTTACTCCACGGACGTTCTGATAGTAGGCAGTTGCGCCGATTCTCCTGGTAAGTTTTTTCGGAGCTTTACAATCTTTGGAATTGAATCGAAAAATTTCACCGTCAGCTCCTCCTCACCAGCCATTCGCCTCTCCTCGACTTCATTCCATAGACCCCGTAGATGTTCCCTCTGTGAGAGAGTCAGATCAGCTTTAGCTCGCACACCATCGCCAAGAAGCCTATTATTACGCAGCACATATCTGGCCTCCGAAGAATCAGCAAAGGAAACTTTAACAGGCCTTACTTTGTCAGCCGCCACTCTTCCAACTCTGGATACCTTGATACAATCCGTTTTGACTTCATCGAACTTACTGACGATATTCATGACAGTGTTGCGGTCATCATTCAGTCGCTGCACCTGGGTAGAGGCCGCGCTTTCTGGAATATTCATCAACATTACATTCTTAGATTTTTCACGTCGTTCCTCGAGTTCGCTAATCGCATCGAAGATAGAATTATGCTTTGAGTCCTCCGACTCGCCCATTGAAATGGGCTTACTCTTGAATGTCTGCAATTCCCCTTCCATTTTGCCGGTTAAAACTCCAATCAGGGACATCGTTCTTGCCAGTCCCGCCGTCGTGGGTAGCAATTTAGAAGTCAACTCCTTAACTGCCTTCACTGCAGAATTATTGCCATTTATTAGCGCCAGTTGCATGGTATTCAAAAGGTTTGATGCCTCCGTTATTAGTTGAACAACGTTTGATTCCATTGTTAAAAATCGTTGGACAAGAGGAAAAAAAAGAAGTTACTTGTAATTATAATATATATTTTTTTTCTCACGGGTTATTTAAGTTTTATATTATTTAAGTATAATATTATTGTTTTATGTCACAGGTACAATTTATTTGATTATTGTGTTTATTTTTATTTATCCCAATTGCAGTGACAGCCCTGCTACAAAGTCTTCAGCAATAATATAAGCAATTATGTTTATTGGCTGCAATTTATTGGACAGATTTGCAAAAATAGTCCTTATTGATATTACAAGCGATGAAACATTTATTTTTAATTTGAAAAAAAAACACATAAGCAGCAGTCAGAGAGAACCGCGAACAATTTGTGATAAAAAATTGAGTTAGCTTTACACTGTAAACACCAATACACTTCACGCAATTCAGTTATTACAGATATTTATAATTATTTATTAGCAAGCAAAAATTTGGAGTGCACTACTTATGATATCATTCAAGTAAAAAAAATCTATCCCCAAAGCCCGTTTTGCTCCGTCGAGGTGGCATTTTCAGTCTGTTGATAGCATCACCTCTTGCTGAGCAAAGGGTGCACCGCTTACCAACAATCTCCTCAACCTTACACAGTTCTGTTTTTGGTATTTGAATTTTGAGTTTGAAATAATCACTTCGTTGGGAATCAAACCGCAGCTCTCGGCATGAAATGCAAGCATTCTACCAACTGAGCTATCAACCGGACCTTTTATGATCTTCGTCAATGCTACAAACACCAATTCCCAATGAGGCCTGAACATTTTTTGAATTGGGAACTTTTGATGTTTTAAATTTCAAAAGATGACACAATATTGTCTATGTCAATTGACGTGCCAACCTCATTGTTGTAGGGCTGGATGGACTGTATGTATTTGTAACTTTAGTCTTGAGTAAAGGTGAATGATTTTTTTCCACCCAGCTAAGATTACATTTAAATTTATTCATATTTTGTACTTCACTGGGAATCAAAGTCACGACCTTCCAATTAAAAGTCTGTAGCGTTCACTACACTGCACCGGTTGATAATGATTGAGGTTTTTTTTTACAGAAATCGAATATGGCCCATCAACTTCTAGAGAGGTCCTCCCAACATGTAAGTATTATTTAACATAGAATTTAAAATCCTATTTTCAATACTTCACTTTCAAATGTTAATCTCTGTTTGGTGTTGTTTGCAGTTTCCGATACTGTCTCATTGCCCGCTGCAAGAAGCTCTGAAGCTATCCGCAATGACCATACCTATGCGAGCACTATGCCTGCAAATATGGAAGGTATTGTTCTTTTTTTATCAATTAATGTGTTAATATTCCAATAAGGCAAATTTGGGTGCTAACTCCTTATCCACTTGACCATCCTGTAACTGTTACTCTGTTGCCATTCCGCTAGAGATGGCAAGAGCCTCTGCAGAGCTGCCTCCATTTTTTCCTCTCCTGATATACCGCTTTCAATTCATTCATATCCATCACCGTTTTCATGCATTTTCTTCTGTTACGCTCACTTTGTATATCCCATTCTTTCACAATCTCCTCAATCTGATCACTCCATACTTTTCTCCGCTGGTCCTTTCCTCTTTTTCCTGTCACACTTCCTTTGTATATATACTTTGTCAGAAATTATAAAATCCTAAAAAAACAGAGTTTTATTTTAACAAATTTTGAAAGTACTTGAGGTGAAATAAACTCTTAATTTCTGAAAATAAAACTGTGTGTTTTTTTTAAGTTTTTATAATTTCTTATAAAAATGGATTTTCATTAAGTGAATACACAAACTCTAAAAAGTCTATACTTTGTCAGTCTTTCATCATTCATTCTTTCCACATACCCAAACCATCTCATCACATTCTTTTTTATCCCAGCGACAATATTTTATTTTAGAATGTTTTTTTGAGTCATGGTTCTGATATTTTCAATTATTATGAAAACACTTTTGATAACTCAAATCCATTAATTAACATTATTATAACCATTGCGGCTTATCCTTGTGTTTAGCTGGCTGACATGACAACCACCCAGACAATAACAACCAACCGTGTGACAGCACGTTTATTGTCTATATAGATCACACTGGGGACAATTTAAACGCATAGATCCAACCTTCTCCAATATATTTTTAATTCAATTTCAGATGGTGATTCTGATGACCCAGATGATCCAGAACCCAAACGCACACTTGTCCCAGCTGCAGACACAGGTAAATGGCAGCTCTATACATTCCAACTCAATCACAAGGAGCAAGAAGGGTTCCAGAAATGACCATTGAAATGTGTTAACCTTTTTAACAGTTTGTCTTTCTCGGAGCTTGGTTAATATTTAACCACTGGTATGACTCATGTAAATTTTGATATTATTGATGATTGCGCCTTTTTGTGATTTACATCACTGTCTGTTGGAGCTTTCAAATGAGAAAAGAGATTCAAATGTTTTTTTAAAGCCACCTTTATCATGCTTAAAGCTCACTGCTTTATTAAACATCAGACATTTCGTGTACAGACTACAGTAAAGGTGGGGCCATTTTTCCACAAGTATTTTTTCACCCCGTGAAACATTCCTCGATTGTTTTTTTTTTAACCGGCTAACCTTCTGTACAATTTCACCCTTCACCACTGTTGTATAGATTCATTTGGTGAGCGCTTTTTTGTGTGAATCTCACACCTCAAGAGCTGTGTGAGCTTGGTCTTATGCTAGTCAAGATCACTCTGTCACTCTGGAGATCCTTGTGTGAGCAAAAGTCCTAGAAATAAAAAGAAGATATTCATTGCCTTTCCTAACATCAGAATCCTCCTTCTATAGTTGTTAATGGATCCACCTGCCATTTCGCTAGAGGTGGCCAGTACCTCCGCACTTGCGTCTTCGTTTCAGAGTTCCTGGAATGGAGAAACCCTACTTCATTATTATTATAACATTGTTCTGAAAATTTGTTAACAAATTATTATGTTTTTAGGACCGGGACAAACAGCTGAAGCAGTGGATGTAAGTGAAAGGTTTCTTTATTGTCAAGTTGTTTCATGTGATTGATTTCATTACTAAAAACATGTTTTTTTTTCAGTGCAACTTTGTGAAAATGTTGATTACAAGTGACATATCAAAACGACAATATTTTTCTGTGCAAGAAACAAAATCAAGAGTACCAAAAACAGGCCTAAATGATATCTTTCAGTCTGCCATCAATAAAGCTATTTCTACTATAAAACAATACGAGGAACAACAAGAAACTAGTGGGAACCATGTAAGTTCTGACGAACCTCCAATTTTTCTTGAATTTCATGATCAGGATGACATTATATCTGAGCAAATGGAACATGAGAAACAACAAGAAATTGAGGAAGAGAAAACTGTTTCCAACATAGAACCAATTGCTTTTAAATTTCCCAATATTGATGAATATTATATGCACGATCCGAGGGATGAAAGAGAAGAGCAGGACAGCAACACGCCCACCTTTTTCAAAGTTGAAATGCTAGATAGTCCGTCGGTGAGCGAAGATAGCTGCGATGATATGGAGGATCAAGAAATTGACGAGCAAGAAATTGAAGAGCAAGAACTTGAAGAGGGAGAGATCGATGACATAGATGAAGAAATCCATAATTTTGCCGGGTTGGTTATTAGCGAACTTAAAAGCCTTAAATCAAAGAAATCAGTTCATTATGTTATTGAGCGTATGACAAATATATTAGTGAAGGCGCATTTGGGGGAGTATGATGGTGTTAGACCGAGTAATGGAAGTAGAATTGATGGTACAAAATATGCTTGATGTAAAAATAGAAACTGCTGGAAGGAAATATTTCTTTAAAGGTTGCAACCTGTAGCGGGCAGAACCTTCAGAGAGAGGTTGCCTTAAGAGGAAGCTAGCAGAACATGCGATATTGAGGACATAGTAAGATGGATAAAACACAGAAGATGTCTGCGTTAAGAGAATGGGTTAACCAAGAATCATAGAAGGTGATTAGACCACAGCAGAGTTGTAGAAAGTTGAATGCCTTATATATATATATATATATATGTGAGGATAATTTATCTAATTAATAATAATCCTTACTTTGCCACCTATTTAAGATATACGAACGCATCTTGTTAAATCGCTTAACCTCAGTAATTGATAATAAGCTCATCACACAACAGGCAGGCTTCAGGCCCGGAAAATCCTGCACAGGACAAATACTTAATCTGACAGAGTACATTGAGGATGGATACCAATCCAATAAAATTACCGGCATAGTTTTTGTGGACCTTACAGCGGCATATGATACTGTGAATCACAGGAAACTGATATCCAAAGTGAAAAACATGACAAACGACCTCAAATTTACAAAAATGATTGCAACATTACTGCAAAACAGAAGATTTGATGTTGAATTCCAGAATACGAAAAGCAGATGGAGGAAACAAAAGAATGGACTGCCTCAAGGAAGCGTTTTGGCCCCTATCCTGTTTAATATATATACGAACGACCAACCACTACCATCAGGCACACAATCATTTATATATGCGGACGATGTCGGACTGGCAACTCAAAATACATCGTTTGATGAAGTTGACCATACTTTAGAAAAAGGATTGAACCTGTTGTCCAAATACTACAAAGAAAACTACCTTAAACCTAACCCATCAAAAACCCAGGTCTCCTACTTCCATCTAAAGAATAAGTTTGCATCAAGGAAACCAGTAATCAGATGGGAAGACCAAGTGCTGCCTCCCAGCGATAACCCCAAATACCTGGGAGTTACCCTTGACCGGTCGCTCACATATAGAGCCCACTGCAACAACACAAAAATGAAAGTGGCTACCCGTAATAATCTACTCCGGAAGCTCGTGGGCACCAACTGGGGTGCGCAGCCACAAGTAATACGTGTAACTGCAATGGCTTTGTGTTTCTCAGCCGGAGAGTACGCAGCCCCGGTATGGGAACGCTCCGCACATGCGAAGCAAGTTGATGTCGCGCTGAATGATACCTGCCGTATTGTATCAGGATGCCTCAAGCCAACGCCCACGGGGCAGTTATATCCTCTTGCAGGCATAGCCCCACCCCACATCAGACGCAAGGTGGCTTCGAGAGTCGAGAGGCAGAAGGCTCTAACGTGCACACAGCACTGCATCTACGGAAGTGGCTTTTCATCACAGCAGCGCCTGAAGTCGAGACACAGCTTCCTTAGTTCCGTGCAGCCCTTGTCTTTGGATCCAGTGGCGAAGAGATTACAAATGTGGAAGGAGGAATGCCCGGAGAGCTTTGTGCAGCCTTCAGAGAGCCTACCCCCAGGAAAGAACCTCGAGTGGCCCGTATGGAGATCCATGAACAGATTGAGGACCAATGTTGGAAGAGCCCGGGCCAGCATGCTGACCTGGGGATTTCTGGGACGGGAGGACTCTACACTATGTGAGTGTGGAGCTCAGCAAACAATGGAGCACCTGCGGTGTTGTCCCTCCTGTCCGACAAGCTGCTCCATGGATGATCTCTTTGCGGGAAACCAAAGAGCTGTAGACATTGCTCGTTACTGGGCCAATACGGTGTGAAGCTGACACGAAGAAGAAGATCTAATTAAAATTTAATACATGACAAAAGAGCGCCGTTATTGTGTATGTCACACCTCAAGGGCCCTCCTAATCATGAATGAGATATTTTAAAAAGGTGCTGTTTGAGTGCTTTCATGCCAAGGTCGAGGATGATATAAATCTGATTGCAAGATTACAAAAGCAGGAGAAAGTTTGATTACTTGTGGCAGCATTATAGCCTTTAAGGTGGCAGGTGGCTTTCAATTCTGCAGCAAAGATAATTTTAAGAGGACGGAAGATAGCCCGTGTCACTCCTCTGTTACGCTGTCTTCACTGGCTGCGTTTCCCAAAGAGAGTAGAGTATAAAGCGTGCCTCATGATATGGAACACTCAGAGGAATGGGCTCGTCTTATCTGGTCAAAGGGACTTTTCAGACACATCGTAATCTGCCCGGATTATCTATGGATTGCCGGGCAAACTGTGTGATAGCTTTCATACATCTCTGTACACTACTGATAAAATTTATGTAAATAAAAATTATTTACAAAAATGTTTTTTTCTTGTATCATTTCCTTATCGATTTGCCTCCTGTATCGTTTGCTAGACAACTTAAGTAAATAAAAAGTTAAGTTGACGCGGGGTGGAAGTCTCCTCACCAGGGTAATTCTTACCTACCGAATATTGGTTACATTTGTATGAAGACTCATCAGCTGTTCACTTGCGGCCATCTTGGATTGACAGGTCTTTATACAAAAATTACCAATATTCGGTAGGTAAGAATTACCGTGATGGGTTGAGGCTGACCACCCATACTGTAAAAAATGGTTCACTTTGCCAATGTCACCCCTGATTCACGGAAGGTCGGCAAGAGTTGTGGGGCTTATGTTCATTTGAGGTTTGGATTTTATTTTTAAGTACGCATTCAGCATTTGTAAGCGCGAACTACTGCACGTGTTGGTTTGTGGGCATACATCTGAGTGCTTTAAATGAATATATCCTTGCAACTTAGATTATAGATGATTATAGATGAGACTTCCAGCCCCTGGGTGGAAGTCTCGATAACTATCTATACATCTTACCATATCTATTTGATGATAGGACAAAATAAGACTTCATCAGCTGATACACTTTCTATAGAACAACAATCAGCTGTTCAGGCACCGCCATGTTTTATTCCGTCCTATCTTCAAATAGGTACAGTAAGATCTGTCGTCATCAGTCGAGACTTCCACCCAAGGTTGATGCATATTGATGTGAAGCTGGTCCACTGAATTGCGAGGCTTTTCATGACAAAGCTCCAGTCTCTCTCTGCAAGGGATCAGCAGAAAATGAAACAGACATTGTTAGTCAGTGCTCAAGGAAAATCAGTAGTGTTTAGAGACTGTGCTTTTGCAGTGGCTGGTTTCGGGTACCTGGAATATGTTTTTTTTTTTTTTTTTTTTTATTTATTTTAAAGAAACACAACAGCACATACAAAGCATAAACTCGCAAAAGAATGAAAAGAAAAATATTTTAAGGCCAATAATAGGTTTCGTTAACTTAAAAATTTCAAAGATACAAACAATCCATATCTACAAATAGCAATACGAAGAGAAAAAAATAAACAAAATAACAAGGTTTAAAATAAAACACAAGAAAAAAAAAAATGTTGCCACTAGATGTCTGAGTATGGGTCAAAGACTGTTGAAGACATGAAGAGGAAGGTGAAGGTCCACCACTAGATCCAGGTAACTTAGATTTTAGACAACTAGGGTCCCTAACAACCTAAAAGAAAATAGTAATTTGTCTTTTCCCTAGCAAACCGGCCGTGTGAGGTCACAATTTTAGTCCAAGAATAAGTGATCGTTAGGTAGATGGTGAGTATAATTCATAAAAGCCGGAATAGAATCACAAAAATCTACGTTACTGGCTAAGACCGGGCGTTAGTCTAGTAGTAATGCTTCGGGCTCGTAAATGAAAGGTCGTGGGTTCGAATCCCGGCTGAGCACAAAAAAATTACAATTTACGGATCTAAATCTAAGCTGCAAAGATATGTATCATTTGAGATTCATATTAAATGCATTCCCACAAGCAGACATACATAATTTCGCGCTTACACATGCTGCATGTGGACATACAATATAAAAACCCCAATCTCAAATGAACATAAGCCCTGCAACTCTTGCCGACCTTCCCTGAAGCAGGGGTGACATTGGCAAAGTGAACCATTTTTTACAGTATGGGTGGTCAGCCGCATACCAACCTATCAGTCAAGGAGTACAAGCAACGGATGAGCGATATAAATCGATATATCAAACGTACTGATATATATATATTTATATTTTTTTTTTTAAATATCGTTTTTTTCCTCGATTTTAATAATATCGATGATTCTTTTGTAGTATCAAAGTAGTATAAAAAAAGTTTTTTATTAATTGAATAAAAAATACCGCCTTTGGAAGGAGAAAGGTAGAAACGCTTTAAAAAAAACGTTTTATAAACCTTCCCTTATAAATACAATTTTGATACTCCAAAAGCAGTATCGAGAAAATATCGATATTTTAAGAAATATGTATCGTTTTTTTTTATATATCGATATTATATCGCCCATCCCTAATGCTGTCATTCATTTCTGTGTAAGGCTCAGTTTAGACACACGAAATTTTTTTGAAAAAGTTTCGATAGTGACGTCAGACAGCGATTTTTAGCGGCAACTATCGGTTTTCCGTCTTCACACACATTTGAACAAAATATTTTTTGAACAAAACAGAATCTTTTTCTTCTAATGGCATTTAGCTGTTGCGGTTTATTCAAACATCGGATTAAAATAATGTAGGAATTAAATTATTTTAATACGTGTTCAGTTTAACTATGCGTCGGTAAAAAAAAAAGAATCACACAGATAATTTAAAATTCATCGTGGTGTTGTACAAACTGATTGAATATTCCAATGTTAGTTGTGAAAATTAAGTACAAGTTCTTAACCTCAAAAATATTTTTATGAAACAGAATGCAATATTGCAATTGTGTCATTAATATTGCATTGGTATTTTATATTGTGTTCACATTATATTGTGTCATTGTTTTTGGCGCTTATTTGCCGAGACCAACATTAAATTTAAAACTTCTCTTGCGACTGAAATTATTTACGACTTATAAAAATAGTTGATTGACATGTTTCTTCCGTGAAAAGTTTCACGGAATCATTTCATAATTAAAACGTTGCAATGGAAAAAAACACCGTCGTGAAATAAAATTGTTTTTAATCCAAAAGTAAGAACAAACTCAATTTAATTATTACCTACTTCCTTTTTCTTTTCAAGGGGTTAACAATTATTTTATATTTTCCACATTGTTTTTAGTTTTCACAGAAAATAAAGGTTTTCGAGTTTTAAATAAACAAAAAAAAATTAAATACCTACCAAAATTGTCGAGTCCATAGCATTATTGTCTTTGACTTTTCAGACATTTTAACTCCGAAGTGGAAATGTCTGAGAACTCAGTCTGACCAACATTACGAAATAAGCGGGTCATGCGGCATTTTTTAAAAATCATCATAATATCAAAATTGCCAGCATCTGTCACTGCGGAGCGGCCATCTTGCTTGACGTCACTATCGAAACTTTTTCAAAAAAATTTCGTGTGTCTAAACTGAGCCTAATCAATATTTTTGTTCAAGTTTTGGGTCAATGAAGGCAGATATTAGGCAATATAAAATACAGAAATTTGTGAAACTTTTAACTTCACTGGTTAATGGTATTTAGTTGAAATCGCGTTGAATTTTTAAGTGAAATATTATTTATACGCTCGCTCTGCATGTAGCAATCACCAGCTATTTCCGTTTGTTGACAGCTGTGGTTGACAGCTGACAGTTTGCATGTACTTGAAAACTTTGTTGTCGATCTAAAAGACATTAAATAATCAACAACAATGCCACAAAAATGTGTCGTTGCAAGCTGTTCTCGCAGAGGAGGTAATATTACACTTATATTTATATCTTGAAGTTTATTCTAAACATCGGATACGATATTTTATCATATTTTTCGTTGCAGATGGAATGCATTGTTTTCCCAAACCTGATGTAAACCCAGACAGATTTCAAGCCTGGGTGAATGTGATCCAGGAGGTGTCTGGGCTCGAGCCTATGTTCGTTTATCGTACTAAACGTGTTTGCCGCATACACTTTGAAGAACACACTTTCCGACATCCCTCGCGAAGACTATTTGCCCATGCAGTGCCTACTCTTCATATTGCCGGTATTTACCATCGAGTTATAACCATTGACAAATAACATCTGTGGACAAGAAGTTTTTTGAACAAAAATAGACATATGTATTTGTCTCAACTTACTTACGAAAATGGTCATTAGTTAGAAAGAGAACAAAGAACTTCACAGTTGCATTTTCGTTTGTACAAAACACTCAACAAAACCCCAAAAAAAAAATCTTGAATGTTGGTACCATTGCAAAAAATGGCTGCCGATTTGACCGGAAATAGCTAAAGTTGACAGATAACACGCGTTATAAATATTGTGATCGCCACAATTGATGCCAGTATTTCATATTTTAAAGTGTATATTCATATTTTAATTTTATCACTCATTTCATTATTACCATTGTGATATTTTATGCGTTATATTTGTAATTGTTGTAATGAAATGAGTGATAAAATTATAATATGAATACCTATACACATTGAAAATATGAAATACTGACATCAATTTTGGCGATCACAATATTTATAACGGGTGTTATCTGTCAACTTTAGCTATTTCCGGTCTAATCGACAGCCATTATTTGCAATGGTACCAACATTCAAGATTTTTTTTTTGTTCTGCCTAGTTTTTTGTTCATATGGAAATGTAACTGTGAAGTTCTTTGTTCTCTTTCTAACTAATGACCATTGTAAGCAAGTTGAGACAGATATATAATATGTCTATTTTCGTTAAAAGAATTTCTTGTCCACTTTTAGTCAATGGTATATTTACTATTTCACATTCCTCAAGCGCTATTCTGCTAAATTTCTTACGACCTTAGTCCGGTCGATAGCTCAGTTGGTAGAGTGCTTGCGTTCCATGGCGTAAGCTCAGGTTCGAATCCCACCAAGGGTGTCAAAAATGATTACCCGTTTCGGTGCTTATTTCAAACCCCAAAATAAAATACTTAAGGTTTACTCAGCCTTCACAAGAAATGAGTACCAGCTCTTTCGGGAGCTGGGAAACCCCCACTTCAACTGAAGTGGTTGGCGTAAGGCCAGCCCCCTTACCTGTAAAAATAAATAGGTTCAAATTGCCACATGCGAGCCCTTCGGGGATAAGGCGGCAAGAAGTTACACTATATGTGTAGATAAGTAAAAAAAAAAAAACCTTATTGTTGGAAAGGCGACGAGATAGCGATTTGTGTCCAAAAATAAGGTGTAGGTACTGTGATTTTTTTTTATCTATGGATTATCTTATATATTAATGTAGTCCAGCTAAGTTTTTTTTTTTTTTTTTTTTTTTTTTTCTCAAATAAATATTTGTATTTGATATGAAAAAGTAAACATTTTAAACGTCATATTCGTTTATGTCACATCAAAATGAATAGGAACTAACTATTTTTAACTCAGATAGTTTTTTTTGTAGACCAGATCTGGGGTAAGTAGTTATTTACCCCTGGTTTTGACCCGTTTCACGATGAAATTTCAATGCTTAAAACCGTAATTTTCACTTCATAATAGGGTAATTTCACTTATTTTTTTTTATTTCATAAAATGGTAGGCTGTATTTTAAAAAAAATATATGTGGCTTAGTTTTTAAATTATAGCTCTTAAAAATTCGCGTATTTTCCATTTCCGCTAAAACAGGTAATTTCTTTATTTGGGCGGATATGACGTCAGATCTTCGGAGCTTAGGTGTCAAATGGCCCAGGTAGCAATAATATGCATGGACATCAAATACTAAAACAGAAAACAAATTCTAATTTTAAAAACCTTAGCCGCCAAAATTACAGATCAACCGCCATTTCTTTCTGTCCTTACATACTTCTTTTATTTCCTCCAGAGACATAACCTAGAATTTGAAAACCTATTTTCAATACTTCACTTTCAAATGTTAATCTCTGTTTGGTGTTGTTTGCAGTTTCCAATACTGTCTCATTGCCCCCTGCAAGAAGCTCTGGAGCTATCCACAATGACCATAACTATGTGAGCACTGTGCCTGTAAATATGAAAGGTATTGTTCTTCTTTTTTTAACAATTAATGTGTTGCGCTTGTTTTAATAAGGAAAATTCGGGTGCTAACGCCTTATGCACTGGAGCATCCCAGCGACAATATTTTATTTTAAAATGTTTTCTTGAGTCATGGTTCTGATATTTTCAATAGAATTTTCAATTATGAAAGCACTTTTGATAACTCAAATTCATTAATTAATTGTGGCTTATCCTTGTGTTAGGTTGGCTGACAACTCGCTCCCCCAGTTCTTGTTTGCCGTATAGGCCAATTCTGTCAAATATGACTTTTTAATGCAGTTGTCTTAAGAATTCTACACAATCTGAGCTAAGAAAAAATGTAAAACTCGATAATGTGAGAGTTGTTTTAGGGCCGGTCTTATAAACATCTGTTAGTTCAATGTCGTACCAAATTTACCGAAATAAAATACAAACGTCACATTTTTCGTCTTATAAGAATCCGTTTGTTTTATTTCCATAAAAGTTACCGACAGATCTAACCGACAGCCGACCCATCGATTAATGGCAGATACCGGCCAGTTAGTTAAGGTTTGAGGTTAGGTCAGCTGTCAAAGCATTGTTTCTTTGCGGTGAGTTTTGCGTTTCATTGGACTACTACGCTCTATCCTGTTGAAGATAATTTCTTCCGAAAGTGATAGATAATTCATTAAAATTGCGCTGTCTTCGTCGTTTTCGTATTTGTCAAAAGCAACTTTAGGTTATGTTTCGTCTTTGACAGCAAACGGATGACGTATGTTCATGAATGCACGTAAAAAATCATCGAAAATATGAGTGCATTATTGAGAACTAACGGACGGTTAAAAAAGCTTTATAGGACGACCATCGGTAAGATCAGTCCGGAAACATCCATCCGTTAGTAACTTGCCGAGATACTTACGGATATTTGGTCTCTCGTTTATAAGACCGGCCCTTAAATATTTTTTAAATCAATTTCCTGTTTTCATAAGACACATTGGTCCAGTACACATGCAAACATTGATCATGTAAAATTAGCTTAATGGTCCTAACGGCAAAGAAGAACTTAGGCAGCGAGCTGTCAGGGCCTTTTCAAATAAAATGCATTCTGCCTGGATTGTCTATGGATTACCGGACAAACTGTGAAAGCTTTTATGCATCTCCACACACTACTGACTTCCCAGCTGATGCCGGATAGAGAAAAACTTAAGACAAACCAGACAGAATGCGTCTAGTGCAGGGGTCGGCAACCTTTTGTGTCGGAAGAGCCAAAAATTACAATTTACAAACTTTCAAAGTTTGTAAAGAGCCACAACTGTTTTCTTACCAACAATAACTAGCGTTGACGGGGGAGGGGGGGAGGGAAAATCAAGTACAAGTGGCTGAGACATATAGTATCGGTTAATCAATTCAGTACGACGTTGAGCATTTTATGTCCTACACCGGCTTATCCTGCTTAATTGATTAAATTTCTTGAAAACAGATTTTTCATATTTACTCAAATACTATTGACGTTATAAAAAAGGCATATATGATAAACAATGTATAATTCTGAAATTTAAAAGAAAATAAATAATATCAAAATATAGCACATACGAAAAAATCAATCAAATTTTGAAAAAAACGTGTTTCCTTAAATATTTTTTTGTTTTAACAATTTTGAAGTTATATTTATTTTTTAACCTTAACAATTTAGATTAAAAAAATAATAAACCCACCTGAGTTTTTTCATTACTGTCACTCTTTTACTAAGACTTTTAAATAAGGTTTGTGAGCGCTTACACGCTTAAAGCGCGCTTCCCTAACACGGCATGTAAAAGGTAGTCGTCTTCTTTGACTCATCTAATTTTGTAAAACTTGTTATTCCACAGAAAAATCTGCCGAATCTTCGCAGAAGAAGAGTGTTGCCAATCTGCCAGCATCACCTCCCAGTCCAACTTCTAACAATTATTCAGATGATGATTCTGATGATGACCCAGATTATCTAGACCCCAAACGCAAACGTGGCACAGCTACAGACACAGGTAAACGGCATCTCTATGTCTTCTGTAGATTCAAGACATTCAGAACATGAAAAGAGCTCAATTACCTTTTTACCACTAAAATTTATCAAATTACTTCTAAAGCTGGCCGCATACACTCGTTTTCCGTATTCAATTTCCTAATTCGTTTTCTGTACTCGGACATCCGAATGCATGGAATTAGTAGAAAATACATTAACTGACGCACACGTTTGCTTTTTTCCGAACGGAATAAATTCCGCACATACGTTTCGAGTGCAAGCCGGCGCGTTCGGAGAAACCTACTGGAAAAAACCTAATGACGTCATGCGGAACGCAGCGCTTGCATACATTTTGTTTGAGCTGGCACATACGTTCGGAAATTTCTATTCAGTATCGCGCCAGCGCCGCGCGCATCTGACGTATTCTCTGTTTTGTTACGCATAGAATATCGCATACAAATCTCATAGATTCTCCGAGTATTCAGTGGATGTACCCAAAACCGACGTTTCTTTTTTATTATAAACAGAACTGCAATTGCTAATAATTCATTGTGCATTAAAAACGCTATCACCATCTGTACTGACGTGTGTATATTCCGAATGAAGAAAAATGAACATTTGAACTTGTCTCACAGAATTCCAATTCAAAATTCCGCATTAGGAAATTAAATACGGAAAATGTGTGTATGCGACCAGCCTTAAAGTATTCAATTCAAAATAAAGAATGTATGGGAAAAAAAAAGCGAAGCCTAACTAAAAATTGACCGAAGGGCCTAGCAACCAACCATGCGACAGCACGGTTGGCTGTTATTATCTATATAAATATAGATCACACTGGTGACAATTTAAACGCATAGAGCCAACCTTCTCTTTAATATATTTTTAATTCCATTTCAGATGATGATTCTGATGACTCACATGAACCAGAACCCAAACGCAAACGCAAACTTGTCACAGCTACAGACACAGGTAAATGGCATCTCTATACATTCCAACTCAATCACAAGGAGCAAGAAGGGTTCCAGAAGTGACCATTGAAATGTGTTAACCTTTTTAACAGACTATCTTTCTCGGAGCTTGGTTTATATTTAACCACTTGATATGTCTCATGTAAATTTTGATGTTATTGATGATTACCATAGATTTTTGTTTTAATATTTTCCATTAATTAATTAAGCACGGCTGATGATAACATATTTTTTTACCACTTTTTGATTAGTGTCAGGTTTCTAAATTTAAAAACACTAGGGGCTACGCCCCTGGCTGCTACGCAGCCCAACCCCTTAACATTTGGAGAATCTGTATATTGCGCATAGTTTACTCACGTTATAATTCGTAATATTAAAAAAAACATGTAAAATAAAAACATGCAGTTTTTGTAAAAGAAAATTTAAATTTTGTAGGCTTTGATAAAATAAAATTTACGGAAGCTTACCATTCAAAAATTAAAAGACACAGGGATTATCCCGCATTGTAAACGGTTGTACATACTGTTATAGATACATCAATAGTGTATGCAAATCTTGATTTAATATCAATATTTCTATATTCTCATTTGCCCACCCTATGATCTGTCATTCATCGGGATTATCATGCACCGTAAATGGTTATAGATTTTATCAGAATAAGTTAATCGACACTGTTAGAAAATATCGATTCGATATAGGAAGGCACATCGATATATGAATGCCATTAAAAATATATCGGAAATCTGATAGATTGGTATGAAACTGAACCCCATGCTGTATACACCTAGTTCACTTTTGCCAATGCCACCCTGGCTTCCGGGAAGGGCGTAGGGCGGTTTGTGTGAGGTTTGTTTTTTGTGCACATGCAGCAAGTGTAAACACGATCGTGCTTGCTTGTAGGACTGCATGTAATATGAATCTTAAATGTACAATACCTTTGGAACTTTCGTTGAATCATATGTTGGCATGAGGCTGACCACCCTGTAAACAATGATTCACTTCTCGAATTTCACCCCTGTGTCAGGGAAGGTCGCCAAGAGTTGCAGGTCTTATGTTCATAAAAGATTGGGTTTCTATGTTGTTAGTCCACATCTAGCATTTGCAGGCGTGAGCTTATAGGAACGGGTCTGCTTGTGGGAATGCATTTAATATGAATCTCAATTTAATATATCTTTGCAACTTAAATTATATAGACCTAAACTAAATAATTTCCTTGACTTATAGGTTAGTATGCGGCTGACCACCCATACTGTAAAAAATGGTTCACTTTGCAAATTTCACCTATTTTTGAGGGAAGTTCGGCAAGAGTTGCAGGGCGAATGTTAATTTGATATAAGGTTATTATGTTCTAAGTCATCATGGGGCATGTGTAAACGCGTACTTATACCTGTCTACTTGTGGGAATGCATTTAATATGAATGTCAAATGTAATGTATTGTGCAACATAGATAATAGATTATATAGGTATTAGGTAGTATATCTCTCAAAAAGCTTGTACGTATTTGAAAATATTTGATGAGAAAAAATAATTACTGACAATTTTGTTGAAAAATTATATGCAAAATCTTCTTCTGCCATGATCTGTATTTCTAAAAACTGGTTTGCGTCCCCGCTCGAATTTTTAAATATTTATTAGAGAACGCAAAATAGATCGATGAATTGCATTCCTTTCAAATTTATTAAAAAAAAGGGACAAAGAAAAAAAAAAAAAAAAAAAAAAAAAAAACAAAAACAAACATTTCATCTCCAGGCCCGAACCCGGGTCCTTCTGCATCAAAGACGCGGACGTTACCGCTAGCCCACGACGCCCTTGCGGGGTAGTGAGAAAATTGTTGTACATATTCAGAATGTTTTTCCAGGCATATTTATTATCGTTTACTGTTATTTTCGCGAACTACATAATGTTTACATCGACAGTGTTTAAAAATATCGATTTAAAATAGAGATATCGATCCATTGATGCAATCAAAAATATATCGGAAATCGGAAATACTATGTTTTTTTAGTGCACATACAGCATGTGTAAGCGCGACAGTACACGTGTCTGCTTGTGGGAATGCGTGTAATAAGAATCCTGAATGTACTATATCTTTGCAACTTATTTGAGATTCTTATGTTGTAAGTTCACATGCGTTAAATTTCATGAATCTCATTTTTCAGAATCAGAATTTCATTCATCAGTTTTTTTTTGTCAAAAATTATATTTGTTATGAATTGAGTTAATGTTTAGCGCCTCTATGTTCTAATTTATGTACATAGTTTTGTATGTAAAAAATATTTGTTTAAAAATAGGATAGCGCCTCTATATAATTACAATTTCTATACATAAAATATGAGGTTTGTATTGCTTAAATACATTTTATTTTCGCACACTGCCGAGCAGGCAGTTTAGCGTAATCGGCTAGACCACCGGTTCTTTCGGCGGCCCCGCCCGGGAGACGCGGGTTCGATCCTCGCGGCGAGACATTTTGAAAATTGAAAATTTGAAAGTCCAAACGAAAGACGACGACGAAGGAGAATATAATAAAGGATTCTCGCATTAAAAGTCATGACTGCAGATTCAAATGTTTTTTCAAAGCCACCTTTATCATGCTCGAAGCTCACTGTTTTATTAAACATCAGACTTTTCGTGTACAGACCACAGTAAAGGTGGGGCCATTTTTCCACAAGTATTTTTTCACTCCGTGAATCTTTCCTCGATTGTTTTTTTTTTAACCGGTTTCCCTTCTGTAAAATTTCACTCTTCACCGCTGTTGTATAGATTCATTTGGTGAGTGCTTTTTTGTGTGAATCTCACACCTCAAGAGCTGTGTGAGCTTGGTCTTATGCTAGTCAAGATCACTCTGTCACGCTGGAGATCCTTGTGTGAGCAAAAGTCCTAGAAATAAAAAAAAGATATTAATTGCCTTTCCTAACATCAGAATCCTCCTTCTATAGTTGTTAATGGATCCACCTGCCATTTCGCTGGAGGTGGCCAGTACCTCCGCACTTGCGTCTTCGTTTCAGAGTTCCTGGAATGGAGAAACCCTACTTCATTATTATTATAACATTGTTCTCAAAATTTGTTAACAAATTATTATGTTTTTAGGACCGGGACAAACAGCTGAGGCAGTTGATGTAAGTGAAAGGTTTCTTTATTGTCAAATTATTTCATGTGATTGATTTCATTAATAAAACTTTGTTTTTTTTTCAGTGCAACTTAGTGAACTCGTTGATTACAAGTGACAAATCAAAACCACAATATTTTTCTGCCCAAGAAACAAAATCAAGAGTACCAAAAATGTCTGCAGGAATACAAACAGGCCTAAATGATATCTTTCAGTCTGCTTTTCATAAACCTCTTTCTACTATAAAACAATACGAGGAAAAACAAGAAACTAGTGGGAACCATGTAAGTTCTAACAAACCTCCAATTTTTCTTGAATTTCATGATCAGGATGAAATTATATCTGAACAAATGGAACATAAAAAACAGCAAGAAAATGTGGAAAAAAAAATTGTTTCCAACATAGAACCAATTGCTTTTAAATTTCCCAATACCGATGAATATTATATGCACGATCCGATAAATGAAAGAGAAGAGCAGGACAGCAACATGCCCATCTTTTACAAAGTTGAAGTGCTAGATAGTCCGTCGGTGAGCGAAGATAGCTGCGATGATATGGAAGACCGAGAAATTGAAGAGCAAGAACTTGAAGAGGGAGAGATCCAAGACAAAGATGAAGAAATCCATAATTTGGCCGGGTTGGTTATTAGCGAACTTAAAAGCCTTAAATCAATGAAAACAGTTAATTATGTTATCAAACGTGTGACAAATATATTAGTGAAGGCGCATTTAGGGAAGTATGATGATGTTAGACCGAGCAATGAAAGTAGAATTGATGGTACAAAATATGCTTGATGTAAAAATAAAAACTGCTGGAAGGAAATATTTCTTTGGCGGTAACCTCTAGCGGGCAGAACCTTCAGAGAGAGGTTGCCTTAAGAGGAAGCTAGCAGAACTTGCGATATTGAGGACATAGTAAGATGTATAAAACACAGAAGATGTCTGCGTTAAGAGAATGGGTTAACCAAGAATCATAGAAGGTGATTAGACCACAGCAGAGTTGTAGAAAGTTAAATGTCTTCATGCCAAGGTCGAGGATGATACAAATCTGATTGCAAGATTACAAAAGCAGGAGAAAGTTTGATTATTTATGGCATCGTTATAGCCCTTAAGGTGGCAGGTGGCTTTCAATTCTGCAGCAAAGATAATTTTAAGAGGATGAAAGATAGACCGTGTCACTCCTCTGTTACGGTGTCTTCACTGGCTGCGTTTCCCAAAGAGACTAGAGTATAAAGCTGTCCTCATGATATGGAACACTCAGAGGAATGGGCTAGTCTTATCTAGTCAAAGGGACTTTTCAGACACATCGTAATCTGCCCGTTTTATCTATGATTGCCGGGCAAACTGTGTGAAACCTTTTATACATCTCTGTACACTACTGACTTTCGAACCGGCGCCGGATAGACAAAACTGGGCAGAATTTATGTAAATAAAAATTATTTACAAAAATGTTTTTTTCTTGTATCATTTCATTATTGTTGTGCCTCCTGTATCGTTTGCTAGACAACTTAAGGAAATAAAAAGTTAAGTTGACCAGGGCTGGAAGTCTCCTCATCCCGGTAATTCTTACCTATCAAATATTTTTTACATTTGTATGAAGACTCATCAGCTGTTCACTTGCGGCCATCTTGGATTGACAGGTCTTCATACAAATATTACCGATATTCGGTATGTAAGAATTATCGTGATTCCTTGACTTATAGGTTGGTATGAGGCTGACCACCCATACTGTAAAAAATGGTTCACTTTGCCAATGTCACCCCTGTTTCAGGGAATGTCGGGAAGAGTTGCAGGGCTTATGTTCATTTGAGTTTGGATTTTATTTGTAAGTACACAATCAGCATCTGTAAGCGCGAACTACACGTGTTTGTTTGTGGGCATACATCTGAGAGCTTTGAATGAATATATCCTTGCAACTTAGATTATAGATAGATGAGACTTCCAGCCCCGGGGCGGAAGTCTCGATGACTGTCTATAGATCTTACCATATCTATTTGATTATAGGACAAAATTAAACTTTATCAGCTGATACACTTTCTATAGAACAACAATCAGCTGTTCAGGCACCGCCATGTTTTATTCCGTCCTATCTTCAAATAGGTACAGTAAGATCTATCGTCATCCGTCGAGACTTCCACCCAAGGTTGATGCATATTGATGTCAAGCTGGTCCTCGGAATGGCAAGGCTCTTCATGAAAGAACTCCAGTCTACATTAAAGTAAGTACTCCCTGCAAGGGATCAGCAGAAAATGAAACAGAGACATTGTTTATTAATTAAATAAACTAAGTTTTAATTCACTTTTATAATTTAGTAAACCACCAAACCCTTAAAAATATTAGAGACAGTGTTAGTCAGCGCTCAAAGAATATCAGTAGTGTTTAGAGACTGGTTTTGCAGTGGCTGGTTTTGGATACCTGGAACATGTTATCGGTCAAAGGCGTTGAAGACATGAAGAGGAAGGTGAAGGTCCACCACTAGATCCAGGCAACTTAAATTTTGTAGACTCTAGGGTCCCTAACAACCAAAAAGAAAATATTAATTTGTCTTTTCGCTGGCAAACCGGCCGTGTGAGGTTACAAGTTTAGTCCAAGAATAAGTGATCGTTAGTTAGATGGTGAGTAAAATTCTTAAATGCCGGGATCGAATCACAAAAAATCTACTTAACAGGCTAAGACCAGTCGTTAGTCTAGTGGTAATGCTTTGGGCTCGTAAATGAAAGGTCGTGGGTTTGAATCCAGGCTGAGCACAAAAAAAATACCATTTACGGATTAGCGATATCACAGAGTCTCGATTTATCAAAAGTACTGATATATGTATAAGTATATATATCTCTATGATTTATATATATATATATCTTTATGATATATATATATTTTGAAATATCGATATTTTCCTCGATATTAATAATATCGATGATTCTAAATAAATTTTGAAGTATCAAAGTTGTTTAATTTTTTTTTTAATTGAATAAAAAATACTGCCCACAGATGCTGTCTTTGGAAGGAAAAAGATAGAAACGCTTTAAAAAAAACTTTTTATAAACTAATCTAATCTATTATATTATCTTGGTTTGTAGCAGTTACTTCGTGAAAGTTCATTTTAATAGATTAAAATAAAATATTCTTTGTTAAAATTCACATGAGTTTTTTTTTTTTTTTTTTAAAAACACTACCGGTTTCCCTCATGTCATAATGTATTGTATGTTAGTTTATATTTACACCTGAAGATGGGAGGTATTGCTTCTCCCGAAACCGGTAGTGTTTTTAAAAAGTAAAAACTCAAGTGAATTTTAACAAAGAATATTTTATTTTAATCTAATCTAATCTAAGCTGCAAAGATATATATCATTTAAGATTTATATTAAATGCATTCCCACTAGCAGACATGTATGATTTCGCGCTAACACATGCCGCATGTGCACCTACAATATAAAAACCCAATCTCAAACGAACATAAGCCTTGCAACTCTTGCCGTCCTTCCCTGAAACAGGAGTGACATTGGCAAAGTGAACCATTTTTTACAGTATGGGTGGTCAGCCGCATAACAACCTATAAGTCAAGGAACCTTACTATAAACCTTACACATAAATACAATTTTGATACTCCAAAAGCAGTATCGAGATAAATATCGATATTTTGAGAAATATATATCGTTTTTTTATAAATCGATATTATATTGCCCATCCCTAATGCTGTCGTTCATTTGAAAAGTTTCTCAGCTCTGTGTACTTACCTAATAAATATTTTTGTTCAAGTTTTGGGTCAATGAAGGCAGATATTAGAAAATATAAAATACAGGAATTTGTAAAAATTGTAATTTTACTGGTTTATGGTATTTAGTTTAAATCGCCATGTCTAATTCATGGTTGAATTATTAAATGAAATGTTATTTATAAGCTCGCTCTGTATGTAGCAACGATCAGCTATTTCCGTTCGGTATTTCCGTTTCAGCTATTTCCAGCGGGAAATAGCTGAGCGGAGCGTAGTGAAATAGTTTTGGCCTTCCATTGCGAAAGAGTTTTAAAAAATAATGGTATTTGCCTTCCACAGCCAACGAGCTCGGCGGAGTGAGCTAGGCGGGAAATGAGATGAGTCAGATGAAAGAGTTGTTTGCCTTCCATCTACAGCTGGCTTAGCGGAGCCAACTAGTGTGTGACAGCTCGTTGCAGCCTACGCCCAGATCAAACGTTTTAATTATTAATAAAAAAAGTTTTTTTTTTTGTTTCGAAAAATAAAAAGTAATGTATTATTTTGCTTTAATACATTAAAAGTAGATGTTGGAAATAAAACATACATTTTAATATTTTCAAATTTATAAAATAATGTATGATGTGCAGTGTGTGACAGCTCGTTGCAGCCTACGCCCAGATCAAACGTTTTAATTATTAATAAAAGAGTTTTTTTTTGTTTCGAAACATAAAAAGTAATGTATTATTTTGCTTTAAACATAAAAAGTAGATGTTGGAAATAAAACATACATTTTAATATTTTCAAATTAATAAAATAATGTATGATGTGTTTTTGTAAATCATGTATGATGTGTTTTATCGCTGTCACGCAACTGCGCGGGTTGGCGCGGGGGGCACGGGGGAGCGGAGTCAGTTGAAAACTAGCGGCCGAGACCATGACACAGCGGACCCATTTTTACTCGCTCAGTCAGCTCCGCTCACTCCGCTGTCGGTGGAAGCACTTCTATGAAATTTACTGTTGCTAGTCGAGCGGAGTCCGTACGGAGTCCGCTGGAAACTCGCTCAACTCTGCTAACACTTTTGTAACTCTTTGTACTCGCTCAGTCCGCTCCGCTGACTCGCTGTCGGTGGAAGCACTTCTATGAAATTTACTGTTGCTAGTCGAGCGGAGTCCGTACGGAGTCAGCTCCGCTCGCAGTGGAAAGCGGGCATGAAGACAGCCTGACAGGTGCTAGCCTGACAGCTGGGGAAATCTGGGGATGTAAACGAAAAAACCCGTTTCCCAAAATGTATGAATTATTTTTTTTTTAGAGAAAAAATTATATTTTAACAATTTATAGGTATAAAAACATTTAAAGACCAAATGCGTTCACAAATAAACTTAATTAATCTTTCGCAAACAAAAATATACACGAAAAGGCGTATCCTTCACATATTCATAAAGCTTTGTAAATGCCTTTATGTCAACTGTTTGTGAAAAACGAAATCATAGACAGTATTTTTTTACGACTGATTATGTTGACTAGGGATGTACTCAAGCATAATCAGCAATAAAATTTGGGAGATTCTACCCAAGCCATAGAGAAAAAAATTGTCGAAATTTTCATAGTCATATGAAAAATCATATTTTCTGCGATGGAAGATTGTGAAAAAACGAAATCATAGACTGTATTTTTTTACGACTGATTATGTTGACTAGGGATGTACTCAAGCATAATCAGCAATAAAATTTGGGAGATTCTACCCAAGCCATAGAGAAAAAAATTGTCGAAATTTTCATAGTCATATGAAAAATCATATTTTCTGCGATGGAAGATTGTGAAAAAACGAAAACATAGACTGTATTTTTTTACGATTGATTATGTTAACACTAGAGATGTACTAAAGCATAATCAGCAATAAAATTTAGGAGATTCTACCCAAGCCATAGAGAAAAAAAATGCCGAAATTTTCATAGTTATATGAAAAATCATATTTTTGCGATGGAAGATTGTGAAAAAACTAAATCATAGACTGTATTTTTTTACGACTGATTATGTTGACTAGGGATGTATTCAAGCATAATCAGAAATAAAATTTGGGAGATTCTACCCAAGCCATAGAGAAAAAAATTGTCGAAATTTTCATAGTCATATGAAAAATCATATTTTCTGCGATGGAAGATTGTGAAAAAACGAAAACATAGACTGTACTTTTTTACGATTGATTATGTTAAAAAAGGTTGTACTCAAGCATAATAAGCAATAAAATTTGGGAGATTCTACCCAAGCCATAGAGAAAAAAATTGTCGAAATTTTCATAGTCATATGAAAAATCATATTTTTTGCGATGGAAGATTGTGAAAAAACGAAAACATAGACTGTATTTTTTTACGATTGATTATGTTAACAAGAGATGTATTCAAGCATACTAAGCAATAAAATTTGGGAGATTCTACCCAAGCCATAGAGAAAAAAAATGCTGAAATTTTCATAGTTATATGAAAAATCATATTTTTGCGATGGAAGATTGTGAAAAAACTTAATCATAGACTGTATTTTTTTACGACTGATTATGTTAACTAGAGATGTATTCAAGCATAATAAGCAATAAAATTTGGGAGATTCTACCCAAGCCATAGAGAAAAAAATTGTCGAAATTTTCATAGTTATATGAAAAATCATATTTTTGCGATGGAAGATTGTGAAAAAACTAAATCATAGACTGTATTTTTTTACGACTGATTATGTTGACTAGGGATGTACTCAAGCATAATCAGCAATAAAATTTGGGAGATTTTACCCAAACCATAGAGAAAAAAATTGTCGAAATTTTCATAGTTATATGAAAAATCATATTTTTGCGATGGAAGATTGTGAAAAAACTAAATCATAGACTGTATTTTTTTACGAATGATTATGTTGACTAGGGATGTATTCAAGCATAATCAGAAATAAAATTTGGGAGATTCTACCGGGAGAGAAAAAAAATGCTGAAATTTTCATAGTCATATGAAAAACCATATTTTTGCGATGGAAGATTGTGAAAAAACTAAATCATAGACTGTATTTTTTTACGACTGATTATGTTGACTAGGGATAAACTCAAGCATAATAAGCAATAAAATTTGGGAGATTCTACCCAAGCCATAGAGAAAAAAAATGTCGAAATTTTCATAGTCATTTGAAAAATCATATTTTATGCGATGGAAGATTGTGAAAAAACGAAAACATAGACTGTACTTTTTTTACGATTGATTATGTTAATTAAGGTTGTAATCAAGCATAATAAGCAATAAAATTTGGGAGATTCTACCCAAGCCATAGAGAAAAAAAATGTCGAAATTTTCATAGTTATATGAAAAATCATATTTTTGCGATGGAAGATTGTGAAAAAACTAAATCATAGACTGTATTTTTTTACGACTGATTATGTTGACTAGGGATGTACTCAAGCATAATAAGCAATAAAATTTGGGAGATTCTACCCAAGCCATAGAGAAAAAAAATGTCGAAATTTTCATAGTCATTTGAAAAATCATATTTTATGCGATGGAAGATTGTGAAAAAACGAAAACATAGACTGTACTTTTTTACGATTGATTATGTTAATTAAGGTTGTAATCAAGCATAATAAGCAATAAAATTTGGGAGATTCTACCCAAGACATAGAGAAAAAAAATGTCGAAATTTTCATAGTCATTTGAAAAATCATATTTTCTGCGATGGAAGATTGTGAAAAAACGAAAACATAGACTGTATTTTTTTACGATTGATTATGTTAATTAAGGTTGTACTCAAGCATAATAAGCAATAAAATTTGGGAGATTCTACCCAAGCCATAGAGAAAAAAATTGTCGAAATTTTCATAGTCATATGAAAAGTCATATTTTCTGCGATGGAAGATTGTGAAAAAACGAAAACATAGACTGTATTTTTTTACGATTGATTATGTTAACTAGAGATGTATTCAAGCATAATAAGCAATAAAATTTGTGAGATTCTACCCAAGCCATAGAGAAAAAAATTGTCGAAATTTTCATAGTCATATGAAAAATCATATTTTCTGCGATGGAATATTGTGAAAAAACGAAACCATAGACTGTATTTTTATACGATTGATTATGTTAACTAGAGATGTACTAAAGCATAATAAGCAATAAAATTTGGGAGATTCTACCCAAGCCATAGAGAAAAAAAATGTCGAAATTTTCATAGTTATATGAAAAATCATATTTTTGCGATGGAAGATTGTGAAAAAACTAAATCAAAGACTGTATTGTTTTACGACTGATTATGTTGACTAGGGATGTACTCAAGCATAATCAGCAATAAAATTTGGGAGATTCTACCCAAGCCATAGAGAAAAAAAATGCTGAAATTTTCATAGTCATATAAAAAATCATATTTTTTGCGATGGAAGATTGTGAAAAAACGAAAGCATAGACTGTATTTTTTTACGATTGATTATGTTAACTAGAGATATACTCAAGCATAATAAGCAATAAAATTTGGGAGATTATACCCAAGCTATAGAGAAAAAAATTGTCGAAATTTTCATAGTTATATGAAAAATCATATTTTTGCGATGGAAGATTGTGAAAAAACTAAATCATAGACTGTATTTTTTTACGAATGATTATGTTGACTAGGGATGTATTCAAGCATAATCAGAAATAAAATTTGGGAGATTCTACCGGGAGAGAAAAAAAATGCTGAAATTTTCATAGTCATATGAAAAACCATATTTTTGCGATGGAAGATTGTGAAAAAAGTAAATCATAGACTGTATTTTTTTACGACTGAATTTGTTGACTAGGGATGTATTCAAGCATAATCAGCAATAAAATTTGGGAGATTCTACCGGGAGAGAAAAAAAATGCTGAAATTTTCATAGTCATATGAAAAACCATATTTTTTGCGATGGAAGATTGTGAAAAAACGAAATCATAGACTGTATTTTTGTACGACTGATTATGTTACTTAGGGATGTATTCAAGCATATTGAGCAATAAAATTTGGGAGATTCTACCCAAGCCATAGAGAAAAAAAATGCTGAAATTTTCATAGTCATATGAGATTTCATTTTTTTTGCGATGGAAGATTGTGAAAAAACGAAATCATAGACTGTATTTTTTTACGATTGATTATGTTAACTAGAGATGTAATCAAGCATATTGAGCAATAAAATTTGGGAGATTCCACCCAAGCCGTAGAGAAAAAAAATATTTAAATTTTCATAGTCATTTGAAATTTCATATTTTTTGCGATGGAAGATTGTGAAAAAATGAAATCATAGACTGTATTTTTTTACAATTGATTATGTTAACTAGGGATGTACTCAAGCATAATCAGTACTAAAATTTGGGAGATTCTACGCAAGCCGAAGAGAAAAAATTATGGGGATGCTTTTGAAATTGAAAGCCGTATGAATCCAGTTGGAATCTAACTTATCATAAATATTTTATTTTATTTTATTTTATTTAATCAAAAAAAACATTACCATTTATTAAAAAAGAACAGTCTGTGAGCTGTGAGTTCGCGTTCTGTAAGAACAAGATCATCGTCATCATCATACTCCCCGCTGAAGAAGCCCATCGTAGGAATGGTCGAAACGTCCGAAAGCTCCAGCTCCCACAGACCACGGTTACCGATCCCGGAAAATATCACTCTATCAAAAATAGACCGTTCTTTATTATAAATGGTAATGTTTTTTTTTTATTAATTAAAATATAAAAAAAGTTAAATTCCAACTGGATTCACACGGCTTTCAAACTGGAAAGTATTCCCATAATGAAATTAGATAATATTTTTAATATTTTGGATAGTTGGGGCATTAACACTGTAAAAATTTATATTTTCTTTAGTTATTCAAACTCTGTTATATTTTCACTCTGTTTCATTTTTTTAAGTTTTAGACACAAACGTTTTCGATTACGCAGTAATCATCATCAGGTGGTAAAAATTATCGTTGTATATTTTTGAACCAATATTAAAAATATTAAAAATGTACAAAATGTTCAAAATGCTCTCTTAAAATTAATTGCTCCCATAAATGTGTATAACCAAAGGCAGAATATACCATTTTTATTCCAATCATTAAATGTCTTGCCTATTAAGGGTATACTATGGAACATAATTATATGTCAACAATTGTTTAATGATAAATATAAAAATAAACTAGAGCATGTGTACCAAACAAGATTTACATCTAATGAAGGACTAGTTGTGCCAAGAATTAATAACAAATATGGACAAAGAACGTTGGATTACCTTGTGCCAAAAATATTTAATTTGTTGCCAAAGGACTTTAAAAAGGAATCTACAAACATTAATAAAATTATAATATCTTTGAAGATTTGGCTGGGAGAAAGAACTTTTTTATATTAATTACCTTAACTATATTTGTGTTTTTACTCTACTCTTGTCTCCTAATTTTAACTTTAATTTACTTTTTATTTCATACTAGCACTAAATACTAAGACTTATATTTTTTAATTTGATTGTTGCACCCGATGACAAACTGAAATTTTTTGGTTTATCGGGACAAAAATGTTTAATTTTTAAGATTTATATTTCTTGTAAAAATTGTTTATGAAATAAAAAAAAAAAAAAAAAAAAAAAAAAAAAAACATTTTCTTCTCTATGGCTTGGGAAGAATCTCCCTAATTTTATTGCTTTATATGCTTGATTACATCTCTAGTTAACATAATCAATCGTAAAAAAATACAGTCTATGATTTCGTTTTTTCACAATCTTCCATCGCAAAAAGTATGAAATTTCATAAGACTATGAAAATTTCAGTATTTTTTTTCTCTATGGCTTGGGTAGAATCTCCCAAATTTTATTGCTCAATATGCTTGATTACATCTCTAGTTAACATAATCAATCGTAAAAAAATACAGTCTATGGTTTCGTTTTTTCACAATCTTCCATCGCAAAAATATGAAATTTCATAGGACTATGAAAATTTCAGCATTTTTTTTCTCTATGGCTTGGGTAGAATCTCCCAAATTTTATTGCTGATTATGCTTGAATACATCCGTAGTTAACATAATCAATCGTAAAAAAATACAGTCTATGGTTTCGTTTTTTCACAATCTTCCATCGCAAAAAATATGAAATTTCATAGGACTATGAAAATTTCAGCATTTTTTTTCTCTACGGCTTGGGTAGAATCTCCCGAATTTTATTGCTGATTATGCTTGAATACATCCGTAGTTAACATAATCAATCGTAAAAAAATACAGTCTATGGTTTCGTTTTTTCACAATCTTCCATCGCAAAAAAAATGAAATTTCATATGACCATGAAAATTTCAGTATTTTTTCTCTCTATGGCTTGGGTAGAATCTCCCAAAATTTATTGCTCAATATGCTTGATTACATCTCTAGTTAACATCATCAATAGTAAAAAAATGCAGTCTATGATTTCGTTTTTTCACAATCTTCCATCGCAAAAAGTATGAAATTTCATAAGACTATGAAAATTTCAGCATTTTTTTTCTCTATGGCTTGGGTAGAATCTCCCAAATTTTATTGCTCAATATGCTTGATTACATCTCTAGTTAACATCATCAATTGTAAAAAAATGCAGTCTATGATTTCGTTTTTTCACAATCTTCCATCGCAAAAAGTATGAAATTTCATAAGACTATGAAAATTTCAGTATTTTTTTTCTCTATGGCTTGGGTAGAATCTCCCAAAATTTATTGCTCAATATGCTTGATTACATCTCTAGTTAACATAATCAATTGTAAAAAAATACAGTCTATGATTTCGTTTTTTCACAATCTTCCATCGCAAAAAGTATGAAATTTCATAAGACTATGAAAATTTCAGCATTTTTATTCTCTATGGCTTGGGTAGAATCTCCCAAATTTTATTACTCAATATGCTTGATTACATCTCTAGTTAACATAATTAATCGTAAAAAAATACAGTCTATAATTTCGTTTTTTCACAATCTTCCATCGCAAAAAGTATGAAATTTCATATGACTATGAAAATTTCAATTTTTTTTTCTCTATGGCTTGGGTAGAATCTCCCAAATTTTATTGCTGATTATGCTTGATTATGTTACTAATTAACATAATCAGTAGTAAAATTGTAGTGTCTATGTTTTAGTTTTTTCAATAATTTGCATTTTACTAAAAGTGCTCTAGTTATTGATTGCCGAGATTTTTATTACATTTTATTTAATTTTGTAGTAGATTATTGTATAATTATTCATTTGGTATAGTTTTATAAGTACTTTTTATTGTTTTATTGCTTTTTAATTAAGTTTAAATTATTTATTTTTTAATATGGGGAATTTTTGTTCAACCGTCAGGCCATCCCAACTGTCAGGCTGGCACCTGTCAGGCTGTCTTCACACCGGTTGTTGACAGCTGTGGTTGACAGCTGACAGTTTGCATGTACTTGAAAAGTTTGTTGTCGATCTACTCTGTGTTGTCGATCTAAAAGACATTAAATAATCAACAACAATGCCACATAAATGTGTCGTTGCAAGCTGTTCTCGCAGCGGAGGTAATATTTCACTTATTATTATATCTTGAAGTTTATTTTAAACAAACAAGAGTGGAGGTCGTGAAAGAATTTGATTATCTGGGAAGCAAGTTTGAGTCGAATGGGAAATTGACGAAAGAATTGGAAAAGCGCGCTAGTAGAGGAAGAAGTGTACTTTATTTATTTAACAAATATATACATGACTGACAGTGAGACACCAAAACGTCACAATACATATAACATGGCAGACATACGAGAACAATATACAGATCCACAGATACATTATTCTACGCATCCATACGTCGTTCTAATATACATACAGACTAGATAGTAAGCGATCCACACCAGTTGTAAATATATCCAGGTGTGGGGCTGAGGAGGCCAGAGTATTGAGCAGCGACAGGGCACGCACTACCCAAGACTGACGGAGAACATTGGTTCGGCAGGCGGGGATCATGAAAAGATCATGACTTCTTGCTCTATTATAATTGCTGGGGGCGTAAAGCTGTAGAGTCCGTCCCAGCAGTGGCGAGCAATCAATTTTTCCACGAAGTAAGTTAATTATAAATTTGAGAAGGGCCATATCTCGTCTCAACTCTAATGAATAGAATCCGAGATGACCTTGAAGAAACTTTGTGGGGTATAAAAATGGATAATACCCAAAGTTGCTTTTATAGAGGTGCCTTAAAAATGCTTTTTGCACCTGTTCTAAAATCAGAATATTTATTTATTTATTCATTCTTTAACGGCACATTGTGCCTTTTACATGTATACAAAAATAGAAATAAAAATACAATACAGACATAAAAGTATCAAAATAAAACAGATTCCTACAAAATAAAGCTTACAATAAGATTACTACAGAATAAAAGTAGAAGATATTTATGCAAAAAGTAAGAAGATGAAGAGAAAAACACAAAAGAGAAAAGAAAGAAGAAAAACATAAGAGCAATGAGCATATAGCATATAGAGCAATAAGAGCATGATCAAGTAATAATATTAAAACTTAGGTAAAATAAAAGAACGCACAGATGAGGGTAAACAAAAATTGAAATACACTGCAAAAAAGGTAACAAAACAAGTAGAAAATAAAAAATAAAAACAAAGATAAAACAAAAAACAAAAAAGAAAAAGCAAGGTCTTATATTAAAGTAACAAAAATAAACTAGAAATTTGATAAAACTAGAGTAAACAATAGTACAGTACAATATTATAAGAGATGCAACTCTACAATAATTATTATGTACTTATTATGTACCATGGGAGTTGAAGTACTTAATTAAATTATATTTGTATGTTTTAGGATTTGTATGAGTGTCAGAATCTATTTCATTGTATATATTACCCAAACGTTGAATACGTATTAGTGGGCTGTAGAAGTGTGTAGATGTATGTGTGGATACAGTGCGATAAGGAACTAAGTTGCGGGTAATAAATGAAGGGATGGAGAAATTAAGTTCGGAAAGTAGGATTGGTGAATCAATTAAGGAGTGTTTAATTTTAAAAAGCACAATGAGGTCATTGATTAAACGCCTATCAGTGAGACTATTAAGATTCAAAATACTAAGTAAATATTGTGCATTAAATTCAGAGACGGGAATTCTTAATTTGAAATTAATAATTTTTAAAAATTTAAGTTGAATGCGCTCAATGGCTTTTATATGACAGGCATAATAGGGTGACCATACGGGGGAACAATATTCCATGGAGCTTCTAACTAGTGACATGTAAAGCGTTTTAATACTAAGAATATTATTGAAGTCCTTGGTTGTTCTTGCTACAAAACCCAACATTTTCATTCCCTTACCCGCAACATAGTTTATATGATTTATAAACGATAATTTGTGATCAAATAAAACACCTAAGTCAGAAATAACCAAAACACTATTTAACTTTTGTTGACCTATGAAATAATCATGCAAACAGGGATTTTTAATTTTATAAAATCTCATTATTTGGCATTTAGAAATGTTAAGGTTTAGGTTATTGAAGTGACACCAGTCGACTAGTTTATCTAATGATGATTGAAGTTTAAGACTATCATCATTTGATTCTATCACTCTAAAAAATTTGACATCATCCGCAAAAAGAAGAACATGACAGTCGAGGAAAATATTAGCAATATCGTCTAAAAATAAGAGAAACAAATAGGGACCCAAATGGGAGCCTTGCGGAACACCACTCTTTTGGCAGAATGTAAAGGATTTGCAGTTATTAATCTTTACCGATAATTGTCTATTAGAAAGATAGCACGTCAACCAGGAGAGAAAGTGGCCACCAATTCCCATTTTCTCAAGTTTAAAGAGGAGTAATTTGTGAGAGACAGAGTCAAATGCTTTACTGAAATCTGTATAGATGACGTCAACTTGTTTGCGCCTAGATATGGCATCAGATATATAATTTACGTAGACCAACAGATTAGATAGAGTGGACCTATTTGGTAGGAACCCATGTTGGAAGGGGGAGACGGATTTGGTTATAATAAAAGATAATTTACTAAGGATGAGTTTTTCAAAAAGTTTTGGTATCGCAGATATGATGCTTATTGGTCTATAGTTTAAAACATTATGTTTGTCACCTTTCTTGAAAACAGGAGTTAGATAGCTTGCTTTCCATATGTCAGGGAAGATACCAGAAGAGAGGGATAAGTTAAATAGACTACAAAGTGGTTCTGATAGAGTATTAACACAGTGTTTGAGTAATATAGAGGGGATATTATCAGGGCCAGGATTTGTTGTGCCTTTCATGAGTTGAATATGAACAGTTACATCAGAAGTTTCAAACGATAAATTGGATACATGGAGATCAATGTTGGAAGAGAAGTTGCACAAATTGTTAGTGGAATCATCCGTAAAGACACTTTTAAAGAATGTAGCAAATAGATCAGCTATGCCCTGAGCATTGTCAGCAGTATTGTGATCCATGTAGACATTAGAGGGTATACCAGAGTCACCCTTACGGAGAGAGTTAGTAAACGACCAGAACTTTTTTATATCCGATTGGACAGAGGTCTCAACTGCAATTATATAGCTTTTATAGCACTTGGCAGAAAGGGTTTTGCAGTAAGTACGTAAAGTTTTAAAATCATTGTAATTTTGTGAGGAGTGTGAGGTTATATATTTAATATGAGCGAGTTTTTTACGACGAATAGCATTAATCAGTTCAGCACTAAACCAAACTGGATAGGTAGAAAAACGAGTATTAGAATGGTAATTTGGAATAGATTGAGTAACGGCATCATTAAGTTTAGAATAAAACAGAGATGTAATGTTGTTAATATTGCAAGATCTGTTGGAAGTGTCGTTTAAATTAACATGTTTTAGGAAAGACCAATCCATCTGATCCAAAAGTGTGTTTAATTTATCAAAGTCAGCATTATGCAGATTGGGTTTGGTGTTTATGAATTGAAGGTTAGGATCAGAGCGATAGGGGACTGTAATGGAAAGAGGGGGATGATATCCATCAACCGGAACAAGAACTTCGACAGATTTACCAACCTCAATTTGGGAAATGTTACTGAAAACCAGGTCCAGAGTACGCTGGTGGTCGTTCAATATATAGTTTACTTGAGAAAAGTTAAGATAATTACAAAAATCAATTATTATATCATCAGCTTCAGAAAAGTTCAACAAGTGGGGCTGTGGCGAAGGCGAATCGCATAGATTCCAATTTATGTTTGGGAGGTTAAAGTCACCCATGAGTAAGTACTTAGAAGAGGGAAATTTAGATTTGATTAGTTCAATTTCGTTGACAAAGGTATTATATAAATCAATACTTGAGTTTGGAGGCAAATAAAGACATCCTATGATGGTTGACACTGGCTTAGTGTAAGCCATCACAAACAATAGTTCGATTGATTTAGAAGAACAAGGAATTAATTTAGATTTAATATTTTTTGAGATAGCAACCAGAACCCCACCACCACGAGACTTGGAGCTAGTCAATGGAGATCTATCACAGCGATAGACAGAGTGATTTATAAATCCAAGCTCAGAAGAGAAAATATCATTATTTAACCAAGTCTCAGTGAGAGCATAAATGTCAACGGTACCTATGGAGGCTTGAACATACAGATCTCCAATCTTACTACGTAGTCCACGTACATTTTGGTAGTATAATGTTAATTGTTGTCGAATCAGTGATGCTCTTGATCTGTGATGTTGATCTGTGATGATGTTGAGGGAATTCAGTTTTTTGTAATGTTGACTATTTTCGGCGTTCCATTGATGAATTTAACCGTCAGGTTTACTTCACCCTTCACCTTCCTCTTATCGACTTCTTCCCAAAGGGTTTTTTGGGTTTGTCTCTGAAGTTCGGTCAAGTCATTTTTCACTTTTATGTGAGGAGGCTTATTTCTCTGGTTTCTCAGAACGTGATAAGCGTCGTCGCGTTCCTTGAAAACGATTTTTATTGGTCTGACTTTGGTATGATGTCTGAGGCCGAATCTTGATATTTTATCTACCCCATGAGATGAAATGGAGCTGTCATCAGAGATGCCGATAATTTTGTTTATGAGGCTGAAGACTTGAATGTTGTCAGCCGACTGCTGATCTTTTAGTGGGATATCAGGATCCACTTCTGGGACTCCTAGCAGTATCACATTCTTCGAACGTTTTCTACGTTCTTCGATTTCAGACAATGCATTATAAATATCAGTTTTATCATTAGTACTTGCACTTACATTTGCATTGTTGATTTGGTCATTCAATCGTTTGATTTCGGTATCTCTTTGCTGCAACTGCGTATCCAAGCTCACAATAATATTCGATGCCTTGCTGACAATCGCCATGAATTTATTCGAGATCGGCACTATTTTAGCGATATGCTCTCTGTTGAATTTATTGTTAGATTCCATCACTAGTTCAGTAAGTTCGTCAGCCGCTTGCTTGACCATGTCTATAATTTGGTTGGCACTCAACATACTTGGTTGACTGAATTCGACTAGTCAAGAATAAATTTGTTAATTATATAATTTTGTGACAACCCTGTTTCTGTCAGCGGCTAGTAGATGCTTATTGGTTAAAACAAGTTGACGCGATTGGTTGCTATCACTGAGGTGCGGGCTGTGATTTTCGAATATGATCCTTAATGACTTTGATTTAAATATTTTTAATTGAGAAAAAAAAACACTCAAACAGTACACATTGGACTCGCGCACAATTATGAATATAGTTTTGATCATGAACTTCACAACAATCACTATGTTACATCGAAATAATAGCAAATTTAACGGCAATTTGACTTTCTTCCTCCAGGCTTGAACACTCGTGTTATCTTTAGTTCGTGTTGTCTGTGTGATGATATTGTCTGTGTGATGATGAATATAATTGGACTCAGGAGGACTCCATAGGACGCAATTCGTCTCAAGGATACTGCGCACCAGGGCCGCGTATAGTGTTTTGCTGGCAGCACAGGAGAGGGCAGTGGAGTTTCTGATAACAAAGCCCAGTCTTTGGTACGCCATGTCTTGTAACGAGATGAATTTGTTTGTTTAGTAGAATGGAACATTATATTTGAATTTGAATAAAAAAAAGAAAAACAAAAGAATGCAGAAAGAGAGAAAAAGCTTCCCTGGCGGGAGAGCCACAAGCTGGTGTAAATTAGGATAATAAATATTATTGTGTTGTGGTTATAAATAATTGTGAAACGAATAAAAGTAAACATTTAATGTGGTTGTTATATTAATAATTGTGTCGATCATCTGTCAGTGGAAAAACCCTCACAGTCTCTAACATGTTGGGTGTGTGCTTTAAAATGGGAATGATTGGAAGAATTCATCGATATAAATAATAAATATATTTTATTTAGATCAATGGAAGAATTGCAAGAAATAGGAATCTTACGAAGAATATGAGATCGGAGGTCCACAATGGCATATTGGTTCCGACATTGATGTATGGAAGTGAGGCGTAGACAGTTAGTGAATGTGAGCTGAGTAAAGTATGTACGGTTGAAATGGCTTACCTGAGAGCAATGGCTGGAAAGACACTGAATGATAGAGTACGTAATGATTGGGTTATGAACGAGTGTGGTACAAAAGAGAATATGAGAATGAAAGTACAAAAAGTACGATGAGATGGTTCGGACATCTCGAAAGAATAGATGATGAACGACTAACGAAGAAAGTGTACAAAGGAAATGTTAGAGGAAGCGCGGAAGGGGAAGGCCGAGGAAAGAATGGTTAGACCAAATAGGTGAGATTGGGAAAGAATGGAATCTGCAGAGTGAGAATAAGAGAAGAGTATGTATGAAAAAGGTGATGAATATTGAGGAAATGAAAGTGGTTTGTAAGGACAGAAAAAAGTGGAGGCGCATCTGCGGAGGTACCGGCCACCCCTAGTGGAACGGCAGCAGGATACAGTACAGTACAGGATACAATATTTTATCATATTTTTTGTTGCAGATGGAATGCATTGTTTTCCCAAACCTGATATACACCCAGAAAGATATCAAGCCTGGGTGAATGTGATCCAGGAGGTGTCTGGGCTCGAGCCTATGTTCGTTTATCGTACTAAACGTGTTTGCCGCATACATTTTGAAGAACGTACATTCAGACATCCGTCACGAAGACTATTTGCCAATGCAGTGCCTACTCTTCATATTGCCGGTATTTACCATTAAATTATAATTATAACATAGGGGAGCGGAAACTAACATACTAAATTGATGCATACTTGTTCCCTCTTGCGTTCCTCTCCTGTCAAACGTTGCCGTGGTTAAATATCACAATGGTTATAATGAAATGAGTGATAAAATTAAAATATGAATATACACATTGAAAATATGAAATACTGACATCAATTTTGGCGATCACAATATTTATAACGCGTGTTATCTATCAACTTTGGGGCTGTCCATAAATTACGTCATCGATTTTGGCCGATTTTCGACCCCCCCCCTCCCTTATAATCATCCTATAATAATAATAATAATAATTGGACAATTTGTATACAGCGCCGTTTAGTGGCACTAGCCACCCCAAGGGCGCTTTTATGTGTTGAAGCTTCTGTTAAACAAATGTGTCTTAAGCAACTTCCTGAAACTGCCAACACTGGTCTCTGTTCTCAACTCCAGAGGTAGACTATTCCAGCAGGATGTACCAGCCGAACTAAAAGCCCTGTCTCTGAAACCGGTTCTGTTCCGTCGAAGAGGCAGTTGAAGCCTGTTTACGGTGTCACTCTGTGCAGAACGAAGAGTGCATCGTTTTCCACCTATCTGGTCGACTCTGCACAATTCACACAATTAACCATAGTCATTATCTAATGACCCTCTCTCCCCCTCTTGCTGTAATAATTGATGAGCTTAATAATTAATAATATTATATTACTTACGTAATATTTTGTATATTTTGTAGAAATTGGTATATACAAGAACGACGTCACTTTTGGTACTTGTACATCATTTGCCATCATCCGCAGACCAGACTCCCCCCCCCTTAATGCGAATGACGTAATATATGGACAGCCCCTTTAGCTATTTCCGATCTAATAAGCCATTATTTGCAATGGTAGGTACCAACATTCAAGATTTTTTTTTCGTTCTGCCGAATTTTTTTGTTCATATGGAAATGCAACTGTAAAGTTCTTTGTTCTCTTTCTAACTAATGACCATTTTCGTAAGCAAGTTGAGACAGATATATATGTCTATTTTCGTTAAAAGAATTTCTTGCCCACTTTTAGTCAATGGTATTTACTATTTCACATTCCTGAAACACTATTCTGGTAAATTTCTTACGATCTTAGTTCGGTCGATAGCTCAGTTCGTAGTGCTTGCATTCCATGCCGTGGGCTCGGGTTCGAATCCCACCGAGGGTGTCAGAAATGATTACCCGTTTCGGTGCTTATTTCAAACCCCAAAATAAAATACCGGCAAGGTTTACTTAGCCTTCACAAGAAATGAGTACCGGCTCTTTCGGGAGCTGGGAAACCCCCACTTCAAGTGGTTGGCGTAAGGCCGGCCCCCTTACCTGTAAAAATAAATAGGTTCAAATTGCCACATGCGAGCCCTTCGGGGATAAGGCGGCAAAAAGTTACACTATATGTGTAGCTTAGTAAAAAAAAAACCTTTTTGTCGGAAAGGCAACGAGATAGTGATTTGTGTAAAAAATAAGGTGTACTGTGATTTTTTTATCTATGGAGTTCTTTCGCAAGCGCAGTTATTAATTAATGTACCTTACGTTCTTATACAGCGCCATCTCATATTTTCTATACAGTGCCATGCAGAAATAACTATCTTTTAAATTATTCGACATAGCTGCCAATCCAACAACAGGGGCCTGTATTTTCAACGTACAAGTTAACAATTGTAGCTCAAAATTGTTAAAATTTGACAGATCTGAGGTAACTAGTGTATTTTGAAACTACAAGTACACAACTTGTAAAGTACAAGCTACAATTAGGCCCGGTATTTTCAACGTTAGCATAGCGACTTTACACTGAGTGATACGGACGCACTTATGTCAATCGTGTGGATAGTTTTATTTATCAGTTTAAAGTCACATAATATGCTAACATTGAAAACACTGGACCTTACAAATCTACTCTCCATAGACAACTTTTTTCACTTTATTGTAGAAAACGTTAAAAAAAATGCCTAATCGAACAAGTGTATTACGAACATAAACGAAAGTCTACAAAATTGTTAATATTAGCTGTCAAAATTAAACAAGCCTACCTAGCTGTGGAGTTAGGTAGACTTGTAAACTTGCTTCAGTGACTTGCTTTGCATGCTTTGAACTGAGCTTTTGATGAGCCTTTATTACATCATTTTGTTGTTTATTTTTCATATGCCTCTTTATTTTTATCGGAAGTCCGTTATATAGGGACTGTACAACATTTGAAAGAGCCCTCTTTCCAAACTTTTTCAATCGAAAACCTTTAGGTAATATGTAAATTTTCTGAGCTTCGAGTGCTATAATTATGAAAAACATTTTTATAATGGTACTCTAAATTTGTGTGAATTGAGGATTTCAGAATTTGAATAATGTTAGACAGTGATGTCGTACAATGGTAGGACCTTGAATGGACATGACTCTGTCGATAAATATCCTTCACGCATGTATCCCATGGTACCTATGCTAAGAATGTTCCTCAAAGCTCTGTTTTAGACAACTTGCAGCTCCGATATTTGTTTTTTGATGGCAGCCCCCCATATGCAAGTCAGATACGAAAGGTGGGAATGGATCATGCCATAATAAATAGCGAGTAATGTTGACTTTGGAATGCTTTGGAAGTAATCCCCTCAGTCTGTACAGAACGCCAGTTGTAATTGGCACTTTCTTTGATTTAACATGGTTAATTTGGTAATTCCAAGAAAGTTGTTGATGAATATAATATAAACCAAGATATCTTTCAAAGCTGACTACCAATATTATTCGATCCGATAGTAATGTTCAAGGACGTATTTCTCGATTGAGTTTTCTTGACATTCAAACTTAATTTATTTAACCTTAACCAATTAGCAAGATGTGAAACGTCTCTTTGCATTAATTTTTCAAGTTTTTCTATCATTTGCGAATGATAAAAAATGATGGTATCGTCTGCATATGGTTGTATCAAAACAATAACATAACCTCGAAATGTGCATATCATAAAGCAAAGATTTTTTTTTCGTAGAGATGTTACCAAAAATTGTAAAATCGATATTGCAGACTTGTAAAACGATAAGACTTGTAAAAAACAGAAGTACCCATGAAAATGCAATGTTAGAAATACACTAGTAATTGCAACTTGTAAGTTACAAGGCTTGTTACTTGTAAATTGTAACTTGTCAACTTGTACGTTGAAAATACAGGCCCCTGGTCTACAAAAAAATAAAGTTGTCTCTATCTTGAACAAGAATAGTCTATTCCAATCAATTAGAGGTCGGAGAACAAGAATATGTCAGCAGAAATTATTTGTTAGCTCTTGGTTCAAAGAGCTAACATATATACATACATGTAAGTATGGAACTTCTATGGCGCCACAATTGTTTGGAAAGAAGTCGATATGTGAGTCCAGAAAGTGTATTTTGAGCGACATGGACATTTATGTATACAAAATGGCTTGTCTAGAATCAAAATGTGGCACACTGGACAGTGTTGACAACCGTCATTTGTAAAAAAAATATTACCAACATTGCAAAACCGAAACTGGTTGTGTTTTTTAAAAAATAAAACTCAAGTGAATTGTAACAAAGTTAAAAAAGTATTTTAATTAATTAAAATGTGCTTTCACAAAGTTACTGCCCAAAATCTAAATAATATAAAATTAATTGTTTATCAAGGAAATAAGATTCTATGAGGAGAAATTAATTCTCCTCATAGAATGGATTTCCAGCTTTCTAAAAGACAGATCTATCCAAACAGTCATCGATGGTAGTAAATCAGCCCTGCTACCAATCAATTCCGGTGTCCCCCAAGGATCCGTCTTGTCTCCGACACTTTTTCTTATGCACATCAATGATTTACTATCCTGTGCTCCTATCCACTGCTATGCCGATGACAGTACAATACATGACGGTTTCTCTTTTACAAAGCCCCCAAATAGTTCAGCGATATCTATTGCTCGTGAATCATTAGCTTCAAAGATCAATACAGATCTCAGGGCTGTCAGCCGTTGGGGCACTGACAACCTTGTAGAGTTCAACGTCAAAAAGACTCAAGCATGTCTGATATCCTTAAAGAGGATTCCAAACAACTATCTCCCAACTTTCGACAATGTCTCCCTCTCTAACCATGAACACTTAAATCTTCTTGGTGTTTCTCTGTCATCAGAGTTAAAATACCATGATGCTATTGAGTCTCGCACAACTTCCGCTTTCCGGCGACTCGGCATATTATACAGAGCCCGTAGGTTTTTTACTTCAGCCCAGTTATTGACTCTGTATAAATCCCAAATCCGCCCCATTATCGAGTATGGCAGCCATCTCTGGTGTGGTATGTCCAAGAAGTTGAGTGACCAACTTGATTCTGTGCAAAGGAGGGCAGTGAGGTTGATCAATGATCCTTCTCTGACATCCGATCTGCAGCCGCTCCAGCACAGAAGAAAAGTTGGAATGCTCAGTCTTTTTTATCGATATTACCACGGAGCTTGTTCTAATGAGCTCCATTCATTAATCCCTCCCCCTCGCATTTCAGAAAGGGAAACTCGTAGTACGACTCTCATTCATCCCTTTGCAGTCGATCTCAAAACAATGAGAACTTGGCGTTTTCATGACTCATTCCTTTGCCAAACTGCCCGTTTATGGAATGGTCTACCAGTATCTGTGTTCCCTTCCCAATTTAATCCGGTTTTATTCAAAACCAACATCAATCACCACTTCCTTGCAGCGCCTCACGACAGAACCAAGAACTCAAGCAACACCTCTGCGGCACCCTTCCAGGGTGACATAGACCCCCAAGACTCACAAGAATTGGGGAGCCTCCCGCACAGGATTCCTTAAAAAAAAAAAAAAAAAAGGGCTAATTAAACATTTTAAACGTCATATTCGTTTATGTTACATCGAAATGAATAGGAATTAACTATTTGTAACTCGGATAGATTTTTTTCTAGACCAGATCTGGGGTAAGTAATTATTTACCCCAGGTTTTGACCCATTTCACAATGAAATTTCAATGCTTAAAACCGTAATTTTCACTTCATAATAGGGTAATTTCGCTTTTTTTTTTTATTTCATAAAATGGTAGGCTATATTTTTTAAAATGCATCTGCGTTTTTAAAAACAATATATGTGGCTTAGTTTTTAAATTATAGCTCTTAAAAATTCGCGTATTTTCCATTTCCGCTAAAACTGGTAATTTCTTTATTTGGGCGGATATGACGTCAGATCTTCGGAGTTTTGGTGTCAAATGGCCCAGGTAGTCAGTTTGTCGTCATTTTGACGACAAACGTCTCTAGCCGTACACATACAGGAACATACACAACAAATTACATTTTTTTAATAAATAAATAATAATATGCATGGACATCAAACACTAAAACAGAAAACAAATTCTAATTTTAAAAACCTTAGCCGCCAAAATTACAGATCAACCGCCATTTCTTTCTGTCCTTACATACTTCTTTTATTTCCTCCAGAGACATAACCTAGAATTTGAAAACCTATTTTCAATACTTCACTTTCAAATGTTAATCTCTGTTTGGTGTTGTTTGCAGTTTCCAATACTGTCTCATTGCCCCCTGCAAGAAGCTCTGGAGCTATCCACAATGACCATAACTATGTGAGCACTGTGCCTGTAAATATGAAAGGTATTTTTCTTCTTTTTTTATTAATTAATGTGTTGCGCTTGTTTCAATAAGGAAAATTGGGGTGCTAACTCCTTATCCACTGGAGCATCCCAGCGACAATATTTTATTTTAGAATGTTTTCTTGAGTCATGGTTCTGAAATTTGACCGGTCCGTAGCTCAGTGTTAACACTGCGGACTCTGAATGGGAAGTTTGTGGGTTCGAATCCCGGCTGAGCACAAAAAATATACCATTTATATTTTCAAATTTCCTCTTCGCTGGGTTGAAAAATTCAAAAACCTTTACCAATGACCGGTCACCAAAGGTCCATCCAGCCTTACAGCAACTGGGTCTTGCTTGAGTATTGGCGCTTTGTAGGGACGATCAAGCTCGTACACCTCTGCGGCACTACAACAAGTGTCATAGACCCCTAGAGTCTCTAGAATCTAGGGAGTCTCCCGCACAGGATTTCTTAAAAAAAAAAAACAATTATGAAAGCACTTTTGATAACTCGAATTCATTAATTAATTGTGGCTTATCCTTGTGTTAGGTTGGCTGACAACTCGCTCCCCCAGTTCTTGTTTGCCGTATAGACCAATTCTGTCAAATATGACTAATATAATAATAATAAACCCGCCTGATTTTTTTCATTACTGTCACTCTTTTACTAAGACTTTTAAATAAAGTTTAAGAAATAAAAACGACAGATTTAAAGGGTACGAAACACCCTTTAGTGTTTTTTTTTGATAAAATAAATAATATTTGCGTATGGAACTAAAAAGCCGTATGTGGCTCGCGAGCGGCAGGTAGTCGACCCCTGCTCTAGTGTGTAATGACAGTCATTGTAATAGAATTTTAATTTTATTTTAATAGGACAACAAACAGCGTTACATAAGAAATATAATAATAGCAATTACAAAAAACATGGCCAATTATATGTTGCCACGGATATCAAATTTAGGAAGTTGGAAAGAATTACAAGTGACTAATTACAAGAAAAAAATACTGCTCTCAAAACAGAATATGATGTAATTTTAAAAATAAAGGAAATCTCTCCCTGAGTGAAGCACCCACCACTTTGCGAAAGTGCACCGTCTCTGAATGAAAAATATCAACCACTGAAACACTTGTTATAAGTTGCACACATCCGGTAAATTGGCGCGCTCTGAGCATAGTTAGTGCGACACACAGGGAGATGAAAGAGTTGGTCTACCATGTGCCTGGTTCTGCGAGATGGAATGTTGAGGGATAACCTACACAAGATATCAGGGTTATCAATTTTGTTGTGCAAAATGCCGTGGATTAACATCATGTCGCAAACATGCAGAATGAATCATTGTTATGAAGTTCAAAACAAGTACACGGACCCACCTCCGTACAAAAAGCTACATATGCAGATGGCCGTGACATCTTTGCTCATAATAATGCTGTCAGTGAGAATGGTTTGTGAGCGCTTACACGCTTAAAGTGCGCTTCCCGAACACGGCGTGTAAAAGGTAGTCCTCTTCTTTGACTCATCTAATTTTGTAAAAATTGTTATTCCACAGAAAAATCTGCCGACTCTTCGCAGAAGAAGAGTGTTGCCAATCTGCCAGCATCACCTCCCAGTCCAACTTCTAACAATTATTCAGATGATGATTCTGATGATGACCCAGATTATCCAGACCCCAAACGCAAACGCGGCACAGCTACAGACACAGGTAAATGGCATCTCTATGTCTTCTGTAGATTCAAGACATTCAGAACATGAAAAGAGCTCAATTACCTTTTTACCACTAAAATTTATCAAATTACTTCTAAGGCTGGCCGCATACACTCGTTTTCCGTATTCAATTTCCTAATTCGTTTTCTGTACTCGGACATCCGAATGCATGGAATTAGTAGAAAATACATTAAGTGACGCACACATTCGCTTTTTTCCAAACGGAATAAATTCCGCACGTACGTTTTGAGTGCAAGCCGGCGCGTTCGGAGAAACCTACTGGAATAAACCTAATGACGTCATGCGGAACGCAGTGCTTGCATACATTTTGTTTGAGCCGGCGCATACGTTTGGAAATTTCTATTCAGTATCGCGCCAGCGCCGCACGCATCGGACGTATTCTCTGTATTTGTTACGCATAGAATATCGCATACAAATCTCATAGATTCTCCGAGTATTCAGTGGATGTATCCAATACCGACGTTTCTTTTTTTTTATAAACAGAAATGCAATTGCTACTAAATCGTCGTGCGTTCAACACGCTATCACCATCTGTACTGACGTGTGTATATTCCGAATGAAGAAAAATCAACGTTTGAACTTGTCTCACGGAATTCCATTTCAAAATTCCGCATTAGGAAATCGAATACGGAAAATGTGTGTGTGCGGCCAGCCTTAAAGTATTCAATTCAAAATAAAAAAATGTATGGGAAAAAAAAAAGAGAAGGCTTACTAAAAACTGCCCGAAGGGCCTAGCAACCAACCATGTGACAGCACGGTTGGCTGTTAGATCACACTGGTGACAATTTTAACGCATAGATCCAACCTTGTCTTCAATTTATTTTTAATTCCATTTCAGATGATGATTCTGATGACTCACATGAACCAGAACCCAAACGCAAACGCAAACTTGTCACAGCTACAGACACAGGTAAATGGCAGCTCTATACATTCCAACTCAATCACAAGGAGCAAGAAGGGTTCCAGAAGTTACCATTGAAATGTGTTAACCTTTTTAACAGACTATCTTTCTCGGAGCTTGGTTTATATTTAACCACTTGATATGTCTCATGTAAATTTTGATGTTTTTGATGATTACCATAGATTTTTGTTTTACTATTTCCAAGCTTGAAGCTCACTGTTTTCTTAAGGCTGTGTTCAAAAAATAAATCCCGTTGTTTTTAAAAATATGTTTCTTTTACTTTATGGCCTAAAATATTTTTTTATCTTAATTTTAAAGTTATTTTTTTGTATATACCTTAAAAAATGACGCCACAAAAAAATATTTAAAAAAACTCGTTTTTTTTACATTTTTTTGCTCGCGTTTTGTTGTTTTGTGTTTTGGAATTTTTTTTTTTTTCATAATTATAGAATGATACAAATTCTAGTTTGTGGTGTGATTTTTAATAGAATAATGTGAATAGTTTTTACGATAATATGAAAAAACTGAAACTTATTAACTTATTTAATTCTTGAAAACAGATTTTGTCATATTATCGCAAAAACTATTCACATTAGTCTATTAAAAATCATACCACAAACTAGAATTTATATCATTCTATAATTATGAAGAAAAAAAATATTTCCAAAATACAAAACAACAAAATGCGAGCAAAAAAATGTGAAAAAAAACGCGATTTTTTAAATACTTTTTTTTGTGGCGTCATTTTTTAAGTTATATAAAAAAAAATACTTTAAAATTAAGATAAAAAATTATTTAACACGCGTGATTTTTTTCATTAATGTCACTCTTTACTAAGGCCATAAAGTATAAGAAACATATTTTTAAAGACAATGGGATTTTTTTTTTGAACGGAGTCTTAAGCATCAGATATTTATTGTACAGACTACAGTAAAGGTTGACCCATTTTTCCACAAGTATTTTTTCACCCCGTGAATCTTTCCTCAATTGTTTTTTTTTAACCGGCTAACCTTCTGTACAATTTCACCCTTCACCACAGTTGTATAGATTCATTTGGTGAGCGCTTTTTTGTGTGAATCTCACACCTCAAGAGCTGTGTGAGCTTGGTGTTGCGACTTGCGGGTCCGGTGGAGTGGAACAGACTGCCACCCGGAGTGAAGAACTCCAAATCTGTGGATGTATTTCGCGGAGCACTCAAGACATACCTTTTTAGAAAGTCTTATCCATGATCGGAGAGGGCCCTTGAGGTGTGACACACACATAAACGGCGCTCTCTTATCATTTGTAATTTAAAATAAATTAGCCTGATATTTTTATTATTATTGGTCTTATGCTAGTCAAGATCACTCTGTTACTCTGGAGATCCTTGTGTGAGCAAAAGTCCTAGAAATAATAAAAATATATGCATTGCCTTTCCTAACATCAGAATCCTCTTCATTATTATTATAACATTGTTCTCAAAATTTGTTAACAAATTATTATGTTTTTAGGACCGGGACAAACAGCTGAGGCAGTTAATGTAAGTGAAAGGTTTCTTTATTGTCAAATTATTTCATGTGATTGATTTCATTACTAAAACTTTGGTTTTTTTTCAGTGCAACTTAGTGAACTCGTTGATTACAAGTGACAAATCAAAACCACAATATTTTTCTGCCCAAGAAACAAAATCAAGAGTACCAAAAATGTCTGCAGGAATACAAACAGGCTTAAATGATATCTTTCAGTCTGCTTTTCATAAACCTCTTTCTACTACAAAACAATACGAGGAAAAACAAGAAACTAGTGGGAACCATGTAAGTTCTAACAAACCTCCAATTTTTCTTGAATTTCATGATCAGGATGAAATTATATCTGAACAAATGGAACATAAGAAACAACAAGAAAATGTGGAAAAGAAAATTGTTTCCAACATAGAACCAATTGCTTTTAAATTTCCCAATACTGATGAATATTATATGCACGATCCGATGGATGAAAGAGAAGAGCAGGACAGCAACATGCCCACCTTTTACAAAGTTGAAGTGCTAGATAGTCCGTCGGTGAGCGAAGATAGCTGCAATGATATGGAGGACCGAGAAATTGAAGAGCAAGAACTTGAAGAGGGAGAGATCCAAGACAAAGATGAAGAAATCCATAATTTTGCCGGGTTGGTTATTAGCGAACTTAAAAGCCTTAAATCAATGAAAACAGTTAATTATGTTATTGAACGTATGACAAATATATTAGTGAAGGCGCATTTAGGAAAGTATGATGATGTTAGACCGAGCAATGGAAGTAGAATTGATGGTACAGAATATGCTTGATGTAAAAATAGAAACTGCTGGAAGGAAATATTTCTTTGGCGGTAACCTCTAGCGGGCAGAACCTTCAGAGAGAGGTTGCCTTAAGAGGAAGCTAGCAGAACTTGCGATATTGTGGACATAGTAAGATGGATAAAACACAGAAGATGTCTGCGTTAAGAGAATGGGTTAACCAAGAATCATAGAAGGTGATTAGACCACAGCAGAGTTGTAGAAAGTTGAATGTCTTCATGCCAAGGTCGAGGATGATACAAATCTGATTGCAAGATTACAAAAGCAGGAGAAAGTTTGATTACTTATGGCAGCGTTATAGCCTTTTAGGTGGCAGGTGGCTTTTAATTCTGCAGCAAAGATAATTTTAAGAGGACGGAAGATAGGGAAGATAGACCGTGTCAGTTTTCACCGCTCTGTTATGGTGTCTTCACTGGCTGCGTTTCCCAATGAGAGTAGAATATAAAGTGTGCCTCATGATATGGAACACTCAGAGGAATGGGCTCGTCCTATCTGTTCAAAGGGACTTTTCAGACACATCGCAATCTTCCTGGATTATCTATGGATTGCCGGGCAAACTGTGTGAAAGCTTTCATACATTTATGTACATAATTGACTTCCGAACCGACGCCGGATAGAAAAAACAAAATAAGAAACAAACAATTGAAAATCTGGAGTGATGTTTTCCAGGATCTGTTGCCGTGGTCTGTGAATGAAACTCTGACACAGTTTCATCAAGATCATCTACATCATTTCACTTTCATGCTGAAGTAGCCCATGGTAGACATGGGCAAAACGCCCGGAAGCTCCAGCTTCCATAAACCACAGCTACAGACCCCGGAAAACATCTTTCTAGCATCATCAAGCATCGCTTATCATACCGCTAGCATCGCCAAGAACCAGAATCTTTTAAAAAATGTTCGACTGGCGGTGCACGGTGGTATACTAGTGCCCACTCTGATGTATGGAAGTGAAGCCTGGACGGTGAAGGAAAGTGAGATAAGTAAAGTCCATACAGTAGAAATGGACTACTTAAGAAGTATGATTGGGAAAAGACGGAGTGATAGGGTGAGGAATGATTTTGTTAGAGAGGAATGTGGTGTAAGAGAAAGTGTGAAAGTAAAGATTAAAAGAAGTATACTTAAATGGTTTGGACATTTGGAGAGAATGAATGAGGAAAGATTGACGAAGAAAGTGTATGCTGCGAGAATTGATGGATGTCGTGGAAGAGGAAGACCGAGAAAGGTATGGATGGACCAAATTTTTGAAATAGCGAATGAATGGGATATCCAGAGTCATAATAAAAGGAGAGCTTGTATGAAAAAGGTTATGGCACTGGATGAAATGAAAGAAGTATGCAAGGATCGAAAGAAATGGCGGTTGATCTGTAATGCTGGCGGTCAAAGCTGAGGCTTTTAAACATTTTTTTTTTATAAATATGTTTTGTAGTTTTTTTAATTTTTTACTGTTTAATTGTTTAGAGTTTATTTGTTTTATATATTTGAATGTATTGATTGCTTGTATTCCTTGACTGATAGGTTGGTATGCGGCTGACCACCCATACTGTAAAAAATGGTTCACTTTGCCAATGTCACCCCTGCTTCAGGGAAGGTCGGCAAGAGTGGCAGGGCTTATGTTCATTTGAGATTGGGTTTTTTATATTGTAGGTCCACATGCGGCATGTGTAAGCGCGAAATTATGCATGTCTGCTTGTGGGAATGCATTTAATATGAATCTCAAATGATACATATCTTTGCAGCTTAGATTTAGATTTTTGTTAGATCAGCCAGCCGTGTACGCCTAAACCTCTAGTTCAAGATCTTTCCAATCAATATCAAGGTTATGGGTATTATATGAAATAATAGCTTTGATACTCGGTATTTTTTAGTTCCTCTTTTTGGTTTTTTCTCCGATAACGCATCTACTAAAATCTCTCCTTGTCCTCCCGTGGCATGTGCCTCCAACTCCTCCTGCCCCCACCCACTGACTTCCAGTTCACCACCTGGAGAAGCTGTGTTGCCCTTTCTGTCTTTTCAAAAACACAAAGTCCTACTGCATCAAGAATAATACCAAAATTGTGATGTATGTAAATAAAAATTATGTACAAATATGTTTTTTCTTTCTTGTCAGAATTACCCTGGTGATGAGACTTCCAGCCCTGGGGTGGAAGTCTCATCTATGAATGTGATTCAGTACCAATCAACATGATGCACTGTCTTTGACACCATACATTGTTTATAATGCTGTCTCGCTCACGACATATGAAATGCTTTTTCATTTTCTATGTAAGCAACGTGTCTACTCTGTCTTCAATCTATTAAGATATCACCATAGAAACCATGAAATCACCATGGTCACGGAAATTGTTACTAGTGTTGTTGAAAGTATGAAAAATCTGATAAATTCCGAATTCAAAAATGTTCCGACCTCATTGTGTACGGGATGATTTTCACAAGTATCTATTACCACAAGCATAGAAGTTACATACTTGAAGAAGCAAGTAGTCCGGGTAAGTACCTACATACTTGAACATTGAACAACAATGCATTTATGTGGCGTGCAAGTGACAGTTTTAATCATAACGCAGATCATTTTGATTTTGACCTCTTCAATTCTAAACCAACGTTGGTAAGACAACGGATGACGCAGAACTTCTTTGTATCCTAGGTTGTATCTCTCATTACTATTTTTACTTTTTTTTTTTATCGTCTTTCAACTTTGTTTAATTATGTCTCCCATTACTATTTTTAGTTTATATTTTCTTTCTATTGTTTTTTTTTTCTTTAATTTTGTATAATCTCTTGTAATACTCTTCTCCTTTGTTTAATTTTAAATTGTCTTTAAATACGTGAGGACCTTTTATTGGCTTCTTGTGTCTACTGTTGCTTTTAATCCTGTTTTGTAACGCTGTTGGTCTTCCTAATAAAAAAATTAAAAAAAAAAAAAAAATTACTAGTTCTAAAAATGGCTGTCACTTTCGCGAGCAAAATATTTCGACAAATGAAAAGTAAATTTTATGAACGTACTCATACAAAATAGTTTTTTAAGTGAAATAGTATTTCAAACATAGATGTGATTCCACATTTTTTACATTTATTTTTTCTTTTAGTTGGCACGTTTAGAAAATATCCAGTTTGGCATTTGTACCTATGGATTTTTTTTCCAATAAAGTAACACACCTGTTGACAGTTGGAAGGTTACGGATAGACTGAATTTGTATTTTTGTATGATGAGTGGGTTAACGCATTTCTAATTCTCAAAGGATTGATTTCTTAGCCCATCTAAATCTAAGCTGCAAAGATATGTACCTATCATTTGAGATTCATATTAAATGCATTCCCACAAGCAGACATGCATAATTTCGCGCTTACACATGCTGCATGTGGACCTACAATATAAAAACCCCAATCTCAAATGAACATAAGCCCTGCAACTCTTGCCGACCTTCCCTGAAGCAGGGGTGACATTGGCAAGGTGAACCATTTTTTACAGTATGGGTGGTCAGCCACATACCAACCTATCAGTCAAGGAGTACAAGCAATTAATACAATCAAATTTATGAAACAAATAAATTCTAAGCAATTAAACAGTAAAAAATTACCAGCATTACAGATCAACCGCCATTTCTTTCGATCCTTGCATACTTCTTTCATTTCATCCAGAGCCATAACCTTTTTCATACAAGCTCTCCTTTTATTATGACTCTGGATATCCCATTCATTCCCTATTTTGAAAATTCCTGTTCTTATATATCGATGCTTACAACCATATTTCCCACGAGCTTCCGCATTCTACTGGCAGGTGTCTGGCGGGATCGCTTTATTGGTTCTTGTCCAAGATAAAAGTAGGCAACTACTATTTTGTATTACCGATATTTCCTTGACAACTAGACTTTGTGCAGGCAGTTAGTTTCCATGCCCTCAGATAAAGGCAGATTTATACAGGATCAGTAGCTCTGCCCTGCTAATTGTAAATGACAGTTCGGAGATAAACAAATGCTGCAGATCCTGTGTACAAGTACTGCGTTTTTTTTTCAAATAAAACACATAGTTCTAATAAAAACAAACATGTTTTTTTTTTTTTTATGTATATATTAAGCCCAGGAGATGTTTTTTTTTTTAAAAAGTGAACATCTCAAAATGTCGATTACTGCATTTGCAATTATTAGCAGTTGTCGTTAGTACTATCGCCGAAAACCACTCTAAAAGTGTATATTTACACAGAGTCAGTAGTTGAGGATATTTTTTAGGGTGCACACACGTTCGTTAAGTCAGTGCGGAAAAATGAATTCTCGAAAACAGCAAAAAATCAAAGTTAATAATTTGTTGTTGATAAAATTTACATTTGTGATGATGCACGAACTAACTGGTATGTTAGGAGAAGAGAAACAGAAACGAATTTGAGTAAAAAAAATAATAAATGACAGACATAAAACTGAAGGTTCTGTTCTGTTATTAACCCAGTTGAGAATTGAAGATCCTGGGAATACAAACTGGCTTTGAGAATGACGCCAAAAAACTTTGACGAGTCGCTCAGTTTTCGCGTCATTTTGTGATGCGGTGCCACGCAGCGTGCTCACCGTACTTCGGCATTTACATGACGTCAGTTGTGCTGGCGTGGGTGGAGGGGGGAAGCGGACTGACGCCGAAAATGTCAAGCGGCAATATTGAAGTCAGTTACTGGCGCGACAGTAACTGATTTCAAAACTACTGACTGCGTGTAAATTGTGAGTTTTCGAGTCCGTTTTCGGCGCCAGTACTGACGACAGCTACTGACCCTGTCTTGTATAAATCGGCCTTAACACTTGTTTGGCATTTTGCCTGTTTTAACCGGCGTAAAATTGTAAGTTAATTGAAAATATTGCAATATTTGGTGCTTGAAAATGGTGTATCGGTGTTCGGTAAATGGTTGCGATGCGGATGGCAGTAAGTGAATATATATGTTAATCAAACTTTCTTTAGAAAAACATAAATGTGTTAAATGACAACTGTGTTTTTTTTTTGCAGAGAACTCAAAAATGCACCAGTTTCCCTCACCCAGCTCAAACCCCGAAAAGTTTCAGGCCTGGGTGCGAGCAATTAAAGGCGATATTGAAAAAATGGAGCCTTGTGCAGTTTTTTCAGCCAAAAAAATATGCTCAAGGCATTTCGAAACGAAATTCTTCAGGGCACACTCCAAGAAATTGTTTCCTCATGCAATACCTACGCTTTTCGTCAAAAGTAAGCTAACTTTCTTTTACTATTCTTACACTGGTGCAACCTGTCTATTCACACGCAAGGCAACCGGACCCGCCTTCTTCAACCCACTTTATTGGAAGTGGTGTTTCTCCCTTTTACAAAGAATAAGTTCTTATTTCTTGTGAAAGCTTAGAAATTTTCCCAATCCTTATCTAATCTAATCTAAGTTAAGTTGCAAAGATATGTTACATTGGAGATTCACATTACATGCATTCCCACAACCAGACACGTACACGTTTGCACTTGCACATGCCTCATGTGAACCTACAACATAAAAACCAAATCTCAAATGGACATACACCCTGCAACTCTCGCCGTCCTTCCCTGAAACAAGGGTGACATTGGCAAAGTGAACCATTTTTACAGCATGGGTGGTCAGCCGCATACCAACCTATAAGTCAAGGAACATACACAACAAACTATAACATGTATGGACATCAAAAACTAACAGAAAACAAACTTTAATTTAAAAAACCCTAGCCACCAACATCACAGATTAACCGCCATTTCTTTCTGTCCTTACACACTTGTTTCATTTCCTTCAGAGTCATAACCTTCTTCATACAGACTCTCCTTTTATTATGACTCTGGATATCCCATTCATTCACCTTATTCATTAAGGTCTTATTTCTTGTGAAAGCTTCAATCTTTTTCATCTCCCTGTGTGTCGCACAAACTATGGTCAGAGCGCGCCATTTTACCGGTTGTGTGAAAGTTATAACAAGTGTTTCAGTAGCATTGATATTTTTCATTTAGAGACGGCGCACTTTCGCAAAGCGGTGGGTGCTTCACTCAGGGAGAAATGATTTCCTTTATTTTTAAAATTACATCATATTCTGTTTTGAGAGCATTATTTTTTTTTTCTTTCTTGTAATTAGTCACTTGTAATTAGTCACTTGTAATTAACATCTTGTAATTCTTTCCAACTTCCTAAGCTTGATATCCGTGGCAACATATAATTGGCCATGTTTTTTGTAATTGCTATTATTTATTTCTTATGTAACGCTGTTTGTTGTCCTACTAAAATAAAATAAAATAAAACTCTCCCAATCCTTAGATCTGAGAATTGAAGAATACAACGAAACTGCTTAGATTGAAATGGTTAATAGAAGCGCAGTTGATTTGAAACCTTATTTCATATTTTAAGTTTTGCTATGTGAATTACACCTACAGCAATGACTGTTTGCTACTAAGTAAGTTGCATACCATCTCTTAAGGCTTCGTCAACCAGGAATCAGGGCGGCCTTGGCGATACAATGCCACTAATTTAAATCTAAGCTGTTAAGATACGTATCATTTGAGATTCATATTGAATGCATTCCCACAAGCAGACACGCATAATTTCGCACTCACACATGCCGCATGTGGACCTACAGTATAAAAAACTCAATCTCAAATGAACATAAGCCCTGCAACTCTTGCCGACCTTCCCTGAAACAGGGGTGACACAAAGTGAACCATTTTTTACATAATTGACGCTAATCAAAAAAGTCAGCCGAGTCATCATCATCACCATCTTTTAAGACTTGATGTCTAATTGTTAGAGGTGTCATGTCGTGGTCATGGTCACATGGGAGCTTTTACTTCTGTTGCCAGTTTGATTGATTCTAATCTAATCTAATCTAATCTAAGCTGCAAAGATATATATCATTTAAGATTTATATTAAATGCATTCCCACAAGCAGACATGTATAATTTCGCGCTAACACATGCCACATGTGGACCTACAATATAAAAACCCAATCTCAAATGAACATAAGCCCTGCAACTCTTGCCGTCCTTCCCTGAAACAGGGGTGACATTGGCAAAGTGAACCAATTTTTTTTATTATGGGTGGTCAGCCGCATAACAACCTATAAGTCAAGGAACATACATGACAAATTACATTTTTTTAAATCAAAATTAAAAAAAAAAATGATTTATATTCCATAAAGCAACCCTCCAAAATTCTACTCGCTAGCTCGCAAATTGCGAGTGACTTTTGTTTGGTTCGGAGTGTGCTTTTCTTTATCTGAAAGTATCATTTTGCCAGTTAAGAATACCATTGATAATATTCCCAGTGAAAAAAGTTCACAGGAGTTTTTTTTTAACCCATGCGAGTTGCAATTACGAGTTGCGAGTTGGTCAATGGGTGATTTTTGGAGGGTTGCCATAAAGTATATATTTTTTATGTATTGCATTTTCTTTCAGATACCAATGTTGAGTTAATTGACCCTTTGGCTTCAACTTCCAAAGTTATTATTCCATCATATGCTTGTAAGTACCTTGAAATCTTAAATTGATTTATTTCTTAAGGCCACATTTTTAGTAAATTTTATTTGTTTAAAGCATTTGAAGAACTTATATCTGTTTCAAATAAGAGAAAGCAGTCGGCATCAGGAGAAGCTACAAGAGATGAAATCGACTCATCATCCACTGATGAAGATGTCAAAGGTATGCTTATTTATTTGGTATTGTAATTCGGATTTCAAATGAATTTCTATCATTATGATTTGCATTAAGAGTTGTTATGTTCATTTGAGATTGGGTTTTTGTTGTTGTAGGTCCACATGCAGCATGTGTAAGCGCGAAATTATGCGTGTCTGCATGTGGGAATGCATTTGATATAAATCTCAAATGATACATATCTTTACAACTTAGATTTAGATTAGATTTGATCAAATTTTCTAGACTCGTGTGATATATTTCTATCAAAGTATAAGAGGTGATGTTTTTCTATTTTTCAAGTTGATTTTCTAAAAGTATTTTTAAAAACTGCTGTTTGTTCAAATATATTATGTGTACAATATTCTTCCAATCATGTCCTATTTTCAGAAACTCGGCCGCCTTTTCGCAAAGTATACATGCGACAGCCAAAACGTACTCCCAACATTACTTCAAAAGGTGATAAAGGTGAGAATTCATGTTGATTGCTCTACTATTAGAAAAATACTCTAGGTCGTTGCAGGAAGATGAGAAAAACGCAACGTATTCCCAACCAGTTTACACCAACGCGCATCCGCAAAGACAACGAAAACCGCCACGGCACTTTTAAAACTCGCCTTGAAGATGCTTTCTAGAAAGCGAAACGTCGGCAGATGTGAGAGCTGCAAATAGAACATGGTCAAACCCGAAAGAACACAAAAACTTTTATAAATATTTAAAAATATAAATGGTAAAACATTGGTTTAATTCACTTTATTATTTTTGTTTTTGCTTGAATATTTTCGCCTAATGAGGCATCTTCAAGAGCAGAATGGTTACAAATATATTTTTACAAAATAATTTATTCATCATTAGGCGAAAATATTCAAGCAAAAACAAAAATAATAAAGTGAATTAAAACAATGTTTAAATATTTATAAAAATGGACTTTCACTGTGTTAACAGATCAACACTAAAAAATATTACAAAAGCTTTTATATTATCTAGGTTTGTTGCAGTAACTTTGTGAAAGTTCATCTTTAAAATTTAAAAAAAATAATAAAAAACTTTGTTTTAATTCACTGTGAGTTTATTTTCGTAATGCACTACTAGTTTCGGCAGTGCAATATCTGCCATCGACGGGTGCTACCTTAAAACAGATATTGCACTGCCGAAACTAGTAGTGCATTACGAAAATAAACTCACAGTGAATTAAAACAAAGTTTTTTATTATTTTTTTGAAATTTTAAAAGCTTTTATTTTTATTATTTCATAAAAATATTTTTTCATTCTGTGAATACACGGCAGTGGCGAAGGGTGCCATACAACTCGATTCCCATCGGTTTCCCTTTTAAAATGAGGCAAAAATGATAATAAAGTAGACTGCATGGTTTCAATGGGGAAAAAATACATATTGTTTCTTTGGTTTTAAATTTTACTTTGTGCCTATATTTTTTAACTACTTTGTTGCCTCATCTTAAAAGGGAAGCCGATGGGAATTGAGTTGTATGGCACCATTCGTCACTGATACACGGACTCTTGAAAGTCTTCTAACTTTATTCTTGTGACTAGAAAAAAATTGAAAGTCACATTTGTAAGATTTTAAAAACATAATTTAGAGGTCTACCACAAACAGAATATCTCAAACATGGAGATATCATATTTCCTTTAACCTCATATCGAGTGGTTCTAAAGTTTTTAACTGGAGAGTTATTAATCATTGCTATATCATGGATTTGTTTATTGTGCTAAACAAATTCTATAATTAATTTGTGTACTTTTAGAAAACGTTGCTGGAACATCAAAAAGTGGGGATTTGGACATTTCGTTGCAAGAAAGTCTGTGGGTAACACCACCAGGTAAGCTTATAATCATTTTTGTACTTGCTTTAATCATTCCATAGTATGTTAATAAGCAGGTTTATATATCAGTACCCTTAGTACGAGTTGCAAAACTTGAGAAAAGTAAAGTTTACGGAAATTATTAAACAGTGATTTCTCCCAAAATTTGCCGTTTTTGTTTCTTACACTTTATGGTCTTAGCAAAAGAGTTGCAGTGATGAAGAAAATCAAGTTCAAACAAAAATTGCAGATTTTCAGGGAAATCACTCTTTAGTAATTGCCGTAAACTTTACATTACTCAAGTTTTGCAACTCGTACTAAGGGTACAGCAGCTACAAAGCAACTAAATAACTCAAATGCAACAAAGCTGCTTATTTAGTGGAACTTCTTCCTGCGTTGGCCCCAAAGGGGTAGTTACACTTAATGAATAATAGACGAACGGTTAACCTCAATTGCCAAATATGGCAAAAAATAAATTTCTGTAACTAGGGTCCTTAGCAATCAAGAAAATATTGTTTGCCATTTATTAGCAACCCGACTGTTAAATCTCACATTTTCATTTCTATGTTATTCATTACTCTATTCCAAAACGTCGGTGTTATGGCCGCGGGGATCAAGTCGGGTTATTTGGAACTGGATAACGTTGGTTCGAATCCCGCGACGATAACTTCGACCCTAGTTCAACAGATGCATGCACACAAGCTTCTGCTTTCGAAGACAACTGGCCAGGCAAAATAGGTTGGTGGATTGCATTCCTTTCCACAAATCTATTTAGAAAAAAAAACATAATTATTTTATTTTAAAAGAAATAAAATTTTAAAACAACAACAAAAACTTTAATTTGACATGACCTCACCATTAGTTTCCTATAATATTAAATATATTAAATAAATTTTAGGTATATTATACATTTCATAATATTATCAAGGAAAAAATAAAGGCAACTCTGCAGAGGCTCTGGCCACCCCTAGCGGAATGGCGACAGAGTTACAGTTACAGTTATCAAAAGCTTCCTCATTCTCTCCAGAGGTGGCTAGGATTCTGGCATTCCCACTTTTTTAAGTGGGATCCCTAATGTCTAGGGATGGGAAAATGAAAAAAATATCGATATTTTCACACTTTCGAAATATCTATTTTTGTAAAAAAAAAAAAACACAGTTTCAATTCACTTTTTATTTTATAATATGCTTAAACGTTTTCGCCTCAAAAGACATCATCAGAAGCAATCTACTATGGAAATAATCGAGGAAATTTTTTCGATAAATCGATACCAAAACAATATCGGTCGCTGGTGGGTAAGGATAGCTATTCCTAATTCTCACAAAAATCTCGAGTCCCCGAAATCAAGATTCACGAAAAATGGCCGCCTCGTATTCTGCAATGCAAGTGTTTCTGTCTAATACGATTCTATCAAAACGATTTGGCAACGTTGTTTTTGATCATGCTGTCTCACTCTAAATCATGTATTTTTATTCGCTCTCGCAAAAGTCAGCTGGGGATTAAAAATAATATTATTATTTACGTATTTTGGACAATGTTATAATTTTCTGATATTATCGTGTTAAATAACGTTTCATTGGAATTGCAATAAAAGTACTTATAATGCTTTCATCGTATAAGTTTTTCACCTTAAAACCACGAATTCTAAATTAAAATATGATACTGAAGTACTTCTTAATATTATGATATGTTATTTTACGGAGGAATAACATTTCGCCTTTAAAAAAAAAATACTTCTCAAAATCGTCGCAACATAACCTCCGTAACATAGATCTTCATACATTTTGAGCGCTCGAGATGCAACTCACCGGCAAAATGGCTCATGATTCTTCTCTAATGACAAGAATCAAGGTGAGACCTTGTGGAATACCGTTTATAGCTTTTTTGGCATATTTTCGTAAATTCTAGAAGATTATTGTCTATGGGTCAAATGGGAATAGCAGCCGGTCTCTAAATTTCAAAATATTTGCGATTGCTACGTAAAAATGTTGGCATCAAAACACAACCACCTATAAAGTGAGGGGCGCAAAATCACATTTCTAAAAAAATTGGAAATGTGATACTCATAATGAATTTAAATATCGATTATTCGATATTTCTAATATCGATATTTAAAAAATATATATCTAGGTACTTTTGATATATCGATATATTTCGCCCATCCCTAATGCTGTCATTCATTTGTAAAATGTTCTACGCTCGCGTTTGACGTTTCTTTAAATTCTGTTATTTTGCTTTTCAAAATGTCCAGCCGCCGTTGTTGTGTAGCTAATTGTTTTGACACGAAAGGTAAAGTAAGCAAATACGTTTATATGTCACGATTTGTGAAATATAAATATGGGATATCCAGAGTCAAAATAAAAGGAGAGCTTGTATGAAAAAAGTTATGGCTCTAGATGAAATGAAAGAAGTATGTAGGGACAGGAAGAAATGGCGGCTAATCTGCAATGTTGGCGGCTTATTCATTCATAATTTTATGTAATATTTTTTTTGTATAGGTACCGATTGATTGACTTTTTTTTTGTATAGATTTCTTTTTTAGGTTTTGTTTGTACCTATATACTTACCTCATTGTTATTTATTATTTGTATTCCTTGACTTATAGGTTGGTACGAGGCTGACCACCCATACTGTAAAAAATGGTTCACTTTGCCAATATCACCCCTATTTCAGTGATGGTCGGCAAAAGTTGCTGGGCTCGTGTTCATTTGAGATTGGGTTTTTTTATATTGTTCGTCCACATGCGGCAGGTTGGTATGAGGCTGATCACCCATACTGTAAAAAATTGGTTCACTTTACCAATGTCACCCCTGTTTCAGGGAAGGTCTGCAAGAGTTGCAGGGCTTATGTTCATTTGAGATTGGGTTTTTATATTGTAAGTCCACATCATGCTGCATGTTTAAGCGCGAACTTATATGTGTCTGCTTGTGGGAATGCATTTAATATGAATCTCAAATTTAATATATCTTTGCAACTTAGATGATTATTATTTTTTTTTTTTTTTTTTTTTTTTTTTTTTTTTTTTTTTAAGAAAATCCTGTGCGGGAGACTCCCTAGATTCTGAAGACTCTAGGGGTCTATGACACTTGTTGTAGTGCCGCAGAGGTGTACGAGCTTGGTCGTCGCTACAAAGCGCCAATACTCAAGCAAGACCCAGTTGCTGTAAGGCTGGATGGACCCTTGGTGACCGGTCATTGGTAAAGGCTTATGAATTCTTCAACCCAGCGAAGAGCACATTCGAAATATTAATGGTATTTTTGTGTGCTCCGCCGGGATCCGAATCCACAACCTTCCAAATATTTACGAGTCCGAAGTGTTGCCACGACGGACTACGGACCGGTCCGAGATGCCAACGACACGCGGTGTACCTGAGCGCACACCCATCCAAGTACTGACCACGCCCAATGTTGCTTAACTAATTATAATCTATTTACTGGAGAAAACGAATAGTTTATATGAACCGTAAATGTGGTTTTTTCTTTGTTTTGTTTTTAGAGAAGCTGCACAATTTTCCGTGTCCGAAAAAAGATCGTGAAAGGTTTAACAAATGGGTTAAAGTCATCGGAGGTCCGATCACTGAACACGATCCTGACTTTGTATATTTCAACCGGCGCGTGTGCGGCCGTCACTTTGAAGTGAAATGTTTGAGAAAGCCGTCTTTGAAGATGTTTCCGCACGCTGTTCCCACATTACTTTTACCAGGTATGTAAAACTATTTCATTTTGAAAACTCGGGATGTGTGTTATTTTTTTTTTTAAGGAATACTGTGCGGTAAGGTGGAGCGTGAACTTTTTTTTGGGATTTTGATTTGGGCGGAGTGGGGAATTGGTGCTCCATAGGGATACGAACAAAGACACTATTACAAGATTTCAATATTTTCAGTGGAAATTGTGCCACAAAGCCACTGAAAAAAACAAAAAAGTCCAAAAACAGGGGTTCTAATTAAATTCAGTAAAAAAAAACTATAAGTATTTTTACATATTTTATATATTAATATTATTTGTTGACTACCAACAAAAGAATAAAGTGAAACAGTTACACAAATAACACAAGATTTTTTTTTTAAAAATGGTTGAAAATACGGTAAATTTCTAAAAATTACTTAGTTTTGTATTCTCTCTTGGTATTGAAAATCGACATAATTTTACAGGATTCCAACTTATTTTTTATCCATCCTTCCCGTCTTTCGGGGCCACATACAGCAGAGCACGCTTCAGTCACAAGTTTGATGCATCTTTCAGTTGCTTGAGTGTGACAGGGCATTTGGCGAAAGAGTATCAAAATCTGAGTTTCCACTATATCTGGATTGACGATGGCATCCTTCAATAATTCGGTGCTAATTTGTTTCAGGACTGGTGGGTCAGAAACTTTGTCCCATTCAATCAGGTCATAATATTGTTCTGCGTTGAAGTTCAAGCTTGGCACCTTGAAGATTCGGATAAGAGCGAACCCCGACGTTTGTTCCCTGATCTTCACGATTCGCCTGACAGCTAGTTCTCGGATGTGGCTTCTCTCGTCGTTCAACATTGCAATTAGTACATTTTCGCAGTGACCGAAATAACCATTCCTTTGTATCACGGGGTCGACAATTTCTTTCAAGTGTGTTGGAAGATACCGAGTCAATTTAATGGTTTCGTGTAGGTGTTTTGCCCCGTAAACGCACAAAGGTTTTGTTTTTTAATGTGGAACCACATCGGTGCGTAAAACTTCAAGACAAATTCAGTCACAGTCATCTGTTTTTCAGTCGGATTATTGGTAGAAATGTATAGCCTGAGAAATGAGTTGGCTGTCGTCAACCAACGCGAATGACATATTTTTCCTGGAGACCTCTTTGCCAAGTTTTCATCACAATGTCCTGCACTAATAGCTTGACATATTTCCAACAAATAAAGCTGGTCTGTGTTTATATCCCCGCGAACTTTTGTAATGTCTGGCAGGTTGCATGTTTTTGGTATAAAATCAACTACTGGGATGTATTCGCAGTTTTTCAGCTGTTTTCCCAGCTGAACGCTGAAGCTCTTGGGTCCTGTTGTCGTCCCATCGATAGATTCAAAAAGGTGACGCAAGCTCAATTCATTCGCATGTAACTGACACACTAGCCACTGGAGCGGTCGTTTAAATGTTTTTTCTATAAGGCGTATGATACTTGAATGAATTCCAGTATTAACGGCAGTACCGTCGCATCCGATGGTTGTGATTGTAGTTGTATCGATCGATTTCGCTACAAAATAAGCTAAAACTTTGTTGGCAATAGTTTTAGCATCGCTTGACTTGCATATAATGTGGCCAATGTATTGTGACCCAGGTTCTTTTAAAAGAGTGATGTGTTCTTCTACTACCAATATTCTGCGCTTGCCTTCCATGACTAACGTTTTATCCTTTCGTCCGTCAAACGAGATACAAATGGACTGCCCTAGGTCAAGCTGAGTGGAAATCTGCACGTTCCTAGTTTGAGTACGGGCTCGGCGGATCTTACTGCGATCTACAACATTCTTGCAATCATCTTCAGTCACCAATCCGATATCTTGTAATGCAGCAGACACGATGGCAGCTCCTGCCCGATCGGAAACGCCATAACGATCCAGTGTTCTGGCTACAACTGGCAAATTAAGTTTATTGAGCTGCTTGCTTGCTATAGCAGTAGCTGTAGTAGCTGTATCCGAGTTTACTACAACTACTGGACTGCCAGACGTGGATGGTTGATCTCCACCCGACAAGTTTTCCCTGTTTTGAACATAGCAAATTTGCGCGAAAAATTACTTAATCGACAACGATATTTCGCGGGTAAACACATGTTTTTTTAGGATTTTTTCACTATTATTCTTAAGTTGTGTTTATCGTTCGTCAACAGCAAGTAAGAAATTTTATAATTTATGGTTAGAATTTATACGAAATCAGTTATTGCACTACCCACTTTTTTGAATATTTGTGATATTTCAAGGGCTTTGGGGCACAATTTGCAGATAAGATATTGAATCCAAATTTTCTGTGCTTCATATGTATGTACCAGAGCACCGATTTCGCACCCCGCCTTTTTTAAATTCGAAAAAAAAAAAAAACTCCATACAAGCACGCTCCAACCTACTGTGCGGGAGGCTCTCTAATTATTGAAAGTCTTGTGGGTCTATGTCACCCTGGAAGGGTGCTGCAGAGGTGTTTTTATTAACACATTGAGTACGGTGTGCACATATTTGTGCGTTTCAGAAACCTTGTATGGTGGCGGTGTGCACATTTTTGTGCATTTCGGCTACATTCAATTTAGTATACAAAAAACACGTCATAAACTTCTAATCTCTTGGCCTTTTTGCTTTTGTTGTGTAGTGGATAGATGTCGTTGTAATATTAAAAATAATACTGATATTTACTGGTTCAAAACCTAGCTAAAGGTCGTAACCTGTTTTGAAGGAAATATTACAAATTAACTTTAAACAATGGATACAGATGGTGCGTTTTTTTCTTTGTCCTAAAATTCAATAAAATACAAAGATCATTGACCTTTACTTTAGTCGGCAGCTGGTACTTACAAAGCAATAAACGCGTGTGGGGAAAGCCCATAAATCATTTTTTATTCGCAGATTTTGAGTTTTCCGCGGTTTTTAAACTGTGTTGTTATTTTTTAATATTTTATTAGTGTTTTTAACATTTTTTTTATGTCGCTCGCCTCAAGTTACAGTTTTATCAGAACATTGCCGTAACTAATGTGTTAAAAAAAAACGCAACTAAGCTACACATTTAGTGTAACTTCTTGCCACATTATCCCCGAAGGGGTCGCATGTGGCGAGTTGAACCTATTTATTTTTACAGGTAAGGGGGCCGGCCTTACGCCAACCACTTCAGTTGAAGTGGAGGTTTCCCAGCTCCCGAGAGTGCTGGTACTCATTTCTTGTGAAGGCTGAGTGAACCTTGCCGGTATTTTATTTTGGGGTTTGAAATAAACACCGAAACGGGAAATCATTTCTGACACCCTCGGTGGGATTCGAACCCGAGCTTGCGGCATGGAATGCAAGCACTCTACCAACTGAACTATCGACCGGACACCATTTAAAAAAAATATATATCCGTGATCGGAGAGGGCCCTTGAGGTGCGACACACAAACAGGGCGCTCTCTTATCATGTGTAATTTAACATAAATAATAGTTAGGTTTAAGTTAGAATTACGGTCGTTTGACATTTTGACAATTATTATATTAATTTTAAAACTTAACAAATTTTAAAACTTAATTTATCTCGGATATTTTATGAACCGTTTAGAGATAACTTACATAATTCTCGACGTTTCGTCTGCGACGTAGCCAACGTCTTCAGGAGAACATCCTCTCTGCACGACGACTGAGGATGAACTGAGTATGAAAACAATATTGTCACAAATCACTGCCTACCTTCGAGCGAAGGTAGTAATTATGTTTAGGTCTGTTACAACTTCCACTTTCATTTTGTTTGGATTCCACGTCACTAGATGGCACTATGTTTCCTGTACACACGGCACTAATTATATCATTGTCTTTGACTTGAAACTTAGGTACTGGTTTCAATAGTGAGTTGAGTGTAGGTTTCCAAATACTGGACAATTTGTAACTGTCGTCTCTGTTGAAGTTAGGATGCCTATAAATTTCAATGGCCTCTCTTACAAGTCTGGAAATCAATAATTTTTCTTTCGATAGAACCTTTATTTGGTCGAATCTAATGAGGTGCAGGCTGCCTTTGGCGGAATGATCGCAGATTGCCGATTAATTGGGGTTGTTTGTTTTCATTGCCCCAATATGCTCCTTGAGGCGCACCTTAATGTTTCTTTTGGTTTGACCGATGTAGAAGGCACCACAATTGACAGCCAAAATTATTGGTGCCACCGACTCGCCCATATCGACTGACCTACATAAGTTAAGCATAATTACTACCTTCCCTCGAAGGTAGGCAGTGATTTGTGACAATATTGTTTTCATACTCAGTTCATCCTCAGTCATCGTGCAGAGAGGATGTTCTCCTGAAGACGTTGGTTCGTAAAATATCCGAGAAAAATTAAGTTGTAAAATTTGTTTAGTTTTAAAATTAATATAATTGTCATAACATAAATAAGTCTGATATGTACCTATCTATATATAGATGGTAAAGTATATAAATAGTAGAAGTTAGTCCTGTTCTTTGAATTATTTAATTTTGTAAAACTTGTTGTTCCATAGAAAAATCTGCCGAGTCTTCGCAGGAGAGGAGTGTTGCCAATCTGCCAGCATCGCCTCTCAGTTCTCCTTCTAACAATTATTTGGATGATGATTCTGATGATGACCCAGATTATCCAGACCCCAAACGCAAACGCGGCACAGCTACAGACACAGGTAAATGGCATCTCTATGTCTTCCATGGATTCAAGATATTCAAAACATGCAAAGAGCTCAATCACCTTTTTTCCACTAAAATTTATCATTTTTTTTCTGAAAGCATTCAATTTAAATACAGAATTTATGGGGAAAAATGATTGAAAAAATTACCCGAAGGTCCTAGCAGCCAACCATGCGACAGCACGGTTGTCTGCTAGTATGTATATAGATATAGATTTCACTGATAATTATTTGAACCCATAGATCAACAACGATACCATGTTGAAAGCACCGGTTCTCATCAGATCACTGAAGTTAAGCAACATTGGGCGCGGATGCTTCTTGGATGGGTGACTGCTAGGTACACCGCGTGTTGTTGGCATTTCTTGGACCGGTCTGTAGTCCAGTGGCAACACTTCGGACTCTTAAATGGAAGGCTGTGGATTCGAATCCCGGCGGAGCACAAAATATACCATTTATATTTCCAAATGTGTTCTTCGCTGGGTTGAAAAAATTCATAAACCTTTACCAAAGACCGGTCACTGAAAGGTCCATCCAACCTTACAACAGCTGGGTCTTGCTTGAGAATTGGCGCTTTCTACAGCGACGACCAAGCTCGCAGAGGGCTATTGAGGTGTAAACGCAACGCAACTAAGCTACACATATAGTGTAACTTCTTGCCGCGTTATCCCCGAAGGGGTCGCATGTGGCGAGTTGAACCTATTTATTTTTACAGGTAAGGGGGCCGGCCTTACGCCAACCACTTCAGTTGAAGTGGGGGTTTCCCAGCTCCCGAGAGAGCTGGTACTCATTTCTTGTGAAGGCTGAGTAAACCTTGCCGGTATTTTTATTTTGGGGTTTGAAATAAACACCGAAATGAGAAATCATTTCTGACACCCTCGCGCTCGGTGGAGGTGTGATACACACAAAAACAGCGCTCACCAAATAAATCATCCTAATATTATTATTATTATCCAACCTTCTCTCTGATATATTTTTTATTCCATTTCAGATGATGATTCTGATGACTCAGATGATCCAGGACCCAAACGCACACTTGTCACAGCTACAGACACAGGTAAATGGCAGCTCTATACATTCCAATTCAATTATATCGAGCAAGATGGAACCAACCAGATCGCAAACTTACATGTGAATATTCTGGCTGAATATGAATACCCCCAGTGCGGAATATTTTTTCAAGCACATTTTGTAAAACGTTTATTGATTCCCTACCTTATTTGATTGACGAGACTTCAAACTATGTGAACTGTCACATGTATTAGTTATTCAAGAACAAAAATCACAAAGGCTTAGCGCACATTTCCACTTGCAGACTTTTGAATTCTTGACCACAGATGTCAGGGATAAGTTCATAGTTGGATGACGTCTATGATTGACAGCCGCACTGTATGCAAGCTTACACTTGACGCCTATTCGTGTCGCCCACAGTTGAGGGTTAAATGTCAATGTATCTTTGCAACTTTGCTTAAAACTGATTATATTTTTTAACTGAACTTCAACCATTCTGAATTTATATTACTTTTCACATGTATTTTTTTACACATGTATTATCTTAATTTTTTGTAATCAAAATGGGAAAATTTACTGGTCTTTTCAACTATCAATCTAACTGTAATTTTTCCTGTAACTGTTTTTTTTTTCCAATAAACGAAAACTTAGATTATTCATTGCATAGATTCATTTTGTGAGCGCTGTTTAGTGTGAATCTCACACCTAAAGAGCGATGTGAGCTAGGTCTTACGCTAAATACGCTGGAGATGCTTGTGAGAGCAAAAGTGCTAGAAATAATTGAAGTATATACATTGTCATTTTGTTCCATTCCTAACGTCAGAATCCTCCTTCTGTAGCTATTAATGTATCCACCCGCCATTTTGCTAGAGGTGGCCAGTACCTCCGCACTTGCGTCTCCACTTCATCCAGCCCTTGTACTTCTTTCATCTCGACATTCATCACGCTCTTCATGCATGCTCTTCTCTTTTTAGCACTCTGTAGATGCCAGGCATTTACAATCTCACTTATGTGATTAATCCATTGCTTCTTCGGTTTTCCCTTTCTATGCTTACCTTTGACATTTCCTTTGTACAATATTTTTATGAGTCAATTTCCAATATTTTTAAATTCCTGGGATTCTTTTTACGTTTCCGAGTCCCTGGCATAGAGAAACTCTATTCCTACTTCACTATTATTTTAACATTGGTTAACATTTTTTTTTGTTTTTAGGACTGGGAAAAACAGCTGATGCAGTTGATGTAAGTGAAAGGTTTCTTTATCGTTAAGTTATTTCATGTGATTGATTTCATTAATAAAAACATGTTTTTTTTTCAGTGCAACGTGGTGAAAAAGTTGATTACAAGTGACATATCAAAACCACATCATATTATTACTAAAAAAACAAATTTACCAAGATTACCAATAATATCTGTAGAAATACAAACAGAAAAATGTGTAAATGATAGTTTACAGTCTGCCACCAATAATGCTGTTTCTACTGTAAAACAATATGAGAAACAACAAGAAACTAGTGGGAACCATGTAGGTTCTAACAAACATCCAATTGTTCATGAATTTCATGATCAGAATAAAATTATGTCTAAGCTAATGCAACATAAGAAACAACAAGAAATTTTAAAAGAGAAAATTGTTTCCAACACAGAGCCAATTGCTTTTAAATTTCCCAATACTGATGAATATTATATGCACGGTCCGTTGGATGAAAAAGAAGAGCAGGACAGCAACTCCTCCAACTTTTACAAAGTTGAAATGCTAGATAGTCCGTCGGTGAAGAGCGAGGATATGGAGGACCGAGAAATTGAAGAGGGAGAGATCGAAGCCAAAGATGAAGAACTCCACAAGTTTTCTGGGTTTGTCTTTAACGAACTTAAAAGCCTTAAATCAGAGAAAACAATTAATTATGTTATAGATTTGGTGACAAATATATTAATGAAGGCTCATTTAGGGGAGTATGATGGTGTTGGACAGAGCAATGAGAGTAGAATTGATGGTACAGAATATGCTTGATGTAAAAATAGAAACTGCTGGAAGGAAATGCCTTTTTTAAAGATTGCTCCCTGTAGCGGGCAGAACCTTCAGAGAGAGTTTGCCGGATAGAAAAAACTGGGCAGAATGCATCTGGTGGGAAATAGGAATACTGTTAACAGCTAAAAATACTATCTGGACAAAGCAGAACGGGCTCTGGAGAGAGAATGTTTACCTTGCTTCCTTTAGAGTTTAGGACGGAGACCAGAGGAGGCAGATTAAACATTCCCAACATTGTCATTTTAAGTATCAAATCTGTCTACTACAATACAAGAAACAAACCATTAACAAACTTTTTAATCAATGTCATAGCTATGGGTATTTAATGAAATAATAGCTTTAATACTTGGTATTTATTGGTTCCTCTTATTACTTCAACCGCCAAAATCTCTCCTGGTCCTCCCGTGGCATGTGCCTCCAACGCCTCCTGTCCCCACTCACTGACTTCCAGTTCAACACCTGGAGAAGCTGTGTTGCCCTTTCTGTCTATTCAAAAACACAAAGTCTTGCTGCATCAAGAATAATACCAAAATTGTGATTTATGTTGCGTTATGTAAATAAAAATTAAGTATGTACAAATATGTTTTTTCTTACCTCTATTATTTCCTTAGTGTTGTGCCACCTGTGGTGTTGGCTTATAGACTAATTAAGAGTAAATAAAAATTGAAGTTGACCAGGTTGATTGTGGATTCCACAGCATATTGATTCCAAGCTGGCCCTCTTACTTGCAAGGCTCTTCATAAATAAGCGCTAAACAGGAACATTGTCAGTTCTCATGGAAAATCTTCAGTCTTCAGGGACCGTGCTTTTGCAGTGGCTGGTTCCTGTACCTGGAGTCGGCTGCCACCAGACGTCCGAAAGTTAAGACCTGTTGAGGAAAGTGAATATCCACACAACTTAGATTATTTTCTTTGGTTAAACGTCACAGGTGTATAAGTCTAGCATTCTTAACCAAATATTACTCTGCCTTTTCCTTAGCAAACCGGCCGTGTGAGGTCACAATTTTAATCCTAAAATAAATGACTTAGTTGATGGTGAGTATAATATTCATGTAAGAAGCTGGATTTTTTTTCATGTAGCTAGCCTACTAGTAATAATTTCAATTTCATTTAGTTATTAAAAAATCTGTTTTATTCTCACTTTTTTTTATTATTTATATAAAGGACACAAACGTTTTCGACTACTTCGTAGTCTTCATCAGGTGAATTCATCATTTGTGTCCTTTATATAAATAAAAAAAGTGAAAATAAAACAGATTTTTTAATAACTAAATAAAGATGAATTTTCACAGTGTTAATGCACCAACCATCCAAAATATTTCAATTTCAGGATATAAATCCATTCCTTCATTTTGTAAAATCGCAAATATAATTTACGTTCACAGCATTAAAGAAAAATAAATATATGGAATTTTGTGCAGTACCTACTGCTAATAACAATATTAAATTATAACCATAGACAGTCAATATTTTGACATTTCTATGACGTTTTCGTATTTGTTTTCGCCGGCCGTTTTTATTTTTACATTTAAGGATTTAAATCCAATGATTATTTATTGATAATGTTTCCATCCAGCCATAAAACTGTATTTGTGTTGGATCACACTCCTTATTTTGCCATTTCATCTGAAAATCACGTAGAATATGACTCTTCAAAGTCGCGGGGTCCGGGCTACGTTCCGTTACCTCCTATTTCTAAATCCCTTTGGACCTGCAGTGTGGAGGCAGCCGTGGAGTATTGTCGGATAGTTTGGGATCTATTTCCAACAGGAAAATTGGTAAGTCATTTAGTTTTTATTACAATTTTTATGTCAACAACAATCTAACCTCAAAAAAACTAATCAATTTTGTCGTTCTATTTTCAAAATTTGGTGCGTATACACCATCAATGCTGTGAGAATTCATAGTATGCGACAACACTAATACTGATAAATGTATAAGATGTACAATAAGAACTCTAAATGCTACGCTAAGGTTTGCTCAGCCTTTGAAAACAATGAGAACCTGCTTACTCGGGAGCAGATTAATCTCTAAATAAACATGCTTAAACTAAAAAGCTGTCTTTTTTTTAAACTGAAACGGTTTAAATCCTAAAGCATGGATCCTGCGCCCAAAGTACAAAAACATTGATGTCTTTTTGATACTTCGCTACTATGGAATTTTTAAAAATTATGACGATGAAACTTCCAGTGCGGGCATCATTAGTTTGTCAAAGCGTGGGCTCAACCGACGACTAAAATGTCTAAGAATAGCCCCGATTGTGACTAGAATCCTTAACAACCAATAGCAGAATATTGGTTGACCTTTGCCCAAGCGACCTGGCTTTATGATGTTACAATTTTTGTCAATGGGGTTTTTGCCAAGTCCAATGAAATTCTACTGTAACACTTTTAAAGGTTTCCAGCTCAAGATTCCTTAAAAGGATCTTATATTTTCTTATGCGTTGTTTGATTGTGATTTTTATTTTTGTTGTACAATGTTGCAGGTGCGTTTTGTAATCAGCGACAACGCAGCTCACATACTGAACACATGGGACCCCACACAGCAAAACTTGACGCACGTATGTTGGTGAATCTTATTTATTTATTGTTATGTTCATTTGAGGTTTGGATTTTATCTGTAAGTACACATTCAGCATACACGTGTTTGTTTGAGGGCAAGCATTTGATATGAGCTTTAAATGTTAATATATCTTTGCAACTTAGATTATAGATTATAGAACAACATTGATTTGACATCCTGTGATACCCGTATTCACCAATCATACTCACGCTTACCTGAGCCCACACTTTCACTTAGAATGGATTTTATTTATGTACGCTATGCAACTAAGCTACACATATGTATAGTGCAACTTCTTGCCGCATTATCCCTGAAGGGTTTCGCATGCGGCGAGTGGAACCTATTTATTTTACAGGTAAGGAGGCCGGCCTTACTCCAACCACTTCAGTTGAAGTGGGGGTTTCCTCAGCTCTCAAGGGGACTCGTACTCATTTCATGTGGAGGCTGAGTAAACCTTGCCTGTATTTTATTTAGGGGTTTGAAATAAACACTGAAACGAAAAATTATTTCTGACACTCTCGATGGAATTCAAACCCGAGCTCGCAAGATGGGATGCAAGCACTCTACCAACTGAGCTATCAACTGGACTAGAATAATATAAATAAATAAACTAATCTAAACACTACTGAGGCCTAAGGGAAGTGTTAGTAGAATAAGTGAATACGGAGATTAATCTTTGTTCCTAATTCAAAATCATAACAAAAACCGGTTGGTACTCCTGCAAATGTCAAAATATTCCATTTTTAAACTTCAGTGTTGTAAACTAGCACTTTACAATTCCCCTGCAAGGTGTATTTTATTTTTTTGATTGAAGGTTTTGAATGCGATGTGCTTGATGGGAATTCCTCGAGCAGCGGTGCCTCCGGGAGCCAGCACGGCGGGTGGGGGGCCCTCTGTGGTGCCAGGACTGCGGGCTGCTGTGGAAGCATTGGCCGAACCTTCACAGCAACAGCAGGCGGGACTTGTTAGAGATCCACTCATATTAAATAGGTGAGAGTGAGCCTAGAAACTTTTTTATTTTTAGTGAATACTTCCGTGTTTTGAGAATCGTATAAAGACAGTAGTTCTCCTCACATCTACCACTCGGGTAGATTTTTATCCATGTCCCTAGCAATCTGGCCGTGTGGTGCCACAGCTTTTGTTGCCCATGAAATGTGTATTCTTTCTATGTCAAATGAAATGTGTTCAAATGTTTTTCTAGTCAATATGCTATCGCAACACATCTGTATTTGTTAGCTGCACATATTGTGCAATTTCTCACCGTATTGTTTCCGTAGGTCAGGGGTCGGCAACCTGCGGTTCTTTGGGTGTGAAGCTGCGGCTCTTTAGTTCCATGTGCAAATATTAAATCATCAAAATTATTATCAAAGAAAACGACCAAAAAATCGTTTAACGAGGATTAAAGGACGAAAGAGCCACAATGTGACCTGCGTAAGCCTATCCTCCGGCCCGCAACGACAGCAATAGATATTGCGCAATAAGTTAAATCATCTATGCGCCGGCCTTCAAAATTTTTTTGTGTTCTGTTCACACTTTAAAATTTGTTAATTGTAATTTTTGGCTCTTCCGACGCAAATTTTGCGACCCCTACCCTAGGCAGTAAGTAGCATGTGGCTTGTGGAATCTATTTATTTTACAGTTAAGGGGACCAGCCTTGACTCCAACCACTTCAGTTGGTTCCCTAATACCCAGCACTCAAAGGGGGCTGGTTTTCATGTCTTGTATTTTATTTTGGGACACCACAACGGGAAATTATTGCTGACACCGTCAATTGGGATCAAACCCTAGTACTCGGCATGGTGGAATGCAAACATTCTAACAACTGAACTATTGAATGAACTGAAATGAAACTGCCCAATGAATATCTGTAAAATTTGAAAACCGAATAGTGCTGTTAAATGTTTTCCCTGATTTTAGGGATTTTTATTTTATTTTCTATTATATTTCTTCTTAGACCTCATGGTTTTTTTTTTTTTATTATTTTTTTTTTTATTTATTTAGGAAGCAAACAGTCATTATACAAATATGATGTTGATAAAATTGAAGTAAATACAAGATAAAGACAATAAAAATAAAATTGAAATGAAAATAAAATAATACTAAAATAAATCATAAAAGAAAGGGGAAAAATAACAAGTTATCAAAAACCGTTAGTGGATTGACTCTTTAGAAGAATATTTCTCTCACCATATTTGAAACGAATGTAGGGAATTTGAGAAAATGTCGACATCTGAATGATTTGTGTTATAATGTGTAGTTGCGCGTCTGAAAAAGGAATTATTTGCATAGTTGGTACTGCAGATAGGAATGTGGAATGTTTGTTTGCGATGAGAGGATATTCGAGGGACTTTCAGTAAGACGTTTTCTAAAAGGAATGATGAATTTATATGATTATTAATTATTTTGTACAGAAAAATTGCGTCCAAAAACCTGCGTCTACTCTCAAGTGTAGCTAGACCATGCCGATCAGTTGAAGTATTATAATCTGTGTAAATGTTTCCTGTCATGGTTATAAGATTTTACAGATCGTTACTTGTCTGTTTTCTGTGTGGCGTTCCAGATGCAGGATAGTCTGCATAACGAGCGCTAGAGATGACGGCTCCATGAGAAGTCTTGTGGACATTGTTCAGACAGTGATCATGCAGCAGAACAAAACACTTGCACCACAGTAAGTCAATCATCGTATTATTACAAATGTTTGTGTATGTTTACTTATGGTTGTGTGTTTTTAGTTATTTGTGTGAGTGTGTCTCTAAAAATAAATTATGTAGGTAAAATATATTAATCAAAGTTTTATTAAATTGAACCCAAATAAATCATAATAGTATTTCATTTTAAATACCTATCAACTTCACTTGTACTTTTATCCTGCTACCATTCCGCTAGGAGTAGCCAGTACCTCCGCAGATGTGTCTTCACTTAATTCTGTCCTCGCGCACTCCTTTCATCTCCTCGACATTCATCACTCTCTTCTCTTTTAAAATTTCAGTCATTTCCAATCTCGCTTATTGATCAATCCATTGGAAAATCCCTTTTTTAAACTCTTTTTATCAATTGCTCATCGTCCATTCTTTCTAGATGCCTGAATCATTTCACTGTGCCTCTTTGTACTTTCACTCTCAAGATCTTGTTTATACCGCATGCATAACTACGTAAATCATTGACTTTTTCTGAAAAAAACTTTTGTAATTTTTTCGGGTTAGACCATGTTCTATTTGCATATTGTTTGTCTGCCAAGGCTTCACTTCCACGAACGAAAAGCTTTCTCAAAGCTGGTTATCAAAGCGACGCAATGTTCTTCGTTTTTTTATGCATTTGTTTCTATTGACTTGTTTCTTGGTTCAGGCCTACGAGGAATGTCAAATGTGGTTTTATTTTATTTTTATATTGAATACACTTTTGATGATTAATTTGATGTTTATTAATTTTGCAGAATGATCCGGATAAATCACTGTCACCTGGTGATAATCAACATATACCCGGCTAATATAGTGGAGTCAGAAGTCAGTAGTCAACCCATAAGGGATGTACGTACTAAAATAAATCAACTATTCAATATCAATACAGTATTGGTCATTACTTTAGGTGTCCAGAACCACCTTTGCTCAGTATCTCCAGTGACTAGCGGCAGCCACTGCATTGTCATTTCCTTGAAGCAGGTCCTTCAGTGTTGATTTTTCACCAATTAAGAGGCACATTGACATATGTGCCGAGTCCTGGACGTCCCCGCTGTCACACAGGGGGTCGAGCAGGCCCCACCTCTGAAGTTTTGTCCTGCACCTTGTCACCCCAGTCCTGAGTCTGTTGAGGGCTCTCCAGGTATTGTATGGTAGCTGGTTGCCAGGTGGGAGAGTCTCGGCTGGTCCCATCCAGCTACTACCATCCCTCCACAGTCTCCGGCGCCTCTGTTCTTGGGTGACGGTGAGTTCTTTAAAAGTTTTTATGAATGCCTTCCTGGACTTAAGTCTTGATGTTGGAGGCACATGCTCATACAAGGGGGCCTTGGGCCATTTGTCTGTTTCCTTTTTTCCTCCTCGACTGCAACTTTCTTTCTTTCTAACTGGCGATTCCAGTCAGGATGTGCACTTTCTCTTCTATTGGTCATTGATCATTAAGATTTGAATCACTATTTTCACTAGTAAGTCAGTAGACTATGTTAGAGGTCTTTAATCAAACCAGTAGAGATACTTAGTGAAATTTGTTGACTGTATGTTATGTTTTGTGTTGTAGGTGTGCAGTACCCTGTCAGTAGAGATCCACAGTGTAGGAGCGGGCAGACTGGCCTCCCGTCTGCTGAGGCTGCTCATGCCCCACTACAACCTGGCCAGCACCACTGTCACAGGGATCCCCATGAAGGTAACAACACAATACTGTCAGTAGAGATCCACAGGGTGGGAGCGGGCAGACTGGCCTCCCGTCTGCTGAGGCTCCTCATGCCCCACTACAACCTGGCCAGCACCACTGTCACAGGGATCCCCATGAAGGTAACAACACAATACTGTCAGTAGAGATCCACAGTGTAGGAGCGGGCAGACTGGCCTCCCGTCTGCTGAGGCTGCTCATGCCCCACTACAACCTGGCCAGCACCACTGTCACAGGGATCCCCATGAAGGTAACAACACAATACTGTCAGTAGAGATCCACAGTGTAGGAGCGGGCAGACTGGCCTCCCGTCTGCTGAGGCTGCTCATGCCCCACTACAACCTGGCCAGCACCACTGTCACAGGGATCCCCATGAAGGTAACAACACAATACTGTCAGTAGAGATCCACAGGGTGGGAGCGGGCAGACTGGCCTCCCGTCTGCTGAGGCTCCTCATGCCCCACTACAACCTGGCCAGCACCACTGTCACAGGGATCCCCATGAAGGTAACAACACAATACTGTCAGTAGAGATCCACAGTGTAGGAGCGGGCAGACTGGCCTCCCGTCTGCTGAGGCTGCTCATGCCCCACTACAACCTGGCCAGCACCACTGTCACAGGGATCCCCATGAAGGTAACAACACAATACTGTCAGTAGAGATCCACAGTGTAGGAGCGGGCAGACTGGCCTCCCGTCTGCTGAGGCTGCTCATGCCCCACTACAACCTGGCCAGCACCACTGTCACAGGGATCCCCATGAAGGTAACAACACAATACTGTCAGTAGAGATCCACAGGGTGGGAGCGGGCAGACTGGCCTCCCGTCTGCTGAGGCTCCTCATGCCCCACTACAACCTGGCCAGCACCACTGTCACAGGGATCCCCATGAAGGTAACAACACAATACTGTCAGTAGAGATCCACAGTGTAGGAGCGGGCAGACTGGCCTCCCGTCTGCTGAGGCTGCTCATGCCCCACTACAACCTGGCCAGCACCACTGTCACAGGGATCCCCATGAAGGTAACAACACAATACTGTCAGTAGAGATCCACAGGGTGGGAGCGGGCAGACTGGCCTCCCATCTACGAAGGCTCCTTGTGGATGTCTCGTCCTACAGATCAACATTGCAGATTAGCCGCCACTTCTTCCTGTCCTTAAATACTTCTTTCATTTCATCCAGAGTCATAACCTTTTTCATACAAGCCCTCTTTTTATTATGACTGGCTATCCCATTCATTCGCTATTTCATAAATTTGATCCATCCATACTTTTCTCAGTTTTCTTCTACCACGACATCCATCTATTCTTGAAACATATTATACTTTCTTCGTCAGTCTTTCATCACTCATTCTCTCCATATGCCCGAACCATCTAAACAAACTTCTTTTAATCTTCACTTTCACACTTTCCCTTACACCACATTCTTCTCTTACAAAATCATTCCTCGCCCTGTCACTTCATTTTTTTCTTAGATAGTCCATTTCTACTGTATAGACTTTACTAATTTCCCTTTCACTAAGGGTATTCGCATGTTATACTCGCTAATGAAACTAAACTTATCACTGTTGTATGTTGGTGCTTCAGGAGGAGCAGAATGCCAGCTCGAGCGCCAACTACGACGTAGAGATCCTGCACGGAGCTGCGGCGCACTGTGACCTCTCTCGTGCGGGCAGCGCTGCGCCGTACACCGAGGCTGCTGGGGCGCCCACGGACAAGGCGCGCCAGGACGCTGACATGGACTATGAGACTGTGAGAAGAAACTAGTTTTCATGGCCTTAACTTCTTCCTCTCCTGGTCTAATCCACTTCAAGATTTCCTGTGTTGGGATTTCTTTGAAGATATTGCTACAAATATGCAGGATATTGGTAGTTGCATTTGCTTTGTCTGTGTTGGTTTGATAATAAATCTATGAAGTATCCAAGGAAGAAGTGGCGGCTAATCTGCAATGTTGATTTCTAATGTTGGTGTATTAATTTGCTACATTTTTTGCATAGGAAATTTTTGACTTTGTATAGATTTGTTTTTAAGGTTTTGTTCTTTTTTATATTTAAATGTAATTTATTATTTGTATTCCTTGACTTATAGGTTGGTATGAGGCTGACCACCCATGCTGTAAAAATGGTTCACTTTGCCAATGTCACCGCGGTTTCAGGGAAGGACGGTAAGAGTTGCAGGGTGTATGTCCATTTGAGATTTGGTTTTTATGTTGTAGGTTCACATGAGGCATGTGCAAGCGCGAACTTGTACGTGTCTGGTTGTGAGAATGCATGTAATGTGAATCTCCAATGTAACATATCCTTGCAACTTAGATTAGATTAGATTAGAGTAGAATCTTAGGTAGGCACTTCATAATAATTTGTATTGGTTCGAGATTAATTAATGTTGGGGTTGATTCCCCATGTTTTGAGGATGTTATTTATGATCTGTATAAATTAGAGCCAGATCGGCTGGAGAGTCAGAAATCAATCAGCCGTCTAACTATACTGCGCAAATGTAGCTCTCAACCGAAAGTGATAAAATAAATAAACTGCAGTTTTAATTAAATAGAACTCGCTTAAAACATAACAGTATAACGAATTAACGAGTTTATTATTATTTTTATTTTTTTAAAGACTTGTGAAGAGGAATGCAATTCACCAACCTATTCTGCCTGGCCAGAAACAAGTATTAGTATCATCAATTAATAATTCGTTATTGTTTATTTTAATGGGTTTTATGACCGGTAGAGGCTGTGTTGACCAGATTTTCACTCTACGACAACTTGTTGAAAAACAGCTGTCGGTGAGGGGAAGACTGTTCACGGCCTTTGTAGATCTAGAGAAGGCTTTCGACTCAGTGGACAGAGGTATGTTGTGGGATGTTCTGAAAGAATATGGAGTGAATGGGGCTCTCCTAAATGCGGTGCATGCAAACTATGAAAATAGTATGGCATGTGTTCGTATTGATGGCGAGTACAGTGAATGGTTTGAAGTTTTTAAGGGTGTAAGGCAAGGATGTGTGATGAGTCCATGGCTATTTAACATAGTCATGGACAAGTGTGTCCGAGATGCTAGGCTTGATGATTGTGGATTAATGATAGGAGAGAGCAAAGTGAGTGTTCTACTGTATGCAGACGATGCGGTCCTTGTCTCTGACTCAGCAGTGGAACTACAAACAATGCTCTCTAGACTGAACGAAGCTTTGAAAGATAATCATCTGAAATTGAATGCAAGTAAGACGAAAGTTCTGATTTTTGAAAGAGATGATGAAAATATGAACTATGAGTTTAAAATAAATGGAATGAATGTCGGAATTGTCGAGGAATTTGTATATCTGGGAAGTAAGTTTGAAAAAGATAGAAGAATGACAGGGGAATTTGAAAGAAGAATAATGAAGGGAAGGTGTGTACTGGGTGCCACCGCTGGTATAGCCAAAAACCAAAACTTGTCGAAAAATGTTCGATTGGCGGTACACGGTGGTATACTAGTGCCCACTTTGATGTACGGAAGTGAAGCTTGGACGATGAATGAGAGTGAAATTAGTAAAGTCCATACGGTCGAAATGGACTTTCTAAGAAGTATGATTGGAAAAAAACGGAAAGATAGGGTGAGGAATGAATCAGTGAGAGAAGAATGTGGTGCAAGGGAAAGTATAAAAGTAAAAATCAAAAGGGGTTTGTTAAAATGGTTTGGACATATGGAAAGAATGAATGACGAAAGACTGACGAAGAGAGTGTACGCTGCAACTATGAATGGAAGCCGTGGTAGGGGAAGACCGAGGAAAGTATGGATGGATCAAATTTCCGAAATAGCGAATGAATGGGATATTCAGAGTCATAACAAAAGGAGAGAGTGCATGAAAAAGATTATGACTCTGAATGAAATGAAAGAAGTATGTAAGGACCGAAAGGAATGGCGGTTGATTTTGCAACAATGGCGGCTAGGGCATTAATTCTAAGTGTAATATTAAGTTTAATTTTAATTTTACTTTATTTTAATTTTAATTTGTAATGTGTCTCATTATGAATTTCTGTAAATCATTTATAATTTTTTGTGCTCCTTGACTGATAGGTTGGTACGAGGCTGACCACCCGTGCTGTAAAAATCGGTTCACTTTTGCCAATGCCACCCCGGTTCAGGGAACGGCGGCAGGAGTTGCAAGGTTTATGTCCATGTGAGGTTTTCTTTATTTGTATGCACACATGCAGAATGTGTAGGCGCGAACCTACATGTGCCTGTCTGTAGGCATGCATTTCATATGAGCCTTAAATGCTTACATATCCTTGCAGCTTAGATTATAGATTATAGATTAATTAGCAAAAAAGTACGATGAGATGGTTCGGACATCTCGAAAGAATGGATGATGAACGACTAACGAAGAAAGTGTACAAAGGAAATGTCAGAGGAAAGCGCGGAAGGGGAAGGCCGAGGAAAGAATGGTTAGACCAAGTGGGTGAGATTGCGAAAGAATGGAACCTGCAGAGTGAGAATAAGAGAAGAGTATGTATGAAAAAGGTGATGAATATTGAGGAAATGACCCAACAAGCAAACTAGTCGTATAAAAAAACCGTTATACGACTTTAAGTCATATAAGAGTTGTATAGCAGTTATTAAATGATCTGTTCGTCGTATAGACGTTGTACATCCGACTGTTAAGTCGTCTGACTAAATAGTCGTATAACATCGTCTAATAAACGTTTTAACAACATAATTATAAAACTATCCCATAATGGTTTTATTAAAACGTTTACTCAACACAAACCTAAGTCGTATAAACATTTCAGTCGTATAAAGGTTTTTTAAAGACAATTTTGTCGTATAAGAGCATTTGGATAATATCTATACAACTTTTTTTAGAAATTCTAAAACAAAAAACAATGGCGCTCGATCACGCAGTCTTTCAAAAACGTTTATTCGACCAAAGGTTATATAACAGTCGTATAACGGTGTATCGATGACTTGCACTAAAATGGCTGACCATAAAGATATAAAATGTTTTAAAAATGTTTATAAAAATTGTCAAAAATTAGATTATCCTTAGAGGGCGACAGTAAATAACTTAGTATCATGTTATATAATACCAATGAAATGACATTCCCATAGAAATCCAGACGTAATCCAATCTTTACCATATACTCAACACATATTCAATATTAATACTAATAATACACCATTTTAACTTACCTTATTGTCTACTTTGTCCAATTTTTGACACAAAAACCACCTCTCTTCAGAAAAGTCCTCAGTCCAGTGAACATTAAAGCATATTGGTCATTTTAAAACCTTTATATGACTCTTTGGTCATGTAAATGTTTTCTCTGTACTCTTATACAACGTTTTGGGATTTCTGTAACCTTTATACTATCTTTACTCAACTATTTGTTGTTATCATAAAACCTTTATTTAACCATTATACGACCAATAGGTCCTATAATTTGCGCCACTTTCGCATTTTATAAACGTTTTTGTAACGTTTATATGACCAATCTTATCGGACCAGAAGTTGCAGTAAAACGTTTTCTCAACTTTTATACGACCTTTTTTTGCTAGTTGGGGAAAGTGGTTTGTAAGGACAGAAAAAAGTGGAGGTGCATCTGCGGAGGTACCGGCCACCCCTAGTGGAACGGCGGCAGGATACAGTACAGTACAGTACATCTGTTGAACCAGGGTCAAAGTTATGGCCAAATGACCGAACCAACGTTGTTCTATTCCAAACTCATTGGTCTTTTCACGACTCATTCCTTTGCCAAACTGCCCGCTTATGGAATGAGTTACCGGTATCTGTGTTTCCATCCCAATTTAACCTTGCCCTTTTCAAATCCAATATCAATCACCATTTCCTCTCAGTGTCTGAAAACAAAGCAATGCCACACACACCACAGCACTGCGCAGCTAACGCCCCTGCAACCGGACATGGACAACTGCCACATCACCAACACCTCTGCGGCACTATAACAAGTGTCATAGACCCTTAGAGTCTCTCGAATCTAAGGAGTCTCCCGCACAGGCTTTCTTAAAAAAAAAAAAACACGCTAGAAAGATCAGCCTACTTGGCCCCCTTGGCCATAACACCAACATTTTTGTGACGAGTTTCTTGCGTCAACAACTAAACATGCGTGGACATGTAACCAATGTAATCCTTGTCCTCCAGGTGACTCTGCGTTGGTGCACCCCTCGGGGCAGCTGGGGGGAGTGGGGGGCATGTGGCCCGTTGCACAGAGTGACCCCCGTGGACGTGGCGTCCAGGCCCTCCGCCTGCCTCGTCAACTTCCTGCTCAACGGCCGCTCCGTCATGCTGGAGATGCCCAGGTACCTCATCTCTACTGTTGTCTGCTGCGCCATAAACTGAATAAGATATTCAAGGTTTTCATGAGCACTTCCTTTTGATTAGTTTACTTATATTAATCCTACTTCACTTACTATGAAAAGTTACACACAATAAATTATAAGGTTTTATCCACAATTTTTTAAATCAGTGAATCAGCACATATTCAGTTTTACCTTTAAGGTGGCGATATGTTTATTTGCAATTTGTTTTTTTTGTTCCCATGCTTCTTTCTATCTCGACTATCTAATCTAATCTAAGTTGCAAAGATATGTTACATTGGAGATTCACATTACATGCATTACCACAACCAGACGTGTACAAGTTCGCGCTTTCACATGCCTCATGTGAACCTACATAATAAAAACCAAATCTCAAATGGACATAAACCCTGCAACTCTTGCCGTCCTTCCCTAAAACAGGGGTGACATTGGCACAGTGAACCATTTTTACAGCATGGGTGGTCAGCCGCATACCAACCTATAAGTCAAGGAACAAAACTAAATACAAGAATTTTGTCTATTGTTAGTTCCCAATGCCTGCATTACCGACATTTTTTACCGACAGTTCTCAAAATGGGCTGTGTGGAGATAGCTTAAGATAGCTAAGGGCCTAAGGCAAAGGCATTTCTTGTAATTACTTACGGTGGTATTCACGCACAGCAAATCCATGGCTCAGCCGCCACCTAACATGAATTTTCTTTACAAAAAAATAGAATTCATGGATCAGCTACGGATCAAATATGTTAACCGTAATGTGTTAATGTAATAACCCTATTAGGGATTTTATCTAACCTAAAATTAAAAAAGCCTACAACGAAGCGTGACAATGGACTCGACCCAAATTTGAATTTTTCATGGTGGGCAAACGTCACATTTTGATGTTTCAAGTGTACTTAGCTACCAAAAAGAAATTATTAATGGAATTGTTATTTTTTTCAAAAATTAAAAAAGTTCATCATCATCATCATCTTAAAAACTACGTTGACAAAGAAACATTCTTTTAATATCGGAAAAGTGTTCACATGTGAATTGGCATAGACAAAATTGTGTCATCATCCGGCCTGGCTTCTGGGAAAAAGCCTGCAATTATTTTGTTATTGTTTCCTAAAAACGGTAGTCCCAGATAGGACTAGCTTTTGCTTGCCCAGAATAAAGGTCCAAATTTAAACATTGAGTAATAACATAGGGGAGCAGAAACTAACGTACTGAATTGATACATACTTGCTCCCACTTTGTTTCCTCTTCTGTCAAATGTTAGAGAAGAATTACACAATTAATAACCACAATAGTTATAATGAAATGAGTGATATTTGAATATATATCATAAAAATATGAAATATAGACACCAATTTTAGCGATTACAATATTTATAACGCGTGTTATCTGTCAACTTTTGCTATTTCCGGTGTAGTCGGCAGCCATTGGTACCAACATTCAAGATTTTTTTTGTCATTTTGCCGAGTTTTTTGTCCATATGGAAATGCGACTGTGAAGTTCTTTGTTCTCTTTCTTATTAATGACCATTTTCGTAAGCAAGTTGAAACAAATATACCTAGATGTCTATTTTCGTTAAAATAAATTCTAGTCCACAGATGTTATAAGTCAATGTGTTTAAACTTCATTATAATATGTAAACAAATAGACCTTTGCCCTAGTCATCACAAGTTTTTTGATGTTTGGAAATGTGCCGACCTCATTGTGAGTTGTGGTTTCCAGGAAGGGAGGAGGCAAGGTGATGTCCCATGTGCTGGCTGCGCATGGCGGAGAGATCTTCATCCACGGCTTGGGAGCCGGCAGGTCTGCTCTGGAAGACCCTCCTAGCGTGTCAGAAGGCCCGGGAGGAAGGGTCACAGATTACAGGTGCGTGACTTTCTGCGCGCTATGAATCTGCCCCCGTCGATAGGTCAGTTGGCAGTGTTTGCATTCCATGTCGAGAGCTCGGATTCAAATCCCACCGAGGGTGTCAGAAATGATTTCCCGTTTCGGTGTTTTTTTTAAATCCAAAATAAAATACTGGCAAGGTTTACTCAGCCTTCACAAGAAATGTAAACCTAAATTTCAAGTGAAATGGTTGGTGTAAGGCCAGCCTTACCTGTTTTTAATAGGTTCAACATGCTACTTGGGTGTCGAAACACAAGATGGAGAAAGCAAGAAAACATAGGATTTCACATGATTATTAAGTATTTTGTTGTCTGGTTTACTTTTTACCCCAACTTTAAGGCCCGGTATTTTGAAGTATCATAAAGTTAACTAAAATGCAATTTTAGTTAAATCATCATAATATTTCACTCACCGAATTTCAGCAGTAAATATTTAGTAACTTTAACTTTCGATTTTCAAGATGGCGGCGCTTCACTGACAGCAGCTGTTCTTTTTTAATGTAAGGATACATCAAAATTGTTGCAAACTGAACATATTTTGTGTCGTTTTCTAGCTTAATGAAGGTTAGGTATATGATTTTTATGAATAGTTGTTTGTTTTAAAGCTTTTGAATGGCATTTTAATTATTTCCGAGATTTGGGGGCGGGGCTTCATACTTTGGTAATTTTCAGTTTTAGTTAACTCGAACTTGAGTATTTTGAATAAAAGTTCAAGTAATAGTTAACTAAAATATTACTACACTTCAATTTACCTGGCCTAAGTAAAATGATTTCACAAAGCCAGCCCTCTTACTTGAAAAAAATAGCAACTGCATTTAGAATTTGAAATAAATCTAAAGATCCCTGAAAATGCAACAGTTTGTGTGTGTTTAGGATCAAGGACTTTGGCGAGGTGATGCAGCAGAACAGGCTGATGCCGCTGCGAGGAGCCGGAGCCCTGCTGCGCGCACGCACACGCCTCGCCAGGCACGCGCTCTGCTGGCCCCTCACACTCTCATCCACGCTCATCTTCAACCTCACTTCTGTGAGTACGCAGCATGCAAAATGGACTTCCAACATTTTAAAAATCAGAGGAAAAGTTATGTCATCTGGCCCGGTCGATGGCTCAGTTGGTAGAGTGCTTGCATTCCATGTCGAGAGCTCAGATTTGAATCCCACTGAGGGTGTCAGAAATGATTTCCCGTTGTGGTGTTTATTTCAAACCCAAAATGAAATACCGGCAAGGTTTACTCAGCCTTCCCAAGAAATGAGTAGCAGACCCCTCGAGAGCTGGGAAACCCCCACTTCAACTGAAGTGGTTGGTGTAAGGCCGGTTCCATTACCTGTAAAAATAACCCTTACATTAAGTGATACGTTCGCTATATTGTCGCTCGAACGCAACAAGCCATATCACGTACGTTCATGCAAAAAAAAGTCCCGAAAACCTACAAACGGATTCTATACGTTCATATACATCAAGTTTGTCCCTGTGTTATCGCATTAAGTGTTTCAAGGTCAGCCGAAGCTTACACACGTTTTCGGAGAATTTCTCGTCTGTCCCATATATTTCACTCCGTGATTCTGCAAAATATTTTGAAAAAAAACCCAATGTTTTTTTACATAATTTTTTAATAATAATCCAAAGGTAGGGCAGTTAAACTCAACTAATGAAGGAAAGTTTTTTATTTTTGCCTTATTAATCTATAATGAATTATCACAATGTCAATACAATCATCCTCAAACTGTTGTTGTTGTGTTGTTTCCAGTATATAGACCCTCTGCCCCGCCTGATGGTGAAGGAGACTCTGAGTGAGGAGGAAGTGATGCAGTGCAAGCAGGTCATCTACAACCTGGTGGCTCTGGAGGCCAAGCATGAGCCCCTGTCCCTGCCCAACATGGGGCACAGGTAAAGGAGACAATCTGATCACCATAAGGAGAGAGTAGGAGGTGATGGTGAAGGAGACTCTGAGTGAGGAGGAAGTGATGCAGTGCAAGCAGGTCATCTACAACCTGGTGGCTCTGGAGGCCAAGCATGAGCCCCTGGCCCTGCCCAACATGGGGCACAGGTAAAGATGATGATGAGTTGGTGATTTCTTTCAAAGCCACCTCTGTCAGAAACCAGCAATCAATGTGGCTTTTTGTACATAAGATTTAGCAGTGTTCCTGTTAAAACCTACGATAAGTGGATCCGAAGCTGAAGAGGACACGTCTGTTAGTCAGACCTGTCAAATACAGCAGAATACCGAATCCTTCGCCAAAGCGACATCTATTGGTCATCCTGTAAATCAATTTCCTTTATCCCAAACTATACCTCTGTAATAATCTAGAATCTAAGTTGAGAGGATATATTAACATTTAAAGCTCATATCAAATGCATGCCCACAAACAGACACATGTAAGTTCGCACTTACAAATGCTGAATGTTAATTACAAATTAAAATCCAAACCTCAAATGAACATAAACCCTGCAACTTTTGCCAACCTTCCTTGGAACAGGGGTGACATTGGCAAATTGAACCATTTTTTACAGTATGGGTGGTCAGCCTCATACCAACCTATAAGTCAAGGAAGATTTGATGCCAGAAATTTGGTTGTCTTCAGTGCATTCTGGAACTTTCCATGTTCCTCTAGCTCTCTCACATGATGGGGCAGGCGGTTCCAGGCCAGAGGATCAGCAACTGAAAATGCTGCTTGCTGGCCACTGCTTTCTATAGCGACGACCAAGCTTGCTGAGGGCTCAGAAATGGCAGAAAATATGGATGAACATTCCTGTCAACCAATCCTAGGATTGGAACCGGAGAAGAAGATTGATTGTGTTGTCTGTTGTTGCAGGAGTAAAGGTGCGCGGCGCGAGGAGCAGTGGCGCCAGGTGTGGGGGGAGCTGGAGACCTTGGTGAGGGGACACCAGAGCTCTGGGGGGCACCGCGCCGTGCTCCACTGTCTCAGGGACTGCAGATCCAACGCCGACTCAGGTTATTGCTTTATATTAGTGCTCTGATGACAGAGTACATACAGTATACAGACACCTCGCCTTGAGAATGCTTTCTGCTAGTGAAAGCAAAACATTGGCAAATCTATGAGCTGCAAATGGAACATGGTGAAACCCGCAAGAACACAAAAACGAAAGTTTTAAACTTTAAGATTGTGTGTGTTGTTTGCAGGTGGCACCAGTGGGGGCAGCAGTGACAGTGGGGTGCGCGCCTCTGTCATCAGAGCCACCACGGACAGCCCCATGTCGCCCCCTGCCTCGGGCCTGTCCACCCCTGCGCCCCCCATGCACGCGCCCCCCTCACACACCTCTATCTACAACACCCCCAGGTCTGTACACTGTCTACTATTGACTCATGATATCTGTGGCCTAGAATTTATTTTAACGAAAATAGACTTTATAATTTGAGCCTTGGACTCCAGAAGCGCATAGTGATGTGCTATGTTTTCCCAATCGCTCTATATGGTATGGAGGGATGGACGCTCACACAGGCACTGGAGAGACGAAATTAAGCGTTCGAGATGTGTCTCTACCGAAAAATGCTTCGGATCTCTTGGTGTGATTGAGTCATTAATGAAGAAGTCCTCCAACGAATGTGCCCTACAAAGGAACTTCTGCCAACCGTTAAACAGAGAAAGCTGATGTACTTCCGTCACATTTCAAGAAATGAGAAGTGCCGTCTCCTTCATCTTATCATACAGGGTAAGATCGAGGGGAAATGATCTCAGGGATGCCGAAGGACATCGTGGCTGAAAAACCTGTGACAGTGGTTTGGGAGAAGCACCAAGTCCCTGTTTCGAGCGCCAGCATCCAAAGTCAAAATAGCCGTGATGGTCGCTGATCTTCGATAGAAGTGGCACGAAAAGAAGAAGAAGAAAACATTATATATCTGTTTCAACCTACTTAGGGCCGATTTTTCAATGGTCAGATAAACAGTCAGTTAAGGTTTATTCCACAGTTAACAAGATTTTGAATTTTTCAATTGACAGTTAGGCTGTATCGGCCCGTTAAGTTCCCTATCTGTCGAATAAACTTATCTGCCCCTTTACTCCGCCGTTAGCGCGCTAACTGTCAAATAAATTGACATTTCTGTCACAGCGCGCGTCTAATATTTGTAGGTTGTCTTCGTTTTTGTGGTCTTTTCTTGTGAAAATATGGATATTTTTGATTTAATTGACGATGAAGTAATAGAAGAAGATTATGCAGTGGTAAATTATTTAAATCCATGCAGAATTGTCAGAGAAAGACCTGATAATATGTCTGTATGGGACGATAAGGAATTTCAACGAAGATTTCGTCTGGAAAAAAGTACTGTGCAATTTTTATTAACTCGTATTGGAAGTAAAATCACCAATACAACAAACAGGTAAGAACCAATAACAGTTCTTGAATAAAATAAATGCGATCTTTAGAAACTTTTAGTACATAAGTACCTTTATGTAGTGACATACAAAAAGTGTTTTATTTTTCAGGAATGAATCTATTTCACCGTTACAGAAACTACTGATAACTTTGCGGTTCTACGCTTGTGATAGTTTCTACATTACTATTGGTGATTTTGCTGGAATACACAATTCAACGACATACAAAATTATAAAAAAAGTGAGTGAAGCAATCGCTTCACTTCGGAAGGAATTCGTTAAATTGCCAGCCAACAGAGAAGAAATGTTATCAATACAAGCAGGGTTTTATAATATCGCCCGATTTCCAAGGGTCATAGCTGCATTGGATTGTACACACATCAAGATTATTTCCCCAGGTTAGTAAGTGTATAGGCAAATGTCCTTTTCATTAAACTATTCTTAACTCCTATGGGAGTCCATATAATGTGTGTAAGATTCCATCCACACCCAAGCCAAAGAAGTGGTCACAGCAATGTATGTGCAGAGAGCAATGTTACTGTATCCTGCCGCCGTTCCACTAGGGGTGGCCGGTACTTCCGCAGATGCGACTTCACTTTTTTCTGTCCTTGCATACCTATGTCATCTCTTCAACATTCATCACTTTCTTCTTACATACTCTTCTCTTATTCTCACTCTGCGCGCTTCATTTTTTCACAATCTTACCTATTTGGTCTATCCATTCCTTCCTCGGTCTTCCCCTTCCACGCTCCTCTGTACACTTTCTTCATTAGTCGTTCATCAGCCATTCTTTCAAGATGTCCGAACCATCTCATTGTGCTTTTTTGTACTTTCATTCATGTGCTTATCAGTTATTATATTTTTTAGGTGGGAATGGTGCAGAAGACTACAGAAATCGAAAAGGTTTCTTCTCATTAAATGTGCAAGCTATGTGCACTAGTGACTTAAAATTTGAAGATATTGTAACAAGATGGCCAGGCTCAACGCATGACAGTCTAATATTCTCAAACTCTGCGGCCAAGTTTCACTTCGACAATAATAGATTTCAAAATGGGGTTGTCTTAGGAGACAGTGGATATTTTTTAAATAATTATTTACTGACTCCGCTAAGTGATCCTCACACAGAAGTAGAAAGGCTATATAATGAGTCTCATATCCGTACTCGAAATGTTATTGAGAGATGTTTTGGGGTGTGGAAAAGAAGATTTCCTGTTTTAAGTATGGGCCTGCGATGTCGAATCCCTCTCGCTCAAGACATTATTGTAGCAACAGCAGTATTACATAACCTAGCAAGAAATAGAAATGAGAGGGAGCCACCTGCAGACCCTGAAGTCCACATACCACAACAACCACAATTTGAAACAGTTGTTGTTGACCAGCCAGAACACCAGCGTAATAGTACAAGGGACTCTATGTTAGAATATTTTGAAAGTCTAATCAACTAGTAATAATTTACTTTGAACTGTACCTACTGTTTTAAATAAAAATCATTAAAGTATTATTCAAATGTTATTTTTATTACACATATATTTGCATTACACTTAACTTTACCTTACAAGAATACATAATTATAGGAAAAAATTGAGGTCTATAATCTATAATCTAAGTTGCAAGGATATATTCATTTAATAAAGCTCTCAAATGAATGCCTACCAACAAACACGTGTAGTTCACGCTTACAAAATATGCTGAATGTGTACTTAGAAATAAAATCCAAACCTCAAATGAACATAAGCCCTACAACTTTTGCTGACCTTCCCCGACACAGGGGTGACATTGGCAAAGTGAACCATTTTTACAGTATGGGTGGTCAGCCTCATACCAACCTATAAGTCAAGGAATACAATTAATAAATAACATTTAAGTATAACAAAAGAACAAAACCTTAAAAAGAAATCTATACAAAAAAAAGTCAATTTCCTGTACAAAAAAATGTAACAAATTAATAAACCAACATTGCAGATTAGCCGCCACTTCTTTCTGTCCTTGCATACTTCTTTCATTCCATCCAGAGTCATAACCTTTTTCATACAAGCTCTCCTTTTATTATGACTGGATATCCCATTCATTCGCTATTTCAGAAATTTGATCCATCCATACTTTTCTCAGTCTTCCTCTAGACTGCTTTTAAATTCATGTTTCATAATTCACACAGGCAGGATTTGTAGTCGGGCTTAACAACATACAAGTTATGCAATTTTTCATAAACAAGAGAGAACAGCATTACAATATGTGGACTATATTATGTTTGTCACATCAGTATGCTTGATTTTACAATACTTTACTTTACTTTACTTTCTTCGGCTCATAAGCCTTGAAGGCTCAGGGCCTCCCGCACCACAATCCTCCAGGCTGATTTTACAATAGTCAAACAAAAAGCCTACATTTTTAATCTTCATTTACCAATATCTAAATTATTTGAGATAAAAAGAAAAACCACTTTGTTTTAGATTACTATGAGTATTTTATTTTATACCACAACCTGTTTCGCAAACATCCGTTTGCATCATCAGGTGGATAAATTAATCCACCTGATGATGCGAACGGATGTTTGCAAAACCGGTTGTGGTATTAAATAAAATAAAATACTCATAGTAATCTAAAACAAGGTGGTTTTTCTTTTTATCTCTTAAGATGAACGATTACAAAGTTAATGCCTCTACAATCAATAAAATTCTAAATTATTTGTTTGGAAATGCACAATATTAGTCAGCAGACATATAAAATTAGTTGTAAACTTGTAAATTTAGTAGTAATTAGCTGCAGGTTGTCGACTCCTGGTGTAGTCGAATAAAAAACATGTTAGAGTTCATGAAAAGAGGCAGCTCTGCAGAGGCTCTCGCCACTCCTAGTGGAATAGCAACAGATTTACAGTTACAGTTACAAATGCCCACAATTTTTCAACTGATGTACTTGTATTTCATGTATTTCTTGTTTTCTTTTTTCCTCATTATTCATAAATAAGACTTTCAAATTGTGCTCCTTCATTTTCAAATCGTGCTCCTTCATTTTCAAATCGTGCTCCTTAGTTGCAATTTCTTTCTGAAGCTCCACTAACTCTAAGCGAGCTTTTGTTAATTGGTCTAATTTTGCAGTTACTCCTGCTTTAGTAGTTTTTTGATAAACAGCTGCTTTTAAACCTGGATTTATCTTACTTTTTAAGGATTTCGGATTCCACGAAGACCAATTCTTTTCTGTAAACATAATAAGTTGTAATAATTTTATAATAAATTAGATGAATGGATAACAAGATCAGTAAAGAGGTTTTTACACTGAACACACCTTTTTGAGTGTCTTCAATTTCCATTTCCTGTACTTGCACGGGTTGATGGGTGACCAACAGGGGATCTTCATCTAAAAATCAAGTTAAGAATGAGGTCCACGCGTGACTTCCCAAAGACAATACTAAATAAGATATTAAGGCTTACACGGCTAGCTGCTGATGCTGGAGAGGTGTTTTCCGGGACCTGTTGCCGTGTTGTGTGGGAGCTGGAGCTTTTCGCTCAAGTCTACGATGGGCTTCTTCCAGTGGTGAAGTGATGGAGATGATGTTTGTGAAATCTGTGATGAAAATATGAGTACACTTGGGGTATAAGAATGACAAGGAAGACACTTGTGAGTTGTCTAAGTGAGCAGAGACATCTATCAACTGTTCAGTGTACTCATATTTTCATCAAGTGTACTCAAAGGTACCCCAAGTGTACTCATATGTTCATCAAGTGTACTCAAAGGTACCACAAGTGTACTCATATTTTCATCAAGTGTACTCAAGGGTACCCCAAGTGTACTCATATTTTCATCACAGATTTCACAAACATCATCTCCATCACTTCACCACCACATCTCGCTGAAGAAGCCCATCATAGATATGGGTGAAACTCCGGTAGTTCCAGCTCCCACAGAAAACGGCAACAGATCCAGGAAAACAGCTCCCCAGCATCAAAGATAATATTGTGTCGTCACCCGGCCGGGTTTCTAGGGGAAAAGAATACAAATGTTCTGATATTGGTTGCTATTTTAGACGGTCCCATACAAGATTGACGTCAGCTCGCCGAGAAAAAACTTCAAGATTAAAAAATAATCCAACCTCATTTCATGTATTGCTTTTTCATACCATGTAGGTACATTAGCTACATAAATAATACCTGAAAACTTTAGAAGAGACAACCCTGCATAAAAAATAAAATTGACGTACCATTTTCAATTTCATAGTTGACAATTTCAAGTGGTAGGCAAACGTCATCATTTTCTAAAACAAAAAAAGAAATATTAAGGCCCGTCTTCCATATTATAATTAAAGGCAGTTGAATATCTGGTAGTAGGTAGAGAGATAGATTTAGATTTAGAATCAATTGACAATCAATAGTCAAGTCGATAGCTCAGTTGGTACAATGCTTGCATTCTATGCCGTGAGCTTGGGTTCGAATCCCGCCGAGGGTGTCTGAACCTTAAATAAAAAGAACCGGCAAGGTTTACTCAGCCTTCACAAGAAATGAGTACCAGCCCCCTCGGGAGCTGGGAAACCCTCCACTTCACTGAATTGGTTGGCGTAAGGCCGGCCTCCTTACCTATAAAAATAAATAGGTTCACTCCCCATATGCGACCCCTTCGGGGATAACGCGGCAAGAAGTTACACTATATGTGTGGCTTAGTTGCGTTTTATTACAATAAAGTGTAAGTGCATAAATACAATGTCTATTAAATTTCCATAATAATAATACTATACCTTCACATGAAGTGAAAGAAACATTGGGTTGCATTGGCAATTCTTGCAGGACGATTTCGGTAGTCTCTATTGGTTCTGAAAAAAAAAGATACAGCTATGAAAAAAAACTAAAAGAAGCTGATGAAATGTGTGAGTGAGTCAAATTTAGGTTTATTATTTTCCATCATGTTTGAAGAGTAACTAAAAATATGTAAGACCTCATACCTGGAATGTTGTCACTGTCATTGCGTGCATCTAGTCCAGTGATGTTTGAACATATTGAAATGACTTTCTCCTCAATTTCGGTGAAGTCTGGGGCTGAAGAGCGCCCGCCCCCAGTTTTATACAGTTGCTGCCGATGTGCTGCCATCGATTTTTTTGTCCCTTTTTTTATACTTTCGTATTTTAGTTTTAGGCTCTTCGTGCCCCGTACAGTAACGCCTGAAGCGGCATTAAACAATGAAGCAACTTTATTCCAAGCTGCTTCCTTCTCTCTATTTGTCACAGCATCAGTCTTTTTATTTTCGATGATAGACCGATGATTTGCCACCAATTCAGCCAAAATCCGAACTTCGCTCTGACTAAAGTTCGTCGAGCGTTCGCGTTTCACAATATCTTCCATTATTTTAAAGTTTTTAAAAAAGTAAATCCAAATAGCATGCAGGCAAGCCGACAAGATTTAAGGTTATGATTTACGTCATATTTTGACACCGTCTGTCATGGCTTCGAAGTCCTCTATCTCTTTCTAAAGTAACAAAACGTGCATAAGCGTGTCTCGCTCTCGCAGATGGTGTGACGCAAGTCTGAGCTAGTCACACAAAATCAGTCAGATAACTATCTAACCGTTATCTGGGGTTTGAAAAATTGGAAAGTTTTATTCGTCCATTAAAACCTCAGATAAATTTAACGGACAGTTAGCTATTTGATTGTTTATCTGACCATTGAAAAATCGGCCCTTACAAAAATAGTCTTTAGTAAGACAGAGAACAAAAAACTTCACAGTTGCATTTCCATGTGTACAAAAAACCTCAGGCGAATGAAAAAAGAATTATTATTGTTAATATTATTATTTGGTGCTTTCAGATCCGTGTTGGACATCTTCATTAGCGGAGACAGCACCCGCAGCAGCCTGCGCAGGATGGAGTTTGCAGGGCGCCTGGCCTACCCCACAGGCGTGGCGCCCCTGTACCCCCACGTGCAGGGCAAGAAGGGCAGCAGCGAGGTCACTCCGCTGGAGTCTGAGGCGTAGACTCTTATATGTGACTACTGATGTACCTAACTGTGTAAGCAATAAATATGTTATAAAGAATGTGTTGCTTCATTTCTTGTTCTAGGGTTGGTATGATGCTGACCCCTAAAACTTGCTGCAATTATGCCAATGCTACCCCAGTTTCAGGGAAAGGCGGCAGGAGTTGCAAAGTTTATTTTCATGTTAGGTTTGGACTGCTCATTCTTTACTGTAAGGATAGAATATTGCGTTAACTCCTCTCGATCATGTAAATAGAAAACATGCATGAAACTGAATTACTCACTAGGAGTGCTTTTGTTTCTGTGAACATATTGTAACAGGGGAGTAGAGAATAATGCTTTATACTCGAGGTGCTTTTTCTATCGCAATCTTAAGATTGAATAGGAGTTTTGGGATTACACTGCCTGCTGTTGACATGGGAGAGTTTCTGTTGCCGTGATCTATCGGAACTGATTGTATCTATAATCTAAGTTGCAAGGATATATTCATTCAAAGCTCTCAGATGTATGCCCACAAACAAACACGTGTAGTTCGCGCTTACAAATGCTGATTGTGTACTTACAAATAAAATCCAAACCTCAAATGAACATAAGCTCTGCAACTCTTGCCGACATTCCCTGAAACAGGGGTGACATTGGCAAAGTGAACCATTTTTTACAGTATGGGTGGTCAGCCTCATACCAACCTATAAGTCAAGGAATACGAGTAATAAATAACATTTAAGTATAAAAAAAAAAAAAAAAACAACAAAACCTTAAAAATAAATCTATATAAAAAAAGTCTAAAATTTATTATGCAAAAAATGTAGCAAACTTATAAACCAACATTACAAATCAGCATTGCAGATTAGCCGCCACTTCTTCCTGTCCTTGCATACTTCTTTCATTAATTAATCCAGAGTCAAAACCTTTTTCATACAAGCTCTTCTTTTATTATGACTCTGGATATTCCATTCACTTGCTATTTCGAAAATTTGGTCCATCCATACCTTTCTCGGTCTTCCTCTTCCACGACATCCATCAATTCTTGCAGCATACACTTTCTTCTATTGTGGGTAGGTATTTTTGTCTATAGGCCACAGGTTATTAAATTCCTTAAGCTTTTAGCCATTTATTAGTCTTCTCCATACTTACCTACTCACCATATAACAATATCTCATATGTGAAGTTCAGTGCTTGTTAACTTGATCCGCCCATTATATATATTTGGATAATTTGTTTTTTTAAAAAGCGCCGTTTTCGTGTGTAGCACACCTCAAGGGCCCTTTTATTGTTTGGTTTGTCTTTATTCCTCACTCACTCACACAAAACTTTAAGTTCACCCACTCACACATAGTTTTTAGTCCCTAAATGACTGACTGAACATGTAAGTCTTTAATTTTTTCTTAAATGATGCTTCAGTACTCGCCGTCCTGACCTCCACGGGCAGTTTATTCCACACCAAGGGTGCGCCATTGCGGAACCCTCGGTCGCCAAAGCGTGTCGCACAAAATCTGATGGGTTCGTTGAGTCTGGCCCCACCAGACACAGCAGATCTAAGCACCAGGTCGCTTGTGCTGAACTGCTGGGACAAAAGCTCAGCCAAGTATTCAGGAGCCACGCCGTTGAGAGCCTTGTATACCGTATGGCACACCTTGTAGGCCACTCTTTCAGGGAATTTCAACCAGTGTAGGCTCTTCAATATGGGAGTGATGTGGCAAAACTTCCCTGTTCCAAAGATAAGCCTTGCAGCGGAATTAAGCACAGACTGAAGCCTGTTGTCCAGGCCCTGAAGCCCATTGTGTGGGGGATCTTCCTCTCTTCCCCTCCAAGCCACCGATCATAACCAGTTGTTCCAGGCTATCCTCATTGCCACGGACAACGTGCCCGAAGAACTGGAGAATACGGCGTGTGCATATACTAGCCAGAGTCAAGCCATCCAAATGTAGCTCCCGACAAATGGACTTGTTGGTACATCTAGCCATCCATGATAGATAAGACAAAAATTGTATAGCACCTTTTATGACAGTGTGTCACTACAAAGGCGCTTGTCCGTATGAGTGGACGAAGAGGTGAGTCTTGAGACCTCTTTTAAATGGTCTCTCCATATCCAGTTCCCTCAGTGAGGCGGGAATAGCGTTCCAACTCATTAAAGCGGCTGCCTTAAATGCTCTGTCTCCAAATGGGATCAGGAGCAAAATTCATCCCATCCCATTGTGCCTGTTTTTGACAGACTTCAAATGGAAGTTTTTAGGACGAGGATTTGAAGGAGTGGGATCGGGGCACAAATAAAAGTCGAGTTTTTAAAAGTATGTAGTTATATTTTCCATTAAGACTACAATTGGTTGTGCCTGCGCGCACACGCTCTCTCAGTAAGGTCTCCCCCTCTCATTGTCAAATGTGTGTGGAGCGCGCGGCCACCCCCACGACTTCGTACATCGCCAAACCACTAACCCGCCGGGCCGCGACGCCCCATGCAGATAATCAGTTAAGGCCATATTTGTGAAATTCTACTTATTGTAAGCTGTAGGGGCAATGAAATAAACGTGAAAAAAAAAATGAATCTCGACAGCAAATTTTTTGTATAATATATTTTTTTGATCATATTTTCAAATTTTTTTTTAGCAACACGACTCTTTTCCTTTTTCTTTTAGGTTATTTTATGGTAAAATATAAAAAAATAGCGTTCACTCGTATCAACTATACTTGTATCGCACTGGAAAGTCGCTTTCCGGGATCTGTTGCCGTGGTCTAACGGAGATGGAGCTTCTGGATGTTTCGCCCATGTCAACAATGAACTTCTTCAGTGTAATGATGTGTTATATTACAACAGTTCATGCTAAAGAAACCCATCGTAGATTTGAGTGAAACGTCTCATAGACCACAGCTACAGGTTTCAGAAAGCAACTCTCCAGTGTCAACAGCCGGCCGTGTAAGTCTAAACCTCCTATTATACCTGGATCAGTCTAACTCCAATTGAAAACGACTTGCCTATCAGTTTGTCGTCCTTCCCATCCAATCGAAACAATAATTATTTAATTCATATTCACTACATTTAAAAAAGGCGATGCTTTGTTATTTGCTGATGATTTTTTGTGTCTGTATGGAATGTGTTGCGGGTAAAAGTGTAAAATTAAAAAACAAACAAGACTCAAGTTTCTCGTGACTGCTGCTGCGGACATTACATATTAAAATATACAATACTCTGTTCTCTTCGCGTCCCTCATATACATATACATTGTTATAATTAATTGATAATAATTATTACAAGAATTAAAACTTAACTAGCTCATTTCATTCCCATCGTCGTCGTCGTCATATTACATAAGCCTACCAACTTACAAAATCATTAGCTCCCCTTACTTAATGCTAGGTGTCTCTTTATTAAAAGTAACGTAATGGAATTGAAAAATAAATTACCTAGGTACAATGTTGCTAAGAGCTATAGCGCCCAATCGGGGCGGTTACTTTAGAGGACATTCACACCTCACACACAAGCTGAGCAAAGAATTTTCCGTGATTTTATACTTCAAAAGCCATTTCTTTTTTAACATCTTTATCTTAAATAATTCTGAGACATCTTCGAAGATTATATGTCTTATACGTAATACATAATATTGTAGCCTCAGAGCTAGGATTTCACAAGTCAAAAATATGATGTTTTGAATCAAATATACCATTGCCCTTGGAGTGACATTAAGCGCCCTTAGAGTGAGATTGAGTTACGAAACGGCGCTGATAAAGAAATCATCATCATCATCATTGGAGAATATCCTGGATGTCCTACATGTCTAAATAAACTATCATAACTCAAAAATGTTTGATAATAAAGTGAGAAGTATACGTGGCTCTGTATTTTTTATATATTAGCAAGAAACTTCAAATTCATATTCTTCATACTCTTTGATTTGTGGCACGCAACATCTGGAGATACGATGCAATGGAGCATAATGAGACACAACTGTCAGCCCAGTCATGCAAACACAACAGTGGCTGGATATGCTCCAATTTGAAGATTTCATTGTAAAAACTTTGTTTTCAATAAAATCATTTCATTAAAAAAACCATTTTAGCTTCTCTGTTAAAGAGTGGAGTCACTCCGAGAGCGTCTTTGTGCTCTTTCTAAGTATAATTGCATTAAAGTAAGTCGAAACTGATAAAAACATGTTAAAATTCATAGCTGTTTTAGATACAGACAAGATGATTTTTTTAAAAAGAGAAATGACTAGAGAACAGTTGAAAAGCTTGCTTGTCCGGCGTGTGTGTGATTTGTGTCGCCCGTATTTAGAGGTATTGATGACGTGGAGTCGTCAACTGGCAACCCAAAACTTAATACATTAATATAGATAAGTACAATAAAGAAAATATTACACTAAAACACATGTTGGAATTCAGTTTCATACATTTCTCCTGATCAGATGCTCGTTTAGGCGGACGTCGTATACATTCATAGTTCATAGCAGAGACTGTTCACTCACAACGCAGTCTGCTGGGCGAGCGCTCAGTGAAAGGCATAAAAAGGCCAGAACAAGTAAATGAAATAGGTCAAGAAAAGGCCAAACATGCTGCACACGTGTCTTATCTTTGCAACTCGGTCCGCAGTCCAATAGTTGAAGCTTCAGACTCGTAAACGGAAGGTGTATGTGTCCAGAGTGCACAAAAAAAACATTTATTCAAAAACACTTTTACGCTGGATTTACACTTGAACAACACCTTACATGTAGAAATAAGTAGGATCCCCTCGCCACATGCGAAACCCTCCAGGGATAACGTGGCAGGAAGTTACACTATATGTGTAGCTTAGTTGCGTTACAGACAAAATTTTCAACCCAGCAAAGAGTAAGCTGGCTTGAATTCACTTAAGGTCCATCCAGCCTTGCATCAACTGGGTCTTGTTTAAGAATTAGCACTTTGCATAGCAACGATTAAGGGCTCTTGAGCTTGAGCATCAAATAATTCATCCTAATATAATTATTTTATTATAGATTTCAGTTTGAATGCCTACTTCACAATCAAACTTTTCTGTTTTGGATTTCTCTGACCTTTTTTGACTTCTACAGAGTGCAAGCTATTTTAAAACACAAACTTAACGCCTAATTTCCCCACAGTTGCTTACACACAAAAAAACTGTAAACAAATCAACGACGTTAAGTCTGTTTACAAATCTCACATTATACAAAATGGTGAATCAAGTGTGAATGTTAAATGCACCAACGATTCTCAATTTGTTACTCTTCTCCTCGCTGCTAAAAGACAATTTTTCAATCTTCAGAAAAACAAGCGCCCGCTTTTACCAAAGATACCAAATCATATATCATAATCTAATACATATTGAATGACAGAATCAAGTGAACGCATGTTACAAAGTTGAATTTTTCTCGGCGGGAAAACGTCACATACTTATGTAACTAGGGCCCGAGCAACTGCAAATGCACAATTAGGTCTTGCTTGTAAATTGGTACCGATTGTACAACCCACCTTGAATTGTAATTCACACAAAAGCAGCGCTCATCAAGTCATGCAAATAAGCTGCACATACAGTGCTCCTTACTGCTTTGTCCACAAAGGGGTTGCATGCGGCGTAAGGAACCTATTTATTTTCATAGGTAAGAGACCGGCCTTTAAACAATCACTTGAAGTGGGAATTTTCCAGCTCCCAACTGTGGTTCTCATTTCTTGTGAAAGCTGAGTAAACCTTGCCAGTATTTTCATTTTGAGTCACTATCGGGGACACCCTTAGTAGGGGATCGAACCCTAGCCCTTTGGCATGGCAATTAATTACAAATTATTAGTTAGCCTTTGCACTAGCAACCAGGCTGTGTGACATCATAGCGTTTTTGACTTATTGGGATGTGCATACCTCATTTTGTTATTCAATAAATAGAAAGCAATATGGACAGAAGGCAAGACAAGACTTATTTGCCAAATAAAACAAATTTATTGTTCGTTCATCGACTGTAGATCTAGAGATTGAAAAATCGGCTCTCCCAGTTAACCGCGACCTTAGGCTTCACAGAAAATCATTTATGTAAGAAAAATTTCAAAGATGAGTCTATTTTTTTTATTACGTTTAGGCCGTTTGTCCACCGCAAGCCGTCACCGTCACGTCACCGGGAACGAGATGACGACGCCGAAGAAGGGGTACATGTAATGTATTTATTGTATTGCCTGGTTATAGGCAATACAATACATAACCTATAACCAGCGAAATCGGTCGCGGTGGACAAACGATCGCCGTCACATCAATTAAACTCGGCCCGAAATAATCTCGTTCTCGGTGACGTGACGGTGACGGCGTGCGGTGGACAAACGGCCTTACACAAACGCAAAACTTACGCAAACATATTCTTTAATTCAATCTCAATTTTATATTTTTTTCTTTCACTTAAAAATGATCAATTTGTTTAAAACGACTCATCTGAGAAGTCATTCCGTCATCCATGCAAGACAACACACAACAAAAATAAGTAGGGTCAGTGTGGCAACAGTGGATCATTTTTTTTCAAACGCACAGAACTATTGTTGTATAAATGCAATAATAATAATAATAATAATAATTGGACAATTTGTATACAGCGCCGTTTAGTGGCACTAGCCACCCCAAGGGCGCAATCAATGTGCAACTTTTATCAAACTGTTAAAAAATTAAGTACCTACCACTTGTTCTAAGAGCTCCATCTTTTTTATCCAATAAATACAAAGATATTTTGCATTAAGTGAAAAATGGAAAATGATCCACTGTGTACCCTATGGTGTACACAGTGGATCAAACATTAAAAAACAGATTATTTTTATTATTTATAAACGTATTTATAAGACAAAAATATTTTTTTCTGTTTATACACCAATTTTAATCAAACAGAACAAAATAACACTAAATAAGTGGATGATAATACAAAACAAATCCACATTGAAGAAGTTACAAGAATATTGACGGGCATTGCTGCGTCTTCCGAGGTAAACGCAACTATGCTACACATATAGTGTAACTTCTTTCTGCGTTCTTCCCAAAGAGTCTCATGTGGAGAGTGGAATCTATTTATTTTTACAGGTAAGATGATCCACTACGTATCCTATGATGTTGATCCACTGTGTACCCTTCCGACAAATTTCTTTTGGGGCAGCAATTTATGTATTTCACTTTGAACAAAGTAATGAAGTAATGTTATAATGGAAGCAGGATTATTGTTAATTAGGATAAATAAATAATTTCTAGCCGAACTTCAATACTTTAAAAATAAGAAGACAACAAAGCGAAGCTAAATTTTTACTTTTGACTGTCAGAAACACATTTTGTTACTCAGCACAACCAAGCTGCATTGAAGTAGGACTCTGATTAGTCCAGACATGTTCAGACATGAGCACCATGCCAGGGTGTAAGCAATAGCCCTGTATAACTACTCATCTGGAAGAAACTGCCCTGATCCACTGTACCCACATGATCCACCGTTGCCACATTGACCCTAATCTAGTAACAAAATTGTTTTTTTTTTTGTTTTTTGCTTTTGAAATTTACTTACATACCCATCAAACATGACAACACCCACACCGTGTTGAATATTGATTTATTTATTTTTTACACATTTTGGGACATAATCTGGTAACATCTTCAAATCCGACAGAGGGCATAATTTTTTCATTTTTTTTTCTACAACAAACCACCTCATGTTACAAAAATTTAAAAAACTTAAAATTATTTTTACTTATTTTTGTATTTATTTTTTTTGTTTGTTTTTGGATAAACATCCCACAATGGAGTCTCCCTGCGCATTTGTGATGTCGCTTGGCCGGGTTACTAGGCATTTGCAATAGCTTGAATTGCTAAGGACCCTTTTTTTTCAAATTTCATCCATACACAAAAAAAATACACTAGAGACAGGACATGCAGTTCTGTTACAATACAGTAGTATGTAGTTAAGTTGAAAAGATGTAGCTAGGAATGGACTCGACACAAATTAAAAAAAAAAAAAATTATCACGTCACAGTGTGACTGGAGCCGTAAGCAAGCAATAACAAAATATTAGTTACGAGTTCTCTCTAGTAACTTGGGCACAATGTTTTTTGTGCCGACTCCATTAAAATTCTGCTCATTAGGTCATGTAAAACCAAAAACGTCAATGTAGGATTACCTCTGTGGCACTACAACAAGTGTCATAGACCCCTAGAGTCTCTAGAATCCAGGGAGTCTCCCGCACAGGATTTCTTAAAAAAAAAAAAAATCTCTGCTATATGACATCACCCATGTACAAATTCAACATGGATTCCTCATAATCAGGGAATTTTTCTAGTTCACAGCATTGTGAAATATATATATATAGTTGGTTATGCTATATGCAGTATGTAGCGCATTAGTGTCTTTTCAAGCTGTCTACATTATTTTGTATTGAAATTACGACTCTCCGTCCTGCCTGTCTAACCCGGCCAAGTTACGTCACAAATTTTCCCCAACATTATAAATGCGCTGAGTCAAGTAATACATTGATCTCATTAACAACAAAGCGACATGTTGCGTACACTTCAATTATTGTTTTAAAAGATTTGCACACAAAGTAACAGATGTGCGGCAGTGTCGGTCATTTTTAGGAGAAGCTTCTAAGCAGCGAGAGATTTGCGTACGACTCGTATTTTGTAAATTTGTACTTGATTTTTAGTTAGAATATAAAGTGTGTTTGTTTATGGTTCACACAAGTTTTGCGTACGGCGCAACAAACAACAATGATTATTATTTGTTTTTATTCATCATTATTAGGCACAGAAATTATTAATTGTTGAAACAAAATATGTATTGATTTTTTTTATGAAATGGATGATGAGTCAAAGTGATTTTTCCAAGAATCGGTCACATGTGGAGATATACGACTCATTTACAGATGTGCACAGATATTAATGAATTTAGATGACAGCTAAAGGAGGGCGCTGGTTATGACTTTGCTGCCTTCGAACTCCTAAAATATATGGTTATTATTTTGTTTGTTGTTTAACAAAATATTTGTTAAATTTTAACAACACAGCTGAGACATCACATTGAACAATCAAAAGTGGCGTATAACAAGATGGCGATGTTCACCACGTTGTTGATGTGTGTCAGTCGGTGTTAGGTTTGTTTACAGAGGTTTGTGGTTGTCGGCACTGTCGGGATGCATGCAGCAGGGTGCATCAGGTAACAAACATAAGACATGTGGTTGTGTGTGTGTACCAGATGTGTGTGTGTGAGGTCCTCAGCGCTGGAGCCCCCTGAGGGGTCACACGGCGGCCTTGCTCTTCTTGGCCGGCGGCCCCTCCTCCTCCTGCTGGGGGGCGGGGGAGGGCGGGGAGGGAGGCGGCTCCACCTCATCCCCCGCGCCCCCCGTCGACTCGGTGGAGTTTTCCTCTGAGCTGACGTCCACCTCGACCGACGCAGACCTGGAGAGAAAGGACGATGCTACTGTTAGTGTGTGCAGAATGAAAGGAGATAGCACAGGCAATAATAATATTAGAATGATTTATTTGGTGAGCGCTGTTTTTGTATGAATCACACCTCAAGAGCCCTCTGCGAGCTTGGTCGTCGAAATATAGAAAGTGTCAATTCTCAAGCAAGATCCAATTGATGTAAGGCTGGACGGACCTTTGGTGACCGGTCTTTGGTAAAGGTATGTGGATTTTTCAACCTCCGAAGAAAATATAAATGGTATTTTTTTGTGCTCCGCCGGGATTCAAACCCACAACCTTCCATTTACGAGCCTGAAACGGGCTGGTCAATGCCTAGTTTGTATAATATTCTTAGAGGTTACGAGAAGAAAAGGACGCTGGACTATTGCAATGGTCTGTCCTGGGATCTCTAAAGGTTTCAGCAGTCTATACTACAGTCTGTCTTTAATCTCCAGAATGCCGGAAGACGGATCTGTGCTCTGAGTACTTATCCTGATTTTTTTAATTTTTCTTTAGTATTTACATAGACAATCAATTCTCACGCTGGGTCTTAGCACCAGAGTGGAGAGCTAGGAATGAGAGGTGTTACCGTATATTTGATGGTGGGATGGGGCTGGCTGCTTTGTCGAGGGAGTCTTCTGTGCACGACGTTGTGGCGTCGTCTAAAGATTCTGCTGCTAGTTTACCTGCAAACAAACATCACACATTATTCACTGAATGCTTACAGGTTTACATAAGACTGACCACCGCTAATGTAATAAATAATTCACTTTTGCTATGCCGACCTGATCACATGGAACCTCAGAACCAACGACATTTCACTCACATACAATTCCATCACAGAAAACTAGCTCGTCCGATTAATGAAAGGGTGGATCATGGAAGAGAAAGATCATTTCACAGAAAGACATGATATCGTCCTTCTGTATAAGTGGAGTGATTGCGTCATCTATGGATGCATCACCGAAGGTTAATAAATGTGCTTACAACCTTCGAACTCGATCAAACAACAATAACTCAACAGTTCATGGTTCTTCTTTGTAGAAGACACACGCCTCCTGAGGACGTCGGATATGACTCCGACGAAACATAGAGAAATCGTTTTTCTCTTTTGCACGGTCAGTAAAATCTGTTTTTTTTCATTTTATAAAATGTCTAAGGACCGTTATCATAATTTAGGGTGTATGTATGTTTGTCCTGTATGGACTCCTAAACTATAGAACCGATTGCGATGTTTATATAATATAGTCCGGTCCATAGCTCAGTTGGTAGAGTGCTTGCATTCTACCCCGTGAGCTCGGGTTCGAATCCCACCGAGGAGGGTGTCAGAAATGATTTCCTATTTCGGTGTGTATTTCGAACCCCATAATATAAATACCGGCGAGGTTTACTCAGCCTTTACAAGAAATGAGTACCAGCCCCCTCGGGAGCTGGGAAGTTCCCACTTCAACTGAAGTGGTTGGCGTAAGGCCGGCCCCCTTATCTGTAAAAATAAATAGGTTCAACTCGCCACATGCGACCCCTTCGGGGATAACGCGGCAAGAAGTTACACTATATGTGTAGCTTAGTTGCGTTTTTTTTTTTTTTATATGCCTATATGCCACTAAGTCTTCTGTATCAAAAAACTGGAGCAATAAAGGAAACAAGAGCAGAAACATGCTTAGACTACTTTCACCTTGTGATGCTCCTTGCGATGATCCTTGTGGCAATTCTTAGACTGAAAGAATGGTGCAAAGACATAACACAATGGAGACACTTCAACAGATATACAATAACAGTAGCCAGACGAGCTTCCACAGGCGGTGGCAGGGAACAGCTAGTAATTTATAAATGCCAAATATAATTCCAGCTTAAACCTAAGGATGTAAAGTTTACCATTAGTGAAGGGAGGGGGCTCCAGGTTGCTCTCGTCGCTGGTCTCCAGCGCGGGCTGTGGGGGCAGGGTGGGGGTGGCCTGGCTGCTGCCGTTGCTGGCGGGACCCCCGTCCAGGAGCGAGGGCTGCAGCTCAGACACCACGCAGTGCGCCCACACCGCCAGCTCCACGCTGTGCGGGTTCCATTTTGTTTCTAAGCCGTTTGTTTCCTGAAACAGACGTCAGTTGAAGTAGATAAAATTGTGACGCCAACACAGTCAGGTTGATGGGAAAAGGGTTGCTCAGAGTGGAAGTCAAATACAAGAGGTGACGTTTGCACGCCAAGAAAAAAGCTCGAGTCTATTGTGGGTAAGGTTCCTGAGTGAGAAGTCTCGACAGCAGCTGTCGGTTGATCTTACCGTATCTATTTGAAGATTTAACGCAATAAAACATGGCAGTGCATGAAAATGTATGAGCTGTTGATGCGCCGCCATTTTTTTTTCAGTTCTATCTTTAAATAGATACAGTAAGATCTACTGATGGACGTCCAGATTTCTAACCCTTGTTTGTGTTTCATATCATGTTATTATACCTTCCTTCTGCAGCAAAATTATTTTATTAGCCACATCATGCTACGCAACTAAGCTGCGCATATACTGCGACTCTTTTCTGTCTTGAAGGGGATAACGCTAGAACGAAGAGGATGCACTCCGGGGTGTGTGTGTTGCATTGTGATTACCTTATTGAGCCTCTCACACGTGTTCCTGATGTGTGAGACAAAGTTGAGGTACTCCTTGGCCGTGTAGTCGATGCTCTCCATGTCGGGCATGGCCCTGAGGCACTCGTCGGCCATGAAGGGCGCGCTCTCTGGGTTGGCGGCTGCGAGCAGGGCCGAGGCCAGCGTGGTGCCGACGCCCTTGAGGTTGGACAGCGCGGTGATGGCGGACTCTATGTTGGGCATCTTCTTGAAGGCCTTCTTTGTCTCGGCCATGACGGCGCGCGGGGTGTTGACCTTGACGAGGTACGACAGCTGCGGGTAGTATTTTCCTCGCTGCGAAAAACACACAACAAATGAATAATGATTTCCTGGGCGAGAAATCTCTACAGTCGTCGGTGGATCTTATCGTATATATCTGAAGATGTGACTCAAGAAAATATGGCAGGGCGTGATTATTATACTTATGATATTTCTATATAGACAGACAAGAGACAGGAGGAGTTGGAGGCGAGGGATGATGGAGGCCAAGGGGAGATCTGAGCGGTAGGGCCATCAAAGAAGAAGAATTATGATATTTCTATAAGCTCGCTTCTGCATCTGTTTGTTAGAGGTGTTCAAAAGCTTGAAAAATTCAAATGCTTTTGATTGTGAAGGTAAAATTTAATACGTTAAATAAATTTTACAATCCGAATACTTTATCCTCAATTGTTGTGTAGAAAGGGTGCCTCCTGAAGAAATTGGCTAGAACGTCAGCGAAAAATTGGAAATATTGTAAGTTCCCCCATGAGATTTCATGGAATATCCAAAACTTGTAATGGGGCATCCACACGCTTGCGGCAAACGCCTTGAGGCAAGGACTTGCAAGCGCTTGCAAGCTCTTGGAAAACCAAACAGGGTCATCCACACGCTTGTGCGTGCGTCTGTGTGTGTTCGAATAAGCAAGCATGGCGGACGTCCAGCTTTTAGCTATAACATTTGGATAAACTTATTTTTATTTAAAAAAAAACAAAACAAAAAGAGAGAAACTAAAAAGAAACGAATAATTCGGCAAAGACGATGGTGGATGATCAAAATTCATAGAAACCGTACCGCACCAGAATGCGCATGACGCATAAGTATGTGTGTGCCTGGCATGCGCATGCGTGAATTCCCTTTGACTTGCGTCAAAAAACCGACTCTGGTCGGATCGACGACAAGCCGAGCCAAGGCGGTATAAGCCACGCCCCCAGCTGAGCCAAACGGCCGTCCACACGCTTGACTTGTAATGGGTTGGCAAGCGTGTGGAAGCCCCATAACCATTTTTTATTATGTAAATATTTTTTGATTGTTGTACAGCTTTGAAATATATTGTGTGCAGGCTCATAACTAGGTTACTTTTTCAGTTGTTGTTTCAATATTGACAATTTAATGGTAAAGCTGAAAAGTGACACGTGAAGCTGACATGGGCTTCTCAGATAAATGCACCTTTTTCCTATTTTTTATGAGAAATCACTAAAAAAAGTGTAAAAATCCTGTAACTTAGAAGTTTTTCATGAGCACTTCCTTATAATTAGTTCACTTACTATGAGAAGTTACTACCAATAGAATGTTTTATCCAAAATTTATCAAATCAGTGAATCAGCACTTATTCAGTTTTATATCTTTGCAATTTAGATAATGGATAATGGTCCTCAGAAAATTCTCCTTCCAAAGCAGAAAATATCACCTAGCAAATCAATATCTGTTGCCGTTTAACCTATCCCAGATGTGGACGAAACATCCGGATGTTCCAACTCCAATAGACCAAGGCAACAGATCCCGGAAAGCAGCTCTCCAGTGCCAATCGCCCGCTGTAAAAGCCTACAACTCCTATTCAAGAGTGCTTTGGTTTGAAAGGTCTGAATATAGGTACACGCAGGCAGAACTGGAAAAGGTTAAAGGATAACTACTATTTGATTTGCGAGTGACTCACTGTTTGCTTCCATTTCATAAGTTGTACCAATTCTTCGTGAACTAAGTGTGCGTCCTTTCCTCGTGACTTTATTTTCTTTGGCAATTCATTTTGATACCTGAAACAAACAAATACACCTTCATGTACATCATACATCACAACACATAAGTTGACAGGAAAAGGCTTCATTTTGTAAATCTCTTGCCATTTCCACTAGGAGTGGCCCGAGCCTCCATTCCAGTTGAGTCTTGTATGGGACTGTCATCCTTAAAAACCAATAAAAAAATATTTGTTTGCCTTTTCCCTGGCAATCCCTCCGGGTGACAACACTATTTTGTCAATGTCACAATTCACATTGAGACCTCATTCTATAGAAGACATTTTTTTTATGACACAGTTAATGAAGTATGTGTTTCGTATAGGTACCTGATGATGGTTTGAAGACCGAAAACATTTTATTTGTAATTTTTAGAAAAATATTAGAAATAAAGAAAATTAGTTTTTTTTTGAGAATTAAGTATTTGTAGACCAATAAAAATCAACAAGTTCAACGAATATTTAAAAATCTGGATGACATCAAGCCAATAACATGAAGCTAAAAATAAAAACGGATGACTGGATGATATCAAGAGAACTGCAGGCAGAGAGGATGGCCGAACACAGCGGCCAATAGAGAAACATGGAGAAGACTGTGGGTGGCCTACGTCCAGGAGTGGACAGATAAAGGCTGAGGAAGAAGAGAATGTAAAAATCAGCCCTTGCGAAGAAGCTTTGCTCCGATTGCGTAAATAAAAAATGTATGGAATTAACGCCAGCACTCCTGAGCATCAAATACATCTGAGAGCTTTAAATGAATATATCCTTGAAACTTAGATTATAGATTATTATAGATTACTCCTGAAGGGTGATTTACTTTTCATACATTTTCCGATTTAAGAAATCGAGGTGAATTTTACGCAATGCTTAATACAAGGGACACTTATTCAGGCTTTATATTTAACCGATTTTGTTAACAGACAGAAATCATAGGGAAACCAATAGCCATTAAAATTGCCAATCAAATTGTAATTTTTCATAGAATAAAAGAAAGAATACAGCGGTGAACAGTAATACGGCAAGTCAGCTATTCATATGGTAGCCGGAAAATCATCCATTGTTCTTTTTTTTTCCTATTATTCCTCGCAGGTAGGTATGAAATTATGATGCATTTCAAAGCATGGGAAAAAGATTTGCAATCACGCTAGTGTTGTTGAAAAGTGGGGAAAATATGAAATAAATTATTCTTCATTGAATTACTTTTGGTTATTCTTACTTTCAGTTTTGTTGAATTGCTTAACATATTATTAATTAATGGACTCCCTACACCAGGGGTGCCCATACTTTTTCTTGAGATCGACCTAGCAAAAATTTATGAATAGGAGATCGACATTTTAACTCTTTAGCCCACCAAGCATAACTCATAAAAGCATAATATATAAATATTTATTAAGAAAATAATTAGCATAAGTTAAACTAAATTGAGAGCAAAATGTCAAATCAGTTTTAAGGTCGATTACTGAAATTATGGCTATCCTCGGCGATCGACCTTAAAACCTCCCGCGATCGACCGTATGGGCACCTCTGCCCTACACAAATTTTAACATGTTGACTGCCATAGCAATTTTCAGAAGTATGGCCTAAAATGACAAGGAGTTCTAAGAGCACTACAATATTGTTTTATTCCTTGAATTTGAAATAATTTTTCTAAATATTTTTTTGTTGTTTTTTTATTCAATTCTCTGTTCATGCAAGCCAGCATTGATTTTTTGTCTTTTCTCAGAAGCCATCTATCAATAATAGCTCTGATATATTTTGAGATTAATCTTAGCTGCACAAAAATGGCAAGTAAACACAGAAGGAGATGACTTTTATTGATTTATATTTTTTAGAAACAAATTCCAATAAAACATTGTTTCTTTTCACAAGAGATCAATTAATTTAACACACTTTCGAATTTGTCTATCAACTTCAGGTAAGAATAAAATAAAAATTTAAAAATGTCATTGATGGACAAGATCGAAAACGTTTGTAATATTGATTGAAATAAATTGATATCTTGTGTAAAGAAATAGTGTTTTATTGAAATTTGTTTCTAAAAAATATATAAAAAATAAATCAATATGAATTTTCAGTGTTAATACACAAACCATAAAAAATATAGAAAACTCATAGTTGGCGTCCTAGAAAAGAACGCAATCTACGAGTTATCTCCAAGTTGGCAGTCATTGCGTTAACACCAGTCAACACAGACCAAATTGTGATGTCACACTGCCAGGTTGCTAGGGAAAGAAATATTTTGTTATCGGTAGTCCCTTGACTAATATGTTGGTATGGGGCTGGATGTTATATAAACTTGGTTCACTTTTGTCAATGCCAACCCATTCATGGAGAACGTGGTAAGGAGTTGCCCTATATGAGCAGTTTAGTTGCATTTATTTTTTTACTCATTTTGACTTGACAGCTCAGGGGTTACAGTGACCGCTTAGCAAATGGAAGCTATTGAGTTTGATACCGATTTGTGTAAAAAAATATTTTTTATATTTTGTTTTCTGTCTCAGTACTTACTAACTGATAAGTCACATAATATAGTACCTACTTACGAAAACGGAAAAAATTATCATTCGAAAAAAAATAACGACCCAATTTCAAAAAATATATTGATGTAAATCTAACCACATTATAAGTGAAAATAAATACCAATGCTATCAGTTTTTGGATTAAGTTGTAAAAAATGGTAGATGAAGAAGACTTGGGATATTTTTGATATTATTTGTGTTTGGTAAACAAATCGTTAGAAACGCTAGCTTGTCAAAAAAGGCGGCAAAATCATCCCCTAATGTAAAAAAAATCAAAAAAAGAACTCAAAGATACCAACATTATAATATTAAAAAAATATTTAATATAGGTATTTATAGTTATTGTTTTCGAATAAAGAACATGGAATTCTTGGAAAAAGCAATAAATTGAAAGGTAGGAATGAAAATTTAGAAATGGACTTTCTAAACCATGTCAAGGTAATTTATAAATTTCATAAACAATTAAACATGAAATAAAGATAATTGTAGAGTGTATATTTGTGAAAATATATAAAATGCCATGTCAGGATAAAATTAAATAAATTAATCAGGTAAAACATGATGTTTTTGCGTAGCGACTAGCTGCCGACGGGAAGCGCTAGCTGGCAATGTCGATTATGATGGGAAAGGTTACCGCTTAGAGGTTCTTTCTCACGGCACAGGCATGAGTTCGAATCCCAGGATGGAAAAAGTTGCATTTAATATCCAAATTTAAAGTAACACTTTTTAAATGGTATAAAACACAATTCTGAATATAACATTCAAAGATTTCGCTTTGTCGAGCGGTCACCATTTTGAACGGATGTAGGCTACATTACACACACATACAAACTGTGACGTGTTTTAATTTAATAAACTTAAAAAAACACCACTGAATTTACGTTAATTGCAACGATAAAGATTGTTTATAAAGGAATGTAACTGCACTTTTGTTTTAAGAGGTTTTTACGAGAGAATTTAGTCGTTTAGCTGAAATGACGCGTGTGAAGTGCGAATGTTCCACCATTTTACTTGCGACCCGTCGGCCAGAACGAAATGAGGTTTTGTTTTAGTTTTGGCGTCAGATTAGTTGATTGTGTCAAGTTGACACGGACCCCACGTGACGCAGTGATTGTAAATTGCGGTCTTCGAGAGATGCAGGAGCCAGAGCTCGCACACATCGCCTGAGTCTGTACGGAGAGGATGCAGCGCGGGTTCAATGACTCGGATATATTACATTACTCACCAGTTGTCCAATTTAATGAGTTCCTCTGGCTTCTTGGCTTTTGTGTCGGCTTTGAGCTTGAGCGCTTGCGGATACAACTTTAAGACGTGATCGAACTGCTTCGAGTCCCCGTGGAGGAAAAAACTCGCCGTGTCTTGAAGGGAAGCCATTGTGATCACCACAGAGTAGGGTAAATAGAGGCGCCACTCCTGCATTGAGCATAAGTACCTAACATAGATTATAGTAACTTGTGCTGCCACCTGCTGCGACCAGAAGGCAACGTTACCACGATTCATACTATATATACCTACCTGTATCTGTATGATACCTATGTACATATTGTTATTATTATGCCTGTATTATTATCTGTATATTATTATTTACTTCATATTATTATTCAAGGATACTCTGTTATTCAAAATCAAACCATTTTTTTTATATTTCTTAAAGATTTATTAACGTAGGTATATATTTACAAAACAATATTATTTCAAAACATGATAAATATCTTATAAAATATTACTATAACTTGGTTTCATCATTCCTCAATACTGTCTTAATTGAATGCTGAGCATGCAAATTGCTAGGACAAAGCCAAATACTTGAAAATTTAAAGCCGCCACCAAGAAAGTAGCCCTTTTTGATTTTATACAACCATTATTGAGAAATGATTACCGAACACAATGTCAACACACGAATTCACAACGACAAAACTGTATCGTCACTTGTCCCAGCCGAGTTTCTAGGATAAAGGCAGATATTTTATTATTGGTTGCTAACGACGGCAGTCCCAGACAAGGCTAATACATTTTGCTGTCGAGAAAACATTTCAAATTCAAAAAATGTTCGAGAGTCCATGTCACATAACCTCACCATACGTAGCTACAAAAATGTACATTTTCACGCGAGTGATAACTCATATTAATTATACAAGCAGATCAACGAAAAAATACGATGATAATAAAGTTAATTAAGCGTGATTTCGTAACATGAATACAAAATAAAAATCACTTAAACTTTGACAGCACGGACGGCGTCACTAAAAATTTCAACTGAAGAATGGGTGGCCCTACGCCCAGATCAAGTGTTTTAATTATTTCCAAAAAAGTATTTTTTTGTGTTACGAAAATAAAAAGTAATGTATTATTTTGCTTAAATATATACAAAGTAGATGTTTGAAATAAAACGAACATTTCTATATTGTCAGATTTGTAAAATAATGTATCATGCGTTTTTACAAAGGCTATCACTCATTCTGTTTTGAACAGGCTCGTGCCCGTAAATAATCATACTCTATGGTAACTTATGTTTCATCGGGAACCGGCTGTTCAATATGACTCAGCCCGGCATGGTGATCACTGAGTAGTGATGGGATTGTCCGCGCGCTCGCGGCGGCAGCACTGGCGACACCTAACCTCACATCCCCTCCCTAGCGAGGCAGGCAACGCTGACTCAACCTTGGCGTGGCGTCACTGCACATTCATTAATTACCACTTATTTTATGGGATTATTCTACTCCATAAGAATCAAAGTCAGCAATCTAGGTTTTTTAATGAGATGGAAAAATTATGAAAAAAATATTTTCTGCGTTTCCATACATTTGTCTGATTTTGAAAAAAATCCTAGATTACCGCTTTTGCTGCCAAGGATATTTGTTAGCTTTTTTTTAAATAGCTCTTTTAAGCGGAATATAAAAGTTGAGGCCAAAGTTTTGAATTTCATATTTCTCTCGGTAGAAGTGACGTCACAGGCCTTAGCAACCAATAAGCATGTCAGCATGACTATACCCCACATATTTTTCGCCTCAATTTTGTAATGTCCCTTAGCTCTTTATAAAACCTTTTTTCTTATATTGCTTTATGTAATACTACTTCGATATTAATTACCTGTTTAATTATATTTATCTTACTGAAGCTTATATTAATTGAGTAGTTTCTTATTATTCAAATGATATTACTATAAATGTGGGAAACCTAGCATATTATTATATTGTTTAGTAGGGAAAAACATAAACATGGTTTTTCCTAATGTTTTCCTTTTCATATTAAAGTCCAACTCTTAACTGAATTCTTTAACATTATGTTCTTTATATTCTTTATTCATATATTCTTTAACAAAGTATGTAAATAAATAAAGTGTAATAGGAAAAAGAGGGAAGGGACGACCGAGAAAAGTATGGAGTGATTAGATTGAGGAGATTGTGAAAGAATGGGATATACAAAGTGAGTTTAAAAGAAGAAAATGCATGAAAAAGGTGATGGATATGAATGAATTGAAAAAGGTACGTAAGGATAGGAAAAAATGGGGGCAGCTCTGCAGAGGCTCTGGCCACCCCTAGCGGAATGGCGACAGAGTTACAGTATGTTCAACACGAGCGTGGGTATGAATTAACCAACGCTATTAAAACGTGAGTTGAAATCAACAGGCAGCTGCATAGAATAAATTTGTTTGTATCGCAGAGTGTTGTATTTCCAGGTAATATTCAACAAAGAGTTACATATAAAACATTTATGATGAAAACTTTTTCATACATCATCGCAATAATAAAAGTTTGATAAACTATGAACAGTTTTAATAAATTACTACTTTACCTGAGTGAAAAGTAGGTTACCCTCTCATATTTGTAATTATTTGTACATGAAAGCGTGAAATAAATAAAAGGAGTATTTATAAAGATATAATATTATTTTAACATAATTTCCATAAGTCGCCATCTAACTAATATTTTGTTATCGGTTGGTAGCATAGGTGTGTGATGCTTGCTCGCCGAGAAATGAAACATCTGTTACGATGATAATAATATTAATATTTTTCGTGCCGTTTTGTGATTTCACTGCAGAGCCATAGCCTCCTGAACAGACATGTCTTCAATCCTGATTAAAACACACTTGCACTGATGTTCCAAATCATTCTGTACTCAGGGCATAAAATTAAAATAATTTCCTACTGCCAAAAATGACGTACGTTTTCGGTTAATGCGTTGTTCGCGTCTGCGCAGGCTGTGCTTTCCGACCGCGGCCGGCACCCCTGGCACACCGGGGATGAAACCGATAAAGCTCTGTACACAGAACTCCTCACACAAGCAATACGCCCAACAACAGACTATTAAATTTGGACGGTTTCATACTTGTGTGCAAATGAAGATTTTTAACGAGGGTTTTCGGTACCCCAAGTATATAATTTAACGGCGTAGCGAAGTCATCGAGTACTCTAAGTTTTGAAATAGCGCTCTTATAACTTTTCAGTACAAAATTTGAAGTACTCAATGACTTGGTTACGTAGTTAATGTTTATACTCGGGGTACGGTTATCTTCTCCCTCCATTGGCAACAAATTCCCCCACGTATGCCTTTTGCAGAGAATCTTTAAATTTGTATGGAGTGGGTTACAAATGGTTACAAATTCAAATACTTTTTTATATGCTTGTCCTATGCCCTTATTTTAAATTGGGTTTCGAAATTCAAATAAGCTTGAAAATATAATAGAAAAACATTTCGATGTGATATTCGAAATTCAAATATTATTCTTTTCAAAATGAAATTGGGGTTCGAAATTCGAATATCATTTTTGACTGTTGAATGAGGTAGCTTCTCTATGGGTAGCTTGTTTCGGTATTTTGCAGCCTGGAAAATAACTCAATAATGTGGATAATAACATGAAAATTTTACTGTTTTTACGTTTGGTATAAAACTCATAATAATAATATTATTAAAACGATAAAATACATGGGAAATACGAGCTGTGAAATAAAACTTTGAATACCGTTGTATGGATAATGGTTGTAATTATATGCATCTGTTTGCTTCACGTATAAAGAATAGGTGGGAAGGGGGGATGTGACGTCACCTCGCCAGGTTGCTAATCAAATATCAATCTGCGTTTTGCTTTCGGATCCTTATCACGTAAACCCCTTTTTAGTAACTCTGCTGCCATGCGGTTATCGGTGGCCAGAACCTTTGCAGAGTTGCATCCACTTTTTCTCGAACCTAAGTATGCCACATGAAGAAGACGTTGGACAGACAGCAATGGATGCGGTAATCATAGAGGCCAAGACCCATCTTGCATTGTCGTCTATTTGATAAAATGTCCATCGATGATAATATAATGATTTTACCTATACACTTCCTTCTGTTACACATTCCCTCTGTAGGTAGGTATATACATCCCATTCTTTCACAATTCCATCAATCTAATCAAACAATATTTTTTTCAATCTTCTCTTCCCACTGCTTTTACGCTTCCTCACCAGCTTATTCTATCGTTTTTCCTCACCAACGAGAATATTTCAACTCCATTCTAAAAAACATTCTGTAAAATAATACAATATAGTATGCGTAAAATTTGTGTGTATGGGTGTGTTTCAGGTTTCCTTTCTTTTGTATGCAGAATTTACTTCTAAGTTCAGGCCATCGTGAGCAAGGACGCGGCATCAAAAGAGCAAAATTAAAGTATTGAGCACAATCAAGTAAACGCAAAGTACAGCAATGCAGAGAGATTTCCGTTTGACGTGGTAGAGCTAGTTGTGTTTAGTGATATCGAGCTGCGCTGGTATATTATATGTAAAGTAATATTATTATTGTATGGGTCGAGTTAGTTTGTATGTGTGTGTGTGTTTAGCCAACCCCCTCAGGCCTTCCCGTCTTTTGCAGGGAATTTACATTTTACACTTCAAAAGTTCACGCCATCGTGAGCAAGGACGCGCCATAGGCGATGCGAAATTAAAGTATTGAGCACAAGAAAGCCAGCGCAGGGTACTTCAATGCAGAGAGATTTGTGTTTGGTACGGTTGCGTTTGGTTGTGTTGAGCGGTGTCGTTGTGAGTTGGTATACGTGCGGTATAATATTATCGATTTGTTGGCTTGGCGAGGTCGAGTGCTGCCAGCTCTGTCTGGCTCTGTTGCCGACTCGCTCCCTCCTACGGTTTATATTAGTATGTATGGAGAAGTACGACTTGTTGGCAGTGATGTTATTTTTTCGATTCCATGAGCGTAGCTCAAATATACTATTTTTATGAAAAAAAATGGTTAAAAATATGTTTGTTTTGATGATTTCGTTATTTCCTCTTCGCAAAGCATTTATATTAGTACTTTATTTACATCATTTCCCTTTATACTGCAATGATTTTGTATTAGATTTCATGATTATATTATTTTACATACTTTTTTAATTGTAACTGCAAAGTTGGTAGAGATTTAACTGTAAAAATGTAAAATGAAATATTTTTGCTTCAATGGAGTCAACACTAATTTATTTGGTAAGAAATATGTGACATCACACGACCAGATTGCTGGGAAAGTCTACAATCTACAGTCTTAAATAAAATTTGAGGCTTTCACTTTTATGGTCGGTGTTGTATGACAAATTCTTTTCAAATGCTTTCAGGAAGTCTGGAATATGTACTAATTTGGAATTTAAAAATTATTAACTAAAACAGAATAACAATACATAGTACACATCAATTATCATTATCAGCATACGGTTCCATAAAGATGACAGGTAGTGAAAAAAATAAAACTCAAAAGTGACATGTTAGTACCTATCCAAGCGTTTATTTCAAAATTAGTGTGATTTTTGACATCGAGATAATTTTTCAACAATTTTAGACAATCGGGTTAATAATTGCTGCATGCTATTCTCAATACGTCTTCAAGGTGAGAATCAGTAAGCCGATTGCTGTACCCGCTGTCGGGCCGCAGGTTGAGTATGGCTGCCCGATAGAGCAGGCCTGTCCAACATACGGCCCACGACGCCATCAATAGTTATTGCGCAATAAGTTCAATCATCTATGCGCCGGCGATTTTTTTTGTGGCAATTGTTAAAAATTTCATCCACGATTTCTCAAGTCAGTGAATCTGCACAACTTTTTGATATCTTCTGTGCGCTACTGGTGCCAGTGAGCTACTGGGTGGACCCCTGCCCCACGCTGCCCGTCCTGTCATTGGTTTCTTGCACATGTTTATCTTTATCTCATCTCTATTATCATTGCTCGGCTGCGAACTGTCAGAGTCATGCGGGCGCGGGCGCGGTGTCATGGCGACCTGTGGCGCCGACTACGCTAAATAACAATCCATAGATTCAGCGTAAATATTTATAATTTACATAATAACAAATAGACATCTGAAATATGTTTATGTATAAATGTACTTAGGTTACAAAAATACGTCAAACTAAATAAAAAATTGGAACGGATTTTCTTTTAATTTTTTGTACAGCTTTGTTTGGAAATGTTAATAAAAAATGAATGGTTTACAATAGGTAAACTTCTATGGAAAATATATGAATAAAAAAATTAAAAAGCTGTTTTTTTTCTAATGAGGTCCGCACGAGAATTGGCACAGAAAATATTGTATAGCCAGTAGCCACCCAGCCGGGTTGCTAGGAAAAGGCATACAAAAAATTTGGTATGGGTTGCTAAGGACGGCAGTCCCATATATAAGACTGAGGTCTGCTCGCTGGGGAAAAAAGTTCAAGATTCAAAAATGTTCCGACCTGATCACATTAAACAAGGATGTTGAAGTTCTTTCCTCGACTTGCAATTAACGTCATACGTCTATGCTACTAGAACCTTTAGCATACAATAAAAAAGTACTAGTTAGCTTTCGCCTTAGCAACCCGGCCGTGTTACGTCACTGCCAGTGACGTCAGTAATGGGCGGAGCAAGATGATGCCCAGAGCAATCAAAGCAAACGCAACGAAACACACACCACAACACTACGCAGCTAACAGCCCTGCAACTAAGGGTCGGGACATCAACCGCCACATTAACAACACCTCTGCGGCACTACAACAAGTGCCATAGAGTTCTGGGGAGTCTTCCGCATAAGATTCCTTAAAAAAAACTCCAGCACCGGTCCTTTAAATTCTGCCAAAAACTGATAAAACTCAGATCACTGTGCAGCGCGTGCAGCATGAGCAGGAGTATTGAGATTTGGGAGGAGCATGTTTACATTCGGTCTTGCTCACTGCCCTGCTCACTTCCCGTTTAAACAGAGCTGATGGCGGTATTCTCCATTGCCAGCTTAACTTTAATCTCCGCTTAACTTTAGCTAAGGAAGCATTTCTATAGTAAGTATCAGGCCGGACAAAAAAATATCGTTGCCTTAAAAAATATGATTCTTATAATAACTTTATGGCCTTAGTAAATATGTGAAATTAATGGAAATGAGTGTAAGCCCACATTATATATTTTAATATAGCCACGTTTTGCTTCATACTTCTAAGAAGTCCAAAAACCTTTTCTTGGGACAATATGGCCAAGTGACGGATTAAACCAAGTCAAGCTCAACGGTCAAGTATAAAAATTGACGCGGCGTTTTATCAAAAAAATATTAGAAATTAAAACGTTCACAAGAGACGCTGTTTCACTTTCTGTACATAATTAGATTAACGCTATCAGTGTAGTTTTATACTTGAAGTATTGTGAGCCAAATTAACGGTAAAACCTGTGATGAAAACACCATAGAAATTTAACACAGCCAATCCTTGCAACTACAAAATATATCTGACAATTTTAAAATGACAGGAGTTGCGGGTGTATGTTCATTTGAGAGTCGGGTTTTTATATTGTAGGTTCACATGCGGCATGTCTGTTTGTGAAAATGCATATATGATGTGAATCTCTAATGTTACGTATTATATTTTGCAACTTAGATTAGATTACCTAGATTAGAAATTAAACGTAACTAAGCCGTAGTATATACTAATATATATAAGTCAATATTAGTGCCGTTTTGTGATAATTGATACGCAACGCAACTAAGCTACACATATAGTGTAACTTCTTGCCGCGTTATCCCCGAAAGGGTCGCATGTGGCGAGTTGAACCTATTTATTTTTACAGGTAAGGGGGCCGGCCTTACGCCAACCACTTCAATTGAAGTGGTGTTTTCCCAGCTCCCGAGAGAGCTGGTACTCATTTCTTGTGAAGGCTGAGTAAACCTTGCCGGCATTATTATTTTGGGGTTTGAAATAAACACCGAAACGGGAAATCATTTCTGACACCCTCGCGCTCGGTGGGATTCGAACCCGAGCTCACGGCATGGAATGCAAGCACTCTACCAACTGAGCTATCGACCGGACTCGGACCGGATAAATAGGTCAAATTCTCACTGCCTTGTGTACGATCTTATGTCGTGAGTGGAACCTATTTATTTTCACAGTATTCTGAGCAGAAGAGATATAATACAGTAGAAAAAGAGATGCAGGAGTTCGCTGCAAATTAAGTAATGCATTTTAAATTCACACTAGGAAAAAAATACTGAACTAGCTGTATACCCGCCATATTTAGGTATGTGGTATCTTTTCTTTCCACAGGCAAGGGAGGCAGCCTTACGCAACTAAAGAACAGTTTTTTTGTCTGTAATTTAATCAACATCAAAATTCCCACGATCCGTTAGGGGGGTAACTACACGTTTCCTGGAAAAAATGGTTTAATCTGATGAGGCATGCTGAGGAGCAACTTCTGCATGAAAAAAAAAATCCCATCGACATCTACACAACAGCAAGTGTTATAGACCCCTAGAGTCTCCTAAATCTAGGGGGTGTCCCGCACAGGATTCCTTTAAAAAACATTTTATAATATCTACTAGGTTTACAAGATTTTAATTTAAATTTAATTTTTTTAATTTAATTTCATTTTTTTTTTTTAAATTTTTAATTAAATTTTAAATTTTATTTTGGTTTTATAAGTTTGATTGAATTTGGTTGAATAGGAAATAATCTAATCTAATCTAAGTTGCAAAGACTTGTAACAAAAACTTGGACCGGTCCGTAGTCCGTAGTGGCAACCACAGAGTAGTGGCAACACTTCGGACTCGTAAATGGAAGGTTGTGGATTCGGATCCCGGCGGAGCATAAAAATATACCATTTATATTTCGAATGTGCTCTTCGCTGGGTTGAAAAATTCATAAACTTTTATCAATGACCGGTCACCAAAGGTCCATCCAGCCTTACAGCAACTGGGTCTTGCTTGAGTATTGGCGCTTTGTGGCGACGACCAAGCTCGTACATCTCTGCGGCACTACAACAAGTGTCATAGACCCCTAAAGTCTTTAGAATCTAGGGAGTCTCCCGCACAGGATTTCTTAAAAAAAAAAAAACATTGGGGATTCGCATTATATGCATTCTCACAAGCAGACACGTATAAGTTCGCGTTTGCAAGTAAGTAAGTAACGTGAACCTACAACATAAAAACCGAAATCTCAAATGAACATAGACCCTGCAATTCTTGCCGACCTTCCCTGAAACAGGGAAGACGTTGACAAAGTGAACCATTTTCTCAGCCGCATACCAACCTTTAGGGTACATAGACAATAAATAACATTTTTACAATCCATATAAATACCAAAAAAAATATAAATATAAAATTCTAATTTAAAAACCCTAGCCCTAGCCGCCAACATTACAAATCAACATTTCCGAAAAACATCCACAGGGAAAAAGCGTTGTATAGAACCGAGTATTGTTATTATTCGAAGGGGCCCAAAGGCCGCTGGTAGGTAGGCGGATATCGGCTGTTCGGTTCCAACATCGGCTCCTAAAAACTTTCCGTCGGGCTGGCATGGCTACCCCGAGTGTAAAACTTTTCCAACTAAATAACTCAACGACAACGTTTTACAACAAATGGTAATAAACTCAACACAGCGCCTCTAGTGAGTGTGTAAGGTTGTGTATATTTCTAGTAAAAGCTACGTAATGTTGTATACTTGGCAGTGAGCTCGGTCGACAGAGAATATGATAGCTCCGTTGACTGCCTGGCAACGTCAGTTAACACATTAGTAACTGGGCTAGTAAATAATAATAAAAATAATATTGTGATGATTTATTTTGTGAGCGCTGTATTTGTGTGAATCACAGCCATCGATCTAAATAAAATAGTTTTTTGTTTTTTTTTTTTAAATAGATTTGTGGAAAGGAATGCAATCCACCAACTTATTTTACCTGGCCAGTTATCTTCATGCGAAAGCAGAAGCTTGTGTGCATGCAACGGCATCTGTTGAACCAGGGTCGAAGTTATCGTCGCGGGATCCGAACCAGCGTTATCCGGTTCCAAATAACCTGTCTTGATCCCCGCGGCTATAACACCGAGATATTTTATTTAGATCGATGATCACAGCTCAAGAGCCTTGCAAGCTTGGTCGTCGCTATAGTAAGATGATGATGATGATGTGTATAGCGCCGTTTCGTGACTACTGTCACTGCAAGGGCGCTTTCAGGCTTGACACAGCGGTGAAGAAATGATTCTTCATTCCCTTTTTGAAGCTCTCGATCTCTTCCTTGGCGCGCACTTCAGGAGGCAGCTGATTCCAAGTGGACGGTCCCGCAACGGCGAAAGCGCAGTCTCCGAACTCTGTAAGCGTCATAGTAAACACCAGTGGTGAAGGGTGCCATACAAGCTGATTCCCATTGGTTTCCCGTTTAAAATAAGACAAAAATGATGATAAAATAAACTGCATGGTTTCAATGGGGGAAAAATACGTATTGTTTTTTTTTTTTTTTTTTAAGGAATCCTGTGCGGGAGGCTCCCCAATTCTTGTGAGTCTTGGGGGTCTATGTCACCCTGGAAGGGTGCCGCAGAGGTGTTGCTTGAGTTCTTGGTTCTGTCGTGAGGCGCTGCAAGGAAGTGGTGATTGATGTTGGTTTTGAATAAAACCGGATTAAATTGGGAAGGGAACACAGATACTGGTAGACCATTCCATAAACGGGCAGTTTGGCAAAGGAATGAGTCATGAAAACGCCAAGTTCTCATAGTTTTGAGATCGACTGCAAAGGGATGAATGAGAGTCGTACTACGAGTTTCCCTTTCTGAAATGCGAGGGGGAGGGATTAATGAATGGAGCTCATTAGAACCTCCGTGGTAATATCGATAAAAAAGACTGAGCATTCCATCTTTTCTTCTGTGCTGGAGCGGCTGCAGATCGGATGTCAGAGAAGGATCATTGATCAATCTCACTGCCCTCCTTTGCACAGAATCAAGTTGGTCACTCAACTTCTTGGACATACCACACCAGAGATGGCTGCCATACTCGATAATGGGGCGGATTTGGGATTTATACAGAGTCAATAACTGGGCTGAAGTAAAAACCTACGGTCTCTGTATAATATGCCGAGTCGCCGGAAAGCGGAAGTTGTGCGAGACTCAACAGCATCATGGTATTTTAACTCTGATGACAGAGAAACACCAAGAAGATTTAAGTGTTCATGGTTAGAGAGGGAGACATTGTCGAAAGTTGGGAGATAGTTGTTTGGAATCCTCTTTAAGGATATCAGACATGCTTGAGTCTTTTTGACGTTGAACTCTACAAGGTTGTCAGTGCCCCAACGGCTGACAGCCCTGAGATCTGTATTGATCTTTGAAGCTAATGATTCACGAGCAATAGATATCGCTGAACTCTTTGGTTTTAAATGTATTTTTTTACTTTGTGCCTTTATTTTTTAACTACTGTGTTACATCATTTTAAAAGAGAAGCCGATGGGAACTGGCTTGTATGGCACACTTCACCACTGGTAAACACTAAAACCCCGCTGGAGTAATCTGTTGCCGTGGTCTATGAGAGCTGGAGCTTCCGGACGTTTCACCTATTATTTCACAAATCAAACTCATCACAGTTTTCATCAAGATCATCTTCATCATCACTTCACGCTGAAGAAGCCCATCGTAGACATGGGCGAAACGTCCGGAAGCTCCAGATCCCATAGACCACGGCAACAGATCCCGGAAAACATCACTCCAGCATCATCAGCAGAACAAAAACTGTTCACATTACCTAAAATATTATCCATACACTTTCTTGACATTGTATCATTCTATAATTTTGAAATAAAAAATATTTCTAAAATATGAAACAACAAAATTAGAACAAGAAAATGTGAAAAAATGAGTTTTTTTTAAATATTTTTTTATGGCGTCATTTTTTAAGTAATATACAAAATTTTAACTTTAAAATTTAGGTAAAAAATCAGTTAAGATGCGTGATTTTTACCATTAACGTCACTTATTTACTAAGGCCATAAAGTATAAGAAACATATTTTTAAAAACAACGGTCAATGTTTTGTAACCGGCCTCTTAAGGCGTGTTATAAAGCTAAATCTGCCATTTTTGTTTCTTACACTTTATGGTCTTAGCAAAATAGTTGATTAATGAAAAAATCAAGCATGTTTAATAATTTTTATCTTAATTATAAAGCTTAAGAGCCCTACATACCCTGAATCTGCCGTTTTTGTATCTTACACTTTATGGTCTTAGCAAAAGAGTGACAGTGATGAAAAAAATCAAGGATGTTTATTAATTTTTTATCTTATTTATAAAGTTTGAACAAAATATATAACTTAAAAATTGCCACCAAAAAAAAAAGTTTTAAATAATACGTTTTTTTCACTTCCGTAGCTACTGTCTCGTGTGTGCTATGTTTTGGAAATATTTTTTTTCTTTCGATTTATAGAACTATACATTGTTTAGTGTAGTATCGAAACAGTTTTTTTATAATGTCAATAGTTTTTCAGTATATGTGGAAAAACTGTGTTCTTCGATTTAATTAAAATTTAATTCATCAAGTAGTTTCAGTTTTTCCATATTTACTCAAAAACTATTGACATTATAAAAAAACTGCTTCAATACTACACTAGACAATGTATAGTTCTATAAATAGAAAGAAAAAAAATATTTCCAAAACATAGCACACACGAGACAGTAGCTACGGAAGTGAAAAAAACGTATTATTTTAAATATTTTTTTGTGGTGGCAATTTTTAAGTTATATATTTTGTTCAAACTTTATAATTAAGATAAAAAATTAATAAACATGCTTGATTTTTTTCATCACTGTCACTCTTTTGCTAAGACCAAAAAGTGTAAGATACAAAAACGGCAGATTCAGGGTATGTAGGGCTCTTAAACAAAATATATAATTTAAGAATTGCCACCACAAAAAAATATTTAAAAAACGCGTTTTTTTACATTTTTAGCTTTTTTTTCGTGTGTGCTGTATTTTGGATTTTTTTTTTGCTTGGATGGAAAAACTGTGTTCTTTGATTTAATTAAAATTTAATTCATTTAGTAGTTTCAGTTTTTCCATATTCACTCAAAAACTATTGACATTATTGAAAAAATGTTAAGTATTGAACCTAAACAATGTATAGTTCTGTAAGTAAAAAGCAAAAAAAAAATCCAAAATACAGCACACACGAGAAAAAAGTTACAAATGTAAAAAAAACGCGTTTTTTTAAATATTTTTTTGTGGTGGCAATTCTTAAGTTTTATATTTTGTTTAAGCTTTATAATTAAGATAACAAATTAATAAGTATTCTTGATTTTTTTCATTACTGTAACTATTTTGCTAACACCATAGAGTGTAAGAAACAAAAACGGTAGATTTAGCTTTATAACACGCCTTGAGTTGCCGCATTCAACCGGCGACGAGTAAGGTATGCATAATAATATGATTCACACGATTCTCGCTCATCACAATAATATGAATCATCTGAGTTTTACTGAGAAGTCGCGTGCTGTCATCGGTCGTGAATGTGTTCAGGCAGATTGTAGGTTTCTTTTCCCCCGACTTTGCGGTCGGCTGCCCGCTCTAAGAAGGCTGACTGTAATAATAATTCATCATAATATGAAGTTGAACCGTACCGCAGGTGGTTGCTGCTGAGCCAAGCTGTATTTCCACAGAAAACACATTCACCAGTACAAAAAGTTGCTTTAAAAATTTCCTTGAAGGTCTTAGAAAGTGTGCGGGCCAAAGGTTTACTACGAATGTTAATGTCATCGTCATCATGTGGCACATCAAGGCACTGCCAGCACATCTATCTCTGTTGGTTGCCATCCTCTTGTAAAGGCAGTACCTTGTTGTGTTGCCCATCTGTCTCTGTTGGTTGCTATCCTCTTGTAAAGGCAGTAGGTACCTTGTTGTGTTGCCCATCTGTCTCTGTTGGTTGCTATCCTCTTGTAAAGGCAGTACCTTGTTGTGTTGCCCATCTGCCTCTGTTGGTTGCCATCCTCTTGTAAAGGCAGTACCGTGTTGAGACACTTCAATTTCTGGAAGTACGAAAGTTCTTTGGCAACCTCTTCCTCGCTTGTCAAGATTTTTCCACATCTGTTTAATTAACTAACACGGCTTTGTGACGTCATAGCTTTTTTGAAATTAGCAAATCTTTTGGTTGATAATGCAAATCAAATCTCACTATGAGGGTCAGCATATGAATTGACAAAGACAAAATTGTTACATCCCTTGGCCAAGTTGCTAAGGAAAAGGCAAATTAATATTTTGTTATTGCTTTTGTTGCCGACCTTCCCTGAAACAGGAGTGACAGTGGCAAAGTAAACCATTTCTTACAGTATGGGTGGTCAGCCTCATATCAACCTAAGAACCTGTTTCAGGGAAGGTCGGTAAGAGTAGCAGGGATTATGTTCATTTGAGATTGGGTTTTCTTATATATTGTAGGTCCACATGCGCCATGTGTGAGCGCGAAATTATGCGTGTGTGCTTGTGGGAATGCATTTAATATAAATCTCAAATGATACCTACATATCTTTGCAATTTAGATTTAGATTAGTCAAGTAAAAACTAAAGAAAAACGAAAAAAAAGCGATCGGTACTTGGAGCGCAGATCGGCGTTCCGGAACAGCTGAGAAGCTTAAAAATTTAATTTTTAAATTTACCGCGGATTACACAGATTCACCAACACGACAAAGCTTAATATGGAAAGTATCTCAAGGTCGTATTCAAATTTTGGCGGCAGAATGCATTTGGAACGTTTTTTGAACGAATGTTCGAAATTTTATTTTTGACGGCGGTGAAACGTCACACATCGATGCAACTAGGGTCCTTGGCCAACAAAAACAAATTATAAGTATGCCTTTATCCTACAAAAACCATCTTTACATTTTTTGACGTTTTGAAATGTGCACACGCCATTTTGTGAAAAAAATATTAAAGTAGTGGTTCTTTCTCGGTAGAAAAATAAGTAAATGGTTTCATTTTATTTGAACTGAGTTTTGCATTACCGTAATTAAGTACTTACTTATACAAAATTAATTAAAAATAAAAAATATTTTACCTTGATTGGATATAATGGCATGACTACTGCCATCTGTTGAATAAAAGTAAAAGCTTGGTTTCATACAAAATTTTAGAAGCTCATTTTCACGTAATTAATTATTTTATATGAACGTAGATTCCCGGATGAGCACAGAAAAATATTTAATTTTTCAAATCGGTTTGCTCTTTGCTAGGTTGAATAATTAATCTGCCTTTACCAAAGACTGGTCATTACAGGTCTATCCAACCTTACAGAGTTGGCGTTTTTTACAGCAACGTCCAAGCTCGCAGAGGGCTCTTGAGGTGTGAATCACACAAAACAGCTTTCAAAAATAAGTCATACGAATATTATACCTGGAAATGATAGTTCTATTGATAGACTCCAACGGGCGCAGGACAATGGGAAGACCTACAGTAAGATGGCTGGATGGACTGTGGAACTATTTGGACAGGCAGCGTTGGCTGAGGTTGATCAACGAGTCCAAGACACATCCCAGGGTTGTCGTTCCAGTGTGGATGATGATGACCATACTAAGAATGAACACTTCTGGCTCGTAAATCGAAGGCTGTGGGTTCGAATCCCGAAGTCCTCGAAAAAATACACCATTTTTATTTTTAAATATGCTCTTTGCTGGGTGAAAAATTCATATACCTTTACCAAAGACCGGTCATCAAAAGGTCCATCCAGCCTTACAGCAAGCAACTGGGTCTTGCTTGAGAATTGGCGCTTTCTACATGCGACGACCAAGCTCGCAGAGGGCTCTTGAGGTGTGATTCACACAAAAACAGCGCTCACCAAATATATCTATCTATAATCTAAGCTGCAAAGATATGTTAACATTTAAGGCTCATATTAAATGCATGCCCACAGACAGGCACAGGTTCGCGCCTACACATTCTGCATGTGTGCATACAAATAAGCAAAACCTCACATGAACATATACCTTGTAACTCCTGCCGCCGTTCCCTGAACCGGGGTGGCATTGGCATAAATCATTCTAATATTATAATGAAATCTTTTTCCTGCAAGTGTGGAGATGGCCAAATTCTTTTTTTGTAATAATACAAAGGAATAAAACAACAAGTCCATGATTTAAATCATAATTTATTTCATAAAGACATAAGAAAAATATCCAAACATTCAAGTCACAAAAATGAATAAATAAAATTAAATCTACACTAAAAGATTAAAATATTAATAATGCCTTGTGGTCCAGTCTTTTTTTGTTTAAATAATTGCAAACATATAATAAAAAAGTCAATTATAAATAAATAAACATTGTAAATAATTCTATTCTAATTAATCTATTCACTTAAAAAGTTAAATACTAAAAAAATGTCCAACAGGGCTATTCTTAGACATTTTAGTCGTCGGTTGAGCCCACGCTTTGACAAACTAATGGTGTCATTCTTACCTACCAAATTTGGTAATATTTGAATGAAGACATATCAGCTGTTCACTTGCAGCCATTAGGCCATTAGGCTACAGGTCTTCATACAAATGCATCGTTAGTTTGTCAAAGCGTGGGCTCAACCGACGACTAAAATGTTTAAGAATAGCCCCGCAAGTGTCCAAGTTAAATTTCAAATTTAGTGTTTTTAACCTTCTCCCTTCTGAATATTCTGGCTGTATGAATACTTTTTCAAGCACATTTTTAAAAACATTTACTGATTTCCTACCTTAATTAATTGACGACACTTCAAACTATGTGAACAGTCAAATGTATTAGTTATTCAAGAACAAAAATCACAAAGGTTTAGCACATATTTCCACTTACAGCCTTTTAAATTATTGAACACAGATATCGGGGATAAGTACAAAGTTGGATGACGTCTATGATTGACAGCCGCACTGTATGCAAGTTTACACTTGACGCCTATGCGTGTCACCCACAGCTGAAGGGTTAAACTGAAAAAAACTTTAAAAATCTCAAAGTTTCTCATTTAACTGTTACTGTATCCTGCCGCTATTCCACTACGGAAATAAATAGGTTCAACTCGCTACATGCGGCCCCTTTTGGGGATAACACGGTAAGAAGTTACACTATATGTTTTGCTTGGTTGCAGTACCTCTGCAGATGTGTCTCCACTTTGTTCTGTCCTTGCACACTTCTTTCATCCTCGTCATCCATCACTCTCTTCATACATGCTCTTCTCTTTTTCTCACTCAGCAGATTCCAGTCATTTGTAATCTCGCTAATTAGAACAATCCATTCTTTCCTCGGTATTCCCCTTCCACGCTTACTTTGTACACACTTTTTGTGAGTCATTTCGTCCCCCCAGTGCTTGTTTAGCTTATCCACCATTTGATTAAAAAATGACCTCTCAATGAAATTGTCTTTAGAATCACATTCTACACAATCTGAGCTAAGAAAAAAACATAAAACACGATAGTGTGAGAGTTGTTTCTAGTATTTTCAGAATCAATAGAAATCGACTGATAGGTTGGTATGCGGCTGACCACCCATACTGTAAAAAATGGTTCACTTTGCCAATGTCACCCCTGTTTCAGGGAAGGACGGCAAGAGTTGCAGGGCTTATGTTCATTTGAGATTGGGTTTTTATATTGTAGGTCCACATGCGGCAGGTGTTAGCGCGAAATTATACATGTCTGCTTGTGGGAATGCATTTAATATAAATCTTAAATGATATATATCTTTGCAGCTTAGATTAGATAAGATTAGATAAGACACATTAGTCCAATACACGTACAAACATTGCTCATGTGATATTACCTGTTGGAGATAGACAAGCAAGCGCTTAAGGGACGATTTCTCATTCATTCTTTGAAGATGCCCGATCCATCTCATTGTACACTTTTGTACTTTTATATTTCATATTCTCGTTTATACTGTAGTCATTCAAAGCCAAGTCATAACAGATCCTCCCATTCAGAGTCTTACACATTATTCCTTTGAAGTTTTTTTTTTTTTTTAAGAAATCCTCGGGAGACTCCCTAGATTCTAAAGACTCTAGGGGTCTATGACACTTGTTGTAGTGCCGCAGAGGTGTACGAGCTTGGTCGTCGCTACAAAGCGCCAATACTCAAGCAAGACCCAATTGCTGTAAGGCTGGATGGACCTTTGGTGACCGGTCATTGGTCATTTTTGTGCTCCGCCAGGATTAGAATCCACAACCTTCCATTTACGAGTCCGAAGTGTTGCCACTACGGACTACGGACCGGTCCAAGATGCCAACGACACGCGGTGTACCTGAGCGGTTACCCATCCAAGCACTGACCACGCCCAATGTTGCTTAACTTCGGTGATCTATGGGAACCGGTGCTTTCAACATGGCTAACGTCGTTGAAGTATTCTTTATTCAGTGAAAATTTGTTTAACTAAGTTTGAAACACCCGGGCGTAAGTACAATAGAAAAGGATTTAACATTATAAAGGCACTGGTAGAGCCATTTCACAGTTGACGCATTCTGCCTGTTTTGTCCATGGTTCCTTTCTATCTGGTGCCGGGTGGGAAGTCAGTAGTGTATGGAGATGTATGAGAGCTTTTACACGGTTTGTCCGGTGATCCATAGACAATCCGGGCAGAGTGCGTTGCGTCTGAAAAGGTCCGTAGTTTGGCATATAAACATTATTTAATTTTAAAAGCATCGCAAATTGCCTTTTTCAACACCAAAGTCATAATTAAATAATGAAGTCTGCACATTTCAAAACGTCAATAAAAATTATGACGTGACACGGTCGTTTTGGCTTATATTTCAAAACCAAAATAAAAATACCGTCAATGTTTCACATAAATGCAGCCTTCATTAGAAATCAGCCCTCGCGAGAGCTGGGAAACCCCCACTTCAATAAAAGTGTTTGATGTAAGGCTGGCACTGTTATCGGTGAAAATAAATAGGTTCCACAGGCTACATGCGAGGCTATCTCAGCCTTCAGCAGAAATAAAAACCAGCTCTGTTAGGGACTGGGAAATCTCCACTTCAAGTGAAGTGGTTGGCGTAAGGCTGCCTCCCTTACCTGGTTCCACACACCACAAGCGACCCCTTCGAGACAACACAGTAAGAAGCAGTGGCGAAGGGTGCCATATAAGCCGGTTCCCATCGGCTTCCCTTTTAAGATGATGTAACAAAGTAGTTAAAAAATATAAGCACAAAGTAAAAAAATACATTTAAAACCAAAGAAACAATACATATTTTTTCCCCATTGAAACCATGCAGTCTACTTAATTATCATTTTTGTCTCATTTTAAAAGGGAAACCGATGGGAATCGGCTTGTATGGCACCCTTCGCCACTGGTAAGAAGTAACACTATATGTGCATTGCGCAACATAGCTGCATTTGCGTTTAACTGCAGAAATATTATTTGTAATAAATTTAATACAGTTAACAATTTTTGTGAATCTTTTCAAAGAATGATATTTTTAAGTATTAAAAAAAGGTCTGTCAAAATAATCCATTACATATTATGTTTTTGCTACGGGAATGGTTTAACCTTTAAAGTAAAGTACAGATTGGTTATATTTCAGGATGCCCAACATACGGGCCCCGATCTAGTGTGTACATATATAAAAATAAATAGGTATTCAGAGGTTATTGTGGTTTTTAACTGACAAGTGACAACATTCCAAGAGCTCAATGAAAAACAATGGTAAACTACAGATTTCAAATAAAATAGATAAAAATATTAATCATATACCTTGACTTATAGGTTTGTATGCGGCTGACCCCCTATGCTGTAAAAATGGTTCACTTTGCCAATGTCACCCCTGCTTCAGGGAAGGTCGGCAAGAGTTGCAGGGCTTATGTTCATTTGAGATTGAGGTTTTTATATTGTAGGTCCACATGCAGCATGTGTAAGCCCAAAATTATGCATGTCTGCTTGTGGGAATGCATTTAATATGAATCTCAAAAGATACATATCTTTGCAGCTTAGATTTAGATTTAGATATCCCTTGACTTATAGGTTGGTATGCGGCTGACCACCCAATGCATTTAAAATGGTTCACTTTGCCAATGTCACCCCTGTTACAGGGAAGGACGGCAAGAGTTGCAGAGTGTATGTCCATTTGAGATTTGGTTTTTATGTTATAGGTTCACATGAGGCATGTGCAAGCGCGAACTTGTACGTGTCTGGTTGTGAGAATGCATGTAATGTAAAATTTCCAATGTAACATATATCTTTGCAACTTAGATTAGATTAGATATCCCCAGATCAAGATTCAAAAACTTTGTCACTTCTCCAGTGCTTGTTTGGCTTATCTACCATTTGATTCAAAGATGAACTTTCAACGAATATGTCTTAAGAATCACATTCTACACAATCTGAGCTAAGACAAAAACGTTAAAACACGATAATGTGAGAGTTGTTATAATTATTTTCAAACTCAATATCCTGTTTTCTAAGACACATCGGTCCAGTACACATACACACATTGCTCATGTGAAATCACCTCGGATGAAGATAAGACAAACAAGCACTGAGGGGATATTGTGGCATGGGGTATAATATTGACGGTTAAAAGGAAGTATGAGTTATGAATGTTATCCTACTTAAAATTTTCCGCTCTTTCTAATGCGCTAACTCCCATAGCTCTATGATGATTTTTTTTTTGTTTATGCCCAAGCAAACAACTGCGTTTTCAAAGTATGGTTTTGGTGTAACCAAAAAGATTTTGGCTTTTTTGTCCTAAAGGCGTTTGTGACATAAAAAAAGTTGTAAAACATCGTAAAACCACATTAATAGGAATGCCAATAAATGCCTTTGTTTTTATTTTAATTGTAGAGCTGTTTTGATTTTAACAATGTATCACACCTCAAGAGCCCTCTGCGAGCTTGGTCGTCGTTGTAGAACGCACCAATTATCAAGCAAGACCCAGTTGCTGTAAGGCTGGATGGACCTTTCGATGACCGGTAAAGGTTTATGAATTTTTTAACCCAGCGAAGAGCAAATTTGAAAAAATAAATGATATATTTTTTGTGCTCCGCCAGAATTCCAACCCACAACCTTCCATTTATGAGTTCGAAGTGTTACCACTGGACTACAGACCGGTCTTTTTATTATTATATTATATTACTGGCTTATGCCCTATTACCTTTTAACCGTCGATATCATCATGAAATTCTAAAGTCTACAACCATTTTAACCACTGAGCCTTTATTTGGTGCATGCTATGATTGTTCCTGTTTAGTCTATGCCCCCGCCTGCGCCTGTAGACTGTTCTGCTCCATCCCCAGAATGACGGGAGTGTAGCGCTCTAACTGTTCCACCACAGCATCAAGGTCCTGGTTCGCGTCCACCGTCAGGACCTTGCAGGAGACTTGCTCAGGGTTGTTGAGCCACTTCTCATAGGAGGCGTGGACCTGGAGAGAGCAAACATTTGAATGCGAATGAAGAATTTGTATGAAGACTACAGGGGAAAAACAAGGAATGTCAGTGGTCTGAATTTAATATAACTAGTATTAAAAGAAGAAGAAGACGATTTTGACGTCTAATATAATTTTGTCTAACTAAAAAGTTAAAAGAGGAAGAAGACTTGTCTGACGTCTTATGTCATTTTTTTAGTAGTAAAACTCTCTCTCGTGTTTTACCAGCCCTACTGTCAACATGTGTTTGCGGCAGTGAGCCAAATAAATGGCGTGTTAAAAATACATTAAGTTTGATTTCTGCGAGTTGTAGTCCTCTCCACTTTTGCCCAGGATTCCTCTCTTCCCTACCATCAACCATTTTTAAACCAATCAGCAAAAGTAAGAAAATAATCTGCTAATGCCATCTGGTGGCATCTGTTCATCACCACTTTCTTGCAGCGCCTCACGGCAGAAGCAACAACTCAAGCAACACCTCTGCGGCACCCTTCCAGGGTGACATAGGACCCCAAGACTTTCAAGAATTGGCGAGCCTCCCGCACAGGATTCCTTAAAAAAAAAACTGTATGTATCTAAAGTAGGGAATGCAATCTCGCGAGATTTTAGACCTAGCCGAGATCTCGCGAGACCGTAAAGCCAGTCTCGCGAGATTACGAGATTTCCAAGATCTCGCCCAATTGGGTATTTTTACTAAAAACATTCGCTAATACTATTAATTCCGTTTATTGATTTTCAATATATAAGATATATATAACAAAAGAAATATAACAAAGATCAGACTTCTGCAGTGTTAAGGACAAAAAACTCAAAATAAAACAAAAATAACACTTCGAAATATAACAAAAATCATCCTTCTGCAGTGTTATGAAAAAAAAACTTAAAATTAAAAAAAACTTCGAAATATAACACTAAATCAGCCTTCTGCAGTATTATGAACAAAAAACTCAAACCAAAACAAAAAAACACTTCGAAATAATTTGAAATGTAACACTTATTCAGCTTTCTGCAGCATTTGTAATTTTTAAGGATATGTAAGTATTATTAAACAGTGTTATTAAAAGGATACGTTATTTTTGAAAGTGGCTTCTCAAAAAACACAGCATATCAAGGGTTTCATCTGATAGACGACTCCTCATTTTACAGGCCAAGTACCCCGCGGCCGAAAATGCTCTTTCTGCCTCTACACTAGTCGGAACCACAGTCGACAAACAGTTGTGTACAAACTGAAGGAGTTCACCTTTAACCCATCCAGCTTCATACAAATTCATCTCTTTTTTAATGAGTATCTCCAATGAATTTACAGAATTTGTTGAACGATTGGGCTTTTTTAATGCTGTCAACAGTGTCAACGATTCTTGTAACCACGAGTAGTGCCTACAGCATGCGCAGAGCAGTTCGCTCGCAGCCGTGCTACGACACACACACCGATTTTGCTGCACCATTCCATCTCGCAATCTCGCGAGATCTCTACAAAAATTGAACGAGACTCAGTCTCGCAAAATATGGACGAGATCTGCGAGATGAACGAGATTGCATTCCCTAATCTAAAGCTCTGCAGATTTTGCAATGCAACAGTCGCTATCACAGTTTATGGCGGTATTTCCGGTTCTCTGTGACAGGCAATCACCATGAGATATACAGACTTTCACATTTATAATTTTGATTTTTACTCAAAATGTTCTTTGAGTTGGGTTTTTATACTGTAGGTCCACATGCGGCATGTCGCACGTTTAATAATAAAGAGAAATAACTAAAAAATTAAGAAAATCGAGATTTTGTAATAAAACGCAAGAACAATGCGAGAAGAATAGGTAGAATGCGACAGCCGTTCAATTTGGACGAATATGACCGAGATAAAACATCGGTCGCCTTTTTCATCCCATACAAGTTGTACTGGTTGTCTGCACTTCAAACGTGATTTCCCAACATTCTTATTTTTTGAGTTATCGCTCTTTATGATTAAGCGTGCGATGTGTTAGCGCGAAATTATACATGTCTGTGAATCTTAAATGACATAATATCTTAAATGACATAATATCTTAAATGACATAATATCTTAAATGACATAATATCTTAAATGACATAATATCTTAAATGACATAATATCTTAAATGACATAATATCTTAAATGACATAATATCTTAAATGACATAATATCTTAAATGACATAATATCTTAAATGACATAATATCTTAAATGACATAATATCTTAAATGACATAATATCTTAAATGACATAATATCTTAAATGACATAATATCTTAAATGACATAATATCTTTGCAGCTTAGGTTCAGATTCTTCAACTGGCATTCCTTGTTCTTCCCCTGTAGTCTTCAAACATGGTCATAATAGGTTGGCATCCTGTACAAAATGGTTCACTTTGTCAATGTCACCCCTGCTTCAAGAAAGGTCGGCATTCGAGACTGGGTTTTTATATTGTCCCATAATTTTTGTATAAGTCCACATGCAGCATGTGTAAGTGCGAACTTATGCGTGTCTGCTTATGGGAGTGCATTTAATATGAATCTTAAATGTAATACAGTGGCGCCTCACACAACGAACGCCTCGCACAGCGAACGCTGCACACAACGAATTTCCTGTTCGTTCATTTCACGATTCATACAACGAACTTCGTTTCACACAACGAAGTCGCCGGTCCCCGCTTCATCATCCTGCTCCACACCACCTCAGGAGTTGTGCGGAGATATACTAAAGACAAATACAGCCACAATTAGCAAACACTTCCTTGACTAATAGGTAGGTGTGAGACTGACCACATAGAGTAAAAAAATACTCACTTTTGCCAACGTTGAGATATGGGTCTTATTTTGCAAGTTCACATGCAGCATGTTTAAGCAAAACTAACCTGCGTGTGAGCAGGCATTAAGTTTGAATCTTAAATATTGATATCTAATCTAATCTAAGCTGCAAAGATATATATCATTTAAGATTTAAATTAAATGCATTCCCACAAGCAGACATGTATAATTTCGCGCTAACACATGCCGCATGTGGACCTACAATATAAAAACCCAATCTCAAATGAACATAAGCCTTGCAACTCTTGCCGTCCTTCCCTGTAATAGGGGTGACATTGGCAAAGTGAACCACTTTTACAGCATGGGTGGTCAGCCGCATATCAACCTATAAGTCAAGGAACAATAGAGAATTTCACAAAATAGGACAGGCTACATGAAAGGTAAGATCTCAACGTTACCTATCAGGTCCAGGGTGATGTCGGTATTCTGCTCGGCCCACTCGTACCAGGACTTGAGGATGCTGAACTCACACTCCGTGAGAAAGTTGTTCCTCAGGGCCGTCTCCGTAAAGCAGTAGCGGCCATTTTGGACCGATCTGAAAAGAACATCTGAATTTAGTTGCCATCAAGGAGAAAAATGTTTTATTCTAAGGCAATATGCAATCTAAATCTAAATCTAAGCTGCAAAGATATGTATCATTTAAGATTCATATTAAATGCATTCCCACAAGCAGACATGCATAATTTTGCGCTTACACGTGCCGCATGTGGACCTACAATAAAAAAACCCAACTCTCAAATGAACATAAGCCCTGCAACTCTTGCCGACCTTCCCTGAAGCAGGGGTGACATTGGCAAAGTGAACCATTTTTACAGTATGGGTGGTCAGCCACATACCAACCTATCAGTCAAGGAATGAATTGTGAAATTAGAGATAGTTACCTACTTGACGCATTCTGCCCGGTGTGTTTATGGTTTGTCTATGGATTACCGAATCAGAAGTCAGTAGTGTAAAGGTTTGTCTATGGATTACCGAATCAGAAGTCAGTAGTGTATGGAGAGATGTATGAAATGCGAAAAATACACAGATGTCGCTGCTAGCCCTTCAAACTCCCATGCAAAGTGTTGTTAGTTTCCACATATATACTCAGAGTGAACACACACTTGCATCACAGTTCTCATTAAGATCATCATCATCATACTTCACGCTGAAGAAGCCCATCGTAGAAATGGGCGAAACGTCCGGAAGCTCCAGCTCCCACAGACCGCGGCAACAGATCCCGGAAAACATCACTCCAGCGTCATCAGCCGGCCATGTAAGCCTAAAACTCTTATTTATGTATGAAATCGTTGTGTGGGTCCGGTAATACATAGACAATCCGTGCAGAATGCCTACGCAACTAAGCTACACATATATAGTGTAACTTCTTGCCTGCGTTATCCCCGAAGGGGTCGCATGTGGCGATTCGGGACCTATTTATTTTTACGGGTAAGGGAGCCGGCCTCACACCAATCATTTAAGTTGAAGTGGGGATTTCCCAGCTCCCGGGGGGGGCTGGTTCTCATTTCTTGTGAAGGCTGAGTAAACCTTGAGATCGAAACCTTGCTCTCGGCATGGAATGCAAGCATTCTACCAATTGAGCTATGGACCTTTTTACGAGCTTGGTTGGTCATCGTTACACACACGTATGTCATGTTTTGCCAAATAAAATAAACTTGTAAGAAACCGTCCATAAATTACGTCATCGATTTTGGCCGATTTTCGACCCCCCCCCCCTTACAATCATCCTATAGTCATTATCTAATGACCCCCCCCCCTCTTGCTGTAATAATGGATGAGCTTAATAATTAATAATATTATATAACTTACATAATATTTTGTATATTTTGTAGAAATTGATATTTACAAGAACGACGTCACTTTTGGTACTCGTACATCATTTGCCATCATCCGCAGACCAGACTCCCCCCCCTTAATGCGAATGACATAATATATGGACAGACCCTAACTATAATAAATAAACACCAATCTAAAAGCTTTTCAGTACAGTACTGCATTGACTTATATGTACTCGTATGAACCTGACTTGACAAACCCATAATAACTACATTATTAATAATTTATGTACATTGCAACTAAAACTTAGCGCATGTAAAGTAGATTAGTAATTTCAAAATTGTTTTCATAGTACTAAAAATGCAAAAGTAATAATTACCTAAGTTGAAACAACCGTTGTACGAATATTATATGTCAATGTTTCTAAATATATCACAACGTCGTTACAGATCTATGAACGTTCAAATACTTACCACAAGCAAGCTACACTAGCTTTATCACCCGCTTGATACTTCTAACGCCATTTCGCACGCTTAATAATAAAGAGAAATAACTCGAAAATTGGGTAAATCGAGATTTTGTAATAAAACGCAAGAACAATGCGAGAAGAATAGGTAGAATGCGACAGCCGTTCAATTTGGACGAATATGACCGAGATTAAACATCGGCCGCCTTTTTCATCCCATACAAGTTGTACTAGGTGTCTGAACTTTAAACGTGATTTCCCAACATTCTTGTTTTTTGAGTTATTGCTCTTTATTATTAAACGTGCGATTTGTTGTTGATGTTAAGAAGTAAAAAAAAAACCGGAACGAGTCTAGTGTTCCGAGATCGGATCTATAATAATAATCTATAATCTAAGTTGCAAGGATATATTCATTCAAAGCTCTCAGATGTATGCCCACAAACAAACACGTGTAGTTCGCGCTTACAAATGCTGATTGTGTACTTACAAATAAAATCCAAACTCATATGAACATAAGCCCCGCAACTTTTGCCGACCTTCCCTGAAACAGGGGTGGCATTGGCAAAGTGAACCATTGGATCACTAGGCTTAAATGGGTCAAGAGACAGCTGTACATTTAAGCGTTTCACTTCTGAATATTCTGGCTATATGAATACACCCAGGACCTAATACTTTTTCAAGCACTACAGGCTCCTTGACTGATAGGTTGGTACGAGGCTGACCACCCGTGCTGTAAAAATCGGTTCACTTTTGCCAATGCCACCCCGGTTCAGGGAACGGCGGCAGGAGTTGCAAGGTTTATGTCCATGTGAGGTTTTCTTTATTTGTATGCACACATGCAGAATGTGTAGGCGCGAACCTACATGTGCCTGTCTGTGGGCATGCATTTCATATGAGCCTTAAATGCTTACATATCCTTGCAGCTTAGATTATAGATAGATAGATAGATTATAGAAGTGGAGCCGCTGAGAGAATGAATTTCTGACAGGTCATAATAGTATGAATGATGTAACTTGAAGAATTTACAATAATTTTAAAACCGAATAAAAAATGTCGTTCTAACGCATAATTATCTTTAAAAATAAATCATCATGTTAAATGGAAAATTTGAAAAGTTAAATAAATTAGAAAACAACATATTTCTTTAACTGTCAGAAATTCATTCTCTCAGCAGCTCCACTGTAATACTTTTTTCAAGTAGAGGAAGACTGAGAAAGGTATGGATGGACCAAATATCCGAAATTGCGAATGAATGGAATATCCAGAGTCATAATAAAAGAAGAGCCTGTATGAAAAAGGTTATGACTGTGAGGAAACGAAAGAAGTACGTAAGGACAGAAATAAATAGCGGTTGATCTGTAATGTTGGCGGCTAGGGTTTGTTAAATTGGAATTTGTTTTCTGTTTAGTTTTGATGATATTATTATTTACTGATTTATAAAATGTAATTTGTCGTGTTTGTTCCTTGACTTATAGGTTGGTATGCGGCTGACCACCCATGGTGTAAAAATGATTCACTTTGCCAATGTCACCCCTGTAACAGGGAAGGACGGCAAGAGTTGCAGGGTGTATATCCATTTGAGATTTGGTTTTTATGTTGTAGGTTCACATGAGGCATGTGCAAGCGCGAACTTGTACGTGTCTGGTTGTGAGAATGCATGTAATGTGAATCTCCAATGTAACATATCTTTGCAACTTGGATTGGATTGGCACATTTTGAAAACATTTATTGTTTCCTACCTTAATTGATTGACGACACTTGTGAACAAACTATGAGCACAGTCACATGCATTAGTTATTCAGAAACAAAAATCACAAAGGCACATCTCATATATCGATGTCAGGGATAAGATTAAAGTTGGATGACGTCTATGATTGACAGCCGCACTGTATACAAGTTTACACATGACGCAGTTAAAGGGTTTAAATGAACAATACTCGTACCTTTCAAACATCTTGACCTGGGTCTTGTCGGAGATGGGTGGACTGGTCTGTATCTTTAGCCGGCTGAGGTGGACGTAGTGCTGGAAGGGATAGTTCCAGGTCTCAAGGTCGCTGTACAGGAGGCCCAGCAGGTTGTGCCCCGACACGTTCCTCCACTGCTCTATCGGCTCCTGAAACAGTGGATACACAAGATGCTATCTCCTTCTCCAATGGAAAATGGAGCTGTGGTCTTCGTAAGAAAATACTAATAATCATTTTAGGATGATTTATTTGGTGAGCGTTGTTTTTGTGTGCATCACACCTCAGGAGCCCTCTGCGAGCTTGGTCGTCGCTGTAGATAGCGCCGATTCTCAAGCAAGACCCAATTGTTGTAAGGCTGGATGGACCTTTAATAGTGACCGGTCTTTGGTAAAGGTATGTGAATTTTTTTGAACAGCAAAGAGCATATATGAAAATATAAATGGTATATTTTTTGTGCTCCGACAGATTCAAACCCAAAACCTTCCATTTACGAGACAGAAGTGTTAACCACTAGACTATGGACTGGTCAAGATGGTTCCAAGATGCTATGTCTTTCTCCAGTGGAGTCCAAATGAAACATTAATATGATTGTCATAAATTTAGTAATAAAGTAACTGGAGTGATGTTTTCCGGGATCAGTTGCCGTGGTCTATGGGAGCTGGAGCTTCCGGACGTTTCGCCCATTTCTACAATGGGCTTCTCCAGCAGGATGTATGATGATGAAGATGATCTTGATGAGAACTGTGATGCAAGTGTGTGTACACTCGGGGTTTATGTTTTTTTTTTTTTAAGAAATCCTGTGAGAGAGACTCCCTACATTCTAGAGACTCTAGGGGTCTATGACACTTTTAGTAGTGCTGCAGAGGTGTACGAGCTTGGTCGCTACAAAGCGCCAATACTCAAGCAAGACCCAGTTGCTGTAAGGCTGGATGGACCTTTGGTGACCGGTCATTGGTAACGGTTTATGAATTTTTCAACCCAGCGAAGAGCAAATTTGAAAATATAAATGGTATTTTTTTGTGCTCCGCTAGGATTCGAGCCCACAACCTCCTATTCAGAGTCCGCAGTGTTACCACTGAGCTACGGACTGGTCCGATGTGGAAACTAAATACACTTTGCATACGTGTTTGTAGGTTTAGCAGCGACATCTGTGTATTTTTCGCATATGAAACTATGGGGTATATCAGCAAACCATCTTGCTTCTACAATAATGTGTTTGTCGTTTAAAAGCACCATCTATGAATTGCATTGCAAAATTTCCAGCATCATCAGCCGGCCGTGTAAGCCTAAAACTCTTACGGGGCTATTCTTAGACATTTTAGTCACCAGTGAAGACCTGTCAATCCAAGATGGCCGCAAGTAAATAGCTGATTACAGCCTTCATACAAATATTACCAAATTCGGTAGGTAAGAATGACAGTGGTCATGAAACCTTCAGCCGAGGCATCATTAGTTTGTCAAAGCGTGGGCTCAACGGGCGACTAAAATGTCTAAGAATAGCCCCGCAATTCAATAAAGTAACTGTTAAAATTCACATTGAATGTTATTTATTTATGCACTTCTTGTTCCTATTGTAGTTAATGAGATGGCTGGTCTTTTAATATGAATGTTAGTTAAGTCTGGTCGATAGCTCAGGTGGTAGAATGCTCACATTCCATACCAGAGGGGTGGGGCTCGATTTCCACCGAGGGTCTTATTTCTAACCCAAAATAAAATACCAACAAGGATAACTCAGCCTTCACAAGAATTGAGAACCAGTCCCCTTGGAAGACCCTCTATTTGGGCAGAATTGGTTGCAGTAAGGCCGGCCTTCTAATCTGTAGAATTAAATAGGTTCCACATGCACATGGGACCCCTTCGGAGACAACAGGGTGAGAAGTTGCAGTTTATATACAGCTAATACTAGGTATGCTATGGATATAAAGTTTTGGATATGGATACAGACATGGAGTTATAATATAGGGGAGCGGTAACTAAAGTACTGAATTGGTTCATACTTTTTCCCTGTTGCGCTCCTCATGTGTCAAACGTTGCAGTGGTACCCCGAATGTACGGCGGCAACAATTACAAATATAACGCATTAAATATCACAATGGTTATAATGAAATGAGTGATAAAATTAAAATATGATTATACACTTTGAAAATATAAAATACTGGCATCAATTTTGGCGATTACAATATTTATAACGCGTGTTATCTGTCAACTTTAGCTATTTCTGGTCAAATCGGCAGCCATTTCTTGCAATGGTACCAACATTCAAGATTTTTTTTTTGGGGCTGTGTTGAGTTTTGTGTACAAACAAAAATGCAACTGTGAAGTTCTTTGTTCTCTTTCTAACTAATGACCATTTTCGTAAGTAAGTTGAGACAGATATATATGTCTATTTTCGTTAAAATAACTTCTTGTCCACAGATGTTATTAGTCAATGGATACAGATATAGTAATATTTTGGTTTTGGAATGGAACATTCAACTCGGCTACTTTTACTGCCTTCCTCTGCATCAGGGTTAGCTATAAATAAATAAATATAGGAAATTAAAGTAACGTGAAGGTGCTTACTGGATGGATTTCCACCCTCTCCCATTTGCTGAAGTATTGCAGACATGTTGATTTCCCCGACCCGATATTTCCCTCTATGGAAACCCGGAAGGGACGGGGTTTCCCAGCACTAGCCGCCATATTTCTTATTAACTGCTCACTGAAGAGTGAACTGCCGACACTTTTTAACCGCTGTCTTTTAATGTGCTAGAAAGAAAATAAAAACATTTCATTATAGGGTTAACGGTGTTGAAAGATGTAAATCATGATGTAAACCGCCAGGTTGCTCGGGTAATAGGTTAAGAATATTTTTTTTTTTTTGCTAAGGACTCTAGAGCAGTGATGTAACCCCGCAGAGAGAAATTAGGATTTTTTAAAGTTCAATACATAATGCTAGTTATAACATTGTTCCCGAAGAAGTGCTTGAGGAAACTATAAAAAACCCATCATTTCTAAATAATATGTCCTTGGTAAGAGCTTCTTTCATATTTTCGTGAATACATGTAAAAGCCATACCTATTGTTAAACAGATTTTGTTCCATTTTCAAAAAATGGGGGAACTGAAAAATGGAGAAAGGGCTTTCCTTCGTAGAACTTACCACGCAAATGTGAAAACAATATTTAGGTTAATATTTCTAAAAATATCTATCTCCGAATGAATGAGACTAATTGATAGATATGTTTTGAAATATATCAAGAGAATAAGAGATATTCAAATGGTTTAAATTTCGATAAAATAACTAGTAAAGTAGAGGGTGACACAAAAACTGCAACGTAGTTTTTTAACCATAAAAAATGCACATTTACCCGCCAAAATGCCGTGCGAACTGTCAACAGAGACATAGCCGTATCTTAATGCGTATCTTCAACACGTTGAATTTCATTAAATTCTTTAAAAGAAGCATTTATGTCAAAGGTTTTCTGATATTTTTTAAAAAAAATAAGGATTTTCAGAAAATTGCACAATATCGCGAATATTTCCACCGTTGTCACAGACCGGTGTGAAGACAGCCTGACAGTTGTGGGATGTTGTCTCACAACAACGTTTCCCGAAATGTATGGATTTTACTAAACAAATTGTTTTTTCGCTAGTGATGTATTATGACCACCCATACTGTAAAAAATGGTTCCCTTTGCCAATGTCACCCCTGTTTCAAGGAATGTCGGCAAGAGTTGCAGGACTTATGTTCATTTGAGGTTTGGATTTTATTTGTAAGTACACAATCAGCATTTGTAAGCGCGAACTACACATGTTTGTTTGTGGGCATACATCTGAGAGCTTTGAATGAATATATCCTTGCAACTTAGATTATAGATAAATCATAAAAAATATAAAAATGTAGGGTTTTTGTTTTCGTTTTTGCACAAAATTCCATACCGTAAAAAGTGCGGAGAACTTGGGTTTTATTTATTTAACTTCTTTAATTTGAACTTAAATTACTTTTTAATTACTGTAACTGTAACTCTGTCGCCATTCCGCTAGCGGTGGCCAGAGCCTCTGCAGAGTTGCCTCCATTTTTTCCTATCCTGACATAAGTACCTCTTTCAATTACTTCATATCCATCACCTTTTTCATGCATTTTCTTCTTTTACGCTCACTTTGTATATATCCCATTCTTTCACAATCTCCTCAATCTGATCACTCCATACTTTTCTCGGTCGTCCCTTCCCTCTTTTTCCTTTCACACTTTCTTTGTATACATACTTTGTCAGTCTATCATCATTCATTCTTTCCACATGCCCAAACCATCTCATCACATTCTTTTGTAGTTTAACTTTCACATCCTCTTTTAAATTACATTATTTTTTTACCCATTCATTCCTAACTCTATCCCTAAAAGTTTTTCCTGTCATACTTCTCAAATGCTTCATTTCCACCGTACATACTTTACTTATTTCGCTATCATTCACTGTCCATGCTTCACTTCCATACATCAAAGCCGGTAACAATATGCCATTGTGTACCGCCACTCTCAGATCTATCGTCAATCGCTTGTTCTTTGCTATTTTTCCTATTGCACCGACCCTTTTGTTTTCCCTTGCACACCATATTCTTAAGTTCTCTTACACAACACACTCTGGCCATAAACCATTTGTATGTGATCAGTGTGATTATAAAGGTACACATTTAGGTAATTTGAAAATGCACAAACTAACACACTCTGGCCATAAACCATTTGTATGTGATCAGTGTGATTATTAAGGTACACATTTAGGTAATTTGAAAAAACATAAACAAACACCCCCCTCTACATGGTGCACGTAGACAATATAGAAAAGGTTCACTTAAAATTTTTGAAAATAGTTAATTTTAAACTCAATATTCCCCTGTCACACTTCGACCCGCTCTATTTAAATTCGATTCTAAATCTAAACTTTTTGTCAGACAGACGTAAATTTATTGACTTAATCACCCTCTTCAAAATAAAACATGCTCTAATTGATTGTCCTGCACTACTTAGTGAGTTGAATTTTTTTACTCCACGTTCAGGGACTAGACAATTAGTTTCTTACCGCCCTGTATTTACTAACACTAACGCACAAAGCAATAGTTGTATGCATCGTGTACAGCGTGTTGGTAATGATTATGCCTCACTTGACTTGGTTCTGCATAATAATAATTATCATACCTATAACCAAGGTCTGAAAAAAATGTTTTTGGGACATCCATAATATATAATAAATTATATTGTTTTAGATTGTTATTATATGAACGATGTCTGCCTGGTGAATTTCTTTATTAGTGATATTTGAATGGTTTCTGAAGTTTTTATTTTTGATATGCTTTTGTTTTGCTTCTAACCTACTGTTTAGTGTTTATACATGGATTTATATTTTCTTTTATTTTCTTTTATGTTTTACCGTAATGTTTTATACTTTTTATTCTTGTAATATATATTGTTATTGTTTGTTTTGTATAAACTCCCTTGATATGTACTTATTTCGTAAAAGGCTAACGCCGTAAATAAATAAATAAAAAACACACTCTGGTCATAGACCGTTTGCTTGTGATCAGTGTGATTACAAAGCTGCAGAGTCAAGTGTTTTGAAAAGACATAAACAAACACACTCTGGCCATAGACCGTTTGCTTGTGATCAGTGTGATTATAAAGCTAAACGGTCAGATTGTTTGAAAATACATAAAGTAAAACACTCTGGATGAAAACCATATGCTCGTGATTTTAAAGGTGCATATTCTGGTAGTTAAGTAAATAGATAAGTCAATGACTTTTATTTCAAAATACCTGATGATGGTATTTTGAAATATGGGGCTGCAAAGTCTTGCCACATCACTCCTCACCGTCAAGCTCTCCATTGGCTGAAAATTCGTGAGAGAATCACCTTCAGAGCACTGCGTGGGAGTACTCTGGGGTACCTGATTGAGCTGGTGTCTCCAGCAACTACAACCTCGCGCTGACAAAACACTGAGGTCAACTGCATCAAGAAGCAGCTGCCTGGACATCCCTGCAAGAAGCCCCGCACTGTTTTTGGAGACAAGGCATTCAAGGCGGCCGCTCCAATGAATTGGAATGCTATTCTTGCCTCACTGAGGGAACTGGATTTGTAGAGACTGTTTAAAAGCCGTCTCAAGACTCACCTCTTCATGGACAAGCGCCTGTGCAATGACACTTTGTCATAATAGGCGCTATATAAATTTTGTACTTCATCACCATCAATGGTCTATATCAGAGGTGCCCAAACGGTCGATCGCGAAAGGTTTTAAAGTTGATCGCCGAAGATATGGAAAACTTTCAGTGATCGATCTTAAAACTAGTTTTTTGCAAAAGAAAATTTAATTTTGTAATGCTAGAGATCAACAATTTTATACAGATTTGACATTTTGGGGATTTGAAAATTGTGTGCCAACCCTTTTTTCGATCTTTTCGATCTCCTATTAATAAACTCTTGCTAAGTCGATCTCAAGAAAAAGTATGGGCAAAAAAAAAATAATTATAATACTCATTTCTTGTGAAGGCTGAGTAAACCTTGCCGGTATTTTATTTTGTGGTTTGAAATAAACACCGAAACGGGAAATCATTCTGACACCCTCAATGGGATTCGAACCCGAACTCACGGCATGGAATGCAAGCACTCTACCAACTGAGCTATCGACCGGCACCCCTGGTCTATATCATAGGTGCCCATACGGTCGATCGCGGGAGGTTTTAAGGTCGATCGCTGAGGATAGCTTCAACATCAACATAATTTTTATTTTTGTGTTGTACCAGTATTCTTTTAATTTATTTTTGTAATGCTAGAGATTAAATTTAATACAGATTTATTGTTTGGCACTCAATGTAGTTTTACTTATGCAATTTTTTTTATTAATAAATATTTATACATAATTATGAGATATTTGGTGGGCTTAACAGTGAAAATGTTGATCTCCTATTCATAATTTTTTGCTACGTCGATCTCAAGAAAAAATATGAGCACCCCTAGTCTATATAGACCAAAAACGTTTGTAAATTTATCTATAAAAAGAAATGAGTGAAATAAAATCAGTGTTTCATAAAAATTATAACTTTTGATATAACAGGAGTAAAGATCCTTCACTCGGGGTGCAAGGGTAGACGACAACTAATGGCTCTTGAAACTCTAGAAATTCAAAAACATTTGAGCCATGTTGTTAATAAACAAATACCTACTCCTTCTCCTCTTCTAACAAAGCCCACATTTAAAAAAACCCACCCACTTTCTCCTCTCTAAATAAATACGCATTCCTTTCTAACAATACCTACCTACTTAAAAAACCCACTTTCTCTTCCCAAAATGTATTTGTTCTAACCCTTGTATTTTAATTTTAAAAACTTCAGTTAGCCTCTGATGATGAACCGAGCAGGTTCGACAGCGCTTAGGCAGTATAACTCATATGTGAAAATAAAAACTATGTGTTTTTTAATTATTAAATTAATTATAACTTTGTTCTTTTAGACAAGGGCGTCGCCAGCCGATGGCGCAGGGGTGGGCAAGTTGACTTTACCTACTACAATTCATACTTTTCTCATTCTCTATGAATGAGAAAAGTAGGTATGAATTGTAGGTAAAGTCGACAGCACATGAAACTTTTCACTTTTACTACGAGCCTTACATCTACAGCGATTGTAATAACAACAGTATCTTAGTACTATATACATATATATTCTGTGACAGTACAGAGTCCAATGTGTAAAGCTACACGAGCACGAGTTTCGACGTACGGGAATGATTGTTCAAGGCTTGAACTTCAAGCAAATCAACTCAAAGACTTAGGACTTTGGTTGTATTATATTTGGCAACTTTTTTAGAATCTCTAGGGGGGGGCAGCTGCCCCTCCCTGCCCCCCCTTGGCGACGCCCTTGCTTTTAGACCCCATAGAGTGAAAAGGTCCTAAACGGTGTTCTGAGTTTTAAATGTCCATTATGTTTTTTTTGTTTACTTTATTTTTAAAATCTGTTTCTGTCACAATAAAAAGAAGGTATGTATAATTTACCGATTACCTGTTTCCAAAAAAATGTCAAAATGAACACAAACTTATGAAATATTACAAAATAATGCTAAAAAAAAAATTAAATTAGGCTGATTTATTTGGTGAGCGCTGTTTTTGTGTGTATCACACCTCAAGAGCCCTCTGAGAGCTTGGTCGTCGCTGTAGAAAGCTCCAATTCTCAAGCAAGACCCAGTTGCTGTAAGGCTGGATGGACCTTTTGATGACCGGTCATTGGTAAAGGTTTATGAATTTTTCAACCCAGCGAAGAGAAAATTTGAAAATATAAATGGTATATTTTTTGTGCTCCGCTGGGATTCGAACCCACGACCTTCCAGTTACGAGTCCGAAGTGTTACCACCTGGACTACGAACCGGCCTAAATGATGGTCCAAAAAAATGCTATCTGGGTTTAATGAATAACTTGAATTTGTTTAATGAAAGTAAACAAAAAATATATGCAAGTGGTAAGTTCATTAGTCAAACTAAAAATTGCCAGCATTTTTTTTTCGTGAAAATGCATGTGAATTTTACAAAATAAAATAAAAAAACAGTTTCGAAAATTCCAAACAAATTCGTAAGGCAAAAAGCTGCAGTATAAACTGATGTTTATTTGGTTTGGCTGTTCAACTGACGAAGTTGAGTGTTAGACCAACACCTTCTATATAGCAGGCCGCCGCACTGCGTTAGTGACATTGCAGGGAGGAGCATACTAAGATATTACCTATATTTTTAAAATAGTTTTTTACTTTATAGCAGTCCGAAGGACTGTTATAAAGTATTGTATTCGTCCGAAAAAAAAAAAAATTGTACAGTGGACTGCACATGACTTTATAGCACAAAATACGGTCCTGTTTAGGTCATAGCCAATTTTTATAACAAAACATTTAGTTGTGTGTAAGTAATGAAGCTAATCTTTTTAAGCAATCGTCTTTTTGCAGTATTATCATTGATCCCGTTTGTATCAAAACTAACACTTTGTTTGGTGGGTACCTATACTTTTCATTGATATTTTGGAAAGTTATGATTGATTTTTATATGGGTACAACTTACTAGATTGTAAGACTCGTAGCCTAGTATTTTATATTAGGCATTTTAGTACCAAGAATATTACAATTATTTTTGTATTAAAATTTGTCACTTTGTATGGTGGCTACACCTTATAATATTTATTTGAAAAAAGTAATGATTAACGTATGTAGGTATATATAAGAGCTTTTCAATTGTAGAACATTATTTTTTAGTTAACCCGTTCTCTGCCGGGAAAATTTAAAATATTGTTTTCTCTTGTATGGCAACCCCCAAAACAAAGAGTATTAAGAGGCAATGCTTATTGTTGTGGTATAGCAATTGATTGAGCGAATTGTTATGTAGGTTTATTTATGGGTATTAGACGTTTTGCTACCAAAATTATTACAATAATTTTTTGTATGGAAATTTGTCACTTTGTATGGTGGCTATACTTTATAATATATTTTTAAAAAAAGTAATGATTCATTTATGTAGGTATATATAAAAGCTTTTCAATTGTACAACATTACTTTTTAGTTAACCCTTTCTATGCCGAGAAATTTTAAATTATTTTTTTCTCTTGTATCGCAACCCCCCAAACAAAGAAAATTATAAGGCAATGGTTATTATTGTTACATAGCAGTATTATAATGACGATTATGCAGAAAAAATAAAGAAAATCGTAGGAGCCGTTTTTGAGAAAATCTCATTTGAAACTTTCAGCTGTTCGGAAGCCATCTTGAATTTTCTAAAATTTGAAAAATGTTTCACTATGAATTATAGTGATAAAAAGTTTTTTCTGATAAAGTTAAGAAACATAAAAGTTTTTTGCGTTCTGATGGGTTTTTGTAGCCTTTAAATTTCAATTTTTGATATCATGTAAACGGCACTTTATGTTTTTATTTTCAAAAAATTTATTTAATTTTTATATAGAATTTAATGTAACGTATAATATTGTGGAACATATTTTTTTTGTCAACGCTTTCACTTCTGAGAAAATCACAATTGTTTATTTTTTTCATATGGCAACTCATAGACGCAGATTAACAAAAATGTTGCCATAACTAAATTTGGTAAGAATGTATTAAGCAACTACTTTACTGAAAATTTAAAAAAAATCGCTCGAGCCGATTTTGAGAAAATCGCATTTGAAGTTTTCTCCTCTTTGGAAGCCATCTTGAATTCTCAAAATAGTGAAAAACAAATTATGGTGCAAAAAAGTTTATAATTTTTTCTTTCTTGTGAATCTAAAAAAAGTTTTACAAAATTGCGTTTTTATGGGTCTTTTTAATATTTTCGATGAAAATTTTGAGATCGTGTAAACGGTACTTGAAGTAAAATTTTTTTTAAAGTATTCTTTAAATTTTTGTAGAAATTAATATTGCGCGTAATATTGTAGAACATTTTTTTTTTGTCAACCCAGCCATTTCCGAGATAATCACAATCGTTTTTTTCTTTCATATGGCAACCTATAGACGCAGGCTGGCAAGAGTGTTGCCATACCTAATTTTCTTAGAAAAATTTTAAGCAACGACCACACTGAAATTTTAAGGAAAATCGTTAGAGCCGTTTTTGAGAAAAGTGCAATTTTATGTTTTTTTTGTATGGCAGCCATCTTGAATTTTCAGGGTGGCGCCATGCCGGTCGGCTCATCAAAATCTGTGGTTATCAATTCTCTAAATCCAAAAATTGGTGTCTCTATGATCAGTAGTTTCGGCTGGGACATACACTCATACGGACGGACGGACGGACGGACAGGTTCGACAAATTAGATTTTTTTGCATGTCCTGGTGCAGGACAACTCATTTCCGTTGAAACCTCATTTTTTTTTTTCGGACGAATACAATACTTTATAACAGTCCTTCGGACTGCTATAAAGTAAAAATGAGGTTTCAACGGAAATGAGTTGTCCTGCACCAGGACATGCAAAAAAACCTAATTTGTCGAACCTGTCCGTCCGTATGGATGTATGTATGTCCCAGCCGGAACTACTAATCGCAGAGACACCAATTTTTGGATTTAGAGAATTGACAACCACAGATTTTGATGGGCCGACCGGCATGGCACCAACCTGAAAATTCAAGATGGCTGCCATACAAAAAAAACATAAAATTTCACTTTTCTCAAAAACGGCTCTAACGATTTTCTTTAAAATTTCAGTGTGGTCGTTGCTTAAATTGTCGCCAAGAAAATTTGTTATGGCAACACTCTTCCCAACCTGCGTCTATGAGTTGCCATATGAAAGAAAAAAACGATTGTGATTATCTCGGAAATGGCTGGGTTGACAAAAAAAAAATGTTCTACAATATTACGCGCAATATTAATTTCTACAAAAATTTAAAGAATTCTTAAAAAAAATTTTTACTTAAAGTACCGTTTACACGATCTCAAAATTTTCATCGAAAATATTAAAAAGACCCATAAAAACGCAATTTTGTAAAACTTATTTTAAGTTCATAAGAAAGAAAAAATTATAAACTTCTTTACACTATAATTTGTTTTTCACTATTTTGAGAATTCAAGATGGCTTCCAAAGAGGAGAAAACTTCAAATGCGATTTTCTCAAAAACGGCTCGAGCGATTTTTTTTTAATTTTCAGTAAAGTAGTTGCTTGATACATTCTTACCAAATTTAGGTACGGCAACATTTTTGCTAATCTGCGTCTATGAGTTGCCATATGAAAAAAATAAACAATTGTGATTTTCTCAGAAGTGAAAGCGTTGACAAAAAAGATATGTTCTACAATTTAATACGTAACATCAAATTCTATTTTAAAATTAAATAAAATTTTTGAAAATAAAAACATAAAGGGCCGTTTACATGATATCAAAAATTGAAATTAAAAGGCTACAAAAACCCATCAGAACGCAAAAAACTTTTATGTTTCTTAACTTTATCAGAAAAAACTTTTTATCACTATAATTCATAGTGAAACATTTTTCAAATTTTAGAAAATTCAAGATGGCTTCCGAACAGCTGAAAGTTTCAAATGAGATTTTCTCAAAAACGGCTCCTACGATTTTCTTTATTTTTTCTGCATAATCGTCATTATAATACTGCTATGTAACAACAATAACCATTGCCTCATAATTTTCTTTGTTTTGGGGGCTGCCATACAAGAGAAAAAAATAATTTTAAATTTCTCGGCAGAGAAAGGGTTAACTACAAAATAATGTTCCACAATTGAAAAGCGTCTATATATACCTACATACATGAATCATTACTTTTTTCAAAAAAAGATTATAAAGTATAGCCACCATACAAAGTGACAAATTTTCATACAAAAAGTTATTGTAATATTTTTGGTAGCAAAACGTCTAATACCCATAAATAAACCTACATAACAATTCGCTCAATCAATTGCTATACAACAACAATAAGCATTGCCTCTTAATACTCTTTGTTTTGGGGGTTGCCATACAAGAGAAAACAATATTTTAAATTTTCCCGGCAGAGAACGGGTTAACTAAAAAATAATGTTCTACAATTGAAAAGCTCTTATATATACCTACATATATTAATTATTACTTTTTTCAAATAAATATTATAAGGTGTAGCCACCATACAAAGTGACAAATTTTAATACAAAAATAATTGTAATATTCTTGGTACTAAAACGCCTAATATAAAATACTAGGCTACGAGTCTTAAAATCTAGTAAGTTGTACCCATATAATAAATAATCAATCATAACTTTCCAAAATATCAATGAAAAGTATAGGTACCCACCAAACAAAGTGTTCGTTTTGATACAAACGGGATCAATGATAATACTGCAAAAAGACGATTGCTTAAAAAGATTAGCTTCATTACTTACACACAACTAAATGTTTTGTTATGAAAATTGGCTATGACCTAAACATGACCGTATTTTGTGCTATAAAGTCCTGTGCAGTCCACTGTACAATTTATTCTTCCTGAATAGATAGATAGTAAATTAATTTTGGGCATTTTTAATGACTCCATCCAGTATCTTCTTGTTTTGCTTTTGTGAACTGAAATTATGATTTTTTCATTCACACTTTTCTTCAATGAAATCAAAACTTTTTTTTTTAAATGAAACATTTTTTTATTTTCAATTTATGATTTATTACGATATCAATGGTACATTTGTTTTATTTCTTATATACTTCTTATGTAATACAACATAAAAAAAAAAATTGTTTTTATTCACTGATACTATAAAACATTTTCAACATCTGGAATTTATGGATTTCTTTATAGAATATAATCCTAAAAACAGTCACTACATATTTTATTTCACAACTGAATAAATGAAGGAAAAAAATATGTAATACACATGTCAATTAAGTATATTATGTATTTATTTACTAACATAAAATGTTCTCAGCATGAATGGGCCTGAAACAAAAAGAAAAACAAAACAGGATCCCAAAAGAAAAAAAAGCATCTTGTGTATGAATTATTTTGTCTAAAAATGTATAAAATTATAAACATTATAAAAAAAATGGCCGGCCGCCCGGCCTCGACGAATACACACGCTCGCTCGCTCTCGCCTGACACTTCGCCGGACGACCGGACACTGCCAGCACCCTCTCCGCCACTCTTCAACCGCAAGGAACTCGAGGAACTGCATTGCTGTCTACAATACTTAGCCACCACAGCTAACTGTTCAAATCAACATCCGTTCAGTTACAACGGATCGAGAAACCTCTTCAAACCCATCCTTTCCTTCCGAGCTCAACAGATGCAAGTTTCATTTCCATAGTGGACCTTTTCAGGACCATTCTTTCTCTCAAAAGTTTAAGCCTTGCGTCTAGCAGCTCAGCTAACCTTTCCACTCCTCCTGTTAATCATCACACTCCTCCAAAATCTTCCGCACTCTCGGACATCCTCCGTGAGACCACGGGAACTATTTGGAAACCGGAGATCGACATGCCGCGACTGTCTCTGGAAACAAGACTGCTGAACGCCCTTCAAGAAATCACAATAATATTGTAAAAAAGCTGCACACAGAATTTTTCCATAAACGAAGTTTCTGCACTCTAATGATATATTTTAATGATTTTCTATGCAATGTCCTTCACTACACTGGTCTAAGTTAACAAACTCTAAATCTAAAACCTTTAAAAATGTTAATTCCGTTACAACACTGTAAAGTCACAGAATCATCGCAGTGTTACACTGCGATGATTCTGTGACTTTAAAAAAGCATCTTCGAATTCCTGAGACCGAATTTTTTTCACCACTAAATACTTAATAGCTACAACATGTACAATATCTTGCTGAGGGCAAAGCAATCCACCCCTATCTAAGTTACGAATATAACGATAGTTAACATCCAAATCTAATCTCTTGTACACGCTGAAAATGTTCCTACATGACATACAGGGGTATTTTCTAAGGAAACTGAACACTGAATATCCTGCTAAGTAAGTAATTATAGGAAGAACACTAATATTCTTCAATTCTTCAATACTAAATGACATACACATTAAAACCCTTTCATATTCCAAAATATCTTTACTATTAGCATCACCTACATATTTCAAATTCTTCATCGTCAAAATGATCTATACTCAAAATACCAAATCCTTTATTATATTACCCTTCATCGTCATCTTTCGCTTTGAGTTTCTATTTTCAAAATTAATGCCATCACAGCAGATGAAATACATTTGCAATCATAGAAAAGAAAATTTTGTATATATGCTGCAAAACAGGACCATTCATGTATGTGTTTGAGAAACACACTCCAATACACTATAACTTCTTTCAATATTTACAACAAATTTTTTTTTTTTCGTAAAACAGTAGTTTTTAGTAGAAGTAATTATAATTTCTGAAAAAAGTATTTTTTAAAAAGCCGCCACATTTTTTTAAACCTGTTTTTGTTTTGTATTGAAATGTAAGAAAATGTATGCAAAATGTAAAAATACTAAATAGACATCTAGCGGCAAAATTCGAAAGTTTTTTTTTTTTTACGATTTTTTTTTTATTTGATACAAATCAAAGAAACAACAAACAAAATAAAAATGGATTTAAATCTATAATCTTAGTTGCAAAGATATATTACAACATTCTCACAAGCAGACACGTATAAGTTCACACTTACACATGTCCCATATGGACCAAAAAACCCAATCTAAGGATATAATGTCGGTTTACAGATACTATAACATAATCTATAATAAATAATCTAGGTTGCAAGTATATATTCATTTACAGCTCTCAGATGCATACCCATAAACAAACACGTGTAGTTCGCGCTTACAAATGCTGAATGTGTACTTACAAATAAAATCCAAACCTCAAATGAACATAAGCCCTACAACTTTTGCCGACCTTCCCTGACACACAGGTCTATAATCTAAGTTGCAAGGATGTATATAGATTCAAAGCTCATACGATGCATGCCCACAAACAAACTTTTGCATGTAACTTTTGCAAACCTTCCCTGGAACAGGGGTCTAATCTAATTTAATCTAAGCTGCAAAGATATATGTCATTTACGATTTATATAAAATGCATTCCCACAAGCAGACATGTATAATTTCGCGCTAACACATGCCGCATGTGGACCTACAATATAAAAACCCAATCTCAAATGAACATAAGCCCTGCAACTCTTGCCGTCGTTCCCTGAAACAGGGATGACATTGGAAAAGTGAACTATTTTTACAGCATGGGTGGTCAGCCGCATACCAACCTATAAGTCCAGGAACATACACGACAAATTACATTTTTTAAATCAACAAATAATAATATGTCTGGACATCAAAACTAAAAACAAAACCAATTCCTATTTAATTTAAATGTTAAGTCTAATTTTACTTTATTTTAATTTGGATCTGTTATGTCATATGTGTATAAGTAATTAAGAATTTTTGTAAATCATTTATATTTGTTTGTGCTCCTTAACTGTTGGTGTGAGGCTGACACCCTGTGCTGTAAAAATCGGTTCACTTTTGCCAATGCCACCCCGGTTCAGGGAACGGCGGCAGGAGTTGCAAGATTTATGTTCACGTGAGGTTTTGTTTATTTTTATGCACACATGCAAAATGTGTAGGCGCGAACCTACATGTGCCTGTCTGTGGGCATGCATTTAATATGAGTCTTAAATGTTAACATATCTTTGCAGCTTAGATTATAGATAAATAGCCGCCAAAATAACAGACCAACCGCCATTTCTTTCTGTCCTTACATACTTCTCTAATTTCCTCCAGAGTAATAACCTTTTTCATACAGGCTCTTCTTTTGTTGGGTGACATTGGCAAAGTGCAACATTTTTTAACAGTTTGGGTGGTCAGCCTCATACCAACATATAAGTCGAGGACTATAATGGAGCAAATTAAAACCGGTTTCTTTTTTTTTATTTGCTTTTAGTTTTCTTTCTTTTGTTAAGACTTAAAAAATTTTTTTTTTACAAAAACTGCATTTTTTTTTTACATGTTTTCTAATGATTGATTCCCTAGATGCAAAACTATGTGCAATATACACATTGCCTAATGTTAAGGGGTTGGGCTGCGTAGCAGCCAGGGGCGGAGCCCCTAGTCTGTTAGAATGTAATATGAGCGGTGCAAAATCTTGTATCCTACGTTTATCTTCAGACTCAAATACTTGAGTTATGGAAATATTATAATTTCCCCCTGAAAGCTGCCTATACTTTCCAAACCTATCTTCTAAAGCAGGAGTCGGCAACCTTTTGTTGTAAAAGGGCCAAATATTTTACATGGGATTTAGTGCGGGCCGCACTTGGGCAGTGGCGGATCTAATGGTCAGCATTTCAGCAAATGCTGACTAGCACCCCCCCCTCCCCTACCGCAGCCCGTGGGACCCTCTTGTGAGTCCTGCATCGTAAATATTAATCAATTGACGTGCGAACTACAAATGAAAATTACCCCCAAAGTCACTATTAATTCTACCCCCCAAAATAAATCTCATATTGTAGAATTCCCGCCAATTTAATTTGGGAATCCCACGATTCTTTCAGGTTCTCATTCAATACGCTTATTTTTATAATTTTAAATTTCTTGATAAATGCTTTTACTTTGTCATTTACTGAAAATCGATTTGTAGTTTTCCGGCACGTGCGTTGCGGGCCGCACCAAGACGCCTCAAGGGCCGCATGTGGCCCGCGGGCCGCAGGTTGCAGACCCATGTTCTAAAGGATCGGTCCGTATTTTTCCCGGCAAAAAATACTCAAAACCTAACTCTCTATGACAATACTCATTACACGTTTTCGACCTAGTAGGTCATCATCAGACTGTAATCATACCTGATGATGACCTACTAGGTCGAAAACGCGTTAGTAATTTTGTTGTAAAGATTTTAATATTTTTAAATAAATTAAAAAAAAAAAAAAAAAAACTTTTAAAATAAATGTTCAAGTGAAAATAAACAGTGTTTTGCTTGAATTTCATCCAAAAATTATAAAGTTTTTATTTTTATTTATTACTGAAAACAACAGCACATACACATAAAACAAGTAAAGATTTATAATAAATACATATAAGGCCAATAATAGTTTTCTTAAATAAAAATAATTACAATAAAAGCATGTCTACAGCAAATGTAACAGCAAACGAAAAGAACAAAAGAAGAGAAAAAAAAAAAAAGAATGCAGAGGTTTTTATCAGAGACGATTTGGGAAAATAGGATAGAAAGGACGATGGAAGGGGAAGAGGATGCCATTCAATCAGTTTTGCATTTTCTCAAGTAGTACATCCGCACCCCTTGAAGAAATGCGTTCTTGGACAAACAAAAAATGTCCAGGTGATTAAAATTTGAGTTATAACAAAACATAGCTCTCGTTAAAGTCGAGTTCCTGGCATAATTTGTAGTGTGCGCTCCCGTATAAAAAAGTGAATTTAACCTAGTGCGCCTTGTAGGTACACGCAAAGTGAGCCCCTCACAAAGAACGGTGGAGTCAATATGGCCGTGTACTATATCGTACAGAAAAGCCATATCTAATAGCGTTCGACGGGCTTCTAGGGACATAAAACCGTGATGACGGCAAGCATCATGATAATTATTAAAAGTTAAATGTTCCCTGTAATTTAGATGCTTTAGAAATTTCTTTTGTATAGCTTCTATTTGTTCCTTATAAACACTGTACTGTGGATTCCAAATAGGTGAAGCAAATTCAAGCCTACTGCGAACATACGCGCAATAGGCCATCTTAACGGCATTAGAACCCCTGAAGGGCTCACAGGTCCTTAAAATAAATCCCAGCATTTTGTAAGATTTAACGGTGGTAGAGAAAATATGGGCATCAAAGATTAATTTAGCATCCATAAAAACACCAAGGTCCCTCACCCCAGTCACAGTGGCAAGGTATTCACCCTTGAGTTGATAATTAAACTTTAAGGGGTTTGTCTTGCGGGTAAGAGATATCTTATGGCACTTAGATACATTAAGATCTAATTTGTTTTTAATACAATAATGTGTAAGGTTGTCCAAATTATCCTGCAGCTTCATGCAGTCCTGAATGCTATTAATTCCTAAGTAAATTTTAGTATCATCAGCATATAATAAACATTTTGTAAAATTAAAACACTGTTCAATGTCATAGACATATACATTGTAAAGAAGCGGTCCGAGGTGAGAGCCCTGGGGGACACCAGACGGAATACTAAAGAAGTCCGACTTGCAGCCACCAACAACAACCGCTTGAGATCTTTTTATCAGGTATGATGCAAACCACCGCAGCAGATTCCCATGCACGCCAAGTGTTTGTAGTTTATCCAATAATATGCTATGGCTTACCCTGTCAAAGGCCTTTGAGTAGTCCGTGTAGATTACGTCAATTTGGCCACCCTTTTCCATCTCATCAAACACGTAATCTGAGTTAAACAATATGAATTTTCAGTGTTAATACACAAACAATACAAAATATAATCTGTATTAAATTTAATCTCTTACATTACAAAAATAAATTAAAATAATACTGGTACAATACAAAAATAAAAATTATCTTGATGCTGATGTTGAAGCTATCCTCAGCGATCGACCTTAAAATCTCCCGCGATCGACCGTATGGGCACCTATGATATAGACCAGGGGTGCCGGTCGATAGCTCAGTTGGTAGAGTGCTTGCATTCCATGCCGTGAGTTCGGGTTCGAATCCCACCGAGGGTGTCAGAAATGATTTCCCGTTTCAGTGTTTATTTCAAACCACAAAATAAAATACCGGCAAAGTTTACTCAGCCTTCACAAGAAATGAGTACCAGCCCCCTTGGGAGCTGGGAAGCCCCCACTTCAACTGAAGTGGTTGGCGTAAGGCCGGCCCCCTTACCTGTAAAAATAAAAAGGTTCAACTCCCCATATGCTACTCTTTCGGAGATAACGCGGCAAGAAGTTACACTATATGTGTAGCTAAGTTGCGTTTTTTTTTTTGCCCATACTTTTTCTTGAGGAGATCGACTTAGCAAGAGTTAAGAGCGCTCTCGAATATTTTTAATTTTAAAATCTGCGTTCGCTTAATACCTATCTATGCCACAGCGGCGGGCTCGGCGCTCTTCCTTTGTAGTTTTTGAAAGGTACGTATATTAACTTATAATATCTGTGGACTAGAAATTATTTTAACCAAAAAAGACATATATATATATGTCTCAACTTACTTACGAAAATGGTCATTAGTAATAAAAATAACAAAGAACTTCACAGTTGCATTTCCATGTGTACAAAAAACTCGGCACAACAAAAAAAAAATCTTGAATAATGGTGCCATTTCAAATAACGGCTGCCGACTAGACCGGAAATAACTAGAGTTGACAGATAACACACGTTATAAATATTGTGATCGCCAAAGTCGTGGCAATATTTCATATTTGAACTTTATCACTCATTTCATTATAACCACTGCAACGTGTGACAGGAGAGAAACGCAAGTGGTAGCATGTCGCTGCCTTTGTTCTTGTTTGCCGTAGAGACCATTAAGCTAATTTTACATGAGCAATTTTTGCATGTGTACTGGACCAATGTGTCTTATGAAAACAGGAAATTGATTTCAAAAATATTTAAAACAACTCTCACATTACGAATTTTACGCTTATTCTTAGCTCAGATTGTGAAGAATTTTATTCTTATGACAACTGCAGTATGTATCAAATCAGCACATTAGTTTCCGCTCCTCTATGTTATTACTCATAGTAGCTTTGCAGTACACTTTTTGGCAGCCATTTTTTTATGCCGGTCAGATAGTCTCAACCTTTTCCATCCTTCAATAGCAAAACTAAAAATGTTCAACAATAAATCAATAGTTTCGCAAATTATATTTTTAGTAATAATAATATCAGGATGATTTTTGCGAGCGCTGTTTTTGTGTAAATCACACCCCAGCGAGCTTGGTCGTCGCTAAAGAAAGCGTCGATTCTCAATCAAGACCAAGTTGCTGTAGGGCTGGATGAACTTTGGTGACGGGTCTTTTTTTTTTTTTTTTTTTTTTTTTAAGGAATCCTGTGCGGGAGGCTCCCCAATTCTTGTGAGTCTTGGGGGTCTATGTCACCCTGGAAGGGTGCCGCAGAGGTGTTGCTTGAGTTCTTGGTTCTGTCGTGAGGCGCTGCAAGGAAGTGGTGATTGATGTTGGTTTTGAATAAAACCGGATCTTGGTAATGGTTTGTGTATTTCCAATTTATTAATTCATTAGAACTTTGAAAAACATTAAATAAAAAAAAAACAAGTTTCTAGTTACTCGTAAGCGTAACTACATAATAATGTTATGGATATGTGAAGGTTCCAAGGAATTTTCTGAAAATAGTGGTCAATATAGTGCATACACGCAGTATTTCTTAGTAAATATTTAGTTTTTCACATACTGTAAAATTGCATTTACTTTCTCGCAATTTCGCTTTCTTGATGACTAGAATTATTTTATTTTTTGCGTTAGATCCGCACGATGAAGAATGTCGACCGATTATTTCTAAAATAGTAATGATAAATTTCTAAGTTAAGTATCAAAGTCTTAATCTAAATTAAAGTTGCAAAGATATATATCATTTCAGATTCATATGAAATGCATTCCCACAAGCACACACATAGAAGTTGAGCATAAGCCCTGCAACTTTTGCCGACCTTCCCAGAAGCAGGGGTGACATTAGCAAAGTGAACCATCTTTGTACAGTATGGGGGGTCAGCTTCATACCAACCTATAAGTCAAGGAATGTATTATTAAGAAATTGTTGATTGCAAAAAATAATATTTTTGTAAAAATGTAACATGGAAAATCGTAAAATGTAATCGCTTCGAAAATGTTGCATATCACTTGCCGACGAAACAAAAGTTTTTTATAAGAGAGTTTTAGCTAAAAAAAAAAAGTGATGCAGGTCCCGTCCTCTGTGAGCGTTGGCGCCCGACTGCGGTTTTACCCCGGGAATCTCGCATTTAAAAGCCATTTGTAAAATAATAATAAAAAATAGATCTTATGAGATAAAAAATTTGAAAAAAATTAAAACTAAGCTCAAGATTATATTGTTCAATATTTGAAAATAACTGGGTACAAATAACCATTTTTTGAGATTTTATTCGAAGATACAATGTACACTTTTTTGTCAGTTTTTGCTTCTAGATTTTTTTTTTTAATTCAGTTTTCTTCATCTCAATCACATTTTAAATCACACCACCAACTAAAACAGGATATAAAGTATATTTGTATTTTTTTTTCAGATTTCAAAATACCACCAATTTACAGAAAAACTGGTTCAAAAATTGCATGTTTTCCACTTACCGCAAGAAGGTGTTGGTAATTTTTATTTTTTCAAGTAATAAAAGCGTTTATAGACATATATTATTTGATGCATATTGCAAATGAAATGTTTAACTAACACTTAAAGTTATCAAAATTTTATGTTTGTCCATATTTATTGAAAAAAAAACACGTCAAAAACTGTGTTTTCGAGAAATTTCCTAGCACCCTCCAATTTTCAAATCCCCAAAATGTCAAATCTGTATAAAATTGTTGATCTCTAGCATTACAAAATTAAATTTTCTTTTGCAAAAAACTAGTTTTAAGATCGATCACTGAAAAATTTCCATATCTTCGGCGATCGACTTTAAAACCTTTCGCGATCGACCGTTTGGGCACCTCTGATATAGACCATTGATGGTGATGAAGTACAAAATTAAAATAGCGCCTATTATGGCAAAGTGTCATTGCACAGGCGCTTGTCCATGAAGAGGTGAGTCTTGAGACGGCTTTTAAACAGTCTCTACAAATCCAGTTCCCTCAGTGAGGCGAGAATAGCATTCCAATTCATTGGAGCAGCCGCCTTGAATGCCTTGTTCAAAAACAGTGTGGGGCTTTCTTGCAGGGATGTCCAGGCAGCTGCTTCTTGATGCAGTTGACCTCAGTGTTTGTCAGCGCGAGGTTGTAGTTGCTGGAGACACCAGCTCAATCAGGTACCCCAGAGTACTCCCACGCAGTGCTCTGAAGGTGATTCTCTCACTAATTTTCAGCCAATGGAGAGCTTGAAGGTGAGGAGTAATGCGGCAAGACTTTGCAGCCCCATATTTCAAAATACCATCATCAGGTATTTTGAAATAAAAGTCATTGACTTATCTATTTAACTACCAGAATATGCACCTTTAAAATCACGAGCATATGGTTTTCATCCAGAGTGTATTACTTTATGTATTTTCAAACAATCTAACCGTTTAGCTTTATAATCACACTGATCACATGCAAATGGTTTATTTTCAGAGTGTCTTTGTTTATGTCTTTTCAAAGCACTTGACACTGCAGCTTTATAATTACACAGATCGCAAGCAAACGGTTTATGGACAGAGTGTGTTATTTTATGTCTTTTCAAACTATATAAATATGTACCTTTATAATCACACTGATCACAAGCAAATGGTTTATGGCCAGAGTGAGTTAGTTTGTGCATTTTCAAATTACTTAAAAGCGCACTTTTATACTCACACTGGTCACAAGCAAATGGTTTATGGCCAGAGTGTGTTAGTTGATGTCTTTTCAAAATTCCTGACTGTGTAGCTTTATAATCACACTGATCACAAGCAAATGGTTTATGGCCAGAGTGTGTTAGTTGATGTCTTTTCAAAATTCCTGACTGTGTAGCTTTATAATCACACTGATCACAAGCAAATGGTTTATGGCCAGAGTGTGTTAGTTTGTGCATTTTCAAATTACTTAAAAGCGCAGCTTTATAATCACACTGATCACAAGCAAATGGTTTATGGCCAGAGTGTGTTAGTTGATGTCTTTTCAAAATTCCTGAATGTGTAGCTTTATAATCACACTGATCACAAGCAAATGGTTTATGGCCAGAGTGCACTAGACTGTGTTTCTGGATGTCAGATTTCCGCACTGATTTGTAACTGCTTTCATTACAAAAATAGTGTGTCCTTTTAATAATGACCAACTTTGCCATTTTTTTTTTTTTCACAACCCTTGGTTCACCTCTAATGTGCGTGTTTGTTTCCTGTTGATCTGTTGAGGTGGATTGCCCGCTCTCTGAGGTTGTGTGTCTGTGATGGTGGCTCTTGCTTGTCCCAGTGTGCTCCAGCTCGCAGCAACTGAACAACTGATGGATCCTCAAGAGTTTCTTTTGATTGGCCTTGTAGCTGCAGGCATGGCACACATGTTCCAACCTGGCTGGATCATCTGAATACCGCGCAATGCCGATTCTGTCCGCAACTTCGCAGGATTCCTTCAGTAAGCCATAAGGTGGAGGAGCAGAGACCTCGTTCTTTATATTTCCCATTACTAAGTCCTCGGCTTCCCATTCCTCCTCACGAGCCAGTCTCTCTTGCTTCACGTCGCTCTCTTCTATGTCTATTTGTTCACACGAGTGCAATAGTTGTGCATCCATATCCTCCGAGACCTCCATCTCAAGTTTTACAACTATGTCCATTGCAACCCAATCACTTGTATAAAACAAACTAGCAATAATTTCTTTGACTGGGACTTTATATGAAAACAAATCGGCTGCTGAATATATAAGATCTCGATTTCATAAAAATAGGATTTCTCTCCGTGTCACTAGAACCACAGAGTATTGTAGGTTTATAGAGAGCGGTCTTAGAACAAAAAAATGTAACCAAGTAGTATTATTTATATATGAAACGATGGGTAGCGCCAGTAACTACCCTACGTGTCTAGACAATACTAAATTATCATCATAATATCATTCTATATTATTACCGTTCTACTCAGTTGGCGAAGTAAATAAAAACAATTGAAGATGGTAAAACATATTTTATTTAAAAAAAAAACTTCAAATAGCACAACTTAATTACATTACAACAATTGATTATAAATTACATTTATGTTATAAATACATTTTCTTCTTTTTTAATGTGTTATTACTTATTTTTCTATCATAATATATACATTGTGACTTGCTCAATTCAAATTTAATAATTATGTCCATAATCTGATGTTGAAAAGATATATCACATTTAAGATTTACACTAAATGTATTCCCACAAGAAGACACATTTCACACTTATAAAGTACAACTTTTCTAAAAAAACAGTTCTTCATTTCATACAAAAAGTACAGTCCTTCATTTCATACAAAAAGTACAGTTCACCCAAATCTAATCTAATCTAATCTAAGCTGCAAAGATATATATCATTTAAGTTTTATATTAAATGCATTCCCACAAGCAGATATGTATAATTTCGCGCTAACACATGCCGCATGTGGACCTACAATATAAAAACCCAATCTCAAATGAACATAAGCCTTGCAACTCTTGCCGTCCTTCCCTGAAACAGAGGTGACATTGGCAAAGTGAACCAATTTTTACATTATGGGTGGTCAGCCGCCCAAACTTTTTGTTTATTCCAGTAAGTACATTACTAATCGTGAAATAGAAACGAATCCGATTACTTTAACTCCGTATTAAAACAATGAGGTACACAACAACGGCGACTGGACATTGTAAATTGCCAAATCACAAAATTTAAAGAATTTTCAAAAGGGAAGCGCTCCTTGCGTAGATTGCAAAAACACAAATGGCCGCCACATGGGGACTGGCGGTATACCTCGTGACCAGACATGTGACGAGACGTTCGCGCCAGTAGGCTCTTGGCTGGGGAACCGGAAATACATGAATGGTGGTAAATTTAAATTGGCTGAAAGGCGGTAAATTTAAATTGGCTGCAGTTTGAAAATATTATTCTGAGTATTAAAATCATGATATTATATAGCCGTTATTATAATGGCGGTAAATTTAAATTTCTGGCAGTTTGAAAATATAAATCTTAGTATTAAAATTATGTTATAAGGTATTATTGCAAAAATGTCTTTCAAATTTAAATTAAATTAAAATTTATTTTCACTAAATTGTGTATTTTTAGTTAGGCTTTTGGCTGGGGAACCGGAAATATATAAATGGTGGTAAATTTAAATTGGCTGCAGTTTGAAAATATTAATCTGAGTATTAAAATCATGTTATTATATAGCCTTTATTATAATGGCAGCAAATTTAAATTTGTGGCAGTTTGAAAATATAAATCTTAGTATTAAAATTATGTCATTAGGTATTTTTGCAAAAATGTCTTTCAAATTTAAATTAAATTGATTTTTTTTGTAATAGATTTGGTATTTTTTTAGCTATTAAATATATATCACTATTGTGAGTAAATGGATGTGTGTGTGTGAGTTTCTGCAATCTATTTATTGTAAAGGTAAATGTGCGCAACTATTTTTACCTATTTGTATCTTATTTATTACTTTACTTGTAAAATTAGTGAAACTAATTTTATTATTTTAGAATGTTGGTATCTTTTAATGTCAACATGAAATTGGAGCAATACGTAATTTTATTTATTTTCATATTTTTTTATATTCTGAAGTATCCTATCCATTATTGTATTGTTCTAAATCAGGCCTGGCCAACCCAAATTGCACCCCGGGCCGCATTGATGGCCTAAAATTTCCCCAAGGGCCACACATACAAACATTTTACGAAAAAAAAAATATATAAAAAAACGAAACCACAACCAGATGTGAAAAGAAAACACGCATTGAACCAACAACAAAAAATGTATTTATGTAGTAAACAACATACAAAGTTTCAACAATAGAAAAATATTTTAACAATGAAAATTATTAATTAACCCTTAACTTCATAGAGGAAAAAATTCTTAATTTTTCATTTCAAAACAATATTACAAATAAAACCAATTATCAGGGACTTCTCCTTTCAGTGCAAGATTTGAGATTCTTTTCGCTTACTTAATTTTTCTAAATCTAGGTATTTCAATATTTGAAGTTTCACACCTTAACTGGTTTTCCAGATTTACGTCTGTTACAGACTATTTTTATTTTTATTATATTTCATTTTTATTTTTCATCACACATGACCGGGTTGGCTAGGCCTGTTCTAAATAAATAAATAAAAATGTGATTATATGGCCCATATATAACGGCGGCAAATTTAAATTCAAAATATAAATCAGTTATCTTTAAATTTTAGTATTATAATCCCGTGATTCAATAGCCCTTATTTTAAAAGTTATGTTTGCAATAATACCTAATGACATAATTTTAATACTAAGATTTATATTTTCAAACTGCCACAAATTTAAATTTGCTGCCATTATAATAAAAGCAATATAATAACATGATTTTAATACTAAGATTAATATTTTCAAACTGCAGCCAATTTAAATTTACCACCATTTATATATTTCCGGTTCCCCAGCCAAAAGCCTAACTAAAATTACAAAATTTAGTGAAAATAAATTTTAATTTAATTTAAATTTGAAAGACATTTTTGCAATAATACCTAATAACATAATTTTAATACAAAGATTTATATTTTCAAACTGCCAGAAATTTAAATTTACCGCCATTATAATAACGGCTATATAATATCATGATTTTAATACTCAGAATAATATTTTCAAACTGCAGCCAATTTAAATTTACCGCCTTTCAGCCAATTTAAATTTACCACCATTCATGTATTTCCGGTTCCCCAGCCAAGAGCCTACTGGCGCGAACGTCTCGTGACATGTGACCCAATCGGAGCTCTGATTGGTCGGAGAAACCGTGACTGTGAATAACTACCCAAATAATGTTGCCAGGAACCAAAATATGCCCAAAGTTTCCTAGGCATGACTAGAACCGAATCTGACAGGGCTGCTGTCTCTCAGCATCTTTCCCATAATGTATGGATTATTTCAATAAAAATATTTTTATTTATTCCAATAAAACGGCCGTGTGTAGAGACATAAATAAATAAATTAAAATGAACGTGGTGGTCACAGCATATAAAAATCCCGTCCACGGCAACACGGAAATAAAGTATTTTGTATCCTCAGAAAAATGTAAACCATTATTTTTTAAGTAAATAATAATAAATTAAAAATAAGCTCATTCATTTATTTTCACCCATCATTTTTATTTTTCTCTCTGATGATTCATCAATTTTATTTTACTTTGAATATTTTTTATTGCCATTAGCTAACAAAGTAAATCCCCAGATGATTGATATTTGGGTGAGTTGGTCAGCCTGCCATCAATGTCAGCTTATTTTCGTTTTTTTTTTTTTTTTTTAAATAATAATAATAATATTTATTCAGACAAATTTACAGTTTGCACATATAGTGGTGTGAGTGTACCCGCGTGCCGCGTGTATATACACACATGCATACAAGATCAAAGTCCAATACGAGGAATGTATGGCAGGGAAGCAAGAAGGCGAGGAAAGGGGGTTTCGAAGTATGTACCTACCCCTAAGCCATAGAGTGGCTTCTCTGGAGTGTGACGATAGCCTGATTGGAGTGGCCCAAAATTTAAATTTCCCGATATGAAAAAATAACTAAGTAAAAAGCAATAAAACTATAAACAGTACCTTCTAATAATAATATACAAAACTGAATAAAAATAATACAATAACCTATTAAAAAAATAATGGAAAATGCAATATAACCTCGGTTCTGAATAACAAAAGCACTCTTTGTAAAATGGAAATTATTGAAAAAAGCAAAACATACCCACACTTTTTCAAAACTGATTAAGTAATATGTTCATTATAATGTACCTAGTCATGAATATAATAAAATAAAATGTGGAGTATTATTTTCCAAACCATAGAGAAAATGAATGTTGAATTGAACACGACTTTTCGGCCAACGACATTTCTGCCAAAGACAAATCGGTCAACGACAACCCGTCCAAAGACAACTCGGCTGGTTCAAATCTTAGAGGGTTGAAATGTACATATTCAAACTGATTTTCATACAGCTGTGCAACGAAAAAACTATATTATTTATAAACTTCAATAAGTTCCTATTTACTTAAATAGGTAGGTATGTATGAGGCTGACCACCCATACTGTAAAAATAGTTCACTTTGCCAAAGTCACCCCTATTTCAAGGAAGGTCTGCTCAAGTTGCAGGCCTGCTGACTACGACAGTTTCAGGGGAGGCCTGAAGACACACCTTTTTTCTAAATTTTTTGAAATTTCTGAACAGTAGCTCTACTTACTATAACTGTATAATTTGGAATTACTTTAATTGTATTTTTGTTTGTTTTTTTTTTAATTGATGTAGATATATTTTGATTTGATTTTTTGTTTTCGTCAAGCGTTGGTGTAATTTATTGTACTTTTGATTTTACATTCTGTTGAAATTATTTTATTTGCCATTTTAATATTTGTTTTAACGTGTAAAGCGCCCTTGAGGTGATTGCTCACAGTACGGCGCTAAAGAAATTGTCCAATTTTATTTTTTATTTTTTTATTTCTGTTCATTTGAGATTGGGTTTTTATATTGTAGGTCCACATGCGGCATGTGTTAGCGCAAACTTATACCTACGTGTCTGTTTTTGGGAATGCATTTAATATGAATCTCAAATTATATATATCTTTGCAACTTAGATTTAGATTAGCATTATTCATGCTGTTGATATAGCATCAATTCTCTTGTCCAGGTTCAGGTGTAATTCTGCTTCAGTGGTGAGAATCGGTTGCAATATTAAAATACTTTGATTAAAAGACTGATTGTTGACTTTCTTTGTACAACTAAGTATATATTTTTCCAAATACTTTTAGTTTACAAAAGTTACATGAACTGCAAGCAGTTCAAACTCAGTAATAGTTATCATTATATACGGAGGGTGTGGCAGGGATATACATAGGTCTTCAAAAATACATGGTGGAACTGAAGGGATGATAATATTATTGTAATGGCCTAAGGATAATATTATTGTAAGGGCTGCGGGTGGTCAAGTTATATCTATTTCCATGAATACAATATCTCTTTGCAATTGGGTGTGACCTACCCCTGCGCAGGTTTAAAATGAATAAAAATAATGCAATTCAATACAGAAACATATACAATACAATTTTAGGCAACATTTTAGAAACTACATGTTAAAAGTAACATACGAGTACAAGTAAAAATGTCTCTTTGAAATTAAAGAAACAATGGTATAGTATTGTTATAAACATTTTAAATAGAGTATAATTTTATAATTTTGGATGAATTCAAACCAAACACTATTTATTTTCACTATTAAATAAAACAATATGAATTTTCACAGTGTTGATTTGATTTCACAGTGCTGAGACAGGGTTGCATAATGAGCCCATGGCTATTCAATATAATCATGGATCATTGTGTTAAACAAGCGAATCTGGAAGGACATGGCATACAAATTGGGGAGAGAAAAGTCGGAGTTCTGCTTTATGCTGATGACGCAGTATTAATTGCTGATTCAGCAGCGGAACTCCAGACAATGCTCTCTAGTTTGAACCATGCCCTGTGTGTGAACAAGTTGAAAATTAATGCAAGTAAGACGAAAGTACTGATTTTTGACAGAACGGATGAAAATGAAGAATGCACGTTTATGTTGAATGGTATGAAAGTTGAAATTGTGGATGAATTTAGATACTTGGGAAGTATGTTTGAGAAGAATGGAAAGATGACAAGAGAACTTGAGAACAGGGTGTGCAAGGGAAAGCAAGTGGTCGGTGCAATAGGAAGAATAGCAAAAAACAAGCGACTGAAGATGGATCTGAGAATGGCGGTACACAATGGCATATTGTTACCGATAAAAAATATAATTTGTCATGTATGTTCCTTGACTTATAGGTTGTTATGCGGCTGACCACCCATAATATAAAAATTGGTTCACTTTGCCAATGTCACCCCTGCAACAACTCAAGTCCAGAAACCCCATCTGGACAATTGATGATTTTAGTAAAGATCATGCATCATCTCCAAATGAAGCCAGGCCTCCAAATGAACGGGGACTCAGTTTTCTGAAATAGCTAATGAATGGGATATCCAGAGTCATAATAAAAGGAGAGCTTGTACGAAAAAGGTTATGACTATGGATGAAATGAAAGAAGTATGCAAGGACTGAAAAATATGGTGGTTGATCTGTTATGCTGGCAGTTAAGGCTAAGGCTTTCCAAATTTTAATTTATTTTATAGAATATGCTTTGTATGTAGGTTTTAATTTTTATTGTTTGTTTTATTTACTTAAATACAATTAATTGCTTGTATTCCTCGACTTATAGGGTGGTATGAAGCTGACCGCTCATACTGTAAAAAATGGTTCACTTTGCCTGGGTCACCCCTGTTACAGGAAAGGTCGGCAAGAGTTGAAGGGCTTATTTGCAATTGAGATTATAGAATGTAGACCCAGGAGCAGGGCCGGCGCTAGGGTTTGGCGTGGTTAGGCTACCGCCCAGAGCGCCCTATTATATGTTTTTTGTATGGTGGCGCTTTAGAAATCTCGCCCAGAGCGCTGGTAGTGCAAAAACCATCACTGCCCAGGAGCAAGGCGAAGGGTCCGAGGACCAAGGCTGCCGTTTACACTTATAATGTCTCACAGACTTGTGCAAACACTGACCCTCTTGAGCAAAACGCTTCCTTTTACAGGTTCTTTTATACTGACTGAAAGGTTGAATTTGTGTGCTTCTTGGTGTATTATAGTATTAGTATACTTATCTATGTTGGTGTCTGTAGAAGCATTGAGTAGTAGGGCCAGGGGTGCCGGTCGATAGCTCAGGTGGTAGAGTGCTTGCATTCCATTCCGAAAGCTCGGGTTCGAATCCCACCGAGGGTGTCAGAAATGATTTCCCCTTTCGGTGTTACCCTAAAATAAAATGCCGGCAAGGTTTACTCAGCCTTCACAAGAAATGAGTACCAGCACTCTCGGGAGCTGGGAAACCTCCACTTCAACTGAAGTGTTTGGCGTAAGGCCGGCCCCCTTACCTGTAAAAATAAATAGGTTCAACTCGCCACATGCGACCCCTTCGGGGATAACGTGGCAAGAAGTTACACTATATGTATAGCTTAGTTGCATTTTTTTTGCATTGCAACTCGTACTTAGGGTACAGATCTTGTACAACCATGTCTCTCACAAATTTCTATTGCACAGGGTTGCTTCGCCATCACAGCAAAATAATAAAAAAAAAACAGTTACATATTTTCTTAATTATAAGAAATCTTACCAATTATTTAATGTTTTAAAATTGTAATCTAAGCAACGCCCTTAATGACTATTGACTGCAGCATGAGTTCTCAATATTTTTTGGGTGGCGACTTGTATCCAGTCGTTATTCTGCTAGGGGTGGGCAGTACCTCTGTATTTCGACTTTATTTATTTGTTCATATTCTAACTGGCTGACTAAAATTTGCAGGGTTTATGTTGATTTGAGGCTTGGTTTTTTTTTGCAAGTACACATTCAGCACTTGTAAGCGCGAACTTACACGTGTTTGTTTGTGGGCATGCATTTGATAAGAGTTTTGATTGTTAATATAGCTTTGGAACTTAGATTATAGATTATTACACACTGTAATTCTGTCGCCATTCCGCTGGGGGTGGCCAGAGCCTCTGCAGAGTTGCCTCATTTTCAATATCGACTGACTGGTCGTGTTCAATACAGCTTATTAGATCTTTGATAATCCATCATCTGAGTTACAAAGATATATTGACATTTAAGGCTTATTAATATTTAATGCACGCCTATAATATGCAGGCACATCTAAATTCACGCTTACACATGTTGCATGTGTACCTTCATACAAATACTTCTGACTTTCTCTGAAATAGGGGTGACATATTGGCAAAGTAAAAACATTTTTTACAGCATGCGTGGTCAGCCACATGCCAACCTACAAGTTAAGGAACAGAAACATATAATCAACTCAACTTAACTAAGCTACACATATAGTGTAACTTCTTGCCGCGTTATTTTTCTAGCCAGACAAAATTGGTTGGTGAAGACCATTTTTATTCACAAATCTATTTATAAAAAAAGGATGCCCTAACTTCAAAACTATCGATATATTTTTTTGAAATCAAAAAAAAAAAATCATTCCGCGTCTAACACTCAACTTCGTCAGTTGAACAGCCAAACCAAATAAACAGCAGTTTACGAGTATACTGCAGCTTTTTGCCTTACGAATTTGTATGAAATTTTCGAAGCTGTTTTTTTAATTTTATTTTGTAAAATTCACATGCATTATCAAGAAAAAAAAATGCTGGCAATTTTTAGTTTGACTAATAAACCAACCATTTCTACATATTTTTTGTATACTTTCATTAAAAAAATTCAAGTTATTCATTAAACCCAGATACTTAGCATTATTTTGTAATATTTCATAAGTTTGTGTTCATTTTGACAGAATTCAAATAACTTAATTTTTTTGGAAACAGGTAATCTGTAAATTATACATTTTTTCATTTTATTCTGACAGTAACAGATTGTAAAAATAAAGTAAACATAATGGACATTTAAAACTCAGAACACCGTTTTGGACTTTTTCACTCTATGGGGTCTTAAAGAACAAAGTTATAATTTATGTGAAACACTGTTTTTATTTCACTACTTTCTTTTTATAGTAAAATTTACAAACGTTTTCGGTCTATATAGACTAGGGGTGCTCATATAGACTAGGGGTGCTCATATAGACTAGGGGTGCTCATATAGACTAGGGATGCTCATATTTTTTCTTGAGGAGATCGACGTAGCAAAAAATTATGAATAGGAGATCAAGATTTTAACTGTTAAGCCCACCAAATATCTCATAATTATGTATAAATATTTATTAAAAAAAAAAATAGCATAAGTAAAACTACATTGAGTGCCAAACGATAAATCTGTATTAAATTTAATCTCTAACATTACAAAAATAAATTAAAATAATACTGGTACAATACAAAAATTAAAATTATCTTAATGCTGATGTTGAAGCTATCCTCAGTGATCGTCCTTAAAACCTCCCACGATCAACCGTATGGGCACCTATTGATACAGACCAGGGGTGCCGGTCGATAGCTCAGTTGGTAGAGTGCTTGCATTCCATGCCGTGAGTTCGGGTTCGAACCCCACCGAGGGTGTCAGAAATGATTTCCCGTTTCGGTGTTTTCAAACCACAAAATAAAATACCGGCAAGGTTTACTCAGCCTTCACAAGAAATGAGTACCAGCCCCCTTAAAGCTGGGAAACCCCCACTTCAACTGAAGTGGTTGGCGTAAAGCCGGCCCCCTTACCTGTAAAAATAAAAAGGTTCAACTCGCCATATGCTACCCTTTCGGACATAACGCGGCAAGAAGTTACACTATTATGTGTAGCTAAGTTGCGTTTTTTTTTTTTTGCCCATACTTTTTCTTGAGGAGATCGACTTAGCAAGAGTTTATGAGTAGAAGATCGAAAAGATCGAAAAAAGGGTTAGCACACAATTTTCAAATCCCCAAAATGTCAAATCTGTATAAAAATGTTTATCTATCAGGTATTTTAAAATAACAGTCATTGACTTATCTACTTAACATATCGTTTACGGGAAACTAATTAACTCGTCATACACCTTTTTATAGTAACGTGCGGAAGACGTGTAAACTCGTTTCGTCACGCCTAGCGGGAGGGCGCGGGAAACTTGTAAAAACGTGGCAAAAAATTAAAAAAAAAAAAAAAAATGAAAAGGTGAAAATTTCAAAAAACACTCACTTTATGCCGCCATCTGGCGGGAAAATGCCCGCAAACATAGTGTGAACTACCAGAATATGCACCTTTAAAATCACAAGCATATAATTTTCATCCAGAGTGTTTTACTTTATGTTCTTGCAAATAATCTGATCGTTTAGCTTTATAATCACACTGATCACAAGCAAATGGTTTATTTTCACAGTGTGTTAATTTATGTCTTTTCAAACAACGTAAATGTGTGCTTCTATAATCACACTGATCACAAGAAAATGGCTTTAGGCCAGAGTGTGTTAGTTTGTGCATTTTCAATTTACTTAAATGCGCAGCTTTATAATTACACTGATCACATACAAATGGTTTATGGCCAGAGTGTGTTAGTTTGTGCATTTTCAAATTACTTACATGCACAGCTTTATAATCACACTGATCGCAAGCAAATGGTTTATGGCCAGAGTGTGTTAGTTGATGTCTTTTCAAAACACTTGACTCTGCAGCTTTATAATCACACTGGTCACAAGCAAACGGTCTATGGCCAGAGTGTGTTTGTTTATGTCTTTTCAAAACACTTGACTCTGCAGCTTTATAATCACACTGATCACAAGCAAACGGTCTATGGCCAGAGTGTGTTTGTTTATGTCTTTTCAAAACACTTGACTCTGCAGCTTTATAATCACACTGATCACAAGCAAACGGTCTCTGACCAAAGTGTCTTTGTTTATGTTTTTTCAAATTACCTAAATGTGAACCTTTATAATCACACTTATCACAAGCAAATGGTTTATTTTCAGTGTGTTAATTTATGTCTTTTCAAACTACGTAAATGTGTGCTTCTAAAATCACACTGATCACATGAAAACGGTTTATGGCCAGAGTGTGTTTGTTTGTGCATTTTCAAAGATCTTGACTGTGTAGCTTTATAATCACACTCATCACAAGCAAATGGTTTATGGCCAGAGTGTGTAAGTTTGTGCATTTTCAAAGATCTTGGCTGTGTACCTTTATAATCACACTGATCACAAGCAAATGGTTTATGACCAGAGTGTGTTAGTTTGTGGATTTTCAAATTATGTAAATGCGCAGCTTTATAATCACACTCATCACAAGCAAATGGTTTATGGCCAGAGTGTGTAAGTTTGTGCATTTTCAAAGATCTTGGCTGTGTACCTTTATAATCACACTGATCACAAGCAAATGGTTTATGACCAGAGTGTGTTAGTTTGTGGATTTTCAAATAATGTAAATGCGCAGCTTTATAATCACACTGATCACAAGCAAACGGTTTATGGTCAGTGTGTGTTAATTTATGTCTTTTCAAACTACCTAAATGTGTACCTTTATAATCACACTGATCACAAGTAAATGGTTTATGGCCTGAGTGTGTTGGTTTGTGGATTTTCAAATTACTTAAATGCACAGCTTTATAATCACACTGATCACAAGCAAATGGTTTATAGCCAGAGTGTACTAGACTGTGTTGCTGGATGTTCAATTTCCGCACTGATTTGTAACTGCATTCATTACAAAAATAGTGTGTGCTTTTATTAATGACCAACTTTGCCATTTTAGTTTTTTTCACATCCCTTGGTTCACCTCTAATGTGAGTGTTTGTTTCCTGTTGATCTGTTGAGGTGGATGGCCCGCTCTCTGAGGTTGTGTGTCTGTGATGGTGGCTCTTGCTTGTCCCAGTGTGCTCCAGCTCGCAGCAACTGAACAACTGATGGATCCTCAACAGTTTCCTTTGATTGGCCTTGTAGCTGCAGGCATGGCACACATGTTCCAACCTGGCTGGATCATCTGAATACCGCGCAATGCCGATTCTGTCCGCAACTTCGCAGGATTCCTTCAGTAAGCCATAAGGTGGAGGAGCAGAGACCTCGTTCTTTATATTTCCTATTACTAAGTCCTCGGCTTCCCATTCCTCCTCACGAGCCAGTCTCTCTTGCTTCACGTCGCTCTCTTCTATGTCTATTTGCTCACACGAGTGCAATAGTTGTGCATCCATATCCTCCGAGACCTCCATCTCAAGTTTTACAACGATGTCCATTGCAACTCAATCACTTGTATAAAACAAACTAACAAGAATTTTTTGGACAAGGACTTTACCTGAAAACAAATTTGCTGACTATAAAATCTCGATTTTATAAAAATAAGATTTCTCTCCGTGTCACTAGAACCGAATCTGACAGGGCTGCTGTCTCTCAGCATCTTTCCCATAATGTATGGATTATTTCAATAAAAATATTTTTATTTATTCCAATAAAACGGCCGTGTGTAGAGACATAAATAAATAAATTAAAATGAACGTGGTGGTCACAGCATATAAAAATCCCGTCCACGGCAACACGGAAATAAAGTATTTTGTATCCTCAGAAAAATGTAAACCATTATTTTTTAAGTAAATAATAATAAAAAAAAATAAGCTCATTCATTTATTCTCAGCCATCATTTTTAATTTTTCTCTCTGATGATTCATCATATTTTTTTACTTTGAATATTTTTTATTGCCATTAGCTAACTAAGTAAATCCCCAGACGATTGATATTTGGGTGAGTTGGTCAGCCTGCCATCAATGTCAGCTTATTACCGTTTTTTTTTTCTTTAAATAATAATAATAATATTTATTCAGACAAATTTACAGTTTGCACATAGTTTGCAAAACCAATACATTTGACGGACAATAGTTTGCTGTGTTTGGGTCACGTAACCAGTGTTGCCACCTTAGCCCTTTTGGGGCTAGATCTAGCACTTTTTACTGTAGGTGAAGCCCTTTTCAATAACTTAAAAATATTGTACGAAAATCTGAAATTTGCGCCATGCTAACATCGCGATAAAATCAAACTTTCGCGATTTTTGTCATATAAATTGTTTTTTTTTTTGGTAGATACCATTTGTTCGATTATGGCAACATATCTATGGCAACTAAATGATTCTAAACGGAAAATTTGTTAATTTTAGTTTGTAAAATAACTAATATTTTTAATTTTTGAACCTAATTTAAATTTTTTTTTATTGTGATTCAAACTTAAAAATAAATACATACTTAATTGAAATCATTAGTCCAGGTGTTTTTTTAGCCTTTTTTTACACCAACTCTTTTTGTGCTCCTTTTAGCCCGATCTAGCCCTTTTTAGCTTCTTGAATTGCCCCCATTACTAAAACTCATGCCGGGCTTATGGCTGGTTCGGACAAGGCGAGTAATTTAGCCAAGTAACGAGTAATTTAGTGGCTAAACGTGTGCGAACCCCAACAATTTAGTCCAGTAGTTAAGTCAATGGTTTAGTCAAGCCGATCCATTTCATTCTATTTTTTCGGGCAAGTAGCGGCCCCGCCCACCGTCCGTGGGCGAGTGTTGCCGAGAAGCCACGGAAAAGTCCGAGTCCGAAGAGCCACGGAAAAGCCCGAGTCCGAGTCGAGTTTATTAGCGGCCGCGCCATTGGCCGCTCACTCTTGGCGGGGAAACGGAAATGCAAGAATGGCGGCAATTTAAATTGGCTGCAGTTTGAAAAGATAATGCCCGTTTTCAGCAAGAATATTTAAAGATAAAGTGCTGTTTAAAAATATTTAAGTACTTAAGAACTTCTTATATTTGCGAGCCCGATGCTCTGCTCCCTAAACTTAGCGACCTGTCAGTGAGGTTATGTCAGTGAGGTTATGTCATGTTTAACCTTCCCTGGCCGAAGCGGGGTATATGAGATACCCCAAAAAAACGTTTTATTTGATTACTCAATAATTAATCGAGCAATTCAATTGAAACTTTTTGTAATCTTCGTAAAGCTACTTAGAAACATTTCTGTATTTTTTGTTTTTAAGTATTCAAAGCATGTAGTCTTCAAATAATTGTTTTTGATAAATATTCGCGTACTCTACTAATCACGTGGTCAGAAACACGTCACATTATGCCCTCGCGGGGGGAGCGCTGGAGCATGTGAGGGACGGGAAGGGCTGGCGCGCCATTGTGTGTGTGGTGGGTCCAGAGATAAGCTACTTGTTTCACTTTTTTACGCGGGCTTACCGCGTCACAGCTGTGCGGAAGAGAGTCAACTATATTATCCGCTGACGACTTTACTCCGTCTTTCTGGGTAAGCGAGTGGAACAGTCCTGTCATTCCTGTGGTTCCCAAAACGTTCTAAAATAATTTACACATATAAAATAAATATATTTTTGTGAAGAGAAAGGTAAGTTCGTTGTTTTTTTTTCTGAATAGGTATATTGTTTTTCCTTTGTGATATGTGCCAAACATTTGATTTTTTCTCTCTCTAGAAAATGGCTAGAAAAAATACCTATGAAGAAATAGAAAAATTGCAAGACTTTTGTGATGACAAGGTTATTGACAGTGACTTAGAATTCGAATTGTGTAATTCGGATGATTCTGAAGTCGGAGATATTATTGAATCTGAGTCTGCACACTGTAAAAAAAATGTTTCAATTATGTCAATGCCACCCCTGCTTCAAGGAAAGGCGGCAAAGTTGCAGAGCTTATGTTCATTTAAAAAAAAAAAAAAAAATTAGGCTGATTTATTTGGTGAGAGCTGTTTTTGTGTGTATCACACCTCAAGAGCCCTCTGAGAGCTTGGTCGTCGATGTAGAAAGCGCCAATTCTCAAGCAAGACCCAGTTGTTGTAAGGTTGGATGGACCTTTTGATGACCGGTCTTTGGTAAAGGTTTATGAAGTTTTCAACCTAGCGAAGAGCAAATTTGAAAATATAAATGGTATATTTTCTGTGCTCCGCTGGGATTCGAACCCACGACCTTCCAGTTACGAGTCCGAAGTGTTACCACCTGGACTACGGACCGGTCATTTGCGGTATTTCCTACTGTAGACACATTTGAAATTGTATTTGTATGCGCGAAAATCTTACGTATGTTTACTTTTGTGGGTGTGGATGTAAGATGTGGATTGTAAATTTTAATATATATTTGCATCTTAGATTTAGATTTAGAGTATTTAAATAAATAACAAACCATTCGTTAATTTGTTGCAGATATAAACTACGCCCAGATAATAAAAGATGCCTTCGCTTGATATTTCTCAACACTATTGTACATAACTTGAAAAATTGTATTTATGTTTTATTGGATTTTAACTTTATTTATGTTTTTTTTTTTTTATTTCCTATGTTGCATATTTCACTATTATACAATTGAAAATGAAACAAAAATTATTATAAAAATGTTTATTTTAAATTCTCTTCCACCGTTTAGGAAACACTGGTTGAGTTTGTCCTATTTGCGTCATTCCCACGGCGTATGCGGAGCGAAACGCACGTCTGGCGGGCTCTCTGCCTTATGATTATTTTGTATGAAAAGTAGCTGGGGTCCTCCGGTACCCCACTTCGGACCATGTGTAATTTTTAGATACTTAGGGTGGTAAAGGTTAAACTGTAAATAAGTGGATATGCACACCGATATCCTTGTTTTTTTAGAAACTCTTGAGAATATAGAAGTTGCTAGGACTTATCTACTTCCAAAAAGTTTTGAGAAAGGTAATTTTTTTTCGATAAGAATAGTATGACATCGATTTTTGGTGCGGATATCAGCTGTCAAAAATACAATCATGTAGCTCCTTGCTGACAATAGAGCTGTACAAATATAGTTTTGGTAAAGATGTTGTGGAAATAACTATTATCGTCCATGAATTTATTACGTATTTAAAAACATCGATCTTTTACATTGATCGATGTTTATAGGTACCTACCATAAATTTGTCATATCACAGGCTTCAGATGATATCCTTCAGATGGATTGTTACTTATTGTTTTGTACAGAAACAATTCAGTGACACACGGGGATAACTAATTAGAGGCATTACAATTTTATGCCACTGTAAACCATCAGCTGGTATATCTGTGACAGACGTGAGAGGCGTATGTAGCAGGATTGAACAAGTTTCTCGCGGTCAGCCTCTGAAAAGTTGAACCATGTTTCTTCTTTAACTTGATAATTGATTGGTGACCGCCGTGTATTTGAAAATGCCGATTTTACATGTTGAATATTGATGTTAATTGTCAACAACGAAAAACGCAACAGAGAAATGCATCTGAATGCAGCTGCAGACTAGAGCCGTATTATAGTGTGTGCATACAAAATATACTTTGTACACATCATTGAAAAGATAAAAATTCAATTAAAAAATAATGTTTGCAGCGTAAATGGTAGATATTATTATAAACATCAAATAGTCATGTGTTGTTTTTATTTAAAATGTGTATATTATTTTATAAACCATAAAATACATTTCGAATTTACAAAAGTCGAGTTTCGAAGTTGTTTGCTAAACAGGCTCCTAGCTAGGTGGCCGGGCATAAATCAGTTAATATTACCAAACCATAGCCAATTTAAAGGGCTTTATAATAACATGATTTTAATACTCAATTAATATTTTCAAACTGCAGCCAATTCAAATTTTCCGCCATTATAGAAAGGGCTTTCTGCAGCCAACTTCGCACTTGTGTACTGTACTGGACCGTAATGCGAACGCTTCACGGGCGAGTAGCGCCCCGCCCACTACTAAATTACTCGTTACTTGACTAAATCAGTGGCCTTGTGCGAACCAGCCTTACATATAGGACAGTTGGTACCAAAAGATATTATAGTTACAAGAAATGTGAAAGTACCCCGCGATAAAACACATCATACATGATTTACTAAAACACATCATACATTATTATTTTGTAAATTTGAAAATATTAAAATGTATGTTTTATTTCAAACATCTAATTTTTATGTATTAAAGCAAAATAATACATTACTTTTTTTTTTCGAAACAAAAAAAAACTTTTTTATTAATAATTAAAACGTTTGATCCGGGCGTAGGGCCACCCGTTCAACAATTGATATTTTTTCCGTGACGCCGTTCGTTCTGTCAATTATTTAAGTGATTTATTTTTTGTGTTCGTGATAGGCTCAGTTTAGACACACGAAAATTTTTTGAAAAAGTTTCGATAGTGACGTCAGACAGCGATTTTTAGCGGCAACCATCGGTTTTCCGTCTCCACACACATTTGAAAAAAATTTTTTTTGAACAAAACAGAATCTTTTTCTTCTAATGGCATTTAGCTGTTGCGGTTTATTCAAACATCTAATGAGATTAAAATAATGTAGGAATTAAATTATTTTAATAAGTGTTAAGTTTAACTATGCGTCGGTAAAAAAAAGAATCATACAGATAATTTAAAATTCATCGTGGTGTTGTACAAACTGGCTGAATATTCCAATGTTAGTTGTGAAAATATATTACGGGTTCTTAACCTCAAAAATATTTTTATGAAACAGAATGCAATATTGCAATATTGTGTCATTAATGTATTTTATATTGTGTTCACATTATATTGTGTCATTGTTTTTGGCGCTTATTTGCCGAGACCAACATTAAATTTAAAACTTCCCTTACGATTGAAATTATTTACGACTTATAAAAATATTTGATTAACATGTTTCTTCCGTGAAAAGTTTCATGGAATCATTTCATAATTAAAACGTTGCAATGGAAAAAAACACCGTCGTGAAAAAAAAAATTTGAAGCTACGTATTGTGAGGTTATGTGACATGGACTCTCGAACATTTTTGGATTTGAAACTTTTTTCTTGGCAACAAAATATGTCAGCCTTGTCTGGGACTGCCGTCATTAGCAACCAATACTAAAATATTTGCCTTTTCCCTAAAAACTCGGCTGGGTGACGAGTGATGACACAGTTTGTCGAAGTGAATTCATGTGCTGACATCGTGTTAGGTTATCATTTCTCAATAATGGTTGTATAAAATGAAAAAGGGGTATTTTATCGGTGGCGACTTAAATTTTTCAAGTATTTATCTTTGTCCTTGCAATTTGCATGCTCAGCATTTAATTTAGACAATATTGAGGAATGCTGAAACCAAGTTATAGTAATATTTAATTTATAAGATGTTGTTTTGTCGTTTGTCTTGTCTTGTTTTGAAAAAATATTGTTTTGTAAATATTTACGTAAATAAATAATTAAAAAATACTTATAAAAATGGTTTTATTCTGTTTGTGGGAATGCATTTAATATGAATCTCAAATGATATATATATATCTTTGCAACTTAGATTTAGATTAGCATTATTCATGCTGTTGATATAGCATCAATTCTCTTGTCCAGGTTCAGGTGTAATTCTGCTTCAGTGGTGAGAATCGGTTGCAATATTGGTTGTAGAGATTGCAATCCGGATTCTTCGAAATTCGAAAATAACTGAAAAATCCGGATTTTCTGGAGTTTTTTTAAATCCGGTTTTTAAAACTCAAATCCGGTTTCTTCGGATTTTAGCCAAAATTGAGTTCAATGCATAATATTTTATATTTATCCACAAATTTTCATTCTAAGTAGTTCGATTTTTTTTTTTTTTTTTTTTTGTAAGAAAATCCTGTGCGGGAGACTCCCTAGATTCTGAAGACTCTAGGGGTCTATGACACTTGTTGTAGTGCCGCAGAGGTGTACGAGCTTGGTCGTCGCTACAAAGCGCCAATACTCAAGCAAGACCCAGTTGCTGTAAGGCTGGATGGACCCTTGGTGACCGGTCATTGGTAAAGGCTTATGAATTCTTCAACCCAGTGAAGAGCACATTCGAAATATTAATGGTATTTTTGTGTGCTCCGCCGGGATCCGAATCCACAACCTTCCAAATATTTACGAGTCCGAAGTGTTGCCACAACGGACTACGGACCGGTCCGAGATTACCTACTCTAATAAGCAAATTCGAACAATATTTGAATTGGTAGGATTAGCTATAGGCTGTAGGTACTTTAAAGAGAGGCGGCTCTATAATGTTGTCGGTGCCTTACAATATTTACACAACCCTAATCAGTTCTTAAATGAGACTGAGGAAGACGAAGACACATTTAAAAAACCTACATATGAAGAAATTAAAAATGTGTTCTGTCCAGCTGCGTCCCTGAATGTTGACGATTGCACGACCACGTCGACTAATTATACGAACTCTGTTTCAGAAACTCTGTGTGGTAGTTCTGATCCATCGCCGCTCAGTTTTAAAGATAAGCTCAATCGTCAACTTTCTCTTGCAAGTATGGGTAGTGATGATCATCAACACCAGTCAACGAGTGGAATCAATGCAACTGATTTGCCTTCAATGATTCACGTTGAAATGGTTTTATTTGAAAACGGTGGAGGTCGTGGAGTAATCCTAAAAAAAGCTCTAAACGGGTTGCTTTCCATACCGCCAACCAGTGTTGAGTCTGAAAGAGCTTTTTCTACAGCTGGAATGTTCTGTAATAAAATAAGATCACGTCTAAACGATGAGACACTTGACGCTTTCATGTTTTTAAGATCTCATTTTCTAAATAAGACTGATTAATATGTACTAAATTAATGTCATAAACTATAAATTAATGTCACTAAATTAATGTTATCTTGTGTGAAAATTTCTAACCGACCATTGTTTGACAACGGCAAATTTAATTTGAGGATGAATAATACGTTTTGTTGCATTTGATTTTATGTTATGTTCAGTTTATGACTATGTTAGTTAACTAATTTACCTATATAAGGGAAAGATGACTGATACCCAAAGTTTTGTTGATTATTTTAGTTGATTTTATTTGTCGTGTCTGAATAAATGCAGATTTTAAATTCTGTTTTATTTCAATTTATCAAATCACCTTAAAACTTAGAAAAATCCGGATTATCCGGTTTATCGGGATTTTAATCAAAGGAAAATTGGAAAATTCGGATTTCAAAAAAATCCGGATTTTGCATTCTCTAATTGGTTGCAATATTAAAATACTTTGATTAAAAGACTGATTGTTGACTTTCTTTGTACAACTAAGTATATATTTTTCCAAATACTTTTAGTTTACAAAAGTTACATGAACTGCAAGCAGTTCAAACTCAGTAACAGTTATCATTATACGGAGGGTGTGGCAGGGATATATATAGGTCTTCAAAAATACATGGTGGAAAGGTGTTAATATTATTGTAAGGGCTGCGGGTGGTCAAGTTATATCTATTTCCATGAATACAATATCTCTTTGCAATTGGGTGTGACTTACCCCTGCGCAGGTTTAAAATGAATAAAAATAATGCAATTCAATACAGAAAAATATACAATACAATTTTAGGCAACATTTTAGAAACTACATGTTAAAAGTAACATACAAGTAAAAAGGTCTCTTTGAAATTAAAGAAACAATGGTATAGTATTGTTATAAACAATTTAAATAGAGTATAATTTTATAATTTTGGATGAATTCAAACCAAACACTATTTTTTTTCACTATTAAATAAAACAATATGAATTTTCACAGTGTTAATACATAAACAATACAAAATATAAATAGAGTATGCTAGAAATGTTAAAAATGACACATAAATAAAATAATGTCCTTTGAAATAAGGAAACAATACTAAGGGTAATAAAAAAATCACTTTTGTGTTCTTTCGGGTTTGACCATGTTCTACTTGCAGCTCCCACATCTGCCGACGTTTTGCTTTGACGAGTAGAAAGCATCTTCAAGGCATTTACATCAACGGGCGTCCGCGAAGATATCGAAGACCCCCACGGCGCTTTGAAAACTCGCCTTGAAGATGCTTTCTACTCGTGAAAGCGAAACGTCAGATGTGGGAGCTGCAAGTAGAACATTGTCAAACCCTAAAGAACACAAAAGTGATTTATTTATTATTAACACCGGCCATGAAAGTAAAAGTGAAAGTTTTAAACTTTATTTAATACTAAGGGTATTGTAACAAAGGTACAATAGGACGGGTATTGTAACACCGTGGAGTAGAAAAAGACAAAGAATATTCACCTAAATGTAAAGATCCAAAATCCATCGATGAACTTTATAAGTGGCATCAGTAAATAATTTAAGGAGGGACTTGTTCCCTACTGATTGTGTTTCAAAGTTGTTCATTTTAAAGGTATTAATGACACAAGTATTGCTTTGTGGAAAAATATTTCTTAAAATGTGCAGTTGATTTGAAAATTGAGAAATTTCCACTCATTTAAAAATAGTTGATTTCAGAGCGCAGTGCCTGTAGGATTTCTTTCTTTATTTTGTAGGTAGTTACACAAGTATTGATATGTCTACATACTGCAGACGTCCCTGAAACCTTCTGATAATTCTCACATGCAGATGATAATAAAGCGTTAGTGACCCTGCATGGATTCTTCAGTAATATAGATTATAGAAGAGGCGCTAAATGCAGATCCAGAGATTCTTTTTTTTTCGAATCGTCAGTTGGGCCCACGCTTTGACAAACTAATGATGCCTGGGCTGGAAGTTTCATCACCACGGCCATTCATACCTACAGAATTTTGGTCTTTGTATGAAGACTAATCAGCCGTTCACATGTCGCCATCTTGGATTGACAGGCCTTCATGTACAGTATTATTAGTTTGTCAAAGCGTGGGCTCAACGGATGACTAACATGTCGAAGAATAGCACCGCATGTGTCTAAATGAGAACTTCAGGCCCTACATGGGGAAGTGACACAAGGACACTGAGAACTTCAGCTATGGCTTTGGTGTACAGTGCGGCGGAGTACTGCGCTCCCGGCTGGGCTCGTAGCGACCACTGCAACAAGCTAGATGTAGAGTTGAACAAAACCATGCGCTCCATTTCAGGAACCATAAGGTCTACTCCCGTCCAGTGGCTCCCAGTCCTCTCCAACATTGCACCCTCAACTTAACATAGATCCCTAGCATCCATAACAATGGTTGACAGAGGGAGAAGTGACCCGTTGCTCCCAGCTTTTATGACATTTTCCAGCACCCAAACAACCAACTCAAGTCCGGAAACCCCATCTGGACAATTGATGATTTTAGTAAGGATCATGCATCATCTTGGAAGTCCATATGGGAGGAGAAAAGGTTTAAAACCAAGATCTGATCACTCTGCCACATCAGAAGGCCCAAGGGTTCAATATCTTCCGAGAGGACTATGGACGGCCTTAAACAGGGTCCCCACTGAGCAAGACTGTTGCAACTCCTTGCTCCATAGATGGGGACTAGCTCCATCGTAGGGGAGAAGTGCCCCATCAGAAGACACCCTCCTGGCCTGAAAGACCTGCATGAAGCCACACCAGAGGGCCTGATGCGGTCCAACGGCCAAGAAATTTGTTGCATTTGCCGGCCATACAAAAAGTTAAGTAAGTATAGGCAAGTACCTATAGCAAGATTTCAACAAAATAAAGCTCGGGTTTGCATTGAAATAATCTTCAGAATTACATTCACAACTTTTATTGAACAATGCTTGGCCATTTCTTATCAGTTTACACTATTTTCTGGTAATGTAGGTACCTGCACCTGCAAACACTGGTTGGTGTGGTATTTTGCACCTAGTTACACAGTTTTGTTGTGTTTGAAATCTTGAGAGATAACATTAAAATCCATTTGAAGACAAAAACAATGTAAAAACCGCTTATTAAGTAAAATATTTAGGACGCTGATTGGGGCTGCAATGTGGACCCAAGGAGGCAAACTCCCAACATCTCCACACATATGGAGCTGCAGAAATTGAGACGGGCTGGACTTGTGCAAAGGATGCCCAACTCACAGGCCTCCAAATGAACGGGGACCCAGTGAAATAGCAAATGAATGGGATATCCAGAGTCATAATAAAAGGAGAGCTTGTACGAAAAAGGTTATGACTCTGGATGAAATGAAAGAAGTATGCAAGGACCGAAAAATATGATGGTTGATCTGCTACGCTGGCGGTTAACGCTAAGGCTTTCCAAATTTTAATTTTCATTTATTTTATAGAATATGCTTTGTATGTAGGTTCTAATTTTTATTGTTTGTTTTAGGTTTATATGAGGCTGACCACCTATACTGTAAAAAATGGTTCACTTTGCCTAGGTCACCCCTGTTACAGGAAAGGTCGGCAAGAGTTGAAGGGCTATCTTATTTGCATTTGAGATTGGATTTTTGATTTGAGTTTAAGCGTGAACTTAATAAATGTGTTTGCTTGTGGGAATACATTAAATATAAACCTTAAATGTAATATATTTTTGCAATTTAGATTATAGAATATAGACCCAGGAGCAGGGCCGGCGCTAGGGTATGGCGTGGTTACCAGAGCGCCCTATTATATGCTTTTTGTATGGTGGCGCTTTAGAAATCTCGCCCAGAGCGCTGGTAGTGCAAAAACCATCACTGCCCAGGAGCAAGGCGAAGGGTGTGAGGTCCAAGGCTGAGGTGGGAGGACGAGGTGAGGAGGGGTGTGGCGCGGTTACTGCAGGTGCCAAGCTGGAGTAGAAACACAGATTTATTTCAAGCATGGAATTTATTTTACAAAAATTTGGTCACTTGCAGTTTTACGCTTAAATAATGTCTCACAGACTTGTGCAAACACTGATCCTCTTGAGCAAAACGCTTCCTTTTACAGGTTCTTTTATACTGACTGAAAGGTTGAATTTGTGTGCTTCTTGGTGTATTATAGTATTAGTATACTTATCTATGTTGGTGTCTGTAAAAGCATTGAGTAGTACATTCATCCAATCATTATTTCACTTATTAACCTCCTAGGTGCTAATTGTTACCAGCTTATGTTATTTTTCAGCGGAAACCTTGCAGAATTCCATTTTTAATTACCTCTGTATTTCCACTTTATTTATTTGTTCATATTCTAACTGGCTGACTAAAACTTGCAGGGTTTATGTTGATTTGAGGTTTGGTTTTTATTTGTAAGTACACATTCAGCATTTGTAAGCGCGAACTTCCACGTGTTTGTTTGTGGGCATGCATTTGATACGAGTTTTGATTGTTAATATAGCTTTGCAACTTAGATAAAGGATTATTACAGACTGTAACTCTGTCGCCATTCCGCTAGGGGTGGACAGAGCCTCTGCAGAGTTGCCTCATTTTCAATATCGACTGACTTTGGTCGTTTTCAATAAAGCTTAGTATTTGATCTTTGATAATCCATCATCTAAGTTACAAAGGTATACTGACATTTAAGGCTTATTAATATTTAATGCACGCCTATAATATGCAGGCACATCTAAATTCACGCTTACACATGTTGCATGTGTACCTTCATACAAAAACTTTTTACTTTCTCTGAAATAGGGGTGACATTGGCAAAGAAAAAACATTTTTTACAGCATGGGTGGTCAGCCACATGCCAACCTACAAGTTAAGGAACACAAACATATAATCAACTCAACTTAACTAAGCTACACATATGGTGTAACTTCTTGCCGCGTTATTTTTCTAGCCAGACAAAATTGGTTGGTGAAGTCCATTTTTATTCACAAATCTATTTATAAAAAAAGGATGCCCTAACTTCAAAACTATCAATATATTTTTTTGAAATCAAGAAAAAAAATAATCATTTAAGTTAAAGATTGCGACCCTGAAGCGTGAGCCAGTGGATTCACACACACATCAACATGGGGGTGTTACTTGCGGGCGTGCTCCCACGTCCGCGTCTTACACACAACTTCGTCAGTTGAACAGCCAAACCAAATAAACAGCAGGTTTATACTGCAGCTTTTTGCCTTACGAATTTGTTTGGAATTTTCGAAGCTGTTTTTTTATTTTATTTTGTAAAATTCACATGCATTTTCACGAAAAAAAAATGCTGGCAATTTTTAATTTGACTAATAAACATACCATTTGCATATATTTTTTGTCTACTTTCATTAAAAAAATTCAAGTGATTCATTAAACCCAGATACTTAGCATTATTTTGTTAATTTCATAAGTTTGTGTTCATTTTGACAGAATTCAAATAAATTCTAATTTTTTTGGAAACAGGTAATCTGTAAATTATACATTTTTTCATTTTATTCTGACAGTAACAGATTGTAAAAATAAAGTTAACATAATGGACATTTAAAACTCAGAACACCGTTTTGGACTTTTTCACTCTATGGGGTCTTAATGATAGAACGTCCAGTGGTCTGTCCTGCCGGAAGGACGTGCCGGCGATATCGGGTCCTGCCAGTAGGACTCATTTTATCGTTAAATTTGTATGGACTTTCCTCCCTGGTCCTGCCGGCAGGCCCGACTCGCCGTGCGTAACGAATGCGGGTAGAAGTAGACAACCTTTTGATGACATTCTAGTTATGCTTATAATTCTAACAATAAGTTTTGGTATAATTCTAACAAAAGTATAGTAACATGTAATTGGAGGTTGAAAATTGTATTGGAGTACTTAGAAGTGAGTGTGAGATATGTGTATGGGTGTTTTGTATATTTCAGAAAAAAATGGGTGTATAAAATAAGGTGAATAATAAAGAACTGCTCATATTTATTTTGCTATTTATTTATTCCTACACAAACAAGATTTAGTAATAAACTGCGTATTAGTAAATACTGCGTTGTCGAAATGTCCAAACAAAATTTCTTTAGGAACGGTTGAAACTTTTCGATCTATGTCCCAAAACACCCATACAAAGTTGTTTTTTACTTTTCTTACTGTGTCAGAACAATGATATGTATTTTTGTTACAAATACAAAAATGTATTTTGAAACAATAAGTACTATCGTAGTCGTCCCCAAAATGTTCACGACCCCACGTGTTTTCGCCATTGTGTTCATAGAAGAATGTCGCTTTAGCGCGAAAGCGCACCCCTCAACTTATACTCGCAGCCATTTAGGCCCAACTGATCGTATCGGCATGATTTAAAATTTCGCTAAGAGCCAATGAGATGCACTATGTATCAAAAAAAATTACGTCCTGCTACTAGGCCTAGAAGTCCTCAAATAAACAGAAAATGTGCGTCCTACCGGTAGGACGTAAAGTCCCGCGAGTAGGACGCTGGACTTTCTATCATTAAAGAACAAAGTTATAATTTATGTGAAACACTGTTTTTATTTCACTACTTTCTTTTTATAGTAAAATTTACAAACGTTTTCGGTCTATATAGACTAGGGGTGCTCATATAGACTAGGGGTGCTCATATAGACTAGGGGTGCTCATATAGACTAGGGGTGCTCATATAGACTAGGGATGCTCATATTTTTTCTTGAGGAGATCGACGTAGCAAAAAATTATGAATAGGAGATCAACATTTTAACTGTTAAGCCCACCAAATATCTCATAATTATGTATAAATATTTATTAAAAAAAAAAATAGCATAAGTAAAACTACATTGAGTGCCAAACGATAAATCTGTATTAAATTTAATCTCTAACATTACAAAAATAAATTAAAATAATACTGGTACAATACAAAAATTAAAATTATCTTAATGCTGATGTTGAAGCTATCCTCAGTGATCGTCCTTAAAACCTCCCACGATCAACCGTATGGGCACCTATTGATACAGACCAGGGGTGCCGGTCGATAGCTCGGTTGGTAGAGTGCTTGCATTCCATGCCGTGAGTTCGGGTTCGAACCCCACCGAGGGTGTCAGAAATGATTTCCCGTTTCGGTGTTTATTTCAAACCACAAAATAAAATACCGGCAAGGTTTACTCAGCCTTCACAAGAAATGAGTACCAGCCCCCTTAAAGCTGGGAAACCCCCACTTCAACTGAAGTGGTTGGCGTAAAGCCGGCCCCCTTACCTGTAAAAATAAAAAGGTTCAACTCGCCATATGCTACCCTTTCGGACATAACGCGGCAAGAAGTTACACTATATGTGTAGCTAAGTTGCGTTTTTTTTTTTTTGCCCATACTTTTTCTTGAGGTCGACTTAGCAAGAGTTTATGAGTAGAAGATCGAAAAGATCGGAAAAAGGGTTAGCACACAATTTTCAAATCCCCAAAATGGCAAATCTGTATAAAAATGTTTATCTATCAGGTATTTTAAAATAACAGTCATTGCACATCGTTTACGGGAAACTAATTAACTCGTCATACACCTTTTTATAGTAACGTGCGGGAGACGTGTAAACTCGTTTCGTCACGCCTAGCGGGAGGGCGCGGGAAACTTGTAAAAACGTGGCAAAAAATTTCAAAAAAATTAAAAAAAAAAAAAAAAATGAAAAGGTGAAAATTTTAAAAAACACCCACTTAACGCCGCCATCTGGCGGGAAAATGCCCGCAAACATAGTGTTAACTACCAGAATATGCACCTTTAAAATCACGAGCATATAATTTTCATCCAGAGTGTTTTACTTTATGTTCTTGCAAATAATCTGATCGTTTAGCTTTATAATCACACTGATCACAAGCAAATGGTTTATTTTCACAGTGTGTTAATTTATGTCTTTTCAAACAACGTAAATGTGTGCTTCTATAATCACACTGATCACAAGAAAATGGCTTTAGGCCAGAGTGTGTTAGTTTGTGCATTTTCAATTTACTTAAATGCGCAGCTTTATAATTACACTGATCACATACAAATGGTTTTTGGCCAGAGTGTGTTAGTTTGTGCATTTTCAAATTACTTACATGCACAGCTTTATAATCACACTGATCGCAAGCAAATGGTTTATGGCCAGAGTGTGTTAGTTGATGTCTTTTCAAAACACTTGACTCTGCAGCTTTATAATCACACTGGTCACAAGCAAACGGTCTATGGCCAGAGTGTGTTTGTTTATGTCTTTTCAAAACACTTGAATCTGCAGCTTTATAATCACACTGATCACAAGCAAACGGTCTATGGCCAGAGTGTGTTTGTTTATGTCTTTTCAAAACCCTTGACTCTGCAGCTTTATAATCACACTGATCACAAGCAAACGGTCTCTGACCAAAGTGTCTTTGTTTATGTTTTTTCAAATTACCTAAATGTGAACCTTTATAATCACACTTATCACAAGCAAATGGTTTATTTTCACAGTGTGTTAATTTATGTCTTTTCAAACTACGTAAATGTGTGCTTCTAAAATCACACTGATCACATGAAAATGGTTTATGGCCAGAGTGTGTTTGTTTGTGCATTTTCAAACATCTTGACTGTGTAGCTTTATAATCACACTCATCACAAGCAAATGGTTTACGGCCAGAGTGTGTAAGTTTGTGAATTTTCAAAGATCTTGACTGTGTACTTTTATAATCACACTGATCACAAGCAAATGGTTTATGACCAGAGTGTGTTAGTTTGTGGATTTTCAAATGATGTAAATGCGCAGCTTTATAATCACACTGATCACAAGCAAATGGTTTATGGCCAGAGTGTACTAGACTGTGTTTCTGGATGTTAGATTTCCGCACTGATTTGTAACTACATTCATTACAAAAATAGTGTGTACTTTTTTTAATCACCAACTTTTCCATTTTAGTTTTTTTCACATCCCTTGGTTCACCTTTAATGTGAGTGTTTGTTTCCTGTTGATCTGTTGAGGTGGATGGCCCGCTCTCTGAGGTTGTGTGTCTGTGATGGTGGCTCTTGCTTGTCCCAGTGTGCTCCAGCTCGCAGCAACTGAACAACTGATGGATCCTCAACAGTTTCCTTTGATTGGCCTTGTAGCTGCAGGCATGGCACACATGTTCCAACCTGGCTGGATCATCTGAATACCGCGCAATGCCGATTCTGTCCGCAACTTCGCAGGATTCCTTCAGTAAGCCATAAGGTGGAGGAGCAGAGACCTCGTTCTTTATATTTCCCATTATTAAGTCCTCGGCTTCCCATTCCTCCTCACGAGCCAGTCTCTCTTGCTTCACGTCGCTCTCTTCTATGTCTATTTGTTCACACGAGTGCAATAGTTGTGCATCCATATCCTCCGAGACCTCCATCTCAAGTTTTACAACGATGTCCATTGCAACTCAATCACTTGTATAAAACAAACTAACAAGAATTTCTTGTACAAGGACTTTACCTGAAAACAAATCTGCTGACTATATAAAATCTCGATTTTATAAAAATAAGATTTCTCTCCGTGTCACTAGAACCGAATCTGACAGGGCTGCTGTCTCTCACCATCTTTCCCATAATGTATGGATTATTTCAATAAAAATATTTTTATTTATTCCAATAAAACGGCCGTGTGTAGAGACATAAATAAATAAATTAAAATGAACGTGGTGGTCACAGCATATAAAAATCCCGTCCACGGCAACACGGAAATAAAGTATTTTGTATCCTCAGAAAAATGTAAACCATTATTTTTTAAGTAAATAATAATAAAAAAAATAAGCTCATTCATTTATTCTCAGCCATCATTTTTAATTTTTCTCTCTGATGATTCATCATATTTTTTTACTTTGAATATTTTTTATTGCCATTAGCTAACTAAGTAAATCCCCAGACGATATTTGGGTGAGTTGGTCAGCCTGCCATCAATGTCAGCTTATTACCGTTTTTTTTCTTTAAATAATAATAATAATATTTATTCAGACAAATTTACAGTTTGCACTTTGCACATAGTTTGCAAAACCAATACATTTGACGGACAATAGTTTGCTGTGTTTGGGTCACGTAACCAGTGTCACCAGTGTTGCCACCTTAGCCCTTTTGGGGCTAGATCAGACCCCATTAACTAGTATTTTGCTACTGGTAACCTTGTTTTATAATATCGGTAGCCATATTGGAATCCATCTTGGGTGTGGACATACTTGGGCACAATGGGAAGGAGTAAGGAAGAAGAAGAGGTGTTTTTTTTTTAACTGAAATCAGAATGAGCGTAAATAAAATTGAAATAATGATTTATATTTACCTACTGTTATTCATTTAAAAAAAGAGTTTAAGTGTTAATTAACTTTGTATTGTTTATTATTTATTAAATTACTGTTTTTTTTTTTTATAAAAAACTGATTAATAAATATATATTTAATGATGGTTGAACTGTGCTTAGCACCGGCCTGTTAGACGCCTTCGATCGTCTCAAACGTCAACTCCGACCCCGTTCACAAGTATTTTGCTACTGGTTACCCTGTTTTATAATTCGGAAGCCATATTGTAATCGATCTATGGTACGCGGAATGTATGGTTATGAGTAAGGAGGAAGGGGAAGAGGTCGTTTTTTAAACTGAAATCAGAATGAGCGTAAATAAATTTGAATTAATAATTTATATTTACTGTTATTCATGTAAAAAAAGAGTTTAAGCGCCAATAAACTTTATTTTGTTTAGTATTTATTAAATTGCTCATTTTTTATTAAAAAAAAAACTGATGAAAAAATATTTTATAATGATGGTTGAACTGTGTGGAGGATTTTGGCCTGGGGCGCCACCCTACTCTGTGGGCGCCACAAACGTCAAGCGTATTTGAAATTAACTGTTGTATTTTCACTATTATTGAAGAGTGTAGAGATTAATGAAATCAAGAAGACTCCAGTGGCCGGACACGTAGCACGTGCAGAAGACTCCAGGATCATCAGAACTGTCTTGGATGGTGCCCCCTCAGGCGTTAGACCACTCGGGACGTAGGATGCGGTGAGCAGAGAACGTCGAAGCCAACGCCGAAGTTTTGGGAGTGAGGCGACTATGGAGGGAAGCAGCACAAGGCAGAGTGGTGCAGGTGTCCCTGAGCCTTGAAGGCTGTCGGCTGATGAGCCGAAGAAAGTGAAATTAAAGTGTATAGATTTCATATTATAAAAATTTCCGGTCCTCAGGCCATCATCAGGGGACAATCATCAGGGATCCAAAACTTTTGCAAGAAATACAGATACAGAATGCCAGTGTCCTTGACAATAGACAGGTGCCTATTTGATTGTTTACCTACGTTTATTTTTACCATATCATTTGTGTTTTTTACATTGAGGTTTTTTTTAATTTTTTTTTTTCTTGACAGTGTGTATTTTTGTGATTGTATGGCTAATCTTTCTAGAATAAATAAATATTGTGCAAAATATAAGCGTTTTATTTTGACAGCTTAAAGTCATAATAATAATATTAATAAATAATATCATGGCAGATAATAATATATGATTATAGTGGTGTGAGTGTACCCGCGTGCCGCGTGTATATACACACATGCATACAAGATCAAAGTCCAATACGCAGAATGTATGGAAGGGAAGTAAGAAGGCGAGGAAGGGGGGTCTCGAAGTACGTACCTACCCCTAAGCCATAGAGTGGCTTCTCTAAGTACCTATACTCTGTGGTTTCTATTTACACCTGAAGATGGGAGGTACTGCTTCTCCCGAAACTGGTCGTGTCCAAAAATAAACTCATGTGAATTAAAACAAAGCAATTTTTATTTTATTGAACCTATATACTCTGTGGGCTAGATCTAGCACTTTTTACTGTAGGTGAAGCCCCTTTCAATAACTTAAAAATATTGTACGAAAATCTGAAATTTGCGTCATGCTAACATCGCGATAACATCAAACTTTCGCGATTTTTGTAATATAAATTGGTTTTTTTTTTGGTAGATACCATTTGTTCGATTATGGCAACATATCTATGGCAACTAAATGATTCTAAACGGAAAATTTGTTAATTTTAGTTTGTAAAATAACTAATATTTTTAATTTTTGAACCTAATTTTAAAAAAAAAATATTGTGATTCAAAAATGGATTCAAACTTAAAAATAAATACATACTTAATTGAAATCATTAGTCCAGGTGTTTTTTTAGCCTTTTTTTACACCAACTCTTTTTGTGCTCCTTTTAGCCCGATCTAGCCCCCATTACTACAACTAAGGTGGCAACACTGACCCCCGTATTCATGACCAATACTGCCTCAAGTAACAATACTTACAAGCGCTACACTTACTCAAGGGTCGACATTCTGGAGCGTTTTGTTTCACAAAGAACAATCTTTAATCAGCCTAGTGCCCAACTTAGTGGAGATGTACGGCCAGTCATTGGCTCTCGAAAAAACATAGCTCTGTAATTGGTCAATAGCTTCCGACCAATATTCGGCGCACTTCATTCTTATCATTGCCACTTCTTTCAAATTTCAATGACATTTGAGCTGTTGAACTTGACAAATCGAAGAAATGTCAATGTCATATTTTGAGCTGTACATAAAACTTGACAATCGAAGAATTTTTTGGCTTTGTTAAACCCTCAATGAGCAACGGAAAGACTGTATACAGAACGACGCATTTTTTCAATCTAAAACGCCTTCTAAATTCTTCCTCGTCGTAATCGTAAATGGGTCTTCTCTGATATATTTTCTTGGGACACTATTTTTGGTCAAAACAATGTTTTTATACTCGTTAAAATCATCTTCATGTAAGAATTCATTATTTTATGTAAATAATTCACAACCAAACAAAAACTTTGCTGACGAAAGGCGACGGAATATTTTGACAGTTCATCTATCATTGCAGTATGGTCCTAGACCATACTGGAGAACAAACCCGATTCTGATGGTCAAACAATGTTAATATACTCGTCAAAACAATGTTAATACACTCTAAAAAATTGTCTTCATCGTAAGAATTCATTTTTTCATGTTAATTCACAATCAAACAAAAAATGTGATAACAATTAAATACGAAGGAATATTTTGACAGCGCTTAAGCGTTGGTTAATATACCTGCCGACCTTACTTACCCAAGCGCTAGTATTTAGAGAGCCCTAGCGCTGCTTTTACCCTAAGTACCTACTTATAATAATATACAAAACTGAATAAAAATATAATATAACCTATAAAAAAAATAATGGGAAATGCAATAATAACCTCGGTTCTGAATAACAAAAGCACTTTTTGTAAAATGGAAATTATTGAAAAAAGCAAAACATAGGCACAACTTTTTTACAACTGATTAAGTAATATGTTCATTATAATGTACCTAGTTCAGTATAATAAAATAAAATGTGGAGTATTATTTTCCAAACCATAGAGAAAATGAATGTTGAATTGAACACGACTTTTCGGCCAACGACATTTCTGCCAAAGACAAATCGGTCAACGACAACCCGTCCAAAGACAACTCGGCTGGTTCAAATCATAGAGGGTTGAAATGTACATATTCAAACTGATTTTCATACAGCTGTGCAACGATCCAACGAAAATACTATATTATTTATAAACTTCAATAAGTTCCTATTTACTTATTGGTATGTATGAGGCTGACCACCCATACTGTAAAAATAGTTCACTTTGCCAAAGTCACCCCTATTTCAAGGAAGGTCTGCTCAAGTTGCAGGCCTGCTGACTACGACAGTTTCAGGGGAGGCCTGAAGACACACCTTTTTTCTAAATTTTATGAAATTTCTGAACAGTAGCTCAACTATAACTGTATAATTTGGAATTACTTTAATTGTATTTTTGGTTAGTTTTTTTTTAATTGATGTAGATATAATTTGATTTGATTTTTTGTTTTCGTCAAGCGTTGGTGTAATTTATTGTACTTTTGATTTTATATTCTGTTGAAATTATTTTATTTGCCATTTTAATATTTGTTTTAACGTGTAAAGCGCCCTTGAGGTGATTGCTCACAGTACGGCGCTAAAGAAATTGTCCAATTTTTATTTTTTATTTTTATTTGTGTCCATTTGAGATTGGGTTTTTATATTGTAGGTCCACATGCGGCATGTGTTAGCGCAAACTTATACCTACGTGTCTGTTTGTGGGAATGCATTTAATATGAATCTCAAATGATATATATCTTTGCAACTTAGATTTAGATTAACATTATTTAGATTTTAGATTTAGATTATTCATAAATAATAATAATATTAGGATCAGGCCCGGATTAACCCCTCTGGGGGCCCTGGTGCGGGGACAAGCTCGGGGGCCCTCCCATATGCCCCCCTCCCCTCGTAAAAAATCCCCTCCCCCTTCCACCCCTATTTTTTCAAAGGACAAAAAATGCAGTTTTTACGATTATATATCTCTGTAATAATCTATACTCTAAATTGCAAGGATATATAAAATTAAAAACTCATATCTAATTGCATGCCCACAAACAGACACGTGTAAGTTCGCGCTCACAAATGCTGAATGTGTACTTACAAATTACTTAAATCAAAACCTCAAATGAACAAAAGCCCTGCAGCTTTTGCCGACCTTGGAACAGGGATGACATTGCAAACTGAACCATTTTTTACAGTATGGGTGGTCAGCCTCATACCAACATATAAGTCAAGGAACGTTATCGTTATATCGTATCGTTACCAATTTCTCTTCAATAAGGTTTTCTGGATAATTTATTTCAATCGTTCTCTTGAGACTCTCGCAAGATTCTTAGAAGAATTCGACTAGTTTTTAACATTTCTAAATTTTCATACATCAATGGATAATGTTTAAATGATAAATTCAAGTAATAAATTTCAAACCCCGGAATAAAATACCGGCAAGGCTTACTCAGCCTTCACAAGAAATGAGTACCAGCCCCCTCGGGAGCTGGAAAACCCCCACTTCAACTGAAGTGGTTGGCATAAGGCCGGCCCCCTTACCTGTAAAAATAAATAGGTTCATCTCGCCACATGCGACCCCTTCGGGGATAACGCGGCAAGAAGTTACACTATATGTGTAGCTTAGTTGCGTAGTTGCGTTGCGTATAGGTATTAGGTTAGGCATTATCCATTTACTAGCTCAACCTTGAGAGGAAATGAAAACCAGAATCTTTGGGAGCTGGAAAATCTCTCTTCAAGTTAAGTGGTTGGTGTAAGGGCGGCACCCTAACATTTAAAAATAAATAAATTAATTTTCACATTCCACAAGTGACCGCGGGTGTGTGAAAGAAATGGCGTTGCTAAATATTGGTTGCTAAGGACCCTAGTCACATTGACATGTGACATATGCCCGACGAGATTTTTTGTGCTCCGCCGTGAGTCGAACCCACAACCTTCCCATTCAGAGTCCGCAGTGTTACCACTGAGCTACGGACTCAGCCTTTACAATAAATGAGAACCCACCCCCCCGGGAGCTGGGAAACCCCCACTTCAACTGAAAGTGTTTGGTGTGAGGCCGGCCCCTTTAACCGAAAAAATAAGTAGGTCCCGAATCGCCACATGCGACTCCTTCGGGGATAATGCAGGCAAGAAGTTACACTATATGTGTAGCTTAGTTGCGTTTTTTTAATGCCACTCTTTGTTTCAGGGAAAGGCGGCAGGAGTTGGAAAGTTTATGCTCATGACAGGATTGGTTTATTTTGTATGTACATATGCAGCGTATTTAAGCGTGAATTATATGTGCCTGCTTGTGTGCATGCATTTAATATGAGCCTTAAATGTTAATAGATCTTTGCAACACGGATTATAAAGCTGATTGTTTTGATAATCAACGTAATATGAAACCGGTTGTTGGGCAAAAATTTTACAAATACTTTAAGAAGTACCTACCTATCATATTTTGATGCATTTCTAAAGATAAAAAAGAAAGACAGAAATTTAAAGGAACCCACTAGTTCTCAGGTAAAATTTGCCGACAAAGCAATATAAACAATTCGTGGAAGCAAAGACCGACCATTCATTACCCCAAGTCGCTATACACTATTTTTTTTGTATCGAAACTTATACTGTTTACATTTTATTACATTACTAGTGAAAGATTTACAACTGTCGCGTCGGAAGTTTTGCCGCCATGGCAGAAACAATAGCGCAGTTTACTGTTATAATCCTACAGGTTCCATTATGTGACATGCCTGGGAGTTTATGATGGAACATGTTTGGTATCTTTCGTTACCTTTACTTTTTTTAGTTTTAAGGAGAAAATTTATTTATTTATTACTGTTTGGAATGTTCGGGGCCCTAATCAGTTATTGTGGGGCCCTGGAAGATTTGTTGTTAGAAGCTTTTATTTTTGTATTATTGAAGTCTTTGTCTGTATAAAACTAAGCGTTATGAACCGGAAGCGATGAAAAGTTGAATCTATACAATTTTTTTTTTACAATAATGATAAAAAATAAGACTTTTGGGGGCCCTCAGGCCGCGGGGGCCCTGGTTCGGTCGCACCGCTCGAACCGCCCTAAATCCGGGCCTGATTAGGATGATTTATATGGTGAGCGCTGTTTTTGTGTGTATCACACCTCAAGAGCCCTCTGCGAGCTTGGTCGTCGCTGTAGAAAGCGCCAATTCTCAAGCAAGACCCAGTTGTTGTAAGGTTGGATGGACCTTTCAGTGACCGGTCTTTGGTAAAGGTTTATGAATTTTTCAACCCAGCGAAGAGCACATTCGAAATATAAATGGTACATTTTTGTGCTCCGCCGGGATCCGAATCCACAACCTTCCATTTAAGAGTCCGAAGTGTTGCCACTACGGACTACAGACCGGTCCAAGATGCCAACGACACGCGGTGTACCTGAGCGGTTACCCATCCAAGTACTGTCCGCGACCAATGTTGCTTTTCATGCCGTTGATATAGCATCCATTGTCTTGTCCAGGTTCAGGTGTAATTCTGCTTCAGTGGTGAGAATCGGTTGCAATATTAAAATGCTTCGATTAAAAGACTGATTGTTAACTTTCTTTGTACAACTAAGTATATATTTTTCCAAATACTTTTAGTTTACAAAAGTTACATGAACTGCAAGCAGTTCAAACTCAGTAATAGTTATCATTATACGGAGGGTGTGGCAGGGATATATATATAGGTCTTCAAAAATACATGGTGGAAGGGATGATAATATTATTGTAATGGCCTAAGGATAATATTATTGTAAGAGCTGCGGGTGGTCAAGTTATACCTATCTATTTCCATGAATACAATATCTCTTTGCAATTGGGTGTGACCTACCCCTGCGCAGGTTTAAAATGAATAAAAATAATGCAATTCAATACAGAAAAATTTACAATACAATTTTAGGCAACATTTTAGAAACTACATGTTAAAAGTAACATACAAGTAAAAAGGTCTCTTTGAAATTAAAGAAACAATAGTATTGTATTGTTATAAACATTTTAAATAGAGTATAATTTTATAATTTTGGATGAATTCAAACCAAACACTATTTATTTTCACTATTAAATAAAACAATATGAATTTTCACAGTGTTGATACATAAACAATACAAAATATAAATAGAGTATGCTAGAAATGTTAAAAATGACACATAAATAAAATAATGTCCTTTGAAATAAGGAAACAATACTAAGGGTAATAAAAAAATCACTTTTGTGTTCTTTCGGGTTTGACCATGTTCTACTTGCAGCTCCCACATCTGCCGACGTTTCGCTTTGACTAGTAGAAAGCATCTTCAAGGCATTTACATCAACGGGCGTCCGCGAAGATATCGAAGACCCCCACGGGGCTTTGAAAACTCGCCTTGAAGATGCTTTCTACTCGTGAAAGCGAAACGTCAGATGTGGGAGCTGCAAGTATAACATTGTCAAACCCTAAAGAACACAAAAGTGATTTATTTATTATTAACACCGGCCATGAAAGTAAAAGTGAAAGTTTTAAACTTTATTTAATACTAAGGGTATTGTAACAAAGGTACAATAGAAAGGGTATTGTAACACCGTGGAGTAGAAAAAGACAAAGAATATTCACCTAAATGTAAAGATCCAAAATCCATCAATGAACTTTATAAGTGGCATCAGTAAATAATTTAAGGAGGGACTTGTTCCCTACTGATTTTGTTTCAAAGTTGTTCATTTTAAAGGTATTAATGACACAAGTATTGCTTTGTGGAAAAATATTTCTTAAAATGTGCAGTTGATTTGAAAATTGAGAAATTTCCACTCATTTAAAAATAGTTGATTTCAGAGCGCAGTGCCTGTAGGATTTCTTTCTTTATTTTGTAGGTAGTTACACAAGTATTGATATGTCTACATACTGCAGACATCCCTGAAACCTTCTGATAATTCTCACATGCAGATGATAATAAAGCGTTAGTGACCCTGCATGGATTCTTCAGTAATATAGATTATAGAAGAGGCGCTAAATGCAGATCCAGAGATTCTTTTTTTTTCGAATCGTCAGTTGGGCGGTGGGCCCACGCTTTGACAAACTAATGATGCCTGGGCTGGAAGTTTCATCACCACGGCCATTCATACCTACAGAATTTTGGTCTTTGTATGAAGACTAATCAGCCGTTCACATGTCGCCATCTTGGATTGACAGGCCTTCATATACAGTATTATTAGTTTGTCAAAGCGTGGGCTCAACGGATGACTAACATGTCGAAGAATAGCACCGCATGTGTCTAAATGAGAACTTCAGGCCCTACATGGGGAAGTGACACAAGGACACTGAGAACTTCAGCTATGGCTTTGGTGTACAGTGCGGCGGGTAGGTAGGTAGTGAATGAGTGTAAGGAGAAAGAAATTGTGAATGTGATGAATGAAAAAAAAATACAAGTGATGGGTGTGACAGAGACAAAAATGAAAGGGAATGGTGAAAAAGTATTAATGAATGGTGAACTTTATATCTGGTCAGGTGTGGAAGATGGGAATGAACGACAGGGTGTGGGTGTGGTTATAAGTGAGAATGTGAAAGGATGCATAACGGGCTACCAGAGAATCTCTCCAAGGGTTTTGACTGTTAAACTCAAAACAAACAGGATGAAAATTTTCTTGGTGGCCTGTTATGCACCTGTATATTCAGAGTGTATGGACGTGAAAATGAGATTCTGGAATGAGTTGAATGCAGTTGTGCGCGAAAGCAAGAAGAATGAATACATTATAATTTTGGGAGATATGAATGGATGGGTAGGTACGCAAAGAGATGAGTGTGTGAAAATTGTTGGTCCTAGTGGACGAGGTGTAGTCAATGATAATGGGCGGCACCTGATAGCTTTGTGTGCAGAGCACAGCCTTTTTGCATCAAACACATGGTTTCGACATAAGGATGTGCATCTGTACACAAGGCAGATTGTGGGAAGTCGCACAATCATTGACTACATCTGTGTGGATGAAAGACTGAGAGGAGCCGTAAGAGATAGCCGTGTCTATCGTGGGCCTGAAATAGGCAGTGATCACTATCTCTTATGCGCTAAAATAATGATTGGAGAAGTAAGCAAGAAGAAACGTAAGAAGAAAGTAAGAAAGCCAAGAATAAAAGTAGAAAGTCTGAGTGATGAAAACGTGAAAGTGAAGTATAAATCAGAAATACAAAAAAAGTTAAGTGTGAATGAACTTGAAAAGAATGTGAATGAAAAAGATATTGAAAGCATGTGGAAGTTTATGAAAGAAGGAATGATTGAATGTGCTCGAAAAGTATGTGGAGAAACGAAAGGTGGAAGATTGAAAGGCGATGCCTGGTGGAATGCTAAAGTAAAAGAGGCTGTGAAAGCGAAGAAGGAATGTTACAAAAAGTGGCTGAACGACAGGAATGATAGAAAGCTAGAAGATGAATATAAGATAGCCAAGCGAATGGCGAAGAACGCAGTTTATGAAAGCAAAGCGAATGAACAGAGAAAGATTGATGAAAAAATGAACAGAAGTTTCACCGACAGTAGGAAGGAATTCTGGAGATGGGTCGGTGCCAATAGGAATAAAGATTCTGCATTGACCACCCCAGGAATCAAAAGTGCTGTTGGTGAGATGGTATGGGAGAATGATGAAGTATGTAAGAGATGGAAAGAATATTTTGAAGGGATTTTTGGTCGGGGCGAAAGAATTTTGTTTAGAAAAATGACAGAAGAGAATGAATTTAGGATTTTGAAAGAAGAAATAAAAGTATCTATTGAATGTTTGAAGAATGGAAAGTCTTCTGGGTTTGATGGAATAAATGGTGAAATGTTGAAAGCAGGTGGTGAATGTGTTGTAGAATGGATGTATGAACTATGTAAACTTTGTGTAAATGCAGGAGTGGTACTGATGGACTGGAGGAAAGCAGTCATTGTTCCTATTTACAAAGGTAAAGGGGACAAAAAAGACTGTCAGAACTTCAGACCAATCAGTCTACTCAGTATACCAGGAAAAGTCTTCTGTAAGGTTATTATTAAGAATGTGATTCTGACTACTAGTGAAAAGATTTCCGATATACAGTCCGGTTTTATGGCCGGTAGAGGCTGTATTGATCAGATTTTTACTCTACGACAACTTGTTGAAAAACAACTGTCGGTGAGGGGAAAGCTGTTTACTTACGGCCTTTGTGGATCTGGAAAAAGCTTTTGACTCAGTAGACAGAGGTATGTTGTGGGATGTTTTGAAAGCATATGGAGTGAATGGGGCTCTCTTGAATGCGGTACTTGCTAACTATGAAAATAGTATGGCATGTGTTCGTATTGATGATGAGTATAGTGAATGGTTTGAGGTTTTTAAGGGTGTAAGGCAAGGATGTGTGATGAGCCCATGGCTATTTAACATAGTCATGGACAAGTGTGTTCGAGATGCTGGACTTGATGATTGTGGATTAATGATAGGAGAGAGCAAAGTGAGTGTTCTACTGTACGCGGATGATGCTGTTCTTGTATCGGACTCAGCAGTAGAATTGCAAACGATGCTCTCTAGACTGAACGAAGCTCTGCTAGGTAATTATTTGAAATTGAATGCAAGTAAGACGAAAGTTTTGATTTTTGAAAGAAATGAAGAAAATACAAACTTTGAATTTAGAATAAACGGAATGAATGTTGATGTGGTAAATGAGTTTGTACTTATACTTGGGAAGTAAGTTTGAAAAAGATGGAAGAATGACAGGTGAACTTGAAAGAAGAGTAATGAAGGGCAGGTGTGTACTGGGTGCCACAGCTTGTATCGCCGAAAATCAAAACATATCTAAAAATGCTCAATTGGCGGTACACAGTGGCATACTTTTACCCACCTTGATGTATGGTAGCGAAGCCTGGACGGTGAATGAAAGTGAAATTAGTAAAGTCCATACTGTTGAAATGGACTTTCTAAGAAGTATGATTGGGAAAAAACGGAGTGACAGAGTGAGGAATGATTTTGTAAGAGAAGAATGTGGTGCAAGAGAAAGTGTGAAAGTGAAGATTAAAAGAAGTTTGTTAAGATGGTTTGGGCATATGGAGAGAATGAATGAGGAAAGACTGACAAAGAAAGTATATGTTGGTAGAATAGATGGATGTCGTGGTAGAGGAAGACCGAGAAAGGTATGGATGGACCAAATATCCGAAATTGCGAATGAATGGAATATCCAGAGTCATAATAAAAGAAGAGCCTGTATGAAGAAAATTATGACTCTGGAGGAAATGAAAGAAGTATGTAAGGACAGAAAGAAATGGCGGTTGATCTGTAATGTTGGCGGCTAGGGTTTATTAAATTGGAATTTGTTTTTATTTGTAAATGGATATTTTGTATTTGGATATTATTATTTAGTGATGTATAAAATGTAATTTGTCGTGTGTGTGTGTTCCTTGACTTATAGGTTGGTATGCGGCTGACCACCCATGCTGTAAAAATGGTTCACTTTGCCAATGTCACCCCTGTCTCAGGGAAGGACGGCAAGAGTTGCAGGGTGTATGTCCATTTGAGATTTGGTTTTTATGTTGTAGGTTCACATGAGGCATGTGCAAGCGCGAACTTGTACGTGTCTGGTTGTGAGAATGCATGTAATGTGAATCTCCAATGTAACATATCTTTGCAACTTAGATTAGATTAGACACAAGTATTGATATGTCTACATACTGCAGACATCCCTGAAACCTTCTGATAATTCTCACATGCAGACGATAAGGAAGAGGCGCTAAATGCACATCCAGAGATTTTTTTTTTCGAATCGTCAGTTGAGCCCACGCTTTGACAAACTAATGATGCCTGGGCTGGAAGTTTCATCACCACGGCCATTCTTACCTACAGAATTTTGGCAATCTTTGTATGAAGACTAATCAGCCATTCACATGTCGCCATCTTGGATTGACAGGCCTTAATATACAAATGTATTATTAGTTTGTCAAAGCGTGGGCTCAACGGATGACTAAAATGTCGAAGAATAGCACCGCATGTGTCTAAATGAGAACTTCAGGCCCTACATGGGGAAGTGACACAAGGACACTGAGAACTTCAGCTATGGCTTTGGTGTACAGTGCGGCGGAATACTGCGCTCCCGGCTGGGCTCGTAGCGACCACTGCAACAAGCTAGATGTAGAGTTGAACAAAACCATGCACTCCATCTCAGGAACCATAAGGTCTACTCCCGTCCAGTGGCTCCCAGTCCTCTCCAACATTGCACCCTCAACTCAACATAGATCCCTAGCATCCATAACAATGGTTGACAGAGGGAGAAGTGACCCGTTGCTCCTGGATTTTAAGGACATCTTCCAGCACCCAAACAAACAACTCAAGTCCAAAAACCCCATCTGGACAATTGATGATTTTAGTAAGGATCATGCATCATCTTGGAAGTCCATATAGGAGGAGAAAAGGTTTAAAAACCAAGATCTGATCACTCTGCCACATCAGAAGGCCCAATACGGGTTCAATCTTCCGAGAGGACTATGGACGGCCTTAAACAGGGTCCGCACCGAGCAAGACTGTTGCAACTCTTTGCTCCATAGATGAGGACTAGCTCCATCGTAGTGGAGAAGTGCCCCATCAGAAGACACCCTCCTGGCCTGAAAGACCTGCATGAATTAGCCACACCAGGAGCAAGAAAGTGGACGGAGGGCCTGGATCTTCGCCTCTGATGCGGTCCAATGGCCAAGATTTTTTTTGTATTTGCCGGCCATACAAAAAGTTAAGTAAGTATAGGCAAGTACCTATAGAAAGATTTCAACAAAATAAAGCTCGGGTTTGCATTGAAATAATCTTCAGAATTACATTCACAACTTTTATTGAACAATGCTTGGCCATTTCTTATCAGTTTACACTATTTTCTGGTAATGTAGGTACCTACACCTGCAAACACTGGTTGGTGTGGTATTTTGCACCTAGTTACACAGTTTTGTTGTGTTTGAAATCTTGAGAGATAACATTATAATCCATTTGAAGACAAAAACAATGTAAAAACCGCTTACTAAGTAAAATATTTAGGACGCTGATTGGGGCTGCAATGTGGACCCAAGGAGGCAAACTCCCAACATCTCCACACATATGGAGCTGCAGAAATTGAGACGGGCTGGACTTGTGCAAAGGATGCCCAACTCACAGGCCTCCAAATGAACGGGGACCCAGTTTCCTGAAATAGCGAATGAATGGGATATCCAGAGTCATAATAAAAGGAGAGCTTGTACGAAAAAGGTTATGACTCTGAATGAAATGAAAGAAGTATGCAAGGACTGAAAAATATGGTGGTTGATCTGTTATATTGGCGGTTAAGGCTTTCCAAATTTTAATTTTCATTTATTTTATAGAATATGCTTTGTAGGTTCTAATTTTTATTGTTTGTTTTAGGTTGATATGAGGCTGACCACCCATACTGTAAAAAATGGTTCACTTTGCCTAGGTCACCCCTGTTACAGGAAAGGTCGGCAAGAGTTGAAGGGCTATCTTATTTGCATTTGAGATTGGATTTTTGATTTGAGTTTAGGCGTGAACTTAATAAATGTGTTTGCTTGTGGGAATACATTAAATATAAACCTTAAATGTAATATATCTTTGCAATTTAGATTATAGAATATAGACCCAGGAGCAGGGCCGGCGCTAGGGTATGGCGTGGTTACCAGAGCGCCCTATTATATGCTTTTTGTATGGTGGCGATTTAGAAATCTCGCCAAGAGCGCTGGTAGTGCAAAAATCATCACTGCCCAGGTGCAAGGCGAAGGGTGTGAGGTGGGAGGACGAGGTGAGGAGGGGTGTGGCGCGGTTACTGCAGGTGCCAAGCTGGAGTAGAAACACAGATTTATTTCAAGCATGGAATTTATTTTACAAAAATTTGGTCACTTGCAGTTTTACGCTTAAATAATGTCTCACAGACTTGTGCAAACACTGATCCTCTTGAGCAAAACGCTTCCTTTTACAGGTTCTTTTATACTGACTGAAAGGTTGAATTTGTGTGCTTCTTGGTGTATTATAGTATTAGTATACTTATCTATGTTGGTGTCTGTAAAAGCATTGAGTAGTACATTCATCCAATCATTATTTCACTTATTAACCTCCTAGGTGCTAATTCGCTCCCCCAGTTCTTGTTTATCGTATACGCCAATCTTGTCAAATATGACTCTTTCATGCAGTTGTCTTATGAATCAAATTCTACACAATCTGAGCTAAGAAAAACCGTAAAACTCGATAATGTGAGAGTTCTTTTACACATTTTAAAAATAAATTTCTTGTTTTCATAAGACACATTGGTCCAGTACACATGCAAACATTGCTCATGTCAAATTTTCTCAATGGCGTATACGATAAACAAGAACTAAGGCAGCGAATTGTTACCAGCTTATGTTATTTTTCAGCGGAAACCTTGCAGACTTCCATTTTTAATTACCTCTGTATTTCCACTTTATTTATTTGTTCATATTCTAACTGGCTGACTAAAACTTGCAGGGTTTATGTTGATTTGAGGTTTGGTTTTTATTTGTAAGTACACATTCAGCATTTGTAAGCGCGAACTTCCACGTGTTTGTTTGTGGGCATGCATTTGATACGAGTTTTGATTGTTAATATAGCTTTGCAACTTAGATAAAGGATTATTACAGACTGTAACTCTGTCGCCATTCCGCTAGGGGTGGACAGAGTCTCTGCAGAGTTGCCTCATTTTCAATATCGACTGACTTTGGTCGTTTTCAATACAGCTTAGTATTTGATCTTTGATAATCCATCATCTAAGTTACAAAGGTATACTGACATTTAAGGCTTATTAATATTTAATGCATGCCTAAAATATGCAGGCACATCTAAATTCACGCTTACACATGTTGCATGTGTACCTTCATACAAAAACTTTTGACTTTTCTCTGAAATAGGGGTGACATTGGCAAAGAAAAAACATTTTTTACAGCATGGGTGGTCAGCCACATGCCAACCTACAAGTTAAGGAACACAAACAAATAATCAACTCAACTTAACTAAGCTACACATATAGTGTAACTTCTTGCCGCGTTATTTTTCTAGCCAGACAAAATTGGTTGGTGAAGACCATTTTTATTCACAAATCTATTTATAAAAAAAGGATGCCCTAACTTCAAAACTATCAATATATTTTTTTGAAATCAAGAAAAAAAATAATCATTTAAGTTAAAGATTGCGACCCTGAAGCGTGAGCCAGTGGATTCACACACACATCAACATGGGGGTGTAACTTGCGGGCGTGCTCCCACGTCCGCGTCTTACACACAACTTCGTCAGTTGAACAGCCAAACCAAATAAACAGCAGGTTTATACTGCAGCTTTTTGCCTTACGAATTTGTATGGAATTTTCGAAGCTGTTTTTTTATTTTATTTTGTAAAATTCACATGCATTTTCACGAAAAAAAAATGCTGGCAATTTTTAATTTGACTAATAAACATACCACTTGCATATATTTCTTGTCTACTTTCATTAAAAAAATTCAAGTTATTCATTAAACCCAGATAGCTATATTATTTTGTAATATTTCATAAGTTTGTGTTCATTTTGACAGAATTCAAATAACTTCTCATTTTTTTGGAAACATGTAATCTGTATATTATACATTTCTTCATTTTATTTTGACAGTAACAGATTTTCAAAATAAAGTAAACATAATGGACATTTAAAACTCAGAACACCATTTTGGACTTTTTCACTCTATGGGCTCTAAAAGAACAAAGTTATAATTTTTATGAAACACTGTTATTATTTCACTCATTTCTTTTTATAGATAAATTTACAAACGTTTTCGGTCTATATAGACTAGGGGTGCTCATATTATTTCTTGAGGAGATCGACGTAGCAAAAAATTATGAATAGGAGATCGACATTTTAACTGAATAAGAGTTTTAGGCTGACACGGCCAGCTGATGATGCTGGAGAGGAGAGAGCATCAAGATCTTCATCATCATCATACTTCACGCTGAAGAAGCCCATCGTAGAAATGGGCGAAACGTCCAGAAGCTCCAGCTCCCACAGACCACGGTAACAGATCCCGGAAAACATCACTCCGACATTTTAACTGTTAAGCCCACCAAATACTCGTATCTCATAATTATGTATAAATATTTATTTAAAAAAAATAGCATAAGTAAAACTACATTGAGTGCCAAACGATAAATCTGAATTAAATTAAATCTATAACATTACAAAAATAAATTAAAATAATACTGGTACAATACAAAAATAAAAATTATCTTGATGCTGATGTTGAAGCTATCCTCAGCGATCGACCTTAAAACCTCCCGCGATCGACCGTATGGGCACCTATGATATAGACCAGGGGTGCCGGTCGATAGCTCAGTTGGTAGAGTGCTTGCATTCCATGCCGTGAGTTTGGGTTCGAATCCCACCGAGGGTGTCAGAAATGATTTCCCGTTTCGGTGTTAATTTCAAACCACAAAATAAAATAGCGGCAAGGTTTACTCAGCCTTCACAAGAAATGAGTACCTGGGAGCTGGAAAACCCCCACTTCAACTAAAGTGGTTGGCGTAAGGCCGGCCCCCTTACCTGTAAAAATAAAAAGGTTCAACTCACCATATGCTACCCTTTCGGAGATAACGCGGCAAGAAGTTACACTATATGTGTAGCTAAGTTGCGTTTTTTTTTTGCCCATACTTTTTCTTGAGATCGACTTAGCAAGAGTTTATGAATAGAAGATCAAAAGATTGAAAAAAGGGTTGGCACACAATTTTCAAATCCCCAAAATGTCAAATCTGTATAAAATTGTTGATCTCTAGCATTACAAAATTAAATTTTCTTTTGCAAAAAACTAGTTTTAAGATCGATCACTGAAAATTTTCGATATCTACGGCGATCGACTTTAAAAACTTTAGCGATCAACCGTTTGGGCACCTCTGATATAGACCATTGATGGTGATGAAGTACAAAATTAAACCCAAATCAGCCCCATATTTTAAAATACCATCATCAGGTATTTTGAAATAAAAGTCATTGACTTATCTACTTAACTACCAGAATATGCACCTTTAAAATCACGAGAATATGGTTTTCATCCACAGTGTTTTACTTTATGTATTTTTAAACAATCTGACCGTTTAGCTTTATAATGACACTGATCACAAGCAAACAGTTTATCGACAGAGTGTGTTTGTTTATGATTTTTCAAATTACCTAAATGTGTACCTTTATAATCCCACTGGTCACAAGCAAATGGTTTAAGCCCAAAGTGTGTTAGTTGATGTCTTTTCAAAATTCCTGACTGTGTAGCTATAAAGCTACACAGTCAGGAATTCAAATCAAAAGAAAGCTAATTATAAAATCACACTGATCACAAGAAAATGGTTAATGGCCAGAGTGTGTTACTTTGTGCACCCTCAAAAGTCTTGACTGTTTAGCTTTATAATCACACTAATCACAAGCAAACGGTCTATGGCCAGAGTGTGTTTGTTTATGTCTTTTCAAAACACTTGACTCTGCAGCTTTATAATCACACTGATCACAAGCAAACGGTCTATGACCAGAGTGTGTTTGTTTATGTTTTTTCAAATATCTTAATTGCACAGCTTTATAATCACACTGATCGCAAGCAAATGGTTTATGGCCAGAGTGTGTTAGTTGATGTCTTTTCAAAATTCTTGAATGTGTAGCTTTATAATCACACTGATCACAAGCAAATGGTTTATGGCCAGAGTGTGTTAGTTTGTGCATTTTCAAATTACTTAAATGCGCAGATTTATAATCACACTGATCACAAGCAAACGGTTTATGGACAGAGTGTGTTTGTTTATGATTTTTCAAATTACGTAAATGTGTACCTTTATAATCACACTGATCACAAGCAAACGGTCTATGGCCAGAGTGTGTTTGTTTATGTCTTTTCAAAACACTTGACTCTGCAGCTTTATAATCACACTGATCACAAGCAAATGGTTTATGGCCAGAGTGTATTAGTTGATGTCTTTTCAAAATTCCTGACTGCTTAGTTTTATAATCACACTGATCACAAGCAAATGGTTTATGGCCAGAGTGTGTTAGTTTGTGCCTTTTCAAATTACTTAAAATCACAGCTTTATACTCACACTGATCACAAGCAAATGGTCTATGGCCAGAGTGTGTTAGTTTGTGCATTTTCAATTGAAATAAATGCGCAGCTTTATAATCACACTGATCACAAGAAAATGGTTTATAGCCAGAGTGTACTAGACTGTGTTGCTGGATGTTAGATTTCCGCACTGATTTGTAACTGCATTCATTACAAAAATAGTGTGTGCTGTTATTAATGACCAACTTTGCCATTTTAGTTTTTTTCACATCCCTTGGTTCACCTCTAATGTGAGTGTTTGTTTCCTGTTGATCTGTTGAGGTGGATGGCCCGCTCTCTGAGGTTGTGTGTCTGTGATGGTGGCTCTTGCTTGTCCCAGTGTGCTCCAGCTCGCAGCAACTGAACAACTGATGGATCCTCAAGAGTTTCCTTTGATTGGCCTTGTAGCTGCAGGCATGGCACACATGTTCCAACCTGGCTGGATCATCTGAATACCGCGCAATGCCGATTCTGTCCGCAACTTCGCAGGATTCCTTCAGTAAGCCATAAGGTGGAGGAGCAGAGACCTCGTTCTTTATATTTCCCATTACTAAGTCCTCGGCTTCCCATTCCTCCTCACGAGCCAGTCTCTCTTGCTTCACGTCGCTCTCGTCTATGTCTATTTGTTCACACGAGTACAATAGTTGTGCATCCGTATCCTCCATCTCAAGTTTTACAACTATGTCCATTGCAACCCAATCACTTGTATAAAACAAACTAACAATAATTCTTGGACTAGGACTTTACATGAAAACAAATCGGCTGAATATATAAAATCTCGATTTTATAAAAATAGGAGTCCTCTCGGCTGCCTTTCATCTCGCAATTTTTATGTCATTTATGTTTTTATCTGAAAATAATTTCGACTACCTTATATTCCAATTAATTAAACTTGCACACATTAAGACCGTTCCGTAATTAATAACGCTTAAATCTCGTCGCCTTAAAAATAATTGTAGTTCATACTACCTCATCTCTGATCGCGTAAACGTAAAATGAATACTCGTTATAATCTTAAGAAAAGGGTAGAAATGTATGAGAGGTACACCTCCCAAAAAGTACTTGGGTTTGCCACTAAAGTAGATTTTGAAACGGTAAAACAAAAAAATAACACAACGTTCTGTTTCATTATCTTCCACACGACGAGGAGTCCTACCCTTAGCTAGACTTGTGAAAACAGCCTCCAGAGATAGCCCCCTATGCTGTTAACAAAAACCAATTCCTTAATGTAGGGAAAATAAAAAACACATTTCCGAAGGTTTTGTCTATGGTAGGGGGGGCTAAAAAAAAGCGCGAAATCAATTAATTCAAAAGCATTCTTATAAAATGTATTTATACGGAATATAGCCGGAAAATAATACACGAAAATGATACGTGACGTCCACATTTGAACAAGCTGAACAATATTGTGTCATCACTCGGCCGGGTTGCTAAGGAAAAAGCATACAGGTATTTTGTTATTGGTTATTTACTTGACTTATGTTTTAGTTGATATTTTTTTCACCAAGAAGATGCAAGAAGGGCAAAATTTATTATAAATAGGAATAATACTTAAGTAATCACCTACAAAATATAATAATTTGAAAAAAATTATATGGGCACAACCCCCTCAAATTGACTGCATCCGTTATCAAAATGTACCTACCGAAAAATCGCAATTTTCATACAAACTGTGCAGCTTTAGATATTTTTTTCACCAAGAAGATGCAAGAAGGGCAAAATTTATTATTAATAGGAATAATACTTATGTAATAACCTACAAAAAATAATAATTTGAAAAAAATTCTATGGGCGCAACCCCTTCAAATTGACTGCCTCCTTTATCAAAATGTACCTACCAAAGAGTCGCAATTTTCATACAAACTGTGCAGCTTTAGATATTTTTTTCACCAAGAAGATGCAAGAAGGGCAAAATTTATTATTAATAAGAATAATACTTATGTAATTACCTACAAAATATAATAATTTGAAAAAAAATCTATGGGCACAACCCCCTCAAATTGACTGCCTCCTTTATCAAAATGTACCTACCAAAGAGTCGCAATTTTCATACAAACTGTGCAGCTTTAGATATTTTTTTCACCAAGAAGATGCAAGAAGGGCAAAATTTATTATTAATAGGAATAATACTTATGTAATTACATACAAAATATAATAATTTGAAAAAAATTCTATGGGCACAACCCCCTCAAATTGACTGCCTCCTTTATCAAAATGTACCTACCAAAGAGTCGCAATTTTCATACAAACTGTGCAGCTTTAGATATTTTTTTCACCAAGAAGATGCAAGAAGGGCAAAATTTATTATAAATAGGAATAATACTTATGTAATTACCTACAAAATATAATAATTTGAAGAAAATTCTATGGGCACAACCCCCTCAAATTGACTGCCTCCTTTATCAAAATGTACCTACCAAAGAGTCGCAATTTTCATACAAACTGTGCAGCTTTAGATATTTTTTTCACCAAGAAGATGCAAGAAGGGCAAAATTTATTATTAATAGGAATAATACTTATGTAATTACATACAAAAAATAATAATTTGAAAAAAATTATATGGGCACAACCCCCTCAAATTGACTGCCTCCTTTATCAAAATGTACCTACCAAAGAGTCGCAATTTTCATACAAACTGTGCAGCTTTAGATATTTTTTTCACCAAGAAGATGCAAGAAGGGCAAAATGAATTATTAATAGGAATAATACTTATGTAATTACCTACAAAATGTAATAATTTGAAAAAAATTCTATGGGCACAACCCCTTCAAATTGACTGCCTCCTTTATCAAAATGTACCTACCAAAGAGTCGCAATTTTCATACAAACTGTGCAGCTTTAGATATTTTTTTCACCAAGAAGATGCAAGAAGGGCAAAATTTATTATTAATAAGAATAATACTTATGTAATTACCTACAAAATATAATAATTTGAAAAAAAATCTATGGGCACAACCCCCTCAAATTGACTGCCTCCTTTATCAAAATGTACCTACCAAAGAGTCGCAATTTTCATACAAACTGTGCAGCTTTAGATATTTTTTTCACCAAGAAGATGCGAGAAGGGCAAAATTTATTATTAATAGGAATAATACTTATGTAATTACATACAAAATATAATAATTTGAAAAAAATTCTATGGGCACAACCCCCTCAAATTGACTGCCTCCTTTATCAAAATGTACCTACCAAAGAGTCGCAATTTTCATACAAACTGTGCAGCTTTAGATATTTTTTTCACCAAGAAGATGCAAGAAGGGCAAAATGAATTATTAATAGGAATAATACTTATGTAATTACCTACAAAATGTAATAATTTGAAAAAAATTCTATGGGCACAACCCCTTCAAATTGACTGCCTCCTTTATCAAAATGTACCTACCAAAGAGTCGCAATTTTCATACAAACTGTGCAGCTTTAGGTATTTTTTTCACCAAGAAGATGCAAGAAAGGCAAAATTTATTAGTAACAGGAATAATACTTATGTAATTACCTACAAAATATAATAATTTGAAAAAAATTCTATGGGCACAACCCCCTCAAATTGACTGCCTCTTTTATCGAATGGACCGAATTTACTGTTCTTAAGATGTATGAAATTAAAATTTCCCGCCATTCATCCACAGGAGTATTAACTGCGTTTCCGGGATCATTATGGATGGCGGCAATTTTAAATTGGTCGTTGCTTGGACATTTATGTGCGTATTGAGCGCTTACTCCATAAGTTAAATCATATTTATCTTATCTAAGTTGCAATGATATGTCACATTAGGGATTCACATTACATGCATTTTCACAAACAGACACGTACAAGTTCGCGTTTGCGCATGCCGCATGTGAACTTACAATATAGAAACTATGTCTCAAATGGACATACTCCCTGCAACTCTTGCCGACCTTCCCTGAAAAAGGTGAACCATTCACAAAGTGAACCATTTTTTACAGTATGGGTGGTCAGCCTCATACCGCCCTTTAGAAAGATAACAAATAATGAGTAACGTTTAAGAGTCATAACCTTGTTCATACAAGCCCTCCTTTTATTATGACGCAACGCAACTGAGCTGCACAGATAGTGTAACTCCTTGCCGAGTTATACCCGAAGGGGTCGCATATGGCGAGTGAATCTATTTATTTTTACAGGTAAGGGGGCCGGCCTTACGCCAACCGCTTCTGTGGTGACAGCGAACGCACCCGTGTCAGCAAGCGAAGCAGACGCCGCCACGCGGGAATGCGCACGCGGCGAGTTGCGTGACAGACACCGAGGTATCAAGACGTGTGACAAGTGCGTGTGTGTGCGAGTGAACCACGTGGACTGTTTTACATGACTATTTCTTCACCACAAGCTATTTCGGCTCCCCCCCAAAAGTAAATATGTCGAGCGCGAAGATGGGTGATTTGGTGAGGTGTTTTGACGGGGAAGGCGATGTTATACAGTGGTTAACGAAGCTGGAGCTCGTCGCCAAACTTAAAGGGGAGAAGGATGTGGCGATAATCATTCCTCTTTTTTTGGAGGGACCAGCGTTCGCTGTGTATAACGAACTCGGCGATGCAGAAAAAAGGAATGCCGGGTCTATCAAAGACGCCTTGATAAGTGCGTTTGCCACGAACCCGTTCGTGGCTTACGAGGAATTTATCCGACGCACGTGGCGTGATGAACCAGTAGATGTTTACATCACGGACCTGAGGCGACTGGCGCGGCTGGCGGGGGTTACAGCGGACTCTCTCCTCATGAAGGCGTTCGTGGTGGGGCTGCCCTCAGCGGTTTCGCGTGAGCTGCGCGCTCTTCCTGCCGTGGGCACCATGCCGCTGTCAAGTATCGTGGAGCGAGCCAGAGCCCTGATGGCCGAGTATGTGAGCCAGCCAATCGTTGCAGTGGCTCAAGACAGGCGGAAGGCTGCAGGGCCGCAAAGTGGCGGGAGACGCTGCTTCAGGTGCGGGGGACCGCATCTCCTCAGGTTCTGCACGGAGCAGCCGCGTGTCACTTGCTGGAGTTGTGGGGAGGATGGCCACCTCTCCAAACATTGCGACAAGGGAAACGGCAGTCGGGGAGCTGGTGCGCCGGTAGCTCCCCGACATCTGGACTAAAGGCGCTGCCAGTGATAGACATCAGTGTTAACGGGAAGCAAGTGCGTGCTCTCGTTGATTCAGGGTGCTCGCGCACCGTGCTCAGGAGTGGGTTGTGCAGGGTCTTCAGCCCAGTGGGGGACGTGATCGCTGTGGATGGCAGCCACGTGAGGTGTGAGGGCCAAGGTGTGGCCAGGATAAGTGTGCATGGTGTAGCCCTGACAGTAGACTGCGTACTCGCTGCAAAGTTGTTCAGCGCTGTTGATGCGGTGCTAGGGATGGACGTCATTGGGAAGATGGGCGGTGTGACTATACTGGGTGATGCACGGGTTCAGTTTGCTAAGGGCAGAAGTCAAGATGTCGGTTGTGTTAGTGTTGCCTCGCCACCAAGTTTGTCAATTGAGGACAAAGATTTCACTGCGGCATTTAATGGAAAACATTGGTGTGTGAGTTGGGTTTGGAAGGATGCACCTGCTGAGCTGGCCAACACTGTGGAGTGTTATAAAAGTGTAAAGTCACCAGAAGCAGAGGAGGCATTTGACAAAGAAATCCAAAAGTGGATTGCCGAGGGCTGGCTTAAGCCATGGAAAGGGAGCTCGCTTGGTATTCTTCCTCTGATGGCGGTACTTCAGAGAAATAAGGGGAAGGTGCGCCCCGTGATGGATTATCGGGAGCTCAATGAAAGTGTGCAGTGTCACACTGGTGAGGATGCAGCGGTCTGTGATGAAACCCTTAGGAAGTGGAGGAGGATGGGAGGATCAATCAAGCTGCTCGACCTCCAGTCCGCATCTCCAGATAAACGTACATGAAAAACTGTGGAAATACCAGCTGGTCAAGTATAAAGGAAAAACATATTGCCTGACAAGACTAGGCTTTGGTTTGAAGTGTGGGCCAAAAATAATGTCCCGGATCGTGAACGAGGTACTCTCACTGGATGAAAGAATGCGGCAAGGCACCGACAGCTACATAGATGACATTATTGTGAATGAGGAGGTAATATCTGCCGAAGAGGTTGCGGCTCATCTACTAGCCTACGGCCTCGTAACTAAGCCGCCTCAGGAGTTGGAGGGCGCCAAAGTTCTTGGACTGTGTGTTGAGCGGGACAAAAGCAAAAGACTCCTCTTCAAAAGAGGCAACAGTGTTCCAGCTCTCCCGACTGCATCGAGACTTAGCAAAAGGGAATTGTTCTCAATCTGCGGCAAACTAATAGGACATTATCCAGTGTGTGGATGGCTGAGAGTGGCTTGCAGCTTCTTGAAGAGAGAAAGCGAAGGCCAAAGGTGGGATGATTATATAGGTGACAGAGCACAGCAAATGGCAGAGGATCTGGTGATAAAAGTGCGCATTGATGATCCAGTTCGTGGATTCTGGTCTGTCCCTAAAGCCACAAACGATGCCACGGTCTTCTGCGATGCAAGCTCCCTGGCCCTGGGAGTAACCTTGGAAGTCGATGGAAAGACTGTCGAAGATGCTGCATGGCTGCGAAAGGCGTCTGATGTGGGTCATATAAACCTAGCCGAATTGGATGCTGTGCTGAAAGGGGTGAATCTTGCTCTCAAGTGGAATCTCAGGACCTTGAAGATAATTACAGATTCAGCAACAGTGCTGTGTTGGGTGAGGTCTACACTGACTGGGTGTAACCGTGTAAAAGTTGCAGGGATGTCAGAGATGCTTGTAAAACGGCGGTTGGGATTGTTAAAAGAGGTCGTACAAGAATTTGGCCTAGCTCTGTCAATCGACTTCATTGAGTCTTGCAGGAATAAGGCAGATCCACTCACTAGGGTCTGTAAAGCCTGGGCAAGGTGTAATGCCAAAGTAAAGCCAATTGGAGAGAGCGTTTCCATCTGCGCCGTTACTCTGGAAGACATGCATGCTCAACACCACTTCGGTGTGGATCGAACGCTGCACCTTGCAAAAATGGTAAATCCCGGGGTGACAAGGAGTGACGTGGAGCTCTGTGTGCGATCATGCATAAAATGTAAAACAATTGACCCCTCACCATCTTCCCATGAGGCGGGCAACCTTAGTGTCCCGAATACGTGGAGCCGTCTGGCCGTTGACGTGACTCATTTTGATGGGAGATGCTTTCTTACACTAATCGACTGTGGACCGAGCAGATTTGCTATATGGCGGGAAGTAAAGTCCGAAAATGCCACTTCTGTCATTTCGCATCTGGAGGAAATCTTTCGGGAAAGAGGTCCACCCGCAGAATTACTGATGGACAATGGCACGGCATTTCGCTCGCACAGGGTTGCTGACATGTGCAACAAGTGGGGAGTAAGTAGGAGGTTTCGAGCGGCTCACCGTCCAGCAGGGAATGGCATTGTTGAACGGCATCATCGTACAATAAAGAGGACGGCGGCCAGAAGTGGTAGCAACCCTTTGCAGGCGGTGTTTTGGTACAACCTGGCTGCTAAGAGTCAGGGTGACCAGGGTGCAGCACCCTCTGGACAGGTTCACTCCTATGCCTGGAAACATCCTTCAGCCCTAGTGAGACTCCAGGAAAAGCTGTCATCCGAGTTTCAGGCTGGCGACGTTGTAGCAGTGAAGCCATCAGATCCGAAATGTACTTCCCAGTGGAGGCTTGGGAGAGTAACGGGAGTCATCTCGGTAAACAATATTGAAGTGGATGGTATGCCAAGACACGTGCTGGATCTGCGGAAGATAGATAGCGTCAAGCAAACGGACCCTGGTAGAAGTGTCAATAGAAGAGCTAATGCACGCTTATTAAATCTATCAGATCTGTTTGAAGAAGAAACAGAGGAATCGATGGCAAATGAAACACATCAGGAGGAAGACAGCCCGAGAAGCCAGGAAGGTGAGGAATCAGAAGAGGACAGTCCAGTGGAAGAAGGACGGTTGGAAAGACCTTCTAGACCACGAAGACCCCCAGCCTGGTTGAGTGACTATTTGTGATGATAACATCAGGAGGGCGTGTGGTGACAGCGAACGCACCCGTGTCAGCAAGCGAAGCAGACGCCGCCACGCGGGAATGCGCACGCGGCGAGTTGCGTGACAGACACCGAGGTATCAAGACGTGTGACAAGTGCGTGTGTGTGCGAGTGAACCACGTGGACTGTTTTACATGACTATTTCTTCGCCACAGCTTCATTGAAGCGGGGGGTTTCCCAGCTCCCGAGGGGGCTGGTACTCATTTCTTGTGAAGGTAAGTAAACCTTGCCGGTTTTTCATTATGGGGTTTGAAATTAACATCGAAATAGGACATCATTTTTGACACCATCGGTGGGATTCGAACCCGAACTCATCGGGTAGAATGCGAGCACCCTACCAACTAAGCTATTGACTGATTCTGGACATAAATATGTTTTATTTTGAAATAGACACCGAAGCGGGACATCATTTTTGACACTCTCAATGGAGATCGAACCCTTGCTCTCGGCATGGAATCTTATCTTATCTTAGTTGCAAAATATAAGTTACATTAGAGATTCACATTATATTTATTTTCACAAAACAGACATGTTTAAGTTCGCGCTTAAACATGCCGCATGTAGTCCTACAATATAAAAACCCGAATCTCTGATGAACAAACACCCTGCAACTCCTGCCGACCTTCGCTGAACAGGGGTGACATTGGCAAAGTGAACTTTTTTCTACAGCAATGGGTGGTTAGCCGCAAACCAACCTATAACCAACCTATATAGACAGAATTCATCTGGATGTCGTCTCCTGGTAACCAACCTATATAGACAGAATTCATCTGGATGTCGTCTCCTGGTAGGAAACACTTGCTTGGCTCTTCACCAATTAAAGTAATGGGCCTGGATGTATATCCATCTAGCTCAATTAAGTTTCTTGGGGTCCATCTTGACAACACTCTCTCCATGAGTACGCAAATAAGCTCGACTGTGAGCTCCTGTTTTTTTCACCTGAGGCAGTTGAGATGGGTCAGAAACTGTTTGACATCCGAAGCTGCTAAGATTCTCATTGCGTCCTTTGTTGTGTCGAGACTGGATTATTGCAATGGTCTGTTCTGGGGTCTTCCAAGGTTTCAGCAGTCTAGACTGCAGTCCGTCTTTAATGCTGCAGCCAAATTACTTTTAGGAGGACGAAAAACTGACCATGTCTCTCCTCTGTTGCGGCGCCTTCATTGGCTGCGAGTCCCAGAGAGGATTGAGTACAAAATATGTGTTTCTGTTTTTAATGCCCTCAGAGGAGTTGCCCCATCGTACTTGTGTGAATTGTGCAGAGTCGACCAGATAGGTGGAAAACGATGCACTCTTCGTTCTGCACAGAGTGACGCCGTAAACAGGCTTCAACTGCCTCTTCGACGGAACAGAACTGGTTTCGGAGACAGGGCTTTTAGTTCGGCTGGTCCATCCTGCTGGAATAGTCTACCTCTGGAGTTGAGAACAGAGACCAGTGTTGGCAGTTTCAGGAAGTTGCTTAAGACACATTTGTTTAACAGAAGCTTCAACACATAAAAGCGCCCTTGGGGTGGCTAGTGCCACTAAACGGCGCTGTATACAAATTGTCCAATTATTATTATTATTATTATTATTATTATAAGTCAAGGAACGTATTCTACCAATTGAGCGTTATTAAATATTATATTATTCTACTAATTATGCGTGTCTGCTTGTGGGAATGCATTGAATATGAATCTTAAATGATACATATCCTTGCAGCTTAGATTTAGAGCTATTGACCAGACTCTTCATGAGCTTGATCGTCGCTACAAAGCGCCAATTCTCAAGCAAGATCCAGTTGCTGTAAGGCTGAACAGACCTTTAGTGGCCGGTTATTTTTGTTTAGTTTTTGTTGTTATTTGCTTGTATGGATAGTGCAAAGCAGTACCGGCGTTAGGGTTGGGCGCGATCGGGCGACCGCCCAGGGCGCCAGGAATGAAGGGGCGCCGCAGGCGCCTCTTTATATATTTTAGTAATTTTGAAGTTTTTAGGTCATGAAAACTCGAAAATATTTATTTTTCGTAAACAGTAATAATTGAACCTGTAAAATAATTGTTACATTCGAGATTGTTCTTTCTATGTTATTTGAAAATAACATAACAAATATTTATTCAAAAACTATTGACATAATAAAAAAAATGTTAAGTACGGAAGCTAAACAATGTATAGTTCTGTAATTAAAAAGCAACAAAAAAAAATCCAAAATACAGCACACACGAAAAAAAAGTTAAAATGTAAAAAAACGCATTTTTTTAAATATTTTTTTTGTGGTGGCAATTCTTAAGTTTTATATTTTGTTTAAGCTTTATAATTAAGATAAAAAATTGATAAACATGCTTGATTTTTTTCATCACTGTAACTATTTTGCTAAGACCATAAAGTGTAAGAAACAAAAACGGCAGATTTAGCTTTAAAACACGCCTTAAGCAAGAAGATAGTTGATTTTTATATTTATGCACCTTTTGTATGGAAATCAGTTATTCGTAAATTGTTTTTTTTTTATAAATGTACACGTTTTTTAAATTTTATATTCTTTCCATTTTATTTTTTTTTCAAATTTTATGTTTTAATTGTTTTCTGTGCATATTTTTGTTGATAAATTATTTCTGAATATGTTTTTTTAGTTTTTGATTTCATGGTTTGATCTATGCAATAGTTTTTAATTTTGAAATGTGTTTTTACTTTGTCTTTCCATTTTTTTTTCCATCTTTGTTTTAATTGTTTTCTGTCATTCTAAGTTTTTAAATTTTTGTTGTTTAATTAGTTTTTAATATGTTTTTTTCAATTTTTGATTTCAGGGTTTGTTTAATGTAATAGTTTTTTATTTTTATACGTGTAGTTTTTTTTTTGTTTTTTGAAGTTTTTGTTTCATTTTTGAATGCATGTTTTAAATTATTAAATTCCTTCTATTTTTAGTTTTTTTTATTTCTTATTATCTTTTTTTACATTCCTATTATATTTTTATTTTAAAGTTAATACTTTTCTGTCAAGACATTTGTTTTCGTTTTTGTTTTCTTTTTTAATTTTTCTTTGTTTAATTTTAGATTTCATACATATATTTTATTAAAAAATCCCGCCTGATGGTAGTAGTACGGTAGGTAGTAGATGGTAGTACTAAAACCGGCACTGGTGCAAAGGACTATAAATTATGCCTCTCGGAAACCAGTGTCAAGGATCTTGCGGACCAACGGCTATAAACCACAGTTGCGTGCCATGTGCGTGCCATGTGTGCGGAAGAGGAAGCAACAAGTGCCCGCAACATTTCCAAGGAATTGCATAATGGCAATTCCTATAGACATATCGTGTATTTTTTAAATTTTATTTTATAAATTCTTGTATGTTACTACTCCATGACATGAATTAATGCTAATGATGATTTTATGTTGTATTTTTGTTTCACCAAAATGTATGGATGTTAAATTATTCCATTTTTTAATTAATATACAGATATTTTAAAAAAGATAGATTTGAAAAATGTAATTTGTCATGTATGTTCCTTGACTTACAGGTTGTTATGCGGCTGACCACCCATACTGTAAAAAATGGTTCACTTTGCCAATGTCACCCCTGTTTCAGGGAAAGACGGCAAGAGTTGCAGGGTGTATGTTCATTTGAGATTGGGTTTTTATATTGTAGGTCCACATGCTGCATGTGTTATCGCGAAATTATACATGTCTGCTTGTGAGAATGCATTTAATAATATAAAAAAAAAAATTAAATATATCTTTGCAGCTTAGATAAGATATTTTGAATTTCCCGCTTGTTTTGTTTATCTGTTTCTGGGGGCTATCTTTCATATCCGGAGGCGGTTTTCATAAATTATTCCATTTTTTAATTCATGTAGGGATATTTTGAATTTCCCGCTAGTTTTTTTTTACTGTTTCCGGGGGCTATCTTTCATATCCGGAGGCGGTTTTCACAGGTCCCTCGGTTCTCTCCGTGTCACTAAAACCATAGAGCAGAGTATAGGTTTATAGAGAGCTGAGTTCCTAATATTTCTTTGTATTTCCGGTTTTATCGAGATACTAGCACCACGTAGTGTTAAGAGCATTAACCACGACGTGTGCGTGTACGTGTGTTAGTGCACTTATACACTCGCGCTATGCCATGCTCCTATAATATTATCTCATATTATTATTCCATACCTACTCCCATTTCGTACAAAAAATAAAACAAAAAGTGAATATTTACGTGTTTTATTAATTGGCAGATAAGATACAAGATCAGATACAGAAAATTATTATGTTTTTTTAAAATCTATTGTTGTATCAGAAATATAACATAAAGTATCTAGGAATAGTTTAATTTATTTTGGTACAAAAGTTATTGATTGGCAGGTCAGTGAGGTTGACAACATATCATCTAAAAATAAATTGCACAGAATCTGTACTAGACTTTCTTGCAAAAATTAACCCACTGTATGACGTATGTAAAGCTAGAATCATCTACCGGCTTATGCCGTTTCAATAAAAAATATAATATATCAATTATAAATCAATTTTATTCCACCGCGGTGTGTACCTGCATACTCGTACAATATGGATATAGCCATATAAATACTTAAATGAATAGACATATTTGGTTGATTTATTTGTTCAGCGCCGTTTTGTGTGAATCACACCTCAAGAGCCCTCTGCGAGGTTGGTCTTCTCTGGAAAAAGCGCCAATTACACAATAAAGATCTTTGACTTATAGGTTGGTATAAAGCTGACCACCCATAGTGTATAAAATAATTTACTTTGTCAATGTCACCCCTGTTTCAAGGAAAGTCGTCAAGAGTTGCAGGTTTTATGTTCATTTGAGATTTGGTTCTAAATTGTAAGTACACATTCAGCGTTTTTAAGCGCGAATTAACACGTGTCTGTTTCTGGGCATGCATTTGATATGAGTTTTTAATTTTAATATATCTTTGCAACTTAGATTTTAGAATCTAGAATCTAGATTATTATAGATGGTCATTGAACCCTTTTGTATGCAAACTAGGACTTTGTATGGTGGGTAAACTTTTTTGTTATACATATTTTGAAAACGTAACGACTGATTATTATTGGTATTTATAAAATTTTAAGAATCGCAGCCTTTTATCTTATTTTAACCCTTTGACTACCAAGAAAATTGCTAATACATTTTGTATCGAAATTTTTTACTTTGTATGGCGGCTATACTTCAAAAAAAATAATAATGGCAATATATACGTTATTATTATTCTTTTACATTTGTAGAAGATCATTTTTTTATTAACCCTCTAACTGCCGAGAATTTTTCATTTTATTTTTTCTTTTGTATGGCAACTCCCTAAATCGAGATCATGATGAAGCAATGATTATTATCAATAGATAGCACTATTTTATTAACGAATTCACAGAAAATTTGAGAAAAATCGTTGGAGCCGTTTTTGAGAAAATCGCATTTAAAATTTTCACCTCTTCGGAAGCCATCTTGAATTTTCAAAAAAGAAAAAAATCTTTCCTTCTTAATTGTAGTGACAAACTTGTTCTTTCTATTAAATCTAAAACAATTTTAAATATTTTGAGTTTTAACGGATTTTTGTTATATTTTCGATTTAAAATTTGAGGTCGTGTAAACAGTGCTTTATAATATTTTTTTGAAAATATTTATTTTTTAATTTTGTAAAAATTTATGTTGTCTATAATATTGTAGAACATTATATTTTTGTTAACCCCTTAACTTTCGAGAAAATCTTGATTGTTTGTTTTTTTCATATCGCAGCCCATAGACACAGATTAGCAAGAGTGTTGCCATAAATAATTTATTAAGTTAAAAATTAATTTGTGGCAACTCTGAAAATTTAAAAAAAAATCTTGTAGCCGTTTTTGAGAAAAGTGCAACTTTATGTTTTTTTTGTATGGCAGCCATCTTGAATTTTCAAGTTGGTGTAATGCCATGTTGTTCATACTTAATATATGTCCAAAAAAGTTGATGTAGCCAAAATTTGGCATCTCTAGGTCTTATACTTTGGAAAGTGACACACATACATACACACACACACACACACACACATACAGACGGACGTTTTTGAAAGATAGTGTTTTTTGGCATGTCCTGCACCAGGACAACTCATTTTCGTGAAAACCTCGAAAACAAATTTTCACACCAAATCAATACTTTCTTTATAGCCTTCAGCTATAGCAATAAAGTAAAAATGGTTGAATTATGTCAATTGAGGGAAAGGCGACCGAATTATCAAATTACTTTCCTTATATTGGTATAATAATTGCAATTAACCAACATATGGTTGCTTGCGCATGTACATGAGACGCGGACTCAAAAATTTAATTCATCTTTGCAATTTTCAATCAAAATATCCTTATTTTAAGAATTTTTGGATCTTGGTAAGCAATTATTATAGTAACAATGATTTATTTTGACACTTTTTTCCAAAATCACAACACAACAAAATCACAAAACATTTTTTCACATTTTTCACGGGGGTATAGTCTAGTGGTTGACGCCACAGACTCAATATGCGAAGGTCTTGAGTTCGGTTCCCAGCGGAGAACATAAACAGCGTTTAGCAAATGAATAAAATAACAATACACATGCCATTTTATGAGTAGCGGTCCATATAATCTTCCCAGCGGATTTCTTATAAATTTTCTTAGAAGTGGAAGCGGCAATACACGTACATACATTGGTTCAAGTTGAGACACTTCCTGGACCGCTTTCACCTGAGGCTTCAAATTTTTCTGGTCGAGAAAAACATCCCACCTGCAAAAAACCAATTATGATAAAATATCGTATCCGATGTTTGAAATGAACTTCACCATATAATAATAAGTGTAATATTACCTTCTCTACGAGAAAAACTTGCAGCGATGGAATATAATGTCCTTTTTACTGAATATTTCACGTTTTTAGATCGAGGACAATCTTTTTAACTACGCGTGGAATCTGCTCTGCGGGGAAGTACATGCAAACCACATGGGGCTTCCACACGCTTGCCAACCCATCACAAGTCAAGCGCACAGTGTGTCGTCTAGAACATGCTAGCTGGACAAATTTTTGTCTAATGGACTAATTTTGTCCAGCTAGCATGTTCTAGACGACACACTGTGCGCTTGGGTTGTAGCCAAGCGCACAGTGTGTCGTCTAGAACATGCTAGCTGGACAAAATTAGTCCATTAGACAAAAATTTGTCCAGCTAGAATGTTCTAGACGACACACTGTGCGCTTGACTTGTGATGGGGCTTCCACACGCTTGCCAACCCATCTCAAGTCAAGCGCACAGTGTGTCGTCTAGAACATGCTAGCTGGAATTTTTTTTGTCTAATTGACTAATTTTGTCCAGCTAGCATGTTCTAGACGACACACTGTGCGCTTGGCTACAAACCAAGTGAAAAAAAATCGCAAAATAGTTACAGTAATGAAAAAAATCAAGCATGTTTATTAATTTTTTTTGTATAACTTAAGAATTGCCACCACAAAAAAAAATTTCAAAAAACGCGTTTTTTTTTACATTTTTAGCTTTTTTTTCGTGTGTGCTGTTTTTTGGATTTTTTTTTTTGCTTTTAACTTACAGAACTATACATTGTTTAGGTTTAATACTCAAAAATTTTTCAATAATGTCAATAGTTTTTGAGTAAATAAGGAAAAACTGAAACTACTAAATGAATTAAATTTTATATTTACAATAAACCCAAAAAACGAAAAAACGCTTTTTAAGCTGCTTTTTTTTAAAAAGCGTAAGCGTTTTTTCGTTTTTTTTACTAAGCCGTTTTTTCCATCTCTAAGTATGAGGCATTGACTAGAACCGCAAGTCGAACTGAAACAGCTTGAGGGCTGCTGTCTTACAGCATGTTTCCCATAATGTATGGATTTTTTAAATTAAAGGAGAATAATTAATATATTTTCATTTATTCCACAGAGTAAGGAAGTCTAGAGGAGACATGTGAAACTCAGTAGGAGAGAGAGTGATGCAACATTTTCCAATAAACCGGCCGTGTGTATAGACAGATAAGGCTTAAAATGAACGTGGTGGTCACAGATTTACACCACAATACTGTGATCTACATAACTTGGCGTTTGTCAGTAGGTAGGTTAAAATTTTTCATACAAAAATTCCTTCCAATGTTAAAGGCCCAGTTTAGACACACGAAAATTTTTTGAAAAAGTTTCGATAGTGACGTCAGACAGCGATGTTTAGCGGCAACTATCGGTTTTCCGTCTCCACACACATTTGAACAAAATATTTTTTGAATAAAACAGAATCTTTTTCTTCTAATGGCATTTAGCTGTTACGGTTTATTCAAACATCGAATGGGATTAAATTAATAATGTAGGAATTAAATTATTTTACGTGTTAAGTTTAACAATGCGTCGGTAAAAAAAAGAATCATACAGATAATTTAAAATTCATCGTGGTGTTGTACAAACTGGCTAAATATTCCAATGTTAGTTGTGAAAATTAATAATTTAAAATATATAACGGGTTCTTAACCTAAAAAATATTTTTATGAAACAGAATGCAATATTGCAATTGTGTCATTAATATTGCATTGGTATTTTATATTGTGTTCACATTATATTGTGTCATTGTTTTTGGCGCTTATTTGCCGAGACCAACATTAAATTTAAAACTTCCCTTACGACTGAAATTATTTACGACTTATAAAAATAATTGATTAACATGTTTCTTCCGTGAAAAGTTTCACGGAATCATTTCATAATTAAAACGTTGCAATGGAAAAAACACCGTTGTGAAATAAAATTGTTTTTAATCTAAAAGTAAGAACAAACTCAATTTAATTATTACCTACTTCCTTTTTCTTTTCAAGGGGTTAACAATTATTTTATATTTTCCAAATTGTTTTTAGTTTTCACAGAAAATAAAGGTTTTCGAGTTTTAAATTAACAAAAACATAATACCTACCTACCAAAATTGTCGAGTCCATAGCATTATTGTCTTTGACTTTTCAGACATTTTAACTCCGAAGTGGAAATGTCTGACAACTCAGTCTGACCAACATTACGAAATAAGCGGGTCATGCGGCATTTTTTAAAAATCATCATAATATCAAAATTGCCAGCAACTGTCACTGCGGAGCGGCCATCTTGCTTGACGTCACTATCGAAACTTTTTCAAAAAAATTTCGTGTGTCTAAACTGAGCCTTACGAAATAAGCGGGTCATGCGGCATTTTTTAAAAATCATCATAATATCAAAATTGCCAGCATCTGTCACTGCGGAGCGGCCATCTTGCTTGACGTCACTATCGAAACTTTTTCAAAAAAATTTCGTGTGTCTAAACTGAGCCAAAGGGCTGAAATCATAGGCTGAAATAAAGTATTTTGTATTCTCAGAAAAATGTAAACCATTATTTTTGAAGTAAATAAAAAAAATACGCTTTTTCATTTATTTTCAGCCTTTATTTACAAATTTTCCCTCTGAAATCATCGTGATTTTTTTTTCCTTTTGAATATTTTTTATTGCCATTAGCTACAAAAGTAAATCCCCAGCTGATTGATATTTGGGTCAGTTGGTCAGCCTGCCATTAATGTCATCTTATTTTCTGATCAGGTGGTTTTTGTTATTGTTATTATTTACCAAAAAAAACGATGGATACGATCACATTTGGAGCGCAGAGGTATTTTAATAAAATAACAAACCTATTTCGCATTCTATAAAGAAAGTAAAATAATTCAAAAAACATGTTGCAGGTTGATCCATTTGGATTTCAAAGGAGCTCCGCCCAAAATATCGTATTTGGAGAAGGTTTGTTTATGTATTTTTATTCTATGTAAATATTATCCATCAAAAAATACGTGTAAAATGTGAAAAATAAACGGAAATGTTTAAATTTAATATCAAATATTAAAACGGAAACGTTTTTAATTGAGTGCTCGTATTTTTATTAAATCTAACTAATACGCAGATTCTGTGTAATTACTTAAATAGGAACTAAGATCACCATCATTTGGAGATTCCTGTTAGGTAAAAGATATTTATAATATTGTTTATTGATAAAGAAGTGCGTATAAATATGTATTTTTATAATAATGTGGCATAGGCTGACATTTTGACGAGGATAACAAAACAAATATTTTTTATTTTTAAGTCAGTAGGTACACATGCAGCATTTGCAAGCGCGAACTGACACGTGTCTGTTTGTGGGCATGCATGTATTTTAAATGTTTGTAACTTAGATTATAGACTCCACGACAATGGACACTTGGTTCTTGCTACAGAAAGCGCCAATGGACATGAATTGACGTAGACAAATTGTGACGTCCCACAACTGGATTGCTAGGGATAAGGCAAACATTTTTTTTGTTATTGATTGCTAATGACTAGTCCTAAACAAGTGTGACGTTTGCCTGCCGAGAAAAGAGTTATAAATTCAAATTATTCCATTCCCCAGACTCAGTTTCTGGAAGGATCTTTGGTAATTAATCTTGAGTAACAGCAAAGGGTTCAGGATAGAGCAAATTTTGATAATTAAATAAGAAAAAATCCTGCTCTGCCGGATATTGAACTCACGCCTTTTGCTTACAAGCCTTGTAGCGTTAACCACTAGATTACGGACTGTTTACTAGATTACAGACCAGACCAAATCAAAGAATTAAAGGCCCGCGGCACCAACATTTCAGATTAAATGCCATATTTTCTTTTGGTGCTTGCATACTTCTTCCATTTCATACAGAATCATCTCCTTTTTTTCACACAAGTTCTCTTTCTAATGACTCTACTTCACGAATTTTGTACATCCAAACTTTTTTGGTCTTTTTCTACCACAACATCCGTCTATTCTTGTAACATATTATACTTTCTTTGATTTCTATTTAATAAAAACTGCTGTGATTTATTTTGCACAATTTATTTCACATTCAGTTCCAATACAGAGTCACTTTACACTTGCACAATACTATGGTCGGTTGATTTCTGAAGCTACAGAGAGTTTTGGTCTTTATTTTATAGGAAGAATGAAGATCATTGTAGAAACATGGAGAATCACTACTTGCTAGATTTTGCCAGAAGCAATCTAGAACAAAGACAAACTCTTATAAGTACCTTAAGATCTATTTGTTTGCGGAGAGACTTCACAGACTTTATTAATAACTCACGTTGAGAAACACAATTACGCATATTCGTAACAATTTTATCATGTCTTACCCTTGCTTACTACATTAACCTACCACTTCTCCGGAATAGGGTAATTGCAGTGGTAGGAAAAACGGTTGAAAATACTATGGTTGTGTAGAGTACATTTCAAGGATCACAACCATATATTTTTTAAGTAGTAAAAATAAAGGTATCATTGATAATTTTCAAAAATAAAATGCGGAGAATTTGAGCCCCGCCAAAAATGCAGCGCGGCCAGCTAGTGACGTTTGACGTCAAAAGTCGTTAGCAAACTGACTACCTGGGTCCGCCGATACCTGCACTCTGAAGATAATTATCCTACTGTCATTAATAAATTATCTAATCTAAGCTGCAAGGATATATATCATTTAAGATTTACATTAAATGCATTCCCACAAGCAGACATGTATAATTTCGCGCTAACACATGCCGCATGTGGACCTACAGTATAAAAAACCCAATCTCAAATGAACATAAGCCCTGCAACTCTTGCTGACCTTCCCTAAAACAGGGGTGACATTGGCAAAGTGAACCATTTGTTACAGTATGGGTGGTCAGCCTCATACCAACCTATAAGTCAAGGAATACAAGCAATTAATTACATTTGATAAATAAACACTAAACAATTAAACGGTTAAAATTAAAACCTACCAAACATATTCTAGAAAAAAGTAAAAAATATTTTTTAAAAGCCTCAGCCTTAAGCGCCAGCATTACAGATGAACCGCTATTTCTTTCGGTCCTTGCATACTTCTTTCATTTCATCCAGAGTCATAACCTTTTTCATACACTCATGTTATGATTTCAGTTGTTTCCGTGTCTGCGAGACTGGGGCGCCACGGGGCTGCTGCTGGAGTGGGAGGACACGTTCCCGTACACGCGGGAGCTGCGCCCCCTGGGGGGACTGTCGGAGAGCGCCTCCGCCCTGCAGGCGCCCTACACCCTGGAGGAGGCGCACTACATCCTGGACATGGCGAGCCAGTGCCAGCTTACTGTGGTGAGAATGGAGCTACAAGATCAGCAGCACAGCAGGCTTCTTCTCCGTCTTCCTGTGCCTTTTTTATGAAGATTTGACCTGTCCGTAGTCTAGTGGTAGCGCTTTGGACTCAATTCAGACTCCCGGCGGAGCCATTTATATTTTCAAATATGCTCTTCGCTGGATTGAAAAATTCATATACCTTTACCAAAGACTGGTCACCAAAAGTCCACCTTGCCTTACAGTAACTGGGTCTTGGTTTTTATAGCAAGGACCGGTCCTTAGTTCAGTGGTAGCACTTCGGACTCTGAATGGAAGGTTGTGGGTTCGAATCCCGGCGGAGCACAAAAAATAAACCATTTATATTTTCAAATTTGCTCTTCGCTGGGTTGAAAAATTCATACACCTTTATCAAAGTCCGGTCATCAAAAGGTTCATCCAGCCTTACAGCAACTGTGTCTTGCTTGAGAATTGGCGCTTTGTAGCGACGACGACCAAGCTCGTAAAAAGGTCGAAAGCTCAATTGATAGAATACTTGCATTCCATGCCGAGAGCAAGGGTTCGATCTCAAGGCTTACTCAGCCTTTACAAGAACTGAGAACCAGCCCTCCCGGGAGCTGGGAAAACCCCCACTTCAACTGAAAGTGGTTGGTGTGAGGCCAGCCCCCTTACCTGTAAAATTAAATAGGTCCCGAATCGCCACATGCGACCTCTCGGGGATAACGCAGGCAAGAAGACCATGCTCACAGAGGGAACTTGAGGTGTGATTTACACAAAAACAGCGGTTACCAAATAAATCATCGTAATATATTTATTATTTTTATTATTAATCTTGTATTGAGATTTACTGGGTCTGGGGGATAAAACCTGAGGAGCCTCACAGACGCCAGAGGGTTTGGGTTCGATCTTCACCAAGGGCGTGAATGATTTCCCATTTTGGTGTTTATTTCAACCAAAAATAAAAATACACAGAAAGTCTACTCGGTCTTCACAAGAAGGAAAAACCAGTCCCCTTGAGAACTGGTAAAACCTCAAATCAAGTGGAGTGGCTGGTGTATGGCTGATCACCTTTTGTTTAAAATTAAATAAGCTCCACCGGCCATATGCCACACCTTTGGGTAGAAGTTATACCTGACAAACCTGACCGGTTTTGGTAAGATTTAAAAATGTATAATAAAAAGTAAAATAAAATCATAACATTTTCTTTATTAACAGTTCGGGGGCTGCCCTTTCCTGTGAAAATGAATAGTTTATGTATAATTAATGCATTTTCTGTGATTCCAGATCCCGCTGGTGCAGACGCTGGGCCACATGGAGTTTGTGTTGAAGCACCCGGAGTGGTCGGGTCTGCGCGAGGTGGAGCAGTTCCCCAGCTCCATGTGTCCCTCCCAGCCTGACTCCCTGCCCCTGGTGCGCTCCATGCTGCGGCAGGTGCTGGCCCTGCACCGTCCTGCGCAGCTGCACTACCTGCACATCGGCGCTGACGAGGTAACTATATAACGAGGTGGAGCAGTTCCCCAGCTTCATGTGTCCCTCGCAGCCTGACTCCCTGCCCCTCGTGCGCTCCATGCTGCGGCAGGTGCTGGCCCTGCACCGTCCTGCGCAGCTACACTACCTGCACATCGGTACTGACGAGGTAACTATAAAACGAGGTGGAGCAGTTCCCCAGCTCCATGTGTCCCTTGCAGCCTGACTCCCTGCCCCTGGTGCGCTACATGCTGCGGCAGGTGCTGGCCCTGCACCGGCCTGCGCAGCTGCACTACCTGCACATCGGCGCTGACAAGGTAACTATATAATGAGGTGGAGCAGTTCCCCAGCTCCATGTGTCCCTCGCAGCCTGACTCCCTGCCCCTGGTACGCTCCATGCTGCGGCAGGTGCTGGCCCTGCACTGGCCTGCGCAGCTGCACTACCTGCACATTGGCGCTGACGAGGTAACTTTATTAAGTTATCAATCATTATTATGAGGTGGAGCAGTTCCCCGGCTGCCTGTGTCCGTGCCAGCCCGACTCCCTGCTCCTGGTCAAGACAGGAGATCTGAGAACAAGAAAAGTAATGACGCGTAATTGTGTTGTTGTGTTGCAGGTGTGGCACATGGGCCTGTGCCCCAGCTGCGCGCGGCGCGCCCAGGAGAGCCGGCACGGCAAGGCCACGCTCTTCCTGGAGCACGTCACGGCTGTGGCGCGCTTCCTCAAGGAGACGCATCCCCACATCAAGGTCATCATGTGGGACGACATGCTGCGCAACATCCACACGGACGTGCTGCAAGGTGACACTCCCTGCATGCTACGGCTGACTGAAATCAATGCTTATAGTACACTGATGATTTGGCATCCTGCCATTTTGTGATCCCTGTCCCTCCGAGGGCGCTTTGCGTGCTAGTGTAGCAAAGTTGTAGGTCTTGAGTACTGATTTGAATAGACTCAAAAATGATACAAACTTGAATTTAGAACTTTTTTCTCATCGGGCAATTAACACATCTCTATGGGAATACGATACTTAGAAACCAATAACAAAATACTCAGTTGCCTTTTCCTAAGCAACCCGACTGTGATTTTTATTATTTAATGGCCCTACAGCCATGTCTCTCCTTGGCCTCCGTTATCCTCAGCTCCACCGGTCTCTATCCTCGGCTCCTATTCTCCAGCTTGGCACCTGCAGTAACAGCACTGCACCCCCCCTCACGATTGTGTGGAGCCCATTACTCTATGGATGTAGAGCCTTGGTCACATTGGTTGTACCCTGTTCCTGTTACCGTAGCCTGCCCCCGTTCCACTAGAGGTCGCCGGTATCTCCGCAGATGCGTCTTCACTGTTTTTTGTTCTCGCATATCTCTTTCATCTCTTCTGCATTCATCAGTTTCTTCATACATCCTCTTCTCTTATTCTCACTCTCTAGGTTCCATTATTTCGCAATCTCACCTATTTGGTCTATATCCATTCCTCCCTCGGTCTTCCCCTTCCATGCTTTTCTCTGTACACTTTATTCCTTAGTTGTTCATCATCCATTCTTTCAAGGTACCCGAATAATACTATAAAGTATTGAATAATAGCCAATTTTTCTTGGCATCTCCAATGAAGTAAACACTAAGGGCCGGTCTTATAAACGAGAGACCTTCTTTCTAGACTTTCTTCGTCAATCTTTTCTCATTCATTCTCTCCATATGTCCAAACCATCTAAGCATATTTCTTTTAATCTTTACTTACTTTCTCTTGCACCACATTCTTCTCTTACAAAATCATTCCTCACCCATCACTCTGTCTTTTTCCAATCATACTTCTCAGGTAGTCCATTTCCACTGTATGGACTTTACTAATCTCATTTTCACTCATCGTACAGGCTTCACTTCCAGTCAAACATTTTTTTAAAGATTCTGGTTCTTGGCGATGCTAGCGGTAGCACCCAGTACTCACCTGCTTTTCATTATTCTTCTTTCAAATTCACCGGTCATTCTTCCATCTTTTTCAAACTTGCTTCCCAGTTATACAAACTCATTTACCACATCAACATTCATTCCATTAATTGTAAATTCATAATTCATATTTTCATCATCTCTTTCAAAAATCAATGTGTAAAGCTTTTTTAGCCAACTGCTAGTTTTCAGAGCATTCATGAACATACGTCACCCGTTTGCTGTGAGAGACAAAACATAACCTACAGTTGCTTATGGCAAATACGAAAACAACTAATACAGCCCAATTTTAATGAATTCTCCATCACTGTCGGAAGAAATTCTCTTCAACAGGACAGAGCGTAGAAGTCCAACGCAACGCAACTCACAACTAAGCTACACATATAGTGTAACTTCTTGCTTCTCTCTTCTCTCGTTATCCCCGAAGGGGTCGCATGTGGCGAGTTGAGCCTATTTATTTTTACAGGTAAGGGGGCCGGCCTTACGCCAACCACTTCAGTTGAAGTGGAGGTTTCCCAGCTCGAGAGAGTGCTGGTACTCATTTCTTGTGAAGGCTGAGTAAACCTTGCCGGTATTTTATTTTGGGGTTTGAAATAAACACCGAAACGGGAAATCATTTCTGACACCCTCGGTGGGATTCGAACCCGAGCTTTCGGCATGGAATGCAAGCACTCTACCACCTGAGCTATCGACCGGACTATGACACGCAAAACTCACCACAAAGAAACAATGCTTTTGAGAGCTGACCTAACCTCAAACCTTAACTAACTGGTATCAGGCCGGTATCTGCGATTAATCGATGGGTCGGCTGTCGGTAACTTTTTACGGAAATAAAACTAACGGATCGTTATAAGACGAAAAATGTGATTTTTGTATTATATTTCAGTTAATTTGGTACGACATTGAACTAACGGATGTTTATAAGACCGGTCCTTACTCTGAGCTATCTTTAAGTAGCTGTAAACATATGAAGGTGTGATGGTTCCAGAGTATGAGATGGGCTCGCTGGTGGAGCCCATGGTGTGGCACTACTTCTCCAGGGAGCAGTTCCAGCTGGGCGCTCCTCTCTGGGAGAAGTACAGCAACATCTTCCCCAGACTGTGGATAGGATCTGCGTTTAAAGGCGCAACTGGCAGTTGTCAGGTATTGTAACTAATCTAATCTAATCTAATCTAAGTTGCAAAGATATGTAACATTGAGGATTTGCATTATATGCATTTTCACAAGCAGACACGTATAAGTTCCCGCTTTAACATGCCGCATATGGACTTACAATATAAAAACCCGAATCTCAAATGAACATACACTCTGTAACTCTTGCCGACTTTCCCTGAAATAGAGTAATGTGAATTTGGTAAAATGAACCATTTGTGTACAGTAAGTCAGCCTCATACCACTCTATAAGTCAAGAAACGAAAATTAAGCAAATTTACATTATAAATGCATATATGTCGGTGTTATGGCCGCGAGGATCAAGTCAGGTTATTTGGAACCGGATAATGTCGGTTCGAATCCTGCGACGATAACTTCGACCCTGGTTCAACAGATGCCGTTGCATGCACACAAGCTTCTGCTTTCGCATGAAGACAACTGGCCAGGCAAAATAGGTTGGTGGGTTGCATTCCTTTCCACAAATCTATTAAAAAAAAAAAAAAGATATGTAAAATATAACCAATACTAAAATATTTGTTCACCTTTTTACTAGCAGTGTGACGCCATAATTTTGTTATCTTTGGAATTGGCTTTGAGTCCTTTGATGTGATGTTGTGTTGCAGGTGTTGCCAGTGATAAAGCACCATGTGAGCAACCACGAGGCCTGGCTGAACGAGATAGAGCAGCACGGCAGCAAGATGCAGAGGATCATGGGGATCGCCATCACTGGCTGGTCCAGGTAACATCCGTAATCCAAAGTACAAGTCGCAGAGGGATGTTAACATTTAAAGCTCATAGCAAATGCATGCCCACAAACAAACACGTGTAGTTCGCGCTAACAAATGCTGAATGTGTACTTACAAATAAAATCCAAACCTCAAATGAACATAAGCCCTGCAACTCTTATATAAGCTCTGCAACTACAACTACAACTTTTGCCGACCTTCCCTGACACAGGGGTGACATTGGCAAAGTGAACCATTTTTTACAGTATCGGTGGTCAGCCTCATACCAACCTATAAGTCAAGGAATTACAGAGGTTTATTGACATTTAAGTTTCATATTTGATGCCTACCCACGAGCAGATACTTGTTGGCGTTTAATAATAATAATAGGATGATTTATTTGATGAGCACTGTTTTTGTGTGAATCACACCTCAAGATCCCTCTGCAAGCTTAGTGGTCAGTGTAGAAAGCACCAATTCTCAAGCAAGACCCAGTTGCTGTAAGGCTGGTTGGACCTTTGATTAATTGTCTTCGGTTAAGGTTTAAGAATTTTTCAACCCTGCGAAGAGCATGTTTGAAAATACCCATAAACGGTATATTTTTGTGTTCCGACTGGATTCGAACCCAGAACCTTCCATTTACGAGTCCGAAGCGTTACCACAGACCGGTCAACAGGTTTCCACATATCGTACGTTTAATAATAAAGAGACATAACTCGAAAATTGGGAAAATCGAGATTTTGTAATAAAATGCAAGAACAATGCGAGAAGAATAGGTAGAATGCGACAGCCGTTCAATTTGGACGAATATGACCGAGATAAAACATCGGCCGTCTTTTTCATCCCATACAAGTTGTACTGGATGTCTGAACTTCAAACGTGATTTCCCAACATTCATGTTTTTTGAGTTAATGCTCTTTATTATTAAGCGTGCGATATATGTGTAAAAACAAAATAAAAACTTATTTTCTTCTGATTAACAAGGGATTATCAATGTTCCTTTATGAAAAGAAATAATGTAAGCTGAAAGAAGATGTGAAAGTTAAGGTACAAAAGAATGTGGTGAGATGGTTTGGGTATGTAGAAAGAATGAATGATGATAGACTGACAAAGTATATATACAGAGGAAGTGTGAAAGGAAAAAGAGGTAAGGGAAGGCCGAGAAAAGAATGGAGTGATCAGATTGAGGAGATTGTGAAAGAATTGGATATACAAAATTAGTGTACACAATCAGCATTTGTAAGCGCGAACTACACGTGTTTGTTTGTGGGCATACATCTGAGAGCTTTGAATAAATACATCCTTGCAACTTAGATTATAGATTATAGTGTAAAAGAAGAAATTGTATAATAAAGGTGATGGATATGAATGGATTGAAAGAGGTATGTAAGGTTAGGAAGAAATGGAAGCAGCTCTGCAGAGGCTCTAGCCACTCTTAGCAAAATGGCGACAGAGTTGCAGTTACAGTTAAAGTTACCATATCGCTCCCCCAGTTCTTGTTTATCGTATACGCCAATCTTGTCAAAAATGACTTTTTCATGCAGTTGTCTTAAGAATTAAATTCTACACAATCTGAGCAAAGAAAAACCGTAAAACTCGATAATGTGAGAGTTCTTTTAAATATTTTTTAAATAAATTTCTTGTTTTCATAAGACAAATTGGTCCAGTACACATGCAAACATTGCTCATGTAAATTTTTCTCAATGGCGTATACGATACTAGACATACTAAACATACTAGATTTTTTTTTTTTTTTTTTTTTTTTTTAAGGTATCCTGTGCAGGAGGCTCCCCAATTCTTGAGAGTCTTGGGGGTCTATGTCACCCTGGAAGGGTGCCGTAGAGGTGTTGCTTGAGTTCTTGGTTCTGTCGTGAGGCGCTGCAAGGAAGTGGTGATTGATGTTGGTTTTGAATAAAACTGGATTAAATTGGGAAGAGAACACAGATACTGGTAGACCATTCCATAAACGGGCAGTTTGGCAAAGGAATGAGTCATGAAAACGCCAAGTTCTCATAGTTTTGAGATCGACTGCAAAGGGATGAATGAGAGTCGTACTACGAGTTTCCCTTTCTGAAATGAGAGGGGGAGGGATTAATGAATGGAGCTCATTAGAACAAGCTCCGTGGTAATATCGATAAAAAAGACTGAGCATTTCAACCTTTCTTCTGTGCTGGAGCGGCTTCAGATCGGATGTCAGAGAAGGATCATTGATCAACCTCTCTGCCCTCCTTTGCACAGAATCAAGTTGGTCACTCAACTTCTTGGACATACCACACCAGAGATGGCTGCCATATTCGATAATGGGGCGGATTTGGGATTTATACAGAGCCAATAATTGGGCTGAAGTAAAAAACCTACGGGCTCTGTATAATATGCCGAGTCGCCGGAAAGCGGAAGTTGTGCGATTGCCGCCTTTTCTTGTTTTATTTGTTCACTAGCGCCGTAAGGAGGTAAAAGAGGTTAATAATTGTTTGTTGTGTGTTGGCAGATACGACCACTATGCCACGCTGTGCGAGCTGCTGCCCCTGGGCCTGCCCAGCCTGGTGGCGTGCCTGCGCGTGTGGCTGGGGGGGCGCGCGCCCGCCTCCGCCTGCCTGGCCCTCACGCAGGACGCGGAGCTGCCGGGGGCGCAGCTGGCCAGGGGAGTCACTGCCTTCCTCAGCCTTAGGGAGAGGTACCGCACCATCGCCTACGGAGACCAGTAAGACAAACATCCTCCAGTAATAATAATAATATTAGGCTGATTTATTTGGTGAGCGCTGTTTTTGTGTGTATCACACCTCAAGAGCCCTCTGCGAGCTTGGTCGTCGCTGTAGAAAGTGCCAATTCTCAAGCAACACCCAGTTGCTGTAAGGCTGGATGGACCTTTTGATGACCGGTCTTTGGTAAAGGTTTATGAATTTTTCAACCCAGCGAAGAGCAAATTTGAAAATATAAATGGTATATTTTTTGTGCTCTGCCAGGATTCGAACCCACAACCTTCCATTTACGAGACCGAAGTGTTACCACTGGACTACGAACCGGTCTATCCTTTGTGAGCTTGGTCCACAAAGCTCTAGTTCCTACAAAGCTACACCTTAATACCTCGCTGATTTAATCAAGCCGTGCGCTATCGGTAAAAAGCCTCACACTGCAGCAGAAACCGGAGCCAAAACACGGATTGAAGAACCGGTAAGAAGAGTAAAAACAATGTTTAGAAAGCGTGCATTTATGATGATGTTAATAGGTACAAGTTGGGATTGAACAAGTACTTTATTAATCAGATTTCTCTCTTCTTTCTTTCTTCTTCATTGTATAATTTTTAAAAAATAATTCATACTTTTTAATGCATGTATTTTGTTATTATTTTGTTGGATATGTAGAATCTAATCTAATCTAATCTAATCTAAGTTGCAAAGATATGTTACATTGGAGATTCACATTACATGCATTCTCACAACCAGACACGTACAAGTTCGCGCTTGCACATGCCTCATGTGAACCTACAACATAAAAACCAAATCTCAAATGGACATACACCCTGCAACTCTTGCCGTCCTTCCCTGAGACAGGGGTGACATTGGCAAAGTGAACCATTTTTACAGCATGGGTGGTCAGCCGCATACCAACCTATAAGTCAAGGAACACACACACACGACAAATTACATTTATTATATTTAGAAAATATGCAATTATTTTTCAAATCTATTGTAAAAGGAACTACACCTTGTAGTACATAAAGAAATAAATTTAAATTAAGCATTATTTTGTGTGTTCCAGAGTCCAGACGTGGCTGAACCAGTGGCAGGTACAGAGCAGGTACACCAACCCAATGCAGATACAGAGTCTAGCGCCTGCCTTCAACGAGTAAGCATACACTTCATACATTATTATCATTATTGTGTGGCTGAACCAGTGGCAGGTACAGAGCAGGTACACCAACCCAATGCAGATACAGAGTCTAGCGCCTGCCTTCAACGAGTAAGCATACACTTCATACATTATTATCATTATTGTGTGGCTGAACCAGTGGCAGGTACACCAACCCAATGCAGATACAGAGTCTAGCGCCTGCCTTCAACGAGTAAGCATACACTTCATACATTATTATCATTATTGTGTGGCTGAACCAGTGGCAGGTACAGAGCAGGTACACCAACCCAATGCAGATACAGAGTCTAGCGCCTGCCTTCAACGAGTAAGCATACACTTCATACATTATTATCATTATTGTGTGGCTGAACCAGTGGCAGGTACACCAACCCAATGCAGATACAGAGTCTAGCGCCTGCCTTCAACGAGTAAGCATACACTTCATACATTATTATCATTATTGTGTGGCTGAACCAGTGGCAGGTACAGAGCAGGTACACCAACCCAATGCAGATACAGAGTCTAGCGCCTGCCTTCAACGAGTAAGCATACACTTCATACATTATTATCATTATTGTGTGGCTGAACCAGTGGCAGGTACAGAGCAGGTACACCAACCCAATGCAGATACAGAGTCTAGCGCCTGCCTTCAACGAGTAAGCATACACTTCATACATTATTATCATTATTGTGTGGCTGAACCAGTGGCAGGTACACCAACCCAATGCAGATACAGAGTCTAGCGCCTGCCTTCAACGAGTAAGCATACACTTCATACATTATTATCATTATTGTGTAGCTGAACCAGTGGCAGGTACAGAGCAGGTACACCAACCCAATGCAGATACAGAGTCTAGCGCCTGCCTTCAACGAGTAAGCATACCCTTCATACATTATTATCATTATTGTGTAGCTGAACCAGTGGCAGGTACAGAGCAGGTACACCAACCCAATGCAGATACAGAGTCTAGCGCCTGCCTTCAACGAGTAAGCATACCCTTCATACATTATTATCATTATTGTGTAGCTGAACCAGTGGCAGGTACAGAGCAGGTACACCAACCCAATGCAGATACAGAGTCTAGCGCCTGCCTTCAACGAGTAAGCATACACTTCATACATTATTATCATTATTGTGTGGCTGAACCAGTGGCAGGTACAGAGCAGGTACACCAACCCAATGCAGATACAGAGTCTAGCGCCTGCCTTCAACGAGTAAGCATACACTTCATACATTATTATCATTATTGTGTGGCTGAACCAGTGGCAGGTACACCAACCCAATGCAGATACAGAGTCTAGCGCCTGCCTTCAACGAGTAAGCATACACTTCATACATTATTATCATTATTGTGTGGCTGAACCAGTGGCAGGTACAGAGCAGGTACACCAACCCAATGCAGATACAGAGTCTAGCGCCTGCCTTCAACGAGTAAGCATACACTTCATACATTATTATCATTATTGTGTGGCTGAACCAGTGGCAGGTACAGAGCAGGTACACCAACCCAATGCAGATACAGAGTCTAGCGCCTGCCTTCAACGAGTAAGCATACACTTCATACATTATTATCATTAATTTCATTGTGGCTTAACATCAAATGACGATGCGGTCATTTGTGGTTCTGAGAGATGGTCCCATAAACCTGTCACTTGTAGTTAAATTTGACTCGCGTGTTCTAAAAGTTAAGGGGGATTTGAGACCCAAACAACTTTGGCTGTTCAAAAAAATAAATATACGGTTGTCTTTATATATATTTAAAAACAATGAAAATATTTTTTTTATTTTTTTTTTCCTTCAAGTCAGCTGGAAATATGCAAAAAACCAATTTAAAAAGGCTCATTTTCCAAGGCGACTCACGTTTCTTTTCTTAATATTTCAAAACCAAATATACAATTTAATGATAGAGTATGTATTCAGCTAAATTACCACGACTTCCGAAAATTCATTACTTACTTAGTTACTGAGTTATTAATTTTTTTGAAAACGTATTTACGTAAGTTTTTTTCGTACGCGTTTTAAGTTCCTCCGAGTAATTTTCCGCAAACATCACATCGCGATTAAATGAAAGAAGTGTTTTTAATTATTTTCGTAAAAGTTTCATTTCTTTAACTTAAACACCTAATTTTTAAATAATTATTGTAATTCTCTATTTGTTTATTGTTTTATTTGTTACACAGATGGCGCTGGTGTCCCCAATTGCGATATTTTGGCCAACAGTGAGGATAAAACAGTTTACTTCATGTCCGACCAATGGGCTCATGTATAAATACATCAGCTGTATATGTATAAAAATTCCGAGCCATGTCGTATAGACTATAGACACTGCAACTATATAACTATACGAGGCATGGACACAGTCGGCCATATGCAAAAATACTCAACAAACGTTTGACTATTTTGATCATATCATCAAAGGGTCAAAAACGAGTTGCGGACATAATATAAAATTTGAATGGGAATGGAAAAAAGGCGATTTTGTTTTATTTTTTAATTACATCGCCACTTAATGCTTTTTGCAGTTTTTTTTTGTATTTCGATACGCTTTTCATTTACTTTACTCTGATAATTTTAGAATTCAGTAGAGATCACCAGTTTTTATGAAAAAGCTGAAAATCATTAGGGGACACACGCACAAGACAAAAGGTACAGATTTCGACGGCGATACCCTTATATTAGGTTTCCAAGCTCCCAATGGGCCTGAATGGAAGGTTGTGAGTTCGAATCCCGGCGGAGCACAAAAAATATTCCATTTATATTTTCAAATTTGCTCTTCGCTGGGTTGAAAAATTCATACACCTTTACCAATGACCGGTCACCTAAGGTCCATCCAGCTTTACAGCAACTGGGTCTTGCTTGACAACTGGCGCTTTGTAGCGACGACGACCAAGCTCGTAAAATGGTCGATCGCTCAATTGGTAGAATGCTTGCATTCCATGCCAAGAGCAAGGGTTCGATCAGCCTTGACAAGAAATGAGAACCAGCCCCCTCGGGAGCTGAAAAACCCCCACTTCAACTGAAGTGGTTGGTGTAAATCTGGCCCCCTTACCTGTAAAAATAAAAAGGTTCGGAATCGCCACATGGGACAACGCAGGCAAGAAGTTACACAATATGTGTAGCTTAGTTTCGTTCTGTGCTCCACCGAAAATTGAACTTATGACCTTCCGATTATGAGTTGGAAGCGTAACCACTAGACTACAGACCGATCTTTTGCACGCATTTGAAAAAAAATTACGAATTCTAAGATTATAATATTATCAATGAATATTATAAATAAAAATGGAATTCAAGTTTTTACCCGAAGAAATAAGAAATATTATTATGTATTATTGTATAACAAGTAGGTACGTACCTACCTTTTGTAGTATTTTGGCATCCAGTTCGTGTGTCTCCATACTATAATATTATTTGTGATGCAGGTGTTCAACTATTTAAGTAGGGCTGTCAAAAATATATTGTCTTCATGCGTAAAATTAATTTAAAAATATTTTTTCGTTACTGTGGCTTAGCTTAAAATCTATAATATATAAAGCCCTATTGCCATTTAAGTGCGGCACAAATTAAATGCATAACCTCACATGTTGTACAATAATAGTAAAAAATATAATATTAGGATGATTTATTCGATGAGCGCTGTTTTTGTGTGAATCACACCCTCCCTCCCTCGAGCCCTCTGCGAGCTTGGTCGTCGCTGTAGAAAGCTCCAATTCTCATGCAAGACCCAGTTGTTGAAAGGCCGGATCGATTTATTGTGACGGACCTTTGACAGAGACAGATTAATTTTGCAACCCAACGAAGCGCAAATTTTAAAAATGATATCTTTTTTTGTGCTCCGCCGGAATTCGAACCCACTTTTTTCCAATCTGGATTCAAAGTTGTGACCACTAGACTGCAGACCGGTGTGCCTTTTTATGTGTAGGTTCCTACAAAATAAATCAAATCTCACATGAACATGAACTTAGCAACTCTTAACGCCGTGTTTTAAAATCGGGGTGGCAATTGCAAAAGTGAACCAAGTTTGTTTCAGTATGGGGGTCAGCCTCATACCAAACAACTAGTAAAGATTAATAGATAAAGGCATTATTTTCTCTAAACTTACTCATTTGATCTCTCTTTAAATAATATTAATTTATGTTGACAGACTGCATTTGCGTCAACCCTTGTGAGTGATAAAAAATATGTGCATGTGGTTTGTGTAGCGGCGAAAAAACACACACTGCAATGTTTTTTTTTGTATATTGATGGGATAGCTCCAAAACTTAATATATACATTTTGTATTATTTTCAAAACAATTCAAAGATTTCAAAATAAAATTAACAGTTAATTGTGACAGGTTTGTAGTTCAGTAGTAACACTTCGAACTCTGAATGGAAGGTTGTGGGTTCGATTCCCGGTGGAGCAAAAAAAAAACATCTATATTTTCAAATTTGCTCGGCTGGGTTGAAAATTCATAAACCTTGACCAAAGACCGGTCATCAAAACGTACGCTTAATAATAAAGAGCAATAACTCAAAAAATAAGAATGTTGGGAAATCACGTTTGAAGTTCAGACAGCCAGTACAACTTGTATGGGATGAAAAAGGCGACCGATTTTTTATCTCGGTCATATTCGTCCAAATTTAACGGCTGTCGCATTCTACTTATTCTTCTCGCATTGTTCTTGCGTTTTATTATAAAATCTCGACTTTCCCAATTTTTTAGTTATTGCTCTGTATTATTAAACGTGCGAAAAGGTCTATCCAGCCTCACAGCCGTAGCTAGGGGGGGGGGGGGGGAAGGCATTGTGGGGCAATGCCCTACCTTAAAAATACCAAAAACTAAGACAAATTATTATAATTAAATTGTTTGTTCATAGCTTGAGATAAAAAAAATGTAGAAATTAACCAAACTTTACGCAGATCAGTTTAAACAAAATCAGTTGATCTGAACGAAGTTCTTCGCATTTTTAATAACATGGGGAATCGTAAAACTCAGATGTTTTAAATATTTTTATTATTATGTTAATGGAGAGATTTCACATTTTTTTTAAATATTTTTTTTATTAAATATTTTTGGCTAACCAAATAATTTGTACTTACGTGTTTTTTTTTTCAAAATTCTCATTACTTTATTATTTTGTGGGAAAACAAAAAATCACCATGTACATCACTGACCCGTGCTTCGAGGGCAGATATTATGATATTTTTTTTACTTCCGCCCTACTTGTAACCAATGCTGCCCTACATCAAATTCGACTCTAGCTACAGCCCTGTCCAGCCTTACAGCAACTGGGTCTTTCTTGAGAATTGGCGCTTTCTAGAGCGACGACCAAGCTCGCAGAGGGCTCTTGAGGTGTGATACACATAAAAACAGCGCTCACCAAATAAATCAGCCTATTTTTTACTTTTTTAAATAACATCGATTTGGAGCTCCCTACGTTTGACAGTATGCCACAGACCGGATAGCAGACAGAGTGCAAAATATCTATGTATTGGTAGGGTCTGGTCGTCTTAGTGTGGAATTGTAGAAAAAATATGATTATTTTTGTTAGCACATCTGCCGGACCACAGTGAAAGTTAAACATTATAAAAAAGTGCTGACCTTATTTAGTTACGACATTTATCAACAGATTACGAATTTTACGTTTTGTTACGAATTCCGTGTATCTATAACTTGCCGTTAAGAATTGAAATTAATGAAAAAGAAACACTTGAATGCAGTTCACGTAACTCATCAACATTTATTTATGAAATAGTTACCCAGTGTTATCGTTTAATTAATATTCGATTAATTGAAATAACGCAGGATCTCTACGAATAAATGAGTGAACAATAAGTGTAATACGGGTGTTGGAACGGTCAGAGAATTCACAACACAACATTAGATTGGAATACAAAAGACAAGATGGACGGTTGGTCAGGGCGTGACGGGGGACGTCTACTCAGGTCGGCAGTCCGAGTAGGAAAGGGAAGAGGAAGAAGGAGATGCTTGCTTCGTGGCGTGGCGTTTACTTCCACGTCACCGGTTGTTCTTCGCCTGGCGGTAGAAAAGGGAACTTCAGGTTGGCGACGATATTTGCATCTGGCTGCCACAGTGACAAGAATGATAAACAAGTAATCTGACAATCATATATCATTGTGGTTGAAGGTTATTTTTGGTACCAAAGAACAAAAAACACATGAATGTGGATAGTGTGTTCCAAATTGAGAATAAATACAATAATAATTAATTAGCAGCTAGAAAATTCAAACAACAAGCAGTTCATGATAAATTATGGGTAAAGAGGAAAGTACTTGTACATTCATCCAACAACCGTTTTTGAGTCCGGTCGATAGCTCAGGTGGTAGAGTGCTTGCATTCCATGCCGAAAGCTCGGGTTCGAATCCCACCGAGGGTGTCAGAAATGATTTCCCGTTTCGGTGTTTATTTCAAACCCTAGAATAAAATACCGGCAAGGTTTACTCAGCCTTCACAAGAAATGAGTACCAGCACTCTCGGGAGCTGGGAAACCTCCACTTCAACTGAAGTGGTTGGCGTAAGGCCGGCCCCCTTACCTGTAAAAATAAATAGGTTCAACTCGCCACATGCGACCCCTTCGGGGATAACGCGGCAAGAAGTTACACTATATGTGTAGCTTAGTTGCGTTTTGCGTTTTTTTTTGCGAGCCCCTCTGCCGAGCGCTGCGTCAGTCCTCTCTCCTGTATATCCTTTTGGTGACATTCCTTGCAGAGTATTGAACACCATGAGGTTCAGTTTAAAGTGAATTCTCTGAGGAATTTTCAGCCAATGGAGCCCTTGCAGGGGTGGCGTGGCATCCTCCACACTTCTTTCATCTCCTCCACATTCATCACTCTCTTCATCCATGCCAATCTCTGTTTCTCACTCTGCAGGTTCCAGTCTGTATTTACTTCAATATATCTAATCTAATCTAAGTTGCGAAATATATGTATGTATGTATATATATATATATCAGGCTTATTTATTTTTAATTGCACATGATAAGAGAGCGCCGTTTTTGTGTGTGTCACACCTCAAGGGCCCTAAAGGTATGTATGGGGTATGTAAAGGTATGTAATGTAACATTAAAGATTCACATTATATGCTCTTTCACAAACAGACATGCACAAGTTCGCGCTTAAGCTTGCCGCATGTGGTCCTACAATATAAAAACCTGAATCTCACCTGAACATACACCCTGCAACTTTTGCCAATCTTCCCTGGAAACAGGGGTGACATTGGCAAAGTGAACCATTTTCTACAGCATGGGTGGTCAGCCGCATACCAACCTATAAGTCAAGGAACATACACAACAAATTACATTTAAAAAAATATTTGTTTGTATAACCCTTCCAGGCTGTTATCCGAGGCCACCTCCCTGGAGGCCTTCATCAAGACGGTGATGGAGGGCATCTACTTCCCGCCCACCATAGAGGAGTGGCTGGGCACCAACCTGGCCCCCATCAGGTGCCACCTGCAGCAGCTCAAGTCTGATGTGGAGTTCCAGCTGGCCATGGGCTGCTGCCAGCGGGGCGTCAAGAAGCTCTGCTGAACCTAGCAACTTCGCCTTCCTTCTCCAGTCTCCATACTCCTACAGCACAGCAGTCTGAAGGCACCTTAATCTGGGTCTTCCCACTGTCTTGCGCCCCTTTGGGTCCACCATCACGACTATCTTTTCCAGGCTCATTCGGAATGCACTGAAGACAATCAAATTTCTGACATCATTTGCACGAGCGCCTTCTTCATTAAGCGTCATGAAGAACTTTGTCATGAAACGGCGCTCTAGAGCAGTGTTCCGCAAACTTTTTGTGTTCAAGGTACACCTTTCAAATCAAAATTTTTTAGAGGTACACCAAAGAAAAAAGCTATGACTATTTAATATTTATTTATTACTAAAATCAATATAAGTACCTAATATGACAAGATGTTTAGTGAGAAATGTGAGCCTGTTTAACTGAGCACAGGCGATCAACATTTGGAACAATCGTTGATGAGGCTGCTCTCATCTCTTTATTGATCGTCCTCAGGCGCTCTCTTTTTTTCAATTTAATAGTAGGGAGAGTTGAAAATCCCAATTCGCATAAGTAGGTTGTGGCAAATGGTAATAGAATTGCAACAGCACGCTTTGAAAGCAGTGGATACTCATTTTTTATATGCATCCAAAAATATGCTACCTCTACTTTGGAAATTTTTAGCTTTTTAGGGGAGGCCGTCCCGCCCCTCGCCCAACAAAGCGCCGCTCTTATAGCTCTCAGCTATTTTTAGGTGCATTATCTTGACAAAAACTTGACTTTTTTCCGCGGCACACCACTGATGACCACGGTACACCAGTGTGCCGCGGCACACACTTTGCTGAACACTGCTCTAGAGAAATCATCAACTCATCATCATCATCAGAAGATAACAGAGTTGTCAAAAATGGAGAAATAAAATAACACTGAGAAAGCAACTTGACCGGTCCGTAGACTAGTGGCAACACTTCGGACTCGTCATTGGAAGGTTGTGGATTCAAATCCCGGCGGAGCACAACAAATTTACCATTTGTATTTTCAAATATGCTCTTCGCTGGGTGGTAAATTCATAAAACCTTTACCAAAGATCGGCCACTGAAAGGTGGTCCATCCAGCCTTACAGCAACTGGGTCTTGCTTGAGTATTGGCGCTTTGTAGCGACGACCAAGCTTGTAAACACCTCTGCGGCACTACAACAAGTGTCATAGACCCCTAGAGTCTCTGAAATCTAGGGAGTCTCCCGCACAGGATTTTGGAAAAAAAAACACAGATTTTTTTTGACAGTCTGTGTTGACGGTTGCCTGGGAACTAATTATAACAAGACCTCTTTGGCACCCCAAACGGCTCAGATGGGCCATCTATTTATTTTATATTGATCGACGACCACAGGTTAATATCTTCCATTTAACCTTTTTTGTTTTAACCCTTAACTTGGCAGAGGCAAAAATTCTTATTTTTTTAGTTTTTTTTATAAAATTTGTCTATAAAAAAAATCAAAGATTTCGGGAAAAATAGTTGTAAAAATCCTAGATTTTCACTTTTCTGGAAATCGCATGTATCTAATAGGATACATTGCCAAGCTCCTGGAGAACCACTCGCGCTGTTTTATGTATACAATAGGATACACTGCCAGGCGACCGGAGATTTAGTTCAAAATAAATTTTATGTATTTATTATAAAAGGGTCATTTATTGCAACTTAATTAATAATAAATCAATGACAAATATAATATTACAAATGATATGAAAGAAATAAAACATTTTTTAAGTTTATTTTTCTACAAAAAAATCAAACTTACAAAAAATCAATTGACCGAAAAGTATCTTGACCACCTGAAACTAAAAGGTCAAGGATAAGACCTGATACTCCGTTTTTATAATTTTGAATGAGTTGATGCGGGTGTCGTTAAATTTTGAGAAATGGAAGCCGATACAGATGTAAATGATAAGGATGGCAAGGCAACTGCTAATTGCAGCACTTGGGCTCGGATAAACCCGTGTAATGATGGGAGTTAATTGATTGTTGCAGTACGTATCATTGATTTTTTCATCAGTGTCAGAATTTAAAATAATCATTGTTTCCAAGGAGGAATCCAAGGAAGGAGCTGAGCTTGTAGACGGTGATAGAGAACAAAGCTCATCTTCGTCTGTGGATTCATCACTCATATCAGCTGATGATGCTTGCATGCGAGGAACTAAGCTCTATATTTTTTCTATTTGTGTATGTGGTTTACTTTCCAAGAAATAAAGCATGCCATTGTGTCAACAAAGAAACATAAAAATAAATAAATAATAAAGACTAGTTCTATAGAGCATTACCCCAAAATATACTAGGAAAAGGGGAAAAATAAATGACATATTCTTAAAAATAAGAAGTACAACACTAAGCAAATAAAGGATCAAGATAAGACAAACCATTCAGTATTATTACAAAACACTAAAATTCCATTTTTTCTGGAAATAATGCAAAAAGTTGTTTTCTCAGAACTGGTCAGTTTTTGCTTTTGTATGAAATGCATACAAACCGTCCTTCTCCCAGCGCTTGGCAGCGTATTTAATAATATACATCGCCCGGCAACACTACTTCTCTAGTCCCTTAGCAATGTATCCTATTGGATACAGCGGAATAAACATTGGAATAACAGATTATTGGACCAATCAAAAATAAATGTTTCCATACATGTTGAAACATTAATTATTTGAGACTATAAAAATATTTTTTAATTTAAATTTAATACAACCATTAAGAAAAGAATAAGTAAAAGTTACTGGAGCGCCCGCGCCACCCTTTGACCTCCTTGCCATCTCGTTTGAAAAAAACACACAAAGGCTTTTCACAGACAGTTCATTATTTTTTACCATTAACAATACAACCTAAAGAAGAAGATCCAAATATTTTTAAATATTTAATATTTGTAGTCTTGGTCACAGATTTAAATAAAAACGATGTATCTAATAAGATACGTTGCCAAGTTAAGGGTTAATAAAAAATCCTTGTTTTGTAAAAAAATCGAATAAAATTTTGTTGTACTTATTTCATATATTTTCTCTTAAATATTGATTTAATATTGTTTTGATTTCGTGACCAAAAAGGCAAAAATGATTAAAGAAATGAAGAAACATTAGTAACATTTAGATACCTCAAAGGTTTCCTTGACTTATAGGTTGGTATGAGGCTGACCACCCATACTGTAAAAAATGGTTCACTTTGCCAATGTCACCCCTGTGTCAGGGAAGGTCGGCAAAAGTTGTAGGGCTTATGTTCATTTGAGGTTTGGATTTTATTTGCAAGTACACGTATAGTAACTGTAGTATATCAAGTATATCAACATTTGTAAGCGCGAACTACACGTGTTTGTTTGTGGGCATACACCTGAGAGCTTTAAATGATTATATCCTTGCAACTTAGATTATAGATTATAGAAAGGTAAAACTGAATAAGTGGCATATTAGGCTGACATGGTTCTCTTAGATAAATGCGCCTTTTTCCTATTTTCTCCAAGAGACAACACAAAGTGTGAAAATCCTGTCATTTAGAAGTTTGTCATGAGCACTTCCTTATAATTAGTTCACTTACTATGAGAAGTAACTCCCAATAAAATGTTTTATCCACGATTTTTTTTTCATGTATCACACTTCAAGAGCCATCTCCATGCTTGGACATCGCTATTGAAAGCGTCGATCTCAAGCGAGACTCAGTTACTGTAAGGCTGGATGGACTTTTGGTTTTCAACCAAGGGAAGAGCAAATTTTAAAATTGAAAGATTTTGGTGCGCTCCCCTAAGAGTTGAACCTGTAACCTTCCGATGACGAGTTTAAAGCTTTGACCACTACAACAATTGCTACGCTTGCAGATGGCTCTTGAGGTGTGATTCTCATAAACACAGCGCTTAGAAATTAACATCCCAATACATATTTATGTGAATTTTTAGCTCTTTAGTATTTTTGCCTTTTTAGTGACATGAAATTTTATTTTGTTCCAACTTAATCATTTTAAGTTCCTAACATTAAAAAAAGGGTATTGTGATATCTTGGTGTATATAAGATTTTTGGTTTTAATGTTAAATGTTTTTAATTTTTGTAAATACTAAATTCAAAATAATAATATTGATTCTAAGTAAGAAGTAGCCCATTCCAGATACGCATGGCCAGGTTGAGAAGTCTCGACATATCAACCAATCATAAAGGTAGATAGAAAGCAATAAAACATGGCTGCGCGTGAACAGCTGATCCTGCAGCCAACCTGACAAGTGGCCATGTTTTATTTCATTGTTTACAACGGAGTCAGTATATTATTGAGTATGGAACTTTTTTCTCGGCTAGCAAACGTCAGTCTTGTATGGTACTGCCAAGCTTAGCAACGCAACTAAGCTACACATATAATGTATCTTCTTGCCGCGTTATCCCCGAAGGGGTCGCATGTGGCGAGTTGAACCTATTTATTTTTACAGGTAAGGGGGCCGGCCTTACGCCAACCACTTCAGTTGAATTAGGGGGGTTTCCCAGCTCCCGAGAGGGCTCATTTCTTCTGAAGGCTGAGTAAACCTTGCTGGTATTTTCTATTGGGGTTTGAAATAAACACAGAAACGGGAAATCATTTCTGACACCCTCGTTGGGATTCGAACCCGAGCTCACGGCATGGAATGGAAGCACGCTACCAACTGAGCCTATCGACCGGACATGCAACCAATATTTTTTTTTTGCTTTTACCCTTTAAGAAGGTTATGACTGGAGGAAATAAAAGAAGTATGTAAGGACAGAAAGAAATGGCGGTTAATCTGTAATGTTGGCGGCTAGGGTTTTTTAAATGAGAATTTGTTTTCTGTTTAGTTTTTGATGTCCATAAATATTATTGTTTGTTGATTTTAAAAATGTAATTTGTTGTGTATGCTCCTTGACTTATAGGTTGGTATGCGGCTGACCACCCATGCGCTAGAAAATGGTTCACTTTGCCAATGTGTCACCCCTGTTTCAGGGAAGGTCTGCAGGAGTTGCAGGGTGTATGTTCATTTGAGATTGGGGTTTTTATGTTGTAGGTCCACATGCGGAATGTTTAAGCGCGAACTTAAACGTGTCTGCTTGTGAGAATGCATATAATGTGAATCTTTAATGTTACATATATTTGCAACTTAGATTAGATTAGACTCTAGCGACCCGGCCAGATGATGACAATATGTGAGATTATGTGCGGACTTCATTAGTATTGAGAACATTTGACAGTCTTAGGGGCCGTCTATAAATTATGTCATCGATTTTGGCCGATTTTTGACCCTCCCCCCTTACAATCATCCTATAGTCATTATCTAATGACCCCCCCCCCCTCTTGCTCTAATAATGGATGAGCTTAATAATTAATAATGTTATATTACTTGCATAATATTTTGTAAATTTTGTAGAAATTGGTATTTACAAGAACGACGTCACTTTTGGTACTCGTACATCATTTACCATCATCCGCAGACCAGACTCCCCCCCCCTTAATGCGAATGACGTAATATATGGACAGCCCCTTATCAGCTTTTCATGCACGGCCAAGTTTTTTAGAATTGTTTTATTTAATGGCAATATTGTGACGTCACACTGCTGGGTTTTTACAAAAAAGACATGCAAATATATTTTAATTGGCTACTAAAGTCTCTAGTCACACTTAAACGTTTGCCTGCTGTGATTCTAGTTCCAAATTAGAGTGGAGAACCTCTGACTGCCCGATCAGCTGTTCACGCACAGCCATGTTATATTGCTTTCTATCTACCTATATGGTCTATAGGTATGTCGAGACTGCTGGGACTACTATGATGAAAATAGAGTTTCGATGTGGTTTTGTACTCTTGTCATAGTTTATTACTGTAAGGTTTTTTTGAATAGAAATAAATACAAAAACATCTTTTTGTATATCCAGCCTTAAAGGTAAAACTGAATAAGTGACATATGAAGCTAGCATGGGTTTCTCAGATAAATGCAACTTTTGCCATGTTTTCTACGAGAGAAAACACTACACAAGTGTGAATATGCTGTAGTTTAGAAGTTTGTCATGAGCACTTGCTTATAATTAGTTCACTTACTGTGAGAAGTTACACCCAATAAAATGTTTTATCCACAATTTCTCAAATCAATTGTTCCTTGACTTATAGGTTGGTATGCGGCTGACCACCCATGCTGTAAAAATGGTTCACTTTGCCAATGTCACCCCTGTTACAGGGAATGATGGCAAGAGTTGCAGGGTGTATGTCCATTTGAGATTTGGTTTTTATGTTGTAGGCTCACATGAGGCATGTGCAAGCGCAAACTTGTACATGTCTGGTTGTGAGAATGCATGCAAAGTCGAGGAAACCAAGGCTCTTGTTGCTGCATTTGTGCTCTCCCGGCTTAATTACTGTAATGGGATACACAGTGGCTTGCCACTTGTACAGCTGGGCAGACTTCAGTCTGTGCTTAATGCTGCGGCACGTTTGATCTGTAATTTAAAAATTACTGAGCACATCACACCCTCACTCAGGGATCAGCTTCATTGGCTGAAAATAAAGGAGAGGGTGGAGTACAAGGTCTGCTTAACTGTATTTAAGTCCTCGCAGAACATTGCGCCACTGTATATCTCAGAGCTATGTGTGGGGGACACAATAGAGGGTAGGCGGGGTACTCTGAGGTCTGCATGCAGTACTGCTGTGAATAGATTCAGGGTTCCCTGCAGAAGCAACATGGCCAATTATTTAGATCGTGCCTTTTGCATTGCTGGCCCTCTGCTGTGGAATGCCTTACCACACGAGCTGAGAGCTGTGGAGAGTACAAGTGCATTTAAGTCAGGATTGAAGACATGCTTGTTCAGGAGGGGCTATGGCTCTGCAGTGCCTTGCAGTGAATTCACAAAACGGCACTAAAAATATTGTCAATTTATTATTATTATTATTAATGTGAATCTCCAATGTAACATATCTTTGCAACTTAGATTAGATTAGAGTGAATCAACATTCATTCAGTTGAACCTTTAAGGTGGTGAAATATAAGAATGTAGTATTGTCATTGAAGTCAAGTCCATGTGGGAACATTTCATCTTGATTGGATGGCAGGAAATATGTTAATTTTGTAACTTTAAAAGTTTGTTCGAAATGGAGTTTGTACATTTAAACTGGGGGGAAAAAATGTGCTGTTACTCGGTTGATTGAATGATTGCTAAAGACCTAAGTTCTGAATCTCAACGCCACTGTCCTGGTGTTCAGACTTTGCAAGAACTAGAGACAGAACATACAGTTAGGGCCTGTTGCACCAACCTCCAATCAATATTTGATTGAAACATCAAATTTGATTGCTTAGTTCTGGTAAGGACCGCAGTTAAATATTTCTCGAAAGTTGGTAAAAATGTGATGGAATTTGAACAGGAAATATGATTCACATCAGCTGACTTACGTATATTCAATCAATTGTTTGATTTGAAAGGGAGAAATCACACTTAATTTTGATCGTCTGATTGGAGTTTGGTGCAACAGGCCCTTATACTTCAATTCAATATTATGTGGGTTAATTAAAAAGGCGTACTGTATTTATCACATCTCGTCCCCACAGTGCTTGCTTGGCGTATCAACCATTTGATTTAATGACGACCTTTAAATGGAATTGTCTTCAGAATCACATTCTACACAATCCGAGCTAAGAAAAAAATGTACAACACGATAATGTGAGAGTTGTTTTTAATATTTTGAAAATCAATTTCCTGTTTTCATAAGACACATTGGTCCAGTACACATGCAAATATTGCTCATGCAATATTACTTCTGTTGGAGATAAGACAAGCAAATACTAAGGGGACGATCTGTCAACTGATGTCACTGTATGTATATTTCACAATGCTGTGAAATAAAATTAATCCCTGATTATTTATCTTGAATTATTTTTTATATCCACTACGGGCAATAGCTCAATTTGTAGAATGCTTTCTTTGCATGCCAAATGGATAGTGTTCGAATCCCACCGAGGGCTCGGAAATGATTTCTCGTTTTGGTGTTTATTTCAAACCCAATATAAAACCACCGGCAAGGCTTACTAAGCCTTCACAAATTATGATGCTCACTCGTAAGGTCATCAACGGCTTAATTGACAGTCCCACCCTGTTGGAGGGCTACAGGTTGTATGTGCCTGACGACTACACTACTACTACAGGGCGAGGACATGATCTACTTCATGTACCGAAAAGCCGTACTGATGTCGTAGCGCAACACCTTGTAACCTGGAGTATAAAGCTCTTAAAGAAGTCTAATATAGACATTTTTGAGTGTAATTGATTAAGATTTAAGAAACTAGCAATAGAGTTCCTCCCAGCGTGTTGATAGCTGTGAGGGTGCACTGTAATTAGGGTGACCTGTTGTGCACAATTTAAAAATAAATAAATAATAATAATGAAAACAATCCCCTTTCGGATCTGAAACACCTTTACTTAAGTGAATGGTTGGCGTAGGGCCGGCTTTTTTTTTTAAATGATTCAACACACCACATGCAACATCTTCAGTACACTCTATGTGCAGTTAAGTTGCGTTGTGATAACATGTGACATCATCCAGTCGACGATAATTTCAAATGTGCAGACTTCATTTTCTTGACCAAGATTTGATCGCAATATTTCGTTGTAGCTATATAGATTTAAATGTTTTAGCATGTAAATATTTTGTATCTTCTAAATTATAATGTAAGGATAAATAGGTTCTTAAAAATGTCCATTTGAAATTGCTGTGATTCATATGTATATGCAGTAGTAATTGTAACTTTTTATCATGCATGTTCGCCTCTCTGAGAATTGTGTCAAAGATAACTCATCCGTAGATAGCTGGTCCATTGACAAACAACAGTTTGCCCGCACAACTTTTCTATCACATACAATATACGTTTTTTTTTAAAAGAATGGGAAGATGACAAGGGAACTTGAGAATAGGGTGTGAGAGGGAAAGCAAGTAGTCGGAGCAATAGGAAGAATAGCAAAGAACAAGCGATTGACGATGGATCTGAGAATGGCGGTACACAATGGCATATTGATACCGACTTTGATGTATGGAAGTGAAGCATGGACAATGAACGATAGTGAAGTAAGTAAAGTATGTCCGGTGGAAATGAAGCATTTGAGAAGCATGACAGGAAAAACTCTCAGGGATAGAGTTAGGAATGAATGGGTAAAGAAAGAATGTAATTTGAAAGAAGATGTGAAAGTTAAGGTACAAAAGAATGTGATGAGATGGTTTGGTCATGTGGAAAGAATGAATGATGATAGACTGACAAAGTATGTATACAGAGGTAGTGTGAAAGGAAAAAGAGGTAAGGGTCGACCGAGAAAAGTATGAAGTGATCAGATTAAGGAGATTGTGAAAGATGGGATTTACAAAGTGAGCGTAAAAGAAGAAAATGCATGAAAAAGGTGATGGATATGAATGAATTGAAAGAGGTATGTAAGAATAGGAAGAAATGGAGGCAGCTCTGCAGAGGCTCTGGCCATCCCTAGCGGAATGGCGACAGAGTTTACAGTTTGTCTGTGACTGATTTGTCGTGGAACTTCCTCAAATATAAATTAAAGTAAAATATATATTCCTTTTCTTTACATGTCGGATTCCATTATTTTCTTGTGAAGGTTGAGTACACCTTTCCGGTACACACTGGGTAAAAGCTCTTTTGTAGACCAGCACCTAAGTACTTCATTGCTACATTTGGTAACTAGTTTTCGCTTCAAAAATAAAGATACAATCAGCGTAGTTTGTTTGGATAACATATTGCCATCTATTGGGATTGATTCAAAAGAAAAGCATAATGATGGACTGGGCACATTTAAAATGAAAGGAGAAAAAATATGTAACACGGAAAGGTCGGCAAGAGTTGCATGGTTTATGTCCATTTGACATTTGGGGTTTTGTGTTGTAGGTTCACATGCGGCATGTGCAACCGGGAACTTGTATGTGGCTGCTTGTGAGATTGCATATAATGTGAATCCCCAATGTAGCATACCTTTTTTTTTTTTTTTTTTTTTTTTAAAATAGATTTGTGAAGAGGAATGCAATTCACCAACCTATTCTGCCTGGCCAGACACAGGTATTAATATCATTGATTAATAATTCATTATTGTTTATATTAATTAATTATTAATTAATAATTACCCAATAATATCTGTTGAACCAGGGTCAAAGTTAAAGTCAAGTGACCCAAGCGGGGATCGAACCAACGTTATTCTATTCCAAATACGCTAGAAAGATCGGCCACTTGGCCCCCTCGGCCATAACACCGACATAGGTACCTTTGCAACTAAGATTAGATTAGTCATAAGGTGTATGTTGATACTTATACTGATTTAATTAGGTTTAACATGCATAGAATTAAGCTCTTAAAGTAATTTCTATTTTGTAAAATTTCCTAGAAATAAATTATTTCTAGAATTAACTTCTGTAGCGTAGCATATCTATATTATTAAGATTTTACTTGATTTTGTTGTACTCATATTATTACTGCTCGGAGAGAGAAGGATCTGGAACATAATATTATGCGGCCGACTTCATCCCCGCCTGTTGTAAGGGATGGAGTAGGGAAGCTTGAGGGCCAAGGGTAGTGAAGGTTTTCCCCTCCAGGGGGAGATCAGCTGCCCAAATCATATAAAAGGCCAACCAGTGGACGAACTCGTCAGTTGAGAAGGATCCTATGGGCTCCAACCCACCTTCTCTCTCCCCCCGACGTCATAATGCTTCTGTGCCAGGACATACATGACTGAAGGGGTTATTTTATGTATATTATATATCACACACTCCTTGAGCAAATAGGCCGAGCAAGCTTCTTTTCTAGGACTTCTCACACCTATGTCTCACCTCCCTGTACCTCCCGAGCGACTAGGTCGAGCAAGCTTCTTTTCTAGGACTTCTCACCCCTATAGCTCACCCCTTTTTACCACCTGAACAACAGGGACAAGCGAGCTTCCTTTCTGGGACAACTTGGACCTAAGTTTCATCCTTCCACACCTCACAAGCAAGGCAGCGTGCTTTCTTGACCTCCTTGGCTTACGGGTGGAACCCTTTCCCTCTTTATCACAATAATTGTAATCATTATCCTATTGTCAAAGGGTAATTAATAATGCTCACGCCTGTGACTGGCGAAAATATGCATAGTATGACCTGCTTGAGGTCATTCTCTTTCATTGTAATTATCATAATATTGTAAGGGGTTGGTTTCCCCGCAATTTCCCTGATCATGGGATGATAACATACTGTATTGTTAACTGATCTATTATTGTTCTGCTTACTGTTTTATATGCTTTGATGCTGTACATTTTATATTCAATTGAACTCACGAATTAAATGTAAAGGCAAAGAATCAATAAATGCATCACACCCAGTATGCGCCTTACACTTCTTATTTCTGTGTCTTATCTCAGATGCTCTAAAATGAAGTAGAAAAAACTCTCCTCATCTGCAATACATTTTATTTATTAACTATCTGTTAAGTCACAAAGTTGAGAGATATTTTATATGTGCCGAGTTATACGTTTATTTAAGGATTTTTTCTAGTGTTTTCCATTCCTTTTATAATAAGTCATTTCCATGGATGCACATAATATTATGTTTAAATATTGTAATGTAGTTAGTATTTGAAATAAAATATTTTGTCATTTTTATTTGATAGGTAAAAAATAAATAAAATGAAGATACACAACAGCCACAAAAAGTTTTTATTTATTTCTTTATGGTTTGTATGTTTGAAAATGGAAAAACATTATTTTTGAAATTAGGAACACGTAAGTGGTAATACCCATGTATTCCTTTTTCAAATGTATTCATGAATTATTGAGCCGCACAGAACCAGATGCGGCCATGAAGATTTTTTTTTCAATTCTACTTTAATAAAAATTGCAGTTATTTATTTTGCACAATTTACTTCAGATACGGTTCACATACAGGACCCTGATTACGAGTTTTTTTCACTTTACTCGAAGTATTGTGTATTCGAGAAAAATGTATGTGAACTTGTAAAGCACCCCTGGCAAAACAAGTTTCGAAACATTTTTTGCCAGGGGTGCTTTACAAGTTCACGTACATTTTTCTCGAATACACAATACTTCGAGTAAAGTGAAAAAAACTCGTACTCAGGGTACAGAGTTACTTTACCATAAGCTTAACTAGGATGGGACTTTTTTACGTAATGTTTTATTATACTCGTGGTACAGTGCTTGACCGGTCCGTAGCTCAGTGGTAACACTGCGGACTCTGAATGGGAAGATTGTGGGTTCGAATCCCGGCGGAGCACAAAAAAATACCATATATATTTTTCAGAGACAACCAAAGACAACCAGACAAATATTTATATATTTTCCAGAGACAACCAAACGATTGAATTGCAAAGGAGAATCTCTCTAGAATGGGCGGCCTATGGCAGTCTTAAGAAGTTCTTCACCAGCAACATCCCCCAATGCCTGAAACGGAAAATGTAGGTACGACCAGTGTGTCCTGCCAGTTATGACTTACGCAGCAGAGACACTAACTCTCACCAAAATGACTATCAGGAAACTCCGTGTAGCACAACGAAAGCACGAAAGAGCTATGCTAGACATAAGACTGTCAGATCGGATTCGAAATACCGAAATACGTAGAAGATCGGGAGTTACTGACATAGTCAAAAGAGTGGCAAAGCAGAAGTGGTCGTGGGCAGGGCATGTAGCCAGATTGAGCGAGCAAAGATGGACGAAAAGAGTGGTAGAATGGAGACCTCGTGAAGACAAAAGAACAAGAGGAAGGCCTCTTACACGATGGTCAGATGATATCAAAAGAGTTGCTGGTGACTGGATGCAGAGAGCCCAGGACAGAGACGCCTGGAGAGATATGGGGGAGGCCTATGTCCAGCAGTGGATAAGAAGTGGCTGAATAAGTAAGTAAGTATATTTTTCAATTTGCTCTTCGCTGGGTTTAAAAATTCATAAACCTTTACCAATGACCGGTCACCAAAGGTCCATGCAGCCTTACAGCAATTGGGTCTTGCTTGAGTATTGGCGCTTTGTAGCGACGACCAAGCTCGTACACCTCTGCGGCACTACAACAAGTGTCATAGACCCCTAGAGTCTCTAGAATCTAGGGAGTCTCCCGCACAGGATTTCTTTAAAAAAAAGATCATTGTACTGTTATGTAAATAGGTAATATTAAAATAAGAATAGGTATTAGTTATAGCTATGTAATAGGAATCCTCATAAGTATGTGTGGGTAGGAATAATTAAATAAAGTACTTGAAGCGTCTAGAAATAATGATTACTACGTACCTACTTGAATCTTTCCTTAATTCTGGAACTGTCTAGCGAATATAGTTTCTAGATAATACTGTTGTGAAGAGTATATAAGACTCTTATTGCTTGCACTAGGGTCAGTCATCTGTGAGCTTCACCAATACAACGAACAAATTTGACCGGTGAACTAAAACCAGTGTAATGGAATCATCGAGACTGTCTTTGTTAAAATAAATTTAAAAGTGTAAAATAAATAACTGTAAAAGAAGACCAACGAAGATACAACGTTCAGCTGTTTACTTTTACGCCATGTTTTATTGCTTGCTATCTTCAAACAGTTACGGTAGAATAAACACCCGTTGAGGTTCAACAGATGTTTTTATTCCATCTACCAAAAGTTTGAATGGAACAAAGTTATAGATTGACAGAAGTATCGAATTCATCTTTTTACCTAAAATCTTAATTAACAGAAGAAATTACTTTTATTTTAAGGAAAGATAAAACGACCTGACGAGCTTTGACACTTCTGACTTAAGGTGAAACGATACGCTTCCGATTTTTGTAAAATATAAGTAATTGACTACAATTAAAAAAAAAATATATCCATTGTGATTGTTTTATATTGTTGATCTAAATCTAAATCTAAGCTGCAAAAATATGTATCATTTGAGATTCATATTAAATGAATTCCCACAAGCAGACACGCATAATTTCGCGCTCACACATGCCGTATGTGAACATACAATATAAAAACCCAATCTCAGATGAACATAAGCCCTGCAACTCTTGCCGACCTTCCCTGAAACAGGGGTGACATTGGCAAAGTAAACCATCTTTAACAGTATGGGTGGTCAGCCTCCCATACTGTGAAAGTGATTGTTTTATATTGTTGATAATAATATTGGGATGATTTATTTGGTGAGCCCCGTTTTTGTGTAAATCACACCTCAAGAGCCCTTGCTTGCTGAGCTTGGTCGTCGCTGTAGAAAGCGCCAATTCTCAAGTAAGATCCAGTTGCTGTAAGGCTGGATGGATTTTTAATGACTGGTCTTTGGTAAAGATGTATGAACTTTTTAACCCAGCGAAGAGCATATTTGAAATTATATTTATTTTTCACAAACAAGGTAACTATCGCACGTTTAATAATAAAGAGAAATAACTCGAAAATTGGGAAAATCAAGATTTTGTAATAAAACGCAAGAACAATGCGAGAAGAATAGGTAGAATGCGACAGCCGTTCAATTTGGACGAATATGACCGCGATAAAACATCGGCCGCCTTTTTCATCCCATACAAGTTGTACTGGATGTCTGAACTTCAAACGTGATTTCCCAACATTCATGTTTTTTGAGTTAATGCTCTTTATTATTAAACGTGCGCAATGTTCTTGTTCACTCTTCACTCTCTGCTTACAGGTCTTCGCGTTACAATGGTCAAAGCGACTCTGTCTCTCCACAACAATTTTGCTCGTATTTATATGGGAGGCAGTGACGATTCTTACATGTTCGATAACATGGTAGATACTTCCACTAGGATTGTTCGACTCTACGTGTATCAGAGACATCACACACACTAATCAGCGTGCCTAGGCTCACGTCCGCACTAATTCATACGTTTGTTCCTTGACTTATAGGTTGGTATGCGGCTGACCACCCATGCTGTAAAAATGGTTCTAATCTAATCTAATCTAAGTTGCAAAATATAAGTGACATTAGAGATTCACATTATATGCATTTTCACAAAACAGACATGTTTAAGTTCGCGCTTAAACATGCCGCAAGTAGTCTTACAATATAAAAACCCGAATCTCAAATGAACATACACCCTGCAACTCCTGCCGACCTTCCCTGCAGGTCGGGGTTCACTTTGCCAATGTCACCCCTGTCTCAGGGAAGGACGGCAAGAGTTGCAGGGTGTTTGCCCATTTGAGATATGTTGTAGGTTCACATGCGGCATGTGCAAGCGCGAACTTGTATGTGTCTGCTTGTGAAAATGCATGTAATGTGAATCTCTAATGTAACAAATCTTTGCAACTTAGATTAGATTAGTAACAATATCTTTGCAACACAGATTACATCTAGGTAGATAAGATTTTCTTCATGATAAAAATAATATTTCTTTCGCCTATCCTTAATTAAGCACGAATCCCTTTTTTAGATTTGATGGAGTGTTCATGGAAAGGAGTAACTTCTGTTTTTCTTGACTCCCCATCCATTATCCAGTCAGTGGCGTAACGCTCAAAGCGTCCGATATAAATCTCAATCAGGGCGCGTTATAAGCCGGCGAAATTACCCGAAGAATGCCGGAATTTAAAGACCAATACTTCGGGTCGGCCATTACATAAATATTCATTATTATTTTTTTAACAACTCAAGAAATATTGTCAGAATTTTATGTCGTCTTGTTCCCCGTTTATATTTGAGAGCTGCTCTTCCCGAAATGCTGTTTGTCCTGCGTCTAGCCCGGCTAAGTAGCGTTACATTTCTTTCTCCCATTTTATTCAAAAGTTGATTCAAAAAACAGCTTTTTTTAGTCAGTTTTAGCTACGGTCCAGTCAGGTCGATGGCTCAGTTCGTAGAGTGCTTGCATTCCATGCCGAGAGCTCGAGTTCGAAACCGCTCAAAGGGTGTAAAAAATGATTTCCTGTCTCGGTGTTTATTTCAAACCCAAAATAAAAAACACCAGCAAGGCTTACTCAGCTTTAAAAAAAAATAAGAGCCAGCCCGTTCGGGAGCTGGGTAGCCCCCACTTCAACTGAAGTGGTTGGCGTAACGCTGGCCCCCTTACCTGTAAAAATAAATAGGTTTAACTCGCCACATGCGACCCCTTCGGGGATAACGCGGCAAGAAGTTAAGCTATGTGTGTGTTAAGCTTGCGTTTTTTTTTCTCCTCAGTTGGGGTCTTCTCACTCCCCGCTATGACATCCTGGGCTACCACTGCCACCTTTCGGGCCACCTGTCATGGTCCTGCCTTGCGACGTGACCAGCCCAGCGCCACTTTTAGCAGGTCACTCGCTGTATGACATCAGTGACACCAGTGCATCTACGGATCTCCTGGTTTGGAACCCTGTCTCTGAGGCTGATTCCCAGCATCCTCCTTTCAATGGCTCTTTAGCACGTCCTCAGTCTGTTGGCGCTATACTGAGTGAGCCTCTTTGTTTCCAAGCCATAGGTGGATATTGGAAGCATGCATGACTCAAAGACCCTGCGTTTCAGGTTAAAAAGAATAAGAATATACATTATAAAATCTCTAATCTAATCTCTAATCCAAGTTGCAAAAATGTGTAAAATTGAGGATTCACATTATATTGTTATGTAAATATGAAATATAAATATTTAAAATAAGTAGGTATTAGTTATAGGAATTCTGTATTGTATTGTGTGGGTAGGAATTATTGAATAAAATACGTGCAGCATCGAGAAATAATAATTACGATGCCTTTCTGGAACTGTCTAGCAAATATAGGTCTAGATTGTACTGTTTTAAAGAGTATAAGAAGGGTGCCAGTGGCTTGCAGGGCGAGCAGTATCATACGAGATTTACAAACACATAGAACTAACTTGATCAGTGAACAGAAACCAAGTGGAATAGTCGAGAAAGCTTTGTGAAAATAAATGATTTAAAAGTGTAAAATAAACAACTGTATAAGAAGACCTGTGTATTTTAATTTGAAAGACTTTTGAACCCTAATTTCGTAACAATATGCATTCTCACTAGCAGACACGTACAATTTTGCACTTGCACATGTCGCATGTGAACCTACAACATAAAAAAAACAAATCTCAAATGAACAAACACCCTACGACTCTTGCCGTCCTTCCCTGAAACAGGGGTGACATTGGCATAAAAGCTTGTCGATAATTAATGGAACTCTTCAAGGGTGAAATTAATATCGTTAAATCGGCAATAAAAAAATGGCGCGGAAAAAGGCAAAATGGCGTCGCGTTAATGGGCAATTTAAAATGGAATGACCCCCATCTGTATCCGGGACGCTCATCCCAATATTTCCCGTCATTTCATAAAGCAGGGGACGCTTCCACGACAGATCCGGTCACAGACAGCTCGTCCATGGACAAATCGGTCACACGACAGTTGGTATACACGACTTTTTGGTAAACGACATTTCGGTAGCATACAATATATTGTTACGAACTTGGAGTACGTGCGACTGTACATGCATACCAGTGGCGAACGGTGCCATACAAGCCGGTTCCCATCGGCTTCCCTTTTAAAATGATGTAACAAAGTACCTAGTTAAAAAATATAGGCAAAAAGTAAAATAATACATTTAAAACCAAAGAAACAATACGTATTTTTTCCCCATTGAAACCATGCAGTCTACTTTATTATCATTTTTGCCTCATTTTAAACGGAAAACCGATGGGAATCGGCTTGTATGGCACCCTTTGCCACTGATGCATACATAGAACAGTCTGGCACTAGTATTTTGATAATAATGTTACGAACTACCAAATAAAAGTACCTACGCGCACCTATTCATGCCCGATAGTGTGGGTAGAACCATCTGGGAGTAGTCCATGATGATAGTGGTGCGTAGAATGACGTTCTGGTGCGAGCAAGAGATTGAAAAATGATCTGGAATATGCAAGAAAGATCTCTGTGGCACCCATATAAGAGGACTGCAATAGGGCAGCAGGGAGGTGTCCATTAAACATCCAGCCGTGAAGTTCGAAAGCCAGAGCTGGAAATCAATTGTTGTAAATTGTGAACCAATTTTTGTAAAATAAATTCTGCTAAAATAAATAATTGCAGTGTAATTAAAAGAGAACCCAGTAAAAACGTAGCAATATGGTCCACAGACAGCTCCGTGACATCGCCACCTTAAAGGTAAAACTGAATAAGTGCTGATGCACTGATTTGAGAAATTAATTATTTAGTTTTACCTTTAAAGTATCAATATATGACACGACTATAATGTATAATCTAAGTTGCAAAGATATATAACATTTGAGATTAATATTAAGTGCATTCCCATAAGCATACACGGATACATAAGTTTGCTGTTTGTTTGTTTGACCGGATGGAGATCCAGTCCAGGGTCCATGTAAGAGGCGCAAAAGCACCTGAAGGCTCGGTAGTTATTCCTTGTGGACACGAAATCGGCGTAGCATATCGGGCCTATGCCCGGGCTTACCGCGGCAAAGAGCGCATTCCGATCGGAATGTCGCAGCGGGCAGTCCCACAGTATGTGACGCACATCCTGCGTGACCCCGCCACACGCGTATTTGTTGTGTGACCGATTTGTCCATGGACGAGCAGTCCATAGACGAGTTATCTTTAACTGATTGTTGTGACACGAGCGGGGACGTGCGCCGTAATAGAAGGGTGGATGTGAAGGGGTAGGTGACACCCTTAATCTGTTTAGGAATTAAACGCACATGCTCGGATCCGGCCGGAAAAACACGAATAAATTGATGTAATTTTGTACAACTTAAAATTGAGCTGGAGCGGAAGGGTTGTAGTCTAGTGGTTGACGCGTAAAATTCGAAATCGGAAGGTCTTGAGTTGGATTCCCGTGAAGCATTTTTTAATACTCTACAAAAATATGTTTGATTGTTCCTTGACTTATATGTAGGTTGGTATGCGGCTGACCACCCATGCTGTAAAAATGGTTCACTTTGCCAATGTCACCCTTGTTTCAGGGAAGGACGGCAAGAGTTACAGGGTGTATGTCCATTTGAGATTTGGTTTTTATGTTGTAGGTTCACATGCGGCATGTGCAAGCGCAAACTTGTACGTCTCTGCTTGTGAGAATACATATAATGTTTAACAAAAAAAAAAAAAAAAGTGAATCTCCAATGTAACATATCTTTGCAACTTAGATTATATTAGATTAGATCCTTGTGTGCAGACTTAAAAGGAGACTATGATCTGTAATCTAAGTTGCAAATATATATTGATATTTGAGGCTCATATTGAATGCACGCTCACAAGCAGTCATGAAAGACTCGCACACATCGCAGCTAATGAGATGCCAATAGGGCAACGCCCAGCTGGAAGACCTCCTGGAGGTGGAGAGATAGCTGGACGGCCTCATCTCAGGATCCATGAGCCGATATGAAACTCTTTTGTGAATCACAGATTCTTTTGTCCATTCTTCTTTTCGTACCACTTCTATCAAAGATCGGCGATCATCATGGCCATTTTGATTTTAGATGCTGCGGCTCGTAGCAGCAACTTGGTGCTTATGCCGAACCGTTGTCGCAGGTTTTTCAGCCACGATGTCCTTCGGCGTCTCTAAGTTCTTTTCCCCTCAATCTTACCCTGTATGATAAGATAAGGGAGACGGTACTTCTCATTTATCATAATGTGACTGATGCACATCAGCGTTCTCTACTAGTTGGCAGGAGTTCCTTTGTAGTGCACATTTGTTGGAGGACTTCTTCGTTGGTGACTCGATCACGCCAAGAGATCCGAAGTATTTTTCGGTAGACACACATCTCTTTGACTTATAGGTTGGTATGAGGCTGATCACCCATACTGTAAAAAATGGTTCACTTTACCAATGTCACCCCTGTTACAGGGAAGGTCGGCAAGAGTTGCAGGACTTATGTTAATTTGAGATTGGGTTTTTATATTGTAGGTCCACATGCGGCATATTTAAGCGCGAACTTAAACATGTCTGTTTTGTGAAAATGCATATAATGTGAATCTCTAATGTTACTTTTATTTTGCAACTTACATTAGATTAGATGACCGATGTACATCAGCTTTCTCTACTTAATGGTTGGCAAGAGCTCCTTTGCAGTGCGCATACGTCGGAGGACTTCTTCATTGGTGACCCGATCACGCCAAGAGATCCGAAGCATTTTTCGGTATACACACATCTCCTTAACTTATAGGTTGGTATGAGGCTGACCACTCATACTGTAAAAAATGGTTCACTTTGCCAATGCCAGAGTTGCAGAGCTTATGTTCATATGAGATTGAGTTTTTATATTGCAGGTCCACATGCGGCATGTGTGAGCGCGAAATTATGCGTGTCTGCTTGTGGGAATGCATTTAATATGAACCTCAAATGATACATATCTTTGCAACTTAGATTTAGATAAGATTAGATTAGACACATCTCGAACGCTTCAATTGCAGATTGAAAGATCTAAATCCAGGAAACGACGAAGAAGAAGACTGAGTTTTTTTTGTGAATGTAAAACTTTTCGATTCCCCGTCGACACGCAGTTGAGAAGTTTGTCATAAAGAGTCGTCTCCCTGTAATGTAGCTCACTTCTTATCTGTCCTTAACTTGCTGTAAGTCCGCGTCCTTAAGCTTCTGGAGTTTAGCGAGGTTTGGAGCCTTTTCCCAAGGGGGCGATTGTAGCAGTCAAGTCAGCCAGAAATCCCGTACAGACCAAATAAGTGAAAGGTGGGGTAGTCTGTCGTTTTTGAATTTCTAAAATCTCAACCAGTTTTTAAAACGTAAGCATTTCTTAGGAATAACAGCCATTTCACACTAAACACATTGTAGACTTAAGTTAGATAGAAATCCCATATAGAACAAACAAGTGAAAGGTGGAGAGTTTGTCGTTTTAGTATTTCTAAAATCCTACTCGTACTGTTTAAACCAGTTTTTAAACGAATGAATAAAAGCCATTTCACACTAGACACATTGTAGCATTCAAGTCAGACAGAAATCTTATACAGTCCACACTTGTAAAAGGCGGTGTAGTTTTGTCGTTTTTGGATTTCTAAAATAATACTAGCAGCGCTTAAATCCGTTTTGACAGGGATGGTCAAAAAAAGTTTGAGAAACACTGCGTCAGCGCAAGGCTAGCCCCTTAGTTGTGAATATAAATATGTTCCAGACGCCACAAGGACAAGTTTATTTGTTGATATTCACTTTTTATTTTTGTTTACTATCTTTTTACTCTTGTTGCTATTCTGGCATTTTTTTTTTTATATTACTAATTTTTAAAATTTAAAAACCTAAAAGTTTGTTAAGTGACATTCTTTCTTTGTGATTTATGTGTGCTCTTAGTTTTTGTGTAATAAAAACAGAAAAAAAGACGGTGAGCAGTTGAAGTTACTGAGTTTACAGTTAAAATCAACCATTCACATTGTGGCCATCCTACTTGCGTTTCTTCCTTGGTTGACTTACAAGTCTCTAGTCGCTACTAGCTTCTTGCCACTAAAGAGCTGGCATGGTGTGTACAGTGTTCGAGGGATTTAAAGCTCTGATAACGAAGGGGAGACCCAGGTGCTGCGATCATACAAAAAGTTCAACACGCCTAAGCTGCGAGCGGCAACTTGTTATTAAAATCATTCATATCAATATTGATCCATAAACTTGTTCTTCCTGTACACTGACAAATAAATATTGTTCCGAATCTATAATCTTAATCTATAATCTAAGTTGCAAGAATATATTCATTCAAAGCTCTCAGATGTATGCCCACAAACAAACACGTGTAGTTCGCGCTTCGAAATGCTGATTGTGTACTTACAAATAAAATCCAAACCTCAAATGAACATAAGCCCTGCAACTCTTGCCAACCTTCCCTGAAACAGGGGTGACATTGGCAAAGTGAACCATTTTTTACAGTATGGGTGGTCAGCCGCATACCAACCTATCAGTCAAGGAGTACAAGCAATTAATACAATCAAATATATAAAAGAAATAAACTCTAAACAATTAAACAGTAAAAAATTAAAAAACAACAAAACCTTTTTTATTTTTATTTAAAAGCCTCAGCTTTAACCGCCAGCATTACAGATCAACCGCCATTTCTTTCGATCCTTGCATACTTCTTTCCTTTCATCCAGAGCCATAACCTTTTTCATACAAGCTCTCCTTTTATTATGACGAATGAGTAGTTGTATTTATCTGTGTTAGTGTAATGTAGTGATTTCAGGGTTCTAAAATGTTTTTAAATTGTAAAATATTGGTGTTTTTGATTAAAACTGCCGGAGATTTATTTTAAAGTTATTTATTTTGGTTCACAATTTATTTTACAATTCACATGTATGGTTGACTTTCGCTGACTTGGTCTTAACGGCTACTAACACTTTGAGAGACTGCCTGCCTGCAGGCAATTGACGCCTTTTATAGCTACGGCAATCAAACTTTCTAGACTTAATTTCGTCTGGAAACGTCTATGATATTCCAAAAGCTTCCAATACAATTACATATTACTTGTATAATATTTCCTTACTCTAGGTACTTAATAATAATTCATCCTACAGCTAGAATCTATATGTACCTACCCTATTTATTTTGTTTATACCTTAGTACTATTTCCATAACAGTAATACTCTACAGGTGAGTAGACGCTTAGGTAGGTTATTTGTTTTTAATAATAATAATTTGTATTTCTTCGAGATCGGTTGAATCGAATGTTATGGTAAAATCTAGAAAGTAGTGATTCTCCATGTTTCAAGAATGATCTTTATTTTTATTATAAATTAAGGACCAAAATTACATGTAGTTTGAGAAATAATTCGACCGTCATACTATACCGTGCGAATGTAACTCTGAACCAAAAGTGATAAAGCAAATTGTAGAAAATAAAGGTGCTTAAACCAGTTTTAGCACGTAATACTATATTTTTTAGGGCTAACCTTTCAAACTGTAAAAGTTTGTTCACTTTGCCAATGTCCTTCCTGTTTTAGCGAAGGTCATCAAAAGTTTATTTGAGATTTGAATTTTAAATGCTAATATAACTTTGCAACTTAGACTATAGATTATAGTTTGCAGTCTTATTGAGTTTTCGCCACTGAATGTTTGTGGTTGAGCAAGGAGGCCTAGACCCACCCCGCGTTGTCCTGCCAGTGATTATGATGCTGATGAGTGCCCACGGCTACGCTATGTCTTGTTTAATCCCCATTTTGAGCGACACATTTTGCGCCCGCGCTGTTTTGCTGCAGTCATCAATTTCCCCAGCTTACCCCATCCAGTGCTGGGCTGTGACGTCATGGGATCCGTGAAATATCGCGAGCTTTCTGTGTTGTTTCGAGCCAGATGTCTTCAAGCTGCCATATTAACCTGCTGGCCTTATTGATTGCTTGATAAAGTTCTGTTTCGTTAAGTTTCCGTTTGAAATCGTCAATGGGTGGTGGATTTGCACTCTACTGTAAAAATGACCGTCAAATTGAAATCGTAAATGGGTGGTGGATTTGCACTCTACTGTAAAAATGACCGTCAAATTGAAATAAATCGTCGATGGGTGGTAGATTTGCACTCTACTGTAAAAATGACCGTCAAATTGAAATCGTAAATGGGTGGTGGATTTGCACTCTACTGTAAAAATGACCGTCAAATTGAAATCGTCGATGGGTGGTAGATCTGCACTCTACTGTAAAAATGACCGTCAAATTGAAATCGTCGATGGGTGGTAGATTTGCACTCTACTGTAAAAATGACCGTCAAATTGAAATCGTCAATGGGAGGTGGATTTACACTCTACTGTAAAAATGACCGTCAAATTGAAATTGGCCATTGCTTGAAATCGTCAACGGGTTGTAGATTCACATTCTACCGTAAAAATGACCGTCAAATAGAAATCTATCTATGTATCCGGTCGATAGCTCAGTTGGTAGAGTGCTTGGATTCTACCTCGTGAGCTCGGGTTCGAATCCCACCGAGGAGGGTGTCAGAAATGATTTCCTATTTCGGTGTTTATTCCAAACCCCATAATAAAAATACCGGCAAGGTTTACTCAGCCTTCACAAGAAATGAGTTCCAGCCCCCTCGGAAGCTGGGAAACCCCCACTTCAACTGAAGTGGTTGGCGTAAGGCCGGCCCCCTTACCTGTAAAAATAAATAGGTTCAACTCGCCACATGCGACCCCTTCGGGGATAACGCGGCAAGAAGTAACACTATATGTGTAGCTTAGTTGCGTTAGTTGCGTTGCGTTTTGCGTATCTATCTATCTGTATGACTATCTATCTATCTGAGCTATCGACCGCCTATACATACATAGGTCCGACCATCATCCATCGTAGGGTATCGTCCCCTCAGTGCTTGTTTGGCTTATCTACCATTTGATTAAACGATGACCTTTAAATGAAATTATTTTACGAATCACATTCTACACAATCTGAGCTAGGAAAAAAACGTAAAACACGATAATGTGAGAGTTGTTTTTAGTATGTATTTTTAAAATCAATTTCCAGCATTCATAAGACACATTGGTCTAGCGCACATACAAACATTGCGTATGTGAAATTACGTCTGTTGGAGATAAGAAAAACAAGCACTAATGTGGCGCTGTGTAAGCGCTCCATAGAGTGGCTTAAACACAGTGCGGTATACAATATACATATCGATGTGTCCAATAGTCGTGAAATCGTGTTAATCAAATATGGCTTGGAGTGGAGTCTAGTTACGCCCTTTGCTAGCTGCCTGTGACAGTTCCACGCCCCGTATGATGCTGCTCTGTGATTCATTACCATGTTACGCCGCTGTGCTAACTGTCAACAGTGTGTGTAGAATTCAAAATGGATTTTACGGCTCGTGGTGTAGATGATAGCTACACAGCTAGTTTTCGAACCGTTATAAGAGAACTTATATTATTCTCGACGTTTCGTTAGCGACGTAGCCAACGTCTTTAGGAGATACCCTCTCTGCACGACGACTGAGGATGAATAAACGACCCTAATTCCATGCACAGATGTCAAACGACCGTAATTCCGACTTGAACCTAACAAGACTCGTGTAAGTTCACGCTAAGACATGCTGTATTTGTATTTACAAAATAAATAATAATAAAACATGAATATAAACTTTACAACTCCTGTGGCCTTTCTCTGAAACAGGGGTGATATTCGCAAAAGTGAACCAAGTTTTTACAGAATGAAAAATCAGTCTCATAGCAAACTATTTATCAAGGAACTTTATTACTGTAACGTAACTAAGCTTCACATATAGTGTGCCTTCTTGCCGATTAAAATGTCTTATTAAGGGGTGTTATAAAGCTAAATCTGCCATTTTTGTTTCTTACACTTTATGGTCTTAGCAAAATAGTTACAGTAATGAAAAAAATCAAGCATGTTTATTAATTTTTTATCTTAATTATAAAGCTTAAACAAAATATATAACTTAAGAATTTCCACCACAAAAAAATGTTTAAAAAAACGCGTTTTTTTTACATTTTTAGCTTTTTTTTCGTGTGTGCTGTATTTTGGATTTTTTTTTTGCTTTTTACTTACAGAACTATACATTGTTTAGGTTCAATACTCAACATTTTTTCAATAATGTCAATAGTTTTTGAGTAAATATGGAAAAACTGAAACTACTAAATGAATTAAATTTTAATTAAATCAAAGAACACAGTTTTTCCATATTTACTCAAAACTATTGACATTACTGAAAAAATGTAAACAATGTATAGTTCTGTAAGTAAAAAGCAAAAAAAAAAAATCCAAAATACAGCACACACGAAAAAAAAGCTAAAAATGTAAAAAAAACGCGTTTTTTAAAATATTTTTTTGTGGTGGAAATTCTTAAGTTATATATTTTGTTTAAGCTTTATAATTAAGATAAAAAATTAATAAACATGCTTGATTTTTTTCATTACTGTAACTATTTTGCTAAGACCATAAAGTGTAAGAAACAAAAACGGCAGATTTAGCTTTATAACACGCCTTAATACATTCATACCTTTGCTGTCGATATTAAAACTATGAGAATTCCTTTACCAAACTGCCCGCTTATGGAACGAGTTACCGGTATCTGTGTTCACAAACCAATTTATTCATGTTCTATTCAAAACCAACATCAATCGCCACTTCCTTTAAGTGTTTCAAAACAAAGGCAGCACCGCACACAGCACAACACTATGCAGCTAACAGCCCTGCTACAAAGGATCAGAATATTAGCTGCCAAATCCCCATTACCCACACCTCTAGGGAGCTCCAAAAAGTGCAATTGTGTGTCTGGATGAGTTTTTGAAGTTTACATACGTAGGTACCAGTGGCGAAGGGTGCCATACAAGCCGGTTCTCGACGAGCTCCATTCAGAGTCCGAAGTGTTACCACTGAACTACGGACCGGTCTACAAAACATCTATAAAAATGAGAATTAATACTTGAAAGCCTTAGCCTTAACCGCCAGCTTTACAGATCAACCGCCATTTTTTCAATCCTTGCATACTTCTTTCATTTCATCCAGAGTCATAACCTTCTTCATACAAGCTCTCCTTTTGTTATGACTCTGGATATCCCATTCATTCTATATATCGACGGATAAAATGATATAACTAAATTGTTCAGGAGAGCAGTTTAAAGTTTGAGATTCCAGAAAAATTGACAAAACCATTTTATTTTTTATCATATCGTTAAAATCAAAACAGCTCTAGAATTATACAAAATAATAGTTATTTATGCCACTGCCAAGTAATGATAGTCTTTTTAACACGAGTGCTAGTTTGTGCCATGAGGCGCAGCCGAATGGCACAATAGAAAGCACGAGTGTTACAAAGACTAATTACGTGCAGTGGCATACAATACTTTTTCTACGACCATGAGAGAATTAACAAAATAGTGAATAATAGTCATTATAATGTACTCGTCCATTTGAAGTAATTAAAACCTTACCTTTGTCAAAACGTGTGATTTATCATTCCCTTCGATTATCTAACCTAACCTAAGTTGTAAAAATAAATTATATTTAGGTTTCATATTGAATTCATGCCCACAAGCCGACACATATGTATAAGGTCGCGCTTTTACATCCTGCATATAAGCTTAAACATTCAAACCCAAAACTCAAATAAACATATGCCCTGCAGTTGTATTGGCAGGTGAACCAAATTTGTACAGCATGGGTGATCAACCTCATACTCACCTATTAACCAAGTAACTTTTTGAGTTTGTTTATTTTTTGCGGTGAAATTTTTTGTATTGTTTTCCTTTCAAGCCTTTTATTTTCCATTGAAAAAAGGAAAGCTTTATTTGGAGCAATCCGATAAATAAATTCGATAAATTTTAGCACTATTAACAATTTTTATTTGACTCTACACATAAAATATACTTATTTATTTTCATCTGAACAGGGCTGAAAGTCTCATCACCACGGTAATTCCTACCTACCGAATATCACTAATATTGTATGAAGCCTAAACAGCTGATCGCTTGCGGCCATCTTGGATTGACAGGTCTTCATACCCCCATACAAGGTTGACATTTGAAATTAAAAAATGGTTCCAATTCTGACAATGCGCATGCGCACATGATCATTTTAACACGGTTACCGGTTGCATAATGTAACATTATGCAACGGGTGTAGAAATGTATGGCATTGTGATTGCGTTAGCCGTTTTGTAATTAGTAAATTACCAAATGGGAGTAGAAAAAGGCATTTATTTCTATCAATGTGATTTTACGTTGTTTAAACGAAGTTTTATGTCACAAGCGCTTTTAGAACAAAAAAAATCATCGAAGAGCAATGGGAGGCACTTTACCCACCTCCACCCACCAAGTTCATACAACTCATGCGGAGTCGCTTCACTTGGTGATACTTCACTTGCAATGTTTTTTTGGCGGCGGAAGGCCTTCCCGTCGAAGTTAATCAGCTAAAGTTACTCTACTCAAGAAAGGAAAAAGAGGATCCTCAAATCAGAGGCTAACGCATGACTCTAAGAAGTCCCACCCTCCCCAGAACGTCGAGGTTACTGAAGCTAATGTGCCTGACGGGAGCCCTTCATTGACGTGTATCGAACGAGTTGCCATCCGCGCTGAGCGCAGTAAGTTATGGGTGTACATACGTCAATATGTATGGGTGTCGCGAGGACTGACTGAGGGCTAATGGTCACCTCTGCCCAGTCTTGAGCCCGCGGCTGCGAACTCGTGCCAGGACTGGCAGAAGCGGCGGAATGCAAGGTAGTTGGCTCTACTGGCAACGAGGTCCGCGTAGCCGACCGGTCCGGAACCGGCCGGCCGGACTGCGTCGATGAGGAGCTCTCGTTGAGAGTGCAGCAGAGGGCAATCCCACAGGACGTGCCGCACGTCCTGGGCAATGGGTCCGCACAAACACTCCCCTCCACCCTGAGAGATGACGCCCCGTTCTAAAAGGTAGTGCGCAAATTTCCCGTGACCAGTGAGGAACTGGCTGGTGAAGTGGTCCGGGACGAGCCACCGCGCAGCCATGCGCTCCCTGATCGACGGAAAAAAGGAGTAGATGACCTTGTCACACGATGTGACGTCCCAGTACCTTTGCCACTGTGCGTATATAGCGTCGCGAACCGAGTCCCTGACACGCTGCGTCAGGCGTCCATCCGGCGGCGGCGGGATCACCTGATGTTCAAGCTTGGCCGGGAGGCCTCGCCTGAGAGAACCGATAGCGGCGCGGTACTGGAGCTCGAGGTCGAGGGGGAGCACCCCGGCTAGGGCCGGGAGCGAGTCCGTCGCGGTGGATCGGTACGCTTTTGTCAGGAGGAGCAACGAACTCCTCTGACCGGAAAGCGCCGCGCGTCGTGCATTTCCACGCCGACACTTGTCCGCCCAGCATGACGCCGCATAAGCGGCGGTGCCGAGGAAGACCGAGTCATAGAGGATGCGGAGTGCACGACCCCGCAGGCCCCACGACGTGTTCGATAGTCGAGCCATCTTCCCGAATGCGCTATTCGCCTTCTGGGTGATGGCTTTCGCGTGCTCAACGAAGGGGAAGTTGGCGTTCAGGGAAACGCCCAGGTATACTACGGTCCGCGAGAATTTTACGCGTGTGTCTAGGAACATTATTTTTGGGGGTCTACCGACGTCTAGCTTACCCTTGAGGAGGATAGCTTCGGTCTTGTGGGGAGCAAAGGAGAGCTTATTATTAACCCCCCAGTCTGCTATGGCGCGGAGGGCTGACTGAGATAGAGATTCCATCTCAGGAAGCGCATTAGAAAGTGCGGAAATTTTCTAGTAGGATAGCATTCATAATTCATTTTTACCAAAACGACGCTTATTCCTTTCGACCGCCGATATCATATTGTTGTGTTTTTAGGGTTCAAAAAAGTCTTCAAATTAAAAAAAACTTCAAAAGCAGAGCGTCGTATATAGACTGACTGATGCAAGCGTTTTGCAGCTTTTTATATTGCAGTGATAGATAGAATGAGGAAAGACTGACGAAGAAAGTATATGTTGGTAGAATAGATGGATGTCGTGGAAGAGGAAGACCGAGAAAGGTATGGATGGACCAAATAGTCAACAATCAGTCAACGACGTTAGCCATGTTGAAAGCACCGGTTCCCATAGATCACCGAAGTTAAGCAACATTGGGCGTGGTCAGTGCTTGGATGGGTAACCGCTCAGGTACACCACGTGTCGTTGGCATCTTGGACCGGTCCGTAGTCCGTAGTGGCAACACTTCGGACTCGTAAATGGAAGGTTGTGGATTCGGATCCCGGCGGAGCACAAACATATACCATTTATATTTCGAATGTGCTCTTCGCTGGGTTGAAAAATTCATAAACCTTTACCAATGACCGGTCACCAAAGGTCCATCCAGGCTTACAGCAACTGGGTCTTGCTTGAGTATTGGCGCTTTGTAGCGACGACCAAGCTCGTACACCTCTGCGGCACTACAACAAGTGTCATAGACCCCTAGAGTCTTTAGAATCTAGGGAGTCTCCCGCACAGTATTTCTTAAAAAAAAATAAAAAAATATCCAAAATTGCGAATGAATTTTTATTAAAATTTAGTCGGTGTTATAGCCGCGGGGATCAAGACAGGTTATTTGGAACCGGATAACGCTGGTTCAAATCCCGCGACGATAACTTCGACCCTGGTTCAACAGATGCCGTTGCATGCACACAAGCTTCTGCTTTCGCATGAAGACAACTGGCCAGGTAAAATAGGTTGGTGGATTGCATTCCTTTCCACAAATCTATTTAAAAAAAAAAAAAAATGGAATATCCAGAGTCATAATAAAAGAAGAGCCTGTATGAAGAAGGTTATGACTCTGGAGAAAATGAAAGAAGTATGTAAGGACAGAAAGAAATGGCGGTTAATTTGTAATGTTGGCGGCTAGGGTTTATTAAAGTGAAATTTGTTTTATGTTTTAGTTTTTGATGTCCATATATATTATTATTTATTGATTGAAAAAAATGAAATTTGTCGTGTATGTTCCTTGACTTATAGGTTGGTATGCGGCTGACCACCCATGCTGTAAAAATGTTTCACTTTGCTAATGTTACCCCTGTTTCAGGGAAGGACGGCAAGAGTTGCAGGGTGTATGTCCATTTGAGATTTGGTTTTTATGTTGTAGGTTCACATGATGCATGTGCAAGCGCGAACTTGTACGTGTCTGGTTGTGAGAATGCACGTAATGTGAATCTCCAATGTAACATATCTTTGCAACTTAGATTAGATTAGATTAGATTAGATTAGTACCTAGTTACTTGAAGCCAATTTTGCTGGAACATTCAGAACGACGGACTTCTACCAGCTTCGAGTAGGTACATAATTGAATGTCTCTTTACCCTAGGTACCTATAATAATTACTCCAACTCTCATCAGCTATAACTAATACACCTACCTACCTAACTTTTATATGTATTTGTTATTTACATAACAATATTGAATTTCCAAAGCCTGTAACATTGTTCATCCATCTCTTCCTCTTGCAAGTCCAACACATTAATACGTAGATTGTGGTTTGGGAAAAATTCTGTAAATATCGGAAACGTGTTAGGCGGGGCTATACCGCAGGGGCATTAATATTGTACAGCAATCACCTGGAGAGCTTTCGGTGAATTGTGGGAGAAATACCGCGCGAAACAATCATAGATAATTCATGCAAGAAGAGCGTGCGAAATCGGATTTATTTCGCGGAAGTAAAAGAGGATTGACCAGAAGAAATAAGTCAAAGAATGAAAAAATAAGATAAACATTATGATATTATGTTTATCCACAGTCTTCGTGTAGAGAGGGTGTCTTCTGAAGACGTTGGCTAGGTCGCTAACGAAACCTCTGAGAATAATGTAAGTTTTATTATAACGGTTCGTCTAATATTCGAATATTTTTTTTAGTTGTGCAGTTATAATATTAGAATTGTAAATATGTCAAACGACCGTAATTCCAGCTTAAAGAGAATTATACTGACTTATTTGAATAGCGCTGTTTTGTGTGTAAAGTGTGAATCACAGTGGCGTAGGGTGTCATACAAGCCGGTTTCCATCGGCTTCCCTTTTAAAACGATGTAACAAAGTAGTTAAAAAATATAGGCACAAAGTAAAAATATACATTTAAAACCAAAGAAACAATACGCATTTTTACCCCATTAAATCTACTTGCAGTCTACTTTACCCATGCAGTCTACTTTATTATCATTTCTGCCTCATTTTAAACGGGAAACTGATGGAAACCGGCTTGTATGGCACCCTTCGCCACTGGTGAATCACAACTTTGCCAATGCCACTCCTGTTTCAGGAAAGTAAGAGTTGCAGGGTTTATGTGCGTTGATTTTACTTCACGGGAAGACCTTCTGTCACTCAAATCATGGATACAACACTTATTGGGGGAACTTTTTAGCCTAAAGGATAGTCACACATTTTTAGTGTTTTCTTTCGTAGACAAAAAGGAAAAAAGGTGCATTTGTCTGAGAAACCCATGTTACCTTAATATGTCACTTATTCAGTTTTACATTTAGGCTATCGATATCTTGGCAAGTCAAATTATTGATAAGTTATTATAGATAATCAGTTAGTGAAGCACTAATCCAGCTGTGTTATAAGCCTCAATGCACATATCCTTGACGTAGTGTCTATGGAACTCCGTTCCCTGCAGCTAAGGGCCGCCATTATTCGCATTGACAGCGCGGGAAATCATTACAGTTGGCGGGAACGAATGTCTGCGGAAAGAGCGCCGTAAATATACAAACGAATTATGCAATACATGCCGGGGTGGAGGAACACAGGTATCTGCCCTAAATAATAGATCGTCAAGGGGTGTAATCTAAGTTGCAGGGATATGTGAGCTGTCCATTAAAGATACTGACCGGTTTTTAGTCTAGTGGTTAACGCTACGGATTCGTAAAAGGAAAGCCTTGAGTTAGATTTCCGGCAAAAAAAAGAAACATCACATTGCGCGATTTTATACATGTGCTATCTTATCTAATCAAATCTAATTTGCAAAATATATGTAACATTAGAGATTCAAATTTTATGCATTTTCACAAACAGACACGTATAAGTTCACGCTTAGACATGCTGCATGTTGTCCTATACTCGTAATATAAAACCCCGAATCTCAAATGGACATGCACCCTGTAACTCCTGCTGACCTTCCCTGAAACAGGGGTGACATTGACAAAGTGAACCACTTTCTACAGCATAGGCAGTTAGCCGCATACCAACCTCAAATGAACATAAACCCTACAACTTCTGTCGAGCTTCCCCGAAACAGGTGTGGCATTGGTAAAGTGAACACTTTTTTTACAGTACAATGGGTCAGTCTCATACCAACCTGTAAGTCAAGGACCTTATATTATTATTATTATTATTATTCAAGGAATTAGTACAGTTAACTAAAACTACAGTAGAAAATGTGAAAAATATTAAAATAACCATTTCAATAAAAGACAAAGAGTGTTCAAATGCATTTTGATGCCGTATAACTTTCTTTGTCAGGGTTCCATTATAGAACGGTACAGTGACAAAACGACACATGACAGAACGACACATGACAGAACAACACATGACACAACATTACTATGACAAAACATCATAAGAAGTACATTACAATGAAAACACATCGCAAAACAGAACACATTTTATATTTTTTATAGTTTGTGCATTAACACTGAAAATTCATATTGATTGATTTTTTATATTTTTGTAGAAACAAAATTCTGATTAAACACTGTTTCAACATTTTCATTATAAGATGAAAAAAGAAAACGTAACTAATCTGCACATAAAGAGCAACTTCTTATCGCGTTAACCCCGAAGGAGTCATATTTGGCATGTGAAAGCAAAATAAATGTTTATGTTGTTTGTGGTGTTTTTTCATGTGTCGTTTACGGTGTGTTCTGCTTTAGGTATGTGATTTTTTGTCCTTGCGTCGTTTTGTCATATAATCTATAATCTATAATCTAAGTTGCAAGGATATATTCATTTAAAGCTCTCAGATGTATGCCCACAAACCAACAAGTGTAGTTCGCGCTTACAAATGCTGAATGTGTACTTACAAATAAAATCCTAACCTCAAATGAACATAAGCCCCACAACTTTTGCCGACCTTCTCTGAAACAGGGGTGACATTGGCAAAGTGAACCATTTTTACAGTATGGGTGGTCAGCTTCATACCAACCTATAAGTCAAGGAATATGAATAATAAATTACATTTAAATATAAAAAAGAACAAAACCTTACAAAGAAATCTATACAAAAAAAAAAGTCAAAAATTTCCTATGCAAAAAATGTAGCAAATGAATACACCAACATTAGAAATCAACATTGCAGATTAGCCGCCACTTCTTCCTGTCCTTGCATACTTCTTTCATTTCATCCAGAGTCATAACCTTTTTCATACAAGTCCTCCTTTTATTATGACTCTGGATATCCCATTCATTCGCTATTTCAGAGATTTGATCCTTCCATACTTTTCTCGGTCTTCCTCTACCACATAGTAACGTATTTTCTATGTTGTTTTTTCATAGTGATGTTTTGTCACTGTGCTGTTCTACCCAGTCACCCATTGTCCCTGTTTACCCCTCCAGGCGCTTTCCAGTGTTTCCCCATCCTTGTATGAAGTGAATCCTGCACCGCCTCGGGCGCCATCTTGCTATTTCCCTCTAGAAATATTTATTTTCATTGTGGGAGCACTGCTCGTGTGGATCATATCAATACACACATACGCGGGGAGCATACTAAAAGTCAGATTATTTTATTAATTAAAATTCGGAATTTGTATACCGCCTTTTCATGATACTGGACCATTCCAAAGGCGCTTGTTCATATAAACGTGTGAAGAGGTGAGTTTTAAGTGCTTTTAAATCTAAATCTAATCTAAATCTAAGTTGCAAAGATTTATATCATTTGAGATTCATATGAAATGCATTCCCACAAGCTGACACGCATAATTTTGCGCTCACACATGCCGCATGTCGACCTACAATATAAAAACCCAATCTCAAATGAACATAAGAACTGCAACTCTTGCCGACCTTCCCTGAAACAGGGGTGACATTGGCAAAGTGAACCATTTTTTACAGTATGGGTGGTCAGCCTCATACCAACCGATAAGTCAAGGAATACAAGCAATTAATTACATTCAGTTATACAAATCAACAAACACTAAAAAATCTACAAAACATCTATGCTTTCCTAAGCATATTTTCCAAATTCATCTCCCACAGGTATGTATGTTCCTTGACTTATAGGTTGTTATGCGGCGGAACACCCATAATTTAAAAAATTGGTTCACTTTGCCAATGTCACCCCTGTTTCAGGGAAGGACGGCAAGAGTTGCAGGGCTTATGTTCATTTGAGATTGGGTTTTTATATTGTAGGTCCACATGCGGCATGTGTCAGCGCGAAATTATACATGTCTGCTTGTGGGAATGCATTTAATATAAATCTTAAATGATATATATCTTTGCAGCTTAGATTAGATTAGATTAGATTAGACAGGTCATCAAGAAGGCCGTTCCATGCAGTTGGAGCAGCCACCTTGAAATATCCTCACTTATACCTCCTCCTCTCGTCACAACAAGGGCAACTCTTAGAACGGCTCACATTCATCCCTTTGCAGTCGATTGCAAAACTATGAGAACTTCATGTCTTCACGACTCATTCCTTTCCCGAACTGCCCGCTTATGGAACGGGTTATCGGTATCTGTGTTCCCAACTCAATTTAATCTTGTCCTATTTAAAACCAATATCAATCACTACATCTTTTCAGTGTCTCAAAATCAAGCTAACACTACGCAGCTAACAAAGGATCAGGACATCAACCGCCACATCCCCAACACATCTTCTGCACTACAAGTGTCATAGCCTTCGTCGTCGACTATCGCAGGCGACTGTGGCTGATGCATTCAGCTTAAGACAAAAGTTAGAAGTTAGTAAGCTCATCCAAAAATAATTTTAAATTTATCTTCTGATAGTCTAATGGTATAACCCTCATAACACGGCGTTGCAGCAACTAAAGTAGAGGTACCGTCTGTGTCATATTGCTGTTCTTCTCGTTCTGCCTCTGCGACTTTCTTTCCCACTGGTTCACTGGCTCACTGGCTCACTTTCTCATTGCCTCAACATTTTAGTCTCGCTTATTCACTATGTCTATGTGACTGTCTTGCAGGCTTTTAGGCTAAACGTCTTTTATTTATTTATTTATTTATTTATTTATTTATTTACGGCGTTAGCCTTTTACGAAATAAGTACATATCAAGGGAGTTTATACAAAACAACAATAACAATAAATAATACAAGAATAAAAAGTATAAAACATTACGGTAAAACATAAAAGAAAAGAAAAGAAAAAATAAACCCATATATAAACACTAAACAGTAGGTTAGAAGCAAAAAAAAAGCATATCAAAAATAAAAACTTCAGAAACCATTCAAATATCACTAATAAAGAAATTCAACAGGCAGACATCGTTCATTTAATAACAATCTAAAACAATATAATTTATTATATATTATGGATGTCCCAAAAACATTTTTTTCAGACCTTGGTTATAGGTATGATAATTATTATTATGCAGAACCAAGTCAAGTGAGGCATACTCATTACCAACACGCTGTAAACGATGCATACAACTATTGCTTTGTGCGTTAGTGCTAGTAAATACAGGGCGGTAAGAAACTAATTGTCTAGTCCCTGAACGTGGAGTAAAAAAAATCAACTCACTAAGTAGTGCAGGACAATCAATTAGAGCATGTTTTATTTTGAAGAGGGTGATTAAGTCAATAAATTTACGTCTGTCTGACAAAAAGTTTAGATTTAGAATCGAATTTAAATAGAGCGGGTCGAAGTGTGACAGGGGAATATTGAGTTTAAAATTAACTATTTTCAAAAATTTTAAGTGAACCTTTTCTATATTGTCTACGTGCACCATGTAGAGGGGGGACCAAACAGGCGAGCAATATTCCAAAACACTGCGAACCAATGTGGTATAAAGAATTTTGATTGCGGCAGTGTCCTGAAAGTCCTTGGTGATGCGGTTTATGAAACCAAGCATTCTCATGGCCTTGGCACAAATTGAAGCAATGTGTACATTAAAAGATAATCCACAGTCAAACACAACCCCCAAGTCGGTGACCTCCGTTACCACCCGAAGACTGTTTGAAAAAAGTGTATAGTCATATATAATGGGATTTTTTATTCTGAAGAAATTCATTACTAAACACTTCGAGACATTTAGAGGCAATTCATTTTTATTACACCAAGTTGCTAGATTATTCAAAGATAATTGGAGACTATTACAGTCAGCCACATTATCTATGACTTTAAAAATTTTTATATCGTCAGCAAACAGGAGAACATTTGTGTCAGGAAATTGCTTTGTAATATCATCAATAAATAGGAGAAAAAGTAGCGGGCCCAGATGGGAACCCTGGGGGACACCACTAGTTGGTGAGAAGGAGTGTGAGCTATTATTATCTATTCTGACAATCAAAGATCTATCAATAAGGTAGTTTCGGAGCCAAGACAGAAAACTACCAGACACCCCCATACCGCGTAGCTTACTAAGAAGGATAGTGTGTGATACCCGATCAAACGCTTTTGAAAAATCAGTGTAAATTACGTCAACTTGTTTTCGGCTAGACAAAGCATTAGAAAGGAAATTTTCAAACATCATTAAATTAGAAGTAGTTGATCGGTTTGGTAAAAAACCATGTTGATGGACTGAAATTGATCTGGTTGCAACGTACCGGATTTTAGTAAGTACAAGCTTTTCAAGTAGCTTCGGAATGGCGGACAATTTACTTATTGGTCGATAGTTTTTGACGTTACTCCTATCACCAGACTTGTATATTGGAGAAAGATACGATTGCTTCCAAAGGGCGGGAAAACATCCAGACGCGATGGACAAATTAAATACCGCACACAGAGGTTGAGACAAAAAAGTATTTCTAAAGTATTTCTATTCCACTGTCTCATTGCTTCAATATTTTACTAGTTCAGTCTCGCTGTCTGATAATCGTCATTAACTGTCTCTCTATCATATAATTTTTCTCCATCCTTGTGTCTCTTTGCCATCCTCATCCACTGTTTTACCGTCTCACAGCGATTGCGCACCAATAACAGATTTATGTCAAACTATCTCTCTGTTTCACTGGTTTAGTGACTCCGATATACCATCTTACCCCTGGGGTCGCTCACAATTGCTCTTTACCTTACTTACTGCCTCACTGTTTCACTATCTCACAGTCTAACTTTTTTTACTGCATCACTCTCCCTCATCTCACTGTGTCTCTTTCCTACTATCTCACTGTTTCACTGTATGTCTCTTATTACAACGTCTCAGTGTTCCACTGTCTCACTGTCCAACTACCTCACTGCCCCACTGTTTGTCCCCCTATCCCAACATCTCATTAATCGATTGTCTTACTGTTTCATTGTTTGTCTTACTATCCCTACGCCTCCCTAGTACACTGTTTCACTGTCCTCCTATCTCTCTGGTTGCGTGTCTCAGGTATGCCGCACCTCCCAAGGAGCACTCCTTATCGCGCACAAATAGTTGTGATGTCTTACTGTCTCACTGTCCCACCATCTCGCTGTTTTACTGTTTGTCTCACTATCCCAACGTTTCAATGTTCCACTGTCTCACTGTTCCACTGTTCCACTGTCTCACTCTCCCACTATCCCATTGTCTCACTCTCCCACTGTCTCACTGTTTTTCTCACTATCTTACTGTTTTACTGTTCCACTGTCTCACTGCCCCACCATCTCACTGGTGAAGTGTCTCAGGTATGCCACGCTCCCCTGGGGCGCCCCCTATCGCGCACAAATAATTGCTTTATGTCTCACTATCTTACGCAAAACGCAAAACGCAACTAAGCTACACATATAGTGTAACTTCTTGCCGCGTTATCCCCGAAGGGGTCGCATGTGGCGAGTTGAACCTATTTATTTTTACAGGTAAGGGGGCCGGCCTTACGCCAACCACTTCAGTTGAAGTGGGGGTTTCCCAGCTCCTGAGGGGGCTGGTACTCATTTCTTGTGAAGGCTGAGTAAACCTTGCCGGTATTTTATTATGGGGTTTGTAATAAACACCGAAATAGGAAATCATTTCTGACACCCTCCTCGGTGGGATTCGAACCCGAGCTCACGGGGTAGAATGCAAGCACTCTACCAACTGAGCTATCGACCGGACTTTATCTAACTTACTATCTCACTATTTCACTGTTTGTCTCACTCTCCCACTATCTCACTGTTCCACTGTCTCACTGCCCCCCCATCTCACTGGTTAAGTGTCTCAGGTATGCCACGGGGCGCCCCCTATCGCGCACAAATAATTGCTTTATGTCTCACTATCTTACTATCTCACTGTTTCACTGTTTGTCTCACTCTCCCACTATCTCACTGCTCCACTGTCTCACTGCCCCCCCATCTCACTGGTGAAGTGTCTCAGGTATGCCACGCTCCCCCGGGGCGCCCCCTATCGCGCACAAATAATTGCTTTACGCCGGAAAAACAATAACGCGCGAAACAATGGCGGGAAATATAAAACATCACTGACGCGGCGCCATCTTGGATACGGCTTAATTGTTTTCATACCTGCGTGTAGTCGAGGGGTCATATTATTCTCAAAATAATATTAGAACGTTTTCGGGTGTTTTAGTTTTTCCAAAAAAATGAAAGACAGTTGAGATTTTAATTTTTTAACTACCTGTACCCTGCCACCCATTATGGTAGCTCCATCGTATCATACCTTCATTCAATTAGGGGTGACCAGTATCTCTGCAGATATGTCTCCACTGTGTTGTGTCTTTGCACACTTGTTAAAGTCTAAAAAATCACTTTCATAAGGTGAAAATAGTTTAAGCATATTTCTACCCTCATTTCCTTTATTGCTCCAGTTTTTTGTACAGAAGCCTAAGTTGGCATGTAAAGAATTACTCATGTAAGTTTCAAGGCAATCTGTTCAGTAGTTCAGGAGTTCATACAGGACAAACATACACACATCCGTTTGATTTTATATATTAGAAGAAGATAACACATAGAACCTTAGACTTATACTTCAAAGACGATTGGTCAACTCCGATCTGTTCAAGCACAGCGGGCTTTTCAATTTAATCATCGATCACAAGGAACAACAATTTTTCCGATAGTTTAGATCGTGTTATTTCGCCGTAGAAGAGACACGTATGATCACTTCGCATACGACTTCAACGAAGCTTTGAGAAACTGTTCTTCTTTACAACGGTTCATTCGTCTTTTTTCTGTACCTCTGGAGTAAAGATTGTGAGGGTTTTTCCTCTGTCCTGCTGATCGACACAATTAATAATATAACAACCACTTTAGTATGTTTACTTTTATTCGTTTCACAATTTTTTATAACCACAACATAATAATATTTGTTATTTTAATTTACACCAGCTTGTGGCTCTCCCGCCAGGCAAGCTTCTTCTCTCTTTCTGCCTTCTTTTGTTTTACTTTTTTTTATTCAAATTCAAATCAAATGTTCCATTCCACCAAACAAACAAATTCATCTCGTTACAAGATTGGCGATAATCAAAGCGATTTGCACCTTCGATACTGCAGCACGAAAAAGGGATCTTGTGCTTCTGTCAAACCACTGTCTCAGATTCAACAACCAAGATGTTTTTGTGCAACCTAGAACTCATTTCTAGTTTTCCTTGACTTATAGGTTGGTATGAGGCTGACCACCCATACTGTAAAAAATGGTTCACTTTGCCAATGTCACCCCTGTTTCAGGGAATGTCGGCAAGAGTTGCAGGGCTTATGTTCATTTGAGTTAGGATTTTATTTGTAAGTACACAGGCAGGTGTGTACTGGGTGCGACCGCTTGCATCGCCAGGAACCAAAATCTCTCAAAAAATGTTAGATTGGCGGTGCACGGTGGTATACTAGTGCCAACTTTGATGTATGGAAGTGAAGCCTGGACGGTGAGTGAAAGGGAAATTAGTAAAGTCCATACAGTAGAAATGGACTATCTAAGAAGTATGATTGGGAAAAAACGAAGTGACAGGGTGAGGAATGATTTTGTAAGAGAAGAATGTGGTGTAAGGGAAAGTGTGAAAGTGAAGATTAAAAGAAGTATGTTAAGATGGTTCGGGCATTTGGAGAGAATGAGTGATGAAAGATTGACGAAGAAAGTATATGTTGCTAGAATAGATGGATGTCGTGGTAGAGGAAGACCGAGAAAAGTATGGAAGGATCAAATCTCTGAAATAGCGAATGAATGGGATATCCAGAGTCATAATAAAAGGAGGACTTGTATGAAAAAGGTTATGACTCTGGATGAAATGAAAGAAGTATGCAAGGACAAGAAGAAGTGGCGGCTAATCTGCAATGTTGATTTCTAATGTTGGTGTATTCATTTGCTACATTTTTTGCATAGGAAATTTTTGACTTTTTTTGTATAGATTTCTTTGTAAGGTTTTGTTCTTTTTTATATTTAAATGTAATTTATTATTCATATTCCTTGACTTATAGGTTGGTATGAGGCTGACCACCCATACTGTAAAAAATGGTTCACTTTGCCAATGTCACCCCTGTTTCAGGGAAGGTCGGCAAAAGTTGTGGGGCTTATGTTCATTTGAGGTTTGGATTTTATTTGTAAGTACACATTCAGCATTTGTAAGCGCGAACTACATTTGTTGGTTTGTGGGCATACATCTGAGAGCTTTAAATGAATATATCCTTGCAACTTAGATTATAGATTATTATTATTATTATTATACACAATCAGCATTTGTAAGCGCGAACTACACGTGTTTGTTTGTGGGCATACATCTGAGAGCTTTGAATGAATATGTCCTTGCAACTTAGATGATAGATTATAGATAAGACACACTTGTTCAGCACACATATGAATATTGCTCACGTGAAATTACTTATAATGAACATAAGACAAACAAGCACTAATGGGACGGTATGTCTTCATCAAATCAATTAGCCTTATATTATGTATTTATTTATTATGAAACGAATTGTAACCATGTTTTTAAAGGTCAGGTTTTGGGTCTGTGATCTAATTTTGCTTCAACAGACCCTGTGATTGGGTCATCATTTGTTTTGAATTCCACATTATGAATAAATGATCCACCTGATTGACAGAGGTCTACCAAGGACCCACCAAGGACCCTCAAGGACGTGGAATAATTCAATTATTGTATTAAGATTTCATAAATAGATCCAACAGTCATTCATGGAAAGCAATTCTTACGTCTAAACAAGCTTTTCTTATACTAAATTGTTTTTGTGGTTTTTCGGGTTAGACCATGGTCTACATGCAGTTTTTTTTATGGTCTAACTGAGTCTAACTTGAGAAACCACAAATGCTAAGCTTGCAACCATTCTTCTCCAGTTCTTTCTTCACTGCCCAGGTGCCTTCTACTGTCTTATTGACTGGCCCGTAGTCTAGTTGCTAACACATCTGACTCGTAAATGAAAGGTGGTAGGTGCGATCACAAAAATTGTACAATCTATATTTTCAAATATGCTCTAAGCTGGGTTGAAAAATTCATATACCTTTACCCGCAGACCGGTCACCAAAGGTCCATTTAGCCTTAGAGCAACTGGGAATTGGTGCTTTATAGCGACGACTAAGCTCGTACAAAGTCCGGTCGATAGAATTCTTGCATTCCATGCCGAGATCAAGGGTTCGATCCCAAGGTGTACTCAGCCTTCACAAAAAATGAGAACCAGCCCCCTCGGGAGCTAGAAAACACCCACTTCAACTGAAAGTGGTTGGTGTGAGACCGGCCCCATAAAAAATAAATAGGTCCCAAATCGCCACATGCGAGCCCCTTCGGGGATAACGCAGGCAAGAAGTTACACTGTATGTGTAGCTTAGTTGCGTTTGCGTTTGCATGTACGAAATGGAGTAAATTTTGACGCCTAGCATTCCGTTTTAGGGTTGAATGGTTTGAACAAGAATAATAGGCGCGGCTCAAAAGGATTACTCCACGGGAACAAAGGTGAACCGATAATCCGCATTTATTATGGAGGGGGGCGCTAATAACTTAGCAGGGATTAGTGAGCTCAGGGGTCTGCTCACGGCTAATGTACTCAAACATCTCAAATGTGGAAGAGTGAAGGGAAACCAGGCTGGCGCATTGCTTATGTATGTACTCAAATGTAGAAGATATGGACACAAATATATAAAATCATAGCAGTAATTAGAGAACGAATACATACAATTTTGCGGTGGCCGGGCCGGTTGCCTGGAACAATTTGCCCGTTGGTGTTTTCGCTCGAACCAGTCTACCACCACATTTCAGAAAGGGACTGAAGACACTGCTTTTCTCCAGAAGCCATGGCGCCCTTGAGATGGTCCTGGACCATTAAATGGCGCCACAGGAAAGACATCATCCATCATCAATCAACCAATCAAGTAGTTGAAGTAGTTGGAATAGCAGCTGGAGAAGAATTGTAGTTAATAAAATACTTACAATAAAAAAATTGCAACAAAATTACGAAAAATTAACAAAAGTGGCCAAAACAGTCATGATTTGCCGAAAAACATAACAGTTTTTGCACAATAAAGTAAAACAAATTGCTAAAATATCGTTAACAATTAAAAACAAATCAAGGATTGAAGAACCCATAAGAAGAGTTAAAACAATATTTGGAGAGCGTGCATTTGCAGTTGCTGGCCCTTTGGCCTGGAACCACCTGCCACATCATGTGAGAGAGCTAGAGGACCATGGAAAGTTCCGCCGGAATGCACTGAAGACAAGCAAATTTCTGGCATCGTTTGCACCAGCGCCCTTGGAGTGACTACATCACGAAACGGCGCTATAAAGAAATCATCAACTCATTATCATCAAACAATGTAAAAAAATTGACAAAGAAATTTATATAGAAAATATAAAAAAATAGATAATAGAAAAAAACCTTGTTATCAAAGGTCTATCCAACCTTACAGCAAATGGGTCTTGCTTGAGAATTGGCGCTTTGTAGCGACAAACAAGCTCGTAAAAGCCCGGTTGATAGCTCAGTTGGTAGAATGCTTCCACTCCATCCCGAGAGCAAGGGTTCGATCCCCACCGAGGTTATCAGAAATGATTTCCCGTTTCGGTGTTTTTTTCAAACCCAAAAAATGAGCACCGGCAAGGTTCACTCAGCCTTCAGAAGAAATAAGAACCAGCCCTCTCGGCAGTTGGGAATCCCCCACATTAAATGAAGGGGTTGGCGTAAGGCCGGACCCTTTACCCGTAAAAATAAATAGGACCCGAACCGCAACATTCGAACCCATCGAGGATAATGTAGGCAAGAAGTTACACTTTATGTGTAGCTTAGTTGCGTTGCGTATAATCCTTTTTTGCTTCGAGGGGAATCAAACTCATGGATCCGTTTACGAGTATGTCGCGTTAACCACTAATCTAACTCCTCAAATGATAATTATATTTTGTTTTTGAAAAGTTTTAGCGGAAACATTGTAGAACTCCATTTTAATTATTAAAAAATGATAATAAAGTAGAACTAAACAAAGTTTGTTATCATTTTTTAATAATTATATTTTGTCCTTTGCCGCATCTATAATCTATAATCTATAATCTAAGTTGCAAGGATATATTCATTTAAAGCTCTCAGATGTATGCCCACAAACCAACAAGTGTAGTTCGCGCTTACAAATGCTGAATGTGTACTTACAAATAAAATCCAAACCTCAAATGAACATAAGCCCCACAACTTTTGCCGACCTTCCCTGAAACAGGGGTGACATTGGCAAAGTGAACCATTTTTTACAGTATGGGTGGTCAGCCTCATACCAACCTATAAGTCAAGGAATTAGAAAAATCTAAAATCTAAATATAAATCTAAGCTGCAAAGATATGTATCATTTGAAATTCATATTAAATGCATTTCCACAAGCAGACACGCATAATTTCGCGCTCACACATGCCGCATGTGGACCTACAATATAAAAAACCCAATCTCAAATGAACATAAGCCCTGCAACTCTTGCCGAACATCCTTGCACTTTTAATTAACAGATCTGTCTTATCTCCTCTTGAAGACCAGGAAGCAGAAGGGAGAAGCGAGAAGTTGGATATTTCGTGAATTAAATGAGCTCCCTGTAGTTGGAGGGAAGATGCAAGTCTTGACGCCACAGCTTTTCCAGGGGGGGGGGCTTAATGTGGGGTAGAAGATAATTCTGTGAGTGGACCACCAAAGGCGGCACCTATTTACTTTTACAGGAGCTTGGCGCAGTGGCGGTGTCGTAACCAATGAGGTTTGTTGAGGTGCAATTATTGCTAGTATCATTGACGGTTCCATTGTAGAAAGACACAGTGACAAAACGACACATGGCATAACGACACATTATAGAACCACATACAACAAAACAACACATTTAATTTAATTTATTTTGTTATAATTATTTTTTCTTTAAATAGATTTGTGAAGAGGAATGCAATTCACCAACCTATTCTGCCTAGCCAGAAACAGGTATTAATATCATAATTGTTTATTTTTAATGAATTATTAAATAATAATTACCCAATAGCATCTGTTGAACCAGGGTCAAAGTTATGGTCAAATGACCCAAGCGGGGATCGAACCAACGTTGTCCCGTTCGAAACACGCTAGAAAGATCAGCCCACTTGGCCCCCTCGGCCATAGCACCGACAATGACAGAACGGCACATTTTAGAACGACAAATGACATAACGACTCTTGACAGAACATCACAATGACAGTACATAGCAAGACAAAACATCACTATGAAAAAAATCACAGGGAAGTACTCGTACCTACATCACATTGACAAAACATCACAAGACAAAAACCACATGACAAATATACCACAAATACAAATATAATACAAACATACCTCAAAAAAACATACCATAAACGGCACATGAAGATCGATCTTCGATCATCTTCAGGTACAATGGAAATTAAAAAATGTCATTTACATAGGTATAACAAGTCATTCAAAATAAAAAAGTATTTGAATGATCAAATGTCAAGTTTATCCTTCCATTATAAAGAGCTACGCTACTGCTTTCCAAAATGCGTTTTTCCATGGGAGCATCTCGTCATTGCAAAGTCTTATCTTACTCTCTACGCCAAGTATAAAAGTCTACGCTTTAACTTTGCATAAAAACCCGAAATATACAGAAACTTAGACGCACGCGAAAGGCGTTATTTTTAGATAAAAAAGACTTACTTTAAAGACAGTGTAAACAATATAAAGTCACGAAATGTTGGAGGAAAAAGAGGGGAAGAAAATCCGAGCAAAGTATGGCTTTATCAGTTTAAAGAAATAGTGAAAGAATTATATACCCCTGCAAAGTGAAGTCTATCTATCTATAATCTATAATCAAAGCTGCAAAGGTATGTTAACAAACATTTAAGGCTCATATTAAATGCATGCATGTAGGTTCGCGCCTACACATTTTGCATGCGTGCATACAAATAAACAAAACCTCATATGAACATAAACCTTGCAACTTCTGCCGCTTTTCCCTGAATCCGGGGTGGCATTTGCAAAAGTGAACCGATTTTTACAGCACGGTGGGTCAGCCTCATGTCAAACTATCAGTCAAGTAAAAGTAAAAAATAGTGTAAAGCGCAACTAACTTGCACATATATTGTAACTAATTACGTATTTGTCGTTATGAAGGAGCCGTATGTGGCGTGAAGAACTTATTTATTTTTACAGAAAAAAGCTCGAACTTACGCTAATCTCTTCTATTGAAGTATCATTTGATTAAATAATGACCTTTCAATGAAATTGTCTTAAGAATCACATTCTACACAATCTGAGCTAAGAAAACGTACAATACAGTTAATGTGAGAGTTGTTTTAAATATTTTTAAAATCGATTTCCAGTTTTCATAAGACACATTGGTGCATTACACATACAAGCATCGCTCATGCGAAATTACCTCTGATGGACATATACAAACCAGCAACAAGGAGACGAGAAGGCAAGGATAGGAAGGAATACAAACAAATTTACAGAGGCTTTGGCCACCCCTAGCTAGAATGACGACAGAGTTACAGTTACAGAATACGTTTCTGATAAAACTCTATAGTTGGGTTTATACCGTTGAGTTCTAACATAGGGGAGCGGAAGCTAACATACTGAATTGATAGATACTTGTTCCCACTTGCGTTCCTCTCCTGTCAAACGTTGCAGTGGTGCCCCAATCTACGGCGGCAACAATTACAAATATGACGCATTAATATCACAATAGTTATAATGAAATGAGTGATAAAATTAAAATATGAATATACACCTTGAAAATATGAAATATTGACACCAATATTTGTAACGCGTATTATCTGCCAACTCTAGCTATTTTCGGTCTAATCGGCAGCCACTATTTGCAATTGTACCAACATTCAAGATTTTTTTTCGTTTTGCCAAGTTTTTTGTACATATGGAATTGCAACTGTAAAGTTTTTGTTCTTTTTTAACTAATGACCATTTTTGTAAGTAAGTTGAGACAGATATATAATAATTAATAATATTAGGATGATTTATTTGATGAGCGCTGTTTTTGGGTGTATCACACCTCAAGAGCCCTCTGCGAGCTTGGTCGTCGCTGTAGAAAGCGCCAATTCTCAAGCAAGACCCAGTTGTTGTCAGGTTGGATGGACCTTTCAGTGACCGGTCTTTGGTAAAGGTTTATGAATTTTTCAACTCAGCGAAGAGCACATTCGAAATATAAATGGTATATTTTTTGTGCTCCGCCGGGATCCGAATTCACAACCTTCCATTTACGAGTCCGAAGTGTTGCCACTGGACTACGGACCGGTTCAAGATGCCAACGACACGCGGTGTACCTGTCTATTTTCGTTAAAATAATTTCTAGTCCACAGATATTATAAGTCAATGTTTCATACATTATTTTTAATACTAGGGCTTGAGTGGAAGGTCTGCAATCTCGGGCGCCCATCTTGGGGGTCTATTATACGTTTGCGTGAAGATTTGCAATAATTTGACCCCCCGGGGGTCTTGCATATTATTACAATCTGACCCCCTCGGGGTGTTTCAATGTAATCATAAATTTGCCCCAAGATTCGGGTCGCAAGATGGGATGGTGGAATTATAAACTAAATCTGAATCTCTTCAGTATTTAACAGTTTTACATTTGTTATTTTAATTTTGTCGACTTGAAATGTGTTTATTGACTTAAAGGTTGGTATGCCGCTGACCACCCATAGTGTAGAAAAATGTTCTCTTTGGCAAGGCCGGCAAAAGTTGCAGCGTTTATGTTCTAATGAGGTTTGGATAATTTTTTTTGTACAGATTTTTTTAAAGGTTTTTTTTGTTTTATTTATTATTTGTATTTCTTGAACCAAGATGTTTTTGTGCAACCTAGAACTCATTTCTAGTTTTCCTTGACTTATAGGTTGGTATGAGGCTGACCACCCATACTATAAAAAATGGTTCACTTTACCAATGTAACCCCTGTGTCAGAGAAGGTCGGCAAAAGTTGTAGGGCTTATGTTCATTTAAGGTTTAGATTTTATTTGTAAGTACACATTCAGCATTTGTAAGCGCGAACTACGCGTGTTTGTTTGTGGGCATGCATTTGAGAACTTTAAATAAATATATTCTTGCAACTTAGATTATATATTTTATTGTAGACTTGAATTGTGTTTATTGACTTAAAGGTTGGCATGATGGTTAGTCCGGTCGATGGCTCAGTTGGTAGAGTGCTTGTATTCTACCCTGTGAGCTCGGGTTCGAATCCCGCCGAGAGTGTCAGAAATGATTTCCCGTTTCGGTGTTTATTTCAAACCCCATAATACAATACCGACAAAGTTTACTCAGCCTTCACAAGAAATGAATACCAGCCCTCTCGGAAACTGGGAACCTCCACTTCAACTAAAGTGGTTGGCGTAAAGCCGGTACCTTTACCTGTAAAAATACCTAAATAGGTTCGACTCACCTTATGCGAAACCCTTCGGGTATAATGCGACAAGAAGTTACTCTATATGTGTAGCTTAGTTGCGTTTTTATGTTGCTGACCATCCATAATGTAGAGAAAATGTTCTATATGCCAAGTTCGGCAAAAATTGCAGTTTGGATTTTAATTTGTAAGTACACATACAGCATTCGGCTTCAATCTGTGCTGAACTCTGCAGCAAGACTCATATTCGGGATGTCTAAATTTAACCATATTACTCCATTGTTGAAAAAACTGCATTGGCTTCGTTTTCCGGAGAGGGTGGTCTACCGTGTTTGTCTGATGGTTTACAAAGCTGTCAATGGTATGGCTCCTTCATACTTGTCTGACATGTTCTCACGTGTTGAGATAGATTTGAGCCGCCAAACTCTCAGATCTGAGAAGTGTGGGGTGGTTGACGTCCAGCCGTCACGTCAGACACGCACTAATTTTGGGGACCGTGCTTTCCGGTTTGCGGGCCCAATGGAGTGGAACAGACTACCACCTAATGTGAGGAAGGCAGAAACTGTTGGTATCTTTAAAGGAGCACTAAAGACGTATCTTTACAAAAAATCTTATCCGTGATTTGAGAGGGCCCTTGAGGTTCCAAAAACGGAGCTCTTTTATTATGTGTACCTTATTAATAAATTATCCTTGTATATATATTCGTAAGCGCATACTTACACGTGTCTGTTTGTAAGCATTTTTTCTGGGCGGGAGACACCCTACATTTCAAAGACTCTAGGTGTCTATGACATTTGTTGTAGTGCCACAGAGGTGTAGGTAGTTTAAGAGCTTGGTGGTCGCTTCAAAGCTCCAATACTCAAGCAAGACCCAGTTGCTGTAAGGCTGGATGGACCTTTAGTGGTATGTCTTTGGTAAAGGTTGTATGAATTTTTCAGTCCAGCGAAGAGCATATTTCAAAATATAAATGGTATTTTTTTGTGCTCCACCAAGATTTGCATCCACAACCTTCCATTTAAGAGTCCGATGTGTTGCCACTGGACTACAGACCGGTCGAATGCACTTAATATGAATTTTAAATGTTAATATATTGTTACGTTTTTCCCGAGGGTTCTTTTAATTAAAACACAAGTTCAACACAAGTTAGCCATACAGTTTATTTACGCAGACTTTCTTACAATAGATTTATTTTAACAGACTTATTTTAACAGATTTATTTTAACACACTTATTTATTTCGTACAGATTACAGTTATTTTACACCATATTGGTCGCCCTAGTAACTAGATATTCCTCTGTGTGAGTGCTTCGAAAGACTAACTCGCTCCAGCCGATTGTCACCCTTCTTATAGCGGAACCTAGGGGCCATTCCAGCAGGCCCTAGAAAGTTCCACTACCACACTTGTATAGACGATTCTGGACATATTTATTTCTTGAAGAGTCCATTTCCTACCTACATACACACTTTACAACTACAATCGTCTGGGCCAGAACATTCTCTCAAAACACACGTACACCAATAAGCATCTACCAGTGTATTTCGTTACAATATCTTTGCAACTTAGATTATAGATTTCAAAGGTTCGGTTTTTTGACATGACCTAATTGCATACGTTTGCGATCTCAGTTATGAATGAAGTTTGTCTAATTTTCCTATTTTCTGGGCTACAGCGCTCTGCAAATTTAATTAGAGAAACTTTTCGGCAGTTGCAAACAAGCCTAAATCTACCCGGGTTATTTAATATCAAACTGTTTTAATGTTAACCAATATAAAAGTAATAATATCTATATAAAATATAAAAACCCAATCTCAAATGAACATAAGCCCAGCAACTCTTGCCGAGCTTTCCTGAAACAGGGGTGACATTGGAAAAGTGAACCATTTTTTATAGTATGGGTGGTCAGCCTCATACCAACCTATAAGTCAAGGAATACAAACAATTAATTACATTTAAGTATACAAAACAAACAAACACTTAACAATTAAACAGTAAAAATTAAAAACTACAAAACATTTTCTATAAAAAATGATCACTGGACCGGTCCGTAGTTCAATGGTACTACTTCGGACTCTGAATGGAAGGTTGTGGGTTCGAATCCCGGAGGAGCACACAAAATATACCATTTATATTTTCAAATTTGCTCTTCGCTGGGCTGAAAAATTCATAAATCTTTACCAATGACCGGTCACCAAAGGTCCATCGAGCCTTACAGCAACTGGGTCTTGCTTGAGAATTGGCGCTTTGTAGCGACGACGACCAAGCTCGTAAAAAGGTCGACAGCTCAATTGTCCATTTAGCTTTAGAGCAACTGGGAATTGGTGCTTTATAGCGACGACTATGCTCGTACAAAGTCCGGTCGATAGAATGCTTGCATTCCATGCCGAGAGCAAAGGTTCGATCTCAAGGTTTACTCAGCCTTCACAAAAAATGAGAACCAGCCCCCCCGGGAGCTGGGAAACCCCCACTACAACTGAAAGTGGTTGGTGTGAGGCCGGCCCCCTTACCCGTAAAAATAAATAAGTCCCGAATCGCCACATGCGACCCCTTCGGGGATAACGCGGGAAATAAGTTACACTATATGTGTAGCTTAGTTGCGTTCTACCAAGTCGACCGAACTCCTAGATAATAGGACCCCTCAGAGATTATTTGTCTTATCCCCAAGAGAGGAAATTTCCCATGAACAATGCCGGTATGTGTACTGGACCAATGTGTCCTATGAAAACTGGAAATTGTTTTTAAAAATATTTAAAACAACTCTTACATCATCGTGTTTTACGTTTTTCTCTTAGCTCAGATTGTGACGAATGTGATTTTTAAGACAATTTCACTGAAAGGTCATCTTTGAATCAAATGGTAGATAAGCAAAACAAGCAGTAAGGTGACGAATAGACACAAAAAAGAAGCAGTGCTTTCGCGTGAATCATATCACAAGAGGCCTCTGCGAGCTAGGTCGTAGTAAGCATTTCAAATTAATTTATTTGGAATAATTTAGGTACATATCTGCATGAGGGCCTTTCTGTTGAATATCATGCGGTCCTAAGAAGGGCCTTCCATGAATACATATTGAAGTTCTTGCGTCGTCCATTATCTAATCGCGTCTCCCCATTAGATACCGCTAACCGGCTCTGCGGTCCCTCAATGCCCGGGAACACCATCTGATATTCATATTAGACAATCGTAGATTATCTGTTACGGCTCTTGAGGTCCTCGTTAGGACCAAAACCTAAATTTTAGGACCATATTACTAAGTAACTGCCACAATTAGTTGACACAAGCGTATTTACAAGTTACAGTGAGGTACGCATATTATTTGACATTGAAAATGTTGTGACATCAGGGGACCGGGTTGCTAGCAACTAACTAAGCAACACATATAGTGTAACTTCTTGTTGCGCTATCCCCACGTATTCGAACCCAAGTTCTCGGGTTCGAATCTCACCGAAAGCTCATTTGGTAGAGTGTTTGCATTTCATGCCGTGAGCCCGGGTTCGAATCCCACCGAGAGTGTCAGAAATGATTTTCTGATTCGGTGTTAATTTTAAGCCCCAAAATAAAATACCGGCAACGTTTACTCAGCCTTAACAAGAAATGAGTACCTGGGACCCCCTCGGGCGCTGGGTAACCTCCACTTCAACTAAAGTGGTCGGCGTAAGGCCGGTCCGTTACCTGTAAAAAATAAGTAGGTTCCACTCGCCACATGCGAAATCCTTCTGAAATAATGCGGCAAGAAGTTACTCTATATGTGTAGCTTAGTTACGTTTGCGTTGTGGGAGAACTTACATAATTGTGTCGTAGCCAACGTCTTCAGGAAGCACTTTTTCTGCTCGGCGTTTGAGGATGAACTGACACTTATCTATCTCAATTCTAATTCCTATGATGTTCTTTGACTTATAGGTTGGTATGAGGTTTACCAAACATACTGTAAAAAAATAACTTTGCCAATGTCACCTCTGTTTTAGGGAAGGTCGGCAAGAGTTGCAGCAGGGTCTATGTTCATTTGATATTTGTTTAATTTTAAAAACAAACGCGTGGCATGTTTAAGCGCGAACTTACACGTGCTTGCATCTTAAATGATTAAATTTATTTGATTAAAGATTACATTATATCTTCTAGTATTATAAAAAAACAAATGCTGTTGTTTAAGGCTGAACGTTTGTTTGAAGATTTATCAGTTCCGAGTGGGAAATAATCTAAGATAGAGAACGCCAACGTGGCAAAACAGGAAATTAAAATATTAATTCTACTGTGTAGAGAAAACCTTAAAGCAGACTTTAAATTAAGATAAAAGATAAAAATAAATTGTCATGTTTGTACGCCGGTCGTATTTAATTAAAACTGCGGTGAAATATTTCACAAAAAATATTTTAGATTCATTTTAAAGAATGAAAAAAAAACGGATTTTACTGACCGTGCAAAAGAGAAGAACGATTTTCTCTACGTTTCATCGGAGTCATATCCGACGTCTTCAGGAGACGTGTGTCCTCTACAAAGAGGAACCACGAACTGTTGAATTATATTGTTGTTTGTTCGAGGCCAATGATCCACCCTTTCATTAATCGGACGATTTCACAAGAATACAATATAATATTGTCCTTCTGTACAACTGGAGCTATAGCGACAACTATGGATGTATCACCGAAGGTTAATAAAAATACCTACAACCTTCAGCCTCGAACAAACAATAATAATTCAACAGTTCGTCGTTCCTCTTTGTAGAGGACACACGTCTCCTGAAGACGTCGGATATGACTCCGATGAAACGTAGAGAAAATCGTTCTTCTCTTTTGCACGGTCAGTAAAATCCGTTTTTTTCATTCTTTAAAATGTCTAACGACCGTAATCATAATTTAAAATCTTTAATTGTAGATTCAGTTCGGACACAGAGTCACTTTACGCTTGCACACATGGAGTTGGTAGTTCTACTTATATATCGATGGTTTTATCCACGATCTCTCAATTCAGTGAATCAGCACTTTATACCAGCAGTTAATAATTACTGAATTACATCTGTTGAACCAGGGTCAGTGTTATGGTCAAATGACCCAAGCGGGGATCGAACCGATGTTATTTTATTCCAAATACGCAAGAATGATCAGCCCACATGGCCTCCTCGGCCATAACACCGACCTACCACTTAATATAAAAGGAAAGATTGAGAGGAGATGAACTCTAGGACCGGAAAATCCTGTGACAGTGGTTTTCCAAAAGCGTCAAGTCGAAGGAACTATACACCAATTATAACCCTCTCTGAAACAGGGTGGCATGTGCAAATGTGAACCATTTTTTTACAGCATGGGGGGTCAGCCTCATACCAATCTATAATTTAAGGAGCATCGTAAGAGAAATATGCATGTTGATCGATTCCTTGACTTATGCGTTGGTATGAGGCTGACCACGTATACTGTACAGAATGGTTCACTTTGCCAATGTCACCCCTGTTTCAGGGAGGATCGGCAAAAGTTGCAGGGCTTATGTTTATTTGTGATTTTGATTTTAATTTGTAAGTATACATGCAGCATTTGTAAGCGCAAACGTACACGTGTCTGTTTGTGGTGGATGCATTAAATATGAATTTTAAATGTTGATATATCTTTGCAACTAAGAATATAGATAAAGATGGGTGGTCAGCCACATACCAGCTTATAAGGCAATGAACACAATTCAAGTCAACAATAAAAGTAGCAAAGAAATACTGCTCCTGATGATGCCTTTGAAGGGCGAAAGTATTCGAGCATAAATAATAGTGAATTGAAACTGTGTTTTTTTTAAATAACAAATAATAATAATAATAATATTAGGATGATTTATTTGGTGAGCGCTGTGTTTTTGTGTGTATCACACCTCAAGAGCCCTCTGCGAGCTTGGTCGTCGCTGTAGAAAGCGCCAATTCTCAAGCAAGACCCAGTTGTTGTTAGGTTGGATGGACCTTTCAGTGACCGGTCTTTGGTAAAGGTTTATGAATTTTTCAACTCAGCGAAGAGCACATTCAAAATATAAATGATATATTTTTGTGCTCCGCCGGGATCCAAATCCGCAACCTTCCATTTACGAGTCCGAAGTGTTGTCACTACGGACTACGGACCGGCCCAAGATGCCAACGACACGCGGTGTACCTGAGCGGTTACCCATCCAAGTACTGTCCGCGCCCAATGTTGCTTAACTTCGGTGATCTATGGGAACCGGTGCTTTCAACATGGTAACGTCGTTGATAAAGTGAAATAAATCGTTAAATACTGTATGAACCCGTGTCTGTTTGTGAGCATGCATTTAATATGAATTTTAAATATTGATATACCTTTGCAACTTAGATTATGAAATTTATCGATTGCTCGATCAATTCAGTGCCCTGTATAACAAAGTTAGAACAAGAGGAAGAAAGCTTCTAGGTCGAATCGGAAAACAATACTTGGCGGCAAATTGTTTCGTTACTGTTGTATTTTTTTGCCGGCTCCCTGATTAACCCAATAAAGCGGCAAAACAAAAAACAAGAAACCAATCACGGCCAGTGAGGCGGGACGATGGGCGAAGTTTCTCCTGTTCTAGGCGGCAAAAAGAAATGGCAAGTCGGGCAAACGAGGACGGTGAAGAATTCCCTTTGCCATCTGTACAAATGGAAACCGATGCAAGAGAAATTAAGCTTTCTTTGCTTTCAATTTACAGGTAAAAGAATGGATTTTTCGCAGTTTAATTGTGGAGGGGGATAGGATGATGTCACACGGCCGGGTTTCTAGGGGCAAACAAAATATTTGTTGTTATGTTCTCCTAGCAGAAATACCCCTTCCTCTTCTGAAATAGCGAATGAATGGGATATCCAGAGTCATAATAAAAGGAGAGCTTTGTATGAAGAAGGTTATGACTCTTAATGAAATGAAAGAAGTATGTAAGGACAGAAAAAAATGGCGGTTGATCTGTAATGTTGGCGGCTAGGGCTAGGGTTTTTTTTAAATTAGAATTTTGTATTCCGTATTTGTTTTGATGTATGTACATATTATTATTTATTGATTTTAAAAATGTTATTTGTTGTATAATATGTTCCTTGACTTATAGGTTGGTATACGGCTAACCACCCATGCTGTAGAAAATGGTTTAATTTGCCAATGTCACCCCTGTTTCAGGTAAGGTCGGCAAGAGTTGTAGGGCTATGTTCATTTGAGATTGGGTTTTTATATTGTAGGTTCACATGCGGCATGTGCAAGCGCCAACTTATACGTGTCTGCTTGTGAGAATGCAGATAATGTTAATCTCCAATGTTAAATATCTTTGCAACTTAGATTAGATGAGATCATCTAGAGACACACTCACACAAGTAAAAACACACAGATACACAATCACACATTCGGAACAGTACACTATTTTTTATTCAATGAGTTGTTTTACTACATTTTACATCACATTCGTATCGGAACAATTTAATTTAGAGAATTAGCTTTCAGTATTTGCAGATGTAGGACTCCACAATTACTGGGAGGCTTGTTAGTTAGATGGCGCATCAGGCATGTTGGCATCTATTGCCACTGTGTCCTTTTCTGCCACTATTGTCCCAGACACTTTGCTGGCCTCTGTTGCCACTGTGCTCTATACTGCCACTATTGTTACAGTCAATTTTCTGGCCTCTTTTGCCACTGTGTCCTTTTCTGCCACTATTGTTCCAGTCACTTTACTGGCGATGATGATTGCCACTGTTTCCTTTTCTGCCACTAGTCCCAGTTACTTTTCTGGCCCTTATTGCCCCTGTGCCCTTTTCTGCCACTATTGTTCCAGTCACTTTACTGGCGATGATGATTGCCACTGTTTCCTTTTCTGCCACTATTGTCGCAGACACTTTTCTGGCATCTATTGCCACTGTGCTCTATACTGCCATTGTAGTTTTTACAACCATTTTCGTATTACTGCCACTTTAGTCTATTCAAACTTTATGGCCTCTATTGCTATTGTAGCCTATTCAATCTAGTGGTACAATCTCTCTGACCTCTACTGTCCCTGTGGTTTGCACAACCTTTTTGCACTCCATTGCGATTTCTGTATCTTTTCTCACCACTATTGGAACTGAGATCTCTAAAATCTTTCGGAAATTAAATGCGATTGTAGTCTCTTCAATTTTTGGGATTGCATGCAACTGTATTTATTTTAATATTTCTGATTTTCTCCGCTATTGTAGTCTTTTGGTACAATTGTTTTAGTGATACAACCTTTCCGTCCTCCACTGCTACTGTGGTTTCTGCTACCCCTGTGTTTTCCTCTACCATTGTGGTCTCTTCTACCACTGTGGTCTCTTCTAGCACTGTGGTCTCTTTTACCATTGTGGTCTCTTCCACCATTGTGGTCTCTTCTACCACTGTGGTCTCTTCCACCATTGTGGCCTCTTTTACCACTGTGATCTCTTCTACCATTGTGGCCTCTTCTACCATTGTGGTCTATTCTACCACTGTGGTCTCTTCTACCACTGTAGTCTCTTCTACCATTCTTTCCCCATCTCTAGCAGTTAATCCAATAGTATCGGGGTGTCGGCACCTGCCAATGAAAAATACAATCCCCGTTTGTCTTTCCAATTCCCCACCCAGCGGCTGATTGCTGTGAATCTGCAAATTGTAAAGAATTCAATTTACTTTACTTACTAGTTACTAGTTAGATAGGTGTGAACAGGAGAGCTGCAATTGTTCAGAAAAGAAACGGTGGCGGTAGATGGCTTGTGACTTTAAAAATTTAAACTTTGAATTCAAATAATGTACAAACGAAGTGTCTAGAAAAAAAGGAAATTAAAAAAAAAATGGATCATCTTCGTGATGCTCTTATTTGATGCAAAGCATGGGTTGTATGGCTATTATGATATTATCTTGGTATGAGGCTGACTTTATTCTGTTAAAACTTGATTCAATTTGCCAATGTCACACTGTTTCAGGGATCGGTCGCAGGAGTTGCAAGGTTTATGTTTATATGAGGATTTTTTTTGTAAATGCACAGGCACGTAGCAAGAGTGACGAAGCCAACGTCTTCAGGAGGCACCCTCTCTGTACGACGATTAAGAATAAACTAATTTTTACACGAGGCTGATTACTCATACTGTAAAAAATGGTTCACTTTGTCAATGGCTAGAGGTGCTAGGGAAGGGCGGCAGGAGTTGCAGGGCTTATTTTTATTTGAGATTGAGATGACTACTTGCTTCGTTAAAAATCCATCTGACTTTAGCAAAAATCCAGGCTCACAGCAACCGTATCTAGATTATGATCTGTATTTTTTTTTATCACAAATACCAAACTTTCAGAGTGCTCTTAAGGTGTGATTCACACAAAAACAGCGCCTACCAAAGAGATCATCCTAATATTTATTTATATCTATCATGCAAGAGTGTTGCATGCTGCGTGATAGTCTGTGAGAGTATTTTTTTAATTAAATTTCCTCACGACTTCATCTTGTCTTCCACAAACACCGTTTATTACATTTTTTTAATTAATTCAATTTACGATTGTTATCTGTACGACGAGTATAAAACAATACATTAGCTCCCCTACATCGTGTAAATCTAAAATGTATGAAATATAAGACGGCACTCCTGGTGAGTGACTGAGTTTTCAAACATTTTTTTTTATTTACATGATCGAGGGATTCCTTTACTTATACGTTGGTATGAGGCAGACCACCAGTAGGTACGCTAAAAAAAGGTTAAATTTGCCAATGCAACTCCTCATTCAAGGAAGGTCCGCAAGAGTTGCAGTGCTTATGTTTATTTGAGATTTGAGTTTTTATATTGCAGAGGTGCCCTCCCATACGGTCGAGCGCGGGAGGTTTTAGGCTGGTTTTAGTGTCGCGCTGACAACACGCTGACCGTCAGCGCTGACAGCCAAATATATGAACTTGTCGCGCTGACAGCTACGGCCTACGCGCCATTCTAAAACGCTTCCTACAGGTTCATATATTTTGAACGGTCAGCGCTGACGGTCAGCGCGTTGTCAGCGCGACACTAAAACCAGCCTTAAGGTCGATCGCCGAGGATAGCTAAAATTTCAGTGATCGACCTTAAAACTGATTTGACATTTTGCACTAAATGTAATTTTACTTATGCTAATTTTTTTCTTGATAAATATTTATACATTATGAATTATGAGTTATATTTGTTGGGCTAAAGAGTTAAAATGTCGATATCCTATTCATAAATTTTTGCTAGGTCGATCTCTTCAAGAAAAAGTATGGGCACCCCTGATATATTGTTGATATATTATATATACCCAGCAATCGAGAAACTGGTACTCATTTCTTGTGAAGGCTGAGTTAATCTTGCCAGTATTTTATTTTGGGGTTTGAAATAAACACCGAAATGGGAAATCATTTCTGACACCCTCGGTGGGATTCGAGCCCGAGCGCACGGGGCGGAATGCAAGCACTCTACCAACTGAGCTATCGACCGGACTATTAACCCACGAAATCCTAAAATCATTTGATTCTGTTGCAAGTCCTTGATTATACAACTTTAATTACCGTGTATTGTTGAATTGTATACTTGATATTTAACGATAACAAAACAAATACAACTTGAATAAACAATATTAACAACATGCTTAGTGGTCAGAAGAAAATAAGAAAATCAAGAACTTTTGCATAGAAGGTTCACTTTGCCAATTAAATAAAGCCAAGAAGTAAGAAAATCAAGAACTTTTGTATAGAAGGTTCAGTTTGCCAATGTCACCCCTGTTTCAGGGAAGGACGGCAAGAGTTGCAGGGTGTATGTCCATTTGAGATTTGTTTTTTGTTGTTGTAGGTTCACATGCGGCATGTGCAAGCGCGAACTTGTACGTGTCTGCTTGTGAAAATGCAATATCCAATGTAACATATCTTTGCAACTAAGATTAGATTAGATAGTAGATGTGTGACGTCATATATAGCCGTGGGATATTTTGAATGTTGGGAGACCATTAAAAACTTGACAATTGGGTTTTCCAAAATTTCTCTCTCTATTCGATTTAATTGCTTTGACGCAATTGGTCATTCCCAATCAACACGGATTGTCAAAGTGACGCGAAAAACATAGTCAGACAATGCATTTGTTTCCGAAATTTAATTATTGCCAATTTGACATTGCACCGATGTAATAAAGGTCTGATTTTTTTAAAAACTATGCTGTGATTTAAAAAACCATTGAAAATGCCGTCTAAATCAATCGTCCCCTTAATGCTTGTTTGTCTTATGTCCTTCTTCTTTTTCTCTTTGTGCCACTTTTATCGAAGATCGGCGATCATCATGGTTATTTTAACTTTAGATGCTGCGGCTCGAAACAGGGACTTGGTGCTTCTGCCGAACCACTGTCGCAGGTTTTTCAGCGACGATTATTTGTTTTCTGTTAGTTTTTGATGTCCATACATATGTATTATAATTTAGTGATTTTAAAAATGTAATTTGTCATGTATGTTCCTTGACTTATAGGTTGGTATGCGGCTGACCACCCATACTGTGAAAAAATGGTTCACTTTGCCAATGTTGTCGTCAATGAGTTGCAGAGCTTATGTTCATTTGAGATGGGTTCTTATAATGTAGGTCCACATGCGGCATGTGTTAGCGTGAAATTATACATGTCTGCTTGTGGGAATGCATTTGGTGTAAATCTTAAATGGTATATATCCTTGCAGCTTAGATTAGATTAGATGTCCTTCGGCGTCTCTGAGTTCTTCTCCCCTCAATCTTACCCTGTATGATAAGATGAAGGAGACGGTACTTTTCATTTCTCATTATGTGACCGAAGTAGTACATATGCTTTCTCTGCTTAATGGTAGGCAGGAGCTCCTTTGTAGTGCGCATTCGTTGGAGGACTTCTTCTTATGTCCATCATAGGTAATTTCACATGAGCAATGTTTGCATGTGTACTGGACCAATGTGTCTTATGAAAACTGGAAGTTGATTTCAAAAATATTTAAACCAACTCTCACATTATCGTGTTTTACGTTTTTTTCTTAGCTCAGATTGTGTAGAATGAGGTGTGGCACGCAAAAAAGGCGCTCTTTTATAATATAGAAAATGAAATAAATTTTCCTTACACATCGATACCTTAAAAGTAAAAATGAATCAGTGACATATTAAGCTAACATGGGTTTCTTGGATTAATGCACCTTATTTCCTATTATCCACGAGAAAAAACACAAACAGTCGTCGCAAGGGTCATGATTATGAGGTTTGTTTTAGTAGGTCTTCTCCAATCCTGTCTATCCACTGCTGTGTTCAGCCATCCTTTGCCTGCAGTTCTCTTGATGTCGTCCAGCCACCTCAGCTGTCAACGACGATACCATGTTGAAAGCACCGGTTCTCATCAGATCACCGAAGTTAAACAACATTGGGCGCGGATAGTACTTGGATGGGTGACCGCTTAGGTACACCGCGTGTCGTCGGCATTTCTTGGACCGGTCCGTAGTCCAGTGGCAACACTTTGGACTCGTAAACGGTAGGTGGTGAATTTGGATCCCGGCGGAGCACAAAAAATATACCATTTATATTTTCAAATATGCTCTTCGCTGGGTTGAAAAAAAATCATAAAAACCTTTTACCAAAGACCGGTCACTAATAGGGCCTGTTGCACCAAGCTCCAATCAGACAAAAATCAAAATTAAGTGTGATTTCAACCTTTCAAATCAAGCATTTGGTTGCATACACGTAAATCAGCTGATGTAGGTACATTATATTTCCTGTTCAACTTCCATCATATTTTTACCCACTTCCGATAAATATTTAACCGAGGGCCTTACCAGAATGAAGCAATCAAATTTGATTTGTCAATTAAATATTGATTGGAGGTTGGTGCAACAGACCCTAAAGGTCCATCCAGCCTTACAGCAACTAGATCTTGCTTGAGTATTGGCGCTTTGTAGCGACGACCAAGCTTTTAAACACCTCTACGGCACTACAACAAGTGTCATAGACCCTTAGAGTCTCTAGAATCTAGGGAGCCTCCCTTACAGAATTTCGTAAAAAAAAAAAGTTGGGGTCTCCCCGCTCCCCGATTGGACATCCTGGGTCACCACTGGACGATCCTTTTCGGCCACCTGTCATGGTCCTGCCTTGCGACGTGACCAGCCCAGCGCCACTTTAAGCAGGCCACTCGCTGTATGACATCAGTGACACCAGTGCGTCTACGGATCTCCTGGTTTGGAACCCTGTCTCTGAGGCTGATTCCCAGCATCCTCCTTTCAATGGCTCTTTGGCACGTCCTCAGTCAGTTGGCGCTATATTGAGTGAGCCCTTTTGTTTCCAAGCTATTAGTGGATACTGGAAGCACGCATGAATCAAAGACCTGGGCTGGAAGTCTCATCACCACGGTAATTCCTACCTACCGAATAACGGTAATATTTGTATGAAGACTAATCAGCTGTTCACTGAGAGAGAGGTGAGATTGCGAAAGAATGGAATCTGCAGAGTGAGAATAAGAGAAGAGTATCTATGAAAAAGGTGATGAATATTGAGGAAATTAAAGTGGTTTGTAAGGACATAAAAAAGTGGAGGCGCATCTGCGGAGGTACCGGCCACCCCTAGTGGAACGGCGGCAGGATACAGTACAGTACGGTACTTGTGGCCATCTTGGATTGACAGGTCTTCATACAAATACTACCGATATTCCGTAGGTAAGAATTACCGTGGTGATGAGACTTCCACCCCTGGCGTTTCAGGTTAAAAGGCATTTTTGTGCCATTGAGGAGTAAATATGAGCCTTAATGTCAATTTATATTTGCAACTTAGATTATAGATGGCCGTATAATGGTTTCATTACAGTAAATCTAATACAGACAGGCCTGGGTAGTGGCAGCGTAAATAATGCGAGTTTTATTGCCAATATCCGGCCTGGTGCCCCATCCCTACATGGCTGTAGGTCTCTCTAGCGAGCAACACAGCTACCAACAGCACTAGGGATGTGCAAGACAACAAATAACGCATCTATAATCTTGTAACTATAATCTATAATCTAAGTTGCAAGGATATATTCATTCAAAGCTCTCAGATGTATGCCCACAAACAAACACGTGTAGTTCGCGCTTACAAATGCTGATTGTGTACTTACAAATAAAATCCAAACTCAAATGAACATAAGCCCTGCAACTCTTGCCGACATTCCCTGAAACAGGGGTGACATTGTCAAAGTGAACCATTTTTTACAGTATGGGTGGTCAGCCTCATACCAACCTATAAGTCAAGGAATACGAGTAATAAATAACATTGAAGTATAACCTTAAAAAATAAATCTATACAAAAAAAATCAAAAATTTCTTATGCAAAAAATGTAGCAAACTAATAAACCAACATTACAAATCAGCATTGCAGATTAGCCGCCACTTCTTCCTGTCCTGGCATACTTCTTTCATTTCATCCAAAGTCATAACCTTTTTCATACAAGCTCTCCTTTTATTATTTAACGAAAGGGCTTAATGAGTATGTGGGGAGAGTGAAGAGCAAAGGAAAGTTTTCAATATGGAACAGAATTTGAATATGAAAACAGAAGAGGATCAATCTTGAAAAATGGGGGGATTTCTTCAATATAAAATACCGGCTAGGTATACTCAGCCTTCGCAAGAAATGAGTACCAGCTGGGAAACTCCCACTTCAACTGAAGTGGTTGGAATAAGGCTGGCCTACTTATCTGTAAAAATAAATAGGTTAATTCGCCCCCCGACGCGGAAAGAAGTTACCCTATATGTGTAGCTTAGTTGCGTTTGAGTTGCGTTGATCTCAATTTGGCCGATAACTGCTTAGTCATAACTCATCGTTTTTTTTAAAGAAATCCTGTGCGGGAGACTGCATAGATTTCAGGGACTTTAAGGGTCTATGACACTGTTCTATTGCCGCAGAGGTGTTGTTCACGAGCTTGGTCGTTGCTACACAGCGCCAATACACAAGCAAGACCCAGTAGCTGTAAGGCTGGATGGACCTTTTGATGACCGGTCACTGGTAAAGGTCTTTGAAAATTTCAACCCAGCGAAGAGCAAATTTGAAAATATAAATGGTATATTTTTTGTGTTTCGCCGGGATTTGAACCCACAACCTTCTATTTACGAGTCTGAAGTGTTACCACTGGACTATGGACCGGTAAAATATCAATATAAGAAATAAGAAAGTATCAGTATCAGAACAGTGTACCAGCGATTTATTGAGTAACAGGTATTGGAGATATTCGTACTCTCTTGTTTGAACCAGGTCAAACAAAATTGACATTCATAAACAAATAAACAAACAGACAGTAGTGGATTCACGTTTACAATGCGCTACCATATCAGTAGTGATGCTTTTATGAAGGGAGCCTTCATTTTAATGATATTGGCTGTATATCTCTATAATCTAAGTTGCAAGGATATATTCATTTAAAGCTCTCAAATGCATGCTCACAAACAAACACGGGTAGCTCGCGCTTACAAATGCTAAATGTGTACTTACAAATAAAATCCAAACCTCAAATGAACATAAGCCCTACAACGTACAACTTTTGCCGACCTTCCCTGACACGAGGGTGACATTGGCAAAGTAAACCATTTTTTACAGTATGGGTGGTCAGCCTCATACCAACCTATAAGTCATGGAATGAATAACTGAAATATAAGTAACCTTGTGAATACCGTGCCTAACAAATACTACATAATACAGTAGTTATTCAGAGTGGGCGCTATGCGTAGCTCAAACAAAACAAGATGATTTATTAGTGGCCGTGTTTACAACGAGACTCCATTGTCTCGCTTTAAATTACCGCTTACGTATTCATTAAGGTCCGCTAAGTGTTTGTTTTGCAGCGAAAACAAGTCGCGTACACAAAACGGACCTTTATTTGTTTTGGTATATTTTTGCCAATGCCATCCCACATTCATGGAAGGCAGCAGAGCTTATGTCCACATGAGGTTTACGTTTATTATTATTATTTCTGACTAAAAGTTAGAATGAGGAAAGTACCGTCTACTTCATCTTATCATACAGGGTAAGATAAAAGAGAGAAGATCTCAAGGACGCCGAATGACATCCTGCGACAATAAAAGCATGGTCGGGGTTATAGCCGCGGGAGCTAAGAGGGCTGATCTTTCTAGCGTGTTTCGAATGGAACAACGCTGGTTCGATCCCCGCTTGGGTCACATGACTTTAACTTTGACCCTGGTTCAACAGATGTTATTGGGTAATTATTATTTAATAATTCATTAATAATAAACAATAATGAATTATTAAATGATGATATTAATACCTGTTTCTGGCCAGGCAAAATAGGTTGGTGAATTGCATTCCTCTTCACAAATCTATTTTAAAAAAAAAAAAAAAAAAAAAAAAAAGCATCAAGTCCGTGTTTCGAGTTGCATCATCTAAAGTCAAAAGAATGATCGCCGATCTTTGATAGAAGTGGCACGAAGAGAAGAAGAAGAGGCTGATCCCCTCATGCTGTTAAAGCTTGGTTAACTTTTGTCAATGCCACCCCGGTTTCAGGGAGTTGCAAGGTTTATGAATGCGCGAACTGATACGTGTCCAATAATAAAAAAAAAACGTTTATTTTTCAAACACACGCATTTACCTTTAATGCACGAAGATATAATATAGAAACATCTGTTTTCTCGAAAGGAAGTTAACCACCCCTTCCAAAAAAGAGAAAGTTAGCGCAGTCCACGGGTATATAAACAGCCGCTTTGCTTTCAAAAATCATTCACTGCTCACCGTCCGACCGAGCAACAACTCATGCGGATATATTTTTTTCAATTCAATGCGAGTATAACGGTTTTTCTTTGTGTTTTATTAACCAAATCAAAAGCGTAATAAAATTCAAATTGCGCAATTCATCAAATGATAAATTAAGGAATATTTTGCGTAAATCTTGAGGGCATTGTTTCAAGTCGGCCGTAATCATTTACCTCTGCTTGCTCGCGCACGCATTCCGATTGTTTTATTAAATTAATCGCGCCCCGTCTACCCGCCATTCACGTCAAGCAATATTAATGACGTCACGGGGCCGTGGGACATTAATATCGCAAAAACTGGGTAAACCATGCCGCCCCTCCTCCCTCACCGAGAGGGAAATCTTGCAGAATGTCGCGTGTACTGCTATTTATTAGCCATATTAAGACGTGATTCTCTTAAACGTATTTAAAACTGTCGCACCGTGGTTATTTTAGAAATCTCATAACTTTTTAATATTTTACTTGATAGTTGTTTGTTTTATAACAGTAAGATCCCGTTTCCACTTGTCGGGTGTCGGATCCGTAATAAATCGGAGGTTCCAGTTGCAGGACATTCGGACAAAATCAGTTTCCGACAAGTGTGAATAGCTCCGTACATAATGTTCTGCTGTGGTTCTGCCACTGGAACCTCCGATTAATATACGGATCCGACACCAGACAAGTGGGAACGGGCTCTAACTCTGTCGTCAAGGATTCACTAGGATTTTTTTTTTAACTTAAAAAAAAAGATTTGTGAAGAGGTATGCAATTCACCAACCTATTCTGCCTGGCCAGAAACAGGTATTAGTATCTTCAATCAATAATTCATTATTGTTTATTTTAATGAAGTGTTAATAAATAACAGTGTTAATAGTTAACAAATGGCACAAGCGGGGATCGAACCAACGTTATTCCATTCCAAACACGCTAGAAAGATCAGCTCACTTAGCCTCCTCAGCCATAACACCAACGAATGGCCAGAGACCCTGCAGAGCTGCTTCCATTTTTTCATGTCCTCTCTTTTAACTCATTCATATCCATCACCTTTTTCATACATTTTCTTCTTTAACATTCACTTTGTATATCCCATTCTTTCACAATCTCCTCAATCTGATCACTCCATATTTTTATTCCATACAATTCAACGTAATCGATTATTTGTGTTCCTTGACTAATAAGTTGGTATGAGGCGGATCACCTTAAATGTAAAAATTGGTTCACTTTTGTGAATGCCATTCCTGTAACAGAAAAGGTCGGAAAGCGTTTTGTAGGGCTTGTGTTCATTTGAGATTCGCTTGTTATGTATGCAAATATGTGTCAGCGCGAACTTATACGTGTCTGCTTATGGATATATCGTCCATGTGCTGTGGGTCCTTCTGACACATACATACAGGACGGGGATGATGAGGGTTTGAAAAAACGTGTCTGCTTATGGAAATGCGTTTTTTAATATGAATTTTAAATGTTTATATCTATGAGAAGTAAGTCCGAATAAAATCTCTTATCCACGAAGCGATTAAAAATTTCATCATTTTACTTTTTAGTTGGTGATATACACAAACCTTTGGAAAACAAAATCTGTCCAAACACCTAAACAACAGAATTGCTTTCACTTGTGCCCTGCTCTTAATGAACATATTGTGTCTTTATGAGTGTGAGTGAAGAAAATAAATAAAGACAGGCGCATTAGCTTGGGAATTTATTAATAACCTAAATAATTAAAGTTGCGTGGGGGGGAGCTACGCTAAATATTCGTAGACAGCGCAGGGACCAATAAATCATAAGGGTGGATTAGCGACTTGAAAATGTCGCACTAATCATAAAGAGCAAAAACTCAAAAAACAAGAATGTTGGGAAATCACGTTTGAAGTTCAGACAACCAATACAACTTGTATGGGATGAAAAAGGCGACCGATGTTTTATCTCGGTCATATTTATTTATTTATTTATTTATTTATTAACGGCACTTAGTGCCTTTTACATTAAATAGATACAGAGTTTAAAAAATAATACAAATACATAAAAATACCAAAAAGAAAAACATGTATTAAATTACAGTGAATAAAAAAGATATGCTAGTGCAAAATGATAATATGAGAATTTACAATAGGTAGGTAAAACTTAAGTATAGTAAGGTAATAACTTATATCAGAAATATTAAATAATATGGTGAAAACAATTGTGCAATTCAAAAAGCAGATATACAATGCAAAACTCACTCATTTAAAAAAAAAAAAAAAAAATTAAATTACATATAATACATAAGTAAAACAACAATTAATATTGGCCCCGCAGAAATAATCTCTTCAAACCTGTCCTGTACCTATTAAAATTATTATTAGAAGTATCAAAGTCCAACGCATATTGGTTACCAATACGTTGCATGCGATTAATGCAACTGTTGTACTCTGCAACAGTGTTGGAAGCTACAGGGCGATAAGGAACTATTTGACGAGATCCCTGTCGCGGAACAAAAAAATTAATAGTTTCAAGCAACATCGGGCAATCTATTAGACCATTCTTAATTTTATAGAGTGTGAGTAAATCAATAATTTTTCTCCTATTAGACAAACTTGTTAAATTAAGTAAGGAGGATGGGGTCAAAATTATATTCGTCCAAATTGAACGGCTGTCGCATTTTACCTATTCTTCTCGCATTGTTCTTGCGTTTTCTTTACAAAATCTCGATTTTTACAATTTTTGAGTTATTGCTCTTTGTGTGATAACCATGGCCCTGCGTAGCATTTGAATCACGGGTATATTTATGTAAGAGAATGGCCAATTAACTCAATATTTAGGTTCAACTTTTCCTATGTCACCATCAGAAAAACAGCATGGAAGTATTTTTAGGTCTCAAGCAAAGAGTAATGAATCTTTAGCTTCGAAAAACTATACAGCTTTAGCAAGGAGCTATTAAACATGAACTAAAAGATATTCTATTGCAAAGGGGTATGAATTTCTTACCTCTGCGTCATAGGCCCCTAGAGCCTTTAGAATCTAGGGAGTCTCCCGCATAGGATTTCTTAAAAAAAAAAAAAATTGGGAAAAATGGAGGAAAAAAGAATTAAAAGAATGTCACGCGAGACTGTTGAATGTTGAAGGATCGTGTTGAAGTGCACGAGATGGGTTCGGGATTAATATGGAGCGAGTTTAGAATTTTAAAGGAATCATCTCTGCTATACTCCCACAGGAAATCTGCCTTGTTCTCTTACAGGTGAACCTTAGCGGCCGGTCTTCTGAGAAATCAACAAATTAATATCAGCATGCCTTTCCTGTTCATTTCTTACTTTTCATTTGGTTCCAGCTGAATAAAAGAAATAAAAATGAAATAATATTTTGTAAACAGAATCGGTGTTTTATTTGAACCTAATCTAGTCTAATCTAAGTTGCCAAGATATTAAACACTGGGGATTCACATTACATGCATTCTCACAAGCAGACACGCATAATTTCGCGCTCACACATGCCGCATGTGGACCTACAATATAAAAACCCTCTCAAATGAATTTAAGCCCTGCAACTCTTGCCGACCTTCTTTGAAACAGGGGTGACATTGGCAAAGTGAACCATTTTTTACAGCATGGGTGTTCAGCCGCATACCAACCTATTAGTCAAGGAAACCCAAAATTAAATACCGTCAACGATTCTCCAGCCTTCTCAAGAAATATAAACTGGTATATCCGGGAGTTAGAAAACCTCAAATTTAACTTAAGTGGTTTGCGTAAGGTCAATCTCTTAATTTGTAAATATAAATAGGTTAAATAGGTTTGGACTCGTGACTAGAAGGCAGTGGGTGAGATTGCGAAAGAATGGAACCTGCAGAGTGAGAATAAGAGAAGAGTATGTGTGAGGAAAGTGATGAATGTTGAAGAGATGAAAGAGATATGCAAGGACACAAAAAAGTAGAGACGCATCTGCGGAGGTACCGGCCACTCCTAATAGAACGGTGGCAGGATACATTAACAGGCTTTGAAATCCGGCGGAGCATACAAAAACATTAAATTTTCAAATATACTATTAGCTGGGTTAAAAAAATAACCTTAATACTAAAGACCGGTCACCATAGGTCCATCCAGCCTTACAGCAACTGCGTTTTACTTGAGAATTGACGATTAGATACTATAGTGACCACCAAGCTTGCAAATAACTCTTGAGGTGTTATTCATACGAAAACAGCGTTCACCAAATAAATCGTGGTATTATTATTCTTTCCTTGACTTATAGGTTGGTATGAGACTGACCACCCATCTAATCTAATCTAATCTAATCTAAGCTGCAAAGATATATATCATTTAAGATTTATATTAAATGCATTCCCACAAGCAGATATGTATAATTTCGCGCTAACACATGCCGCATGTGGACCTACAATATAAAAACCCAATCTCAAATGAACATAAGCATTGCAACTCTTGCCGTCCTTCCCTGAAACAGGGGCGACATTGGCAAAGTGAACCAATTTTTTTATATTATGGGTGGTCAGCCGCATAACAACCTATAAGTCAAGGAACATACATGACAAATTACATTTTTTAAATCAATAAATAACAATATATACATGGACATAAAAAACTAAATCATAAAACCAATTTCACTTTAACAAACCCTAGCCGCCAACATCACAGATCAACCGCCATTTCTTTCTATCCTTGCATACTTCTTTCATTTTCAACCCATACCGTAAAAAATGGTTCACTTTGCCAATGTCACCACTGTTTCACGCAAGGTCGGCAAAGAGTTGCACGGCTTGTGTTCATTTGGGTTTTTGCTGTTGGAAGTCCACACGCGCGAACTTATACGTGTCTGCGTATGTATGAATCTAATCTAATCTAATCTAAGTTGCAAAGATATGTTACATTAGAGATTCATATTACATGCATTTTCACAACCAGACACGTACAAGTTCGCGCTTGCACGTGCCGCATGTGAACCTACAACACAAAAACCAAATCTCAAATGGACATACACCCTGCAACTCTTGTAAATGTTAACATACCTTCGCAACTTAGATTATGGATTGTATAGGTGTCTTTTAACTGGAATGAGGTTGAGGATTTTACAGGCAGCACCATTGTACGTCCCACAATGAGTGGAAATCCATCCTGGTGCGGGTCCTCACAACAAAGAGCGGCGCTCTCTCCTCCCGCGTGAAATATGGAGAGTGGTGTTGCGCCTTCAGCGGTGGCAGGGTAGAGCGGCACTGTGACATAACGCCACATGACATACGACACATCGCTGCCTTAGTTCTTGTTTACCGTATACGCCATTGAGAAAATTTTACATGAGCAATGTTTGTATGTGTACTGGACCAATGTGTCTTATAAAATCAAGAAATTTACTTAAGAAAATATTTAAAAGAACTCTCACATTATCGAGTTTTACGGTTTTTCTCAGCTCAGATTGTGTAGAATTTGATTCATAAGACGACTGCATGAAAAAGTCATATTTGACAAGATTGGCGTATACGGTAAACAAGAACTGGGGGAGCGACATGGCAAAAATAAACATGGCTTAATGACACAGCAGAACTACACATGACAGAACGATGAATGACAGAACGACCCATGACAGAACGACACATGACATAAGGACACATGTCAAAAAGACATACGGCATAATGACACATGGCATAAAGAAACATGGCATAATGACACATGGCATAAAGAAACATGGCATAATGACACATGGCATAAAGAAACATGGCATAATGACACATGGCAGAATGACACATGTTGGAACGACACATGACATAACGACACATGACATAACGACACATGGCAAAAGGACATACGGCATAATGACACAGGGCAAAAAGAAACATGGCATAATGACACATGGCAAAAAGAAACATGGCATAATGGCACATGGTATAATGACACATGGCAAAAAAAACTTGGCATAATGACATATGACAGAACAACACATGACAGAACGACACATGACAGACGATACATGATAAAACATCGATATGACAAAACATCACATAAAAAAACACCATGACAAAACATCACACGACAAAACATAACATACCGAAAGCAGAACATACCATAAACGGCACTTGCCAGAACGACTTTCTTGTGATGTTTTGTCATGTGCCATTTTGTCTCATATGTCGTTATGTCATGTGTGGTTTTGCCACTGTGTCGTTCTGCTATGGAGTCGCCTTCAGTGCTCCAGCCAGCGCGCCGTGACTGGAACAAAGGCCTCCTCGTTGCCTTACTTACATCCAGATACTGCTCTGGATATTTGCGTACAACGGGACACGAGTTCTACAAATCTCAAATCTGTGAAAATATAAATAAACACAGGTTACAAGTCCTCGCTTGCTAGTTTTTAAATTTATTTCAATAGATTTGTGAGGAAGAATGCAATTCACCAACCAGCTATTCTGCCTGGCCAGCAGTGGCGAAGGGTGCCATACAGCCGGTTCCCATCGGCTTCCCTTTTAAAATGATGTAAGAAAGTAGTTAAAAAATATAGGCACAAAGTAAAAAAATACATTCAAAACCAAAGAAACAATACGTATTTTTTCCCCATTGAAACCATGCAGTCTACTTTATTATTATTTTTGCCTCATTTTGAACGGGAAACCGATGGGAATCGGCTTGTCTGGCACCCTTTGCCACTGCTGGTCAGAAACAGGTTTTAATATCAACAATTAATAATGCATTATTGTTTATTTTAATGAATTATTAATAAATGATTACCCAATGACATCTTTGTTGAACCAGGGTCAAAGTTATAGTCAAATGACTCAAATGGGGATCGAACCAACGTTATTCTATTCCAAATACGCTAGAAAGATCAGCCCACTTGGCCCGCTCGGCCATAACACCGACTATTGACCATTCCACTAGGGTTGGCCTGAGCCTCTGAAGAGCTGCCTTAATTTTTTCCTATCCTGGCATACCTTAATGAACTAAAAAGTTCATTCATATTCATCACCTTTTTCGTACATTCACTACATTTACATAGGATACTAGTCCTGTATCTAATATATGTAGAACCATTATAGTCTTGACCGGTCTTTGACTATTAGGTTGGTATGAGGCTGACTTTTAATACTGTACAAAAAGGATCACTTTGCCAATGCCATTCCTGTTTCAGGAATGTTCATTTGAGATTGGGTTCTTTATTGGGTACCAGGGTCTTAACCGCATCTGACGGAAGACACTTTCTAATCGCCTTTATTTGGCGCAGTGAAAAAAAGGAGGAAGCTATTGTGGCATCTATTTGCCTTTCCAATGTCAGGTTCCGATCCAGTAAGATTCCTAGAAATCTCACTGAATCGGAAGGCTGGATCAGCTTACCTCCTATGGAGAGTGCTACCCCATTAACCAATGCTATGAAATACCTATCTTTGCAATTTAGATTTTAGGTTAAATAATTATTACTTAATAATCTTAATACCTATTTCTGGGCAGGCAAACTAGTGGATTCCTCTAGACTTTTTTTAAGCAGATTTGTCTAGAGTCTAGACAAATCTGCTTAAAAAAAGTCGTTTTCATAGAAATCATGATGTACGAGTAGTTCAATTTTCGTAACTGAATTTTTTGTGTAGTTTTTGGAATTCACCCCCAAGATTAAGGCTTTGTTTCCAAGATGTATATCCTAGATATTCAGGAATGGTTTTTATCTCGTGCTCAGTGCGGAACTAATGCCTTTTGTACTGAAATCAGTAGATTATAATTCTGAAACAAAACACCACTAACAACATGCAGGTGGCTTTTCATTTAATAATTATAATAATAATTTTAGGACGATTTATTTGGTGAGCGCTGTTTTTGTGTGAATCACATCAGTCGTCTGGAGTGTCAAGATCTAGGAATCAAGACTGTGTTTGGAGAACGAGCCTTCAAGGTGGCTGCTCCAGCTGCATGGAACATCCTTCCAGATAACCTGCGTGAGATGGATCTGGAAGCTGGGTGTAGAAAGGGACTAAAGACCCACCTCTTCGCACTCTCCTTCGAACAAGCGCCTTTGGAATGATTTAAAATCATGAAAAGGCGCAATATAAATTTAGAATTGTATTGTAAGAGTCCTCGAGAATTGGCGACTTGTAGCGACGACCAAGTTCGTAAAAAGTCCGGTCGGCTGCTTAATTGGTACAGTTTGTACAATACTTGCATTCCATGCCGAGAGCAAGGGTTCGATCGCCACTGAGGGTGCAACTAAGCTACACAGATAGTGTAACTTCTTGCCTACATTATCTCCGAAGGGGTCGTATGTGGTGCTTCAGGATCTATTTATTTTTACGGATAAGGGAGGCGGCCTCACACCAACCACTTTCAGTTGAAGTAAGTGTTTCCCAGCTCCCGAGGGGCTGGTTCTCATTTCTTGTGAAGTCTGAGTAAGCCTTGCCGGTATTTTATTTTGGGTTTTAAATGAACACCGAAACGGGAAATCATTTCTGACACCCTCGGGAAGGATCGAACCTTTGCTCCCGGCAACAGCTGATTAGTCTTCATACAAATATTAACAAAATTCGGTAGGTAAGAATGACCGGGGGATGAAACTTCCACCGCAGGCATCATTAGTTTGTCAAATCGTGGCCTCAAACGACGACTAAAAGGTCTAAGAATAGCCCCTCTTAATTCACAGAATGTCTTGATCATGTATAAAAAAAATATTCATCTTCATTATTACAAAAACTCGTGATGAATTTAAGATTTATACATAATGCATGCCCAAAAGCAAATACGTGTAAGTTTGCACTTGGGTACTTAAAATTCATCCATCAGCTTTCTCAGAAAAGCCAACAACCGCATATTTTCAACAGCTGATGTATATTTGGTTTTATGATGTGTTACTGCAGTTAAAATAACGTCATATACGTAACAAGGTTTCCCCAGCGCCCCCCCATTCTAACAGCCGTCATGTGAGATACGCTAATGAGTTTTTGTAACTGTCATGACATGTTGCCATACTAAATTCATCCAAAGGAGTAACCAAAAATTACTAATACAAAACTTTTTTCCAATTTATTTCCAAAGTTTCGTTGTAAGTGAACAAAAACCATAGTTTATACTAGAACTTCATACTTCCAGGATTAAAACGGATTATGGATATCACCTCAAATGCATTCCTCAAGAGGATGATGATCAGTAAAGACAAATGGCTAGCACAACAAGGCACTGCCTTTACAAGAGGATGGCAACCAGCAGAGACAAATGGCTGGCACATTAAGGCACTGCCTCTACAAGAGGATGGCGACTAGCAGAGACAAATGGCCAGCATAACAAGGCACTGCCTTTACAAGAAGTTGGCGACCAACAGAGATAGACAGCTGGTACATCAAGGCACTGCCTTTACAAGAGGATGGCGACCAGCAGAGACAAATGGCTGGCACAACAAGGCACTGCCTTTACCAGAGGAAGACGGCCAACAGAGATATATGGCTAGCACAACAAGGCACTGCCTTTACCAGAGGAAGGCGACCAGCAGAGACAAATGGCTAGCACAAGGCACTGCCTTCAAAAGAGGATGGCAACCAACAGAGACAGATAGCTGGCACAACAAGGCACTGCCTTTACAAGAGGATGGCGATCAACAGCTTGATTGGGCGAGCTTGGTCGTCGCTATAGAAAGCGCCAATTCCCAAGCAAGACCCAGTTGCTGTAAGGTTGGATGGAATTTTGATGGCTGGTCTTTGGTAAAAAGGCATATGAATAATTCAACCCAGCGAAGAGCATATTTAAAATATAATTATGGCATATTTTTTGTGCTCCGCCAGGATTCGAACCCACGACTCACCATTTACGAGTCCGAAGCGTAAGCTATTACACTACGGACCTGTCAACCATTTGGTTGTTGTTTTTAACTATTGTTTGTTCCTTGACTTATAGGTTGTTATGCGGCTGACCACCCATAATATAAAAATTGGTTCACTTTGCCAATGTCACCCCTGTTTCAGGGAAGGACGGCAAGAGTTGCAAGGCTTATGTTCATTTGAGATTGGGTTTTTATATTGTAGGTCCACATGCGGCATGTGTTAGCGCGAAATTATACATATCTGCTTGTGGGAATGCATTTAGTATAAATCTTAAATGATATTTATCTTTGCAGCTTAGATAAGATTAGATTAGATTAGTTTCCAAATTGATACTAAGAGTGGAAATCTGATACGCCACTGGCAATGAAAATTTCAAATTTGTTACTGAAATTATGGTTTCTGGTTGTTCAGGAATGTATTTCATTATTTTTGTTCCTTGACTTTTACGTTGTTGTGAGACTGACCATATATACTGTAAAAAATGTTTAATTTTACAAATGCCATTCCTGTTTCAGGACTTACTCAAACTTCATAAGAAGTGAAAACTTGACCCAATAGGTTCTCCTAGGCCCTAGGAGAACCTATTGGGACCTAAGACCAAGGGTAATCTTCATTTTGAGTGAAGTGGTTTGCGTGATGCTGGTCCCCTAACCTGTAAAAATAAAAATTGCCACATGCGATTCCTTCGGAGATATTGCAGGCAAGAAGTTACACAATATGTGTAGATTGGTTGCGTTTTTTTAATAGAGTCCAATCACACCCTCGCTTTGTCCTCATTTCCGCGCACCATTTTTCCGTGCAATTCCGTCTGCAGCCGTCTAATTCCGCTGGCAGTTGTTTTAATTCCGTCGGCCGCAGATGTCTCCGCTCCGCCAGGGCCGCATTAAAAATGCCATCATCGTAATTTTATTATTTGCCAACTTTGCCGGGTTGTGAATTTTAACTGCTCGCTCAAAGCTAACTTTCCCCGCGCGGAGGGTGCATTTGTTAATGTGCGACTCATCCAGATGGCTTCAGCAAGTTTGAATCCTTTTTTTTTTTTTTTAAATATTAAACATTTGGAACAGGGATTCCCAAAGTGGTGGAACCCCAGGGGTCAGCAAGATACTCGAAGGGGGCCTACATTGGCGTGGTATACAAATGAAGGTCCACAAGCTGTAAGAGGGGGTCAAAGAAAACATATAAAAATCCGTGGCCAACCCCCCCTACCCCCTAATCTAATTTAAATCTTAAACACTGCGAGCTATCTATCTAATGTAATCTAATCTAAGCTGCAAAGATATGTATCATTTAAGATTTATATTAAATGCATTCCCACAAGCAGACATGTATAATTTCGCGCTAACACATGCCGCATGTGGGCCTCAATATAAAAACCCAATCTCAAATGAACATAAGCCCTCCTATAATTATTAATCTATAATTATTAAATAAAGGTTTAAACTTTCACTTTCACTTTCACTTTTCATGGTCGGTAAACGCAAACGCAACTAAGCTACACATATAGTGTAACTTCTTGCCGCGTTATTCCCGAAGGGGTCGCATGTGGTGAGTTGAATCTATTTATTTTTACAGGTAAGGGGGCCGGCCTGACGCCAACCATTTCAGTTAAAGTGGGGGTGTCCCAGCTCCCGAGGGGGCTGGCACTCATTTCTTGTGAAGGCTGAGTAAACCTTGCCCGAATTTTATTTTGGGGTTTGAAATAAACACCGAAACGGGAAATCCTTTCTGACACCCTCGGTGGGATTCGAACCCGAGCTCACAGCATGGAATGCAAGCACTCTACCAACTGAGCTATCGACCGGACTTCGGTCTATCGTCGGTGTTCAATGATATACATAGTTTTTCTCAAGTTAGACCATGTTCTACTTGCAGTAATTTTGTCTGCCGACGTTTCATTCCCTCGAGCGGGGAACATTTTGGTCTAGCCCGAGAAAAACTATATAATTATGTATAATTATGTATAATCTAAGTTGCAAAGATATATGTCATTTGAGAATCATATTAAAAGCATTCCCACAAGCAGACACACCCTGTTTGTGGACCTATAATTTAAAAACCCAATCATAAATGAACATAAGCCCTGCAACTCTTGCCGACCTTCCCTTAAACAGGGGTTTTCCTCGTCAGTGATTTTGACGTTGTTGGATTTCCAAAATAAATCTCAAAATGAATAAGTGTTGTAGGCTTACACGGCCGGCTGTTGATGCTCGAGAGATGTTTTCCATCATTACACTTCACGCTGAAGAAGCCCATCGTAGACATAGGCGAAACGTCCGGAAGCTCCAGCTCCCATAGACCACGGAAACAGATCCCGGAAAACATCTCTCCAAATTCTCAAAATATTTATATCCGTACCTGAAATCGAACTAATTTTCATGGGGTCCGGTCCAACAGAACCAGCAAAATTTTTAAAGTGCTCTATGAGAAAAATAGTTTGAGAACATCTGCATTAAAATATAATATTTTTCAAATCTTTGAACAGTGGTACACGCAAAATTCAACTAAACTGTACATGTAGTGCAACTTTAGCCCAGAGCGCCAGGAGTTACAAAGTTTATGTTCATGTGAGATTTGGTTTTGTAAGGTTTGTAATAAACACCGAAACTTGAAATCATTTCCGACCCCTCGGTGGGATTCGAACCCGGAGGAATGCAAACGTTCTACCAACTGAGCAGTCGACAGGACTTTGTACAAGCTTGGTTGTCTACAAAGCGCCAATTCTCAAGCAAGACCAAATTGCTGTAAGGCTGGATGGATCTTAAGTGACCAGTCTTTAGTAAAAAAATATGAATTTGCAACCCAGCGAAGGGCATATTTGAAAATATAAATTGTAGTGCTCTGCCGGGATTCGAACCCACAACCTTCCACTCACGAGTTTGAAGTCCAACCGGACAATACATTTCTTTAGTATAGTAGATAGATAGTTTAAGATTTAAAAAAATCAAATGCTATACCTGTAGATTTGTTAATCCCACTCTGTTGACTAAAGGACTAAATGCAAATTCTCTCTGCCCGCCCTGTACTGTATAAGCCGGGGAAACTTTCCTGCAGATCTCTTTGATTATCTCCCTCTCACCTCCTGCGACGTTTTTTCTCACTCTGACAATTCAAGACCCCCCCCGCCCCTACCACCCGCCCCATCTTTGAGGCTCTCAACCAATGTGACGCAACAAAAAATATTAAAGAGAAATTTTTCCCAAAAATTTCCGTAATAGTCCATAATATTGCTTGATTTTTTGGTTCCGGGTTTTGACCGCGGTCGATAGTTTTTGCTTCGTTTCTTCTTTCTTGATACTTCTTGAAGACTTTCAGCTGACGTTTCGCCATTTCTGTGGGGGACTTCTTCGGAGCTCTGCTCACTTCTGAAACGTCAGCTGAAAGTCTTCAAGAAGTATCAAGAATGAAGAAAAGAAGCAAAAACTATGGACCACGGTGGCTCGTTAATGGAAGGTTGTGGGTTCGAATCCCGACGGAGCACAAAAAAAATACCATTTATATTTTCAAATTTGCTCTTCGCTGGGTTAAAAAAAATCTTAAACCTTTACCAAAGACCGGTCACCAAAGGTCCATCCAACCTTGCAGCAGCTGGGGTCTTGCTTGAGTATTGGCGCTTTGTAGCGACGACCAAACGCGTAGAAAATCCGGTTGATATCTCAGTTGGTAGAACGCTTGCATTAAAGTTTTCGATCCCCTCCGAGGGTGTCAGAAATGATTTCCCGTTTCGATGCCTATTTCAAAAACCCACAAAAAATACCGGCAAGGTGTACTCAGCCTTCACAAAAAATGAGGATCAGCCCTCTCGGTAGCTAGAAAACTCCCACATCAAATGAAAGTGGTTGGTGTGAGGCCAGTTCCCTTACCCGAATCACCACATGCTTCCCTTCGGGGATAACGCAGGCAAGAAGTTACACTATATGTGTAGCTTAGTTTATTAAGTCAAGGAATCCGATGGACGTTAGGAGGCAGACACTTAGGCATATCTGCGGGCGATGGAGCGATCAATTCGGTTCAGCCACGCCCGCGCCGTTAGATTCGCACACATTTCGGAGACCGTGCTTTCCTTGTTCAGATGCTCTGATTAGTATTTTAGTATACGAGTATAGAGGGCTCTTGAGGTGTGATACACACAAAAACAGCGCTCACCAAATAAATCATCCTAATAATATTATTATTATACGCCTTTTTTTCTTCGTCTTTTATGTATAGAGTTGAAAAGAAGGTTCCCGTGGATCCAATTTTGGGGACTGCAGAATGTCGCGCCCCCCCCGCTGCCAACGCTGCCTCTTATTGTTTTGAGAATTACACGCGACATTTAATTCCTACTCCGTCCCCTGATAAGACAAAGTTTTTTTTATCGCGGAAAAGTTTTTCAAAGAGTGTCTGCAGGCGGCTCTGGATAATGCGAACAATGGAAGTTTGTAAGAGAGGAAGCAAACATTATAAATAAATTTTGTTTATAATTTATTTGTCGCAGAGGAAGACCGAAAACAGTATGAATGGACCAAATTATTGAAATAGCCATTGAATGGGATATCCCGAGCCATTATAAAAGGAGAGTTTGCATGAAAATGGTTATGACTCTGGATTAAATAAAAGACGTATTCAAGGAATGTCGAAAGTGGTGGCTGTTCTGCAAAGTTAACGGCTAAGGCTTTGAAATTTTCATTTAATTGTTAAACCATATTATTGATTCATTAGTTGTCTATTCAATAAATCTAAATGTAGATAATATTTATGTTCGTTGACTTCAAATTTAAATAAGTTTATCTCCCACGCTTAAGAAATTGGTTTACTTTTGCCATTTTTACCCATTCTCAGGAAAAAATACATCTTTGGAACTTGTTCTCTTTACTTTATTCTCAAACAGCAAATCTTTGGCTTATCAGCAGCCTACAGTGAATGTTACATACAAAAATCGATGATCTGTATCTCAGCTACCGGTCAAACGCGCAAAAATTCTAATGCGCTAACTCTCATAGCTCTACGATGATTTTTGTTGTTGTTTATGCCCAAGCAAACAACAGCGTTTTCGAAGTATGATTATGGTGTAACCGACATGATTTTGGCCTTTTTTGTCTTAAAGGCGCTTGTGACATAAATAAATCGTAAAACCACATTAACAGGAATGCCAATAAATGCCTTTTTTTTTTAAATCTTAAAGCTGTTTTAACGATATGATAAAAAATAAAAAAAGTTATGCCATTTTTCTGCAATCTCAAACTTTAAACTGCTCTCCTGAACAATTTAGTTAATGTCGCTTATGCCCTATTGCCTTTTAACAGTCCACATATTTTTTCATAAATAATACTTCAGGCTCTGGCCACCCCTAGCGGAATGGCGACAGAGTTACAGTTACAGTTTTACAGTTTACTTCAACGGTGATATGAATCCAAAATGTTGATGTGTATCCTTGCAAATTGATTCTCACTTTATAAATTATCACACTGTGCAGAAAAGAGATTGAATCACTCAACTAGATTCGTATCCATAAAAAAGCCAAAAAAAATACAACTTTTTCCAGTGCCGCACAACAGGGATCCTCTCCTTATTATTTTATTTAACTCAGAAGTTATGTTAATTTTTTTTATTGTTGAAAACGAGACACTTCTTGCCTTGACTCAAGATTTCCCCTGTTAGGAAATAAAAGTAAATAATATACTTTATGCTTTTTTTAGAGCAACAGGAATTTTTGTTTTTTTATTTAACGTAATAAGTAAAATAAAAAAGAAAAATATTTTTTATTTTTTTATTTAACGTAATATGTTTAAGAACTGCAATTCATGCAAGTACTTGGGTACCTTATAAATGACAAGAATATCCTATCCTCAGAATTACATGCCCGAATTCACTCCGGCAATAATGCTTTTTTTGGCCTTAGAGGCTCAAAATGGCTATCCCGCTCCACAAAATTCAAGATTTACACTTCCATTGTTCGGCCAGTTGTGTTGTTCGGATGCGAAGCCTGGAGTCTGACTCAAAAACAAGAAAAATCTCTCCAGGACTTTGAGAACAAAATGCTTCGTCGCATTCTCGGACCTGTATTTGAAGATGACAGGTGGCGTATCCGGACCAACGCGGAGCTGATGTCCGTGTTTCAAGATCCAAACATAGTGTCGGTAATGAAATCAAGAATACTCCAGTGGGCCGGACATGTAGCACGAGCAGAGGACTCCAGGATCATCAGAACAGTCTTGGATGGTGCCCCCTCAGGTGTTAGACCACTCGGACGTCCCAGGATGCGGTGGGCAGACAACGTTGAAGCCGACGCCGAAGTTCTGGGAGTGAGGGGACCATGGAGGGAAGCTGCACAAGACAGAGAGTCCTGGAGGATTGTGGTGCGGGAGGCCCTGAGCCTTCAAGGCTTATGAGCCGAAGAAAGTAAGTAAGTATTTAATGTACCTAATCTAAAATCTAACGGGGCACATTTTAGTCGTCGGTTGAACCCACGCTTTGATAAACTAATTATGCATTTGTATGAAGACCTGTCAATCCAAGATGGCCGCAAGTGAATTTTTTTTTTGAATTTGTCTTCATGCAAATATTACAAAATTCGGTAGGTAAGAATGACTGTGCTGATGAAACTTCCAGCGCAGGCACCATTAGTTTGTCAAAGCGTGGGCTCAACCGACGACTAAAATGTTTAAGAATAGCCTTGTTAGTTGTAAAGATATATTGGAATTTAGGGGTCATATTTAATGCATGACTACAAGCTGGTGCATGTAATATTACGCTTACACATGCTGCATGTGCACGTCCAAAATAGCCGAACCTCATATGAACATAAATTTTGCAACTCCTTCCACCTTTCCCTGAAACCGGAATGGCATTGGCAAAAGTAAACCAAGTCTTTACAGCATGAGGGGTCAGCGTCATACCGACTCTTATACCATCCCAGTTTCAGGGAAAGGCAGCAGGAGTTGCAAAGGTTTTGTTCATGTGAGGTTTGGTTTAATTTGGATGTACGCATTTGTATTCCTTGACTTATAGGTTGGTATGAGGCGGACTACCCATACTGTAAAAAATGGTTCACTTTGCCAATGTCACCCCTGTTTCAGGGAAGGTCGGCAAGAGTTGCAGGCATGCATTAATCAATATGAATTTTTAATGTTAATATATTTTTGCAACTTAAATTCTAGATTAAAGATTACAAGCGTGTTCGGTCCTCAGACAATCATCAGGATTAATGTCGGATCTGATACATTTTTGCCTTCTCTTTGACCGATAGTTTAGTATGAGGCTGACCCCCCGTGCAGCTAAAATCGGTTCACTTTTGTCAATGCCACCCCGGTTTCAGGGAAAAGCGGCAGGAGTTGCAAGGTTTATGTTCATGTGATTTTGTTTATTTTTATGTACGCATGCAGAATGTGTGCTGGTGCCCAAGGACGGCAAAGCGTGAAGTTGGGCGCCCACAGCTGCGTTGGCGCGACGATGTTCAGAGAAGTGCAGGACTTGCCTGGATGCGAATCGCTAAGGATAGAAACGAATGGAAAATGCGAGAGGAGGCCTACGTCCAGGAGTGGACGATCAATACAGGCTGAAGAAGAAGAAGAAGAAGATGCAGAATGTATACACGCGAGCCTACATGTGCGTGTCTGTGGGCATGCATTTAATATGAGCCTTAAATGTTAACATATCTTTGCAGCTTAGATTATTATAGATAGATTTCATTGTATATTGATGCATGGAAAGCGAGGAGATTGAAAAATTTCGGATTCAAGTGAAATGTATTGAATATGTCTCCCGAGATATCTCATATGAATCTCGAGATACATATCTTATTTTATCCCGATGGGATCGAGATATGAGATATTCAAGAAAAGGCGCGTTCAAAGCCAAAAGTCAGTCATTTCTCCTCTAAGGTGATTTTCAAGTATATTAATTATTGTTGCATAATATGATTTACTTTGGGTTCATTTTAATAAAATTTCAATAGAATTTTTTTCACACAATTTATTTTTACAGTTTGCTTGCATACTGTTCAAACTTTAACTTCTGTACTGGTGGTTTCACGGCACTGGTACTCATGGCTTCACAGCACCGCAGTCCGTATTTATAGACGACTAAAGCTTAGTCTTGCATGTACCAGATTATACGAGAAGCTTCTAGCAAAGCCTAAAAAAATATTCTGAATCCAAAAAAATTCCAAACTCGTTTGTAAAAGGATGTATTTTTGTTGTTGTAAAAAAGACATTTCGCTCAATCTTGTCAAATATGACTTTTTCATGCAGTTGTCTTAAGAATCAAATTCTACACAATCTCAGCTAAGAAAAACTTTAAAACTCGATAATGTGAGAGTTCTTTTAAATATTTTTTAAATAAATTTCTTGTTTTCATAAGACAGATTGGTCCAGTACACATGCAAACATTGCTCATGTAAATTTTTCTCAATGGCGTATACGATAAACAAGAACTAAGGCAGCGATTTGAATATAAATCACAATTGGTTTTGACTAAAATAAAAAAAAAAGTATATTTATTTTTGGTGTAAGGCTCACCAAACAAACTTTGAAAATGGGTAACTTTTACAATGTCACCCCTATTTTAGGGAAGGGTGGCCAAACTTACACTGTTTTAATTTTTTTTCTGTTATCTACTAGTCCATTTTACAGTATTTTTTTGTTCCTTTAATAATTGGTTGGTATATGCCTAGCCCTCATGCTGTAAAAACTTGGTTCACTTTTGCCAATGCCGCCCCGGTGCTAGGAGGGAGTCGCTATGATCCTATGAAGGAGTCGCCAGGTTTATGTTCATTTAATTTTTGGTTTATTTTGTTTCAAGACAAACCTTTGCAATTTAGATTAAAGCTTATGTTCCTTTAAGATTGAGGTTTTTAGGAGAAAAAAAAAGAAGAGCATACATGAAGAGAGTGATGAATGTCGGGGAGATGAAAGAAGTGTGCAAGGGCAGAACAAAGTGGAGACTTATCTGCGGAGATATTGGCCACCCCTAGTGGAATAGTGACTCAATACAAGCATTCGTTTTTTTAGACTTCATAACGTGGTAGAAGAAGTCTCTGCGGATTTCCTTGCAGTCGGAAAAACCCGAAGGAAAACGAATCAATCCGAATTAGCATATTGCATTAGTTGCACTGAAGAGAATGCAAGTCACAGACTTAATTCGCTAAAGAAATGCAGCCGTCTGGAAAGAGATCCAATCATTGAGAAAAGAGTTAATCAGGTAGGCGCTATGGCTATGCGAGCCAAGATGGTTATTTTGTGTTTGAAATAAAATTGCGTGGGTTCGATTCTCGTTCGATTGCCTTTACGATAACTTCGACCATGGTTCAACAGATGTTGTTGGGTCTATAATCTATAATATATAATCTAAGTTGCTAGGATATATTCATTTAAAGCTCTCATATGTATGCCCACAAACAAACACGTGTAGTTCGCGCTTACAAATGCTGATTGTGTACTTACAAATAAAATCCAAACCTCAAATGAACATAAGCCCTGCAACTCTTGCCGACATTCCCTGAAACAGGGTAATTATTGATGAAGAATTCATTAAAATAAAAGAGAATTAACTATTAATTGATAATATTTATGTATACTTTCGGCAATTAATACCGCCTAGTTCAGTGGTTAATACTTCGGTTAATACTCGAAAGATAGTGGGTTCGATCTTCGCTACCAAGCTACACATATAGTGTAACGTTTTGCCGCATTTTTCCCGAAAGGTTCATGTCGCACGCTTAATAATAAAGAGAAATAACTCGAAAATTGGGAAAGTCGAGATTTTGTAATAAAACGCAAGAACAATGCGAGAAGAATAGGTAGAATGCGACAGCCGTTCAATTTGGACGAATATGACCGAGATAAAACATCGGCCGCCTTTTTCATCCCATACAAGTTGTACTGGGTGTCTGAACTTTAAACGTGATTTCCCAACATTCATGTTTTTTGAGTTATTGCTCTTTATTATTAAACGTGCGATGTGTACCAACACCCTCATACAACCTATAAGTCAAGAAGTACCAAATCCAATAACAAAATATTTATTTGCCTCTTTCGTAGAAACTCAGTGACGTCATAATTTTGTCAATGTCAAGTCATGTGCGGATCTCATTTTCTCTGGCAAAATTTGCATCTGTAAGAAATGTGTTATATTCACTCCAAAAAAAAACCGGAAAAATGTTTAACAAAATTCTGTGAATAAAAAAAGGTTGTACCAACCTGAAAACAACTAAAAAAAATGGCTACCATAGTGTTGCAAATGAATAAATCAACTCGCTCACAACATATTTTATTCAAATGTCAAATTTCCCCACATCTCCCTCCCCCTCAAATAAATAACTCAAATTTTGTGTATTATTGTTTTCTGTGCTAACGTACAATTTATGTGAAATTCCTCTAGCTTTTTTTTGTTAGGGTGAAAATGTTGTGAATTTCAAAAATCCCTATTTTCAGGGATTCGGGTGTGTTTTAGGGATTTTTTTTTTGTAAATGGTGAATTATTTTGTAATGTAAAGTAGAATAGCATAGAAGAAATGTAACAGACAAATTAAACAGTAAAATAAAAATGTGACGTCATTAGACCGGGTTACTATGTGATACGTATATTAAATGGTTGATCTGTGATGTAGGCTCCATATACGTTATTGGGTGATTATAAATTTAAAAAAAATATATATATGATTTTGTAATTGATAAGGTTAAAACCTTTTTCTGGCCAGACAAATATAAATTAGTGAATTGCATTCTTCTTAAAGAAATTATTGAAAAAACAGACACTTGAAGATAAACGTAACATGCCATATCTATGCCATTCTATTGCAACATAACAAAAATATTTTGAATTTCATAATTCCCCACATTTCGGGAATCCAGGTGTACGAATGGGAAAAGTATTTTTAGGTTATGAATGTGTATTTGAGTCGTACAGAACCAAAGACGGCAATCTACGTTTTTTTCTTAAACATGATATTATAAACAAGTATGGAAATGATTTCCTATTTTTCCATATATTTATTTCATTTTGAAAAAAAAACTAGTTGGCCGACTTTGGTTCTATTTGACTTTTAAGGTTATTTAAGATGAATAAATAGCCTAAGTGAAAGTCTTAAAATTTTATTTTTCACTGATCTAGCAACTAACTGCAAGGAAAAGCAAATAAATAAATAGAAGCTAAAACTTTAACTAGAGGTGCTATTTAAGTTTCCTTACGTTTTGTGTAGAAAGTTTCTGGATTCATATGCGATATGTATTTATTGTAAGAGGGCCATTTCAAACGACGTCATTGTACGTTTTGATTGCGTAGATGGCCTGTGAATAAGGTTCACACGAGCTTACTTGCGTACTTGCCATTTTTACTTGCAAATAAGTACAATAATTTATTGCTTGTTACAAAAAAATCTCATAAAGAAATGTTCCTGGATCGTGCTTTCTGCATGGCCGGCCCTGTGCTGTGAAATACCCTACCCTATGAGCTTAGAGCCGTAGGGAGTGCAAGTGTAGGTCGGGACTGAAGACATGTTTGTTTGGGAGATGTTACAGTTGAACAGTGCCCTTGCAGTGATTTATCACAAAACGGCACTATAGGTATTGACTTTATGATTCTTTTTAGTTATAATTATTGCAAGTATTCAAGTAAGTGTCAATCTGTAAGCCTTTAAAACTATATGATAATCTGTAATCAAAGTTGCAAAGATATATTGACATTAAAGGCTTATATTGAATGCATGCCTACAGTCAAACCTGCATGTGTCCTTGTAAAATAAAACATTAAACTCTTTTAAACCTCAAATTAACGTAAACCTGCAAATCTTGCCGCTCTTCACCCAAAAAAGAGATGGTATTACAAAAAATCAATCAATTTTATGAATAAATTATATCATAGTATGAGAGGTCAGCCGTTTTTCTTTAAGTTTTAAGGAAAAAAAAGACAATTTAGTTGATTTATAAAGTTAATAACTAGAACGGAGAATTTATTATTTTGTAAAGGTGTTCCAAAATGTATTTTTCTCGGAGGACCAACGTCTCACGTACATAACTAATGTTTTAAGCAAGCAATAACAAATTATAAGTTGACCTGTGCCCTAGCATCTCAACCGTTTGATGTCACAATTATTTTGTCTAGATTAAAATAAAATATTCTTTGTTAAAATTCACATGAGTTTTTATTTTTTAAAAACACTACCGGTTTCGGGAGAAGCAATACCTCCCACCTTCAGGTGTAAACATAAACTTTTATATTTATATTTACACCTGAAGATGGGAGGTATTGCTTCTCCCGAAACCGGTAGTGTTTTTAAAAAATAAAAACTCATGTGAATTTTAACAAAGAATATTTTATTTTAATCTATTAAAATGAACTTTCACGAAGTAACTGCTACAAACCTTGATATTATTTTGTCTTTTTCAAATGTACAAACCTCCCTGAAATATCTATTTAGTCTGACTAAATAGATGTTTTATTGGCGAAGGGTGCCATACAACTCGATTCCCATCGGCTTCCCTTTTAAAATGAGGCAACAAAGTAGTTAAAAAATATAGGCACAAAGTAAAAAAAATACATTTAAAACCAAAGAAACAATATGTATTTTTTTCCCATTGAAACCGTGCAGTCTACTTTATTATCATTTTTGCCTCATTTTAAAAGGTCCATGTATATATTGTTATTTTTATTCTTTGATTTAAAAAATGTAATTTGTCATGTATGTTCCTTGACTTATAGGTTGTTATGCGGCTGACCACCCATAATATAAAAATTGGTTCACTTTGCCAATGTCACCCCTGTTTCAGGGAAGGACGGCAAGAGTTGCAAGGCTTATGTTCATTTGAGATTGGGTTTTTATATTGTAGGTCCACATGCGGCATGTGTTAGCGCGAAATTATACATATCTGCTTGTGGGAATGCATTTAGTATAAATCTTAAATGATATATATCTTTGCAGCTTAGATTAGATTAGAAGCCGATGGGAATCGAGTTGTATGGCACTCTTCGCCACTGCAGTGAGTATTTATTTAAATGTTTAGCGACAAGTAAGTACTAGCCCCGTGTGAATGAAGCATATAATGGAGACAGTTTGTATGGGAGAGTGACTTGCAGAAAATGACATGGGTTGCCAGGGCGACAATAAATTTACAAAATAATGAGTTCACATTTGGACCGACGGAAAAAAAAACTTTGCGGAAAATTCCGCTGAAAGCTGTCAAATTTAGAACAAGGGTTTTTATATTACATCAAAATGAAAGTGTAGGGTTATTTGTTAAAATGGACTCGGCATAAATTCTAAAGCGTAGTCAAGTGGAAGCTTCTAATCTAATCTAATCTAATCTAAGTTGCAAAGATATGTTACATTAGGGATTCACATTACATGCATTCTCACAAGCAGACACGTACTAGTTCGCATGCTGCATGTGAATCTACAACATAAAAACCAAATCTCAAATGAACATACTACACCCTGCAGCTCCTGCCGAACTTCCCTGAAACAGGGGTGAAATTGGCAAAGTGAACCATTTTCTACAGCATACCCATGCGGCTGACCACCCGGTCAGCCGCATACCAACCTATAAGTCAATGAATATACACAACAGATAACATTTTAGATATAAGCAAAAAGATAAACATTAAAATCAAATACAAAATTCTAATTAAAAAAAGCTTACAGTTTATTATTGCTTAGGACGTTTTTGTGCTCCGCCGGGATTCGAACCCACAACCTTCCATTCAGAGTCCGAAGTGTTACCTTTGAACTACGGACCGGTCACACGGTCTCATTTTTCCTCCTAGATTCCCGGTTTTGCTTCTATTCACTTCTATGTAGGTCAAAAAAAAAAACAAGAAAGAGATGGCACTCTATTTCGCAGCTCGTACCACTTTTAAAAGCGAAATCTCGCGACAGTTGTTGTGTTTATTTACTTTGGCTCCATTTTTCCCTTGTCGGACGTTGCCTCGGTGCCATGTTTATGCGTCGGGTCTGCCATTCGACCCCGGGGGGCCATAAATTGAGAGGCCAGTCTTCATCGGACGATCGTGGACGGTGCCATAAATAAAAAAAAAAGTTGACGCTATCGGCTGCTGCAGAGAAAACAGGCTTAGTGAAAAGTGTGTTTTTAGACAGTAGAAAGTGGAAAGTGTGTTTTTGGACAGTATAAAGTGCAAGTGGCGTCGAAAAGGCATAATTCTCGCAACTCGCAACTAAGCTACACATATAATGTAACTTCTTGCCGCGTTATCCCCGAAGTGGTCGCATGTAGCGAGTAGGACCAATTTATTTTTACTGGTAAGGGCGGCATAATTAATAATTCATATTTGGATGATTTATTTGGTGAGCGCTGTTTTTGTGTGTATCACACCTCAATATACCTCAGCGAGCTTGGTCGTTGCTGTAAAAAGCGTCAATTCTCAAGCAAGACCCGGTTGCTGTAAGGCTGGATGGACCTTTGATGACCGGTCTTTGGCAAAGGTGTATGAATTTTTCCCGCCGCGAAGAGCATATTTGAAAATATAAATGGTATATTTTTGTTGTGCTCCGGGATTCGAACCCAGGATCTTCCATTTACAAGTCAGAAGTGTTAACCACTTGACTACGGACTGGTATTCAAAAAATGTATTAGAATGGACTAAGATAGGCCGAGGAAGAAGAAGAAAAAGATTAGGAGAAGAAAAAAGAAGGAGCAAAAATGCAACAAAGTGGGCCATTGGCCACCCTTAACGAAGTGGCGACTGGATACAAGGACAAGTTAATAAGACAGTGGAATGACGGTGTGCTAGGAAAGTACTGATACTCTAAGCTACACATATAGGGTAACTTCTTGCCACGTTTTCTCCGAAGGGATCGTATGTGGCGAGTTAAACTTATTTGTTTTTAAAGGTAAGGGGGCTGGCCTTACGCCAACCACTTCCGTTGAAGTGAGAGTTTCCTAGCTCCCCAAGGGTCTGGTTCTCATTTCTTGTGAAGGTCTTGTAAACCTTGCCGGTATTTTATTTTTGGGCTTGAAATAAACACCGAAACGGAAAATCATTTCTTACATCCTCGGTGGGATTTGACCCCTAGGTTTCGGCATGGAATGCAAGCATTCTACAAACTTTTATGCTTATTAAGTATGATTTATCATTTATAATATAATATTGTAGAGTACTTTAATTGGTACCATGAACTGTTTATCATTGTTTTATTTGTGTAAAAAATATTACAAATTAAGCTGTAGTATTCTTGTTACAATAAAAACTGAGCTATCGACCGGTCACACTGTAAAATATCGTAATTCCTGGTGTGAATGGAATTCCTTACGCAAAGAAGTTTGAATAAAAGTAGGTTGGCCATAGACGGAAATAAAACAGATAGGGCAACCTCATAAAAACTATCTTATCTCTCGCTGAAAATATTTAGGTATTACAATTTCAAATTTGGAACCGATATGAAAATGTTATATCGTTCAGTGGCGTAGTGATTGGGAAATGATAATAATCTAAAATCTATAATCTATAATCTAAGTTGCAAGGATATATTCATTTAAAGCTCTCAGATGTATGCCCACAAACCAACAAGTGTAGTTCGCGCTTACAAATGCTGAATGTGTACTTACAAATAAAATCCAAACCTCAAATGAACATAAGCCCCACAACTTTTGCCGACCGTCCCTGAAACAGGGGTGACATTGGCAAAGTGAACCATTTTTTACAGTATGGGTGGTCAGCCTCATACCAACCTATAAGTCAAGGAATATGAATAATAAATTACATTTAAATACAAAAAAGAACCTTACAAAGAAATCTATACAAAAAAAGTCAAAAATTTCCTATGCAAAAAATGTAGCAAATGAATACACCAACATTAGAAATCAACATTGCAGATTAGCCGCCACTTCTTCCTGTCCTTGCATACTTCTTTCATTTCATCCAGAGTCATAACCTTTTTCATACAAGTCCTCCTTTTATTATGACTCTGGATATCCCATTCATTCGCTGTTTCAGAGATTTGATCCTTCCATACTTTTCTCGGTCTTCCTCTACCACGACATCCATCTATTCTAGCAACATAAACTTTCTTCGTCCATCTTTCATCACTCATTCTCTCCAAATGCCCGAACCATCTTAACATACTTCTTTTAATCTTCACTTTCACACTTTCCCTTACACCACATTCTTCTCTTACAAAATCATTCCTCACCCTGTCACTTCGTTTTTTCCCAATCATACTTCTTAGATAGTCCATTTCTACTGTATGGACTTTACTAATTTCCCTTTCACTCACCGTCCAGGCTTCACTTCCATACATCAAGGTTGGCACTAGTATACCACCGTGCACCGCCAATCTAACATTTTTTGAGAGATTTTGGTTCCTGGCGATGCAAGCGGTCGCACCCAGTACACACCTGCCTTTCATTATTCTTCTTTCAAATTCACCGGCCATTCTTCAAGTATATTATTTAAGTTTTTTTTATTCAGAGTTTTATTCACTTGTTTATAAAACTGAATCAGTAATGAAATAAGTGAATATTTCGTCAATTATAAGGCAGTAAAATGAAAATACAAAAAAAAAGTTTCTTATGACGAGTTCTGTATTAATGAAATAAAGCAAGTATCTATAATCTGTAATCTACCTTGTAAAGATAAATTAAAATTCAAAACTCATATCAAATGCATGCCCACAAACAGACACGTGTAAGTTCGCGCGTACAAATGTCACATGTGTATTTACAGATTAAAATCAAAATCTAAAATGAACACAACCCTGCAACTTTTGCTGATATTCCCTGAAACAGGGATGACTTTGGCAAAGTGAACCATTTTTTACAGTATGGGTGGTCAGCCTAATACCAACCTATAAGCTAACCCATGTAACCTTTTAGGTTTTAAAAAGGTTACAAAAAGGTCCCAGAACCTTTTTAAACATTTTTGTAACCTTTTTAAAACCTAAAAGGTTACTTGGGAAGGAATCAAGTATTACAACAAAAATGGCAAGAAAACTACCCTTTAAAATAAATAAATGATGGGGTTGTGAAATGAATAGGTTTGTTTGAAACTGACCACCCAAATTGTATTATTTTATCCAAAAAAGAAGGTAGATATATTTTTGTCTGCAAATTTCTATGAAACAATTACTGTAATATATTTTAAGGCTTTTTAAACGTGTTTTCATCTTGGGATGATGTTTGAGATTAACGGTTATCAATTTAATATTAAAAGTATGAGGAGGATGATCCATTTTGGGCGCAAGATATCGCGCCGGGAAAAAAGATGAGCGTTGTTTGCAGGATTTAGTAGGCGCGCTGGGTGCCCTAACAATCAATAGGTCGAAAGGGAGGAGGTGATTTTTGCCATCTGGCCATAATAAATCCTATCATTTTTTTGAGGATGCTTTAGTACTTTTAAAGTATTCCGGTCGATAGCTCAGTTGGTAGAGTGCCTGAATTCTATGCCGTGAGCTCGGGTTCGAATCCCACCGAGGGTATCAAAAATGATTTCCCGTTTCGGTGTTTATTTCAGTACCAGCCCTCTCGGGAGCTGGGAAACCCCCACTTCAACTGAAGTGGTTAGCGTAAGGCCGGCCCCCTTACCTGTAAAAATAAATAGGTTCAACTCGCCACATGCGACCCCTTCGGGGATAGCGCGGCAAGAAGTTACACTATATGTGTAGCTTAGTTGCGTTTTGCGTTTAAATAAACGAGTAACCAAGTACCAATGTTCTTCACTAAGGGATGGGATGAAAACAGTGTTTTGTATTTTACATTTTTTTATCTTGATAGGTTGCTCTTTTATTTAACAATACATAAGCTTCCTCACAAAACTTGCAGGAAGATTAACGGCCAGATACCGGTCGATAGCTGAGTTGGTAGAATGCTTGCATTCTATGCCGTGACCTCGGGTTCGAAACTCACCGAGCGAGGGTGTCAGAAGTGATTTCCCGTTTTGGTGTTTATTTTAAACCCAAAAATAAAATACTCAGCCTTCACATGAAATGAGTACCGGCCCCCTCGAGACCTGGAAGCCCCCCATTTCAACTGAAGTCCGGTAAAGGCTGAAGCCTGTATAAATAAATAGGTTCCACTTGCACATGCGAAATCCTTCAGGGATAACGCGGTAAAAATACACTATATGTGTAGCTAAGTTGCGTTTGAAAGCGAAAATAACATCCTCCCTTTTGTACCCATTGATTGTAAAGACGCCGCCGGGATAGAAAGCTGAGAAGTATTTGCAGAATTCATAGGCGCGCGCGGGGGCGGCCGCTTTTGTGTTGCCTGAGAGAAATTTCTCATAATATAATTCATTTTTCATCGCGCCCCCGCCGTCTCTTTGATATTTTTAATATATTTTACCCGCTCAGGGGCGGGCGGCACTTAGACGAATGTGACACATATGAAAAGTCACGACAATTTATTGGAAACGGCCGCGCCGGCTTAATAGCGGGCGCCATTTTGAATTTCTCCAAGGGAATGCATTATTTTTGAGGTTATGGTTTTTTTTAAAGAACTTTTGTATTTTACTACTATACCAACTTTACATAAACCTACAGCTCCATATTCATATTGTGATTGCTTGAGATAGAAGTTTTTTTTACAAAATAACCCAAGTCAACGACGATACCATGTTGAAAGCACCGGTTCTCATCAGATCACCGAAGTTAAGCAACATTGGGCGCGGATGCTGCCTGGATGGGTGACCGCTCAGGTACACCGCGTGTTGTTGGCATTTCTTGGACCAGTCCGTAGTTCAGTGGCAACACTTCGGACTCTTAAATGGAAGGTTGTGGATTCGAATCCCGGCGGAGCACAAAAAATATACCATTTATATTTCCAAATGTGCTCTTCGCTGGGTTGAAAAATTCATTAGCCTTTACCAAAGACCGATCACAGAAAGGTCCATCCAACCTTACAACAACTGGGTCTTGCATGAGAATTGGCGCATTCTACAGCGACGACCAAGCTCGCAGAGGGCTCTTTAGGTGTGATACACACAGAAACAGCGCTCACCAAATAAATCATCCTAATATTATTATTATTATTCACCCTGTGCTAGAAACTTCTAAGATTTCAGAAAATCTAGAGGTTTATGTTGTTGTAGTGCCGCAGAGGTTTTGGTAATGTGACGGTTGGTGACCTTATCCTTTGTAGCAGGGTTGATAGCTGCGCAGTGTAGTTTTGATGTTGTTTTGAGACACTGAAATACAGTGGCGATTGATATTGGTTTTGAATATGACACGATTAAATTAAGGTGGGAACCCAGATACCGGTTGCTCGTTCCTAAAAGTAATAATAACAAGAAGTAGTGTCTGTAATGTATGAAAAGTCTATAAACTGAGTTGCAAAGATATATTGACATTTAAGGCTCATATCGACGGTTAAAGGCAAAAGGGCATAAGCGACATAAACTAAATTGTTCAGGAGAGCAGTTTAAATTTTAACTTCGCAGAAAAATTACATTTATTTTTTATTTTTTATCATCGTTCAGCTGTAAAATTAAAAAAAAAGGCATTTTTTGGCATTCTTATTAATGTGGTTTTACGATGTTGTACGATTTTTTTTTATTTCACGAGCGCCTTTAGGACAAAAAAGGCCAACATCTTGTCGGTTACACCAAAACCATACCTTGAAAACGCAGTTGTTTGCTTGGGCATAAACAACAACAACAAAAACCATCGTAGAGCTATGCGAGTTAGCGCATTAGAAAGAGCGGAAAATTAAAGTAACTATATTTTTCAGGGTTTGGTGGTTTACACAGTGAAAGTCCATTGTATAATTAATTAAATAAATACACTGTTTTAATTCACTTGTTATTTTATTTTAAATATGTCAAACGAATTTAATTTTGATTTGTCATTGTCATTGTCCTGAGGATGCCTTTTTAGGCGAAAACGTTTGACATATTTAAAATAAAATAATAAATGAATTAAAACAGTGTATTTATTTAATTAATTTAAGTAACTCATTTCATAACTCATTTTTGGTCGAAACGTCCTACTTCGTTTTAACATCAATATGCATTCTTACTCGTAATATATTGTAATTTTATTTTGGTATTTTTCAAATCTTACGTGCCGACACTGATTTTCTCGCCGGCTACTGAGGTGACGAAGATTTTAAACTTTTGAATTTGAATTTGGAATCGCGTTCCTTTTGTTTTATTCAAATAGCGCGCGCTGTAAGCGAAATGCAGTGCAGCCAACTGATTAATGGTGTGTAAAAAGTTAATTTTATGTACCTAACAGAATTTTCTGACATTTGTACCTAGGTACATCAATCATATAATTTTTATTTTAAACAAAATTTATCCTTGTATTGTTATGTTATTTTATAATAACATTGAAAGAACAATCCCGAAGTGTGCAGTGTATGTTTGTGGGCCGAACGGAGCCGAACGGTCACGGAAGCGGCCGAACTGCACCGTGTGAACTAATCGGGCCGTCGGTCATCAGTTCCCGGCGAGATGTGAAGTGAGTCAGACGTTAGCGACCAAGCACCAAGCGGTGCAAGAGGGGGCACTACAATGGAGCTCCCTCCCCCCCCCATCTACTTGGATTTCCTGCCAGCAAGGCACCCGCCTTGTGGACCAGAGGCATAGGAGCGCCCCCCCAGGGGCTCCAACGTGTGGAGGCGTCCGCCTTGTGAACCACCGCTAGCCTGGGGCGCTGCCCCAGGCCTTCCGTTTAGAACTCCAGCCAACGGAATAGGGAGTGTTCTGGTGACAACCTGTAGGTCTGGCCAATCCCTTATTTCCCCTTTTCCCCCCCATATTAGTACTGTAATAAACCCTTATTTGTTCATGTTAAACTTATCTTTTAATTATACAACCTTCCCAAGATATAAGTAAGCAATACCAAAGAAAGAACCCCACGCCCTGAGAGTGATGCTGATGAGAGCTAGCCGGAAGTAAGTATCCTGGAGATACCTTTCAATCTAAACATAACAGTATTGCATAAAATATATGCATGACATAAAAATAAAAATGAAAGGGGTTGTGTATTGATATTGTGAAGATTCATTTTAAATTAATAATGCCAAAATAAAACACAAAGTTTTTCTTTGCGAGTTGATTTATTTCCTCGAGCGCTTTCGATATATATATATTTTTGTTTTAAGAAATTCCTTCAAGAGACTCTAGGGGTCTATGACACTTGTTATAGTGCCGCTGAGGTGTTGGCGATGTGGCAGTTGTCCTTGTCCCCTTCATAATGATAACATCAAAAGCGCTCGAGGAAATAAATAACTTATTACTTGACTTACAGGTTAGGTTGAGGCTGAACTGATGTATTGTTCAAATGGTTCACTATTGTAATGCCCCCCCTGTTTTAGAGAAGGCCTTTACAAGTGTTTACTTGTGGGCATGCATTTAATATAAATCTTAAATGTGAACATACCTTTGCATCCACATGCAATGCTTGCACATGCTGCATGTGTACTTACAAAATGAACCAAAAACAAAAATAAAAAAAACAAACGTCACATGAACATTATACTTGAAGCTCTAGCCTCCTTTCCGTAAAACCGGGGTGGTATTGGCAAAAGTGAACCAAGTATTTACAGCATTGGGGCTAGCCGCATACCAACCTAAGTCAAGAAACTGAATACTTAATTAAAAACGTGTACAAAATTACAAGAACTTGTAAGAAAATGAAGAAGCGGTCCGTAGCTCAGTGGTAACACTGCGGACTCTGAATGGGAAGGTTGTGGGTTCGAATCCCGGCGGAGCACAAAAAATACACCACATATATTTCCAAATATGCTCTTCGCTGGGTTGAAAAAAATCATAAAACCTTTGCCAAAGAGCGGTCACTAAAGGTCCATCCAGCCTTACAGCAACTAGGTCTTGCTTGAGTATTGGCGCTTTGTAGCGTAGACCAAGCTCGTACACCTCTGCGGCACCACTGTAATAGACCCCTAGAGTCTCTAGAATCTAGGGAGTCTCCCGCACAGGATTTCTAAAAAAAAAGAACATTGAAATTCGGTTTTTTTAGGGAATTAAATGTATTAAGTAAACAGTTTCCCCAATATATTCCGGTTGCCATACCAAAATGTAAATAAACCTAAAGTTGTCAAATTTATCGGGAAATTGCGGATGTTGGTGCGGCTGTAAACACTCGCGGGGCCGCATTCAAATCCGATCGCCGGATCAAGCGGGAATTTCCCCGATTTATTGACAAATGTTGCCATAACCAACCCGCCCGTTTCCCCATAAACAGGGAAATGTGCTGCAAAGTTTGATTTCCCCGAAATAAATAAGGTTTATCCGCACACTTTATGGCAACTCGCGTAGAGTACCTTTTTATTCATTTCGTGAATATTTTTTTTCCTGTTTTTCATAATAATTTTTGGTGAATTTATTTGATGTTTTTTTCGTGTGAAATTTACCTCAAGAGCACCTCTGTGATTTGGATCGTTTCTACTCAGTGCCAATTTATTAAGCAATACTCGGTTGTTGAAAAGATAAATGAAACATTTTTTTCTGTAACTTTATTATGCAGCTTACACGAAGCCTTCTTTTGTGCCATACATCATGTCAAAAACTGCCCTTGGCCGTGCGTGGTCAACAACTTATTTGATTTTCAAAATCTAGCTCGCAGTACTTAAAACAAGATTTCTAATCTAATCTAATCTAATCTAATCTAAGTTGCAAAGATATGTAACATTGAAGATTCACATTATATGCATTCTCACAACCAGACACGTACAAGTTCGCGCTTGCACATGCCTCATGCGAACCTACAACATAAAAACCAAATCTCAAATGGACATACACCCTGCAACTCTTGCCGTCCTTCCCTGAAACAGGGGTGAAATTGGCAAAGTGAACCATTTTTACAGCATAGGTGGTCAGCCGCATACCAACCTATAAGTCAAGGAACATACACGACAAATTTCATTTTTTTAAATCAATAAATAATAATATATATGGACATCAAAAACTAAAACATAAAACAAATTTCACTTTACTAAAACCTAGGCGCCAACATTACAGATCAACCGCCATGTCTAATATTTTTAATGGACTTAAGGCAATATTAAAATTTATTTGCCTTGGCGCTTAGCTCAGTTGGTAGAGCGCTTGCATTCCTGTGAGCTCGGGTTCGAATCCCACTAAGGGTGTCAGAAATGATTTCCTGTTTCGGTGTTTATTTCAAACGCAAAATAAATACGAGTGAGGTGTACTCAGCCTTCACACAAAATGAGAACCAGCCTCCTCGGGAGCCCAAGTAGAAGGACTGTTTCCCATAAACGTGTGACGTTTGCCCGCAGAGAAGAAAGCTGTATATTAGAATTTGCACAGAGCCCATTACTTTAAGTGTGTAACTTTTTCTGCACCTTTTATCGTTTTTTTAGGAGTATTTTAAGAGGATTTGAATCCAGGTGCGATTCTTTCTCCCCGTAATGTATTCTGCCATAAATTAGTTGTCGATTTCGCCCCGCGCACTTAGGCGATGAAATTATCCTAAAAGCTCATGTACCCACCAGCAGAGTCTTGCTTAAGAGCGCTCCACACCCTCAACTTGTCGTTTTTGTTTTTAAACTTTATGGTCTTAGCACAAGAGTGACTGTAATGAAAACATCAGGCATGTTTATACATTATTTATCTAAATTAGAAAGGTTCAAAAAAATATATAACATAAAAAGTGGCACCACAATTTTTTTTCAAACAAAACGTAGTTTCACATTGTTTATCATTTTTTATGTATTTTTTTTAAATACAGCATTATTCCTTGACTTATAGGTTGGTATGAGGCTGACCACCCATACTGTAAAAAATGTCACTTTGCCAATGTCACCCCTGTTTCAGGGAATGTCGGCAAGAGTGCAGGGCTTATGTTCATTTAAGGTTTGAATTTTATTTGTAAGTACACAATCAGCATTTGTAAGCGCGAACTACACGTGTTTGTTTGTGGGCATGCATCTGAGAGCTTTGAATGAATATATCCTTGCAACTTAGATTATTATTATTAGATTATTATTATATCGTTTTTTTTATGGGGTTCATTTCGAAAAATTATTTTTCTTTTTAATGACAGAATCACAAATTTTTAAGTCTCACAAGAAGCTGATTTTTGATATAATGTCAAATTTTATTGAGAAAAACTATATACAAGAAATTAATTTAGTTGTTTAATCGGCTTCGTATGAGACTACATAATGTTTAATTTTGTAATTAAAAAGAAATAAAAGCTTTCCAAAATATAGCACATACATAAAAAAAACGATAAAAATGGGTAAAAATGTGTTTTTTATTAAATATTTTTTTGTGGTGCCACTTTTTATGTTGTAAATATTTTTTACCCTTTATAATTTAGATAAATAGTCAATAGACACGCCTGATTTGTTTCATTACCTTCACTCTTTTACCAATACCATAAAGTTAAAAAAAAAAAACGACAGGTTTGTGGGGTAAAGCGCTCTTAAATTTCTCGTTAATATTATGAAAACAGAATGTACTGACGCACTCTTGTTTCAAGTGGCTTACACAGAGGTTTATCTTTCACTCTGAAATATATGAAGATAGAACGGCATAGAGTACAAATTTGATAGTTAAAATTGGATTTTTTTTAGAAATTTAGGTCCGGCTGATAGCTCTGCCCTGCTTATTGCACTTGCAGTAATCGATTTTCATTTTTTTGTAAAAATGACCTCTCCTGGGCTTAAGCCATGTATAAAAAAAGAATTTCTATGTGTTTTTTTTTATTATAACTATGTGTTTTATTTAAGGAAAAACGCAGTACTTACACAAAAGTATTGCTTTAGCTAAAAAGATCTGCAGCATTCGTTTATCTCCAAAATGCCATTTTGCAAGTACTGTCAGATTGAGGAGACTCTGAAAGAATGAGATGAAGAAAGTGAGCGTAAAAGAAGAAAATGCATGAAAAAGGTGATGGATTTGAATGAACTGAAAGAGGTATGTAAGGATAGGAAAAAATGGAGGCAGCTCTGCAGAGGCTCTGGCCACCCCTGGCGGAATGGCGACAGAGTTACAGTTTCAGTTAAAGTGCGTTTGCAATATGGAGGCCAGAGCTCAGTTGGTAGTGTGCTTGCATTCCATGTCGAGGGTTCGGGCTCGAATTCCACCGTGGCGGGGATTTCAAAACCCAAAATAAGATATCTGCAAGGCTTACTCTCAGCCATCACAAGAAATAAGTACCAGCCTTCTGGGGAGCATTAGCCTCAGTCACCAACATTACAGATCAACCGCCATTTTGTACATTCCAAATAAATTATATTTGTAGAATAGATATCTATAATCTAGAATTTAAGTCGCAGAGATATATTAACATTTAAGGCTCTCAAATGCTGAATGTGTACTTACAAATAAAATCCAAAACTCAAATGAACATAAATCCTGCAACTCCTTAATGTTATCACAAAGAGTATGAAGACAACAACATCGGTGTGATATGCAACATCGAAAGCGCTCGAGAAAATAAATCAACTCTAATCTAATCTAATTTGCAAAGATATGTAACATTAGGGATTCACATTTTATACATTTTCACAAGCAGAGACGTATAAGTTCATTTGGATTTACAATATAAAAACCCAAATCTCCAATAAACATATACCCTGCAATTCTTGCCGACCTTCTCCGACACAGAGGTGACATTGGCAAAGTGAATCATTTTTTACAGTATGGGTGGTCAGCCTCATACCAACCTATAAGTCAAGGAATCTTATATATAAGTTCAATTATTATCTCCATGCATTGGAAGACTTAATATGCGATCTCTATGTTATTTTATGCCTTTTTGGCTTAAAGCAAAAAGCTGAAATTTGAGGCTTTAAGCGTTGCGCAGCCTGGCGTACACAGTGGTAGGCACTCGCTGAAAAAGCTCTGGTCTGCCTTTATTGCATAAAGCTTTCATAAAAAGCGCAAGTGGGCGCCCTAACCGAATAGAATAATGTAGTCGGCCGTATATTCCTCAAGGAACTCCCCATACATTAGTGAGGGATGCCCCGGTGGGAGTGGTGGACAACCAGAGGTCTTGAAGACCACACATAAACTTTATTGCCTTTTTTTTCCAAGTTTTCCTATTACAGGGTACAGTGTACACCGTGTCATGACAACTCGGTCACAGATAGCTCATGTACATCAGTTAGGTACGTACAATTTTACCAATCATGATTCGCAAAACGCAACTAAGCTACACTTATAGTGTAACTTCTTGCGTGCGTTATCCCCAGGGGAATCGCATGAGGAGATTAGGTTTTACGGGTAAGCGGGCCGGCCTCACACCAACCACTTTCAATTGACCATTTCATTTAACCATTTCATTTAACCATTCTGCTCTTGAAGATGCCTCATTAGGCGAAAATATTCGAGCAAAAATAAAAGAATAAAGTGAATTATAACAATGTTGTACCATTTACATTTTTAAATATTTATACTTTCAATTGATCTTGTTTTATTTTCACTTTTTTATTATTTATAAAAAGGACACAAACGTTTTCGACTACTTCGTAGTCATCATCAGGTGATGAAGTAGTCGAAAACGTTTGTGTCCTTTATATAAATAATAAAAAAAGTGAAAATAAAACAAGATTACTAACTAAATAAAGATGAATTTTCACAGTGTTAATGCACCAACCATCCAAAATACTTTCAATTGAAGTTGGGGTTTCCCAGCTTTTGAGGGGGGGGCTGGTTCTAATTTTTTGTGAAAGCTGCGTACATCTTGCCTGTATTTATTTTGGGTTTGAAATTGAAACCGAAACGGGAAATCATTTCTTACCCCTTCGGTGGAGATCGAACCCTTGATCTCGGCATGGAATGCAAGCATTCTACTAACTGAGCTATCGACCGAACTTTTATTGGTCATCGCTACAAGATGCCAATTCTCAAGCAAGACTTAGTTGCTGTAAGGCTGGATGGACCTTTTGATGACTGGTCTTTGTTGAAGGTTTATGTTTTTTTTAACCTAACGAAGAGCAGAAAATATGAATAGTATATTTTTTGTACTCCACCGGGATTCGAACCAAAAAACTTCCATTTACGAGTCCGAAATGTTACCACTGGACTACGGACCGGTCGGGTCTTTCACGATCAATCAAAGCAGTCTTTCAGAAGCCCAGAGAACTCAACGCCTGCGATCGCTTGTATTAGAAACAACTGCATAAACACGAGATTCGTTCAAAAATCTCTATGGATTATTGATGAGTCCTTTTATTGTACTTATAGACTCGTGAATTCTAATGCCTGGTATTTTTATGTTTAGTAAAATTAACTAAAATACTACATAAGTGTATGTTTTCCATCTTTGTGGCGCAAAGATTTTTTTTTTTACGACAAATTGCTTGTTTTTTTAAGCTTTTGAATGCAATTGTAATAATTTTAAAGATTTGGGAAGGTGGTTGTCACTTCGAATCTATTTGAATTCGTATGAGTATCTCGAGTAATTAGAAAGTTATGGTTAAATAAAAAAATACTGAATTTGAAAATACTGGGCCTAGTTATAATTTGAGCAGCCTACTCACAGGTACCTTGATGGAACTGAAATGAACGTCTGATTTAAACAAGGCACTAAGTATAATCCCTTGACTTATAAGATAGTATAAGGCTGACCACCCATGCTGTAAATAATGGTTCACTTCGCCACTGTCACTCCTGTTTCAGGGAAGAAAATTTGCTGGGCTTATGTTCATTTGAGGTTTGATTTTTGAATTGTTAGTTAGTGACCGGTCCGTAGCTCAGTGGTAACACTGCGGACTCTGAATGGGTAGGTTGTGGGTTCGATTCCCGGCGGAGCACAAAAAATACACTATTTATATTTTCAAATTTGCTCTTCGCCAGGTTGAAAAATTCATAAAAAACCTTTACCAATGACCGGTCACCAAAGGTCCATCCAGCCTTACAGCAACTGGGTCTTGCTTGAGAATTGGCGCTTTGTAGCGACGACGTTCAAGCTCGTAAAAAGGTCGATAGCTCAATTGGTAGAATGCTTGCATTCCATGCCGAGAGCAAGGGTTCGATCTCAAAGGTTTACTCAGCCTTCACAAGAAATGAGAACCAGCCCCACCGGGAGCTGGGAAACCCCCACTTCAACTGAAAGTGGTTGGTGTGAGGCCGGCCCTCTTACCTGTAAAAATAAAAAGGTCCCGAAGCGCCACATGCGACCCCTTCGGGGATAACGCAGGCAAGAAGTTACACTATATGTGTAGCTTAGTTGCATTTTTTTTTTTTAGTACACATACAGCATTTGTAAGCAAAAACTCACACGTGTCTAATTGTGGACATGCATTTAATATGAAAACTAATTTTGGATGTCTTTGCAACTTGGATAAAATTAGATTAGACTTAGTGAATGTTTCTTGGTTTGCGATAGCTGAAGTGAGATTTTAAATTTGGTAATTTCCAGTCTTGGCACACACTCTCCCCGCTCTCCCCTGCCCGCCACCCCCTCATGCGGGAGGGGGGAGACTAGGGCGTCACTAAATCTTACCCAGGTACTTGCGACCGCGGCACGCACCTCAAACACATAGGCGTAACCATGAAATCCTTCAAACACGTAATACAGAAAAATCTAGGAGTATTCGTGCCTTGAAATGACATTCTAGTGATTGTGTGTGCGTAAATGTTTTGGTGGTGGAATAATCCAAAAATTGCAAGGAATACCTCTCCGGGTTACTACATAAGAGGTCAAAATGGTAGCACAGCAGAAGTCGCAAGAAAGCACTTCGCTGAGTAACACATATAACAAGTGACTGTCAAGTTGTGAAATAAATTTTAAATTGTGAAAAATAAATTCTTTAAACAAAAATTCTGGCATTTTAATTACAAATCGCTCCCCCAGTTCTTGTTTACCGTATACGCCAATCTTGTCAAATATGACTTTTTCATGCAGTTTTTAACACGATTCCACCACCCCCAAGTTACCGCCGTTGGTCATTTCACTTGTAACCTGACCTTACATGCTCTGTAAAGTGAATTTGCTCGTAAAGTCTTCTCCCGAGTAGGTAAATGCACACACATATGTACATTATTATATGTACATACATACGCTAGAAGTATATTATAAAAGAAAAGGTCTAACTCATGTGAAACATCAGAATTGAAAGAAAAAATAATAATGCATATAAATAATATATAAATAATAATGCAAAGAAGTATGTAAGGAAAGAAAGAAATGGCGGTTGATCTGTGATGTTGGCGGCTAGGGTTTGTTAAAGTAAAATTGGTTTTATGATTTAGTTTTTTATGTCCATGTATATATTGTTATTTATTGATTTTAAAAATGTAATTTGCCACATTAAATTCTTGAAAATTATAAATTACAAGCTTAAAATTCCTATTTCTAATTTTGATCCCATCCTTTTGAACTCTTTTCTTAAATTAAATAATTTACTGGAAAGACGCAAAATCATTGACTTGTTGACCCTTTATAAAATAAAAAATGGACTTATAGACTGTCCGTCGTTGCTGGGCGAGTTAAATTTTTTAATCCCTCGTCAAGGATCACGACACATTATTCCTTATCGCCCTGTAGCTTCCAATACAAATGCACAATATAACAGTTGCATAAATCGCCTTCAACGTAGTGGTAATACCTGTACACTAGACTTTGACCCACCCAACAATAACTTTGATAGGTATAGAGCTGGTCTGTTGAGGTACTTTTTGGATGAATAATGTTTTTATTTCTGTTGCTTGTATATTTCTTTTGATTTTTGATTTATATTTTTTCTCTAAATAGTAACTTTGATTTTTATTCTTATTTTTATATAGTTTTTGTTATTGTGTTTATTTGTTTCATTTTACTTTCATATATAGGTATTTATAATTTTTTTCAGTCTATTTTTAATTGTGGTTTTATATTCAGCTACTTACTTCTAATTTCTGCTTACTATTTATACATTCATAAACTGTCTTTTCTCTTGTTTTTTTATCTCATCTCTCTATTTTTTTTTAAAGTATTAATACCTACTTATGTAATCATTATTTTGTTTTATGTTACTTTTTATCCCGGATAGTTTTCAATTGTAGTTCTGATATATTTGTTGTTTCATTTTATACTTTTTACTTCCTCTTGTATTTATAACACTATTTTTAGTATGGTTTGTAAAAGGCACTAAGTGTCGTGAATTTATAAATAAATAAATAAATAAATAAAATAAATGTATGTTCCTTGACTTATAGGTTGTTATGCGGCTGACCACACATACTGTAAAAAAATTGGTTCACTTTGCCAATGTCACCCCTGTTTCAGGGAAGGACGGCAAGAGTTGCAAGGCTTATGTTCATTTGAGATTGGATTTTTATATTGTAGGTCCACATGCGGCATGTGTTAGCGCGAAATTATACATGTCTGCTTGTGGGAATGCATTTAATATAAATCTTAAATGATATATATCTTTGCAGCTTAGATTAGATTAGATTAGATTAGATTAGATGCATAGTGAAGATGGAAAATTGTCGGAGTAATGGCCGTGGGAGTCATTAGTCTTCATACAAATATTACAAAAATTCGGTAGGTAAGAATAACCGTAGTGATGAAACTTCTAGCAAAGGAATCTTAAGTTAATATAAACTTTCAAATTAGCATAAAATTCTGATGCCTGGGCTGAAAGTTTCATCACCACGGTCACTCTTACCTACCGAATTTTGGAAATATTTGTATGAAGACTAATCAGCTGTTTAATTGTGGCCATCTTGGATTGACAGGTCTTCATTCAAATGCATCATTAGTTTGTCAAAGCGTGGGCTCATCGGACGACTAAAATGTCTGAATAGCACCGATATAAATTAAAAAGTCAGAGTTTAAAAGTGTAGATATTTGCCATGACTCACTCGCATTAGTTGGTATGAATTTGACCACCCATACACTAAAAAAGCGTTTATTTTAATATCGCTAAATGGTGTGACAACGCCTCATTCGTTTGACCATAGCGTCAACTTATACGTGTTGGCTTTGCTGGGTATGCATTCATAACCGAATTTTGGAAATATTTGTATGAAGACTAATCAGCTGTTCACTTGCGGCCATCTTGGATTGACAGGTCTTCATACAAACGCATCATTAGTTTAGTAGGATGACTAAAATGTCTAAGAACAGCACTGTTAGTCTTCAACAGACGTTTTAAGGTCCTAAATGGATATTAGTTTCCAATTCTGGAATTATTCCAACGAAATCAATTAGGGAATTAAATACCATTCGGGGTCCAGTCTCTAATAGACCATTAGGGGTCAGAAAAACCCATTTAGGAATCGAATTCTAACCTGCCAATCGACAGCAAAACGATATTCAAGCCTTTTAATGGTTATTTTTTATTCAAACGGGAAAGCTGCTGTCTTATCTAATCTAATCTAAGTTGCAAAGATATTTTCATTGGAGATTCACATTACATGCATTCTCACAACCAGACACGTACAAGCTCGCGCTGCACATGCCTCATGTGAACCTACAACATAAAAACCAAATCTCAAATGGACATACACCCTGCAACTCTTGCCGTCCTTACCTGAAACCGCGGTGACATTGGCAAAGTGAACCATTTTTACTTTGCTGTACTTTGGATAAATGAAACGCAACTTAGCTATACATACAGTGGAACTCCTTGCCGCTATGTAGGGACAGAAATAAATATTGGTTGATCTGTAATGTTGGAGGCTAGGGCTAGGGTTTGTATATATATTTTTTCAAATTTTTAAATCACAATTTAGTATTTGTTTTTAGTGTTTAAACATTTGTTTACTTCCCAGATCTATAGGTTGGTATGCGGCTGACCACCCATACTTTAGAAAATGGCTCACTTTGCCAATGTCCCCCCTGTTTTAGGGAAGGACGACAAGAGTTGCAGGGTGTATGCCCATTTGAGATTTAGGTTTTTATGCTGTAGGTTCACATGCGGCATGTGCAAGCGCGAACTTATACGTGTCTGCTTGTGAGAATGCATACAATGTGAATCCCCAATGTAACATATCTTTGCCACTTAGATCTATAATCTATAATCTATAATCTATAATCTAAGTTGCAAGGATATATTCATTCAATGCTCTCAGATGTATGCCCACAAACAAACACGTGTAGTTCGCGCTTACAAATGCTGATTGTGTACTTACAAATAAAATCCAAACCTCAAATGAACATAAGCCCTGCAACTCTTGCCGACATTCCCTGAAACAGGGGTGACATTGGCAAAGTGAACCATTTTTTACAGTATGGGTGGTCAGCCTCATACCAACCTATAAGTCAAGGAATAATAGATAATATAAGATATGTCCCCGAGAGCATCGCGTGTGGTGAGTAAAACCTTTTTATTTTACAGGTAAGGGTATCGGCTCTATGCCAACACCTTTACTTGAAGCGGGAGTTTCCCTGCTCCCGAGGGGGCATGTTCTCATTTATTGTGAAAACTGAGAAAACTTTGCCGGTAATTTGAATTAGGGATTGAACCCTAACCTTCTGCAACGCAAAGTTAATAAACGATAATCTAAGTTTTAAAGACGTATTTAAAGCACGCCCATAAGCCACATGTAAGTTCGTGCTTACACATGCTGGAAGTGTACCTACATAAAATAAAGCAAACCTCACAAGAACACTAACCTTGCAACTACTGCCGCCTATCTCTGAAACCGTGATGGCATTGACAAAAGTGAAAGAGGTTTATACAGCATGGGAGGTCAGCCTCATACCAACATATCAGTCAAGCAAAATTGTAATCTTAGTGAATTTTCGAAAAAATTAAATGTTTTCAATGAGGTCGGAATATTTTTGAATTTGAATGGGACTGCCGTCCCTAGCAATCAATAACAAAAGATTTGCATGATTTTTCCCTAGCAACCCGGCCGGGTAATGACACAATATTGCCTCGTGTATATCTATAATTGAAGTTGCAATGATACATTATTTTTCTACATTTAAAATTCATATTAAATGCATGCCCACAAGCAGACGCATGTAAGTTCGCTTATAAATGCTGCATATGTAATAAAAAAATATTAAAATGCAAACCACAAATGAACACAAACCCTGCAACTTTTGCCGACCTTCCCTGAAACAAGGGCGACATTGGCAAAGTGAACCATTTTTTACAGCATGGTTGGTCAGCCTGATACAAACCTATAAGTCAAGGAATACAAATAACAAATTACACCTTATTTGAATATAAATAGAAACGTAATTAAAGAAAAAAATATATATTTTAAGTTTTTTTTATTATTTCCCAAAAAAAAAAATTGAATTTTACGGTAGCTTTTTTGGCTGCTAAAATACCAGTTTGATCTGCATATTTCCAATAAGTCCCACCTTGCCGGTAAACTCTAATTAATGGAGGGAGGGAGGCGTCTCTGTTTGGGAACGATAGAGGGCGATTAGCGTCAGCTAAGGGCTTTTGCCACCCCTAACGGGCCTCTCAAGGTCTGCGCAGACTTGTATAGCACTTTGTAGAATGTAGTTCTGTGTAGACTTTTTAGGTCTGTGTAGACTTTTTGCAGTCTGTGTAGACTTTTTGAAGTCTGTGCAGACTTTTTATATATCTGTGTAGATTTGTAAGATCTGTGTAGACTTTTTATATATGTGTAGATTTGTAAGGTCTGTGTAGATTTGTATGGTCTGTGTAGATTTTTTTAAATCTGTGTAGACTTTATACATCTGCGTAAACTTCTTATATCTGTGTAGACTGTTTTAAGTCTGTGTAGACTGTTTTAATTCTGTGTGGACTCTTTACATCTGTGTAGACTTGTGACGTCCGTGTAGACTTTTTATATATGAATGTAGACTTTTTAGGTCTGTGCAGACTTTTTAAGTTTGTGAACACTTCTTAGGTCTGTGTAGTTTGTGTCGAAATTGATTAAATGGACATCCTAAATTTGTGTATGTTTTCTACGTTTATTTAAGCTTTTACATCTATGTACACCTGTGAATTTAAGTTTTTGAACTTTAGACTTAACAATAAGAGTCATGGACATACCTGTATAGACTTGTTGTCTGCATAGACATGTAAAAGTCTAAGTAGACCTATTAAGGTATGTGTAGACATGAAAATGTATATTTTTGTAAACTTTAGAGCAATCGAGATATCTGCATAGGCTTGTAAAAGTCTGTGTAGACCTTTTAAGGTCTGTGAAGGTCTGTGTAGGTCTGCGGAGGCTTGGGACACCCCCGAGACCGGCCTGCTTTGCTGGATAATTAATTTAACAGGGATTTAATCAGATTCTATAAGGGAAACGTGACAGTTTTAGAGACAGCGAGAAAAGCGGATAAAAAATAAAAATAAATGTTTGTGGCTAACTTTTATCGCAAAAAAGACGTCGTATAAAAACTGACAAGGTTTCAAATATTGTTATAAAAAAAAAAACCACAATTTTGTACATAGCTTCATTTCATACATATTTCTATATCCTTCGAAAAAACACCTGATTCATCAGTGTCTATTATAATTTATAATATAAGTGGAAAAATACATTAGCATTTAAGATTCAGATTTAATGCATATCCATCAGTAGACACGGGTAAATTCGCTCTTACACATGCTAAATACAAAACAAAATAAAAACTTAAATCTTAAATGAACATGTCAACCGGTGCGTGGTTCAGTGGTACAACTTCAGACTCTGAATGGAAGGTTGTGGGTTCGAATCCCAGCGGAGCACAAAAAATATATCATTTATGTTTTCAAATTTGCTCTTCACCGGGTTGAAAAATTCATAAACCTTTACCAATGACCGGTCACCAAAGGTCCATCCAGCCTTACAGCAACTGGGTCTTGCTTGAGAATTGGCGCTTTGTGGCGACGACGACCAAGCTCGTCAAAAGGTCGATAGTTCAATTGGTAGAATGCTTGCATTCCATGCCGAGAGCAAGGGTTCGATCTCAAGGTTTACTCAGCCTTCACAAGAAATGAGAACCAGCCCCCGCGGGAGCTGGGAAACCCCCACTTCAACTGAAAGTGGTTGGTGTTAGGCCGGCCCCTTTACCCGTAAAAATAAATAGGTCCCAAATCACCACATGCGACCCCCTCGGGGATAACGCAGGCAAGAAGTTACACTATATGTTGCTTAGTTGCGTTAACATAAGCCTTGTAATTCTCGCAGATATTTTCAAAAACAGTGTCGCCAAAAGTGAACCATTTTTTACAATATGTGTGGTCAGCTTTGTACCAAACTATCTAATCTAATCTAAGCTGCAAGGATTTATTTATAATTTCGCGCTAACACATGCCGCATGTGGACCTACATTATGAAAACCCAATCTCAAATGAACATAAGCCCTGCAACTCTTGCCGTCCTACTCTGAAACAGGGGTGACATTGGCAAAGTGAACCATTTTTTACAGTATGGGTGGTCAGCCGCATACCAACCTATAAGTCAAGGAACGACTATAAAACAACTATAAAACAAAGTATTAAAAATAAAATTAAAGTCAACCGAATACCTTCATAATATGTTTTCAGATTCATTAATAACCACTAGTCTAAAAACAGTCTACGATGTTTTTTCATACGAATGTCCTTGTTTTGTTTGTTGTATGATTGTTACAGGACTGTGAAAGGACCCTTGAGGAAATAATTGAGGGAAGAGAGGTTGAGGTCTGAAAATAGACAAGTGAAAAAAATAGAATAGGGGAAAAGGATGACAATGGTCCCACAAAGGGTTGTAAGTTTTTGTTTATTCTTATATACACCCTTAAGGTTTTTTGTAGCACTCTACAATGATGTCAGTACATTTTTTTATGCGGAATTAGATTTTCTTTCTCGGCCGGCGAACATCACACGTCTCTGTAATTAGGGTCTTTCTAATCTAATCTAATCTAAGTTGCAAAATATATGTAACATTGAGGATTCAGACTTTTTAAAGTTTGTGTATTCACACAGTGAAAATTCATTTTTATAAATAATTATAAAAAATTATAAAAAACACAGAGTTTTATTTTCACAAATTGAGTATTTATTTCAACCTCAAGTACTTTCGACTTATTCACGTCATTATCAGAGTATCCTCTTGATAATGACGTGAATAAGTCGAAAGTACTTGAGGTTGAAATAAATACTCAATTTGTGAAAATAAAACTCTGTGTTTTTTATAATTTTTTATAATTATTTATAAAAATTGAGGATTCACATAATATGCACTTTCACAAACAGACATGCACAAGTTCGCGCTTAAGCATGCCGCATGTGGTCCTACAACATAAAAACCCGAATTCCCTGAAACAGGGGTGTTATTGGCAAAGTGAACCATTTTCTACAGCATGAGTGGTCAGCCGCATACCAACCTATAAGTCAAGGAACATTCACAACAAATTACATTTTTAAAATCAACAAATTATAATATGTACGGACATCAAAAACCAACAGAAAACAAATTCTAATTTAAAAAATCCTATCCGCCAACATCACAGATCAACCGCCATTTCTTTCTGTCCTTACACACTTCTTTTATTTCTTCCAGAGTCATAACCTTCTTCATACAGGCTATCCTTTTATTATGACTCTGGATATTCCATTCATTCGCAATTTCGGAAATTTGGTCCACTCCTTAGCAAGCAATAAGAAATTATTAGGCTTGCGAATCTAATCAAAAATTTTGACCGGTCCGTAGTCCCACTTTGGACTCGTAAATGGAAGGTTGTGGGTTTGAATCCCGGCGGAGCACAAAAAATACAGCATTTATATTTTCAAATATGCTCTACGCTGCGCTGGGTTGAAAAATTCATAAAACCTGCACCAAAGGCTGATCACTAAAGGTCCATCCAGCCTTACAGCAACTGCGTCTTGCTTGAGTGTTGGTGCTTTGTAGCGACGACCAAGTTAGTAAAAAATCCGCCTGATAGCTCAGTTGGTAGAAAGTTTGCATTTCATGCCGAGAGCAAGCGTTCGAATCCCACTGAGGGTGTTTCGGTGTCTTTTTCAAACCGAAAATAAATCCTGGTAAGGTGTACTCAGCTTCACAAGAAATGAGAACCAGCCCCCCCCAGGAGCTGGGAAACCCCCACTTCAACTGAAAATGGTTGGTGTGAAGCCGTCCCACTTACGTAAAAATAAATAGGTCCCGAATTACATACCACATGCAACCCCTTCGGTGATAACGCAGGAAAGAAGTTACACTATATGTGTTCTTCTCTCTATTTTTCTGGGATTTATACTTATGTAATTTTGTATAGATTATTTTGTAAGGTTTTGTTCTTTTTTATATTTAGATGTAATTTATTATTCATATTCCTTGACTTATAGGTTGGTATGAGGCTGACCACCCATACTGTAAAAAACGGTTCACTTTGCCAATGTCACCCCTGTTTCAGGGAAGGTCGGCAAAAGTTGTGGGGCTTATGTTCATTTGAGGTTTGGATTTTATTTGTAAGTACACATTCATCATTTGTAAGCGCGAACTACACTTGTTGGTTTGTGGGCATACATCTGAGAGCTTTAAATGAATATATCCTTGCAACTTAGATTAAAGATAGATAGATAGATAGATTATAATTTATCATTTTGTTGTATACTCTTTTTATCCCAGATTGCTTTTAATTGTAGCTCTCATGTATATTTGTGTTTCCTTTGTTTTGGCTTGTTATTTACTTTCGTTTTTTCTCTTCTTTGTTTTCAAGGTTTTTCTTTTTAAGCATGTATGTAGAAGGCACAGTGTGTCGTTGAAATAAAATAAATAAATATTATTCTCAATCAATACTTTATGTTTGCAAAATCTAGATTTGCTGCCTCGCATACTTATCGTCTGGTTGTATCGAGGACTATGGGCAGGTTGGAGTGGGCCTTCAGTGCTCTCAAACAAGATCTGGAGAACCCTCCAGCCGAACCCTTTGTTGATTGTCTCTCCTTATCGGGCTTTCTCCGCACTTTCGGCTATTCTGGTCCATCCATTGTTTGGTGTGGAGAGGCCTCTACCTCCACTCCTTTTTCCGATCTGAATAAAAAAGGACTTGTGTCGCGATGTTTCGGATTTTATTCCTTGCTAAGGGAAATGATAAATGCAAGAGAAAGGAATTGTTAAAGTAGAAAAAATATCTTAATATACTCGTATTTATTATGTATTTGTATTATTTTTGAAACTCTGTATCTATTTAATGTAAAAGGCACTAAGTGCCGTTAATAAATAAATAAATAAATAAATAAATATTATATAATTTTAATGTCACAGTGTTTGTTGTCACCATTGACTGATAGGTTGGTATGCGGCTGACCACCCACTGTACTGTACTGTAACTCTGTCGCCATTCCGCTAGGGGTGGCCAGAGCCTCTGCAGAGTTGCCTCCATTTTTTACTATCCTGACATACCTCTTTGAATTCCTTCATATCCATCACCTTTTTTATGCATTTTCTTCTTTTACGCTCACTTTGAATATCCCATTCTTTCACAATCTCCACAATCTGATCACTCCATACTTTTCTCGGTCGTCCCTTCCCTCTTTTTCCTTTCACACTTTCTTTGTATACATACTTTGTCAGTCTATCATCATTCATTCTTTCCACATGCCCAAACCATCTCATCACATTCTTTTGTACTTTTGTACTTTGCATTTGCATGAAAACAATTGGCCAGGAAAAAATATTTGGTAAATTGCATTCCTCTTCACAATTTTTTTCAAAAAGAATACAAAAAAGGAAAAGGGGAAAGAATAAGAAGAGAACGGTTGATGTGTATAATATATTTTTTGTGCGTCGCTCATTTCGGCGAGTGTAAAGTTGTAATCGCATTGGCACGGGATTTTGCCCCTTCGTTAGACAATGTTGTATCGGTTTCCCGAGCACTGCCCCCGTACACATTCCGGGCACGTCCGCAAGGTAGACTTTCCCTTGAACGTTTAATCAGCGTGTACCTACCTCAAGGATCCTCCTACAACCAAAATGACGTCGACTGCGTTACAGATTTTTTTTGTTTTTTTATGGAAACTTGTTATTTTTTTCTTATACCTTCCTTACCCATTTTCAAATCCAATATCAATCGCCATTTATTCGCATTTTATATGTATTCCTTGACTTATAGGTTGGTACGAGGCTGACCACCCATACTGGAAAAAAATGGTTCACTTTATCAATGTCACCCCTGTGTCAGGGAAGGTCGGCAAAAGTTGTGGGGCTTATGTTTATTTGAGGCTTGGATTTTATTCGTAAGTACACATTCAGCATTTGTAAGTGCGAACTACACGTGTTTGTTTGTGCGCATAGATCTGAGAGCTTTAAATGAATATATCCTTGCAACTTAGATTATAGATTATTATAGATTTCCTCTCAGTGTCTTAAAACAAAGCAACGCCACACTCACCACAGCACTGCGCAGCTAACGGCCCTGCAACCGGACATGGACAACTGCCACATCACCAACACCTCTGCGGCACTATAACAAGTGTCATAGACCCCTAGAGTCTCTTAAATCTAGGAAGTCTCCCGCATCAAGGTGCAGCTTTAATAATGTCTTGAACAATTAGCAGCTTAGACAATGTCACCTCTGTTTTAGGGAAGGCCGGCAAGAGTTGCCGTTCATTTGAGCTTAAGACCTACAACTCTTGCCAAACTTCCCTTCAACAGGGGTTACATTGCCAAATTGAACCAATTTTTACTGTATGGGTTATATTCCTTGACTTATAGGTTGGTATGCGGCTGACCAACCATGCTGTAGAAAATGGTTCACTTTGCCAATGTCACCCCTGTTTCAGGGAAGGTCGGCATGAGTTCTAATCTAATCTAATCTAAGCTGCAAAGATATATATCATTTAAGATTTATATTAAATGCATTCCCACAAGCAGATATGTATAATTTCGCGCTAACACATGCCGCATGTGGACCTACAATATAAAAACCCAATCTCAAATGAACATAAGCCTTGCAACTCTTGCCGTCCTTCCCTGAAACAGGGGTGACATTGGCAAAGTGAACCAATTTTTTTACAGTATGGGTGGTCAGCCGCATAACAACCTATAAGTCAAGGAACATACATGACAAATTACATTTTTAAAATCAATAAAATAACAATATAGGTATACATTGACATAAAAAACTAAATCACAAAACCAATTTTACTTTAACAAACCCCAGCCGCCAACATCACAGATCAACCGCCATTTCTTTCTATCCTTACATACTTCTTTCATTTCCTCCAGAGTCATACTGCTACCTGTTATTGTTTAGAGCGAGTACAATAAATTCCACAAACTGTTTAGCAAACGGATTGTTTGCGAAACCGGTCGTGGAATTGAATCTACCCGCGCCGTAATAAAAAAACAAGTTATTTTTTATCTTTTAATCTAATCCAATCTAGCCTAATCTAAGTTGTAAATGGATTTAAAATTAAAGATTTACATTATATGCATTTTCACAAGCAGACACGTATAAGTTCGCGCTTAAACATGCCGCATGTGGACCTCAAACCCTCCTCGTACCCGTCCTGTATGTATGTGTCAGAAGGACCCACAGCACATGGACGCTCATGCAAAGCTATATATTTTCTCAAGTGGCGAAAGGCCTTCCCGTGAAGTGAAAGCAACGGCACGACAAAACAAGAACCTCTAGGTCAGAGGCGTGCCCATGACTCTAAAAGTAAATGGTTCGATGTTACTGAAGCTAATCGGACCTGCAATATACACAACGACGTCAACGACGATACCATGTTGAAAGCACCGGTTCTCATCAGATCACCGAAGTTAAGCGACATTGGGCGCGGATGCTACCTGGATGGGTGACTGCTCAGGTACACCGCGTGTTGTTGGCATTTCTTGGACCGGTCCGTAGTCCAGTGGCAACACTTCAGACTCGTAAATGGAAGGTTGTAGATTCGAATTCCGGCGGAGTATAAAAAATATACCATTTTTTTTTCCAAATGTGCTCTTCGCTGCGTTGAAAAAATTCATAAGCCTTTACCAAAGACCGGTCACTGAAAGGTCCATCCAACCTTACAACAACTGGGTCTTGCTTGAGAATTGGCGCTTTTTACAGCGACGACCAAGCTCGCAGAGGGCTCTTGAGGTGTGATACACACAAAAACAGCGCTCACCAAATAAATCATCCTAATATTATTATAAAAGAAACGAATCTCAAATCAACATACACCCTGCAACTCCTGCCGACCTTCCCTGATACAGGGTGTTATTGGCAAAGTATTAAAATATATTAAAATTATTTTTCAGCCAAGTCGCTGCGTCGAAAGGCTGTGACGCGAGTGTTTTTAAGTATATTTGCCTTTCCAGAAGGTTGCCGGGGAGTTTTTCATTTCAGCGACCTCCTCCCGACATAACAATACATTTGACATTTCAACGAGGGAGCAGGGACTGCGCCGTGTAATGAAAAATGAGTGATTTTCACGATTTTCACGACTCGAGAGTAAAAAAATGATTCTTTTTTCGTATTCTAAAATTGTAGAAGGTATACTCACTAAATGTCAAGAAGGGTGAAAATTTCTTTGACTTTTAATGTCGCATTAGATTGGCCAGGAAGACCTGTTGGTGGACGTGCGCTGCTCAACATATGAAGACCTAAAAAGAGCCGCACAAGACAGGAAAGAATGGAGAAGAAAAGTAAAAGATATGCTGATATATTTAACCTTGATTTTAATGAATTTAAAAAAGTTTCAATTTATAATTTTTGGATGAAATTTTTCAAGCAAAACACTGTTTATTTTCACTATAGACTTTATTTAAAAGATTAAAATCTTTAAAACAAAATTACTAACGTTTTCGACCTAGAAGGTCATCATCAGGTATGATTTGATTACAGAAATTAATTTTATTTTATGAAATTTTGTCAATAGGTACAAATGATGTCAGGTAGGTAAAACACATACAGTAAGATTTTAAATTAATGAAATAATTAAATAAATTAAACAAGTAAGAGGAGATCTATTAGGTAATAACTAATTAATTAATTATAAGTCCATTTTAATAATAAAATAAAATAAATAAAAATAAAATTGGTCAAAAGGTATAAAATTCAGTTTGGTAGGTAAAATATTCAGTAAAAATTCTGTTAACTTTAAATTAGTTTTATGGCAATTATGAAAGAATAAGAATTAATATTAAACGTCATTTGGTGAGACATTATGTATACAAGATAAAGGATAGATTGAAATAAGTATAAATCAAAGTTGGAGGCTAAAACGGTCAAAATTATCAAAAATAGATCAAAAAACATCAGAATGACAAATTTAAAAAGCTAAAAAAGCTAAAAAACAAATAAAACAATTAAAAACAAGAAACAAAGACAAATGCACCACTACACCAGCCATCTCGAAAAATCAAACAGCAAAACCAGTAAACCAGTGTCATCCTACACAAGGACATAATAAACAATGTAATCAGACGGTCTTGTCCTCGCACATAAGCAGCTTTAATTTAAAAAAGCATTGCTGAGTTTGTGGTAATGGAATTACCATCTTGTTTACAGTGTCACTACCATAGTTTTTACAGTTATCCAACTAAATTTGATATTTGAAAGCGGGGCTTGTATTGTTCTCGTGGGTAAGTGCTACTATGAGGATTTCTTTATTGCTGTGTATGATATTAATATTTAATTGTTTAAACACGTAGTTAATAAAATGTGCTCATGATGTGTGGATGTATGGAGGTGTGTATGTGTGCATGTATGTTGATATTTTTATTTATGAAAGTGTCAATTGCTTTTTGAAGATTCAATGATTTTGTTATTGTTATTATTATTATTAATATTATTGTTATTAACGGAAAATGTAGAGACAATTTTTCAATTATTTATTAATCTATTGATGTTATTGTAATTATCCGAAGAAATTTGTGGTTTTTTTCCTGAATAAAATAAAATAAAATAAAAAAATATTGCTGCAAACCAATCCTACGATTGAAACTGGAGAAGAAGAAGATTGACCATCTATATTTAAAAAAAAAAAACAGTTCACATCACCTCCGTCATTTCTGTTTCATAAAACGTCAGCGTGAGTTGCAGGGTTTATGCTCATTTGTCTCTCGATAAGGTCCAGAGACAGCTCCACCACAGCAATCTTGCTTTACAACGAAATTATTGTAGTTTTCTGTGATGGTCTGTGGACCATTTATATTGTATGTGACTGAAATGTCGCTGACCAAAACGTCGTGTGGAAAAACTGTAGATTGACCGCAAAAAAGGTTAAATGCAGTGGTGAGGAAAACGGCTTAAAATACTATGGTTGTGTAGAGTACATTTCAAGGATCACAACCATATATTCTTTAAGTAGTGAAAAATAAAGATGTCATTGATAGTTTTCAAAAACAAAATGCCGAGAATTTGAATCCCGCCAAAACGCAGCCCGGCTGACTAGCTACGCTGTGACGTCAAAATGACGTAGATGGATCCAACAGTCTTCCAAGGCCTAACGGTACATTCCATAGATCCGATGATCCATCGACGTCACATTCGCTTAAATAAAAAAATGCCCTGTTTTACCGGAAATCGAAAATGCGCGAATTTTAAAGAGCTATAATTTAAAAACTAAACCAGATATTATTTATGATAAAAGAAAAACAGTTTTGTTTTCGATTACGTGAGTATATTTTTATAAACCACAACCGGTTTCGCAAACATCCGTTCGCATCATCAGGTGGATAAATTAAGTAAAGTATTAATTTATCCACCTGATGATGCGAACGGATGTTTGCGAAACCGGTTGTGGTTTATAAAAATATACTCACGTAATCGAAAACAAAACTGTTTTTCTTTTATCATTAATGATGAACGATTACAAAGTTAATGCCTCTACAATCAATAAAACAGATATTATTTTTTTAAAAAACGCAGATGCATTTTTAAAAATGTAGCCTTTTTTGTCTAGATTTCTTTTTAAGGTTTTGTTCTTTTTTATATTTAAATGTAATTTATTATTCGTATTCCTTGACTTATAGGTTGGTATGAAGCTGACCAACCATACTGTAAAAAATGATTCACTTTGCCAATGTCACCCCTGTGTCAGGGAAGGTCGGCAAAAGTTGTGGGGCTTATGTTCATTTGAGGTTTGGATTTTATTTGTAAGTGCACATTCAGCATTTGTAAGCGCGAACTACACGTGTTGGTTTGTTGGCATACATCTGAGAGCTTCAAATGAATATATCCTTGCAATTTAGATTATAGATTATTATAGCCTATCATTTTATGAAATAAAAAAAAAAAATACCCAATTCGTGACCGTTGTGTCTGTAGACGAGTTGCCTGTGCCCGATTTGTCGTTATAATGGTTAACTACATGACAGCGAAACTTTTGAATACCTGTCTTGACACTTTGCTAACACACCATGTATTCTTCCCGCTTCCCTTATTTCATTCCTTTTCCTTCATTGTATTCTCCGGTTCATTATTCACGCAGATTGACAGGTTTTTGTGACTCTACTATATTCATTATATTTTTCAGGATATTTGAAAAAAGCTCCGTGAAAAAAATTTGAAAGATGAAAGGGGGTTTTAAGATTTTGAACACGTTTAAAAGGGTAAGGACTTTTTGCAATATTTCATTTTTACATTCCCCTCATGAAATCATAAAATTTGATTCATTGTGTATTGTTACGAATGCGCGATTGTGTGTCTGTGTGTTTTTAATTGTGTGAGTGTGTCTGTGTCTAGATGTAGGTATTCAAATAATTATATTTTAGGTTGGTACTTCCTTGACTTATAGGTTGGTATGAGGCGGACCACCCATACTGTAAAAAATGGTTCACTTTGCTAATGTCACCCCTGTTTCAGGGAAGGTCGGCAAGAGTTGCAGGGCTTATGTTCTTTTGAGATTGGAATTTTTTTATATTGTAGGTCCACTTATTGTGGCATGTGTGAACGCGAAATTATGCGTGTCTGCTTGTGGGAATACATTTAATATGAATCTCAAATGATACATATCTGTGCAACTTAGATTGAGATTTAGATACTACCTAAAGATGATCAAGAGATCTTAAGCGTTTGTGTATATTAATTAAAAAAAAAGAAGAATTCTTTTACACTTTATAGAACTTTAAAAAATTCTAATAAAACGCCGTTTTATTTTCACAATTATATAATTTTAACTTTAATTATTGATTATAAACGTTTTTGATCATGTTGATCATCATCAGGTAAGACAAAGTTATTGAATCTAGTAACAATAAAACAATATTTCTACATAATTGTTTTGATTCTATAAAATTTAGTAGAAATCAATTATACTAGACCACCTACAATAAAATTTATAAGTGTATACAGAAAGAAACAATAGATAATAATAAGAATAAGAAAGATACAGTTTGCCGTTGTTTACTGGTTAAAATTTAAGATTAGCAAAATCTGTAATCTAATTTTATGTTGTAGGTTCACATGAGGCATGTGCAAGCGCGAACTTGTACGTGTCTGGTTGTGAGAATGCATGTAATGTGAATCTCCAATGTAACATATCCTTGCACCTTAGATTAGATTAGATTAGATTAGAAGTAGCAAAGTTGTGTTCCCGTATAAGGCTCATATTTAATGCACGCCAACAAGCAAACACATGTAAGTTTACGTTTGGACATATCAAATAAACAAAAACTTACATGACAAAAAGATAAACGGAGACAAGAGGCTTTTGAGATGTGCTCATATAGAAGACTACTAGGAATTTCCTGGAGAGACCACACTACAAATGAGGAGGTTCTCCAAGGAATCGAAGGAGGAAGGCATCTGCTCAGGACCTTGTCAGAAAGGCGTGCAAGATGGATCGGCCATGTAATACGACAAGAAGGCCTCTTGCATGCTATAATGGAGGGGATGACTGAGGGGACCAACTCTAGGGACGCCCACGCCAAGAATACCTGGAGGACCTGTTGGTGGACGTGCGCTGCTCATCATATGCAGACCTTAAAAGATCCGCACAAGACAGGGAAGAATGGAGGAGAAGAGTGAAAGAAATTTCTGCAAGTTAATCCCAGGATTGAAACTAGAGAAGAAGAAGACATGACAATAAACCTTGCAAATTCTGTCACCTTTGCCTGAAATTCGGTTGGCATTGGCAAAAGTGGACCATGCTTTTACAGTATGGGTGGTCAGCCTCACACCAACCTATTATTTAAGGAACACCGTTGTAGATTATCACATTTAATCCGGTCTGAGGGGGAAATTTGATAAATCCCTAATGTTTTCGACGAGTATTTGTGTACGCTACATTAAAAGTTGCTCGGAAAGGTTCGTCCAGCCTTGCAGAAAATAGGTCTTGCTTGGGTGGGCACTCGTTAGGGAGCATGCGAGGTACTACCTAAATAAATCTGCTTTTCTACAGTATATTTTATATATTTTTTAAAGCTTTTGTAGCGTTAAATTTGAAGCAGAAACACCATGTTTTTCGTACATTTACAAAAAAAAAATTGTAAGGGATGTACGTTCAAAAAGAATTATTTTTTATATGAAATGTTAGGTATTATAAAAATCTGAAATATAATATAATCTAAGTTGCAAAGATATATTCTATAATCTATAATCTAAGTTGCAAGGATATATTCATTTAAAGCTCTCAGATGTATGCCCACAAACCAACAAGTGTAGTTCGCGCTTACAAATGCTGAATGTGTACTTACAAATAAAATCCAAACCTCAAATGAACATAAGCCCCACAACTTTTGCCGACCTTCCCTGAAACAGGGGTGACATTGGCAAAGTGAACCATTTTCTACAGTATGGGTGGTCAGCCTCATACCAACCTATAAGTCAAGGAATATGAATAATAAATTACATTTAAATATAAAAAAGAACAAAACCTTACAAAGAAATCTATACAAAAAAAGTCAAAAATTTCCTATGCAAAAAATGTAGCAAATGAATACACCAACATTAGAAATCAACATTGCAGATTAGCCGCCACTTCTTCCTGTCCTTGCATACTTCTTTCATTTCATCCAGAGTCATAACCTTTTTCATACAAGTCCTCCTTTTATTATGACTCTGGATATCCCATTCATTCGCTATTTCAGAGATTTGATCCTTCCATACTTTTCTCGGTCTTCCTCTACCACGACATCCATCTATTCTAGCAACATATACTTTCTTCGTCAATCTTTCATCACTCATTCTCTCCAAGTGCCCGAACCATCTTAACATACTTCTTTTAATCTTCACTTTCACACTTTCCCTTACACCACATTCTTCTCTTACAAAATCATTCCTCACCCTGTCACTTCGTTTTTTCCCAATCATACTTCTTAGATAGTCCATTTCTACTGTATGGACTTTACTAATTTCCCTTTCACTCACCGTCCAGGCTTCACTTCCATACATCAAGGTTGGCACTAGTATACCACCGTGCACCGCCAATCTAACATTTTTTGAGAGATTTTGGTTCCTGGCGATGCAAGCGGTCGCACCCAGTACACACCTGCCTTTCATTATTCTTCTTTCAAATTCACCGGCCATTCTTCCATCTTTTTCAAACTTACTTCCCAAATATACAAACTCATTTACAACATCAACATTCATTCCATTAATTTTAAATTCATAATTCATATTTTCATCATCTCTTTCAAAAATCAAAACTTTCGTCTTTCTTGCATTCAAATTCAAATTATTACCTTTCAAAGCTTCGTTCAATCTAGAGAGCATCATTTGCAATTCCACTGCTGAATCAGATACAAGGACTGCATCATCCGCATACAGTAGAACGCTTACTTTGCTCTCTCCTATCATTAATCCACAATCATCAAGTCTAGCATCTCGAACACACTTGTCCATGACTATGTTAAATAGCCATGGGCTCATCACACATCCTTGCCTTACACCCTTAAAAACTTCAAACCATTCACTATACTCACCATCAATACGAATGCAGGCCATACTATTCTCATAGTTCGCATGCACCGCATTGAGTAGAGCTCCATTCACTCCGTATGCTTTCAAAACATCCCACAACATACCTCTGTCCACTGAGTCAAAAGCCTTTTCCAGATCCACAAAGGCCGTGAATAGTTTCCCCCTCACCGACAATTGTTTTTCAACAAGTTGTCGTAGAGTGAAAATCTGATCAACACAGCCTCTACCGGCCATAAAGCCGGACTGTATATCGGAAACCCTTTTGCTAGTAGTCAGAATCACATTTTTTATAATCACCTTACAGAAGACTTTTCCTGGTATACTGAGTAGACTGATTGGTCTGAAGTTCTGACAGTCCTTTTTATCCCCTTTACCTTTGTAAATGGGAACAATGACTGCCTTCCTCCAATCCATCGGTACTACTCCTGCATTCACACAAAGCTTACATAATTCAAACATCCAATCTATCACACATTCACCTCCTGCTTTCAACATTTCACCATTTATACCATCAAACCCAGCAGACTTCCCATTCTTCAGACGTGAAATAGACACTTTCATTTCTTCTTTCAAAATCTTCAATTCATTCTCTTCATCTGTCTGTTCATAAATTCTTCTTTCACCCTGGCCAAAAATTTCTTGAAAATAGTTTTTCCATCTCTTGCATACTTCTTCATTCTCCCATACCATCTCACCGGCAGCACTTTTGACTCCCGGAGTGGTCAATGCAGAAGATTTATTTCTATCCGCATTGATCCACCTCCAAAATTCCTTCTTACTGTCGGTGAAACTTTTGTTAATCCTTTCATCAATCTTTCTTTGTTCATTCATCTTGCTTTCATAAATTATAGTCTTCGCCATTCTCTTAGCTATCTTATATTCGTCTTCTAGCTTTCTATCATTTCTATCATTCAGCCAATTTTCATAACACTTTTTCTTAACTTTCACAGCTTCTTTCACTCTATCATTCCACCAGGCATCTCCTTTCAATTTTCCACCTTTCGTTACCCCACATACTTTTTTAGCACATTCAATCATTCCTTCCTTCAGATCTTTCCACATGCTTTCAATATCTTTTCCACACACATTCTTCTCAAGTTCATTTACACTTAAAATTTTGTGGAGCTCTGATACATACTTCTCTTTCACATTTTCTTCATTCAGCCTTTCTACTTTTATTCTAGTCATTCTAACTTGCTTCTTGCGTTTCTTCTTTCTTACTTCACCAAGCATTATTTTAGCACATAAGAGATAGTGATCACTGCCTATTTCAGGCCCGCGGTAGACACGGCTATCTCTTACGGCTCCTCTCAGTCTTTCATCCACACAGATGTAGTCAATGATTGTGCGACTTCCCACAATCTGCCTCGTGTACAGATGCACATCCTTATGCCGAAACCAAGTATTCGATGCAAAAAGACTGTGCTCCGCACACAAAGCAATCAGATGTCGCCCATTATCATTGGCTACACCTCTCCCACCAGGACCAATAATTTTCAAACATTCATCCCTCTGCGCACCTATCCATCCATTCATATCACCTAAAATTACAATGTTTTCATTCTTCTTCCTTTCATGCACAACCGCATTCAGCTCATTCCAAAAACTCATTCTCACCTCCATACACTCTGAATCAACAGGAGTATAACAGGTCACCAAGAAAAGTTTCAAACTGTTAATTTTGAATTTAACAACCAAAATCCTGGGAGAAACTCTTCGGTAACCCGCTATGCATCCCTTCACACACTCACTCACAATCACACCTACACCCTGCCTTTCATTCCCATCTTTCACACCTGACCAAATATACAATTCACCATTTGCTAATACTTTCTCACCATTCCCTTTCATTTTTGTTTCTGTTACACCCATTACTTTTATTCGTTTCTCTTTCATTACATTCATAATTTCTTTCTCCTTGCAATCATTCATCTTCCTTACATTCCATGTCCCGAAAACCCATTCATTCTTTCTATGAAAATTAGTGGTGGCATTTCCACAATGTACAGATTTAAAATTATTGTTGGTGGCCATTGCTACAAAACAAAATGTTAAGAACTAAAGTGAGTTTAAAAATACAAATAAAAAATACAGCTATAAAACATAAAATTAAAACAGAATATAGATTGTCCATATAAAAGTGTAAATTGTCCATTTCACGTCTTCTGCCATGTTCATCAGGTAGGTATTACAGGTAGGTAGGTAGGTATACAATTTTGATTTTTTATTTCTTCTTTCCATTAATTTTGTTCTTGTTCCAAATTATTCAAAAAAAAGTTGAGGTTATGTTTCAAAAATGTTTCTTTAAAAAAATTATCGTAATATTAAAAAATAAATGCATGCTTACAAACAGACACGTGTAAGTTCGAGATGATAAATGGTGCATGTGTACTTACGAATTAAAATCTACACCTCAAATGAACATAAGCCCTGCAACTTTTGCCGACCTTCCCTAAAACAGGGGTGACATTAGTAAGGTGAACCATTTTTAACAGTATGGGTGGTCAGCCTCATACTAACCTATAAGCCAAGTTTTCTTTTTTGTAAAAATTAATAGATGGGTTCCTCTCACCACAAGCGACCGTTCCGGAGAGAACGCGGCAAGAAGGTACACAATATGTGTAGCTGAGTTGCGTTTTTGCCAAAAACCCAAAAATACAGTGTTTTTTTTGCCTCTTTGACAGTATGGCAGGAGCTCTCGCTCCAGATATGGTCTAAAATTAAGACTCTAATAACAGTGCTATTCTTAGACATTTTGGTCGTCCGTTGAGCCCACGCTTCGACATCATAATGATGCCTGGGCTGGAAGTATCATCACCACGGTCATTCTTTTCAAATCAGCTGTTTACTTGCGGCCATCTTGGATTGACAGGTCTTCATACAAATGCATCAATAGTTTGTCAAAGCGTGGGCTCAACGGACGACTAAAATGTCTAAGAATAGCACCGTGAATTAAAGAGCAGGACGTGGTTTTAAAATGAGAGGTTGTTTTATATTCCGTTGCCGACTTCCTGTTTTTGTCCACATCTGGTGCTTTAGTTCATTAGTGGACCCGACCTCAAATGCTGCTTATGTTGCGAACTTTGTCTTGGCCATTGCAAACCAACCACGTATGTATGTACGCTTCCTTTATGTATTTATCTCCATTATGGTAGCGAACTGTTTACAAAGAGAAGTGAATTTATTAATAAATACTATATTTTATTATGTTTTATTTTGGGTTTACCTTTTAATAAAATTGCAGTTAAATTTATTTTCAACAAATAGATTACATTTTCTAAAGTTACCATCTGAAGATGACTCTGGAGGAAATGAAAGAATTATGTAGGGACAGAAAGAAATGGCGGTTGATCTGTAATGTTGACGGCTAGGGTTTATTAAATTGGAATTTGTTTTCTGCTTTAGTTTTGATGTCCATACCTACATATTGTTATTTATTGATTTAAAAATGTAATTTGTCGTATATGTTCCTTGACTTATAGGTTGGTATGCGGCTGATCACCCATGCTGTAAAAATGGTTCACTTTGCCAATGTCACCCCTGTTTCAGGGAGACGACAAGAGTTGCAGGATGCATGTCCATTTGAGATTTGGTTTTTATGTTGTAGGTTTACATGCGGCATGTGCAAGCGCGAACTTGTACGTGTCTGGTTGTTAAAATGCATGTAATGTGAATCTCCAATGTAACATATCTTTGCAACTTAGATTAGATTAGATTATATGGACGGCTAAAGTCCGTTAGCGCTTAGGTATTGTAAAGTAAAAAAAAATGAAAATTAAAGTATGTTATAAAAACATTTTTTTAATGAAAATTAAATAGATTACATGTGGTTAACTCTGTAACTTCTGCACTAGTGTATTCGCGGCTCAGGTATAAGAGGGTAATTGATCTTTCACAGAAAGCTGCCCGTATTTATATATAACCAAGGTCTAATCTCGCATGTTCCAGACCGTACGAGACGCTTCTCGAATGGATGTTTCCAGAGAGTACGAGAAGTATCAACAGTTCAAAGTGTTAAACACTTTCGTCTATACACACATAAATATATATAGCCAGTAAATGCGCTTGAACACACACAAACATTAATGATATTATTGATAAGACCGGTCCGTAGTCTAGTGGTAACGCTTTGGACTCGTAAATGGAAGGTTGTGAGTTTAAATCCCCATGGAGTAGAATAAATGTATCATTTATATTTTCAAATATGCTCTTCGCTGTGCTGAAAAATGTATATACATTTACCAAAGACCGGTCACCAAAGTTCTATCCAGCCTTGCAACTGGGTCTTGCTTGAGAATTGGCGCTTTAAGTAGGAACGACTTTGTTATTTTTTTTCAAACAGATTTCATTTATTTATAATCAAAATACAACATATGATACATACTCGTAATAGCACAGAAAAATCCAACAATCACACTCCTCAACTCTCTTGAGGTGTGATTCACACAAAAACAGCGTTCGCCAAATAAATCATCCTATTATTATTATTATTGTTATGTAAATAACAATTACATAAATATTAGTAGGTTTATATAATGGTAGGTGTATTAGTAACCTATGAGAATTGTAGTAATTATTATCGGTACCTAGGAAAGAGCCTTTCAATTATGTACCTACTCGAAGCTTGCAGAAGTCCGTCGTTCTGGAGTGTTCCAGCAAAATTTGCTTCTAGTAACTACTGTCTTTGGGAGTATAAAGGGCTGCAAGCGGCTCGCAAGAGTCAGTCAATATACGTCGCTCTGCTTTTGAACAAGAGAGTCATTGTATGTAAGTGAAGACCAACTGTGAAATAAATGTAAAGTGCTAAACCATAAATGTGAATTGTTAAAAATAAATATAAATTGTTAAATAAATATCTATGAAAAAGGACCATTTTTTTTAATTTAAAGCCTTTTTTGAACCCTAAAAACACAACATTATTATTAAATTCCATTCTTTCACAATTTTAGCAATCTTTTTTCTTTCACATTTTATTTGTCAGTCTTTTATCATGCACTTAGGCAGTAGAAATGCCAGTTCTAGGATAAAACAGTTTCCTGCCTTATGCTCTATTCTCCTTGTTATTCCTTGTTCCTTGTTTAACTGGTAGATGCCTTATTAGCAACTCTGACCAACTTCAGTTTGGCACAATTAAAAGTGGCTGCTGTTATAAATCAGGATATTTGTAAAAGACAATAGTTCATTTTTTAGTATGGAGTCACCTTAGAGCTTGTTTATCGTATCTCCAACAGAGATGATTTCGCATGAGCAGTGCTTGTATGTGTATCTAAAAAAAATCTTGATTCCCAGACTTGTAAGAGAGGCCATTGAAATTTATAGACATCCTAACTTTAACAGAGACGACAGCTTCAAATTGTCCAGTATTTGGAAACCCACACTAAACTCACTAATGAAACCAGTACCTAAGTTTCAAGTCAAAGACAATGATATAATTAGTGCCGTGTGTACAGGTAACATAGTAACATCTAGTGACGTGGAATACAAACAAGATGAAAGTGGAATGTGTAACATAATTATTTACTACCTTCGTTCGAAAAATACTCAGTGATTTGTGACAAAGTGTTTTCAAATTCAGTTCATCCTCAGTCGTCGTGCAGAGAGGATGTTCTCCTGAAGACGTCGGCTACGTCGCTGACGAAACGTCGAGAATGATGTAAGTTCTTTTTAAACGGTTCGTTAAATATCCGATTTAAATTAAGTTTTGAAATTATTCAGTTTTAAAAATTAACATAATTGTCAAACGACCCTAATTCTAACTTAAACCTAACTTGTATGTGTACTGGAACAATGTGTCTTATGAATACTAGAAATGGATTTTGAAAATATTAAAAATAACTCTCACATTATCGTGTTTTACAGTTTCATACCGATCTATTATAACTAAAAACCAACTAATCTATAAATCTATAATCCAGTTGCAAAGATATATATAAACATTTAAAATTCATACTGAATGATGCCTACAAACAGGCACGTGTAAGTTCGCGCTTACGAATGCTGCATGTGCAGTGCACCTACAAATTGAAACCCAAACCTCAAATGAACATAAACCATGTAACTTCTTTCGCTTTTCCCTGAAACTCGGCTAGCATTGGTAAAATGTACCAAATTTTTAAAACAAAACACCAACCTATCATTAGTAAAATAGTACTGTTGTGCTTTTTTTTGGGTTCACTGTTAATAAAATTGCAGTTGAATTTATTTCACAGTAGCTATATATTTTTTAACAAGTTGATTGCATAATATGGTTCATTCTGTAACTTCTGTTTTGTCGGTTTCAAGGCTAAGGTGTTAATGAATCACTTAAGTTTCACAGGACCGCAGTCTATATGTATATGTTACCACCAAGGCCTATTCTCGCGTGTTCCTGACTAGACGAGACGCCTCTAGAATGGATATTTCCAGAGAGTGTGAGAAGTAAGGAATTGGTACATAATATCATACATTTACGTCTACACACACACATACACAGCAAATAAACACTCTAAGGCACACAATCACAAAAACACGTGCATTTGAACCTATACGTTCGTATCAATTTATAACTTTGCATGTGCGTCTCATTTGTGGGGTGGGCGGTGAACCGTTCAGGTGTGGGGGTTGTATTAATAGGGAATATACGAGGTGGCATGCCTCATGCAAAACAAATGAAATACTGCGCCATTTTGCGTTTGGCGTATTAGTGGGTCGTAAAGCCTCGTTTCGGCGGAGACTTTATGTCGGGCCGCGTCGTAAAAATACGAAGCTCTAGCCAGTCCCATACATGCACAATAGGTTCGTCGAGCTGTACACGCATAACGTGGCAAAACATCTATCATCTGTGTTGTTAAGGATTGTATAAGAATAAAAGAGAAGAGTTTGACCTCGCACTAAAAAAACTCAAAAACGGTAAAGCACCCGGAATCGATGACGTCCCAGCCGAACTAATTAAATCAGCAGGAAAAGGAACCACAGATGCCCTGTTTAGAATGATACAGACAATATATAAAACTGGAGAGATACCAGCGGACTTCGAGAAATGCCTAATTGTCACATTACCAAAGAAGGCAGGTACGACAAAGTGTGAACAGCACAGAACTCTCAGCCTAATATCCCATGCCTCAAAAATATTGACTAATATCATTCTGAAGAGAATTGAACCAAAAGTAGAGAGCATTCTTTCCAGAGACCAATGTGGCTTCAGAAGAGGTGTAGGAACCAGAGAAGCAATACTGTCTTTACGAATGCTACTAGAAAAGAGAATAAAAAGAAACCAAAACACGTTCATCGCATTTATAGACCTGGAGAAAGCCTTTGACAAAGTAGAATGGAGAAAACTCTTCGAGACTTTGAAGAAAATTGATATAAAATACAGAGATAGACGTATAATCCAGATGCTATACAAGAATGAGACCGCCATAATCAGATGTGACGATGACACAAAGGAAGCTAATATAAGACAAGGGGTAAGACAGGGATGCGCTCTGTCACCTCTTCTCTTTAACGCTTATATACAAAGTGCGATCGATGACTTGCGAGAAAGAATGAGCCACAAAAAAGGTGTAAGGATACACGGTGAAAAGGTGGATATGATAAGGTTTGCTGACGATATTGCTATGGTTGCTGAAAATGAAGAAGAACTGCAGGAGGCCTTAACAACTATGGAAAGCATTCTCCAAAATAACTACAATATGAAGATAAATAAAGACAAAACAAAATTGCTAACTGTGGGCCGAGTGCAGCATCGGATGGGAGTAGTTATGTCAGGAGTGCCATTGGGGAACACAAGGGAGTTTGTCTACCTTGGCAGTAAAATAACGTGGGACGGACGGTCAAAGAGCGACATCGACAGCCGTATACACCAGGCTAGACTTGCATTTAATAAAAAAGCAAAAATAATAGAATCAAACAACATAGACCTGAAACTGAGACTACTCCTCATCAAAACATATGTATGGAGTATTTTGATGTACGGCTGCGAGACATGGTGCCTATCCAAAAGGGATAAACGAAGACTAGAGGCTTTCGAGATGTGGTCGTATAGAAGGCTTCTAGGAATTTCCTGGAGAGACCACACCACAAATGAGGAGGTTCTCCAAAGAATCCAAGGAGGAAGGCACCTGCTCAGGACTTTGTCCGAAAGGCGTGCAAGATGGATAGGCCATGTAATACGGCAAGAAGGTCTCTTGCATGCCATAATGGAGGGGATGACCGAGGGAACCAACTCTAGGGGACGCCCACGCCAAGAGTACCTGGAGGACCTGCTGGTGGACGTGCGCTGCTCAACATATGCAGAGCTAAAAAGAGCCGCACAAGACAGGGAGGAATGGAGATCAAGAGTACAAGATATTGCTGCAAACCAATCCCAGGATTGAAACAGAAGAAGAAGAAGAAGAATAAAAGCTACTTGTCTATGTTATAGTTTTTACCTTTGCTTTTGGCAAGAGCAGAATAAGTCCGCAGCAAAGGAAGAATGTTAAAGGTTTCCTGGATGGATTGAACCACAAATTTTGATGTCCATCGGAAGGCAAAAACTGGTTTATTTCAGTCACATAATGAGAAATGCGAAGTACTCCCTCCTGCATCTCATCATACAGGGTAGAATTGAGGGAAGACGAGCTTCAGGTCGAAGAACAACTTCTTGATTGAAGAAACTGAGACAGTGGCTTGGTGGAAGCACAAAATCCCTATTTTGTGCCGCAGTATCAAATGAATACGATGATCGTCAATCTTCACCAAAAAGGCACAAGAAGAAGAGGATGTTTTAATTTTTTTTTTTTTTTAATTGTCCATCGAAAAGCAATCTCTTGACTTTCTGTTTAAGTGATAATAGCCTTAACTAATTAAAGTTAAGACTATGGACCGAGTCCCGTTGAGTACCTTGTAAAGTTTTGATCCCGAATAAACGATTTACTATAATAATCTAATCTATAATCTAAGTTGCAAGGATATATTCATTCAAAGCTCTCAGATGTATGCCCACAAACAGACACGTGTAGTTCGCGCTTACAAATGCTGATTGTGTAGATACTTACAAATAAAATCCAAACCTCAAATGAACATAAGCCTGCAATTCTTGCCGACATTCCCTGAAACAGTGGTGACATTGGCAAAGTGAACCATTTTTTAAAGTATGGGTGGTCAGCCTCATACCAACCTATAAGTCAAGGAATCATACCAATCTATAAGTCAAGGAAAACTAATAATAAAATAAATACCAAATTATTAATTCATTAATACGTAAGGGCGAACTCACACGTGTCTGCTCGTAGGGGTGCATAAATTTTGTTCCTTATTTGTCAATACATTTTTGCAAATAAGATTGTGTTTTACAGTATAAAATTGATGAATTTTTGATTGGTAATATTAACGTTTTTCTGACCAAGAAAACACACGTATAGATTGCATTCTTCTTCTCAAATTAATTTAAAATAAATAAAAATTAGGCCATTTGATAAGTTGTGTTTGTCGAAGTGTAAATTCTGTTGAAAGTCATACATTTAGTGTGTATCTGTCCCTCTCTATAGCGCGTATTTTTTATTCCGGCGAGCAAGACAGAATATGATGAGCAGACACGGTTTCGCATATGTGACATTTTATGCCGAAACATGAAAAAATCTAATAAGACCTTGTTTCTGCATACAAACGACAAACGAACGGGTAACTAAGTAAATTTCTCCATGACAAAGCGGAGCCCGGGATTCACAAATATCATGCAGGGGAAAATGCTCAACTAACAGTGTGGAAATATGCGATATGTCCCATTGCGACATGGCAAAGTAGGGGAATGTTGTTACTATGACTAGCGTGTTTGAAATAAAAACAACGCTGGTTGGACACCCGACGGGACCTTGCGTTTCAGGTTAACAGGCATTTTCGTGTCGTTGAGGATGTAGCCTAGATTTCCGAAAGCCGCCCACGTCAGTCTTACCCTTCACACAAACTATAATATAGTGTGATGAATATGTAGTTGTGTGTTGTGTTTGTCTGTGTGAGCTATTAATAAAGTTTGTGAAGTCTCTCTAATAAAAAAAATCTAGGTACGTATATGTGTATATGTATATCGTATATTTGTATTTGATATTGATTTGTATTGTTCAAGATTGCGTGAGTGTTTGGTCGGATGTTCTAGTAAAGTCCCACATGTAGCGATTCTCAAAGATTCGAGAATGATCTTTTTTCTTACCATAAAATAAGGGCAAAAGCTCTCTTTGGGGGGACAAGTCTACTGACCGTTTTATTGTGCAAGTGTGATGTGACTCTGCGAATCTGAAGGTTGAAAGTGAACAAATAAATTGTTCCAAATAAATCGCACGTTTAATAATAAAGAGAAATAACTCGAAAATTGGGGAAATCGAGATTTTGTAAAAAAACGCAAGAACAATGCGAGAAGAATGCGTAGAATGCGACAGCCGTTCAATTTGGACGAATATGACCGAGATAAAACATCGGCCGCCTTTTTCATCCCATACAAGTTGTACTGGGTGTCTGAACTTCAAACGCGTTTTCCCAACATTCATGTTTTTTGAGTTATTGCTCTTTATTATTAAACGTGCGAAATCATCGCACTTTAAATTAAATTTAACCCGCGTTTAAACATGAAAATAATAATAAACATATTAATAATAATCTTATACAAAGAATTAAAAATCTACTAAAAACTATTTTACGTTTATAGAGTAATAGGACCAATAAAACAACTAAGAAATTTAGTCGTCTACGATTTTGTTATTACAAATTTTCTGAATATTTTTCCTCGGTAGGCTTCTCATAATTAAAATGTTTGATTTATCGCTGGCAATTAATCATGTCACCAGACATTGTCTCGTCTGCCCGCCGGAATTTCATTAGAGCGACTAAAGCGCCGCCCCGCGTCGCGCCAGCATTCCAATATACATTGCTAAGCCAGCCTAATTATGTGGATTCCTATAGATCTCGTGATAAATTAACCTATATTGCATTTCAGAAAGAGTGGGACTTACACAACGATTGTAAAAGAAGGAAAAAATAACAATACTAAGCTTCACATGTAGTGTAACATCTTAAAGAATGAAAAAAACGGATTTTACTGACCGTGCAAAAGAGAAGAACGATTTTCTCTACGTTTCATCGGAGTCATATCCGACGTCTTCAGGAGACGTGTGTCCTCTACAAAGAGGAACTACGAACTGTTGAATTATTGTTGTTTGTTCGAGGCCGAAGGTTGTAGGTATTTTGTAACATCTTGTTTTCCTGAAGGCCTCGCATGTCGCTCCCCCAGTACCCTTAGTACGAGTTGCAAAACTTGAGTTAAGTAAAGTTTACGGAAAGTATTAAAGAGTGATTTTTAACAAAATCTGCCGTTTTTGTTTCTCACACTTTATGGTCTTCTAGCAAAACAGTTACAGTGATGAAGAAAATCAAGTTCAAGCAAACAAAAACGGCAGATTTTGGGGAAAATTACTCTTTAATACTTTCCGTAAACTTTATTTTACTCAAGTTTTGCAACTCGTACTCAGGGTACAGTTCGTGTTTGCCGTATAGACCAATTTTGTCAAATATGACTTTTTAATGCAGTTGTCTTAAGAATCAAATTTTACACAATCTGAGCTAAGAAAAAACGTAAAACACGATAATGTGAGAGTTGTTTTAAATATTTTTAAAATCAATTTCCTGTTTTCATAAGACACATTGGTCCAGTACACATGCAAACATTGCTCATGGAAAATTAGCTTAATGGTATATACGGCAAACAAGAACTACGGCAGAGATGTGGCGAGTGTAACTTGTAGTGGCACTATGTAAAAAATGACTATTATTTTTATTTGCTTTTACAGGTAAGGGAGCCGGACGTACGCCAGCCACTTCAGTTGAAGGGGGGTTTCCCAACACACGAGGGGGCTGCTACTCATTTCGTGTGAAGGCTGAGTAAACCTTGCCGGTATTTTATTTTGGGGTTTGAATTAAATTCCGAAACGGGAAATCATTTCTGAGACCCACGGTGGGAATCGAGCCCGAGCTCTCGGCATGGAATGCAAGCACTTTACCAACTGAGCTATCGACCGGACTATGGGTGAAAAATTCATATCCTTTCTAAAGACCGGTCATCAAAAGGTCCATCCAGCCTTATACAACTGAGTCTTGTTTGAGAATTGGCGCTTTCTACAGCGACGATCAAGCTCGCAGAGGGCTTTTGAGGTGTGATACACACAAAAACAGCGCTCACCAAATAAATCAGCCAAATATAATTATTATTAAGACCGGGAAAGGAATGAATTGATCAAATTAGTGAAATCCTGAAGGTATGGCATATACAGAGTAAATGTAAAAGAAAGAAATTTATGGAAATAGTGATGGACATTAATGAACTGAGAGAAGTACCTACTCGTACATATGTCGGGATAGAAATAAATGGAGAACACTGAAGAGGCTCTCACCACCTCTAGTGAAACGTTGACAGCGTTACAGTTACAATCATTCTCCCTTACAACTCTGGAGTATAGTAAAGAGGAATAATTCAAATCTATCTGAAGTTGTACGGAAAACTGATATTGTTTGTGGTCCCGCTTGTTTATGGGGGTGTTTTTTCCCTGTTCCCGCGCGGAGCGGGGGGCAAACAGCGACGTTTTTTCATCCCCAGCTATCGTAACCCATAAATTATTTATCTCGGCTAATGTTCTGACGCTTTTTGTGGTTGAAACTTTCCAACTCTTCCATTTCATAGTGAGCCATAGTACGAGAATGAAAGCTTTGCCATATTTATACTAGAGCTACGATTTACTTACGGGGCTATTCTGACATTTTAGTCGTCGGTTGAGCCCACGCTTTGACAAACTAATGGTTCCTGAGTTGAAAGTTTCATCAGCACGGTCATTCTCCCCTACTGAATTTTGCAATATTTGTATGAAGACAAATCAGCTGTTCACTTGCGGCCATCTTGGATTGGCAGGTCTTCATACAAATGCATCATTGGTTTGTCAAATTGTGGGTTCAACCGACGACTAAAATGTCTAAGAATAGCCCCGTTCGGGTTCAATTTAATAGAACTTTTCTTGAATCTATCTTACACAATTTTAGCACTGTCCAGCAAACTTAACAACATTCTGTATGTTTTGTTCAAATCAAATATGAAATTTACATTAATTTTATTGAACATGCTTGATCAACGGATTCGTTATCGGATGTTATATTATTGTAAGATAATAACATTAATAATTTAAAAAAATATTGCTGTGACATCAGTGCGTGATGGCGCGGTTTAGTCGAGGAGTGAGCCGAAGGACTGCGGAAGTAGTCGTGTTCTTTCGGCACAACCCGAAGTCTCCCGAAGCTGCATGCGGCCTGAGCTTGTACACACCAGTCTGGAGCGAGATGTGACCAAAGGTGGATGTGCGGCACAGCGCTGCGAGGTGCAGCGAGGCAAGCAAAGATGGCGGCCCTGTACCCGTGGCATGTGGCTGTGCCAGGAAGGTGGTATATCTATACAGCTTCTACCCCTTCCCCGTGGATTTCCTAACATCGAATTGACCCGCTTTGTGAACCGGAGCTTGGTGCAGAGGAGCTCCCAACCTGGGACTCTTCCTGTGGACGTATTAGCCTCGTGGACTGCTGCTTTCGGGGACGGTGCTCGAGCCTTGATAATAATGGTGAGACTCCAGCCAACGGAGCAGTTATTTGTAGAAGAGCTTTTTAGTGTCAAAGTGCAGGTCTGACCATTTGCTTCTTTCCCATTTTAAGTTAGTAAACCTTGTTTTGTTAAGATCAAATTTTCTTGACTTATAGGTTGGTATGAGGCTGACCACCCATACTGTAAAAAATGGTTCACTTTGCCAATGTCCCCCCTGTTTCAGGGAAGGTCGGCAAGAGTTGCAGGGCTGATGTTCATTTGAGATTGGGTTTTTATATTGTAGTTCCACATGCGGCATGTGTGAGCGCGAAATTATGTGTGTCTGCTTGTGGGAATGCATTTAATATGAATCTCAAATGATACATATCTTTGCAACTTAGATTTAGATTATAAATAATGTTTTGAGTATGCAACCTTTGAATACGAGTTGCTTACACTGCCGGCTGATGATGCTGGAGAGATGTCTTTTTGGGATCTGTTGCCGTGGTCTATGGGAGCTGAAGCTTCCAGACATTTTGCCCATTTCTACGATGGGCTTCTTCAGCGTGAAGTATGATGATGAAGATGTTCTTGATGAAAACTGTGATGAAAGTTTATGCAACCTTTTTGAAAGTACAATAAGCAATACCACCTGATTTCCACACCCTTATGATGACGATGAACTCCAATTTATAATATATCTGTAAATATAAAGACCTTTTATTTTTGCACATAAGTGTGAACCTATCCAGCCTTCAACTAGTCATAACGATGTACATATTTAAACAGATATATCTGCTTGCCATTCTAAGTATTTTTCCTCTGGTTGTGAGGTAGCTTTACACCCCTCCGCGGCTGTATGCACTTTATATGGACACCCTTTAAGTCACCTTTGCAACTTAGATTACAGATATATAGATATGGTGTGAACCTATTCTACTACCAACTTGTCATAACGATGTACATATTATTTAAACAGATATGTCTGCTTGCCACTCTAAGTATTTTCACTCTGGTTGTGAGGTAGCTTTACACCACTCTGTATACACTTTATATGGACACCCTTTAAGCCACCTTATTCGGATGTGAAAATACACCGAAAACTGCATAGTGGTGCAGAAATCACATAGCAGTAACTTTTGTTGTATTTTTATCACAAAATAATAAAAATTAATTGTTGGCTTCCTTGACTTATAGGTTGGTATGAGGCTGACCCCCTATACTATAAAAAATGGTTCACTTTGCCAATGTCACACCTGTTTCAGGTAAGGTCGGGAAGAGTTGCAGAGATTAGGTTCATTTGAGATTGGGTTTTATATTGCAGGTTTAAACTTTAATATAAATCTTAAATGTTGTAAGTTTATCTTAGCAACTTAAATTATAGATTATAGTTATAAGATAACTTACATTATTCTCGACGTTTCGTTAGCAACGTAGCTAACGTCTTCAGGAGACACCATCTCTGTGCGACGACTGAGGATGAACTGATTTCTAATAAGAACAATTGTCAACAATCACGGCATACCTTGGAGTGAAATGTATGTAATTATGTTAAGGTTTGTCACAATTATCCGGTCGATAGCTCAGTTGGTAGAGTGCTTGCATTCTACCCCGTGAACTCGGGTTCAAATCCCACCGAGGGTGTCAGAAATGATTTCCCGTTTCGGTGTTTATTTCAAACCCCTTAATAAAAAACCGGCAAGGTTTACTCAGCCTTCACAAGAAATGAGTACCTACCAGCCCCCTCGGGAGCTGGGAAACTCCCCACTTCACTGAAGTGGTTGGCGTAAGGCCGGCCCCCTTACCTGTAAAAATAAATAGGTTCATTCGCCAATGCAACCCCTTCGGGAATAACGCAGGCAAGGAGTTACACTATATGTGTGGCATAGTTGCGTTTTTTATCCACACTTTTGCTTTATTTCGAGTTCACATCACTATGTTTTTTTTAATGATTTTTTATTTCAAAAAAATAGATTTGTGGAAAGGAATGCAATCCACCTACCTATTTCACCTGGCCATTTGTCTTCATGCGAAAGCAGAAGCTTGTGTGCATGCAACGGCATCTGTTGAACCAGGATCGAAGTTATCGTCGCGGGATTCGAACCAGCGTTATCCGGTTCCAAGTAACCTGTCTTGATCCCCGCGGCTATAACACCGATTTACTAATGTTACTAGTACATCCTCAGTCGTCGTGCAGAGAGGGTGTCTCCTGAAGACGTTAGCTACGTCACTAACGAAACGTCGAGAATAATGTATGTTCCCTTAAAACGGTTCGTCTAATATGCAAGTGCAAAATTTGAACTGCGTAGTTATTATTTTTGTGAATATGCCAAACGACCGTAATTCCAACTTAAACCTACATATTGTTCCTATGCCTTTTACACTTGAATTGATAAATAACACATTAAGTTACCTGTAAATACTTTTGAAAACGGGCAGTTTGACAAAAAAAAACCTTCCTTCCTTTCTTCGGTTCAGAAACCTTGAAGGCTCAGGGCCTCCCGCACCACAATCTTCCAGGACTCTCTGTCTTGTGCTTCTTCCCTCCATGGTCCCCTCACTCCCAGAACTTCGGCGTCGGCTTCAACGTCGTCTGCTCACCGTATCCTGGGACGTCCGAGTGGTCTAACACCTGAGGGGGCACCATCCAAGACAGTTCTGATGATCCTGGAGTCATCTGCACGTGCTACATGTCCAAAAAATGGATCGCAAAAACCCATTCTAAATATACCTAAATAATTCAATATCCTTTGGTTCCGCCACTGCACTTTTTCGAAGAAGGCACTTTTGCTATTCAAACTTTTCTCGTCACTTTTACCATCTCGACTATCTGCCATCCCGCTCTCTCTGCGCGTTGACTTGTTTACTTCAGAGCGAGACGAAACTAGTGTCTGGGCTTTTAGAGAATTTGAATAATACAATGTTTAAAAGAATAAACAATTAAAAAAGCAATCTTTCATTTATTTGACTTAAAAGTTGGGATGAGGCTGACTGCAACGTTGCTCACTTTTACCGATGATATCCCTGTTTCAACGACGAGCGGCATGACTTGCAGTGTGTGTGTGTGTGTTAATTTGAGATTGTTTTTATTTTATTTTATATGTATACATGCAGCTTGTAGAAGCACGAACTTATACATGTGTTGAAGGGGTATGCATCAAATATGAATCTAAAATGTTAGTATATATTTGCAACATAGATGATAATTGGACATAACAAATGCATGTTGAAGAAGATTAATATATTACGTATTAATATATATAATCGAAGTTGCAAAACACTATTCATATTTAAGGTTCACATTTTATGCATGCTCACAATCAGACACGTGTAAGTTCATGGTTAGGTACACATGATGTGGCATTAATACTAACAATATAAACCAAAATCTTAAATGAACATAAGCTCGCAAGTCTTGCTGATTTTTCTTGAAACAGGGGTGACATGGATTAAGTTTTGCTTTTATTTATAAAGAGATTGGTAATATTTATTTTTCAGAAAATAAAAATATATTGACTTTAAATAAATTGGCACGAGATGGAAAAAATAAATAAACAAAAGACAAAATAACAAGCAGAATCCTATAAAGTTTTTCGTGAGGAAGATCTATCTTGGTATTCAAATGTCGCCGCGGGTTATTTTTATTTCCCACAAATTGGCAATAAAAAATATTGTCCCTACAAAGGAGGGTAGATGTCGTAGACCAGTCGTTAAATCAGAAATATTACAATATGCCTAGGAATTATATGATCTATAATAATCTATAATCTAAGTTGCAAGGATATATTCATTTAAAGCTCTCAGATGTATGCCCACAAACCAACAAGTGTAGTTCGCGCTTACAAATGCTGAATGTGTACTTACAAATAAAATCCAAACCTCAAATGAACATAAGCCCCACAACTTTTGCCGACCTTCCCTGAAACAGGGGTGACATTGGCAAAGTGAACCATTTTTTACAGTATGGGTGGTCAGCCTCATACCAACCTATAAGTCAAGGAATATGAATAATAAATTACATTTAAATATAAAAAAGAACAAAACCTTACAAAGAAATCTATACAAAAAAAGTCAAAAATTTCCTATGCAAAAAATGTAGCAAATGAATACACCAACATTAGAAATCAACATTGCAGATTAGCCGCCACTTCTTCCTGTCCCTGCATACTTCTTTCATTTCATCCAGAGTCATAACCTTTTTCATACAAGTCCTCCTTTTATTATGACTCTGGATATCCCATTCATTCGCTATTTCAGAGATTTGATCCTTCCATACTTTTCTCGGTCTTCCTCTACCACGACATCCATCTATTCTAGCAACATATACTTTCTTCGTCAATCTTTCATCACTCATTCTCTCCAAGTGCCCGAACCATCTTAACATACTTCTTTTAATCTTCACTTTCGCACTTTCCCTTACACCACATTCTTCTCTTACAAAATCATTCCTCACCCTGTCACTTCGTTTTTTCCCAATCATACTAATAGAAGTAAATTTGAAAAAGATGGAAGAATGATCGGTGAATTTGAAAGAAGAATAATGAAAGGCAGGTGCGTACTGGGTGCTACCGCTAGCATCGCCAAGAACCAGAATCTTTCAAAAAATGTTCGACTGGCGGTGCACGGTGGTATACTAGTACCCACTCTGATGTATGGAAGTGAAGCCTGGACGGTGAATGAAAGTGAGATTAGTAAAGTCCATACAGTAGAAATGGACTACTTAAGAAGTATGATTGGGAAAAGACGGAGTGATAAGGTGAGGAATGATTTTGTTAGAGAGGAATGTGGTGTAAGAGAAAGTGTGAAAGTAAAGATTAAAAGAAGTATACTTAGATGGTTTGGACATTTGGAGAGAATGAATGAGGAAAGACTGACGAAGAAAGTGTATGCTGCGAGAATTGATGGATGTCGTGGAAGAGGAAGACCGAGAAAGGTATGGATGGACCAAATTTTCGAAATAGCGAATGAATGGGATATCCAGAGTCATAATAAAAGGAGAGCTTGTATGAAAAAGGTTATGGCTCTGGATGAAATGAAAGAAGTATGCAAGGATCGAAAGAAATGGCGGTTGATCTGTAATGCTGGCGGTTAAAGCTGAGGCTTTTAAATTTAAAAAAAATATGTTTGGTAGTTTTTTTTTTAATTTTTTACTGTTTAATTGTTAAGAGTTTATTTGTTTTATATACATCTTTGATTGTATTAATTGCTTGTAGATACTCCTTGACTGATAGGTTGGTATGCGGCTGACCACCCATACTGTAAAAAATGGTTCACTTTGCCAATGTCACCCCTGCTTCAGGGAAGGTCGGCAAGAGTTGCAGGGCTTATGTTCATTTGAGATTGGGTTTTTTATATTGTAGGTCCACATGCGGCATGTGTAAGCGCGAAATTATGCATGTCTGCTTGTGGGAATGCATTTAATATGAATCTCAATTGATACATATCTTTGCAGCTTAGATTTAGATTTAGATTTAGATACTTCTTAGATAGTCCATTTCTACTGTATGGACTTTACTAATTTCCCTTTCACTCACCGTCCAGGCTTCACTTCCATACATCAAGGTTGGCACTAGTATACCACCGTGCACCGCCAATCTAACATTTTTTGAGAGATTTTGGTTCCTGGCGATGCAAGCGGTCGCACCCAGTACACACCTGCCTTTCATTATTCTTCTTTCAAATTCACCGGCCATTCTTCCATCTTTTTCAAACTTACTTCCCAAATATACAAACTCATTTACAACATCAACATTCATTCCATTAATTTTAAATTCATAATTCATATTTTCATCATCTCTTTCAAAAATCAAAACTTTCGTCTTTCTTGCATTCAAATTCAAATTATTACCTTTCAAAGCTTCGTTCAATCTAGAGAGCATCATTTGCAATTCCACTGCTGAATCAGATACAAGGACTGCATCATCCGCATACAGTAGAACGCTTACTTTGCTCTCTCCTATCATTAATCCACAATCATCAAGTCTAGCATCTCGAACACACTTGTCCATGACTATGTTAAATAGCCATGGGCTCATCACACATCCTTGCCTTACACCCTTAAAAACTTCAAACCATTCACTATACTCACCATCAATACGAATGCAGGCCATACTATTCTCATAGTTCGCATGCACCGCATTGAGTAGAGCTCCATTCACTCCGTATGCTTTCAAAACATCCCACAACATACCTCTGTCCACTGAGTCAAAAGCCTTTTCCAGATCCACAAAGGCCGTGAATAGTTTCCCCCTCACCGACAATTGTTTTTCAACAAGTTGTCGTAGAGTGAAAATCTGATCAACACAGCCTCTACCGGCCATAAAGCCGGACTGTATATCGGAAACCCTTTTGCTAGTAGTCAGAATCACATTTTTTATAATCACCTTACAGAAGACTTTTCCTGGTATACTGAGTAGACTGATTGGTCTGAAGTTCTGACAGTCTTTTTTATCCCCTTTACCTTTGTAAATGGGAACAATGACTGCCTTCCTCCAATCCATCGGTACTACTCCTGCATTCACACAAAGCTTACATAATTCAAACATCCAATCTATCACACATTCACCTCCTGCTTTCAACATTTCACCATTTATACCATCAAACCCAGCAGACTTCCCATTCTTCAGACGTGAAATAGACACTTTCATTTCTTCTTTCAAAATCTTCAATTCATTCTCTTCATCTGTCTGTTCATAAATTCTTCTTTCACCCTGGCCAAAAATTTCTTGAAAATAGTTTTTCCATCTCTTGCATACTTCTTCATTCTCCCATACCATCTCACCGGCAGCACTTTTGACTCCCGGAGTGGTCAATGCAGAAGATTTATTTCTATCCGCATTGATCCACCTCCAAAATTCCTTCTTACTGTCGGTGAAACTTTTGTTAATCCTTTCATCAATCTTTCTTTGTTCATTCATCTTGCTTTCATAAATTATAGTCTTCGCCATTCTCTTAGCTATCTTATATTCGTCTTCTAGCTTTCTATCATTTCTATCATTCAGCCAATTTTCATAACACTTTTTCTTAACTTTCACAGCTTCTTTCACTCTATCATTCCACCAGGCATCTCCTTTCAATTTTCCACCTTTCGTTACCCCACATACTTTTTTAGCACATTCAATCATTCCTTCCTTCAGATCTTTCCACATGCTTTCAATATCTTTTCCACACACATTCTTCTCAAGTTCATTTACACTTAAAATTTTGTGGAGCTCTGATACATACTTCTCTTTCACATTTTCTTCATTCAGCCTTTCTACTTTTATTCTAGTCATTCTTACTTGCTTCTTGCGTTTCTTCTTTCTTACTTCACCAAGCATTATTTTAGCACATAAGAGATAGTGATCACTGCCTATTTCAGGCCCGCGGTAGACACGGCTATCTCTTACGGCTCCTCTCAATCTTTCATCCACACAGATGTAGTCAATGATTGTGCGACTTCCCACAATCTGCCTCGTGTACAGATGCACATCCTTATGCCGAAACCAAGTATTTGATGCAAAAAGACTGTGCTCCGCACACAAAGCAATCAGATGTCGCCCATTATCATTGACTACACCTCTCCCACCAGGACCAATAATTTTCAAACATTCATCCCTCTGCGCACCTATCCATCCATTCATATCACCTAAAATTACAATGTTTTCATTCTTCTTCCTTTCATGCACAACCGCATTCAGCTCATTCCAAAAACTATATGATATGTCTGAGAAATGCAACTATGCTACATATCGCTGCCTTAGTTCTTGTTTATCGTATACGCCATTGAGAAAATTTTACATTAGCAATGTTTGCATGTGTACTGGACCAATGTGTCTTATGAAAACATGAAATTTATTTAAAAAATATTTAAAAGAACTCTCACATTATCGAGTTTTACGGTTTTTCTTAGCTCAGATTGTGGTGGAATTTGATTCATAAGACAACTGCATGAAAAAGTCATATTTGACAAGATTGGCGTATACGATAAACAAGAACTGGGGGAGCGATATATAGTTTACATTTTTACCACGTAGTACACGAAGACATCGCATGTGGAGTGTCGAACCTATTTATTTTTACAAGAAAGACGGCGGGCCTTACGCAAACCACTTTGGTGGATGTGGTGATTTCCCAGCTCCCAAGGGGGCTGGTTCTTGTTTCTTATGAAGGCTGAGTGAACTATGCCAGTGTTTTATTTTGGGTTTAAAATAAACACCGAAGTAGGAAACAATGCTCAGTGAGAATCGAACTCTTGACAGTGTGTTCGGTCGATCGTTTGTCCAGAGGAGTAGTGTGATAGCATCGAAAGCGCCCGAGGAAATAAATCAACTCGTGAATAAAAAGTTTGTGTTCTATTTTTACATAATTAATTTAAAATTATTCTTCACAATGTCAATACACAAACCCTGAAATATTAATATCTTTGCAACTTAGATTAAAAATTAAAGACACGTCATGATGCACACGTTATTAATTCTCCTTAAGGCTTTTTTGTCTTATGTCCATCAGAGGTTATTTCACATGAGCAATGTTTGCATGTGTACTGAACCAATGTGTCTTATGAAAACTGGAAATTGATTTTAAAAATATTTAAAACAACTCTCACATTATCGTGTTTTACGTTTTTCTCTTAGCTCAGATTGTGTAGAATGTGATTTTTAAGACAATTTCACTGAAAGGTCATCTTAGAATCGAATTATAGATACATTAAACAAGCACTGGAGGGACGGTTAGGCAACTGGCATTTTATGAAACGCCTGGACACAACTCGATCTGCCTGGTTCTACGATCGGCATGCAGCATTTATGATGTATACACTGGATGTACAGTGAATATATATGTACTTCTACATTCACTGTAGGTATATACTGTATTACATTGGGTGTTTACAGTGAGTATATGCATCAGTGTATACAGTGAGTGTATACAGTGACTGTATACATTCAGCCCGCAGGCTAAAACTTTGCTCTAAGATGGAAGTGTGTGATATATTTCTTTATCTACAACATTCTTACACTAACAAAGATTCTCAAACATACTCAGTTTCTTTTTTTTAACTTTTTTATGCGACTTCTTCTTATTCTTGTTCCTCATTGCTGAGGATTGTCACCCGTGTGGAGGCAACCACTCCTCTCCAGTTCTCTCTTGACTGCGCTGCCCACAGCGCCAGCGATCCAACCATAGAGGTGCATGCTGCTGTCTTCAATTGATCGGTCCACCATGTGGGAGATCTTTCTCTTCCTCTCTTCCCCTCTAAGCCACCACTTAGGTACAACCAGTCGTTCCAGGCTATCCTCATTGCCGCAGACAACGTGTCCGAAGAACTGAAGAATACGGCGTAAACCTATACATTTGATGGCCAGAGTCAAGCCATCTAAACGTAGCTCCCGACGAATGGACTCCTTGGTACGTCTAGCCGTCTTTGGGATTTGGAGCATGCGCTTCTAGCACCACATGCGACTAAGCTACACATATAGGGAGACTTCTTGCCGCGTTGTCCCGACAGGGGCCACAATTGGTTTGTAGAACTGGAAATATAACGAACGAATGAAATATATTTCAATGAAAGTCCAGTCTGTGGCTCAGATTGTTGAATGCTTGCGTTTTATGAATAAAAACATAGATTAACTAATCATTTCCTACGATCCACTAATCATTTAAAATCTAAGTTGCAAAGACATATAAACATTTTAAATTCAAATTAAATGCATGCCCACAAACAGACACGTGTCAGTTCGCACTTACACATGCCGCATGTGAACGTAAAACATGAAACCCTTATCTCAAATGAACATGGGCCCTGCAACTCTTGCTGACCCTTCCCTGAAACAGGGGTGACATTGGCAAAGTGAAACATTTTTTACAGTATTGATGGTCAGTCTCTTACCAACCTAGCAGTCATGGAACGAACCAAGAAAGAACCATGAAGATTTTATTTACTGAAAAGTTACATACAGATGAGAAAGAAGATTTTGCGAGTATTTTGTTGGAAAACTTTGAGAACCAGTGGTCTCGCGTCGCCCAAGTTGTGATAGACAATTTTCAGATGAAATAGATATCACTCCTTTGTATTTGTCATTTACATAATAATTTAACAGGGTTGTGAAAAGACATTTTTTTTCAAGAAAGGATTTTTTTATTATTAATTATTTTACAAAAAAAAATTTAAAGAACACCTCTCGAGTCTCAATCTATAATCTTAGTTGCAAAGAGAACTTGGCATTGAAATCTCATAATTAACGTATGCCCGCAAGCAGGCACATGTCAGTTCACGTTTGCACATGCTGCATGTGTAAATACAAAATAAACCAATACTCACATGAACATAAACCTTGCAAATCCGAGGCCTTTCCCTGAAACCGGGTTGGCAATGGAAAAATATAGCCAAGTTTTTACAGGGACATTCTTTTATGGATTAAGTCGCAAAAATATGGTTAGTTTGAAGCTGACATGACAACTCATACTTGGGGTTCACTTTGCAAATATCTCCCCTGTTTCAGGGAAGGTCGGCAAAAAATGCAAGGTTTATGTTCATTTGAGGTTTGATTTTAATTTGTAGGTACACACGCAGAATTTGTAAGCGCGAACTTCTACGTGTCTGTTTGTGGGCATTGTAAAGTTCCCCCCCCTGGTGAAGTAATAAATGAGGAGACCGGATACTGTATTCTGGAAAAGGTGTTCTATGACAGGCGAGCCAATGGCCATGCTCCTGCATCCATGTCCTCCATATGATGAGTTCTCCATATGGTGAGATCTTCCCTCTCAGAGAGATTGTTGAAGATTCCTGGTGAATGATGAGCTCCTGGTTGATGAAGAAAGATCAAAGATCTTGGAATCCTTGTGGATGCTGCTACTGCTCGTACTGGAACTGGTAATGCTGGTGCTGGTAATCCCTCGTTGATGGGGAATAGATCAGAGATCTTGGAGGTGAAAGTTCCCTCGTTGATGGAGAATATCCCTCGCTGCCTCCTCTGATTATCGTCGTAGTTTTGTCCATTTGTGTGATCGTCTAGCTAAGGGTAGGACTCCTCGTCGTGTGGAAGATAATGAAACGGAACGTTGTGTAAATTTTTTGTTTTACCGTTTCAAAATCTACTTTAGTGGCAAACCCAAATTCGTTATCGTTCGGTGTGGAACATACGCATTTTCTAACTAAATTGTAAATTCAAAATTATAATTAAAAAGCTTACGAGATTTAAGTTACGTGTAATGCAAAATGACTATATGATATTAAAACCGATTTTAAAACAAGTGACTTTCATTTTTAATGGGATTTTGTTTTCTGTGAAATTACTAGAACCCGCTCTGGTAAGGTCACGGCGTATAGAAAAAACATGGCAGTCAACGTATTCAAAGGCGTATACAAAATGAGGAACAGGAAAAAGGGGGGACGCAAATCGCGAAAAGTTACTTGATGTGTTAATTTTGTTAGTCTTTTTATTTGACAGATTACATAAATTTACAAAATAACATTATAATAACAATATGAATAAATTACATTGCGCCTAAATGTATTACGTATAATATATTTATAATAATATGCAAATCTACCTCCACCCACCCCATAATTATTTTAATTAAAATCCCACCTCTAAGTAGAAAATCTGCCTGCTAGCTCCAATGGAGAAGTCGGGGACTTGCGACCCCGAAGTGAGATTAACCGATCGGTTTACAAGCTTGACGCTCTCTCTCTTCTACCAAAGAATCGTCACAGGACTTTAGCACGCTAATTAATACTCCATACTCTATTCCAAGCTGCTTTTGTTAGAGAAGACAGCTTCTAATTTACCCCATCATTCTACCAAAATTCGCAATACCATGGCACCGTCTGATGCTCAGCAAGTCCGGCCAAGTAGACCCGAGACAGATGCCAAAATAAAGAAAACCTGGCAAAACAATATTTGTGGAAATATCTACTCCATAACCTGTTCCTGGTGCACCTCAATATCGGGAATTCCCGATATGGGTGGAAGACCCGAAGTACAGATTACGAAAGACCTTTCCACATCCCCATAAATAATGCCTTAACCAATCGAAATTCGAATGGTAGAAAAATAATTGTGCAAACCGCTTTACTCACGGACAGGAACACGCCACTGGTTTTAAGTTTGTATTAATGTCGCGACATTAGTTATTTTTAATGCAATCAGCCTAATTATTTTCTCCCGGCAGCATCTCAGGTCCATTTTCAGCTCCATCCTCACACAAACACCCACAAATCAAATATTAAACAGCAATTTTCAGATTTTATCTAGAAGAGACGCGTCACCTCCAGGAAACAGATCGAAACTGAATACAGCCCAGCAATGCGTCAAAGGACAGCTCAAGGTTTTTTTTATAAGGGTACCTTTTTTTGTTCCAAGTTTTTAAGTGCCATAGAAAGATATATAATACTTTGTATAAAATTTTGGATGTATAAACGAATATAGATGGAGTCAGATCTTTACAGCATGCACTTAATATTAATCTAAAATGTCAACATATCTTCGCAACTTAGATTATAGATTTTATTGACATTTAAGCCTTTTACTCGATGCGCGTACACACGGATAAGACGTGTAAGTTCGCGCCTACACATGTTGTTTGTGCATTTACAAAAAAATAAAAAAATAAATTTGTTAGGGTGGATTTATAAACACAGTGAAAGTCCATTTTTAATTATTTAAAAAATTCAAATGGAAACAAAGTTTTAATTCACTTATTTATTTCTTTTTTGTGCTCGAATATTTTCGCCTAATGATCCCTCTACGTAATAAACCTCACGTGAACAAACGCCTTGCAACTCCTGCCGTCCTTCCCTGAAACTGGGAATGGACTTCATGTTATTGGAGAAGTAATAAAAAAAATGAGTTTTTGCCAACCCTGTGTGTGACGTAACGAAATATATACGTCATGAATAAGAGATGTTTTCAGCGTATCATAAAAATTTCAAACTTGAATTTGTTTTTTTCGTATTGCAAAAAAAAGATAACAAAAAAGTTGTGTTAAAAAAAAACAAGTGTAGCAAAAAAAATGTCTCCATGAGAATTCTGTTTACTTTAAGTTGCAAAGAAACGTCAGTGTTTAATACACACCTTGTGTAGGTTAGCAAGGAAACAAGGGTAAGTTTGCGCATACACATGCTGAATTCTTAAGTTGGTAAGTACCTGAAATGAAAATAAACTCTACAAATTATCCCGGCGCTTACCCTTGAAATCAGATTTGGTTGGCTATATACTAATCTAATCTAATCTTATCTAAGTTGCAAAGATATGTTACATTGTAGATTCACATTATATGCATTTTCACAAGCAAACACGTACAAGTGCGCACTTTCACATGCAGCATGTGAACCTACAACATCTCAAATGGACATACACCCTGCAACTCTTGCTGTCCTTCCCTGAAACACGGGTGACATTGGCAATGTGAACCATTTTTACAGCATGGGTGGTCAATCAACCTTGTATAAGTCAAGGGAACCTATAAGTGACATAAGTTTGTCAACGACGTTAGCCATGTTGAAAGCACCGGTTCTCATAGATCACCGAAGTTAAGCAACATTGGGCGTGGTCAGTGCTTGGATGGGTAACCGCTCAGGTACACCGCGTGTCGTTGGCATCTTGGACCGGTCCGTAGTCCGTAGTGGCAACACTTCGGACTCGTAAATGGAAGGTTGTGGATTCGGATCCCGGCGGAGCACAAAAATATACCATTTATATTTCGAATGTGCTCTTTGCTGGGTTGAAAAATTCATACACCTTTACCAATGATCGGTCACCAAAAGGTCCATCCAGCCTTACAGCAACTGGGTCTTGCTTGAGTATTGGCGCTTTGTAGCGACGACCAAGCTCGTACACCTCTGCGGCACTACAACAAGTGTCATAGACCCCTAGAGTCTTTAGAATCTAGGGAGTCTCCCGCACAGGATTTCTTAAAAAAAAAAAAAAGTAAAATATTATTTCTAATGTCTTTGTGGTCAGTCTCATACCAAGTCATATTTTTTTTATTTTTAAGGCTGAGTTTACCTTGACGGTTCTACAATTTTCGTGTTTGAAATAAACACCCAATGGTTGTAATTTCTGACACTTTTGGTAGAGATCAAAAAAGTTTTAGAAACTGAGCTATTGACCTGACTTTAATATAACTCTAATAAATAAATTAATGTCAATTTTGGATAAAAGTGGCGTAGGGTTATTCACATCACATTTGATGCACAGCTGAACCATGGATTACCGTTTCTATGGAAAATTCACTTTAGGCGGCGGTTGAGCCGTAGATTTTCTGTGTGCGAACACCGTAAAAGACATTACTTTCATTCTACGCCATTAACAGTAAGAAAAAACGGAAGTGAACAGCGTAGAAAGTTGTTAATGTAATTATTCTCAAACAGAATCTTTGCACTTGAAATGTGAAATGCATGAAAGTGAGTTATTTAAGCGTCTACGCTTTTGCTACGCTTTTTTTGCCATCGTAGCTTTACGTAATTTTACACTGAATTAAATTCTACGGATTATCTTAAAACGCATTTTTACATAATCTGCTATCTAAGTTGTAAATAAATATATTTTTGAATGAATAATATTAAATACACGCCCACAAGCAGACGCGTATCCTCATACCCTTCTCATCTGCCAATGTCACCCCTGCTTCAGGGAAGGTCGGCAAGAGTTGCAGGGCTTATGTTCATTTGAGAATGGGTTTGTATGTTGTAGGTTCACGTGCGGCATGTGTTAGCGCGAACTTATACATGTCTACTTGTGGGAATGCGTTTAATATAAATCTTAAATCATATGTATGGTTACAGCTTAGATTAAGATTTAGATTTAAGATAGCCGACATTTGTTAAAAATGACACTGAAAAAATAAAAATACAATATAATCTACAAAAAATCTATGTTACCAACATATACTCACATTTTAGACTCATCTCTAATGCATGCTCACAAGCAGACGTACGTGTAAGTTTGCGCTTAAACATGCCGCATGTGTTTTTAGAAAATAATGAAAAAAAAACTTGAATATTGTCTTGAAAAAAAAACACGCAGCATGTTCATTTAAAACATACCCAATATTCTAAATTCAAAACAAGACCAGCTTCTATAATCTAAGTTGCAAGGATATATTCATTTAAAGTTCTCAAATGCATGCCCACAAACAAACACGTGTGGTTCGCGCTTACAAATGCTGAATGTGCACTTACAAATAAAATCCAAACCTCAAATGAACATAAGATCTACAACTTTTGCCGACCTTCCCTGACACAGGGGTGACATTGACAAAGTGAACCATTTTTTACATTATGGGTCGTCAGCCTCACTGTAAGCTTCAATATTCTAAATTCAAAACTAGACCAGTTTAATTCAAGAAAATTTCCGTAATTGCTTTATGCCCCTGCTAGGGATGGGGCGTATCGTTAATTTAATGTAACTAGGGATGTTTTGATTATTTTGTCCTTCTGGGGTCACCTCCGTCACGCGTAGAGATGACCGCAAATGATTACCGCTGGCTAGGGATGTTACCAAGAAACCGTATCAGGAACTATCTGGTGATATTATGAACTAAGTCAAAGAATGATGAGGAATCAGGCACATCCTTAACATCCTAGGCATTTGGAATTGCCCCATGTAAAATATTGTTACGAACGTATGAGTTTTTGGGGCTTGCTTGTGTGTGTGTGTGTGTCCGCCTCTAGTACAGCCTACTGTGAGTTGTTTGCTGGTATGCGTAACTGGAATAGATCTAGTACAACCCACTAAAGAATAATCTAGAACAAGCAAGAATCGCCCCTTTCGTACCCATATAAACGAACCGCAATGGTATTGAGTACAAAGTCGATTGAAACACTGAGCCGTGAAGTTGATAAGCTAAAAGCTAGAAAAGGTGAACAGTACATTGTAAGCCGATATTGTGTAAAATAAATCTTGATTCTAATCTAATCTTAGTTGCAAAGATATATTACATTGGAGATTCACTTACAAGCAAACACGTACAAGTTTTTTTTAATATTTTTATAGTTTTTTCCTATGTGCTATATTTTGGAAATATTTTATTTCTTTCAAATTACATAATTATACATTGTTTATCATTCTTTAGGGTATTTAAAAATAAAATAAACTAGTTTCAAGAATGATTCTTATTTTCTACTGTAAATTAAGGACCAAAATTCCATGTCGCTTGAGAAATCAATCGATCATCATACTATACTATGCAAATATAACTCTGAACTGAAAGTGATAAAATTAATTATAAATATCTAAAAATATAAATGGTAAAACATTGTTTTAATTCACTTTATTTTATTTGTTTATGCATAAACAAATAAAATAAAGTGAATTAAAATAATGTTTTACCATTTATATTTTTAAATATTTATAAAAATGGACTTTCACTGTGTTAACAGATCAACACTAAAAAAAAATATTATAAAATTAATTGTTTGAAATTCATAAACCGTAGTTTTTATTTAATATAATTAAAAAAATAACAATACGGTTGACCTGTGATGTGCCTTAGCTAGGCATTTCATCAATTCACCAATAGTCAAGGCACATTGTGATGTGTCTGATTTTACAGTCGACCTCTAGCTTTTGGAAAAGGTTTATCAAGGGACCAACGATGTGTATCACAGGATGTATGGACTGACTCCTTGCGGGTAAGTTTGCTCTGTAACTACTACGCTATATGTAAAGAAAATTACAAATTAACAAACAGATTTACGAACCGTGATGGCGGGGAGGGTCGAATTTCTTGACGTTTTGTTAGAGTCGAATACAATGCTATCGTGCCAGGCGTCGTGTCTCTTCTAATCTAATCTAAGTTGGAAAGATATGTTACATTAGAGATTCACATTATATGCATTTTCACAAAACAGACTTAAACATGCCGCATGTAGTCCTAGAATATAAAAACCCGAATCTCAAATGGACATACACCCCTAGAATGTGTGATTGTGTGTTTTTACTTTTGTGGTGTCTGTGTCTCTAGATGTAGGTACTTTTATGATTGTCTTGTATGCGTTATATATTGTGTGAGTGTTTGCTCGAATATTCTAAATATAATTTTCTGACGCGGTCTCACATGTGTCAGAATAATTCTTGTATACCTATAAATAGAGACCGAGATGCTCTACAAAGATACTTATATCTGAGCCGTCAAGCGACCGTGGTGTAAAGTCAACTCTGTGAAAGAACCAAATGTGAACGGAATCTTAAAATAGATGGTGTGAAATAAATTAGTGAAATAAAATTTGAACAATGTATTAATGTGTAGGCTGTCGTACTGAAGCAGGAAGCAGTTTCTAGGCATGCAATCAGAATGAAGGCGTATACGATACCTATGTCAAGGAGAACTTATGAGGCAAGCACTCAATGCCATACTGGTTGGTATTGTTCAGCAAAAAGTACCAGTTAACTCATTCAATACCGCAGTAGGGATACAACATCTAAATCTAAATCTAAATCTAAGCTGCAAGGATATGTATTGTAACGAGATGAATTTGTTTGTTTAGTGGAATGGAACATTACATTTGAATTTGAATAAAAAAAGGAAAACAAAAGAATGCAGAAAGACAGAAGAAGCTTCCCTGGCGGGAGAGCCACAAGCTGGTGTAAATTAGGATAATAAGTATTATGGTGTTTTGTGGTTATATGTAATTGTGAAACGAATAAAAGTAAACATTTAATATGGTTGTTATATGATTACTGTTTTGTTCATCTGACAGTGGAAAAACCCTCACATATTGGCGCCCAACGTGGGGCTCGAACCCACGACCCTGAGATTAAGACCTCACAGTATCATTTGAGATTCATATTAAATGCTTTTCCACAAGCAGACACGCATAATTTCGCGCTCACACATGCCGCATGCAGACCTACAATATAAAAAAAAAACCCAATTCTCAAATGGACATAAGCCCTGCAACTCTTGCCGACCTTCCCTGAAACAGGGGTGACATTTATAAAGTGAATAATTTTTTACAGTATGGGTGGTCAGCCTCATACCAACCTATAAGTCAAGGAATAACATGATATCTATAATCGAAGTCGCAAAGGTATTTGAACATTTACGGTGCTATTCTTAGACATTTTAGTCGTCCGTTGAGCCCACGCTTTGACAAACTAATGATGCATTTGTATGAAGACCTGTCAATCCAAGATGGCCGCAAGTGAACACCTGATTAGGCGTCATACAAATATTGCCAAAATTCTGTAGGTAAGAATGACCGTGGTGACGAGACTTTCAGCCCAGGCATCATTAGTTTGTTAAAGTTTGTCAACCGATGACTAAAATGCCTAAGAATAGCCCCATTAGGATTTATATTAAATGCATGCACACAAGCAGAAACGTGTAAATTCACGTTTATACACGTTGCGTGTGTATTATAGTGTCCCTTATATGGCCAAAAAAATTTTTTTTTCGATTTTGAAAACGCATACCCTCTAACTTTTTTACAATTACTATAAACTATTCAGATTCAAAATTTCATATTTGTACGATGATTCTAACCCGTGCCGACGAGGCCTCAAAGTTTTTCAAAATAAGAGAAATTTACTTCTTCTAGATATGATGGTAGTTCAAATTTTTATTACTATTCTTAAGTGTCAAAATAAACCATAATATCTGTGAATAATGGGGAAATATATTAAAAGCAAAAAAATAGATACTTTTCATTAAGATATTTTCTCCTCAGCGTCTTCTTTTTGCAGTAAAAATACAGTTTTTGTGTACTGAATGCAGCGTAAATGGCACTGATTCTGTTCTTCTTTGGTCGATATTTTGCCATGAAAATCTTCATTTTTTTCACAAATTTTCTGCAGTATCGTTGACTGCTTTAACAAAGGTAAATTTTATTTCCTTTAAAATAACATTTTATTTCCACGACGAGACGCTATCTTGAAAGAAAGCGCTTTCAATTTACAATCTTGAAAATATTTTTTTGCTTCAGGATGACACAAACTAATCCAAAATTTTAGGTGAAACATTACAAATAATAAAATACCATTACAATCAATTCATAATTAGAAAAATATATTAAAAGAACTGATGATTTTATATGTACCGTATAAAGATCTCGATATTTTTTCTTTAGATGGACTGTACCTCTTTTGTAATGGGCAAGAACTTTCCCTCTATAAATTAGCAAAAATTTGCTTCTTAGTTTTATTTTTTTCATCTTCCACAAAATCATCAAAGATCGATGATACTGCTATTTCATCTGACAAATACCATAAGAGCTGACAAAACTTCTTCAAGGCTACTTGAGAAATAATTGTTCCAAGTTTCTCATAATCCTTCAAATTTTTCAAAAATCACAAATCTTGATGAGGTGCTTTAACTGCCGAACTACACTAAGCCCAGGGTTTCACATAAACAGTGGTAAGAAATAAGCAAATATCTCTAAGGACTTGTATTTTCTTTGTGCTCATTTTAAATAAAGACTGCAACTTATATCCAAAGAGTAAATAGCTCTTGCCATCCACCGCGCTTAATGCAAAGCATCAGGAGGCTTTATTTTCAGGTTTATCCTCATTACCACCCAAAAGCATGATGAGTAGTTTTATCAGTTCAGGGTACAGTTCAGTTCTCTCGTACAAAAAACTTTTATAGTCCATGCTTATAAAACACTACTAATTGATCGATTTCTCAATTACTGATACATCGTTCCACAAATTTGGGCAAGTTTGGATGTTAGTAGAATCAATATAATTCCAATTATCTTTTCATTTTTAAAACAGTGAAATATCAGTATTCAAAGTAATTTGAGGTATTTTTGCTTCAAACACATTTGTTAAGACGAGTTCATGAACATGTTGGCGACAAGCAAACAATAATACCTCGCCGGCCGTGAAAGCCTTAATGTACAATAATACCTCTCTTTCCAACTTTTGTCCAAAATTCCAACATTAGTCCATCACTCGAAGCTGAAGTGCCACAGCACATTATTCGCATCTAGTCACTAAGATCCCTATCATGAAGCGAGCTTAAAAAGCCATGACTTGATTTTTACCAGAAGAACTATCTAGTTTTGGAACAGCAAGAAGTTTTTCTTTAGCATCGAAAGATATCAACGACCGGTAACCGCTCTTCCTAAAAACTCCTGCAGTCTATAATTCACGGAACACTGTCCCATCCCAATTAACAATTACTATGTCAGGACCATGATTTTATAAATCCGTCTTTAAAGCATGAAGTACAAAATTAACACGTCACCTTTTATGACAGTGCGTCATTGCAAAGGCGCTTGTCCATATGATAGGACGAAGAGGTGAGTCTTGAGACGTAAGGCGGGAATAGCATTCCAAATGATTGAAGTCTATAATCTATAATCTAAGTTGCAAGGATATATTCATTTAAAGCTCTCAGATGTAAGCCCACAAACCAACAAGTGTAGTTCGCGCTTACAAATGCTGAATGTGTACTTACAAATAAAATCCAAACCTCAAATGAACATAAGCCCCACAACTTTTGCCGACCTTCCCTGAAACAGGGGTAACATTGGCAAAGTGAACCATTTTTTACAGTATGGGTGGTCAGCCTCATACCAACCTATAAGTCAAGGAATATGAATAAAAAATTACATTTAAATATATGAAAGAACAAAACCTTACAAAGAAATCTATACAAAAAAAGTCAGAAATTTCCTATGCAAAAAATGTAGCAAATTAATACACCAACATTAGAAATCACCATTGCAGATTAGCCGCCACTTCTTCCTGTCCTTGCACACTTCTTTCATTTCATCCAGAGTCATAACCTTTTTCATGCAAGTCCTCCTTTTATTATGACTCTGAATATCCCATTCATTCGCTATTTCAGAAATTTGATCCATCCATACTTTTCTCGGTCTTCCTCTACCGCGACATCCATCTATTTTAGCAACATATACTTTCTTCGTCAATCTTTCATCACTCATTCTCTCCATATGCCCGAACCATCTTAACATACTTCTTTTAATCTTCACTTTCACACTTTCCCTTACACCACATTCTTCTCTTACAAAATTATTCCTCACTCTGTCACTTCGTTTTTTCCCAATCATACTTCTTAGATAGTCCATTTCTACTGTATGGACTTTACTAATTTCCCTTTCACTCACCGTCCAGGCTTCACTTCCATACATCAAGGTTGGCACTAGTATACCACCGTGCACCGCCAATCTAACATTTTTTGAGAGATTCTGGTTCCTGGCGATGCTAGCGGTAGCACCCAGTACGCACCTGCCTTTCATTATTCTTCTTTCAAATTCACCGGTCATCCTTCCATCTTTTTCAAACTTACTTCCCAGGTATACAAACTCATTTACGACATCAACATTCATTCCATTAATTTTAAATTCATAATTCATACTTTCATCATCTCTTTCAAAAATCAATACTTTCGTCTTACTTGCATTCAACTTCAAATGGTTACCTTTCAAAGCTTCATTCAATCTAGAGAGCATTGTTTGCAATTCTACTGCTGAATCAGATACAAGAACTGCATCATCTGCATACAGTAGAACACTCACTTTGCTCTCTCCTATCATCAATCCACAATCATTAAGTCGAGCATCTCTGACACACTTGTCCATGACTATGTTAAATAGCCATGGACAAAGTGGAGTTAAGTGACCGCCTTAAATACCCAGTCTCCAAAAAACAATGCAGAGCTTTCTTGCAGGGATGTCCAGGCAGCTGCTTCTGACATTCCTTCCAAATTTCAGATAGAACCATTTGAATGAAAGATTTATTAATTGTATATTTGTCTTTGCTGAGACCTAGCACTTTAACGGAGGCCTGGTGGTCTTTAATGTTCAGCTGGCTTCTGTCCTCTGTAGAAAAACATATAGTGAAGTACATGCAGTTAGTTTTCTTTTTTTTTTTTTCAAATTAAATAAACCATGTTGATAACACGACTTATTGCATTTGACTGAAAATAAAGTGAGAACGGGCCACCCGCGCGCTTGTACTGTAGCGTAAATTGTATGAACATGTTCCGATACAAGTCGGCACGGGTTACAGTGCTCCAAATAATCTGAAATTTTCTGAGGAAGTGTTTTATAGCAATACGCAAAAAAATAGCCCCTATGCGTTTAAAAATAATCAAGTTGAAAAATAAGGGACACTCTAGTGTGTATGAACAAAATAAAAATAAAAACAATTATCAATTGAATATAAACATTACAAGGTTTTTATTTTATTTCAGGCAATAGTTCAGTTGGTAGAGTGCTTGCATTCCATGCCGAGAGCTCGGGTTCAAATCCTACCGAGGATATCCGAATGGTTTCCCGTTTCGGTGTTTACTTCAAACATAAAATAAAAAATCCGCAAGGCTTACTCAATACTCAGCCCCATCGGGAGCTGGGAAACCTTCACTTCAACTAAAGGGGTTGGTGTAAGGCCAGCTTCCATCTTTTTCTTCTTCTTCCTTAGCCTTTCTCAGTCCACTCCTGGACGTAGGCCTCCTACATTCCTCTCCATTCCTGTCTATCGGCCAGTGGCGAAGGGTGCCATACAAGCCGTTTCCCATCGGTTTCCCGTTTAAAATGAGGCAAAAATGAAAATAAAGTAGACTGCATGGTTTCAATGGGGTAAAAATATGTTGTTTCTTTGGTTTTAAATGTATTTTTCAATTAGTGCCTATATTTTTTAACTACTTTGTTACATCATTTTAAAAGGAAAGCCGATGGGAACCGGCTTGTATGGCACCCTACGCCTTTGCTATCGGCTGCTGTGTTCAGCCATCCTCTACCTGCAGTTCTCTTGATGTCGTCCAGCCATCTCAGTTGGGGTCTCGGCCGGTTCGTTTTCTTGTAAAAATAAACAGATTCCACTCGCTAAATGCGACCTCTTCGGAGAGAACGCGGCAAACAATTACACTGTATGTGTAGCTTAATAGAATCTACATGAAAGCGATAATAAAAAAGATAAAGAGCTACACTTCATCAGCCTTTAATTATCTATTCTTTCCACGTTCCCCGTTTTCTTCCCCTATTCTTATTCGCCCGGTTGTTAAAGTGTTTTAAGGGATGATTTGCATATGAATGCTTTTACAAGCTAATAAAGTGTCGGAGAAGACTTCGCGATGTTAGTGGGATTGTCATATACCCCTTTATCCATATCCAAGCATAGTTATATATCCACATATACTCTGACTTGGATATGTCCAACAATTAATTACATGTATATTATGTGTTTATGTGGTACAATAACAACAAGCCTGTAAAGAAAGCTTTAAATGGAGTCACGGCCATCTGACATATTAACGTTTTTTTAAATCTTTTAAATAGATTTGTGGAAAGAAATGCAATTCACCAACCTATTTTGCCTGACCAGTTGTCTTCATGCGAAAGCAGAAGCTTGTGTGCATGCAATTGGCATCTGATGAACCAGGGTCGAAGTTATTGTCAAGCGGGCCAGACACAGATTCGATCGAACGTTATTTTGTTCCAAATACGCTAGTTCAGGGGTCGGCAGCCATTTGAGTTGGAAGAGCCCAAAACTACAATTTACAAATTTCAAAGGGTCACAAATGTTTTCTAGCCAAAAATGCTTTCTAGCCAACATTAAACAGCGTCGACAGGGGGGGAGGGGGGAGGTCAATTTTTGTAACGATGAAAACGGAGTTCTCTTGAAAATCACGTAAGTCGAAAGTACTCGAGGGGAAATAAATACTCAATCTGTGAAAACAAAACTGCGGGTTTTTTATTTTGTTACTAATTTTTATAATTCCTCATTAAAAGATAAATGTAACATATAATCAATGTTATTTTTAACTTTTTAATTAAAAAAATAGTTTCTTTAAAGAGTCAAACCATTTTCAGTTTTAGCTTTGGGCTACGTCGTAGAGGATTTCCGACTGTAGCGTCTACGCCAGTGCAAACAAATACTTCAAAATTATTTTAAATTAAATGAATAAAAATACAGGACAAAATTAAAAGTAGATAACATTGTCTATTGTTACACAATTTCGTTAATAAGTTGACGTACATGCAAGTTGAGATATAATAAACGGAATCATCCCATGTTCCCCGTAAGCGATCTTCAGTTTAAGCTTCAGGCTACGGCGTAGAGGCTTTCGCAGCCGTAGCGTCTACGCCAGTATGAACAAAGACTCCCTTATCAATCACTTGGGATTAGCAGCGGATGTTTCAGTGACTGATGACGGCTCAAAGTCTATGCCGGGAAGCGTAGAGCCTTCAAAGGCTGTCATTTCGATCCGTAGACACCTATAGCTTTATACATGTAAAGTAACTACAAGTACATAAGCTCCTTTAATAAGTATTATTGTTTATCTGTGGCGCTCGGTCGGCATGAAGGTATTTACCTGGCATTTGTCCGGCTGGCGGCTGAACAGGTGAATAGCCATTTAGCGATTGGCCGGACCGTGCGCGTGCTAGATCGAGTGTAATACAGATCGACAAAAAAAAGATTGTAAAGGAGAATAAAAGGACTTGATTGTAGTTTCTAAAAACTAATACTGTGTTATCGCAACTCCAACTGTCTCATATTCTTAAAAATATTTGATTTTACACACATACAATTCTTCTTCTCCCCTACTAACAGTAAAACCCCACCCACTTTCTCTTTCCTACCCTGAATATTAACCCTTTGGTTTTGTTTTTAACTTCAGTTAGCCTCTGATGATGGACGGATAACCTCCGATAGCGCTTAGGCCTTGTTAACTCAAATGAGTGAAAATAAAACTATGTTTTAAAAAAGTTTTTTATTTAAACATACAATTATTAAATTTATCTAAAAACTAATTCTATGTTATTGCAACTCCAACTGTGTGATGTCTTTAAAAAAATTACAATCTTACATACAAATCAAGTGATGGAGGATACACATTTGATCAGGGAAAGAAATATTTAATTAAAAAATATACAATGGTACCTCGAGATACGAGTTTATTAGTTTTGTTAACTTGCTCGTATGTCACTTTGTTTGTTTCGCAAAGAAATTTTTCCCATTTAAATGAATTGAAATGCTTGTTTCTGTTGCGTGTTTTTGAATACGAAACATATATTTATCAATGACAAAATTTGTAATTGACAAAATTTAATATTGTATTGAATCAAGTGGTAGATAAGTCAAACAAGCACTGAAAATATGAGCTGTATCTTAAAAATATTTATTTTCCGCTTACGTAAGTAAGTAAGTAAAAATAAGTAAGTATTAAATCTATATTATATCTAGTTATTTAATTATTTTTTCTGCATAATTTTTTCTAAAACTGATGAGTTTCTCCTTAGTTTTCCAAATTTTTGTACATTTTAAATTATCCATTTGTTAATGTCTAAAATGTTAATTGTCGGGTATATTCCTTGACTTATAGGTTGGTGTGCGGCTGACCACCCATACTGTAGAAAATGGTTCACTTTGCCAATGTCACCCCTGTTTTAGGGAAGGTTGGCAAGAGTAGCAGGGTGTATGTCCATTTCCATTTGAGATTTGGTTTTTCTGTTGTAGGTTCACATGCGGCATGCTCAAGCGCGAACTTGTACGTGTCCGCTTGTGAGAATGCATTTAATGTAAATCCCCAATGTAACATATCAACTTAGATTAGATTAGATTAGATTTGATGCAATTGATCTAATCGGGCTTTATGTAGATATCGTAGAGCTCTTTTTTATGCCAGCGACGACTTTTTTATGTCACTTACCCAACGTATTCGTCACTTTTACTAGTATATAAATCCATTTATAAGGGTATTCCATTTCACAAAGCTAACCGTGTTATAGAGGAGGCTTTAGTTTTTTTTATATGTGTGTTTAAGTCGATGTCGGGCAATTTGCCAGCGACCTTATAAAGCTTTCGATGGCCCTGCAATAAAAACTTTTTAACGGGCCACCCCGGATAGGAGATATCGTAAAATAAACAAATATATATTGTCGATGTATCCTCTACACCAGTGGTTCCCAAACTATGGTACGCGTACCACCAGTGGTACGCGACGCTTCTTAAGGTGGTACGCAAGCAGCCATGGCCATGGGAAATACATAGTAAATAATAAGATAAAACGTTTTTCAATTTCGCGCTTCAAGTTAAATACAACTGAGCCAAATATTTCCTCTTTTGTTTCGAACATGCACCACCATTTTTCAGACTAAGACAGGCCTGTCCCGCCACGATTACAAAAATACTAAATCTGGCCCTCCACAATATTATGTTGGACACCCCTGAACTAAGAGTATTGTATTTTTTTTCTATAATAAATAAATAAGCATAATGTTTTCATTAACAGTTGCAGTTTTTATTACTTCACCATTTGAATGATTTTTTTAACTGTTGCACTTCAGTGGTACGCCACTGATTTATAATTTCATTAGTGGTACGCGAAATTAAAAGCTTGGGAACCACTGCTCTACACCTAGAAAATACCCTTTGAGGTAAAAAAATAACGTTTCTTTTTTTTAAGATATCCTGTGCGGGAGACTCCCTAGAGACTCTAGGGGTCTATGACACTTTTTGTAGTGCCGCAGAGGTGTACGAGCTACTCAAGCAAGACCTAGTTGCTGTAAGGATGGATGGACCTTTTAGTGATCGGTCATTGGTATTGGTTTATGAATTTTTCAACCCAGCGAAGAGAAAATTTGAAAATATAAATATATTTTCTGGGCTCCGCCGGGATTCGAACCCACAACCTTCCCAATCAGAGTCCACAGTGCTACCCCTGAGCTACGGACCGGTCTAGTTGCGTATGGTTGCGTATGTAAATAAATATCATTCGCAGTCTATTGGTTAACACGTCTGACTCGTAAATGGAAGGTTGTGGGTTCACAAAAATATACCATTTATATTTTAAAATATGCTCCAAGCTGGGTACAAAATTCATATTCCTTTACCAAAGACCGATCACTAAATTTCCATCCAGCCTTACAGCAACTGGGTCTTGCTTGAGGATTGGCGTTTTTTACAGCGACGACCAAGCTCGCAGAGGGCACTTGAGGTGTGATTCACACATAAACAGCGCTCACTAAATAAATCATCTAAATATTATTATTCTTATTAAGTGGTTAACGATTGGTGCTCGTACGTAATAGGAATGTCATGAGTTTGACTCCCGATGTCTAGATCATTTTTTTATCTAAGTTGTAAAGATATATTACGTTCAAGATTCATATTGAATGCATTTCCATAAGCACATACGTACAAATTCGCGCTAACACATGCTGCATGTGGACTTGCAACACAAAAACCTAATTTCAAATGAACATAAGCTCTGCAAATCTTGCCAACCTTCACTGAAATATGGGTGACATTGGCAAAGCGAACCATTTTTTACAGTATGGGTGGCCTACAAATGTCACTTCTGTTTCAAAGAATGTCGCTAACCGTTACTGGGCTCTCACTAATTTGATTTGTAGGCTTTTATTTTGTAAATACACATGCAGCATGTATAAGCGCAAACTTGCTCGTGTCTTCTTGTTGGCGTGCATTAAATAATAATATATCTTTGCAATTCAGATAAAATATTTTTTTATTGTTATTATTAACAAATATTTTTTCTATTGGAAAAGTTCAAAGAATGGAGTTGTGTAGTTTATAGGATAAAACATCAATTCACATTATCTGTTTACGTTTCTGTATTTGAAAGGAAACGTATTTTTTTGTGGCAGTGGAAAAAATATAAAAAAATGTACAAAAGAATGGCAAAATGTACGAAGGAATGGGAAAATGTATATTAGAGTGGAAATAATTATGTACAATAAGCAATTGTTGAGGAATGAGATGTAGAAAATAAGTACCTATTTGTGAAGGGAATTGATACAAAATGACCGATTTTCTGGTTGGAAAGATTCGTACGTCTTCCAAGGGCGGATTTATTTATGAAGATTGTAAATTTTGGAAAGAGGCCCCATTTTTTCTTATGTTTTTTCTTAAGTTAGTTTGCACAATCTTTTTTTGAGATGTAAAGATGAATTAATATTTTGGTTCACATTTCATGCAAATCCATCATCATTCCGCGAGGAGTAGCCAGAGCCCCTGCAGACTTGCTTCCACTTATTCCAATGCATGCATCTATAATCTATAATCTAAGTTGCAAGGATATATTCATTCAAAGCTCTCAGATGTTTGCCCAAAAACAAACACGTGTAGTTCGCGCTTACAAATGCTGATTGTGTACTTACAAAAAAAATCCAAACGTCAAATGAACATAAGCCCTGCAACTCTTGCCGACATTCCCTCAAACAGGGGTGACATTAGCAAAGTGAACCATTTTTTACAGTATGGGTGGTCAGCCTCATACCAACCTTTAAGTCAAGGAATACGAGCAATAAGTAACATTTAAGTATAAAAAAAAAAACAACAACAAAACCTTAAAAAGAAATCTATACAAAAAAAGTCAAAAATTTCTTATGCAAAAAATGTAGCAAACTAATAAACCAACATTACAAATCAGCATTAACATAATAAATAAGCATTTGCAGAACTCTTTCAATTCATTCATATCCATCACCCTTTTTATACATTTTCTACTTTAACATTCGTTTTATAAATCCCATTCTTTAATAACGCAAGTAAACTGTGCATTAAATGCAACTTATTACAGCATTGTCCCTGAAGACATTGCGTGTTAGTGTCTGAACTTGTTTGTTTTAACATGTATCAAGGTTGACCTTACGCCAACTACTTCAACTAATTAAGCACCCTCTCCCGAATGAGCTGTTCCTAATTTTTTATTAAGGCTGAGTAAGCCATGCCCGTATATTTTTTTTGGCTATGAAAGAAACACCAAAAAAGAAAATGATTATTGAGACCCTTGTTGGGAATCGAAACCTAGCTCTCGGCATGGAACGCAAGCACTCCACCAGCTGAGATATCGACCAGACACCATAACAAAAATCTATAAAAAAAATCCTCAACTAACATAAAACTTGCAACTTTTGCCGCTCTTTCCTGTTAGGGGCAATGTGAACCATTTTTTACAGTATTGGTGGTCAGCTTCAGAGCGACCATAAGCAAAGCAACAATTTTTTTTATTTAACCAAATATTTGTTTCCATAAAACACAGTAGTTAAATTAAAGTAAGTTCTAATTTACAAATGCTGCATGCGTACCGAATTAGAAATTTAAATCTAAACCTCAAATGAACATACGCCCTGCAACTTTTTCCGACCTTCCCTGAAACAAGGGTGCCGTTGGCAAAGTGAATTGAAAGAAAAAAACTTGTGAGAAAACAATAAAACATAAAAATAATAAAAAAAAAAATAATAAATAATAATAAAAAGTGAAAATAAAACAGATTTTTTAATAACTAAATAAAGATGAATTTTCACAGTGTTACTGCACCAACCATCCAAAATAATAAAACATTAAGCATATTTGTTCAAAAAGAAGAGCCCCTAAAAGAAAATCACCTAAGGCTTCGATCACACGTTAAGCCCTCCATTGCGCATTGTTTTCAGGCACAAACAAAAAAATAAATAAAACACAGCCTCCAAAAATAAACAACAATAATTTTCTTTCGGAGAAATCTCTAAACCGCCTTTTGAGTGGCGATTTCTACGCCAAAAGATCTCCCCTCACTTCCAAGAAATCGTAGATATAAGGCACCAGTAGCACAGTAGAATAGGCCATCTTGGCTGAGAAAGTGTAAAAGTTTTTTGATTTTGTAATACAGTTATGATTATTAATGTAAAAGCATCTGGTTACGGGTGGCCAGAGCTTCTGCAGATTTGACTCCATTTTTTATAATCCTTCATTATCATAGGCACGACAACCCGGGGTGGGTCTTGGCCTCCCTCAGCAACCGCTGCCAGCGCTGTCTATCCAACGTCTTCCTCCTCCAGTCCTACATTCCCACTGCACGGCAATCCGCCACCACTCCATCCAGCCATCTTGAACGTGGTCTTCCCACTGTCCGGCGTTCCTCCGAGTTCGTCATCACAATCGTCTTCTCCAGGCTCCGATGGTCCATTTGCTGAATGTGCCCCAGCCAATGCAGTCTGTTGACCTTTATTGAGCGGACCACATCAGCTTCCTTAAAATAATCCTTGCATACATGTTATTGTATATTTATTTAAAAATGTAATTTGTTATGTATGCTCCTTAATTTATAGGTTGGTATGTGGCTGACTACCCATGCTGTAGAAAATTATTCACTTTGCCAATATCACTCATGTTTCAGGTAAGGTCGGCAAGAGTTGCTGGGTGCATGTTCATTTGAGATTTGGGTTTTTATCTTGTAGGTTTACATGTGGCATGTGCAAGCGCGAACTTATACGTGTCTGCTTGTGAGAACGCATATATTGTGAATTCCCAATGTTACATATCTTTGAAAATTAGATTAGATTAGATTAGCATACCTCTTTCAATTCATTCATATCCATAACAGGTTTTCTCAGATAAATGCACGTTTTTCCTATTTTATACGAGAGAAAACACCAAAAAAAGTTAATGTGAAGTCTATCATGAGTATTTCTTTATAATCAGTTATTTATCCAGCCGATACACAAACATGAGGAGGGTTGGAGGAGGCCTACGTCCAGGAGTGAACTGAAAAAGGCTGAGGAAGAGAGGGAAAGAGAATTCGCTAACTATGAAAAGTTACTAACAATAAAAAAAATTAACAACGATTTCTCAAATCAGCCCTTATTCAAATGTATCTTTAAGGTGGTGATATTTCTAGTTAATTGTGAAATTCAAAGCTTTATCCATCACATGGTAGTGTAAATAGAAAAAAAGGTAAGGGACGACCGAAAACAATATGGAGTGATCAGATTGAGGAGGTTGTGAAAGAATGGGAAATACAAAGCGAGCGCAAAAGAAGAAAATGCATGAAAAAAGGTGATGGATATGAATGAATTGAAAGAGGTATGTAAGGATATGAAGAAATGGAGGCAACTTTGCAGATGCTCTGACCACTCCTAGCGGAATGAATTACAGTTACAGTTACAGTATGGTTATAAATACTTTTCAACAGCCAATCTTTTATTTTTTCTAGTCTCAAGCAACTGGAGTAGAAAGGAAAATTCCCCGGCCAACGGGCGCATGGATTTATCTTTCCATCGGCCACTTGTTAGGTGTTTTTCTTTCTGCTTTTCCCTCACATTGCAGAATTTTCCGGACCATCGATCGCATCGGGCGCGGATGGGGCTGGAGTGCTACGCGCTTTTTTTCTCTACTTGAACGGAAAATTTTACGGTCAGTTTTGCGTGAAAGGGTTAAAAAGGTTTTACACTTTTTTTTATCATCTATATATTTTTTTTACTAAGTGAAAGAATAAGGACAAAGGTCAAGGCAAGATTTATAAAAAACCTACGACGGAAGATAATGAAAACAAAAATATATGTTTATATTTTTTACATAGATTTTGTAGAGAGGAAAGCAATTCACCAACCCTTTGTTACGAATGTATGAGTTTATGTCTGTGCATGTTTAACTATGATTGTGTGTCTGTGTGTTTTTACTTACTTTTATATGTGTGTCTAGCAGTGGCGAAGGGTGCCATACAAGCCGATTACCATCGGTTTTCCGTTTACAATGAGGCAAAAATGATAATAAAGTAGACTGCATGGTTTCAATGGGGTAAAAATACGTATTGTTTCTTTGGTTTTAAATGTATTGTTTTACTTTTTGCCTATATTTTTTAACTACTTTGTTACATCATTTTAAAAAGGAAAACAATGTGAACCGTCTTGTATGGCACCCTTCGCCACTGGTGTCTAGTATTTGATGGTTGCACGAAGTTTCTGTCCGAGACAATTCTTGTATGATCTGGTATATGCTAGAATATCCTTTAGTTATTCTATTAATACGGATTATAGCGCTTTGCAGGAGATGAGTACTGGATTAGAAAGCTAGCCGTTAAGCGAGATGTACAAAGATTAAACAAAGGTGAACCGTATGTGAGAAAATTCCTAAACAAAATTGGGTTAAACAAATTTAAACCAAAGTTTTATTAAATTGAGCCCAACTAAATTGTAGCACTTTTTTGTATGGCCAGTTTGCCTTCATGCGAAAGCTGATGCTTGTGTGTATGCAATGACATATGTTCAACCAGGATCAAAGTTGTTGTCGATAGGACACGGCGAAGGTGGGATTTGAACCGGCGCTAGTTTCAATAACGCAAACTCGAGTACCAACGTCTAATTCCCTCAACCATCTCTACGACTGAAAACATTCTTCTTCTCAATCTTGTCCATCATTGCTGAGGGTTGCGACCCGCGTGGAAGCAACCACTCTTCTCCGGTTCTCTCTTGACAGCGCTGTCCGCAGTGCTCCAACCACCGAGGTGTCTGCTGCTGTCTTCAATTGGTCAGTCCATCGTGTGTGGGATCTTCCTCTTCCCCTCCAAGCCACCGATCACAACCAGTCGTTCCAGGCTATCCTTATTGCCACGGACAGCGTGCCCGAAGAACTGAAGAATACGGCGTGTGCATATATTGGCCAGAGTCAAGCTATCCAAACGTAGCTCCCCCCGAATGGTCTCGCTAGTACGTCTAGCTGTCGATTGGATTTGGGGCATGCGCCTCCAGCACCACAAACGACTAAGCTAGACATATAAGGCACCTCTATAAAAGCAACTTTGGGTATTATCCCTTTTTATACCCCACAAAGTTTCTCAAGGTCATCTCGGATTCTATTCATTAGAGTTGAGACGAGATATGGCCTTACTCAAATTTGTAATTAACATATTTCGTGGAAAAATTGATTGCTCGCCACTGCTGGGACGGACTCTACAGCTTTACGCCCCCAGAAATTATAATAAAGCAAGAAGTCATGATCTTTTCATGATTCCCGCCTGCCGAACCAATGTTCTCCGTCAGTCTTGGGTAGTGCGTGCGCTGTCGCTGCTCAATACTCTGGCCTCCTCAGCCCTACACCTGGATATATTTACAACTGGTGTGGATCGCTTACTATCTGAGTCTGTATGTATATTAGAACGACGTATGGATGCGTAGAATAATGTATCTGTGGATCTGTATATTGTTCTCGTATGTCTACCATGTTATATGTATTGTGACGTTTTGGTGTCTCACTGTCAGTCATGTATATATTTGTTAAATAAATAAATTAAGTGAGACTTCCCGACGAATTTAAAAAATGTAAGTTTACAATATTCTTGATTTTTTAATGTTGGAATTATGTTTGTTTGTTGAACAAGACACTTGTGCACAGTGGCGCACCACGATTGTTGTCGGAGGGACCAGACCAGCTAACGAGCGCCCCCCCCCCCCACTTACGCCACTGGGATCGTTAAAAACTCACGCGACACATGCCACATAAAATGGGAGGCAGACCTTAATTGTAGGGGACGCCGGCAAGCAGGATATGCTGTTTACTAGACTATAATAATAATCTAAGTTGCAAAGATAAATAATATAATTTATCTTTGCAACTAAGATTACAGATTATTATAGATAGAGAGATTATAGACACACATATATTATATATCGACGGTTAAAAGACAGTAGGGCATAAGCGACATAAGCTAAATTGTTCAGGAGAGCGGTTTAAAGTTTGAGATTGCAGAAAAATGGCATAATTTTTTTTATTTTGTATCATATCGTTAAAATCAAAACAGCTCTAAAATTTAAAAAATAAAGGCATTTTTTGGCATTCCTATTAATGTGGTTTTACGATATTTTGTTTATGTCTAAAGAGCCTTTAGGACAAAAAAGGCCAAAACCTTGTCAGTTACACCAAAGCCATACTTCGAAAACGCAGTTGTTTGCTTTGGCATAAACAACACAAAAATCATCGTAGAGCTATGGGAGTTAGAGCATTAGAAAGAACAGAAAATTTCAAGTACATAGGATAGCATTCATAACTCATTTTTGACCAAAATGTCGCTAATGCCCTACTGCCTTTTAACCGTCGATATGCTCAAGCCCTCTTTATATTCGTCCTGTAAGTACGTATGTGTCAGAAGGACCAATGAGCGTTCATGCATATCAAGTTGCGGAAGACCTTTCCGTGAAGTAAAAACAACGGCACGACTAAACGAGAACTTCTAGTTGAGAGGCGCACCCATGATTATAAGAATAAGTGGTTCGATGATACTGAAGCTAATGGCATACCTCGCGTACAAATGCGAGCTTCCACATGTCGCATGTGGACTTACAACATAAAAATCCAATCTAAAATGAACACAATCCCTCCAACTCTTGCCGACCTTCCCTGAAACAGGGGTGACATTAGAAAAGTGAACAGTAAGACACATGCCATATAAAATGGGAGGCAGACCTTTAATTATAGAGGATGGTGGTAAACACGATATTCTGTTTACCAGACCATAATATATTTTTACATGGAATCCCGTGTGGGAGACTCCCTAGATTTCAGAGACTCTAAGGGTCTATGACACTGTTTGTTTTCCCTGTTTCAGGAAAAGGCAGCAAGAGTTCCAGGGCTTTCGTCCATTTGAAATATTGGTTTTTATTTACATGTGTACATGCAGCTTATGAAAAAGCGAACTGAGATGAACCTTGGTAGAACGCTTGCGTTTGATTGTAGTCAGTGTTCAATTCACACCAAGTCTTCCAAAAAAACGCAGCTAAGCTACACATAAGGTGTAACTTCTTGCCGCGTTATGCTCGAAGGGTTTAGCATGTGGCGAGCGGAACCTCCATATCGCCAGCCACTTTAGTTTAAATGGGGGTGTGATAGCTCCCGAAGGCGTTGGTACTTATTTCTTGTCAAGGCTTAGTAAACCTTGCATTTTTATTTTATTTTGGTCTGAAATAAACACCGAAACGAAAAATTATTTTTGACACTCTCAGTGGGATTCGAACCCAAGCTTTTGGCATGGAATGCAAGCACTCTACCAACTGAGCTATCGACCAGACTTGTGAATACGAAGCGAAATTCTTCAGCTTCTTCAAATCATGAAGGTACAGAGTGCTTCAGTATTTTCTTCCTTTATTTTTTCGAACATGTAAGTAATAAGACGTTTTTTTGCACTTACAGTAAACCAAATCTTTTGTGCGCTCTCTTAGCAATTTTCGGTACCACACAATGGCGCGTAAAAAACATCAAAAAGTACAAAAAAACGTCTATAAATCTAAAAAACATGTTTTCCGCATTCCGTGGCACACAGAGGCAGATTAAAAAAATATATTTACGCGCGAAAATAATGCAGATTGGATCATTTCGCGGCAAAAAAAGTGCCCCGCTGGGCGGAAATCCATTTAGAAAATAAAATAAAAATAAATTTTATGGTAAACTGCACTCGACTTTCTCACTCACAAAAGAGTCAAGTGTTTTTTAGATTTTTTTGTTTCATAAGTTAAAAACCTTTCTATCCGTAAATAACTCATCATCGCTGGTATCATCGTTGACTCTAGGTGGGGATCCAATCCTAGTCTTTCAAGGCCAACGTTTTACCAACTGAGCTATCGACCGGACTCTAATATCACAGGAATAAATGAATTAGAGCCCATTCCCACTTGTCGAGTGTCGGATTCGTATACTCATCGGAGGTTACAGTTGCAGGGCATTTCGGAAAAAATCGGTTTCCGATAAGTGTGAATAGCTCCATACATAATGTTCTGCCACTGGAACCTCCGATCAATATACGGATCTGACACCCGACAAGTGGGAACGGGCTCTTACTGTATCTAACTGTCATTCCGCCAGCAGTGGCCAGTAGCTCTACAGATGCGTTTCCACTTAATTTTGTCTTTGCTTGATCAAATTGTCGGTGTTGTGGCCGAACAAGTCAAGACAACATTGACTTGAGTGTTTGTAACCAATTTCCGTTTCGTGCTTCGACAATACTTTTTACCCTGTGTTATAGGTTCTTCAACTTTATCATCGGACTTTCTCAGTCCACTCCCGGACGTAGGCCTTCTTCAATTTTCTCGCCTTTCAAAAGGCTGTTGTATTCAGTTTTAGTTTTATTTTTGAATTCGGCGTTTCGATGTTTTGTTGAAGGCAGTTAGCAATAAGCCACCACGTTTGCCAGACCCGTTGAAGACTACCTTTTGGTCCCCGGGAACTATTTCATTTCATCTATACCCTCCAGCTTTACCTTACAAGCTCTCCTATCCCAGTTATACATCCCATCGGGTAATTCATAATTTATTATACTTTAAAAAAATGGTTTACTTTATCAATGACACCTCTGTTTCAGCGAAAGTCAGCAAGAATTGCAGGGCTAATATTCATTTAAGATTGAGATTTATGTTGTTAGTGCTCATGCAGTATGTATAAACGCGAATTTATACATGGATACTTGTGGGATTGCATTTAATATGAATCTTAAATATAATATATCTTTGTAATTTCGATTTTACAAACTGAGGAATTATTAAATAAGAGTTTTAGGCTTACACGGCCGGCTGATGATGCTTGAGTGATGTTTTCCGGGATCTGTTGCCGTTGTCTGTGGGAGCTGGAGCTTCCGGATGTTTTGCCCATTTCTACGATGCACTTCTTCAGCGTGAAGTATGATGATAAAGATGATGAGGAATTATTGATTTCATCTTTTTTTTTCCTCGCAAAAGCAAAACTTTCTCGCACACTATCGCCGCAAGAAAGCATAAAGCTGTGTACACAGCGCAAGACGCGGAGCAAAATCCCTTGCTCCAGCCACCTCCCGGTATTTCTGGGCCATAAATTATGCACAGTAAAAAAGCTCGCAGACGAGGATCGGCGATGCGCTGCGAGGCCAATATGATTTGTGAGTTTGAGTCTCTGGGCCGGAGAAACATCTTCCCGATTTTGGTATATTTACGGTTCAACATATTTTCCACATCTGTGTATATTTTTTTGGTGTTTTTGTATATTTTGTCAGATTTTAAATCAAGTTTCAGTGCATTTTACAGTTTGGTGTACTGTTCATTTTGGTATATTTTGCAGTTTGGTAAATTTAAAATTTGGTATATTGTACAGTTTGGTATATTGTTCAGTTTGGTATATTTTACAGTTTGGTATATTTTACATTTTGGTATATTTTACAGTTTAGTATATTGTTTATTTTGGTATTATAATAATGTATTTTACGCACGCAGCTACGCAAAGAAAACTAAGCTAAACATGAAGTCAGCTGGGTCATGTGCTAGTCTGTTGGAGCTGCCGAAAAGACAGTCATGCACAGTCTTCAGGAACCGTTCTTTCCGTGTTGCCGGGCCAGCAGCATGGAATGCTCTCCCAGAGAGACTGAGAGTCCAGGAAGGATATACAACAATATATGTTAAAGTCGTAGCAGACGCAGCTACGCAGCTAAGCTACACATATAACTGTGCAACTTCTTGTCGCGTTATCCCCGAAGGGTTTCGCATATGGCGAGTGGAACCTATTTATTTGGGCCACTTCAGTTGAAGTGGGGGGTTTCCCAGCTCCCGAAGAGGCAGGTACTCATTTCTTCTGAAGACAGAGTAAACCTTGCCGGTATTTTATTTTGAGGTTTAAAATAAACACCGAAACGAGAAATCATTTTTGACACCCTCGGTGGGATTCAAACCCGGGCTCACGGCATGGGATGCAAGCACTCTACCGACTGAGCTATCGACCAGACGGAGTCGTATTTTTAGATTTTCTTTATGTTGCATTTGGTACATATACTTTGAGCATCAGTTTGCTATATTTAGTATTTTTATATACTTTTCGAGTTAAAGTTAAGAGAGTTTATGTATTGAAAATTATTTTAAATAAATAATGTAAAAATAACTAAACCTAGTTTTCCTTCACGAGTTAGTTTATATTCTCGAGCGCTTTCGGTGATATAGCACCATTATCACGACAACCACTAAGAAATCTGAAAACTACAAAAATTAATTCCGGAGAAAGTTTTAAGGGGCGGAGCTACGGTGGGGTGAGGGAATCGGTAAACACAATCCATTTTTCAAGTTATTAAAATTTTCATTACATAAATCGGATCACATAGACAAGACTTTTTAGTGCTTTATTTACAAGAATTTTCTCGAGTCGATATAATTCGTTCCCTGAATTTAATCTGTCTAGACACATAGACAAAAAAAAAGAAAAACAAATTAAATATTTCACCGAACTGAATGAACCGTTTTCCAGCATTCATTCCAAATTTGAATAAGTCTGGCTCTACATTTTGTTTGGCCCAGACACATATTTCTTCTTCTTCTATCTGTCTTTCCCAGACAGACAGAATCTGTTAAATTACTGCTTTATTATTAATAATGTAAATTGCAACGAAAATCCCATTTAAGATTTTCTCTCGTAAATTAAAATGTTTTGGCAATGAAATCCCATTGCCAAAAAAAAGTGATGTTCTACGGCCGGGTTGCTTTAAGATAACGCAAAATAATATTTTGTCATATTCTCAGTGCAATTCACAACCTTATTTTTAGATGGTAAGAAACATCTGGTCAGGCAATGTTATAACTAATATTTTTTTCAAATCAGCACAGTTGAAACTCTGAAAAAAAAGTTGTGACGTCATACGAACGGGTTGCTAGGGGAGAAACAAACTATTTTATTTTTGTTAGCAAAATATTCTTGAGTCTGTTTGAGCAATTGGCGCTTACTATGGTGACGAAAAGGTTGCAGAAGGCTCTTGAGGTGTGATCCACACAAGCATAGCACTTTAAAAAAAATATTTTCACCCATCGTACCCATGCTGTAAAAAAATTTTATACTTTTGTCAATGCCACCTCGATTTCAGGGAAAGGCGGCAAGAGTTAAAAAAGATCATCCAGCCTTACAGCAACTTGATTTTGCTTGAGAATTGTCGCTTTTTATAGCTTATCAATTAAATAATCCTAATTATTATTTTAAATATGAGCCTGAAATGTCAATAGATCTTTGCAACTTACGGGGCTATTCTTAGACATTTTAGTCGTCGGTTGAGCCCACGCTTTGACAAACTAATGAAGCCTGGGCTGAAAGTCTCGTCACCATTGACATTCCTACCTACCGAATTTTGGTAATATTTGTATGAAGGCTAATCAGCCTTTCACTTGCGGCCATCTTGGATTGACAAGTCTTCGTTCAAATGCATCATTAGTTTGTCAAAGCGTGGACTCAACGAACGACTAAAATGTCTAAGAATAGCACCGTTAGTTTCTAGATGCCACCCTTTCTTAGTCTTGTTTTTCAAATTTCTTTTCGTTTCAGATCTCCTCTGTTTATAAATTTTAAAAGCCTTTCATCATCCATTCTTTCCACGTGTCTGAATCTTGCCATCACTGCTCTCATACATTTCATACGTTTCCTTCTTTCTTCATAACAATGCACACACAAAAGGCTCAATATATATATATTTCTGGAACGATATGAAAGCACTCTCTTGGTACAAAAAAATTGCATTCTCTCTCGCATTTGCCTTAGAAAGCTTGTGTGTTGTTTGCTTTCAAGAAAACGCCTGAAATATATAACAAACTGAAAATATGGCAGACTGAAAGAGATTTTGAAAAATGATTGTAATGCTCAAAAGTGAAAAATATCTCTTTTTGATTTATAATGTTTACACCTGTGATTCATAAAAAAAACTTCAAATCATAATCATAATCATAAGGTCTTTATTGTTTTTATCAATATGTACAAAATATTACAATTAAACATTAAAAAAATCTAATTACAATAAATACTCCCCAAAGTAAGCGTAGCTTGTGTTTTGGGGAGGATTCCAACTTATCTTAACTTAAAACTAATCACTGAATAAAGAAAAACCGTAAAACTCGATACTGTGAGAGTTCTTTTAAATATTTTTTAAATAAATTTATTGTTTTCATAAAACACAGTGGTCCAGTAGACATGCAAGCATTGCTCATGTAAATTTTTCTCAATGGCGTATACGGTAAACAAGAACTAAGGCAGCGAAATGCTGCGTATATATTTACAAATTAAAATTTAAACCTCAAAGGAATATAAGCCTTGCAAATCTAAACTTTCCCTGAAAAAGGAGTGACATTGGCAATAAAGAATTAATTTCAGGATGGACTGGATGTTCACAGTCTGGATTTACAATTTCAAAGGTTTCGAATAAACAAAAATATTGATTAACATTTAAATAAATACAAATAAATTTACAGAAATTTCCCTTTTGAAGTCTACGAGTCAAAATAGATCTGAAATTCCTGAAAACAGCTTTCAGTGGTCCGCCGAGTATAAAACACTAAACTATTCGCGTAAACGGAAAATGCGTAAAATTTGCAACAGCGCAAATAGTGAGTGCTCTCATTTTCATTTACATTTTTACGTTTCACGCAATGGTTTGGTATTTACTAAAGGTTTTGTACTCGAGGTAAAAACTTCAATCAAAGGTTCACATTTCTTTCGAGCAAAGTCTAAGGTTTGTTACTTGAGGATCTCGCGAAGAAACCTTTGATCAAAATTCACAAAATTGAATTTCGTTACATTTCCAGGATCCTTAGGAATTTGTACAATTCATTTCGGGGCACAGGATTCAAATACTTTTGACGGAATCCTGTTTCCGATCTTGAAATATTTTTCTGTTAACTTGTATTTAGGTCGTTTTGTAGTCTAGTGATTAACACTGCGGACTTGTAATTGGAAGGTCGAGGGTTCAATTCAAGACATTTTTTCTATTGTATTTAAAAAAAAATCAACTTCTCAAATATATGGTTACGAATATGCAAGATATTGGTAGTTGTGTTTGGTGTGTCTGTGTTAGTTTGATAATAAATCTATGAAGCCTAGTAGAAACTTAGGTAGGTACCTAATAATAATTTGTTTTTGTTCTAGATTAATTAAATGTTGAATCGAATGTTCGGGCGAAGTCTATCAATATTTTGATATTTTTTTCTATTTTTAGTATAAATTAAGGACCAAACTTCCATGTTGCTTGAGAAATCAATCAACCGTCGAACTATACTGTGCAAATGTAACTCTGAACCGGAATTGTGTATAATAAATAAACCCCTGTTTCAGTTTAAAAAAAAAATGCTTAAAAACATCACAGTATATTTTAAAAAAAAGTGAAAAGCATATGTCAGAATAAAAAAAAAATTCAAACCTACTTTTTAAAATAAAATTCCCTGAATTTTTTCATGACAGGTCAGTTTGCGTTTTTGTACTTAAAAAAAAAGTGACGTAGGAATTTTACTAACTGCCTTAATGAGCTGTCAGCTGGTCGGGAATTTGGTCAGAGCGAAAAACGACCAGCTGCAAAAAAAACCTTTTTTTTTTGTTACACTGACAGTGCCATTATTTTTCTGGTAAACTCAACCACTAGACAGAAATAAAGAGGACTTAGTCACGTTAAGCCTTCCTATTTAGTCCCTTCAGTGCTTGTTTGGCTTATCTACCATTTGATTCAAACATGACTTTTCAATGAAACTGTCTAAAGAATCACATTCTAGACACTCTAAGCTAAGGAAAAAAAGTAAAACACGATAATGTGAGAGTTGTTTTAAATATTTTAAAAATAAATTTCTAGATTTCATAAGACACATTGGTCCAGTACACATACAAACATTGCTCATGTGAAATTACCTCTGACAAACTGTCTATTTAAAAAAATGTAATTTGTTGTGTATGTTCCTTTTCTTATAGGTTGGTATGTGGCTGACCACCCATGCTGTGGAAAATAGTTCACTTTGCCAAAATCACCTTTGTTTCAGGGAAGGTCGGCAAGAGTTGCAGGGTGTATGTTAATTTGAGATTCGGGTTTTTATATTGTAACTCCACATGCAGTATGCTTAAGCGCGAACTCATATGTGTCTGCTTGTGAAAATACGTATGATGTGAATCCCCAACGTTACATATCTTTGTAATTAAGATTAGATAAGATGAATATAAGACAATCAAGCACTACGGGGACGATGTCGGTTTGGGCGAAAACAGCTATGTATGGTCAATTACTCAGTTGTTCGAATGCTTGCATTCCATTCTGAGAGCCCGGGTTCGATTTCCACCGACGCCGACGATGTTAGAATGATTTCCCGTATCGGTTTTTATTTCAAATCTAAAAATAAAATACCGGCAAGGTTTACTCAGCTTTCACAAAAAAATAATACCAGCCCCCTCGGAAGGGTTTCAAGTCAAACGTGTGGTCTCTATTACTTATATAATATAATATTACCCCTTTATGTATTTAGTATTTGTTTCCCCGATTTACTCGAAAATTATAAAGCACACCCAGGGAGAGTTTAAGTTGTCATATATTTTCTGGGAAACGCTAGTATTTTTTTTATAATTGGGATTTTAGTATAATTCCAGAGGCTTAGCGAGGACCATGCTCTGACAGTAAAAATAATGATTTTTGGACTTGTTTCGCAGAGAGGCTAAGCCAACGAATTATTTTGTATGGCAAAGAATTTCAACAATTTCTCGACCTGAAATATTTTTTTCCTTCTTTTCTGAAAGTATTTGTTTCTTCGTTATGAGGCCGACCACTCAATCTGTAAAAAAAAAATTACACCAATATCAATCTGAAAATTTGTCTGAAATTACTAATTGTATTTGGTCGATAGCTCAGTTTGTAGATTGATAGCGTTCCGTGTCTGAGAGCTGAGGTTCGATGCCCACCAAGGGTATCTAATCTAAGTTGCAAAGATATGTATCATTTGAGATTCATATTAAATGCATTCCCACAAGCAGACACGCATAATTTCGCGCTCACACATGCCGCATGTGGATCTACAATATAAAAACCCAATATCAAATAAACATAAGACCTGCAACTTTTGCCGACCTTTCCTGAAACAGGGGTTACATTGGCAAAGTGCCCCATGCCAATACTCTCATTAGAAATGATTTCTCGTTTCAGTGCTTATTTTAAACCAAAAATAATGGCAGCGTTTACTTAGTTTGAAGTGGTTGGCGTAAGGCGGCCTTCTTACTTTACAAAATATTAAGGTTACACGTTTACATTCCTTGGCATATAAGTTGGTATGAGGCTGATGCCCTACATCTTAAAAAATGGCTTACTCTGACAATGTCACCCCTATTTCTGGGAAGATCGGCAAAAGTTGCGAGGTATATGTTCATTTGAGGATAGGATTTTAGTTTGTAAGAACACATGCAGCATTGTAAGCGCGAACTTACACGTGTCTGTTTGTGGGTCTGCAATTAATATAAATCATAAATTGTTAACAAATAGTTGCAACTAAGATTATAAATTATAGATGCTGTATGCAATCTCTTCAGCGCAACGTTGTAAGAAATTGCAATATACTCAGTTAAGTTGCGTTTTCTGCGAGTTGCGTGTTTTAGAACCGGTTCATTAACGTTTCGTCGGAGTCGTATCTGACCTTTAAAAAAAAATGTGTAGAGGAATGCAATTCACCAACCTATCCTGCCTGGCCAGAAACAGGTATTAATATCTCCAATTAATAATTCATTATTTTTAATTTTTAATGAATTATTAATAAATAATTACCCAATAATATCTGTTAAACAAGGGTCAAAGTTATGGTCAGATGACTCGGGATTCGAACCAACGTTGTTCTATTTCAAACACGCTAGAAAGATCAGTCCACTTGGCCTTATCGGCCATAACACCGACTATCATCATAACACATAATATGAGACGTGTCTCTTATTAAAAAAAAATAAACTTTTTTATTTTATTTATTTTGTACAATTTTCCGCCTATTTTTGCCTCTATGGTAATCTCGACCCTGCCCGAAATTGATATCGTGCCAAAAATGATGATGCCGATGATGAAACGCGATACGATACAATATTTGAGATAGTTTTTTATTGTTTAAGGATGCAGGACATCAAGCCGGCCCTTTTTTGACAATAATATCACAATTTGATTTGACGTAAGACCTTTTTTTATTTCGGGATGAAATAAATTCGGCCGCGAAATTCGTCATATTCAAAGACACGTCCGTGCCGTGCGCGATACAGGCGGTCAATCGCGAGTGTCATTTTTGCGTGAATGCAAATATGCAGCCCAATCATAAAACATTGCGTGAATTCCCTTCGATAGTGAGAATAAAAAAAAATGGATGAAAACTCTTATAATATGTTGGACCGGTCCGTAGTCCAGTGGCAACACTTCGGACTCGTAAATGGAAGGTTGTGGATTCGGATCCCGGCGGAGCACAAAAAAATACCATTTATATTTTCAAATATGCTCTTCGCTGGGTTGAAAAAATTCAGAAAACCTTTATCAAAGACTGGCCATTAAAGGTCCATACAGCCTTACAGCAACTGGGTCTTGCTTGAGTATTGGCGCTTTGTAGCGACGACCAAGCTTGTACACCTCTGCGGCACTACAACAAATGCCATAGACCCCTAGAGTCTCTAGAATCTAGGGAGTCTCTCGCACAGGATTTCTTAAAAAAAAAAAATGTAGTTTGGTCAATGTTTAGAATCCTGCTGCTTCACCTTTGTTTTTACCTGATTGTACCTCTTTGTCCTAACTCATCCTTCTCATCTCTCTATGGTTTTTGTCTTGACAATTTTGTAACAGTGTCCTCTTGAAAATGACGTAAGTAAGTCGAAAGTACTTGAGGTGAAATAAATGCACGGCTTGTGAAAATATAACTCTGTATTTTTTATTTTTTATACTTTCTCATATTGAACATTAGTCTAGTAGTAATAATTTCATAGTCTCTTTTAGGTACTCGTATTAAGACCTTTAAATGTATGAGAAAGTGATGGATATGAATAAACAGAGAGAAGTACATATATTGTTAGGAATATGTAATTGTGTGTTTTTGTTTGTCTCTGTTAGTGTCTGTGATAAAGTCTCTGAATGTTATGTACTTATATAATTGTATATGAATTGGTCGAGATTGTTCGAGTGTTCTAGTAAAGTATCGCATGTGCCAATTCTCAGTGATTTAAAAGTAGTTCTTATTCTTATATTAAAAAATATATATAAAGGGACCAAAGCTGTCTGTAGCGTCAGAGAAGTGAATCGATGCATGCATTTTGTAAGTTTAAAGTGACTCTGTATGTGAAATATATTGTGTACAAATAAATTACCGCATTTAAAATGAAATTGAACCCGTTAAAATAAATAAGTGGAGACTCTGTGGAGGGGCTGGCTACCCTAAATGGATAGTGTTAAGGTAACAGCTTTTTTACATAGTTATACATACACTCAAAAATATCATGCAAGGATGTCCGTCTGCATCACATATGTTTGAATATTATGTTTTGTATGAAATTTGTATTGTCTATGCGGTGCACGAAAGGGTTCCGAAAAGTAACAGGCTGTAAAAGATATAATGGTATGAAAGATGTGATAGAAAAGAAGGTGGAGTATTGTTGTTTAAGAGAAGAATGAAAGGATGGTCAGATCTAGACTTTTCAGGTCGGAACCATACGGTAGACGTCCTCCCAGCATTGTTAACCTGAGGATGGTCTATAATCCATAATCTGCAATCTAAGTTGCAAAGATATATTGCCATTCAAGGCTCATATTCGATGCATGCTCACAAACAGACACGTTTAAGTTGGCGCTTACAAATGGTGCAAAATAAAACCAAAACCTCAAATGAACATAAACCCCGCAACTTATGCTGACCTTCCCTGATATGCAAAAGTGAACCATTTTTATTCACAGTATGGGTGGTCAGCCTCATTTCAACCTATAAGTCAAGAAATACAATCAAACTGTCAAAAGGGAAGATGTCGAACTAAATCTAAATCTTAGCTGCAATGATATATATCATTTTAGATTCATATTGAACGCATTCCCACAAGCAGACATGTATAAGTTAGCGCTAAAATATGACGCATGTGGACTTACAATATAAAAACCCAATCTCAAATGAACATAAGCCCTGCAACTCTTGCCGACCTTCCCTGATACGCAGGGGTGACTCTGGCAAAGTAAACCATTTTTATTCACTGTATGGGTGGTCAGCCTCATACTAACCTATAAGGCAAGGAACACAATCAATCTGTCAAAAGGGAGGATGTGGAACTGCTTTTAAATAAACAAGTCCCGTCGAAAACTCAGTTGGTAGAGTGCTTGCATTCCATGCCGTGAGCTCGGGTTCGAATCCCACCGAGGTTGTCAGAAATGATTTCCCGTTTCGTTGTTTATTCCAAACCCCAAAATAAAATACCAGCAAGGTTAACTCAGCCTTCCCAAGAAATGAGCACCAGCCCTCTCGGGAGCTAGGAAAACCTCACTTCAACTGTGGTTGGCGTAAGGCCGGCCTCCTTACCTGTAAAAATAAATAGGTTCAACTCGCCACATGCGACCCCTTCGGGGATAACGCGGCAAGAAGTTACACTATGTGTGTAACTTGCGTTTTTTTTTTTTGCGAGTATCCTATTAAGAACCTTCTTTAATATTAAATTATTTATGTGATAAGAAAAACTCAAAGGAATTGCATTAAAACTGGCCCCAGAAATATATTTTAAAATGTAAAATACAAAACTGAGAGTAGAATATTGTCTGTATTATTTATTGTGGAGTGTGTTTGCCTATACAGAGGGCACGCGCCTGCTCACCTTGTATTCCTGCATCATGAGATGTCCCACTAATGATCAGCGTGGAATCCCATGCACGGCACTGTCTTGCTAACGCGACACTTTAACCTACAAGAGACGGTAAAAATATTAAAACATTTTATATAAAACTTTGCTCATAAGTACCCCGAGCATAAAAAACGCAACTAAGCTACATAAATAATGCAGTTTCTTAAAAATAGGCTGATTTATTTGGTGAGCGCTTTTTTTGTGTGTATCATACCTCAAGAGCCCCCTGCAAACTTGGCCGTCACTGTAGAAAGCGCCAATTCTTAAGCACGACACAGTTGCTGTAAGGCTGGATAAACTTTTTGAGGACCGGCCTTTGGTAAAGGTTTATAAATTTTTCAACCCAGCGAAGAGAAAATTTGAAAATTTTTGTGCTCCGCCGGGATTCGAACCCACAACCTTCCAGTTACGAGTCCGAAGTGCTACCACTGGACTACGGAGTGTTCTCCACGAAGGAGTCGCAACTTATGTCTTTCTTATTTCTATTCCTTTAGTTAACGTGGGGGTTTCCTAGCTCGACGCTTCGGACTAGTAAATGGAAGGTCGTGGGTTCGATAACCAGAGGACCACAAAGATATTCCATTTATATTTTCAAATATGGTCTTTGCTGTTTATATCCCTTTATCAAAGGCCAGTCACCAAAGGTCCATCCAGCCTTACAGCAACTGGGACTTGCTTGAGAATTGACAACTACGCTCGCAGATCGCTGTCGAGGTGTGATTCACAAAAAAACAGCGGGCACCAAATAAAAACGCTAAAATCAACCTTGTTTTATCTTGCATCATACACTTATAGATTGCTATGAGGTAAAACACCCATGATGTACAAAAAATGTTCACTTTGCCAATGCCAGAGATGGTCGGCAAGAGTTGCAGGGTTTATGTTAATTTGATATTAGGGTTTTCTGTCGTAAGTCCACATGCGGCGTGTGTACACGCACACTTACATATACGAGTCTGCTTATGGGACTGCACTTAATGAGTCTTACTTCGTCTATCTTCGCAGCTTAGATTACAGATTATTAAATGTTATTTCCTGGTTGTTGCAGGGTTAAGAATGGGGGAACTTTTGCAAAATTATACTCAAGTTGGATCCACGCGAGCGTATTTTTGCATAACGAACGATTTTGCTGATTTTTATTCCGCGGCTATACATGGTGGGTGAGTTTTTTACGTTTCTATGCGAGCAAGAGATTTGACGTGATTTATTATGGAGCGCCAAGCCAAGACGTAACATAACCACAGACAAACGAGCAAGTATATATGCAATACAATAGGGATGTAATGGACAAGTTTCGAATATCTTTAATCTAGTGGTAGCACAGGGATTCAGAAAGCGCAAGAGAGAGATGGATGGAGAGATATGGGGGAGGCCTATGTCTAGCAGTGGATGGAGATGGCTTTAAAAGAAGAAACAGAAATGATAGCACTTTGGACTCGTAAATGGAAGGTTGTGGGTTCGAATCCCGGCGTACCATTTATATATTCAAAGTTGCTCTTCGGTGGGTTGAAAAATTCATAAATCTTTACCAAAGACCGGTCATCAAAAGGGCCATCCAGCCTTACAGCAACAGACCTGGTGAATTGGTGCTTTGCAGCAACGAGCAAGCTTGCAAAAAGTCCGGACGATAGCTAAGTTGATAGAATGCTTGCATTCCATGCCGAGAGCAAGGGTTCAATCCCCACCGAGGTTGTCAGAAATGATTTTCCCATTTCGGTGTCTATTTCAAACCCAAAATAAATACCGGCAAGGTGTACTCAGACTTTACATGAAATAAAAACCAGCCCTCCGAGAGCTGGGAAACCCCCATTTCAACTGAAAGTTGTTGAAGTGTGAGGCCAGCCTTCTTACCCATAAAAATAAATAGGTCCAAATCGCCACATGCGACCCCTTCGGTTATAACGCAGGCGATCAGTTACACTATATATGTTGTTTAGTTGCCTTAAAGTTGCAAATATATTTTATTCTTCTTCAGCCTTTTTCAGTCTACATCTGGGCGTAGGCCTCCTAAAATCCTCTCCATCTCTGTCTATCGACTCCTGTGTTCAGCCATCTCTTCAGTTCTCTTGATATCGTCCAGCCAACTCAGCTGGGGTCTCCCCGCTCCCCACTTGTACATTCTGGGACACTACTGGACAATCATTTTCAGCCACTTGTCATGGTTCTGCCTTGCGACGTGACCAGCCCAGCGCCACTTTAAGCAGGCCACTCGCTGTTTGACATCAGTGACACCAGTGCGTCTACGGATCTCCTGATTTGCAACTCTGTCTCTGAGGCTGATTCCCAGCATCCTCCTTTCAATAGATCTTTGGCACGTCCTCAGTCTGTTGGCGTTACACTGAGTGAGCCCTTTTGTTTCCAAGCCATAGGTGGATACTGGAAGCACGCATGACTTAAAGACCCTACGTTTCAGGTTAACAGGTATTTTCTTGTCATTGAGGATATATTACAGTTAATATCCATATTAAATGCATTTCCATTAGAAGAGTCAAATAAGTCTGCGCTTACACATGTCGTTTGTGGATTAACAACATAAAAACCCGATCTCAAATGCACATAACCTCTGCAACTATTGCCGAGCCTCCCTGAAACATAGGAGATATTAACAAAGTTAATTATTTTTTACATTATAGGTGGTCAGCTTCATCCAACCGATAAGTCAAGTAATATTTTACTTAAAAATGCAAAAATAATGTATCATAATGAAACAATACAATATTCGTAAGTATCCGAAACTTTTCAATAGGTTTCGGTTTCGGATACGCATATCCGTAACATCCCTGGTTATGTAAGAACAATCTGAGAAATAGTTGGAGAAATGTTTCTGTGTGTTTTTTTGCGTATTTGAATTATATGCAAAATAAGGAGTTTTTCATTTTTCTGTATCTGAGAGAAAAGCTAACGCTGAATCTATGATGTATAATCTAAGTTGCAAAGATGTATAACATTTAAAGACCGGTCTGTAGTCTAGTAGTTAGCGCTTCGGACTCCTAAATGGAAGGTTGTGGGTTCGAATCACGTCAGAGCACAAAAATATACCATCTCTATTTTGAAATATGCTCTTGAAGTTGGGTTAAAAATATCATATAACTTTACCAAAGACCGGTCAGTGAAGGTTCATTCAGCCTTACAGCAACTGGGTCTTTATTTATTTCACAATTTATTTCAGATTCGGTCCAGATAAAGAGTCGCTTTACATTTGCACAGTCCAACGTTTGGTTGATTTCTCCAGCTGCAGAGAGCTTTGATCCTTATTTTATATTAAGTATTAATATCATTTTTGAAACATTGAGAATCGTTACATGCGAGACTTTACTAGAACATTCGACCAAATACTCGAACAACAAAAATCAATATCAAGTAAAAATTATATACGTACGTGACATCTATTTAAGTATTTCTAGAGAGACTTCACAGACTTTATAATTAACTTACACAGACAAACACAACGCACAACTACATTCTCGTAACTATACATTTTAAGTTTACGCAATTGAGGGGAGTATATTGTATACTCGGGGTATGGAATCCAGGTCCATAGGGAAATACCTTAAACCAATATAAGTCCTCGATTTCCTGGTATTAAACAATGACTTATTTTAGTTTTGTGTTTTCTGAGAAATTTTGTTTTTTCAATAAACTGTACTGTTAAAATTGCTTCAACATAATATCAATAATTTATAATCTAAGTTGCAAATCTATGTGAGCATTTGATGTTAAATGCATGCCCACAAACAGACGCGTGCAAGATAGCGCTTACAAATGCTGCATGTGTACTAAATCTAAATCTAAATCTAAGCTGCAAAGCTATGTATCATTTGAGATTCATATTAAATGCATTCCCACAAGCAGACATGCATAATTTCGCGCTAACACATGCCGCATGTGGACCTACAATATAAAAAACCCAATCTCAAATGAACATAAGCCCTGCAACTCTTGCCGACCTTCCCTGAAGCAGGGGTGACATTGGCAAAGTGAACAATTTTTTACAGTATGGGTGGTCAGTCGCATACCAACCTATCAGTCAAGGAATTACTTATGAATTAAAATCCAAACCTCAAATGAAAATAAGCCATGCCACTTTTGCTGATCTTTTCTGAAACAGGGGTTACATTGGCAAAGTGAACCATTTTTTTCAGTATGGGTGGTCAACCTCATTCCAACATATAAGTTAAGGAATGATAAGGTGAAAAGCTCTACATAAAAAAAAATGGAAGAATATTTCTTCTTTATTTACAATACATTGGTTTTTTTTTATCTACCAGAAAGGTCCATTTGAATACTCTAAATAAAAATAAATACAAATATTTCTACTTGCAAGTACATCACAATCACATTCATCTTATTAAACAATAAATAAAAAATAGGCTGATTTATTTGGTGAGTGCATTTTTTGTGTGTATCACACCTCAAGAGCCCTCTGCGAGCTTGGTTGTCGCTGTAAAAAGCGCAAATTCTCAAACAAGACCCAGTTTCTGTAAGACTGGATGGACCTTTTGATGACCGGTCTTTGGTAAAGGTTGTATGAATTTTTCAACCCAGCGAAGAGCGCATTTGAAATATAAATGGTATATTTTTGTGCTCCGCCGGGATTCAAACGCACAACCTTTCATTTACGATTCCGAAGTGTTGCCACTGGACTACGGACCGGTCCAAGAAATGCCAACGACACGCGGTGTACCTGAGCGGTCACCCATCCAAGAAGCATCCGCGCCCAATGTTGCAGTGACCGGTCATTGGTAAAGGTTTATGTATTTTCCAACCCAGCGAAGAGCAAATTTAAAAACATAAATGTTATACTTATCGGTGTTTATCGGTTTTCAATATTATTTTATTTATTTTATTTTATTTATTTATTTTATTTATTTATTTTATTTTATTTAGGTTATTTGGAACCGGATAACGCTGGTTCGAATCCCGCGACGATAACTTCGACCCTGGTTCAACAGATGCCGTTGCATCACACAAGCTTCTGCTTTCGCATGAAGACAACAGTGGCCAGGCAAAATTGGTTGGTGGATTGCATTCCTTTCTACAAATCTATTGAAAAAAAAAAATATTTATATATTTTTTTTTGTGCTCCGCCGGGATCCGAATCCACAACCTTCCATTCAGAGTCCGAAGTGTTACCACTGAACTACGGGCCGGTCAACAACGTTCCAACATTACAACGTTAAATAAAATTGAGCTCAAGCAGATGAAAACATGGGTAGCAAGTCCAATTTTGGATTTGTTTGATGTCTGAGCCCTAACAATGCAATGAAAATATTTGATTTGCTCAGTTGCTTGCGTAATCCCTCGACCTAAATAAACCCAAAGATTATCCAGTGACCTGAGTAAACCTTAAGACTATATTAGGCCAACAGATGGGTCTGTTTGCTTATTTTAATTTTATGCAAAATTTCTGTACATTTTTCATCTTTTATCTAAGTTGCAGGTCCGGTCCGTAGTCCAGTGGCAACACTTTGGACTCGTAAATGGAAGGTAGTGGGTTCGAATCCCGGCGGAGCACAAAAAAATACCATTTATATTTTCAAATTTGCTCTTCGCTGGGTTGAAAAAAATCATAAACCTTTACCAAAGGTCACTAAAAGGTCCACCCACCCTTACAACAACTGGGTCTATTTGAGAATTGGCGCTTTCTAGAGCGACGACCAAGCTCGCAGACGGCTCTTGAGGTGTGATACACACAAAAACAGCGCTCACCAAATAAATCATCATAATATTCAATTTTGTCAACATTCAATTTTGCCAATGTCACCCCTGTTTCAGGGAAGGACGGCAAGAGTTGCAGGGTGTATGTCCATTTGAGATTAGGTTTTTATGTTGTAGGTTCACATGCGGCATGTGCAAGTGCGAACTTGTACGTGTCTGCCTGTGAAAATGCATGTAGTGTGAATCACCAATGTAACATTACTTGGCAACTTAGATTAGATTAGATATACTGATATTTAAAGGTTATTATATCGCCACCTTGAAGGTAAAACTGAATAAGTGCTGATTTACTGATTTGAGAAATCGGGGATGTTGGATGAATTGTGGAAAATTTTATTGGGTGTAACTTTTCATTGGAAGTGAACTAATTTAAAAAAAATACTAGAGCTCCCTGCAGGAACTGATAATGCGGATGAGTCTGTGGCCTCGTAAATGGAAGGTCGTGGGCTCGAATCGCAGCGGAGTAATAAAATATAAACATTTATATTTTCAAATACTGACGGTTAAAAGGCAGAAGGGACAAGTAAAATAAGCGACATTTTGGTGAAAAAAGATTTATGAATGCTATCCTACTTGAAATTTTTCACTCTTTCTATTGCGCTCACTCTTATAACTCTACAATTATTTTTGTGTTGTTTATGCCCAAGCAAACAACTGCGTTTTCGAAGTATGGTTTTGGTGTAACCGACAAGATTTTGGCTTTTTTTGACATAAAAAAATCGTAAAACATCGTAAAACCACATTAATACAAATGCCAATGAATGCCTTTATTTTTTAAGCGGCTTTGATTTTCACGATTTGATAAAAACTAAAAAAGTTATGCTATTTTTCTGCAATCTCAAACTTTAAACTTCTCTCCTGAACAATTTAGTTTATGTCGCTTATGCCCTACTGCCTTTTAGCCGTCGATATGCTCTTCGCTGGATTGAAAAATTCAAATACGTTTACCAAAGACCGGTCAACAAAAGGTCTATCCAGGCGTACAGGTCGCTAGGGTCTGCTTGAGAATTGGCGTTTTGTAGCGACCAAGCCGATAAAAAGTCCGGTTGACAGCTCAGTTGGCAGAATGCTTGCATTTTATGCCGAGAGCAAGGGTTTGATCCCCACGGAGGGTGTCCGAAATGGTGACCAAGCTCGCAAAGGGCTCTTGACGTGTGATTCATAAAAAAACAGCGCTCACTAAATAAAGCATCGTAATATATAATGTAGTATCTAAGTTGCGAAATAATTTACATATAAAGCCCACAAACCAACACGCGTAGTTCGCGCTCACAAATGCTGAATGTGTACTTACATATTAAATCCAAAGCTCAAATGAATATACACCCAGCAACTTTTGCCGTCCTTCCCTGACACAGGGATGAAATTGGTAAAGTGATTTTTTTTTCACAGTATGGGTGGTCAGTCTCATATCAACCTACAAGTCAAGGAATTATATAAGTAGTATAATTATTAATTAATGTAAAAAAACGTAGGCAACTCTGCAAAGGCTCTAGACAACTCCAAGCGGATTGGCGACAGAGTTAAAGGTTTTTAGAATAAAAAAAAAACATTAAAAATGAGACCTTTACAAGTGACTCTAGTTCGGATTTGATGTAACACATTGTGAACGCGGTGTTGGAAGGGGCCTTGACATGTGACACACATGTTGACAAATTGATTTCAAAAGTGCCCAAAGGCGAAAGGTTGTGTTTGCGCAAGTAGGAAAGGTTCGGGTCACGACAAATCGTTTAAAGAGAACTTGTCCACAGACGGTTCGTCCATGGACAAATCGGTCACACTACAGTTCGTCCAAACGACTTTTCGATCGTAGATATCTAGGTTACTACAGATCAATTCGTCCACAGGCAATTTTGTACTATGAAAGTTCGTCCATACGACTTTTCGATTGTAGATATCTAGGCTACTACAGATAATTTGTCCACTGGCAATTTGGTACTATGAAAGTTCGTCCATACGAATTTTCGGTCAATGACATTACGGTCACATACAATTTAGGTGCACAGACTGCTCCATCACAGAAAACCTACTCCCCAAAAAAACCTTTGGAGTTGTTATTCTTTTCGTGCCACTTTTATCAAAGATCAGCGATCATCATGGCTATTTTGACTTTGGATGCTGTGAATTGGTGCTTTTGCTGAACCATTGTCGCAGGTTTTTTAATCATAATGTCCTTCGGCATCCCTGAGTTCTTTTTCCCTTAATCTTACCCTGTATGATAAGATGGAGAAAGCGGTTTTGCTCATTTTTCAGAATGTGATCTAATAACATAAGTTTCTCTGCTTAATGGTGGCAGAAGTTCGACTTTTCGGTCACAGATACCTTGGCCACCATAGATACTTCGTCCACAGATACATCGGTCACGAAGAACTTTTCGGTCAACGACATTTCGGTTTACTTGTGGCCATCTTGGATTGAAAGGTCTTCATACAAATGCATCATTAGTTTGTCAAAGCGTGAGCTCAACGGACGACTAAAATGTCTAAGAATAGCACCGTAAGTGACCAAAATATCGTAAACAAAAAATCGAACTGCACCAAAGGTCCATCCAGCCTTACAGCAACTGGGTCTTGCTTGAGAATTGGCGCTTTGTACCGACGACGACCAAGCTCGTAAAAAGGTTGATAGCTCAATTGGTAGAATGCTTGCATTCCATGCCGAGAGCAAGGCTTCGATCTCAAGGTTTACTCAGCCTTCACAAGTAATGAGAACCAGCCCCCCCGTGAGCTGGGAAACCCCCACTCCAACTGCAAGTGGTTGGTGTGAGGCCGGCCCCCTTACCGTAAAAATAAATAGGTCCCCAATCGCCACATGTGACCCCTTCGGGGGTAATGCAGGCAAGAAGTTACACTATATGTGTAGCTTAGTTACGTTTTGGGTTGCGTACGAACAAAGTTTCGTGTGACTGAAATGTCCGTAACCGATGTGTCTGTAAACGAGTTATTTAATAATAATAATAAACACAGAATTTATATAGCGCCTTTTATGACAATGTGTCTCTACAAAGGCGCTTGTCCATATGATTGGACGAAGAGGTGAGTCTTGAGACTTTTTTTAAATTGCGTCTCCAAATCCAGTTCCCTCAGTGTGTCAGGAAAAGCATTCCAGGTCATTGGAGCGGCTGCCTTGAATGCCCTGTCTCCAAAAACAGTGTGGGGTCGTCTTGCTGGGACTTCCAGGCAGCTGCTTCTTGATGCAGCTGACCTCAGTGTTTGTCCACGGAAGGTTATAGTTGTTGGAGACACCAGCTCCATCAGGTACCCCGGAGCACTCCCACGTAGTTCTTTAAAAGTGAGCAGACCAACTTTATAGGTAATCCTCTCAGGGATTTTTAGCCAATGCAGAGCTTGAAGGTGAGGAGTGATGCGGCAAGACTTTGCAGCGCCATATATGAGTCTAGCTGCAGCGTTCTGCAGCGATTGAAGCCTTTTGAGCTGATTTTTGGGCTGACCAGCATAAATCGCATTGCAGTAGTCAAGTTTGGCCACAACAAAGGAATTTACAATCGCCTTTGTAGCACTCCTAGGCAGACTTTTAACCACGGTCTGAATTTGCCGGAGAGCAAATAATCCGGATCTGACAGTGTTTGATAGTTGATTATCCAGTGTCAGGTGCTGGTCGATGCAAACTCCAAGAAGTTTAATGCTGGCAGACGGGTTGACATTTACTCCGCAGATTCTGATGGGCGACAGGTCAAAAAGTTCATTGCGCTTCTTTGTCACTGCACACAAAATTTCTGTTTTTTCTGGGTTTAGGACTAGCTTGTTTGCAGTCATCCAGCGTTCAACGTCTTCAATGCATTTGCCGATTGTTCTCTTTAAGGCCATTTGGTTTTCGGGTTCACAGTCACCATAGATCTGACAATCATCAGCATAGCACTGCATTTCAAGTCCTGACCTGTGCACCACCTGTTCAAGCTCTCCAGTGTACAGGACGAAGAGAAGTGGACCCAGAACAGAGCCCTGTATTTGTAGCCGAGTTGTATTTAATTTTACTGACCGGAAATTTAGGTGAATGAACTGTCGTGTGATCGATTTGTCCATGGTCGAGCTGTTTGTAGACGGTCTGTGACCGTCTGTGATTCGTCGTGGAACCGGAGAAATTGTCATTTGACAAAGAAAGGGCGGGAAATCTGTGGGCTCTCTTTAGTGAATTCGATTATTCGACTTTCGAACTTTGAAAAGGGGTGATTGATTCGAATTTGCACAAAAGAAAAACTTAGACATCCCTTGAAAGCTTGGAATAGGTATATTATAGTTTATTTTGTCAATAAAATTAAAAAAAGAAATAGTTTTATTTATTTCTTACATTGTTCTATATAGTCACTTGTTTTTTGTAAAAGATAAATAACTTTTCGGTCCTTAAATCACCATTAGTGAGGGCTATTATAAGCTATAATTTAAGTTGCAAAGATACTTTGATATTTAAGGTTTGAAAATAAGAGAAGAGTATGTATGAAAAAGGTGATGAATATTGAGGAAATGAAAGTGGTTTGTAAGGACAGAAAAAAGTGGAGGCGCATCTGCGGAGGTACCGGCCACCCCTAGTGGAACGGCGGCAGGATACAGTAACAGTAACAGATATTTAATGCATGTTCACAAGCAGGCATATATACTGCATGTGTACATACATACATACTGTCTTTTGTGTTCCACAGGGCTCTGTTTTGGGTCCGATTCTTTTTATATAGTATACTGCTGACATTAAGAGTATTGTTGAAAAATGGGGCCTCATCTGTAACTGTAACTGTAACTCTGTCGCCATTCCACTAAGAGTGGCCAGAGCCTCAGCAGAGCAGCCTCCATTTCTTCCTATCTTTACATACCTTTTTAAATTAATTCATATCCATTACCTTTTTCATGCATTTTCTTCTTTTACGCTCTATTTATATATCCCATTCTTTCATAATCTCCTCAATCTGATCATTCCATACTTTTCTCGGTCGTCCCATCTGTGGTCGTCCCTCCCCTCTTTTTCCTTTCACACTTCCTCTGTATATATACTTTGTCAGTCTATCGTTATTCATTCTTTTCAAATGCCCAAACCATCTCATCTCACACTCATATGCAGATGACTGGCAAATATACTCTCACTGTCGGCCAGACATGGCTGAGGACCTCAGTTGCAGGGTCTCTGGGTGTATCGCGGAGGTCGGTGGGTGGATGGTGAACAATGTCCTAATCCTGAACATGGATAAGACGGAGATACTGTGGGCAGCCACATCTAGGCGTGACCACCTACGAGTGAATGGAGTACCACTCTCCACAGGATATGAGCTAATCCAACCTTTGCAACTAAGATTAAATATGCATAATAAATCTTTCCCAGGTACTCAAAACTTAAAAATCGAAAAAACATATCAACGGTTAAAAGAGTATAGGTCATAAGTGACAAAAACTAAATTGTTCAGGAGAGCAGTTTAAAGTTTGAGATTGCAGAAAAATGGACATCACCTTTTTAATTTTTTATCTATAATAAATCTATCTATAATCTAAGTTGCAAGGATATATTCATTCAAAGCTCTCAGATGTATGCCCACAAACAAACACGTGTAGTTCGCGCTTACAAATGCTGATTGTGTACTTACAAATAAAATCCAAACCTCAAATGAACATAAGCCCTGCAACTCTTGCCGACATTCCCTGAAACAGCGGTGACATTGGCAAAGTGAACCATTTTTTACAGTATGGGTGGTCAGCCTCATACCAACCTATAAGTCAAGGAATACGAGTAATAAATAACATTTAAGTATAAGAAAACAACAAAACCTTAAAAATAAATCTATACAAAAAAAGTAAAAAATGTCTTATGCAAAAAATGTAGCAAGCCAATAAACCAACATTAAAAATCAGCATTGCAGATTAGCCGCCACTTCTTCCTGTCCTTGCATACTTCTTTCATTTCATCCAGAGTCATAACCTTTTTCATACAAGTCCTCCTTTTATTATGACTCTGGATATCCCATTCACTCGCTATTTCGAAAATTTGGTCCATCCATACCTTTCTCGGTCTTCCTCTTCCACGACATCCATCAATTCTTGCAGCATATACTTTCTTCGTCATTCTTTCCTCATTCATTCTCTCCAAATGTCCAAACCATCTAAGTATACTTCTTTTAATCTTTACTTTCACACTTTCTCTAACACCGCATTCCTCTCTAACAAAATCATTCCTCACCCTATCACTCCGTCTTTTTCCAATCATACTTCTTAAGTAATCCATTTCTACCGTATGGACTTTACTAATCTCACTTTCACTCACCGTCCAGGCTTCACTTCCATACATCAGAGTGGGCACTAGTATACCACCGTGCACCGCCAGTCGAACATTTTTTGAAAGATTCTGGTTTTTGGCGATGCTAGCGGTAGCACCCAGTACGCACCTGCCTTTCATTATTCTTCTTTCAAATTCACCGGTCATTCTTCCATCTTTTTCAAACTTACTTCCCAGGTATACAAACTCATTTACGACATCAACATTCATTCCATTAATTTTAAATTCATAATTCATATTTTCATCATCTCTTTCAAAAATCAATACTTTCGTCTTACTTGCATTCAACTTCAAATGGTTACCTAACAAAGCTTCATTCAATCTAGAGAGCATTGTTTGCAATTCTACTGCAGAATCAGATACAAGAACTGCATCATCTGCATACAGTAGAACACTCACTTTGCTCTCTCCTATCATCAATCCACAGTCATTAAGTCTAGCATCCCTGACACACTTGTCCATAACTATGTTAAATAGCCATGGACTCATCACACATCCTTGCCTCACACCCTTATACACTTCAAACCACTCACTATACTCACCATCAATACGGACACATGCCTTACTATTTTCATAGTTTGCATGCACCGCACCTAGGAGAGCCCCATTCACTCCGTATGCTTTCAAAACATCCCATAACATACCTCTGTCCACTGAGTCAAAAGCCTTTTCCAGATCTACAAAGGCCGTGAACAGCTTCCGCCTCACCGACAATTGTTTTTCAACAAGTTGTCGTAGAGTAAAAATCTGATCAACACAGCCTCTACCGGCCATAAAGCCGGACTGTATATCGGAAATCCTTTCACTAGTAGTCAGAATCACATTTTTTATAATCACCTTACAGAAGACTTTTCCTGGTATACTGAGTAGACTGATTGGTCTGAAGTTCTGACAGTCTTTTTTGTCCCCTTTACCTTTGTAAATGGGAACAATGACTGCCTTCCTCCAATCCATCGGTACTACTCCTGCATTCACACAAAGCTTACATAATTCGTACATCCAATCTATCACACATTCACCTCCTGCTTTCAACATTTCACCATTTATACCATCAAACCCAGCAGACTTCCCATTCTTCAGACGTGAAATAGACACTTTCATTTCTTCTTTCAAAATATTCAATTCATTCTCTTCATCTATCTGTTCATAAATTCTTCTTTCACCCTGACCAAAAATTTATCATACTGTTAAAATCAAAACATCACTAGAATTAAACAAAAATGGCATTTATTGGCATTTCTATTAATGTGATTTGACCTTGTTTTATGAGGTTTTATGTCACAAGCCCCTTAAAGAAAAACAAGTACCAAAATTTCGTCGGTTACACCAAAACCATACTTGAAAAACGCAGATTTTTTCTTGGGCATAAACGGCAAACAAAGTCATCGTAGAGCCATGGAAGTTAGCGCATTAGAAAGAGCGGAAATTTTAAAGTTGGATTTCATTCATAACTCATTTTCGACCATAACGTCACTTATGCCGCCCTATTTACCTCCGTTGATATGTAAAAAAATATTGAAAAGAAAATGTGATCCAATCAGTTTGTATGAATTATGTACGTGTTTGCATGTATTTGGGATACTCCCACACACCACATTTCCTAGAACATTTTTGATACAAACTCAATTTCCCAATGAGGGTAGTTTTCGCCCTACTTGCATGCTAACAACTTTCTTCCCGGTTCACATCATGCGAGTAGGACAGCAAGTAGGTAGTTACTCTGGTAAGTGCGCACTTAGCACTTTTCGCTTTTGCTGAAAGACCTCATAAACGCTCCAGCTCGGCAGTTATCGGTGCGGCAAGCATTAACTGGAACCCTACCCTAGTGAGGGACAGATCTAGGAAGCAACACGCACAAGGCAAAAACGCAACTAAGCTACACAATAAATTAAATTCAGTGGCGAAGGGTGCCATACAACTCGATTCCCATCGGCTTTTTTTTGAAAATGAGGCAACAAAGTAGTTAAAAAATATAGGCACAAAGTAAAAAAATACATTTAAAACCAAAGAAACAATACGTATTTTTTCCTCATTGAAACCATGCAGTCTACTTTATTATCATTTTTGCCTCATTGTAAAAGGAACACCGATGGGAATCGAGTTGTATGGCACCCTTCGCCACTGAGTACACATATAGTGTAAGAGCCTGTTGCTCCAGCCTCCAATCAAAATTGGATTGAAACATAAAACTTGATTGATTTATTCTGGTAAAGACCTCGGTTTAATATTTCTCGGAAATGGGTAATAATATGATGGAATTTGAACAGGAAAGATGATATACATCAGCTTATCTACATATAAGCAACAACATTTTTGATTTGTTGGGAGGAATCACACTGAGTTTTTATTTTGGAGTTTGGCGTAACAGGCCTTTACTGTAACTTCTTGTCGCGTTATCCCCAAAAAGGTTTATGTTCATTTGAGGTTTGGATTTTATTTGTAAGTACACATTCCGCATTTGTAAGCGCGAACTGCACGTGTTTGTTTTTGGACATACATTTGAGAGCTTCAAATTAATATATCCTTGCCACTTAGGTTATAGATTATTATTACAGTTTCGCATGTGGCGAGTGGAATTTATTTATTTTAAAGGTTGAGGGGCTGGCCTTACGCCAACCTATTCAGTTGATGTGGGAGTTTCCCAGCTTCCGAGGGGGCTCGAACTCATTTCTTTTCAATTTTTTCTCATAAGCATAGTGTTTCGATTCCTAAAATATTTCGTAGAATTAAGGAACATCCCTTTATTTTACATTAAATACAGTGGTGTGGGATGAGGAAGGATGCTATGCGGTTACTGCAGGTGGCAAGCTAGAGGATCGCGGCCGAGGACGGAGACAAATGGAGGCTGAGGATAACGGAGGCCAAGGAGAGATATGGGCTGTAAAGACATTGAAGAATAAAAATACAGTAACTGTTAAGAAAAAATGTGTTATTTTCCATAAACTTGGAGCCCTAGACACTCACTAAATTTAATCTCCCTAGATGCGGACCTGTTTGTATTAAGTCCGCCCTGCATGGAAACAGTTCATCGAAAGTCTAGATACTTTTATGGTTTGTTTGCCGGTAAGTACACTGAGCTAGAAACTACCAAGTTCCATTCACAGATGGCCAGCAATTTACTTATTTTTTTAGTAATCTTGAAGAGTGGATGATGAACGACTGACGAAGAAAGTGAACAGAGAAAATGTCAGAAAAAAGCGTGAAAGGGAAATGAATGGAAAGATCAAACAGGTGAGATTGCGAAAGAATGTAACCTGCAGAGTGAGAATCAGAGAAGAGTATTGTTGTGTTTTTAGGGTTCAAATAGTCTTAAAATTAAAAAAAAAACTGGTCTTATTTCATGGATATTTATTTTACACTTAGATTTACTTAACAATTAATATTTATTTTTAACAATTCACATTTATGGTTTAGCACTTTATTTCACAGTTGGTCTTCACTTACTTGTTCTTTCTTGTTCAAAAGCAGAGCGTCGTATATAGACTGACTCTTGCAAGCCGCTTGTAGCCCTTTATACTCCCAAGATGGTAGTTACTAGAAACCAATTTTGCTGGAACCTTTCAGAACATAAAGCTTCCAGTGCATAAATTTGAATACCTCTTTACCCTATAATAAATACTCCAACTCTCATCGGCTATAACTAATACACCTACCTACCTAACATTTATGTATTTGTTATTTACATAACAGTATGTAATAGCAAAATGATGAATGTTGAAGAGATGAAAAAGACATGCAAGGACAGAAAAAAAGAAGATGCATCTGCAGAGGTACCGGCCACCATAGGTAGTACAATACAGTCTTAATCTACTTGTTTGAAAATTAAAATAGGACCTTATATGAAAGCTATCAAGGATCCGGATGAAATGAAAGAATTATGTGAAGACATAAAAAATGATTGATCTGCAATGTTGGCGGCTAAGTCTATAAATCTTACGGTTCAACACGGGTTAAATTGAACGTGGTGATAATCAGAACAAACGTCGCAATCTTATTCTTCTTTGTACCACTTCTATCCAAAATCAGCGATCATCATGGCTATTTTGATATTGGATGCTGCGGCTCAAAGCACGGACTTGGGGCTTTCGTCAAACCATTGTCGCTGGTTTTTCAGCCACGATGTCCTTTGGCGTCTCTGAGATCTTCTCCCTTTAACCTTACCCTGTATGATAAGATGAAGGAAACGGTATTTCTCATTTCTCATAGCGTGACCTTAATACATCAGCTTTCTCTGCTTAATGCTTGGCAGGAGTTCAATGTGATGTTAGATGAACCAATCTTTCAATCCTTCTCTCTTATCCACTTAACTGTTTTGAATTACGTTTCACTTCCTACAGCGTGTGAACGAAGCATGGTTTATGTATGTGCAAACATACTTTTAAGAAGCATTAAACAGTAAACAAGAGTATTTGGAGTGTTCACACAGGGCAGTAAAATGTAAGTTACTGGCAGAGCACTAACTGCTTTCCGATTAGAAATCAAGTGGAGAGAAAATGTTTGTAATATTGCTTTAGGAAAGGTCCAAAAATCCGGAATTTTATTTGGAAAAAATGCGTTTTTTGGAAGAGTTAAATATCAACAAAAATATTAAATTTAGGATGATTTATTTGGTGAGAGCTTGGTGTGTGCATTTGATATGAGCTTTAAATGTTAATATATCTTTGTAACTTAGATTATAAGATCACAATATCATAAGATCACAAAAAGGCTGACAATAAAAATCGGTTTTCATCCCTCCGAATATGAATTTCATAAGGTCAGTGTTTCCAACATTTCAATGCGCCCTTATGGGACTTTAAAGACTGGGATCTGCATCGCATTATCCAACTTTTGTCGCGGGAATGAAATCGCAATTTTTCACCTCCCCATTCAGCGTCGTAAAAGTGCAAACCCACCGCAGAGTACGGAGCGGACAGTGCAACTTTCAGAGGATAAAGATGCGATTGAGATATGTGCGACAGTAAAAAAGTATCCAGACCAAACGATCAAGGACCAGAATTTTCAACTTTAGTAGATGATGAGATGAAAGAAGTTCAGCTGAGATAAAGGAATATAAAAATAATATTAGGCTGATTTATTTGGGGAGCGCTGTTTTTGTGTGTATCACACCTCAAGAGCCCTCTGCGAGCTTGGTCGTCGCTGTAGAAAGCGCCAATTTTCAAGCAAGACTCAGATGTTGTAAGGTTGGATGGACCTTTCAGTGACCGGTCTTTGGTAAAGGTTTATGAGTTTTTCAACCCAGCGAAGAGCACATTTGGAAATATAAATTGTATATTTTTTGTGGTCCGCCGGGATTCGAATCGACAACCTTCCATTTAAGAGTCCGAAGTGTTGCCACTGGACTACGGACCGGTCCAAAGAAAAAAATAGAAGTATGCAATGACAGAGTCAAGTGGAGGCACTTGTGTGGAGGTACCGGCCACCCCTAGAGGAAAGGCGGTAGGATACAAGACAAGACAAGTATTTCAATTTCAGGGCCGTTCCGTAGTTCAGTGGTAACACTTCGCACTCTGAATGGAAGGTTGTGGGTTCGAATCCTGGCGGAGCACAAAAAAATACCATTTATATTTTTAAATGTGCTCTTTGCTGGGTTGAAAATTCATAAACCTTTACCGATGACCGGTCACCAAAGGTTCATCCAGCCTTACAGCAACTGTGATTATTTTAAAAGCATTATTTTTTTAAATTAAGTTCGTTAAAATTCAACCAAGGGTCCCAGAAAAACCATCATATGAAAGCCTGTAGAAATAAATGAAATTGTATAAGAATGTTCAATAAATTCTGATTCTATTTTCCTTAAGCCTATTTTTTTTTTTGTTTTTTTTTTTTTTATTTTTTATTTTATTTTTTTTTTTTTTTTAAAATAGATTTGTGAAGAGGAATGCAATTCACCAACCTATTCTGCCTGGCCAGAAACAGGTATTAATATCGTCATTTAATAATTCATTATTGTTTATTATTAATGAATTATTAAATAATAATTACCCAATAACATCTGTTGAACCAGGGTCAAAGTTAAAGTCAAGTGACCCAAGCGGGGATCGAACCAACGTTGTTCCATTCGAAACACGCTAGAAAGATCAGCCCTCTTGGCCCCCGCGGCTATAACCCCGACGAATTCGATCGAACATAAATAGATTTGTAGACATTTCATTCCTATATTGTAGACAGCTCGGCAAACCAAATAGAATCTTTACCGGTATTCGTTTGTTCACAACACAGATCAAGGGAGACGGCAGAGACCGCCGCCCGACAATGCATTCGACCGCATACATAATGCAACTCGCATCCCGGATGTAGAGCTGGGCATTCCAAAACCGGGAATAAGGAATGTTATTTTTCCCGGTATTCGTATATTTTCAGTAAGATGGAAAAACTATGACTCATTAATGCAGATGATCGTAAATGTAATTCAATTTGTAATCTGGGTATATGACTGGGTATGCCAATACCGGGAAAATTATAAATTGAATTTACCAGTATCCGTATATTTACAAGACATGTCGTGAGCGATTACTTATTATGCAAATAGCCGAATACCGGTTAACCGACAGTCTCTATGATGAATAGTCGAATAACTCACCATTATTATTCGGCGTAAAAAACTGCGGTATTATGATGTTTGTGGTAGTTTTGAACATTCAAATAATTATTTTTTTACTGTAATTGAAGAAAAAATAAGTTATGAGAAAAGAAAAGAAATCAGTCTCAGATTAAAATGAATATTATGTACTAATAACGATTTAAATTTTTAAATACTGGCAAGCCTTTCCTTGTATCTATTTTACGGAAAATGTTTCGTTTTGTTTGTTAATATAAACCAGCGTGAAATACTGATAGCTTATAACACGATACTTGTATTTTAAAATTTCCCGGTATTAAAAAAAAATGCAAACCGGTATAATACCGACACAACAAGCTGTGGAATACCACAAACCAACAAGTCCTATATTCGAAATGTTTTTTTTTATGTTTGTTTTTTCCCCGGTATAATTCCCTTTAACTTTTAATCCCCCCCGTCCATCCCTACTCCCATCTACCGGATGCTCTCTGCATCAACTGCATCTTTCAGTTCGCATGCTCTGAACACACATACACGCCTCTATAGCGTCTGCATGGAGGAGGCTCACAGCCTTTGTACTGATGCTGTGTTTTATGCACTATCACGTACCCGTAGACTGACATGTGGAAAGCAAAACCCTTCTAAAATATATCTATATACCTACCAGTGGCGAAGCGTGCCATACAAGCCGGTTCCCATCGGCTTCCCTTTTAAAATGATGTAACAAAGTAGTTAAAAAATATAGGCACAAAGTAAAAAAACACATTTAAAACCAAAGAAACAAAACGTATTTTTTCTCCATGCAGTCTACTTTATTATCATTTTTGCCTCATTTTAAACGGGAAACCGGCTTGTATGGCACCCTTCGCCACTGATACCTACACATGGTACTTACATGGTTTTACATTAATTCAGATGAGAGCTAGTTGGTATGAAGCAGACCACCCATACTGCAAAAAGTTGTTGACTTTGCCAATGTGACCCCTGTTTCAGGAAAGGTCGGCAAGAGATGCAGGGTGTATTTTCATTTGAGATTTGGGTTTTTATGTTGTATGCTCACATGCAGCATGTGCAAGAGCGATCTTATACGTGTCTGCTTGTGAAAATGCATATAATGTGAATCCCAAATGTTATATATCTTTGCAACTTAGTTTAGATTAGATGAGACACTTTTAGTCCACATGAGGCATGTGTATTGTGTAAGCGTGAACTTATAAGCGCCTGCTAATGGAATTGCATTTAATATGAATCTTAAATTTAATATATCTTGGCAACTTACATTATAGATAGAGTGTGTGCCTATGTTTTCTTACTTGTGTGAGTTTGTTTCTTTACGGAGGTGTTCGGGTAATAAATAATTAGTGTTTGCTCGAATATTCTGGTACAATATTCTCACATGTTCCAGTTCGCGTGTTTCGTGAACCGTACTTATGTCTAATGTCACAAGGCGTCTGTAGCGCAGACTTGTATCTGAGCTGGCGAGCAAGACAGTACAAAAGTTAACTGTGAACCGAAAGTAAACCATTTTTTACAGTATAGGTGGCCAGCGTCAAACCAACCTATAATTCAAGGAAACGATTTTAACAAGAACGAACACAAAAATGCGATGAAAATAAATTGAAAAGCTATTTTTTTACAAGGTATCCAAGAATGTCACAAAGTAAAATTTCTAAGAGTAAATGGTTGTCTAATCTTCTTTCTATACAGAAACTGGGTGGTGAAGGACTCGGGAGGAAATGTGAGGGTGGGAGTGGATGTTTTGAAGGCTGGGTTGTACATGGTGAATACCTGGCAGGACGAATAAGAGAGGAGAGAGCCCGCCAAAAAGCTTAATGGAACCTCCGAGGACAGGGGCTTTCAAACTTTCCAAATTCAAGACTTTTTTTATGTCACGTAGGAAAAAGTCAAGAAAGTTTAATCTATATTATTAAAACGCAACTAGTAAGCTTGTCAAGATTTTTACATTATTTAACATTAAATAATTAATTAAACATACCTACCAATGATGCATTCGTATTTTTGTCTATGGTGGTTTTTGCTACCAACTTCATGTCAATGTTTGACCGCTGTATCCTACTTCCGTCTTCTCTCTCGAACTCTCACAATAGCAACATGTCCGCTTGCTTTCATCCATTATAATTTGTGTAATCTGGTGTAAGTTTGTGAAATTATTGATTGAATTAGCATTTTAAACAGTCGTAACAAAAGAGCACTTATTAGTTAGGTTTAAGTTAGAATTACGGTAGTTTGACATTTTGACAATTATATTAATTTTCGGATATTTAACGAACCGTTCGGTGAGAACTTACATTATTCTCTACGTTTCGTCAGCGACGTAGCCGACGTCTTCAGGAGAACATCCTATCTGTACGGCGACTGAGGATGAACATTTTGGCAAATTTTGCACACTTTGTAAAACATCTAAGACATATCTTGGCAAGATTTTTCAAACTTTTTAACACATCTGTGACACATTTTGTCAAATTTTGCACACTTTAAATTTTTTTTAAGACATATCTTGGCACGTTTTGGCACAATTTGGAACACTTTTAAGCACATCTGTGACACATTTTGTCAAATTTTCCACACTTTTTAACACATGATCTGTGATACATCTTGGCACAGCTTGGCACACTCTGACTTGGGAAAGCCTCTGATGGGAAATCTGCAGTGATTAATGAAGCCGCGCTGCCACTCTTTAATGACTGTGACTTTTCAGGAAATATTTTTATTCAGGAGCGAAATGTGAGCGAGGCTTTATAATGCCGGCTTACAAAACGGCAACGGGCGCGCGCCTTTATGTTCTCCTATTCATGTACCCATTAATCAGTAGGACACATTTGGAGGAGATCACGGCCCTCTTAGGCACGAGAGTTTTAAAAGAAGAAAGGTAGAAGTTATTACAGTCTAATCTTAGTTGCAGAGATATGCTAAAATTGTAGATTTATATTTAAGGTATGCCCTCAAGCAGATGCTGCATGTGCATTTAAAAATCAAAATCCAAACCTTCAATGAACATCAACCCTGCAATTTTTGCTGAACTTCCCTGAAACAGGGGTGAAGTGGGCAAATAATTTTTTTTTTGCAGTATGGGTGGTAAGCCTCATACCAACCTATCTAAATCTAAATCTAAGCTTCAAAGATATATGTACATATATATATATATATATGTATATACTAGCAGACCAAACCGCGCTCTCGCACGGTTGGCTGCTAGGCCCTACGGGCAGTTTAAAGTCCGGCTTCGCCAGCACACTTTACCCTTGCTTTGATTTTTAAAAGATACATGAGAACTGACCAACAACAACAACAAAAAGTGGACAATTTTATGGTAGAATCCCAGGCCTGATCGTGCTACTTCCTATTGTTGTGCAGGTGCTGAAGTCTTTATCCTGCTTTTTATTTCTGCTCTATAATTTTCTGGTGAAGGTTTATAATGATGCTCGACCCGTTCATTATCATTTTAGTGTATAACTTGTCTTTTTCTGCCCTTTTTTCGTTTTGCTGGTAATTGTATCTTAAGCGTACCTGCTAGCAATTGTCTTATAGTGGCATGAAATATGACTGCGTTTGCTATACGGCATTGTTTTGTTGGTACTGGTGCTTTTGCTTTTAGATAGTTCCAGCTGCTCTTATTGTCATGAAATGCCTTCAAACTGCTCGTCCTACTCTGAATTATCTTTTCATATCTTAAAACTGCTTGTGATACTTTTCACGATATTTTAGTGTCTGATACTGCTTGGTACCTGAAGATACCTTAAAATGCCTAAACTCACAATCTACAAAAAATCTAAGTATGGGAAAACGTTCGACCTATCGACAGAACTCTAAGAAAAAAATGACTTTTGAAAATAAAAAAAAAAAACTTTTTAACTTTTTTTATTTTTATATATAAGACACTTTGTATGAAATTTTACTTTTTAAATATTTGTTCAAAGAAATTTGCCGTAGAAAAAAAGTTTCTTCCAACATTTATGGGATTTACTAAAATGCATTTTAAATTCGAGTATGAGGTCTATAAATTCAAAATGGCCGCCTGCAGAGCAATATATTTTTTTAGTTTGTATAGCGGGTATGCAAAATATACACTTCGCGTGATTTCCCTATTACATATCATTACATTTTGCTTAATTATAATTGTAAGTATAGCATCAAAATAGTTGATTTTTTTACTTATAAATTTGACTTTTTTGTGAAAATCAGGTTTTGTAAAATTTTGTTCGAAAAACTTTGTCATTGAAAAAAGTTTTCTTTCAAAAAATGTTGACTTTAGCAAGACAAACTTGATCATTGAGAATGAACTTCCAGAATTTTAAAATAAACGCCAGAAGAGTGTTAAATATTGACGAAACCAAAAAAAAATGTATGGCAGCTACTCTTAAAACTTCATGTATTTTGTTGTACTTTTGAAAATATTTAAGTCTGTTTATGTTCAGATAGCATGTCTAATTTCAATGTTCCAACTTTATGCATGCGCCCGTTGTGCTACCTGAAAGTTATTATTTTTTATTTTTTTCTATGTAGGTATTTACAAATTTAGTTTGAAGAATTTACTTTTTGCGAAAAAGTTTCTTCCAAAAGTTGTTAAAATTACTGAGAGGCATGACTGTTTCGAATATCAAGCCTGTAAATTAAAAATGGCCGCCAGCGGCAAGATTTCAATTTTCAGTCTGTATGGCAGGTATGCGAAATATGCACGTGACGTCATCCGGACCCTGACAGTTGTTTAGCCACTAACATTTTATGGTGGTGTGCAAAATTTCAGCATCGTGCTGCGAACGGTCTGGGCGCCTATAATGGTACAAATATACAAACAAACAAACAAACAAACAAACAAACAAACAAACAAACAAACACCAAAAATTCTGGAACACAGCGTTAGTTCAGTTTGTCAATAGAAACACTTTGTAGAAAAACATTTTTGCAAATTCGAAAAAAACAGACGCAAATACCCTCTCCTTTTTTATATATAAGACTAGCAGACCAAACCGCGCTCTCGCACGGTTGGCTGCTAGGCCCTACGGGCAGTTTAAGCTCCGGCTTCGCCAGCACACTTTACCCTTGCTTTAATTTTTAAAAGATACATGAGAACTGACCAACAATAACAACAAAAAGTGGACAATTTTATGGTAGAATCCCAGGCCTGATCGTGCTACTTCCTATTGTTGTGCAGGTGCTGAAGTCTTTATCCTGTTTTTTATTTCTGCTCTTTAATTTTCTGGTGATGGTTTATAATGATGCTCGACCCGTTCATTATCATTTAAGTGTATAACTTGTCTTTTTCTGCCCTTTTTTCGTTTTGCTGGTAATAGTATCTTAAGCGTACCTGTGTTGCTAGCAATTGTCTTATAGTGGCATGAAACATGACTGCGTTTGCTATACGGCATTGTTTTGTTGGTACTGGTGCTTTTGTTTTTAGATTGTTCCAGCTGCTCTTATTGTCATGAAATGCCTTCAAACTGCTCATCCTGCTCTGAATTATCTTTTGACATCTTAAAACTGCTTGTGATACTTTTCACGATATTTTAGTGTCTGATACTGCTTGGTACCTGAAGATACCTCAAAATGCCTAACCTCACAATCTACAAAAAATCTAAGTATGGGAAAACGTTCGACCCATCGACAGAACTCTAAGAAAAAAATTACTTTTGAAAATTAAAAAAAAATAAACTTTTTAACTTTTTTTATTTTTATATATAAGACACTTTGTATGAAATTTTACTTTTTAAATATTTGTTCAAAGAAATTTGCCGTAAAAAAAAAGTTTCTTCCAACATTTATGGGGTTTACTAAAATGCATTTAAAATTCGAGTTTGAGGCCTAGACATTCAAAATGGCCGCCTGCAGAGCAATGTATTTTTTTAGTTGGTATCGCAGGTATGCAAAATATATACTTGGCGGGATTGTCCTATTACATATCATCAGAGGTGGGCATCATCTTATCTAAAGATGACAGATGACGGATAACAGATAACAGATGATCATCTTTATCTTATCGCAGATGATTTTCTGGCGTCATCTGTTATCTGTTATCTGTAGATAACTTTTTGGCTGAAAATTATCTTTTATCTAAAGATAATTTGAAATACGTTATCTACAGATAATAGATAATATAGACAGATAATAGATGATTGTCAAATTCCTCAATAAATTCCATGAAACTGCGCAAGGAGAACAAAGACAGATTTCTTCACTTTGTTTGAATCAAACAATAAAAACCTTTCAGACGCCGCACCGACCCTACAACTTATATAACAATGATAGAAATATGATAGTGACCGGTCCGTAGCTCAGTGGCAACACTGCGGACTCTGAATGGGAAGGTTGTGGGTTCAATTCCCGGTGGAGCACAAAAAATATACCATTTATATTTTCAAATTTGCTCTTCGCTGGGTTGAAAAATTAAAAAAGCCTTTACCAATGACCGGTCACCAAAGGTCTATCCAGCCTTACAGCAACTGGGTCTTGCTTGAGAATTGGCGCTTTGTAGCGACGACGATCAAGCTCATAAAAAGGTCGATAGCTCAATTGGTAGAATGCTTGCATTCCATGCCGAGAGCAAGGGTTCAATCTCAAAGGTTTACTCAGCCTTCACAATAAAATGAGAACCGGCCCCCCCGGGAGCTGGGAAACCCCCACTTCAACTGAAAGTGGTTGGTGTGAGGCCGGCCCCCTTAACTGTACAAAAAATAGGTCCCGAAGCGCCACATGCGACCCCTTCGGGGATAACGCAGCCAAGAAGTTACACTAAATGTGTAGCTTAGTTGCGTTTTTTTTTGCGATTATAATACGTGCCTCTTCTATTGGAATACATATATCTATCTTAAATTTTTCAATGACTTAATTTTTTCCAGAATTGGTGCTGTTTTAAAGCTTGCAATTATAAAATAAAATTTATAAGCAAATAACAGCCAACTTATGACCGGTCCGTAGTCTAGTGGTTAACGCTTCAGACTCCTGATTGGTAGGTAGTACAAAAGATCGGTCGAGAACATAGAAAGTTGTACAGAATACCTACATTTTTTTTTAAAGTCAAGTCTTTGCTACCAACATACAGATCAACCACCATTTGTTTGGTTCTTATATACTTCTTTCACTTCATTCAGTCATAACCTTTTTTATAAAGAACAAATCAACGAAGTTATCTTTTTCATTATCTTTTTATCTAGATAATTTTTGGGTGATTATCTTTTTATCTAGATGATTTCCAGGGCCATCATCTTTATCTGTTATCTCAGATGATTTCGCTGGACTTTTGGGAAATTATCTACAGATAATCTGTAGATGATTTTGAGCCGTTATCTGTTTATCTTATCTACAGATAAATTTTGGTTATCTGTGCCCACCTCTGCATATCATTACATTTCGCTAAATTATAATTGTTTGTGTAGCATCAAATCAGTTGATTTTTTTACTTATAAATTTGACTTTTTTGTGAAAATCAGGTTTTTCAAAATTTTGTTTGGAAAAAATTGTCATTGAAAAAAGTTTTCTTTCAAAAAATGTTGACATAAGCAAAAACAAATTGATCATTGAGGAAAAACCTTCAGACTTTTAAAATGAACGCCAGGAGAATGTTAAATATTGAAGAAACCAAAAAAAATGTATGGCAGCTACTCTTAATCCTTCATGTATTTCGTTGTTCTTTTAAAAATATTTAAGTCTGTTTATGTTTAGATAGCATGCCTAATTTCAATGTTCCAACTTTATGCATGCGCCCGTTGTGCCACCTGAAAGTTATTATTTTTTATTTTTTTCTATGTAGGTATTTACAAATTTAGTTTGAAGAATTTACTTTTTGCGAAAAAGTTTATTCCAAAAGTTGTTAAAATAACTGAGAGGCATGACCGTTTCGAATATCAAGTCTGTAAATTCAAAATGGCCGCCAGCGGCAAGATTTCAATTTTCAGTCTGTATTGCAGGTATGCGAAATATGCACGTGACCTCATCCGGACCCTGACAGTTGTTTAGCCACTAACACTTTATGGGGGTGTGCAAAATTTCAGCATCGTGCTGCGAACGGTCTGGGCGCCTATAATGGTACAAATATACAAACAAACACACAAACAAACAAACAAACAAACAAACAAACAAACAAACAAACACCAAAAATTCTGGAATTGAGCGTTAGTTCAGTTTATCAAGAGGAACACTTTTTAGAAAAACATTTTTGCAAATTCGAAAAAAACAGACGCAAATACCCCCTAGATTTTTATATATAAGATATATATATATATATATATATATATATATTTATATATATAAATATATATATATATATCATTAAAGGTTCATATTAAACGCGTTCCCACAAGCAGATATTGTTAAGTTCTTGCTGACACTTGCCGCAAGTGGACCTGCGATATAAAAACCCAATCTCAAATGAACATAAGCCCTGCAACTCATGCTGACCTTCCCTGAAAAAGGGGTGACATTGGCAAAGTGAACCATTTTCTACAGCATGGGTGGTCAGCCTCATACCAACTTATGGGTCACGGAATACCTAATATCTATTAAATATCTAAAAAAAATATACAGTGCCTACTCATATCTTATTATCTACAAAAAATGAAGGTTGATCTGTAATATTGGCGGCTAAGGCTTTGAATTTTTAATTGATTTATGGGTTGAAATTAATAACACTTAGGTTTATAAAAACTACAGGACCTTAAAAAGAAGGTATACCGATTTCCATTCATTCATTTCCATAATTTTCTTCATACATTTCCTTCTTTAACATTTCCTTTGTGAATACCATTCTTTCAAAATTTTTACAAAATTGGAAAAACGAGAATAAAAGCGTAAGCTAGACATCGCTGGCAGAGGTTGATGAAGGACTCCCCGATACAAGCACATTTTCAAATAGCTTACTCGTATTTTTCCACATAATGCATGTTTAAAACTTGAAGCACTCGCATCTCAAGTATAAAAGTTTAAGTTCAACAGTTGCGATTACGAGAAAATGTACGGGAGATGAGACAGCGCCTCTATTGAGTGTTTAAGTTTTCATAGATTTTTTGGTGAAACGCTATGGTGTAGTTTGAGGGTGAAGTTTTAAGCTTGAAGCTGCAGACTTACGTAGTTCCATCGGTAATATTGCAATTCTAAGCAGACCTGGGAAACCATGCCATGAGTTAAGAGCAAGGATGGGAACAAATTTATTATATTAATAAATTGTTAGTGTTATCTGGTCTCCATTCTATGCTACCCACATTGACCGCCTTGAATCAGTACAGCATCGCTTTCTAAGACGAGTTACTTGGAAACTGGGTCTAAGTAGAGATGAGTATGACTATAAAGACATAGAGAACACCCTAGGCATTTCATCTTTAGTAACACGCCGACAACATGCTCAACTCATATTTATTTATAAAATCATTAATAGTATTTTCGACTCACCTTATCTTTTACAATGTATCAAATTAAATGTTCCAACGCGAAGATTTAGAATAAATGAATTGCTCTCTCTCAACTTTCACACTTCAAATTAAGGATACTATTCTCCTATTAACAGAATGTGTCGTCTTTTAAATTCTTCCTCTCATCTAGATTTATGCGGCATGAGCCTGTCTGAATTCCGTAGAGCTTTGTTTTGCTGAGGAAAGTATAGGTATTTATTTGACTGTGCTATTATGTAATATTAATCCTAGAATTATTTTGTTTTCTTTGTTATTCTTTGTAATTACCTTGTCATAAAATTATGTAATTGGACTATCATGTCCGTTAAGAAAAAAAAAAAAAAAAAAATTAATGGACTCTCACGAAGTATGATTGGGAAAAAACGAAGTGACAGGGTAAGGAATGATTTTGTAAGAGAAGAATGTGGTGTAAGGGAAAGTGAAGATTAAAAGAAGTTTGCTAAGATGGTTCGGGCATGTTGAGAGAATGAGTGATGAAAGACTGACGAAGAAAGTATATGTTGCAAGAATAAATGGATGTCGTGGTAGAGGTAGACCGAGAAAAGTATGGATGGGTCAAATTTCTGAAATAGCGAATGAATGGGATATCCAGAGTCTTAATAAAAGGAGGGCTTGTATGAAAAAGGTTATGCCTCTGGATGAAATGAAAGAAGTATGCAAGGACAGGAAGAAGTGGCGGCTAATCTGCAATGAACAAGCGATTTTCACTGTATATTGTACTTCACTGAAAAGTGAAAGGAAAAAGAGGGAAGGGACGACCGAGAAACGTATGGAGTGATCAGATTGATCGGGAGTTAAAATCACGGAGTACAGAAAAAACACGCGAAACAGTGTGCGCTTAAAAAGTGAAAATAAACAAAAAATACTTATCTACTTGTAAAGGTTGTACATGCAAGCCATCACATTAAGCTTTCTGGGACTTTCTATGTATAACTTTATTCTGGTGTAGTCTCGTAAATTGACAAATATACAAAAACGTGAAACTAAACGGTTTCTCAACTCAGAGCGAACATATTGGACGAGCAAGCAAACCGAACGTGTTGTGAGTCTTGAGTACGTGCAGCTATTTGTTGGTGTGGCTAGTGCAATATGGGCGAACGGGCGAACAGTGCAACCATGAAACCAAACACTCGGCAACACACTGCTGCAACGGCGGGCCCGACATCAACACCGCTGGTGCGTACAGCAGAGGAAAATAAAAACATTGAACAACTTATTCAAAAAATGCAGCAAAGACTAGATGACTTCGGAAACCTAAAAAAGGAAATAAACGAACTAAGTGACACGCGCGAATTCATTGCAACACAATATGACGAAATGTTTCGAGAGTTCCAAGAAAATAAAAAACGCACAACTGCTCTTATAAAACAGGTAGAAACTCTACAAGAAGAAAGCTATAAAAAAAATGCTATTATAATAAAAATGCAGGAGCAAATAAATGAACTGATTGACCCGACTATGAAGACATCTGTGGAAATACACGGGATATCGCTGCAAGAAAATGACCCTGAAGAGATAGTTCAACAAATCTGCGCATTTAAGGGATTGGAAAAGGAAAACGTCAAAAAGGTTACTGTTAAAAAACCAATCGACCCGAAGAAACATAAAACGATAATTGTTGAACTTAATAACATCAAGGCAAGAGAGAAGATTCTCGAAAAAAATAAAAAACTTACAAACGAGATAATTGGCTGCGAGGGCAAACAAAATATTTACATTAATGAACTAATCCCCGCTACAAAAAAAAAACTACTCTGGCAGGCAAAACAAGCAGCCAAACAATTCAACTTCGATTTCGTATGGATCAAAAATGGCAAGATACTTGTTAAACGAAATGCAGCGCAAATAAGACCGTTTATTATAAATATGGAAATGGATATTGATAAAATATTCCGCTGTAACGACACGGCGAGTACGAGACAGGAGCGAATAAATGCACTGGGCACAGGCACAGGCGCAGACGCAAACATATAATACCTGACGTCATAGCCTTCATTTCAATAATATAAGTTACTTATGATAAAAGATAAATACTATCGGCGCAGACTTTGATAATGAAAATATTGTCTTCACTGTCCATCAACAGATAGAGCAGTGGATGAAGTCACTACCAAGTTCAAATAATAAATTAAATATCATTCACTTAAACATACGCAGCTTAAGAAAAAACTTTGATCAACTATGTGTACTTCTAAAAAACACAAATGATAAAATTGATATAATAATACTAAGCGAAGTCAACATCAAACCAGACGCGGCTCATCATTATAATCTAAATGGATACGAAAAACACTTTAAGCTGAGGACTGACCGCCGCGGTGGTGGAATTATGATATATATAAAAAATAGATTTAAATGCACAACAGCTGACACAATTTTTAGAAACTGCGAAAGCTTATATCTACGAGTCACGCATGAAGGGACCAAACTTAATGTTATGTGCATTTACCGCCCACCATCTATGCAAAAATTATTGTTCCTTAATGAACTTGATATATTTTTAAAGAACTATGCAAGAAACGAGAAATTAATACTTATTGGGGATATGAATATAGACACAAAAGACAATAATAACATACTAACGCAAAGATATAAAGATATTCTATGTAATTATGGAATGGATGAATGTATATACGAGTTTACTAGAGAAGAGATTAGTGGAAACAATACCACCCAAACCTGCATAGACCACATTTTTACTCGTCTTCATAGATACCCAATATATTCCTCAATTATTAAACACAAAATCTCTGACCATTACGTCACGGCGCTATGTGTACCCTTTACAACTACACTGAGATCTAAAAAAGCGGAAAATTCAAAGCTGTTGAATAATAAAAAAATAGAAAACATGCTACATAACATTAAATGGGAAAACGTTGCAGCAAAATACGACTGTCCTATATTATTGCTTAACGAAGTTGTCGGAATATTTCAAAACATATATGAAAAATGTACTTATGAACAACAGGTCCTGACAAGTAAACAAAACAATGAAGGCTGGATTACCCACAACTTACAACAAATGATGCACGATAGGGACAAATCCTTTAGAAAATGGAGAAGCTGCCCAACAAATAATAGTTATAGAAATAAATACGTCAAACTACGAAATAGAACGACTGTGGAAATAAAAAAAGCAAAAATAAATTATTATCAAACCGAATTTGAAAAAACGAAAGGGAATATGATTAAAACCTGGAAAACGGTAAATCGCTTACTAGGAAAAAATGTAAATTCCATCGATGACGTTGTTATGAAACACCTAGGCACAAATACGAATGTGAAAGACATAGTAAATAACTTTGCCTCCAGTTTCATTTCTGAGGTAGAAAAAATTAAACATAATTGCCAAATCAAACTTCTACCGAACAACTCACCACATGCTAATAAACAAATGCAATCCTTACGTATCCCATATGCAAAACCAACCGAAATTCAAAAAATCATATCTGAACTAAATCCACAAAAATCTACTGGCATAGACTGTATTAGAATAAAGGATATCAAGTTTGTAAAAGATAACATAAGCGCAACACTATGTAAAATATTAAACATGTGTATTTCTAAGGGTATGTACCCTGACAGTCTAAAAATATCAATAATAAGGCCCATTTACAAAGGAAATTCACACAAGGAATACTATAACTACAGACCCATCTCTATTTTAACATGCATAAATAAAATTTTTGAAACATACCTGGTCCAAAAAATAACTAAATACCTTGACAAGAATGCAATCATAAACACCCAACAATATGGATTCCAAAAAAGGAAAAACACAACGCAGCTTTTGACTGATTTTGCAAATACCATAAACCAGGCATTAAATAACAAGAAACATGTGATGGTTATATTTGTGGACTATGCAAAAGCCTTCGATACCCTGGACCATCTTCGCCTTGAAGAATGCTTGGATGATGCCGGGATCAGAGGAAAATACAAACAACTGCTAACAAACTATCTACAAAATCGACACATAACAGTGAAAATAAAAGACACTTACAGCAAAAATACAAGAATAAACACGGGAGTGGCACAAGGATCGGTCATTGGACCCTTAGAATACTTGCTTTACTGCAATTCCATGACTAAAGTCACATCACAAACAATTTGTTATCAATTTGCAGATGATACAGCTATAGTATCAATCGGTGACACTCAAAAAGATGCACAGCAGAAACTGCAAGCAGACTTTAACCAAGTGATAAAATGGTCACACGACTATAGTCTAACGATCAACATGGAAAAAACAAAAGTCATAAACATCACCTCCCCATATAATAAACATAGGGAAGATATAACAATATATGCCCACACATACGAATGCTTTCACAAAGCTCTACGAGACTGTGTTTGTGCAAAAATAAATGTTGTGAATAAGTACAAGTACTTAGGTATCATCATAGACTCCTACTTCAACTGGGAGGAGCAAGTCAAGACAGTCTGTAACAAGCTAAGGATATGCCTTCTGAACATGTACCATTTAAAACCATACCTGCCATACACAGTGCTAAGACTGGTCTACATGGGGTTGGTTGAGCCGATTATTACCTATGGACTAAGAATATGGGGCCTTACTTTTAAATCATATATCGACAGGATCTTGAACATACAAATCAGAATATTAAAATGCATAGTTCCAAAAGAAATAAAAAAAGAAGCAAAAGATAATCACAATATATTATTTAACTATGTCAACGTCTTATCGGTGGAAAATCTATGCAAATACAAAATAATGATGGATCATTTTCTTGACGATGAGCACAAAATAAAAATATCGCACCCAAATGTGACAAGACTAGTTTCGGCACAGCGGCTGAGGGAGCCTCGGCAGGTAAATTACTACGGGAAGAGAACATTGGCATGTGTTATCCCTAAACTATATAACCAGCTTCCAAAAAGCATAAATGAAGATAAAAATATAAATAAATTTAAAAAAAACATTAAGACACACTTTAAACACCTAAAGGTTAATGTATAAGGATTATATTTAAGAGGGAGTTATAGATACACGGAATTCGTAAAAAATCGTAAAATTCGTAATCTGTTGATAAATGTTGTAACTAAATAAGGTTAGCACTTTTTTATAATGTTTAACTTTGACTGTGTGCCGGCAGATGTGCTAGCTAAAATAATAATATTTTTTTCTACAATTCCACACTAAGACGGCCAGACCCTACCAATACATTGATATTATTCACTTTGTCTGCTATCCGGTCATTATAATACATTGGCATACTGTCAAACGTAGGGATCTCCAAATCGAGGTTATTTAAAAAAATAAAAAATAGGCTGATTTAATTGGTGAGCGCTGTTTTTATGTGTTACAAAGCGCCAATTGTCAAGCAAGACCCAGTTGCTGGATAAAGTAAAGCTGGATGGACCTTTGGTGACCGGTCATTGGGAAAGGTTTTTTCGTTCACACGAAATTTCGTTCAAACGACTTTCGGTCACATATAGATGTGCTCCACAGAATATCTTAGAAAACCTGTTCGTTAACAAACTATTTATTTTCACGATTCGTTATTTCGACAATTCAAAAAAATAATGATTTATTTGGTGAGCGTTGTTTTTGTGTGTATCACACCTCAAGAGCCCTCTGCGAGCTTGGTCGTCGCTCTAGAAAGCGCCAATTCTCAAGCAAGACCCAGTGGCTGTAAGGCTGGATAGACCTTTTGATGACCGGTCTTTGGTCAAGGTTTATGAATTTTCAACCCAGCGACGAGAAAATTTGAAAATATAAATGTTTTTTTTTTTGCTCCACCGGGAATCGTACCCACAACCTTCCATTCAGAGTTCGAAGTGTTACTACTGAACTACAAACCGGTCACAATTAACTGTCAATTTTATTTTGAAATATCATTAATTGAAATCTTTGAATTGTTTTGAAAATAATACAAAATGTATATATTAAGTTTTGGAGCTATCCCATCAATGTACAAAAAAAAAAACAGTGTGTTAGTTTTTCTCACACCACTACACAAACTGACACATGCATATATTTTTTATCACTCACAAGGGTTGACGCAAATGCAGTCTGTCAATATAAATTAATATTTAAAGAGATATCAAAGGTGAGTAATTTTAAAAGAAATAATGCCTATAATTATTAACCTTAACTAGTTGTTTGGTATGAGGCTGACAACCATACAGAAAAAAACTTGGTTCACTTTTGCAATTGCCACCCCGATTTCAAAACAGGGCGATAAGAGTTGCTAAGTTCATGTTCATGTGAGATTTGGTTTATTTTGTAGATAAAGACACATAAAAAGGCAGACCGGCCCGCAGTCTAGTGGTTAAAACTTTGAATCCGGATCGGAAGGAAGTGGGTTCGAATTCCGGCGGAGCTCAAAAAAAAGATTTCATTTTTAATATTTGCTCTTCGTTGGGTTGCAAAATTAATCTGTCTTTGTCAAAGGTCGGTCACCATAGGTCGATCCGGCTTTACACCAACTGGGTCTTGCATGAGAATTGGAGCTTTCTACAGCGACGACCAAGCTCGCAGAGGGCTCGAAGGAGGAGGGTGTGATTCACACAAAAACAGCGCTCACCGAATAAATCATCCTGATATTATATTTTTTACTGTTATTGTACAACATGTGTAAACACGAACTTAAATGTGCCTGCTTGTGGTTATGCATTAAATATGAGCCGTAAATGGCAATAGCGATTTATAGATTATAGATTTTGAGCTAAACCAAAGTAATGAAAAAAAAAATTAAAATTAATTTCACGCATGAAGACAATATATTTTTGACAGCCCTACATAAGAAAACACCTGCATCTCAAATAACAATAATAGCACAACATGGCCAGCAGAATATCGTCAGCGAGGAAAAAGTTATACCAACAAAAGGTACCTACCTACTTCTTGTATAATAAATAATAATATTTCTTAGAATTCGACATTTTTTTTCCAAATGCGTGCAAAAAGATCGGTCCTTAGTCTATTGACTACGCTTCCAACTCTTAATCGGAAGGTTGTAAGTTCAATTCCCGGCGGAGCACAGAACGCAACTAAGCTACACATTATGTGTAGTTACACTATAAAGTTAGTAGTTACATAGTTATTTTTTATAGTTAGAAGTTACAGTATTTAGTGTCACTTCGGGATTCGGGACCTATTTATTTTTAGAGGTAAAGTGGCCGGCTTTACACCAACCACTTCATTTGAAGTGGGGGTTTCCCAGCTCCCGAGGGGGCTGGTTCTCATTTCTTGTGAAGGCTGAGTAAGCCTTGAGATCGAACCCTTGCTCTCGGCATGGAATGCAAGCATTCTACCAATTGAGCTATCGACATTTTTACGAGCTTGGTCATCGTCGCTACAAAGCGCCAATTGTCAAGCAAGACCCAGTTGCTGGATAAAGTAAAGCTGGATGGACCTTTGGTGACCGGTCATTGGGAAAGGTTTTTTCGTTCACACGAAATTTCGTTCAAACGACTTTCGGTCACATATAGATGTGCTCCACAGAATATCTTAGAAAACCTGTTCGTTAACAAACTATTTATTTTCACGATTCGTTATTTCGACAATTAAAAAAAAATAATGATTTATTTGGTGAGCGTTGTTTTTGTGTGTATCACACCTCAAGAGCCCTCTGCGAGCTTGGTCGTCGCTGTAGAAATTACCAATTCTTAAGCAAGACCCAGTTGCTCTAATGCTGGATGGACCTTTAGTGACCGGGCTTTGGGAAAGGTATATGATTTTTTGTCACCAAGCAAAGGGCATATTTGAAAATATAAATGGTACTTATATTTTTTTGTGCTCCGCTGGAATTCGAACCCACAATAATAATAATAAAATTAGGATGATTTATTTGGTGAGCGCTGTTTTTTTGTGTATCACACCTCAAGAGCCCTCTAAACACAATCTTCCATTTACGAGTCAGAAGTGTAAATCATAAGACTACGGACCGGTTGAATACCATATATTGTATGTGACCGAAATGTCATTGACCGAAATGTCGTTGACCGAAAAGTCGTTGGCCGAAAAGTCGTGTGGACGAAGTGTCGTGTGACCGATTTGTCTATGGCCGAGTTGTCTTTGGACGGGTTGTCGTTGACCGATTTGTCTTTGACCGAAATGTCGTTAGCCGAAAAGTCGTGTGGACGGAGTGTCGTGTGACCGACTTGTCTATGGCCGGGTCTTTGGACGGGTTGTCGTTGACCGATTTGTCTTGGACCGAAATGTCGTTGGCCGAAAAGTCGTGTGGACGGAGTGTCGTGTGACCGACTTGTCTATGGCCGGGTCTTTGGACGGGCTGTCGTTGACCGATTTGTCTTTGACCGAAATGTCGTTGGCCGAAAAGTCGTGTGGACGGAGTGTCGTGTGACCGACTTGTCTATGGCCGAGTTGTCTTTGGACAGGTTGTCGTTGACCGATTTGTCTTTGACCGAAATGTCGTTGGCCGAAAAGTCGTGTGGACGGAGTGTCGTGTGACCGACTTGTCTTTGGACGGGTTGTCGTTGACCGATTTGTCTTTGACCGAAATGTCATTGGCCGAAATATCGTGTGGACGGAGTGTCGTGTGACCGACTTGTCTTTGGACGGGTTGTCGTTGACCGAAATGTCATTGGCCGAAAAGTCGTGTGGACGGAGTGTCATGTGACCGACTTGTCTTTGGACGGGTTGTCGTTGACCGATTTGTCTTTGACCGAAATGTCATTGGCCGAAAAGTCGTGTGGACGGAGTGTCATGTGACCGACTTGTCTTTGGACGGGTTGTCGTTGACCGATTTGTCTTTGACCGAAATGTCATTGGCCGAAAAGTCGTGTGGACGGAGTGTCGTGTGACCGACTTGTCTTTGGACGGGTTGTCGTTGACCGATTTGTCTTTGACCGAAATGTTGTTGGCCGAAAAGTCGTGTGGACGGAGTGTCGTGTGACCGACTTGTCTATGGCCGGGTCTTTGGACGGGCTGTCGTTGACCGATTTGTCTTTGACCGAAATGTCGTTGACCGAAAAGTCGTTGGTCGAAAAGTCGTGTGGACGAAGTGTCGTGTGACCGATTTGTCTATGGCCGAGTTGTCTTTGGACGGGTTGTCGTTGACCGATTTGTCTTTGACCGAAATGTCGTTGGCCGAAAAGTCGTGTAGACGAAGTGTCGTGTGACCGATTTGTCTATGGCCGAGTTGTTGTTGGACGAGTTGTCGTTGACCGATTTGTCTTTGACCGAAATTTCGTTTGCCGAAAAGTCGTGAGGACGAAGTGTCGTGTGACCGATTTGTCTATGGCCGAGTAATCGTTGGACGAATTGTCTTTTATCGATATGTCGTGGAATCCTGAAAATGAATACAAAATTATATTATTATCGACTCTATCGACTCGACATGGTGTTCATGTCTCTTTTCCGTCGTACCGTCAACATATATCGGAATTTTTACGCGTATTCTGTATATTTTATTTACACATATACCTATTGCATATTTTATACGTATATAATATGTGAACATAATGTATACATGTGTCCCGATCGGTCTTCAAGAAAACTGTTTTTTCACCTCTGTCGGCCTAACCATCAAATTGGATAGGCCAACGCCATCTATGTAAAAAATAGAAAATTAACAAAAATCGAAAATTACAAGAGGCCTTTACATGTTACCTCTTTTTGTTAGACAAATAAAATATGTACGAAAACAATTAAAAACATTTGTTTCACTTAACCACGATGTGATATTTGCGGAAAATGATCAGGAGGAACTAAAAACGCGTACAAAAAAATATTACGTAAACACATTTTGAAACAAAATTTATAACTCAGTAAATAAGTAAAAAATGAATTTTCGAAAATCGTCTCAATTTAACTGAATAAATACTTTATCGAAAAATGAAATATTTGGCATTGAAATATTTATGAATAACAAGTGAGTCGCGCTGGAAAGTCAGCCTTTTTTAAATGGTTTTTGGCATATTACCAGCTGATTTGAAGGAAAAAAAAATAAAAAAAAATATTTTCAATTCTTTTAAATATATAGAAAGCTAACCCTATAAATATTTTTTTGAATAGCCAAAGTTGTTTTTGGTCTCAAATACACCTTAAGAAACATATAGAAGAAATCAATATTATAAATATGGTAATGTAACCTGCAGACAAGCCTCGGCTTTGCGGGAACAATTAAATACATTGTATGTATTGTAAAAAAATATTAAGAAAATAAAGGAAAATATTCAAAAAAAAAAAAAAAAAGATTGAAGAAATTGTGAAAGAATGGGATATACAGAGTGAGCGTAAAAGAAGAAAATGCATGAAAAAGGTGATGGATATGAATGAATTGAAAGAGGGTATGTCACGATACGAAAAAATGGAGGCAACTCTGCAGAGGCTCTGGCCACCAATAGCGGAATGGCGACAGAGTTATAGCACAGTTACTGTTATGGTACGTTTCAGAATACAAATTATGTAACTGTTTTTTGATTAACGAAACATTAGTTAACGAAATAATTAACCTTAGCTTTGCCCATCCCTCAAGTTGAGAGGCAAAGTTGAATTGCAGGCATCTCGAGACCTGTTCACCTCGGTACTGGGGTAGTTTATTTTTTGCGCCGACATTTCCCAGTAAAAACTGCAAGTCTAGGAAAGTCGGCGGGCTGACTGGAATTTGTAAGATTTTTACATAAACCATGGCAAGAGTCCTCCACTCTCGAGTCTTTCAGGAAAAAAACGCTTAAGAGACGAGCTTTTTTTTTGTTGTATGGCTTTTTGTGATCGTGAAAAATTACCTGCTTAATTCCACTGAAACTTCAGTAGAATGCTTTGTAAATGAATCAGTACTTAATTCAGTAAAAAAAACTTGCACAGAATCTGCACTCGACTTTCTTGCATAAATTAACCCACTGTATGACGTTTGTAAAGCTAGAACCATCTACCAGCTTATGCAGTTTCAATACAAATATAATATATCGATAATAAATCAATTTTATTCCACCGCGGTGTGTACCTGCATACTCGTACAATAGGGAAATAGCCAAATAAATTCTTAAGTGAATAAAAAATATTTGGATGATTTATTTGGTGAGCACCGTTTTGTGTGAATCACACCTCAAGAGCCCTCTGTGAGGTTGTTCTTCTCTGAAAAAAAATATTTTTTTTAAGCCTTAGCCTTAAGCGCCAGCATTACAGATCATCCGCCATTTCTTTCGGTCCTTGCATACTTCTTTCATTTCATCCAGAGTCATAACCATTTTCATACAAGCTCTCCTTTTATTATGACTCCGGATATCCCATTCATTTACTATTAATAATTTAAAACCAAAATCGCTGAATTATTAATTAATGATTTAATACCGGTTTCTGGTTAGACAAACATAGGCAAGTGATTTGCATTCTGATTCACATATAAAAACAAAAACATTCTCTCAGTGAAAAAATAAATAAAAATTACAGGTACCTATATGTCAAAAAAATCATCAGTTTTTTTCATGGAATAATACAAAGTCGTTGGAAAAAAAAAAGAAAAAACAACGGTATGGGATTTTATATACACGGGCCATCTCGAGATTCCCCCCCCAGCGAGTCTGGCCTTATGCTTTGAAATGTTAGACGTCTGTGTGCGCAGAGGTATGTGAGGTTTTTGTCACACGTATGCGTGGGGGGTTAAAAAATATGTACGACTCAATATTCGTCAAAAAAAAAAAACAATTTGTGAAGAGAAATGCAATTCACCAACCTATGTTGCCTGGCTAGTTTTTTTTAAGAAGACTTTAGACATTTTAGTCGTCAGTTGAACCCACGCTTTGACAAACTAATGATGCATTTGTATAAAGACCTGTCAATACAAGATGGCCGCAAGTGAACAGCTGATTTGTTTTCATACAAAGATTACAAAATTCGGTAGGCAAGAATGACCGTGGTGATGAAATTTTCAGACCGGGCATCATTTGTTTGTCAAAGCGTGTCATTCTATAATCTATAATCTCAGTTGCAAGGATATATTCATTTTAAGTTCTTAAATGCATGCCCACAAACAAACATTTCTTGAGCCGGTCCGTAGTCCAGTGGCAACACTTCGGACTCCTAAATGGAAGGTTGTGGATTTGAATCCAGGCAGAGCACAAAATATAGGTGCCATTTATATTTCCAAATGTGCTCTTCGCTGGCTTGAAAAATTCATAAACCTTTACCAAAGACCGGTCACTGAAAGATCCATCCAACCTAACAAAAACTGGGTCTTGCTCTAGAATTAGCGCTTTCTACAGCGACGATCAAGCTCGCAGAGGGCTCTTGATGTGTGATACACACAAAACAGCGCTCACCAAATAAATCATCCTAATATTATTATTAAACAAACACGTGTGTAGTTCGCGCTTACAAATGAAATCCAAACCTCAAATGAACATAAGCCCTACAACTTTTGCCGACTTTCCCTGAAACAAGGGTGACATTGGTAAAGTGAACCATTTTTTAAAGTATGGGTGGACAGCCTCAAACCAGCCGATAAGTCAAGGAATTCATTCCGCATCATCATTCTTCTTCACAAATCTATTGAAAAAAAAATCATCTTTACGAAGGAGAAGAAGCTTGCGGAATTGAAGACTAATATTGGGGCACGCAGTATGTAAGAGTCACACCAAGAAGTCAGGAGTCAGAGGTACAGAAACAGAATGCGACACATATGAAAATGGGAGAGATTTATACCGCGCTTTTGTCGACGCCCAGGCGGGGAATATGTACAAGAGGTTCTCAAACTATCTCCAAGTGTAAAATATGTATTCCAACGTATATGGACGGTTGAGTAAAAAATGACACTAAATAGAATCTGTAATAATCTATCTATAATCTAAGCTGCAAAGATATGTTAACATTTAAGGCTCATGTTAAATGCATGCACATGTAGGTTCGCGCCTACACATTCTGCATGTGTGCATACAAATAAGCAAAACTTCACATGAACATAAACCTTGCAACTCCAGCCGCCGTTCCCTGAACCGGGGTGGCATTGGCAAAAGTGAACCGATTTTTACAGCACGGGCGCTTACAAATGCTGAATGTGTACTTACAAATAAAATCCAAACCTCAAATGAACATAGCCCTACAACTTTTGCCGACCTTCCCTGACACAGGGGTAACATTGGTAAAGTGAACCATTTTTTACAGTATGGGTGGTCAGCCTCATACAAACCTATCAGTGGTCTAAACTTCTCTAATCAAATCTAACAACAGGGGTCTAATCTTAAAAACAGGGGTGACATTGGCAAAGTGAACCATTTTCTACAGCATGGGGTAATTGATGATATTAATACCTATTTTTGGAAAGGCATAGGTTGGTGTATTCCATTAATTCCTCTTCACAAATCTACTTTTTATAAAAATTAAACAACACAAGTTTTGTCATGTGACGTTTTGTCATATTATGTTGCTACGTCATTTATCTATCTGTCATGTTTCGTAATGTCATGTGTCGTTTTGTCACTGTGTCGTTATGTCATGTGTCATTATGTCATGTGTCGTTTTGTCACTGTGTCGTTATGTCATGTGTCGTTTTGTCACTGTGTCGTTATGTCATGTGTCGTTTTGTCACTGTGTCGTTATGTCATGTGCCGTTTTGTCACTGTGTCGTTATGTCATGTGTCGTTATGTCATGTGTCGTTTTGTCACTGGGTCGTTATGTCATGTGTCGTTTTGTCACTGGGTCGTTATGTCATGTGTCGTTTCGTCACTGTGTCGTTATGTCGTGTGTCGTTTTGTCCCTGTGTTGTTATGTCATGTGTCGTTTTGTCACAGTATCGTCCTATCATGGAACCTTAACATGAATATCTTGATAATTTTGTGGCAATAAATTAGCAACTCAGATTGGGGATCCTCCCCCATTGCGTCTGACAATACACATGCAGCGATATTGTCTCGCCCAGACTCGGTGTACGTGATCTTGGGTTCGAATCCCAAAGGCAAATACAAGGGGAGCATTGGTGCATACAGGGGACCCCCTGCCAGGACCCTCTCCAAGTCACGGCACGATCTGCAGACAAAGATGTCGAGGAAGTTAAAAAAACTGAAGACGGGAGACTGTCAAAATCTACCATTCAAAGACTGGTTAAGATGGTTTGGGCATATGGAGAGAATGAATGAGGAAAGACTGACGAAGAAAGTATACGTTGCAAGAAAAGATGGATGTCGTGGTAGAGGAAGACCGAGAACGGTATGGATGGATCAAATATCCGAATTTTTTTTTTTTTTTGTTATTCAACAAAACAGGAAAATACATTAAAATATATAAAACAATAATAAAAATATATACAATTGATGTTGTACCTTCCCAATTACAATGTTGACATTAAATATAAGTATTAAAAATAAAAAGAATATAAAAAAGAATATAAATATAAATACTAATGACAGTAAGATATTTTTTCATACAATGTTGACATTAAATATAAGTATTAAAATAAAAAAAAGAATATAAATATAAATACTAATGATAGTAAGATTTTTTTTTTTTTTTTTCAAACACAAAATATAAAATATAAAAACCTCTTAAAATAATCATGATAACCGTAATGACACCAAACAATAAGAGATAAAAACAGAATTACATATATCAAATCAGCCTTACATTCACTTGAACATGCCAATATTTTTAATTATAATTTTAATTTTTCCCACTCACTAATACCTACACACTGAAATTCTAGTCAAAATTCATTATATTTCATGAACACGTTTCTATTATTATTACAATTACAATGAAATTGCAAATGAATGAAATATTGTTATGCTTACATGGAAAGGTATCTCCAGGATACTTACTTCCGGCTAGCTCTCATCAGCATCACTCTCAGGGCGTGGGGTTCTTTCTTTGGCATTGCTTACTTGTATCCTGGGAAGGGTTTTATAATTAAAAGATAAAGTTAACATGAACAAATAAGGGTTTATTACTGTACTAATATGGGGGGGGGAAAGGGGAAATAAGGGATTGGCCAGACCTACAGGTTGTCACTAGAACACTCCCTATTCCGTTGGCTGGAGTTCTAAACAGAAGGCCTGGGGCAGCGCCCCAGGCTAGCGGCGGTTCTCAAGGCGGGCGCCTCCACACGTGGGAGCCCCTGGGTGGGCGCTCCTATGCCTCTGGTCCACAAGGCGGGTGCCTTGCTGGCAGGAAATCCAAGTAGATGGGGGGGGGAGGGAGCTCCATCGTAGTGCCTCCTCCTGCACCGCTTGGTGCTCGGTCGCTAACGTCTGACTCACTTCACATCTCGCCGGGAACTGACGATGAACTCACGAGGGTGGGCCGATTGATTCGCACGGCGCAGTTCGGCCGTTTCCGTGACCGTTCGGCCCACAAACAGACACTGCACACTTCGGGATTGTTTTTTTATAATATGTTATTTAAAATAACATAACATTCCCCTTTCTCACAAAAATAAAGAAAGAAAACCAGGAGCAACACAACAGTCTTCACACACAACACCAGGTCTTTGGCCATTAAGAAAATTGAAAAATTTATGGGAACACAAAAAGGAAAAGGGGATTTACAGGAACATCCTTCTGTCCTATCAACACACCAGAAAGAAGGAAGAAGAAAACTGGTGGCTGTGAGAATTATCGATTTGGTTTGGGAAATTTAAGGTGGTTCCAATAACCGACAAGACGCGGATTAAAAGCGATCTTGTAACAAGGCCTTTTTTCTTCACCAAAACATGTCGAAAACTCTAAACAATAAATAATAATCACAGCAATCAAAACATATTTTACACTGGTACTTATATTAACCAAGTCATAACTCGTTACAGGAGTCGACTATTATATAGCAATAAGTTCTGAGCTGAATACAAAAAAAAATACATATTGAGTCAACATCCAAGACTCGCTCAAAATACTTAATATGTTAGTGCGTAAAATCCACTACGAACTCACTCGAAAAAAGAGTGGAACATTCCATATAAAACATCTTAAAGTGATAATGGAATACACAAACGAAATATTACAAATACACCAGCTCTTTAAAGCCTCAAACACGTCTGTTCTCACAGACATTTTCCCCCTTCGACAAAATGAACAAGGCTTTAAGTGTCATCTTATACACAAAAGTGCATATCAGATCCCAGATTTACGAAACGTAACATCTCAAGAAAATGCGCTCCCTTTTCCAAGAAAAAGGCCAGCATTTCTTCCCCTTACATCAATTTCCACTCAAAGCAGTGATAATTTCATCCCTACATCAACATACCGTGGAAAATCCACACAAGGACCTACGAAAGTAGAATCCCGGAAAACGGCTTCCCTTGCCCAAAGGACCACATTTTCCCACTCTTTCTCGGTGGCGCCACTTCATTTTTTTAGAAGAATAAAGAAACTTCATTATTCAATCTTTTTCCAAAGGGTTAATTCGGAAAACCATTGAAATTGTACAAAAAAAAACTGTAGAAGATATTTACATACATAAAAACAAATGTAGTCAAGAAATCCTAATTCTAACTAAATTACCTATTTGTACACTATAAAACAAAATTTCTCCGATGTTTTTTGAGAACCGTTCAAGTTTAAATCTCCAAGTGACCCGTATATCAGTCAAACATCGCACAAAAGTGATATGCTATTGGCTTGCAAGAAATAAAACTATCGTAAATATTAAACTAAAATGAATCCTAAGCTACCTTTTTACAAAAATTACAATCCTCTATCGTTTTTGAGGGTTCTTGGAACGATTTAAATGTTCCCTGACAACACACAAAAGTACCTAAAGCTAATCTATAAAATTATTTACAAATGGCAGCCAACAGAATAGCCATAGTTCGTAGTAAATTTCCGAAAGGACCTAATCACCAGTTTACCCCGAAAAAATAAATATTTTAAAATGTTTTTGAGAATAGCACATTAAAAAAACCAAATGGGGGAAAAAACATCATGAATTACCAAAAACTTAATCCTCACATTAAATAAAATACTTCTGAGAATCCTTTAATGTGGAAAAAAGTTTGTTAAAAGCTTTTATGAAAAAAAAACATAAAGTGAAAGTTTATTTGCCTAGCAACAAATAATGCATCAATTTCAAGGTAGGTACTTATGTAAAATAAACAAAGCTAGATTTCTGTGAAAAAAAATAAAACAAAATAATGATGCTTTCTCAAATGAATTCTCAAAAATGCATGTACATTTTATTGATATTAAAATTTCACAGAATTTTAAATCGTCAAAGCACATTTACGCAAATGCAAAAAACAAAAAGGAAGCGACCAAAATAGTGTTAGAATCAAAATAGACAGAAATACTAAATGTTGAAGAAAAAATGAAATTTGGCATAAAAAATTTAAATATGACGAGGTTTCTAAGCAAATGATAAAAGATTTAATGATCTATTTTTCAGGCTTCTCAAAGATTGCATGTCAATTTATATTGATATAAAAATTCTATCATAATTTTTAATCGTCAAAAGGACATTACAGCAAAATGCAAAAGCAATCAAAACAAAAACAATTCATTCTAAAATCAAAGCAAGAAAACATATGACGTCATAATGAAAGCAAAAAAAAAAAAATTACACAAAAAAAACAGAGCTTCACAAAACAATTCCCAAAATAAAAGTTCGCAATATCGAAAGAATCCCAGTTGGATGCGCCAGTGTTATGTTTAGATTGAAAGGTATCTTCAGGATACTTACATCCGGCTAGCTCTCATCAGCATCACTCTCAGGGCGTGGGGTTCTTTCTTTGGCATTGCTTACTTGTATCCTGGGAAGGGTTTTATAATTAAAAGATAAAGTTAACATGAACAAATAAGGGTTTATTACTGTACTAATATGGGGGGGGGAAAGGGGAAATAAGGGATTGGCCAGACCTACAGGTTGTCACTAGAACACTCCCTATTCCGTTGGCTGGAGTTCTAAACAGAAGGCCTGGGGCAGCGCCCCAGGCTAGCGGCGGTTCTCAAGGCGGGCGCCTCCACACGTGGGAGCCCCTGGGTGGGCGCTCCTATGCCTCTGGTCCACAAGGCGGGTGCCTTGCTGGCAGGAAATCCAAGTAGATGGGGGGGGGAGGGAGCTCCATCGTAGTGCCTCCTCCTGCACCGCTTGGTGCTTGGTCGCTAACGTCTGACTCACTTCACATCTCGCCGGGAACTGACGATGAACTCACGAGGGTGGGCCGATTGATTCGCACGGCGCAGTTCGGCCGTTTCCGTGACCGTTCGGCCCACAAACAGACACTGCACACTTCGGGATTGTTTTTTTATAATATGTTATTTAAAATAACATAACAATATCCAGAGTTATTATAAAAGAAGAGCCTGTATGAAAAGGTTATGACTCTGGAGGAAATGAAAGAAGTATGTAAGGACAGAAATTAATGGCGGTTGATCTGTAATGTTGGCGGCTAGGGTTTATAAAATTGGAATTTTAATTTGTTTTCGGTTTTAGTTTTGATGTCCATAGATATTATTATTTATTGGTTTCAAAAATGTAATTTGTCGTTTATGTTCCTTGACTTATAGGTTGGTATGCGGCTGACCACCCATGCTGTAAAAATGGTTCACTTTGCCAATGTCACCCCTGTTTCAGGGAAGGACGGCAAGAGTTGCAGGGTGTATGTCCATTTGAGATTTGGTTTTTATGTTGTAGGTTCACATGAGGCATATGCAAGCGCAAACTTGTACGTGTCTGGTTGTGGGAATGCATGTAATGTGAATCTCTAATGTAACATATCTTTGCAACTTAGATTAGATTATTATCCAGACGTCATGCAACTAGAGGTGGCCAGTACCTCTGATAATGTGTCTCTATGATCTGTCCTTGTACATTTCTTTCATCTCCTTGACATTCTTCCCTCTCTTCATGCATGCTTTGCTCTTTTTTTTACTCTGCAGATTTTAATCATTTCTAACATCACTTATTTGATAAACAGAAGAAGAATGAGTGAATAAGAGAAGATTATGTATGAGGAAAGTTGAATGAATGTTGAAGAGATAAAACAGATGTGCAAGAACAGAAAAAAGTGGAGAAGCATCTGCAGAGGTACCGGCCACCCCTAGTGGAACGGCCGCAGGATACAGTACAGTAATATCTGTTAATTTTCAGAAACAAGCCCTCGTGCTCGATGACAAAACATGCCATTTTTTCCCCTGAAACGCTGTTTGAATATTTTATTTTGTATGCACATTGTGTAAATAGAGAACAGTGACAATCGGATTTACCCCCCATTCCATAACCTCCCTACAGTTTTTAATCCGCTCCATACTAGGAAACGCTACTGCTAGGGGCGTTATTCCAAATAGATGAGAAATTTCGCATTCGACATTTGGCGAAACTGAAATGTGCTATCTAGAATCTAAGTTGCAAAGATACATTACATTTCGCCACTTTAAAGGTAAAACTGAATAAGTACTGATTCACTGATTTGAAAAAACGTGGATAAAACATTCCATTGTGTGTAAATTCTCATGGAAGTGAACTAATTATAGAAAAGTGCTCATGACAGACTTCTAAACTACAGGATTTTAAAACTTTTGTAGGTGACAACGCCAAGTTTGACGTTATCATAAGGGTATGCGTGGGGGAGGATTTGAGATCGCAAACTGGTTCTCGATTATCGCGATCGGACGAACTGCCCAACAAATCTGTGTAGGCAGCCAACCAAAGGAGCAAGGGGGAAGGAAATCACGGAATCAGAGTCTGGACTCACCTTATCTCCAATGGATGCCTCTTTCGCGGAGCACTGGTCGCGTTTTTGTGTATGGTTTCTCCTTTATTTCTGTCGCGCGCGATGAACACTGCGATGGACACGTCTATCCAAGGCCGCGTATGAAGAAGTACTGCTGGAGACAGGTGATTGGGTAAAGTAGGAGTGGTCAGTTTATAGGCTAAAGGACACAGGATTTTATGGCCAGCTACCTATAAACAAATCTACCTAACAGCTCGCCCAAACATGCCCCCCAGCTTGAGAGGACGTAGTCCTTTCAAAACAATGATTTATTTTTATTTATTTATTATTATAATTTAAATCTACTTAATTTAGCGAGTGGACTGTATATTATTTATTGTACTATTATTGATTTGGCAACGGACAAACCTTATAACAAGTGTTACATAATTGGACGCGTTTACGCACAATATTTCTAGCCGACGAAATCCAGAAATTTTGTCGCAAAAGGGACATAAGTAACTGAGGTCCAGAATGCAAGAATTTTCTATGATAGTAATCAATGATTAAATTCAAAATATGACCGCGACCTGGTAAAACTATTGGATGTTTACTGTCATAAGCTAAGTCAGCGTTTACAAGTCTCCCTCCTACTCGTAACAACCCATCGGCGTCGATAAAGGCATTCAGCTTACGAAATGCAGGAGATAAGACTTTACCGGCTTTCGCGTTTTTAATTTCGTTCGAAAAATGATGATTTTGTAAGTCTTTTATAACTACGATTTCTGCAAACCGTAGGTGAGAGACTTCAAATTTTGATGACAATCTTTTTATAAAACGAAGTATGTAAATAACAACTCTTAACAATTTACTCCAGGAAGAGATTCGTTCAGCGAGTGAACCTAATAAAGTTGGTTGCTTGGGTAAGTTATCCATTACAGTCATAACCTTTATTTTTTTGTTCCGGCGGGTTTTCAATAGTATTTGGATCAAATTTACAAAAATTCCATTCTTCAATCGGTGAGCGCGCGAAGGCAGGGCCTTTAAACCAGAGCGGGTGGTCAATTAATTGTGCGGGAGTCAGACCGCGTGAGAGACAATCCGCGGGATTGTCTTTCCCGGCAATATGATAAAACTGACTTGGAGGTATATTATCCTGAATTATAGTTACTCTATTCGCGATGAAAGTCTGCCAGCGGGATGGGTGTGAATGAACCCAAGCGAGTGCCACTGTACTATCAGAAAAGGCGTATACATTATTAATTTGGCAGCGAGTTGAATATGTATCAATGACTACACGCATTAATTTTGACAATATCAATATTCCCGATAATTCAAGTCTTGCTAAAGATATTGTACGACTTGGAGCTACTCGCGACTTTGCACAAGCTAAACTTATTTCTCCGCGTTTACTTGGAGGATTATATACATGAATATATATCACCGCTCCATATGCTCTCTCACTTGCGTCCGCGAATCCCAATAGGGATATAATCGACTCCTGCGTTACACCTGTATGCCGTGGCAGCTGAATACTTTGAAGGAGTGGGAGTTCCGATTCATAATTTTCCCAAGTTGAAATTATACTCTGAGGAGGACAATCGTCCCAATCGATTTTATGTTCCCAGAGAAATTTAATCATTAATTTAGCTGTTACAATCACGGGTGCGACAAACCCCATCAAATCCCAGAAGCGCGCAATTGTCGACAGAATATTTCGTTTTGTACATTTACGAAATTTGTTAGTGACACTAAAGGTAAAAACATCCTTTCCAGGCAACCAATGCAAACCAAGGATGGTACATTGATCTTCTGAACTGAACTCCACAGCTTCAGAAATGCGACAAGCTGAGGGAATGCCTCCCATGACTGATGGTGAATTACTCGAGAACTTCACTAATTCAAAACCGCCCGCAAGAAATAATTCAATCAACTGGTTTGAAAGTGCGATTGCCTCTTCATCATTTAAACAGCTAGAAACCAAATCATCCATGTAAATATCTCTCTCTGCTACAAGTGCCGCTAATGGAAAACGTGTTCGCTCATCATCAATTAAACGACGAACGGTACGCATTGCAAGGTATGGGCTGCACTTTAAGCCAAATGGTACGCGTGTAAATTCAAAAAGCTGAAGTGGATCATTTTTATCAAACCGATATAAAACTCTCTGATAGCATCTATGCTCTTTATTTACCAGAATTTGCATATACATTTTACGTATGTCAGCGCTTAGAGCAACTGGAAACAAGCGAAAGTGTAATATTATTTTAAATAGATCATTTTGAAGATTTCTACCCGTATGTAGAACATCATTCAGCGATAATCCTGATGTAGTTTTCATACTAGCATCTATTACTGCGCGAACCTTAGTTGTGGATTTATTTTCACGTATCACTGCATGATGCGGTGCTATGTATTGCAAGCTCAAGCATTGATCCGAATTTATATTTACAGGATTTAAATACCCTTCTTGTATATAATTTTTGAAAATAAGGTCGTATTCCAATTTTACAGAAGAGTTTGAAAGCAGTTTCCTTTCCAACGCGTAAAATCTCCGCTCTGCCGCTCTCTGAGAGTCACCGAGCTGCCCCGGATCGGTCTTGAAAGGCAGCATTACGGAAAATCTACCAGTCTTGTCTCTCGTGGTGGTGTTGGTATATTTCTCTTCACATACCAGCTCCTCGATTTGCGGAGTGGAGACGTCCGGTACGTCCTCCAACTCCAAGAATTTTTTCATTTCAATTTCAATTGCTGAAAAGAAACTATAATCTGTTTTGATTAACGGTAGCACTGGAACTTCCCCTAGTACCACATACCCAAATAGGGTATCCAGTGCAACTGGCTCGCCTAAATTTCGTGAGATAGTGTTGTGTTTTATCACACGGGAGAATACATCTGCACCCAGAATCATGTCAATTTTTCCGGGAATAAAATATTTTTCATCAGCCAAACGTAATGATTTTAAATATTCTAAATTTTCAATATTAATGTTGGCGACGGGTATTTTATCAGTTATTTGATTAACCACCAAAGGCGATAGTTTAAAATTGACCGATTTCTCAACTCTCGAAAGAAGGGTAATTGTTGTCACTCCCTTGATAGGATTGACAATATCCCCTATTCCTGAAACAACTTTGTCTCGCGTCGTCTTTACATCAAGATGAAGTTCTCGACAACAGGAGGCCGTTATTATGTCTCTCTGTGAAGCACTGTCTAATAAAGCGCGAATAGTGTGTCTTTGACCCCGCTTGTCTAAGATTACACAACAAACAGTTCCTAGTAAAACCGTAGATTCTACCTCACTAGAATTAGGGCCCATAGCACAAAGCGCTAGGGGCTCCGCCTTTTCTTCGGCCGCGGCTTGCAAATTCAAGTTGAAATGCAGGCTAGTATGGTGGGATCGATTACAAACGCTGCATCTTCCCTTTGATTTACAATTCTTGAGATTATGCATCGTACTTAGACAATTGACACATAATTTCTTTGATTTTATAAAATTGTACCTTTCCCGAGCGTCCAGGATAGTGTATTTCGGACACTGGTACAACTTTGAATGGTTGTTGTCTCCGCACAACAAACATTTGTCAGTATTAACTGTCACAAATGCCCTAACGTTTTTCTGGGAAGCTGAGGGCTTGCGCGGCATCGCGTTAATTTGATTGTTAATTTTACTGCTTCTACTTCCGTTTGCGCGCTGTAGTATTCGCGAGTAATTTCTAATGAATTCCACAAATTTTATTGAATTTACTGAGTCAGAAGAATCTTGTATAGAAACTTCAAAAGCCTTAATCGTATCCATGTCGAGTTTCTTACACGCAATGTGTATGAATATAAAGTCTTCTAGATTCTCTATGTTCAACTGTTTGATTGCAGCAGTCAAACCCGAAAATAGATCAATAAAGTCCTCCAAGTTTGAGGCAGATGGTTCCTTTACTGCAGGAATATTTAACAATTTCTCTAGATAAGTTGTTGCCAGAACGCGCTTATCGTTGTATTTCTTGACCAACGAATTCCACAAAATTGTATAATTTTGAGCAGTTGGCAATAAACCTTGGCAAATGCTTTGAGCTTTTCCTACCAGTTTTCCAACTAAATATTGAATCTTTTCACCTTCCGTTAGACTGTCATTCTCATGGACCATAGATTTAAAATTTTCATAAAACACCGGCCAATTGTTTACATCTCCGTTGAAGGCACACAGCTCTAATCGTGGTAGTTGGATGCTCCTTTTTAAAGGAATATCATTTGCACTTGAGGATTTTGTTGTGTCTTTTAAATTCTCGTAAGTATATTTAATTTCAGCGTATAAATCTTCAAATGAAAGAATAATATTATTATCTGTTGCTTCATCTTCCTCACTTTCTGCAATTAAATCATTTTTTTCTTTTACCAGTAATAAAAATTCTTTACGCCAGTTGTCAATGCCTGCCGCGTGCACTTTAAATTTACGCAAATAAATTTCTCCCAAATGAATTGAATTAATGGTATCGAAAATGCATTGTGCCCGTTCCAAGTACGTCTCTATCTCATTCTGGAGGCGCTCCTTACGTCGTTGAAATGCTCGTTTCTCGCGTTCTGAAGTCATGTTTTAATTTGGCTTTAATAAATTGAATTTGATAAAATTAATAATAAATTTTACAAATCCCGTACGTACAAGTCCTTATAAATTAAGGTAGCAAAGAAAGAAGAAGGTTATAATAATGTTATCAAAATGTAAACAAATAATGTAAACAAAGAAAGTAAACAATGCAAGTACCTAGGTAGTTACTTATACCGCGGGCTTAATTCGAATGTACCTAAAATGCAAGAGATAGGTATACCTACAAGGCAATTAAATAATTAACCCGCACTTCGATTCCAAAGCGATATTTATGATAATAATGTATGAACGCGTCACGAATTGCATTTTTGTAGCAATAAAAATGGCGAATATTTTTTTTGAATCCGATTTCAAACTATAAGAATCTGAATTAATATTACGTGAATCTAGTATTTAATTTACGATCCGGTTCTGTTAGGACCAAAATTATGACAACGCCAAGTTTGACGTTATCATAAGGGTATGCGTGGGGGAGGATTTGAGATCGCAAACTGGTTCTCGATTATCGCGATCGGACGAACTGCCCAACAAATCTGTGTAGGCAGCCAACCAAAGGAGCAAGGGGGAAGGAAATCACGGAATCAGAGTCTGGACTCACCTTATCTCCAATGGATGCCTCTTTCGCGGAGCACTGGTCGCGTTTTTGTGTATGGTTTCTCCTTTATTTCTGTCGCGCGCGATGAACACTGCGATGGACACGTCTATCCAAGGCCGCGTATGAAGAAGTACTGCTGGAGACAGGTGATTGGGTAAAGTAGGAGTGGTCAGTTTATAGGCTAAAGGACACAGGATTTTATGGCCAGCTACCTATAAACAAATCTACCTAACAGCTCGCCCAAACAGTAGGGTTTTCTCCCGTAAAAAATAGGAAAAAGATGCATTTATCTATGTAAGCTTATTATGTCAATTTTATCTTCTAGGTATTGATTTCAGAATAATTTTAAATGCATTCTTACAAGCAAAGATGTATAAGTTCGTGCTTAAACATGCCGCATGTGGATTTACCAACAAAAAAACACAATCTCAGATGAACAAAACTAATATGGTCTGGCCGATAGGTCAGTTTGTAGAATGTTTGCATTCCATGTCGAGAACTTGGGATCGATCTCCACAAAGGGTGTCAGAAATGATTTCACATTACGGTGTTTTTTTTAAGCCCCAAATAACATACCGGCAAGGCTTATAGCTTTTACAGGAAATGAGAACCAGTCCTCTTGGGAGCAGAAAAATCTCCACTTTATGCTAAAACCAAATCTGAGGAAGAATGAAAATCATCTTCATCATTTCACTTTCACGCTGAAGAAGCCAATTGTAGACATGAACAAAACGTCCGGAAGCTCCAGCTCCCACAGACCACGGTAACAGATCCCGGAAAGAAACTCTCCAGCATCATCAGCCGGCCGTGTTAGCCTAAAACCAACTTATTCTGCCTGGTCAAAAACAGGTATTAATATCACCAATTAATAATTCAGTATTTTATATCCAATTAATTATTAATTAATAATTACTCAATGACATCTGTTGAACCAGTATCAAAATTATGGTCAAATGTCCCAGGCGGGGATCGAACCAACATTATTTTATTCCAATGACGCTAGAAAGATCAGCCGCTTGAACCCCTCGGCCATAACACTGAGGTTCCTATTCATTTTAAATGTTGTTTGTATTTCTGTGTCACCACTGTCGTTATCTGTGGCCGAATGTCGTTGACCGAAAAGTCGTGTGGATGAACTGTCGTGTGACCGATTTGTCTATGGATGAACTGTCTGAAAACGATTTGTATACGGATGAACTGTCTGTAAACGATTTGTCTATGGATGAACTGTGTGTGAACGAGTTATATTTAACCAATTTGTCGTGGATCTCCCTGTTTTCAGACATTCGAGTAAAAAAATTGCAGATTCATTTCAAAGAATTGCGCTCCCTAGGTTCGTGGGAATTTAAAACAGCAAAATCAGCTGTGCAGGTTTCCCTCGCGCACAGAAACAGAGGGACCGCAGTTTTTGGGTTTGCAGCACTTAAAAAACCAAAGAGTGCATTGTGCCCTGAACGAAAATAGACAAAAAAAATATATACCGTTAAGGCTACTATGGACGTAAGTAAGCTGCATGTATAGTGCAATCTAAGACCTCTTAAAATACCTTTACAAAAAACCAATTACCAAAGGTGCATTTAGACCTGTGCGATTGGTGTGTTCTATATTGACGATCAAGCTAGAAAATAGCTCTTGAGGTGTGATTCATACAAGAACAGCGCTCAATAAATAAATCCTCACAATAATTATTTTCTAGTTATTAGCTAGACCGGTCCGTAGTTCAATGATAACACTTCTGACTCGTAAGTGGCAGATTGTGGGTTCGGAACCCAGCGGAGCACAAAAAAGATACCTACCATTTATATTTTCAAATATGATCTTCACTGGTTGAAAAATTCATATAGGTACTTTTATCAAAGACCGGTCACTAAAGGTCCATTCAGCCTTACAGCAACTTGGTTGACGCTTTTTACAGACAAAAACAGCGCTTACCAAATAAATCATCCTTATATTACTTATAATTATAATGCACGACTGAAAAGAGGATTTGTGAAAATAAAAAGGGTTTAAGAACGACCGACAAAAGTATAGTCTTGTCAAATAACATAATTTGTGAAAGAATCGGATATACAGAGTGAATAAAAAGAAATAGAAGGAAATGCATAAACACGGTGATGGAAATGAATGAATTGAAGAAACTCTACAGAAGTTTGGCCACCCCTAGCGGAATAGCAACAGAGTAACAGTGACAGTTATTTTGTTTTGATGTATTTTGGTAAATACGTCTTTCAAATTTCGCCGTTCAGCTGAAACACAGGTAGGACATTAATTTGGCAAATGCCATTCCTCCCCCCTCCCGGTTCTCGAAATTAATAAGCAGACTTGATTGCCTAAATTCACCTCTCTTGTAACCTTTCGCCTAAAAGTTTGCCGGGCGCCAAAATCGGGATGGGCGCATCGAATACCGGTTTTTAAAAAGTGGCATTTTTTGTTTTTATTTTTTTTGGGTGGCACGTTTCAGTCTATAATCTAAATTGCAAAGATATTATCCATTTATATTCAAAACTCATATCAATTGCATGCCCACAGACAGACACGCGTAAGTTTGCGTTAACAGATGCTGAATGTGTACTTACAAATTAAAAATACAAACCTCAAATGAACATAGGCCCTGTAACTTTAGCCGACTTTCCCTGAAGCAGAGGGGACGTTAGTTAATTGAACCATTTTTTTTAACAGTATGGACGGTTCAGCCTCATACCAACCTATAAGTCAAGGAAATTCAATAGATTCCAAGAATTAAAGTAGTTCATAGTCTAGTATTTATGCTTCTACTGGTATCGGATATTAGTGGGTTCGTTTTCCGTTTCCCGTTCCATAGTCTAGTGATTAGGCTTTGGACTCGTAAATGGAAAGTCGTGGGCTCAAATCCCGGAGAAGTACAAACTTTCCCGTAAAAATAAATAGGTCCCGAATCGCCACCTGCGATCCCTTCGGGGATAACAGCGGTAAGAAGATGCACTATACGCGCAGCCTAGTTGTGAGTTGCAGTGCGTTGCAATATTATGTTTTTGTTTTCTGAATCCCAAGGTTCCGGTTGTGTTGTACGGATGCGAAGCCTGGAGTCTGACTCAGAAGCAAGAAAAATCTCTCCAGGTCTTATAATTCTCGGACCTGTATTTGAAGATGACAGGTGGTGTATCCGGACCAACGCGGAGCTGATGTCCGTGTTTCAAGATCCAAACAAAGTGTCGGTAATGAAATCAAGAAGACTTCAGTGGGCCGGACATCTAGCACGTGCAGAGGACTCCAGGATCATCATAACTGTCTTGGATGGTGCCCCCTCAGGTGTTAGACCACTCGGACGTCCCAGGATGCGGTGGGCAGACAATGTCGAGGCTGACGCCAAAGTTCTGGGAGTGAGAGGACCATGGAGGGAAGCAGCACAAGGCAGAGAGTCCTGGAGAATTGTGCTGCGGGTGGTCCTGAGCCTTCAAGGCTTATGAGCCGAAGAAAGTAAGTAAAGTAAATAAGGTTCCGGTATTACGGTATTCGTATTTTTATCTTTTACCATCCCTAAATTTTAATATTGCAAGAGTATAACAAGTATTTGACGGGATGTTTTTATTAAAATTGAGTCGAATCCCGGGGGGTGGACGTCGCTCGATAATTTTTATGTTTTTTAATCAAAACATGATTTCGGAAGTCGTCCATGTTGTTTATTAGTGTTTATTTAAGTACCATGAAGATAATTTCATATTAAAAGTAAATTAAGAGGGTGAATTTACTGGAAAATATTTTTAATTTTTTGTTATTTATAATCTAGGTAGAGGTGACTGTTAAAAAGAAGAAAAAGGAGATAAAGAAGAAGAAGAAGAAGAATGAGAAGATGAATAAAAATAAGAAAAGAAGAAAAATAAAATAAAGAAGAGGTGGAAACAGAAGAAGAAAAGGAAGGAAGAGAGGAAGAAAACAACGAAGAAAAATAAAAAATAAAGATGGGGAAGGAAAAGTAGAGAAAGAAAAAGAAGAAGAAGAAAAATAAAAAGAAGATGAAATAGAGGTAAAAGAAGAAGAAGCCCGTTATGAAAGCGATATTGAATTCTAAGAATATTGAAGAATATTGTCTTCAATTAGAACGCCTGAATAATTTAAGGCTGTTTTTAGCGAGAAATAAATGTTTACAAAATGACAGGAACATGAATTATGAGATATTTATTTATTTACAACAGGAAATATCGAATTTAATTTGGAAAATTATAATGACTTTTGTAATGGTCATTACTCACACAGATTGGTTCCTTGATTAATAGGTAGGCATGAGGCTGACCCCTAGAATGGTAAAATTGTCTTTCTTTGCCAATGTTACCTCTATTTCAAGGATGATCGGCCTAGGACTAATGTTCATATGAGATTTTGTAAGTAGACATGCAGCATTTGTAAGCGCGAATTTACACGTACCTGTTTGTGAACGTGCATTTAATAAGAATTTTAAATGTTAATATATCTTTGCAACTTGGATTAAAGACTGTACGATTTTAAAACAACAATAAAAACTAATTTAACGACTTTCTAAAGTCTTCTACAAGGCTTTGCCGCCTCTATAGAAAGCGCCAATTCTCAAGCTAGACTCAGTTCCTGTAAGCTGGATGAATCTTTGGTGACCGGTCTTTGGTAAAGGTATGTGAATTGTTTAACCCAGTGAAGAGCATATTTGAAAATATAAATGGTATAGGTACTTTTTGTGCTTCGCCGGGATTCGAACCCGCAACTGTCCAAAGTGCTAACCACTAGACTACGATCCAGACGCAATCCATCTGTGTGAGAGGCCTTTTTAAACTGACCTCGTTTCTACATACATTCTTTCCCTATTTCAATATTCTTTCTCTGTTTCTCTTTTCTCATACGGATTTTTAGATCACTGTATTTTTTTTTAATTGCTGGTCACGTATTGCACTTTCCGCGTGACCGGGCTGGAACAAAGATTTATTATTATTATTACAAGTACTGTGGTACCTGATTATATTTTTTCTCTAAGATTAGTGTAAAAAAAGGGAAAGAAAAACTGAATTTTTGCAGCCGTGAATACTTTTCCCAGTTAAACGAATAAAAAACGAACCAAGTAGATTGTAATTAAAAACGTGTTAAGAACTCGACGCTGTACAGGTGGAAACGACCAATTGCGAAATAAAATCTATTATCTAAGTTGCAAATATTTATTATTACTAAGGACAGCGACAATTCCTTGACTTATGTATAAGTTGGCATGAGGCTGACCACTCATACTGTAAAAAATGGTTCACTTTGCCAATGTCACCCCTGTTTCAGGGAATGTCGGCAAGAGTTGCAGGGGTTATGTTCATTTGAGGTTTGGATTTTATTTGTAAGTACACAATCAGCATTTGTAAGCGCGAACTACACGTGTTTGTTTGTGGGCATACATCTGAGAGCTTTGAATGAATATATCCTTTGCAACTTAAATTATAGATTATTATTATTATAGACAACGGACTGGTACTGATATGAATCTCAAATGATACATATCATTGCAGCTTGAATTTCCATTTATTCTGTAACGCAGAGCCTCTGCAGAGCTGCCTCCATTTCTTCCTATACTTACATACCTCTTTCTTTTAATTTTTTTCAATTCATTTATATCCAATGACCGATCCGTAGTCCAGGTGGTAACACTTCGGACTCGTAACTGGAAGGTCGTGGGTTCTAATCCCGGCGGAGCACAAAAAGTATACCATTTATATTTTCAAATTTGCTCTTCGCTGGGTTGAAAAATTCATAAACCTTTACCAAAGACCGGTCATCAAAAGGTCCATCCAGCATTACAATAACTGGGTCTTGCTTGAGAATTGGCGCTTTCTACAGCAAGGTGTGATACAAACAAAAACAGCGCTCACCAAATAAATCAGCCTAATTTAATTAATTTTTAATCAACTTTTTCATGCATTTTCTTCTTTTACGCTCACTTTGTATATCCCATTCTTTCACAATAACCTCAATCTGATCACTCCATACTTTTCTCGGGTGTCCCTTACCTCTTTTTCCTTTCACCTTTATAATTAATATCGATTAACGTCGATTTATAATCAATTTCAGAGATGGTCACTTTTATTTGTACAACGTTTATGCAAGTGCTTCAGGGGTGCAATTTCAAGAGCAGATAAAGAATTTTAACTGACCAATTAACCCTCTATTAAAACGAGCGCCAAGATAATCTGGAATGCACCGCTTTTGTTTTAGTTCCTGAAAAGCTATTTGAATTCAAATAAAAATTTCGCACTCAATGAGGTCGGAATTTTTTTGATTTTGAATATTTTCTCGGCGAGCAAATGTCAGTTTTATATGGGACTGCCGTCCACAGCAACCTATTACCTTTAAGCTTAGTTTTAATGATTTGTTATTACATTTAAGATTAATATTTAATGTTCGCGCCTACAGATGCGGCATGTGAACTTAAAATCAACATAAAATCGCAAATTTCAAATAGAACATAATCTCTGCAACTCTTTCCGACGCAACGCAACTAAGCTACTCATATAGTGTAACTTCTTGTCGCGTTATCCCCGAAAGGTTTCGCATGTGACGAGTGGAACCTATTTATTTTTATAGGTTAGGGTGGCCTTACGCCAACTACTTCATTTGAAGTGGGGGTTTCCCAGCTCCCGAGGGGGCTGGTACTCATTTATTGTGAAGGCTGAGTAAAATTAACCGGTATTTTATTTTGGGGTTTGAAATAAACACCGAAACTGGAAATCATTTCTGACACCCTCAGTGGGATTCGAACCCGAGCTCATGGCATGGAATGCAAGCACTCTACCATCTGAGCTATCGACCGGACTTCTGAACCTTCCCTGAAAAAGCCATTCCGTTAGGGGTGGCCACAGCCTCTACACAGCTGCCTCCATTTCTTGCTATCCTTACATACCTCTTTCAATTCCTACATATCCATCACCTTTTTCATGCATTTTCTTCTTTTACGCTCGCTTTGTAGATCCCATTCTTTTACAATCTCCTCAGTCTCATCACTCCATACTTTTTTCGGTCGTCCCTTACCTCTTTTTTCTTTCACCCTACTTTGTCAGTCTATCATTATTCATTCTTTCCACATGCGCAAACTATCTCATCATATTCTTTTGTACCTTCACTTTTACATTCTCTTTCAAATTACATTCTTTCTTTACACATTCACTCCTAACTCTATCCCTTTGAGTTGTTCCTGTCATGCTTCTGAAATGCTTTATTTCCACCGTACATACTTTTGTTAGTTAACCATTTTTGATAGTATGGTTGCTCAACCTTATGCCAACCTATTAGTCAAGTAGGTACCCAAAACTAAATCAACCTTTCATTTATATTGATAGCAAAAGACATTATTGTGTATTGAGTTATTTCACTTTCAACGGAAAATCAACAACATTATGTATCGAAATTAAATCAGTCATAATACTGTTTAATGAAATTCCAATACCCAGTGTTGCGTGAGCATCAGTCGCCGTGGGTACCATGACAAATCGGTCACAGACAACTCGTCCACGGACAGTTCGGTCACGCGACAGTTCGTTCATACGACTTTTCTTCCAATGACATTTCGGTACAATATATCGCCACAAATCTAATATAATCTAAAGATATGTAACATTGGAGATTCACATTACATGCATTTTCAAAACCAGACACGTACAAGTTCGCGCTTGCACATGCCGAATGTGAACCTACAACACAAAAACCGAATCTCAGATGGGCATACACCCTGCAAATCTTGCCGTCCTTCCCTGAAACAGGGGTGACATTGGCAAAGTGAACCATTTTTACAGCATGGGTGGTCAGCCTCATACCAAACTATAAGTCAAGGAATCCCAATATTAAAAAAAACTTTTAAGGATCTAATGTATCTATTTGTGCCTCTTGTGATTCAGACTGCCAGCATCACATCATCTATCCGAATATTTTTCTGACCGAAAAGTCGTGTGGACGAACTATCGTCTGACCAAATTGTCCGTGACTGATGTGCCTGTAGATAATTTGTCTGTGACCGAGAAGTCGTATGGACGAACTATAGTGTGACCGAAGCGTCCGTAACCGATGCATCTGTAGACGTGTTAGCAGTGGCTGAAATGTCATCGACCAAAATGTTGTGTGGACAAGCTATTGTGTATCCAAATTGTCTGCCACCGATGTGTTTGTGGACACGTTATCTGTGGCCAAGTTGTCTGTGACCGAAAAGTCGTGTTGACGAACTATCTTGTGATCGAATTGTCAGTGCCCGATGTGTCTGTAGATGAGATATCTGTGGCTGAAATGTCGTTGACTGATAAGTCGTGTGGATGAACTATCGTGTGACCGAATTATCCGTGACCGATGTGCCTGTGGACATTTTATCTGTCGCCAAGTTGTATGTGCCCGAAAAGTCGTGTTGACGAACTATCTTGTGATCGAATTGTCAGTGCCCGATGTGTCTGTAGATGAGATATCTGTGGCTGAAATGTCGATGACTGATAAGTCGTGTTGATGAACTATCGTGTAACCGATTTTTTTGTGAACGTCGCCTGAAAATATATCGTCCACTGAATAGAAGTGTGGATAAACTGTCGTGTTACCAAATTGTCTGTGATCTATGAGTCTGTGGACGAATTATCTGCGGTTGAAATGTCATCGCCCGAAAATTCGTGTGGACGAACTCTCGTGCGACCAAATTATCCGTGACGGATGTGTCTATACTTATCTATTGCCGAGTTGTGAGTAACCGACAATTTGTGTGGACAAATTGTCCGTGATGATATGTTTGTGGACGAGCTATCTATGACCGAGTTGTCGTGACACGGTTACCGTGATGATACAGAGTTATGGAGACCGTTACATGGAAAATTCCAGAACGACCAAATGCCCTAAAATACCTTTACGTTAATTAAACAGTTTGCTATTGTTTTTGTCTAATTAACGTTATGCCAATTAACAGAATGAATTCTACTCTAAATCAGTTGGGCGTAGTGTACATTTTGAGTTGTTTAGTTAACTTAAGATTAAATTAAAGCTAAACTAACAACTATTTGACATGTTTAAAGGCAGTCACGTAGTCACAAAGAAAATAGTTTCAAAATTTAATCTGATATAATTTCAGTCATTTGACTCGTGCACAAAGGAAAAAGTAGAAAATTTAGCTAAATTTACAATTATTTGACATGTTCCCAGTTTGAAATTTTTAGATTGGTCATTTGACATGTTCACAAAACTAACATTATATGTGAAGTTATGTTATTAAGCTATAACGGTCATTTGAGATGTTCACAAAAAACAGTCTATAAATAAAACTATAATAACGGTCATTTGACATGATCACAAATAACAATTTATAGATTAAAACTAAAATAACGGTCATTTGACATGTTAACAAATAACAATTTATAAATCAAACTAAAATAACAGTCATTTGACATGTCAACAAACAACAATTTATAAATCAAACTAAAATAACGGTTATTTGACATGTTAACAAATAACAATTTATAAATCAAACTAAAATAACGGTCATTTGACATGCTAACAAACGAAAAATTATTAATGGAATCTGGAATAGCGGTCGTCTGACATTTTCAAAAATGAAATATTTTGTCGTCTATGTCGCTCCATTGTTTTTATATTCCACAAAATGTGTACGCACGCAAGCAATGCACCTTTCGTGAATGCTTCTTGCTTTGCTATTTTTGTACCTCTCACTTGCTTACTTTCAATGCATCCGTCCTTTTTCCTCATGATATTGCAATACCAAATTCACTGTTTATTTTGGAAAATAATATTACCGTGTTTCTTGACTAATAGGTTGGTATGAGGCTGAACCCCATGCTTTATAAACTTAGTTAACTTTTTACAATACCACCATTGTTTCAAGAAAAGTGTGTAGGAGTTGCAAGGTTTTTGTTCATTTGAGTTGTGGGTTTTATTTCGTTAGAACACCTTCAGCATGTGTAAGCACAATTTTACACATGCTTAAAATATAAATAATAAATATGAATGCAGCATTTCAACTTAGATTACAGAACGCAACTAAGCTACGCATTAAATATAACTTTTTTCCGCATGTGGCGAGTGAACCTATTTATTTTTACAGGTAAGGGGGCCGGCCTGCCAACCACTTCAGTAAGTCAGTTAGTTTTCCAGCTCCCGAGGATGCTGGTTCTCATTTTTTGTGAAAGCTGAGTAAAGCTTGCCGGTATTGTATTTAAGATTTGAAATAAACATCGAACCCCTCGGCGAGATTCAAACCCAATTTCTCGGTATGGAATCCAAGCACTCTACTAACTGAGCTATCGACCAGACTGAAAAAATGGTCAAAGATCAAAGATCAAAGAATCCATTCGCAACGTCCCTACCTACATTTTTCATCTCTATGTATTCGTGGAACGGATTTGCCAAAAATATTTTGAATTTTATAAAAAACACAATGAAATCAAACAATTTTTCACAGAATATTCTGGATTTTATTTTACGTAGAATATTTACAATGTCATGTGATTCAGAGGTTCTCAAACTGTGGCCCACAAGAGAAACGGTTCCTGCAAGTGTTTTAATTTGATTTATATTTTCAAGAAAAATCAAACTAACGCTGGGAGACGAATCGAATGGAAAAATTTGCTAAAACATAAGTAAACTTGAAAATAACAAACTCAAATAAAATCGTAAATCTAATCTTATCTAAGTGGCAAAGATACGCTACATCGGGGATTCACATTATATGCATTTTCATTAGCTGTTCGCGCTTGTGCATGCCGCATGTGAGCCTACAACATAAAAATCCAAATCTCCAATGAACATACACCCTGCAACTCTTTATATATCTGCATAACTTCGGTGTTATGGCCGAGCGGGCAAAGTGGACAGATCTTTCTAGCGTATTTGGAATAGAATAACGTTGGTTCGATCCCCGCCATAACTTTGACCCTGGTTCAACAGATGTCATTGGTTATTTTTTTTATTAATAATTCATCAAAAGAACTTTATTGGCATATTCCTTATTGCAGGTACGACCTAGGGTTTTTTTCCTTTTTTTTTTTGTATTTTTTTTTTCGTTTTGTATTCCTTGGCTTATAGGTTGGTATGAGGCTGACCACCCATACTGTAAAAAATGGTTCACTTTGCCAATATCACCCCTGTGTCACGGAAGGTCGGCAAAAGTTGTAGGACTTATGTTCATTTGAAATTTGGATTTTATTTCTAAGTACACATTCAGCATTTGTAAGCGCGAACTACACGTGTTTGTTTTTAGGCATACCTACATTTGAGAGCTTTAAATGAATATATCCTTTCAACTTAGGGGCCGTCCTTATATTACGTCATCGATTTTGGCCAATTTTCGACCCCCCCCCCCTTTACAATCATCCTCTATAGTAATTATTTAATGACCCCCTCCCGCTCTTGCTGTAATGATGGATGAGCTTAATAATTAATAATGTTGTATTACTTACATAATATTTTGTATGTTTTGTAGAAATTGGTGTTTACAAGAACGACGTCACTTTTGGTACTCGTACATCATTTTCCATCATCCGCAGACCAGACTCCCCCCCCCCCCTTAATGCGAATGACGTAATATATGGACAGCCCCTTACTTACTTACTTACTTAATCAGCCACTTCTTATCCACTGCTGGACATAGGCCTCCCCCATATCTCTCCAGGCGTCTCTGTCCTGGGCTCTCTGCATCCAGTCACCAGCAACTCTTTTGATATCATCTGACCATCGTGTAAGAGGCCTTCCTCTTGCTCTTTTGTTTTCACGAGGTCTCCATTCTACCACTCTTTTCGTCCATCTTTGCTCGCTCAATCTGGCTACATGCCCTGCCCACGACCACTTCTGCTTTGCCACTCTTTTGACTATGTCAGTAACTCCCGATCTTCTACGTATTTCGGTATTTCGTACCCTATCTGACAGTCTTATGTGTAGCAGAGCTCTTTCGTGCTTTTGTTGTGCTACACAGAGTTTCCTGATAGTCATTTTGGTGAGAGTTAGTGTCTCTGCTCCGTAAGTCATAACTGGCAGGACACACTGGTCGTACATTTTCCGTTTCAGGCATTGGGGGATGTTGCTGGTGAAGAACTTCTTAAGACTGCCATAGGCTGCCCATCCTAGAGAGATCCTCCTTTGCAGTTAAATCGTTTGGTTGTCAGGACAGCCCCTTAGATTATAGATTATGTATAGGAAACAAATTGAGAATCTTGTGTTACAAACACATTGAAAATTTTGAAGCACCATGGTTATTTTCGTGACATTTCCAAGGTATACAATGGGCCAGAATGTCAATGACACTCCACGGCGCATTGTATATTTTTCCAGCCCCACAATGGGCCAGAAAAGGTTTCCGGCGCAAGGCTGCGAACACAATACCTTCTGCACAACAATGAAACGCTCCGACCCACGGATCTCACCCAATTAAATTGTTTTACTTGTTTAAGCTCGGATTTATTAATTTTAATGGGTATTCTAAAGGCAACAATAATCTATAATCTATAATCTAAGTTGCAAGGATATATTCATTTAAAGCTCTCAGATGTATGCCTACAAACCAACAAGTGTAGTTCGCGCTTACAAATGCTGAATGTGTACGTACAAATAAAATCCAAACCTCAAATGAACATAAGCCCCACAACTTTTGCCGACCTTCCCTGAAACAGGGGTGACATTGGCAAAGTGAACCATTTTTTACAGTATGAGTGGTCAGCCTCATACCAACCTATAAGTCAAGGAAACTAAGCTACACAAATAATGTTACATCTTTACGAGTTATCTCTAAAATGGTCCCTTGTGGCGATCAGTACCCTGAGTACGAGTTGCAAAACTTGAGTTAATTAAAGTTTACGGAAAGTATTGTTATGTAAATATACAATATAAATATTGAAATAAGTATAAGTATTAGTTAAGGCTGATATAAATTCTTTATTGTATTGGTGGGAAGGATTGATGATTATGAGTAAATAGAGAAGTCACTTCGAGAACAGTCTAGCAAAAATGTGTTCTCGATAGTTCTACCTTCTCATTATAAAAGGGCGAAAGTTGTTTGCACTGGAGTAGTATTACCTTCGGCCTCTCACCAATACAGTAAACAAATTAGTTTAGTGAATCAAAACCAGTAAAAAAATAAATCCAAGTGTAATGAAATAAATGAAAGTGTAAAAATAAATCTAAACGTGTAAAATCAATAAGTAAAAAGAAAAATCGAGTTTTATTTTAAAAAGTATCCGAACCCAAAACTTGTAACAGTATTAAAGAGTGGTTTTCCCCAAAATCTGCCGTTTTTGTTTTTTGCACTTTATGGTCTTAGCAAAAGAGTTACAGTGATGAAGAAAATCAAGTTCAAACAAACAAAAACAGCAGATTTTGGGGAAAACCACTCTTTAATATTTTCCGTAAACTTTACTTTACTCAAGTTTTGCAACTCGTACTCAGGGTACAGAATCGCTATTCTGCTAAATTCCTTCAGGCGACAAGCTGACAATTCGTGTCCAAAAATAAGATGTCCTGTGATTTTTTTTTATCTATGGCGTTCTTTCGCAAGCGCTAGCATTTCGGACTTGTGTGGATATCGAAAGTGTAAGGAATTTAGCAGAATAGCGCTTCAGGAGCTATTTATGTTTACATTTAAGGGCCTTACGCCAACCATTTCAGTTGAAGTGAGGGTTTTGAGTAGGGGTGACGAGGCTGTGGAGAGAAAAAAAATGGTTAAGAAAAATTGTTTGTAATCCGATCGGCATTAAGCTTCAACGGAACTTTTCCAAGAGTGTTAACAATTATATATATATATATATATATTTAAAACTGAACAATTTTAAAACATAATTTAAATCGGATATTTAACGAACCGTTTGGAGAGAACTTACATCATTCTCTACGTTTCGTCAGCGACGTAGCCGACATCTTCAGGAGAACATCCTCTCTGTACGGCGACTGAGGATGAACTGAGAGTTCCAAGAGTGTTTCACATGTTTCCTGATAATTTTATCATAATCGGATAAGCGATTTGTGAGTCCATAGTGAACATAAATTCCATATTGTAATATTCGATGAACTGCTGCAAGTTTACAAGCAGGCGCCGCACACCAGTCTATTCATATTTCATTCTCGCTATTGATTTCTCCTTCAATCACTTAGTCCCTGCTTGCGCCCCTGGTTTTCAGTGCACGAGCACTCTCTCAGTACATTTCACTCCCCCCCCTCACGTCATCCCTTTCCATACGTAATAGGCTTTACGCTTAGACAGAATAGAACGGCACGGTGACAAAACGACACATGATATAATGACACATGGCATAACGACACATGATAGAACGACACATGACATGAGGACACATGATAGAATGATACATGACATAACGACACAAGACATGATAGAACGACACATCACATGACGACACATGATAGAATGATACATGACATAACGACACAAGACATGATAGAACGACACATGACATGACGACACATGATAGAATGATACATGACATAACGACACATGACATAACGACACATGACTTATTCATTGACTTATAGGTTGGTATGAGGCTGACCACCCATACTGTAAAAAATGGTTCACTTTGCCAATGTCACCCCTGTTTCAGGGAATGTCGGCAGGAGTTGCAGGGCTTATGTTCATTTGAGTTTGGATTTTATTTGTAAGTACACAATCAGCATTTGTAAGCGCGAACTACACGTGTTTGTTTGTGGGCATACATCTGAGAGCTTTAAATGAATATATCCTTGCAACTTAGATTATACATTATAGACATAACGACACATGACATAACGACACATGACATAACGACACATGATAGAACGACACATGCCAACTTCTCTGCTTGAGAACTTGCACTGGCTTCGCATCTCGGAAAGAATAGACTACAAGCTTTGCTTGATGGTCTTTAAGACTCTTCCATGGGCTGGCTCCTGACTATCTGGTGGAACTCACGAGGAGAACCTGTTACAATGAAAGGGGAGTTACTCGGAAGTCAGCTGGGTCATGTGCCAGTTTGTTGGAGCTGCCGAAAAGACAGTCATGCACAGTCTTCGGAAACCGCTCTTTCCGTGTTGCCGGGCCAGCGGCATGGAATGCTCTCCCAGAGAGGCTGAGAGTCCAGGAAGATGAGACAGCCTTCAGGAAGATGCTCAAAGCATTCTTGTTTTCCCGCTAGAGCCCACATGCGCCTTTGTAGTGATGTAAATCACAATAAGGCACATATAAAGTTAGTTATTTATTATTATTCTTATAATGACAGAATGAAACACGATAGAACGACGCATAACAGAACATCACAATGACCCTACATCGCATTACAAAACATCACCATGACAACACAGCACAAAAAATACATAAAAACCCAGAAAATACATCACTATGACAAAACAGCACAAGGATGAAATATCACATACCTAAAACAGAACATACCATCACAAACATCACAAACAAGACAAACGATAACGAGGTATTAACAAGTTGTTCTTATGTGCAGCTTAGTAAGATATTTTTAACGTACCTAATAACGATAATCGGGGGCGATAATTTTTATAAACTAAGCTGAGCATGATTTATGGTGTTTTCTAATTTGTGATGTTTTGTCACGTGATTCACTGCCATTGTGATGTTAATTCATATGCCGTTTTGTCACTGTGTCGTTCTAACATGGAAACGCTTCGAACATACTAACGGGGAAAAGCGCATTCTGTGTACGGCCACATAAGCTCCCTTCTTGGATAGTATACCTATATACACAAACATATTCTAATAATAATATTATGATTATTTTTTCTGTGAGCGCTGTTTTTGAGTGAAACACACCTCAAGAGTCCTCTGCGAGCTCTGTTGCAACAACGTTAACCAAATAAATCATCACTTTATTATTATTATGATAATTTCTTGACTTATAGGTTGGTATCAGACTGACCATCCATACTGTAAAAAAAAGTTTCACATTGCCAATATCCCCACTCTTTCAGAGAAGGTTGGCAATTGTTGCAGGGTTTAGGTTCATATTTTATTTTTAAGTACACATGCAGAATTTTGTTTGTGGGGGCATGCACTTAATCTAATCTAATCTAATCTAAGCTGCAAAGATATATATCATTTAAGATTTACACTAAATGCATTCCCACAAGCAGATATGTATAATTTCGCGCTAACACATGCCGCATGTGGACCTACAATATAAAAACCCAATCTCAAATGAACATAAGCCCTGCAACTCTTGCCGTCCTTCCCTGAAACAGGGGTGACATTGGCAAAGTGAACCAATTTTTATATTATGGGAGTTGCAAGGCTTATGTTCATTTGAGATTGGGTTTTTATATTGTAGGTCCACATGCGGCATGTGTTAGCGCGAAATTATACATATCTGCTTGTGGGAATGCATTTAGTATAAATCTTAAATGATATATATCTTTGCAGCTTAGATTAGATTAGATTAGATTAGATGGGTGGTCAGCCGCATAACAACCTATAAGTCAAGGAACATACATGACAAAATACATTTTTTAAATCAAAGAATAAAAATAACAATATATACATGGACATAAAAAACTAAATCATAAAACCAATTTCACTTTAACAAACCCTAGCCGCCAACATCACAGATCAACCGCCATTTCTTTATATCCTTGCATACTTCTTTCATTTCCTCCAGAGTCATAACCTTCTTCATACAAGCTCTTCTTTTATTATGACTCTGGATATTCCATTCATTCGCAATTTCGGATATTTGGTCCATCCATACCTTTCTCGGTCTTCCTCTACCACGACATCCATCTATTCTACCAACATATACTTTCTTCGTCAGTCTTTCCTCATTCATTCTCTCCATATGCCCAAACCATCTTAACAAACTTCTTTTAATCTTCACTTTCACACTTTCTTTTGCACCACATTCTTTTCTTACAAAATCATTCCTCACCCTGTCACTCCGTTTTGTCCCAATCATACTTCTTAGAAAGTCCATTTCAACAGTATGGACTTTACTAATTTCACTTTCATTCACCGTCCAGGCCTCGCTTCCATACATCAAGGTGGGTAAAAGTATGCCACTGCGCACCGCCAATCGAGCATTTTTAGATATGTTTTGATTTTTGGCGATACAAGCTGTGGCACCCAGTACACACCTGCCCTTCATTACTCTTCTTTCAAGTTCACCTGTCATTCTTCCATCTTTTTCAAACTTACTTCCCAAGTATACAAACTCATTTACCACATCAACATTCATTCCGTTTATTCTAAATTCGTAGTTCGTATTTTCTTCATTTCTTTCAAAAATCAAAACTTTCGTCTTACTTGCATTCAATTTCATATTTAAACTTAATTTGAATCCTTAATGTTAACATAGCTTTTCGACTTAGATTATACATAGAATCCACCCTTATAAAGTTGATTCTATGGATTCAAATTAAAACACACTCGAAAATCATTTTAAATATTTGAACCCTTGAGATCCGTTCACTAATGATCGACAGCTCTAACCAGTAACCCAAGTACGTTTAGACTCAATCATGGAGTTTCACATTCAGTGAAATATATGTATGGAAAATGAAACGAGAGAGAGAGGCGCTGTTTTGTTTTGTATTAGTTTTTTTGTAACCACTGCGATTGAGTAAAAACGTGGAGTTTCATAAGGGTATAGTTCTCGATTTTACGTCGAATTCTACTCGAATAGTCGTTACTGCAAATTGCTATATTTGCATCCACCTTTTGGCACGTTGACTTTACTAATTGATCTGACACCAGGGACGTGCACAGCATTTCCAGAGTGCTTAGGCAATATAGGTGTAGATTAATATAGGTGTACATCGTAGGTAGCAATAATTATCATAGGCTTAAGAAATCTAGAATGAAATAATCCCTTTGTACTCTTGAAGCTGGTAGAGCGTTCGCGAGTGTGCTGGCAAATTGATCCCTAGAGACTTCTTCGTCAACGACGTTACCATGTTGAAAGCACCGGTTCCCATAGATCACCGAAGTTAAGCAACATTGGGCGCGGACAGTACTTGGATGGGTTACCGCTCAGGTACACCGCGTGTCGTTGGCATCTTGGACCGGTCCGTAGTCCAGTGGCAACACTTCGGACTCGTAAATGGAAGGTTGTGGATTCGGATCCCGGCGGAGCACAAAATATACCATTTATATTTCGAATGTGCTCTTCGCTGAGTTGAAAAATTCATAAACCTTTATCAAAGACCGGTCACTGAAAGGTCCATCCAACCTTACAACAACTGGGTCTTGCTTGAGAATTGGCGCTTTCTACAGTGACGACCAAGCTCGCAGAGGGCTCTTGAGGTGTGATTCACACAAAAACAGCGCTCCCCAAATAAATCATCCTAATATTATTGTTATTATTATTCTCTCTCTGGCGTATGTAAGGAGCAAAATTGGGTGCAGGAGAGCAGATTGATATTCGCCTTTGATCGGAGAACAAGTGTGAGGTGCTGAACTGTGAAATAAATTTATAAAATTGCCAAATAAATTAAGTGTAAATAAATAACCTAAAAGAAGACCTTTTTTTTTGTTTAAAGTGTATCCAAACCCAAAAACACTACACTATAATAAAAGTTGAATATTAACATTTTAAGCTCATATCAAATACATGCCCACAAACAAACACGTGTAGTTTGCGCTTACAAATGCTGAATGTGTTCTTACAAACAAAATCAAAACCTCAAATGAACATAAATACTACAACTTTTGCCGATCTTCCGTGACACAGGGGTGACATTGGTAAAGAAAACCATTTTTTATAGTATGGGTGGTCAGCCTCATACTAACCTATAAGTCAAGGAATATTTCCTATTCACGGAGTAGAAACCTCTCAACTCTCAAGGGTGTTAAGCCAACCTTACGCCAACCACTTTCCCCAATTTACAAACGTTTTCAGTCCTCAGATCACTCAGAGCAAGCCCGAAATGTCTTCGCTAAAATGAGCAAATTACTGTTGTGCCGAAATTTAAGCCTTGAACTACGGAAGCGCATAGTGAGGTGCTACGTTTTCCCAATCGCTCTGTATGGTATGGAGGGATGGACTCTCACGCAGGCACTGGAGAGACGTATTGAAGCATTCGAGATGTGTCTATACCGAAAAATGCTTCAGATCTCTTGGCGTGATCGAGTCACCAATGAAGAAGTCCTCCAACGAATGCGCACTACAAAGGAACTCCTGCCTACCATTAAGCAGAGAAAGCTTATGTACTTCGGTCACATTAGAAGAAATGAGAAGTACCGTCTCCATCATCTTATCATTCAGGGTAAGATTGAGGGAAGAAAATCTCAGGGACGCCGAAGGACATCGTGGCTGAAGAACCTGCCACAGTGGTTCGGCAGAAGCACCAAGTCCCTGTTTAGAGCCGCAGCATCAAAAATCAAAATAGCTATGATGATCGCCGATCTTCGTTAGAAGTGGCACAAGAAGAAGAAGAAGAAGATCATTATCTTATCGTCACTTTAAAGCTTGTTTGTCTTATCTCCAACAGAGGTAAACTCACATGATCAATGCTTGTATCTACTTATTTGTACTGGACCAATGTGTCTTATGAAAACTGGAAAATCTATAATCTATAATCAAAGTTGCAAAGATATATTACATTTCAGATTGACATGTTTCAGTGCGCGCTTAAACATGCCGCATGAGAACCTACAATATAAAACCCAATCTGAAATGAACATAATCCCTGCAACTCTTGCCAACCTTCCCTGAAACACGTGTTAAATTAGCAAAGTGAACCATTTTTTACAGTATAGGTGGTCGGCCTCATACCAACTTATAAGTCAAGGAATGATTTTGATGATTTGAAAATGATTTAAAAAAAAATTTTAAACAATACTCTCACATTTTTTTTTAAGAAATCCTGTGCGGGAGATTCCCTAGATTCTAGAGACTCTAGGGGTCTATGACACTTGTTGTAGTGCCGCAGAGGTGTACGAGCTTGGTCGTCGCTACAAAGCGCCAATACTCAAGCAATACCCAGTTGCTGTAAGGCTGGATGGACCTTTAGTGACCGGTCTTAGGTAAAGGCTTTATGTTTTTTTTTTCAACGCAGCGAAGAGTATCAACTGTTATATGTTTTTTTCAGCTCGGATTGGGTAGAATGTGATTCTTAAGGCAATTCCATTTTAAGGTCATCTTTGATTACAATGGTAGATGAGCCAATTATGGTCTGAGGACGACATGGTTAAAAAATCTGTGACAAAGGTTTAACAAAAACACCAAATCCCTATTTAGAGCTGCAGCATATAAAGTAAAAGAAGCTATGATGATGTGCCTTAAATATTTTATGTGTGTAAGTTTGCAGCACAAACGGCCGTTTCTTGCAGCTTGATCTTATTTTTCGTACCAAAGCGAGCAGTCTTCCTCGGGGAAATAAAAGCAGAGGAAGAAATGCCACGTTTTAATGCCGTTTTTTGCTTGCTCGAACGCTCCGTAGTATCTCACGGTCCGCCATCTTGGCTCGCGCGCTGACATCTGTCACAAATGTCATAAAACGTTAAGGAGCGCTTATTTAAAAAAAAAAAAAAGAACCGTCGGATCAAACGTGACACCCCTTAATGGCGGAAACGAGTTCCAACACGTTTAAAATAAGCGGACGTTTGCTGAGGTGTGCAACATTTAAAAATATATAGTTTTTACATATTTTCAAAAATATTTTGAATGATAAAAAAAATGAAAACACAGTGTGAAAATTAATTACTATTTATTTTTGTTTCTTATGGTTTGTTATGAGGCTGACCACCCAATATAATTTAATCTAATCTTAGTTGCAAATATATGTTACATTGGAGATTCACATTACATGCATTTTAACAGCCCGACACGTACAAGTTCGCGCTTGCACATGCCGCATGTGAACCTACAACATAAAAACCAAATCTCAAATGGACAAACACCCTGCAACTATTGCCGTCTTTCCGTGAGACAGGGGTGACATTGGCCAAGTGAAGCATTTTTACAGCATGGGTGCTCAGCTGCATACCAAATGAGATTGGATTCTAACCCATCCTGTAATAAATGGTTCACTTTCCTGATTGTTGTAAATAAAGGAATGATCAACAAGAGGTGAAGGGCTTATGTCCCCGAAATGTATTTTTAACCCTACAACGATATCGAATTCCAACATACTTATATGAAACCGTACAATATAATTTTATCTGTCATTTTTTGAGCATCTTTTTTTAACGAATAGTGCATTTTTAACCTTACCATGACGTCAAATACTTTTGTTTTGCCGTTTTTAGATTATTAACGCAACAAGGTTATTATTTTTAAATATAAAACCTGTTTCATGCCACAGAACCATTAAAGCTGTCTTTTTTTATGCTACTTTTCAACCAGAAATGCATTAAAACCCTAACAGAGCTATTTTTAGACATTTTAGTCGTCGGTTGAGACCACGCTTTGACAAAGTAATGATGCCTGGGCTGAAAGTCTCATCACCACAGTCATTTTAACCTACCGAATTTGGTAATATTTGTATGCAGACTAATCAGCTCTACACTTGCGGCCATCTTGGATTGACAGGTCTTCATACAAATGCATCATTAGCTTGTTAAAGCGTGGGCTCAACGGATGACTAAAATGTCTAAGAATAGCAACGTAAAACGTTATCAAATTCCCAAAAAATAATTTTAAATTCTACTATACAATTTTAGCTGTAATTTTTTGAGCTACTTTTGTAGCAATAGGAAGTGCATTTTTAACCCAAAGGTGACGGCGTTCTTCATGTTCTTTTGAACTCAAAAACCTGTATTACCTCACAAAACTATCTAAGCTGTCATTTTTTAAACTAATTTTCAACCAGAAATGCACTTTAACCTTAAATTGACATATAATTTTAACCCTAAAGTGCCGTCTTGTTATTTTTTTATTGCAGTTTTTACATTATGACCGCGTCCCACAATAAGGTGATTATTTTTGTGAGAATTTTAATTTCGCTGCCGCGCTGTTTTCTGGGAAATGAGTGCGCGCGCTCATTTTTAAGTAAACGCCTTTAATAAAAATAAACGACTGAGCGCGGCACTGGTGCAGTTAACGTGAAATAGGTAAGCAAGGCACAGGGTCGGATTGGTAACAAATAGTTGTGACAATTATATTAATTTTTTAAAACTGAACAATTTTAAAACTTAATTTAAATCGGATATTTAACGAACCGTTTGGAGAGAACTTACATCATTCTCTACGTCGCTGACGAAACGGAGAGAATGATGTAAGTTCTCTCCAAACGGTTCGTTAAATATCCGATTTAAATTAAGTTTTAAAATTGTTCACTTTTAAAAAAAAATAATATAATTGTCAAAATGTCAAACGACCGTAATTCTAACTTAAACCTAACTATAACAAATAGTTATATTATTTTTTTCAAAAAATATTCAAATGATATTCTAATAATGATATGTTGGCACCTCATTTTACTTGCAATCTAAAAACTATTTTACAAACGTATATGAGCATTTAAGATTCATTTTATAGTGAAAATAAACAGTGTTTTGTTTGAATTCATCTAAAAATTATAAAATTAAACAGTATGAATTTTCACAGTGTTAATAGACAAACAATACAAAATATAATTTAAGATTCATATAAAACAGGAGTGACATTGAAAAAGTGAAACTTTTTTTCAGTTTAAAAATCCTTCAAGTCATTAAAAATGTACGTTTTGGAAATTAGATAAAACCCTGCGGTACAAAACTTAGCGTCATATTATACCTCTAGATTATCTAAAATCTGAAAAATAGGTGTACTGCACAGCATGTGGCGAGTGGAACCTATTGATTTTTACAGGGCCTTACGCCGACCACTTCAGTTGAAGTGGGGGTTTCCCAGCTCCCGAGGGGACTGATACTCATTTTATGTGAAGGCTGAGTAAACTTTGACGGTATTGTACTTTTGGTTTTGAAATAAACACCAAAACGGGAAATAATTTCTGACACGCAAAAAAAAAAAAAAAAAACGCAACTAAGCTACACATATAGTGTAACTTCTTGCCGCGTTATCCCCGAAGGGGTCGCATGTGGCGAGTTGAACCTATTTATTTTTACAGGTAAGGGGGCCGGCCTTACGCCAACCACTTCAGTTGAAGTGGAGGTTTCCCAGCTCCCGAGAGTGCTGGTACTCATTTCTTGTGAAGGCTGAGTAAACCTTGCCGGTATTTTATTTTGGGGTTTGAAATAAACACCGAAACGGGAAATCATTTCTGACACCCTCGGTGGGATTCGAACCCGAGCTTTCGGCATGGAATGCAAGCACTCTACCACCTGAGCTATCGACCGGACTCAGTGGTATACGAACCCGAGCACTCGGCATGGAATGCAAGCACTCTACCAACTGAGCTAGACTTCAGATGTTTCACAATTTTCTTCTAGACTCCGGCTCCGTCCCCTGGCGTTTAAAATTACCGATGCAAGTTGCATACACATATATTATATACATACTGGTATACAGTGCGCTCCCATAAAGCCTTCTTACTTTATTGTGTGTGCAATATATATTGCAGAGAACAGCGAGTCCGACTACGAAACAAACGGCCTTAACCCTACAATGCTCAATCTAAATCTAAATCTAATCTAAAACTAAGCTGCAAAGATATGTATCATTTGAGATTCATATTAAATGCATTTCCACAAGCAGACACGCATAATTTTGCCCTCACACATGCCAAATTTGAACCTACAATATTAAAAAACCCAATCTTAAATGAACTTAAGCCCTACAACTCTTGCCGTCCTTCCCTGAAACAGGGGTGACATTGGCAAAGTGAACCATTTTTTACAGTATGAGTGGTCAGCCGCATACCAACCTATAAGCCAAGGATACTCTTCTCTTATATCTCTTCTCTTAATTCTCGTATAATAAAAATAATAATACGTATAATAATAGTAAAATCTTTATTCCAGCCCGGTCACGCGGAGGGTGCAATACGTGACTGGCCATATAAAAAGAAATACATTGATCGAAAAATACAGGAAAAATAGAAACAGAGAAAGAAAATATAAACAGAGAAAAAAATTACATTGAAAGAAAATAAACATTGATCGAAAGAAACATAAGAAATAGAACAAATTTCAAAACTTAATTTAAATCGGATTGAAATTTGTTCAGTTGTAAAAATTAATATAAATGTCAAAATGTTAAACGACCGTAATTTTTACTTAAACCTAACTATAAGAAATAGCATTAAGAAAAGCCTTGTAACTCCTGCCACCTTTCTTGAAGCTAGAGTAAATGATTAAAAAAACTTAGCTCTACGCTTGGACCTCGTAGAGTTAAGCATCGTAGCCGGTCGTAGATGTATTTACCTCTACGCTGTTTCTGCCGACTAACGAACGGTAATTCAGCAAGATAAACCGTAGACTATGAAGGCGTGCTATTATGGGGCGTAATTTGGGTACTGTAGCTCTTGAAATGTGCTACGAAATGCCTACGACTTGTGTCTACATTAAAAAAAAATATTTAAAACTGAGGTTAAATGAAAATTGATGAATATTTTATTTTGTAAAGCGTTTCGACAAAAAAATAAAAAAATAACTGAACATCTTTTTTTAGTTAAATCTCTTGTAGATGTAATATGTAGCTCTACGCTCTACGAAAAATGAGTAATTTAAACTTTGAAACTAAATAGCTCCTGAGGTGGGAGTCTCTACAACCATCGATAGATGTTATTGTACCTATTTACGAGCTTGGTTGTCGCCATAGAAAGCGCTAATTCTCAAGCAAGACCCAGTTGCTGTAAGGCTGGATGGACCTTTGGTGACCGGTCTTTGGTAAAGGTAGGTACATTAATTTTTCAACCCAGCGAAGAGCATATTTTAAAATATAATTGATACAATTTTTAAGTGCTCTGGCTGGAGTCGAACACACGACCTTCCGATTACGAGTCTGAAACGCTAACCACTAGACAACGGATTGGTCAAATGGTTGTCTATGTCTCAGATGTCACGTATTTTTAAAAACAGAATAATCCAAAAACGCTATAAATGTGAACTGTCTTATTTCGAGTGGGTAATTGTGTGTCTATTTGAGTTGTGTCTGTGTGAGTCTATAAAATTTCTAGATGCAGGGACTGAAAAAATTGTATTTGTATTTGTTCAAGGTTGTGTAAGTGTTTTTACGAATATTCTAAGTAGAAAGTTTTGGCACAATCTCGCATGTGCCAGTTCTAAATGTTTCGAGAATAAACCTTATTCTTACCTTCAAGTAGTGACCGAGATAGTCTGTAGCCAGAATATTATCTAAGCACTCGAGCCATACAGTTCAAAAGCAACTCTGTCTACGAACCGAATGAGACTGATGTAAATTGTGCAAAATAAATAACCACAATTTTTATAAAATTAAACCGGTAAAATCTTAACGGTATTAAAAAAATGCAGTATTTACTAAGAACGTGCATGAACACTGTTTTCTTTGGACTTATTTGTACCAGTTAATATTCATCATTGTGAATTCCGAGTATAAAAATACACTGCGAAAACTCTACTCGATCGCTTAGATCGAAAATATATATGAAAACAAAATCAGTCACTAGGAATGCTGTCATAGATTTCAAACGTTTTTCTTTTTACGCAATCGAGGGGGAAGTTCACGCAAAATTTTATACTTGGGGTACAGAGGAGGAAATTCCGACTTAATAAGATTTTTTACGACCCCCCCGGATTTATTACGATTACTTTTCAGAGCCCCCTCCCGTTTCTTTAAAATGTTTTTTATTATTTTAAGGCTGTAAAAAAAACACATTTTTTTCAGCAATATAAAATTCACTATGCAAATATTTTTATTACCGGAATTTTTTTAATTAAAACATTTTTACGTTTGACCGGAATTTTGAGATTTTTTTACCAATATTATTGTACGCGTTTTTGTTGTTGTAAAAATTAGACTCACTCTTTCCACTGCCACCCCTGTATCAGGGAATTGCGGCTATGACTCTGGATGAAATGAAAGAAGTATGTAAGGACCAAAAAAAATGGCGGTTGATCTGTAATGCTGGCGTTTAAGGCTGAGGCTTAAAAAAATATTTTTCACTTTTGTATAGAATATGTTTTGTAGGTTTTAATTTTTACTGTTTAATTGTTTAGTTTTTGTTTGTTTTATATACTTAAATGTAATAAATTGTTTGTATTCCTTGACTTATAGGTTGGTATGAGGCTGACCACCTATACTGTAAAAAATGGTTCACTTTGCCAAAGTCACCCCTGTTTCAGGGTAGGTTTTAATATTGTAGGTCCACATGCGGAACGTGTTAGCGCGAACTTATACATGTCTGCTTGTGGGAATGCGTTTTATAGAATTTTAAATGATATATATCTTTGCAGCTTAGATTTCGATTTTTAGCGGCAAGAGTTTTATAGCTCATCTTCACTGGAGTTAAGAGTGGTTTATTCTTGGACCGGTCCGTAGTCCAGTGGCAACACTTCGGACTCGTAAATGGAAGGTTGTGGATTCGAATCCCGGTGGAGCACAAAAATATACCATTTATATTTCCAAATGTGCTCTTCGCTGGGTTGAAAAATTCATAAACCTTTACCAAAGACCGGTCACTGAAAGGTCCATCCAACCTTACAACAACTGGATCTTGCTTGTGAATTGTTTTTTTGTAGCGACAAACACCAAGCTCGTAAAAAGGTCGATAGCTCAATTGGTAGAATGCTTGCATTCCATGCCGAAGGCAAGGGTTCGATCTCAAGGTTTACTCCTCACAAGAATGAGAACCAGCCCCCCCGGGAGTTGGGAAACCCTTACTTCAACTGAAAGTGGTTGGTGTGAGGCCGGCTCCCTTACCCGTAAAAATAAATAGGTCCCGAATAGCCACATGCGACCCCTTCGGAGATAACGCAGGCAAGAGGTTACACTATATGTGTAGCTTGGTTGTTTTTTTATATTTTGTGAATATATATATATTTGTTGAATTACGGTATTATACATTACTTAATCTCGCAAGAAGTCAATTTTTGAATAGTTTTTGAGAAAAGGTAGAAAAACTGTTTACATAAATTAAATTAAAAAAGTAGTTTCAGTAGAGCTATGGAGTCTTCCGAACAGAAATAGGTACTTAAAAAAGTTAAATTTCTGGTACCTCGCGTTTTAAAAGAGTACCTTAGAAAAATAACCGTAAGATGAAATTAGACAAAATGAGAATGTAGTTTTTTAAGTTAATTTTTTTTGAAAAAAAAGAGGTCAACCGAACAAAGTCTTGTTCATGTTTCGTGAAAGATAGTGGAGTACAACCTTTTTATTTGAGCAGGTATTTTTTTTGTTATAACAGATATTTTGTAAAATTTAAGGTATCTGACTTTCATTTAATTTGATTTGGATCATTGTTATATTGTTGTATTGTTCCTTGACATACAGGTTGGTATGCGGCTGATCACCCATGCTGTAAAATGGTTCACTTTGCCAATGTCACCCCTGTTTCAGGGAAGGACGGCAAGAGTTGCAGCGTGTATGTCCAATTGAGATTTGGTTTTTATGTTTTAGGTTCACATGCGGCATGCGCAAGCGCGAACTTGTACGTGTCTGGTTGTGAAAATGCATGCAATGTGAATCTCCAATGTAACATATCTTTGCATCTTAGATTAGATTAGAAGAGTTGCCACTGGACGACTGACCGGTAATGTATTGTACTGTCATAAGCAGAGCAGTGGACGGGCGCACATGGTTTATATTTTAAAGGTTTGCATCCACTGTTTGTAGAAGTTGCCGCATTATAATCCCCTTTGCCCGTCTCTGGTCTACCGCTGGCCGTGACTGGAATATTGAACGCAAGGAAGTCGGGCCCGAAACCAGCGAGCGCTTAGCGTGGCGCCGGATATGCTAAACTCCGAAGCAAGCTGCGCACGGACAAATTCAACTAGCCGAGGCAAGAGGGCGTGATGAGCACTGTGCTACATGCAAGGATTTCTGATATATAATGCTATTCATACACATCTTAGTCCGGTCCGTAGTCTAGTGGTTAACGCTACAGTCTGCTTCCAATGATGACCGGTCGATAGCTCAGTTGGTTTTAAGTGCTGAATTCCATACCGAGCGTGTCAGGAGCTGGGTACCACTAGGTACCCTAGCACTGGCTCTCATCAGCTCACCGAAGCAACATTGGGTGCGGATGCTACTTGGATGGGTGACTGCTCAGGTACAACGCGTGTCGTTGGCATTGTTGACGGGTCCATAGTCCAGTGGCAGCACTTCGGACTCATAAATGGAAGGTTGTGGATTCGGATCCCGGCGTAGCACAAAAAGTATACCATTTATGTTTCCAAATATACTCTTCGCTGGGTTGAAAAAAATCATAAAACCTTTACCAAAGACCGGTCTCTAAAGGCTTGTTCGCACAAGGCGACTATTTTAGTCGAGTACCGAGTAATTTAGTGGTGGGCGGGGCCACAGAGTATGTAGGTTTATAGAGAGCGGTCTTAGAACAACAAAAAATGTAACCAAGTAGTATTTTTTTTATATGAAACGATGTCTAGACACGTAGGGTAGTTACTGGCGCTATCCATCGTTTCATATAAAAATAATACTATTTGGGTTACTTTTTTTGTTGTTCTAAGACCGCTCTCTATAAACCTACATACTCTGTGGCCCCGCCCACCACTAAATTACTCGGTACTCGACTAAAATAGTCGCCTTGTGCGAACAAGCCTTAAAGGTCCATCCAGCCTTATGGCAACTGGGTCTTGCTTGAGTATTGGCGCTTTGAAGCGATCGCCAAGCTCGTACACCTCCGCGGCACTACAACAAGTGTAATAGACCCCTAGAGTCCTACTGGACCTACTGGAAGCTTTATGTTCTGGAAGGTTCCAGCAAAATTGGCTTCTAGTAACTTCTACTACGTCTTTGGGAGTATAAAGGGCTGCAAGCGGCTTGCAAGATTCAGTCTTGATACGACGCTCTGCTTTTGAACAAGAAAGACAGTATCAGTGATTGTGAACCATCGGTAAAATAAATGTAAATTGCTAAACCATAAATCTGAATTGTTAAAAATAAATATAAATTGCGACCTTACAAAAATCCCATACAAATGCATGTTTTTTGTTGTTGTTTTTCGTATTCAATTTCATTTTCCATCAATGCTAAATTGAAAATATTCATATCTGCCGCGTTTACGTTACAATATAAGAAAGCTGTGGGGGACGGAAGAAATGAAGGTAAATTGGAAAACATTGACGCGCCTCTGGCCCCCCCCTTCAACCGATAACTTAGCATTTCATCCCCTGAATTTATACTATGACGACTTCAATATGAAAATTGTATTATCTGTAGATGAAATAAAACAGATAATATGAGTGATTTAGTTGAAATCGATTGAAAAATATTTATTTTCTGCCGCATTTCTTTACCGATAGCCCTTGATCTAAGAAAGATGTACATTATTTTTATCAAAAATAAAATTATTTTTTCTTAAACGTAGTTTAATTTTCAGAATCTATAAATCTATAATCTAAGTTGCAAGGATATATTCATTTAAAGCTCTCAGATGTATGCCCACAAACCAACAAGTGTAGTTCTAATCTAATCTAATCTAAGTTGCAAGGATATGTTACATTGAAGATTCACATTACATGCATTCTCACAACCAGACACGTACAAGTTCGCGCTTGCACATGCCTCATGTGAACCTACAACATAAAAATCAAATCTCAAATGGACATACACCCTGCAACTCTTGCCGTCCTTCCCTGAGACAGGGGTGACATTGGCAAAGTGAACCATTTTTACAGCATGGGTGGTCAGCCGCATACCAACCTATAAGTCAAGGAACACACACACACGACAAATTACATTTTATACATCATTAAATAATAATATTCAAATACAAAATATTCATTTACAAACAAAAACAAATTCCAATTTAATAAACCCTATTCGCCAACATTACAGATCAACCGCCATTTCTTTCTGTCCTTACATACTTCTTTCATTTCCTCCAGAGTCATAACCTTCTACATACAAGCTCTTCTTTTATTATGACTCTGGATATTCCATTCATTCGCAATTTCGGATATTTGGTCCATCCATACCTTTCTCGGTCTTCCTCTACCACGACATCCATCTATTCTACCAACATATACTTTCTTCGTCAGTCTTTCCTCATTCATTCTCTCCATATGCCCAAACCATCTTAACTTCGCAGTTCGCGTTCGCGTTCGCGTTCGTAGTTCGCGCTTACAAATGCTGAATCTGTACTTACAAATAAAATCCAAACTTCAAATGAACATAAGCCCCACAACTTTTGCCGACCTTCCCTGAAACAGGGGTGACATTGGCAAAGTGAACCATTTTTTACAGTATGGGTGGTCAGCCTCATACCAACCTATAAGTCAAGGAATATGAATAATAAATTACATTTAAATATAAAAAAGAACAAAACCTTACAAAGAAATCTATACAAAAAAAGTAAAAAATTTCCTGTGCAAAAAATGTAGCAAATGAACACACTAACATTAGAAATCAACATTGCAGATTAGCCGCCACTTCTTCCTGTCCTTGCATACTTCTTTCATTTCATCCAGAGTCATAACCTTTTTCATACAAGTCCTCCTTTTATTATGACTCTGGATATCCCATTCATTCGCTATTTCAGAGATTTGATCCATCCATACTTTTCTCGGTCTTCCTCTACCACGACATCCATCTATTCTAGCAACATATACTTTCTTCGTCAATCTTTCATCACTCATTCTCTCCAAATGCCCGAACTATCTTAACATACTTCTTTTAATCTTCACTTTCACACTTTCCCTTACATCACATTCTTCTCTTACAAAATCATTCCTCACCCTGTCACTTCGTTTTTTCCCAATCATACTTCTTAGATAGTCCATTTCTACTGTATGGACTTTACTAATTTCCCTTTCACTCATCGTCCAGGCTTCACTTCCATACATCAAGGTAGGTTAGATTGGCGGTGCACCGTGGTATACTAGTGCCAACCTTCAGAATACTATTTTATATCTCGAGCACTTTCGACCGTCAATACTCAGGTCATTATCAAGAGTGATGTATGTCAAATTAAAATTATTAAGAACAAACCATAGATCAAAATTATATAAATTCAAATAAATAGGTAGGTATAAGTACAATAAAGATGAACTTAATTTAAATTAAATATAACAGTCAAAAAAAAAAAAAAAAATTACGCAAACCCTACACAATCTAACTATTTTTATCTATAGAAATTTAAAAAATGTAGATATTCTAGTTAATAACAGATTTAAGAATATTGTTATCAATCAAGTTATATAAAATATGTATAGCAACTCCATTACCGATAAGTATTGAATTTATTGTTTTGTCGACTTTCATACAAAAATGATTGTATCTTTAGATGAAATTAATTAGATGATCTTGGTAATGCTAGATAAAATAAATTGAATTATATTAAAATTTTGTCGCCTCCTTTGATAGAGATTTTTTTATTCTTATGTGAATTTAGATTATTTAAATCATAGTCATTGAAATAATTTGTATTTAAAATTTGTTGATAACATTTTTCAGATATATTAACAGTAATAAAAACAACACAGTTAAATTTAATAAGTTAATAATGGAGAATCTATAGATAATTTAAAAGTAATTTATCTACAGATGATGAAAAATCATCTACTTGAGATAATCATTCAAATCACTTTTAGGGGCAATGCCCTCCACCGAAGGGCATACCACCTGAAACATATTTTAAAGATTATCCATAGATGATCTTGGCACGTAAGTCCAGTATCTTATCTACAGATGATGAAAAATTCTCTACCGCCGTCTCGAGAGAGTCATTCCAATATCACTTTGGAGCAATGGCCTCCACCGAAGGACATACCACCTGAAAGACATTTTTTTTCAAGATGGAGGGGGTAGCTGTTCGTTATCATACAAAACGGTGACATTTTCGGCTGGAAATACAGTGGAGTGTTGTTATGAAAAATAAAGAAAAATATGATCGGAAAAATGTCGGATAAAACATATTCTTTTCAATAACAAATATCTTTTTTGAAATGCATTTCTTTCTCATTTAATAGGATTCTCATTTAATATATGCCCATAAGCAGACATAAAACAATAGTATGCTCTAACCTTCCTCGTATCTATCATGTATGTATGTGACCCACAGAACAAGGACGCTCATGCAGAGCTATATATTTTCTCAAGTGGTGGAATGACTTCCAGTGAAGTAACTGCAACGGCACAACAAAACCGGAACCTCCAGGCCAGAGGCGTGCCCATGACTCTAGTACGTTAGTAACATACCTCAGACGTATAAGTTCACTCTTACACATGTCGCTTGTGAACTTGTGGCAACAAAAACACAACTCTCAAATAAATATAAAACCCTCAACTCTTGCAGATCATTTCTGAAACAGGGATGACATTGGCAAAAAATATAATGGATGTGTTAGAGCGAACTTATGCACACGTGTGTGCTTGTGACTATCAATTATATATGAATTCCAAATGATAATATATCCTTGCACATCGGATTACAGATTACATAATAATATTAGGCTGATTAATTTGGTGAGCGCCGTTTTTGTAAGAATTTCACCACAAGAGCCCTCTGCAAGCTTGGTGTCATCGTAGAAAGTGTCAATTCTCAAACAATACCCAGCTGGCGTAAAGCTGGATGAACCCATCGTAAGAGGCTTTTGATAAAGGCATTTCAATTTTTCAACCAAGCGAAGAACATATTTGAAAATATATATGGTATTTTTTTTTACTCCGCCGGGATTTGAACACACAACCTTCCATTTACGAGTCCGAAGCGTTACCACTAGACTACGGATTACTTGTACAACTAATATTTTTGGTATGGAACCCATGCGTGCTCCGCAAGTCTTTCAAGAAATAATCGAGTGTGTCTTTCTACTAAGTAAGCATAATATAAAATTGCTTTCACAAAGCTATTGTCCAAACTATTATCAGAAATGCTGGAGAGTTAAAAAGCCTGTAACGCAAGGTCTTTGAGTCATACGTGCTTCCAGTAGCCACCTATGGCTTGGAAACAAAATGACTCACTCAGAATAGCGCCAATAGACTGAGGACGTGCCAAAGAGCCATTGAAAGAAGGAGCCTCAGAGACAGGGTTCCAAACGAGGAGATCCGCAGACGCACTGGTGTTACTGATGTTATACAGCGAGTGGCCTACTTAAAGTGGCGCTGGGCTGGTCACGACGCAAAGCAGGACCATGACAGGTGCCTGAAAAGGATCGTCCAGTGGTAGTGGGGTCTCATTTCATGTGAAGATTAATTTACCTCTTTGAAATTTTGAAAGAGGATGTGAAGGTTAAGGTACAAAAGAATGTGATAAGATGGTTTGGGCATGTGGAAAGAATGAATGATGATAGACTGACAAAGTATGTATACAAAGAAAGTGTGAAAGGAAAAAGAGGGAAGGGACGACCGAGAAAAGTATGGAGTGATCAGATTGAGGAGATTGTGAAAGAATGGGATATACAAAGTGAGCGTAAAAGAAGAAAATGCATGAAAAAGGTGATGGATATGAATGAATTGAAAGAGGTATGTAAGGATAGGAAAAATGGAGGCAGCTCTACAGAGGCTCTGGCCACCCCTAGCGGAATGGCGACAGAGTTACAGTGTCTTATTTTGATTTTGAAATAAACACCCAAACGGAAAATCATTTCTGAAAACCTCGGAGGGGATCGAACCCTATCTCTCGGCATGGAATCCAAGCAATGTTGTCACTGGGTAATTATTATTAATCAATAATTAATTAAAATAACAAAAAATCACACATTTATTCGTATTTCTTGACTTATAGGTTGGTATGAGGCTGACCACCCATCCTGTGCAAAATGTTTCACTTTGCCAATGTCACCCCTGTATCAGGGAAGGTCGGCAAGAGTTGCAGGGCTTATGTTCATTTGAGATGGGTTCTTATAATGTAGGTCCACATGCGGCATGTGTTAGCGCGAAATCATACATGTCTGCTTGTGGGAATGCATTTGATATAAATCTTAAATGGTATATATCCTTGCAGCTTAGATTAGATTAGATTAGATTAGATAGGTTGGTATGAGGCTGACCACCCATCCTGTACAAAATGTTTCACTTTGCCAATGTCACCCCTGTGTCAGAGAAGGTTGGCAAAAGTTGTGGGGCTTATGTTCATTTGAGGTTTGGATTTTATTTGTAAGTACACATTCAGCATTTGTAAGCGCGAACTACACGTGTTTGTTTGTGGGCATACATCTGAGAGCTTTAAATGAATATATCCTTGCAACTTAGATTATAGATTATGAATAAATAATGTTGAAACCTGTTTATGGCTAGGCTAAATATAGTGAGGAATCACGTTATTGTTCACAAATCTATTTAAAAAAGTATAAAAATTAAACAAATTTATTTTTCAACAATTGCAAAAAAAATATTAACTTTAGGGCGTAGAAGTTTCCGTGTCTCGTAGAGGTGTAGACCGCGATAACACATTTTGGGTTTTCTGCCCGGGAAAGAGAAAAAAGCGCGCAAAACTAGAGTGCGTACTAGGTAGTGAAGGTTCGGGAAGACATGCTAAAGGAATATTCACAATACGCCAGGATATGTTGTTTCTTTTGACGAGAAAAATAAATTGTGAACTACGTTCGTCTTAACTTAAAGATAAAAACTAATAACAGTTTAAAATATTAAAAATAAAAAACAATTTGTATATGTTGACACAATAATCACTTTTTCCGGGCTATGTAGCCGTGGTCTGGTAGATTCTTTCCGAACAGTTTCGCCCATTGCTCCGATGGGCATTATCAGCGGTTGGCTAGTCGCTGTGATCTTCTTACAGGATCTGCTGTACTAGAAACAACGCCAGCCTTTGGAATAGTATTGTCGTTTTTTCTGTGAGAAATCAAGCCGCCATTGCTAGGCAAGGAACCAGACGGCTAATTACGTGCAGTGGCATACACAATTTTTTCTACGATGAAATAAATAACAAAATAGTAAATACTATAACTGTAACTGTAACTCTGTCGCCATTCCGCTAGGGGTGGCCAGAGCCTCTGCAGAGTTGCCTCCATTTTTTCCTATCCTGACATACCTCTTTCAATTCTTTCATATCCATCACCTTTTTCATGCATTTTCTTTTTTTACGCTCACTTTGTATATCCCATTCTTTCACAATCTCCTCAATCTGATCACTCCATACTTTTCTCGGTCATCGCTTCCCTTTTTTTCCTTTTACACTTTCTTTGTATACATACTTTGTCAGTCTATCATCATTCATTCTTTCCACATGCCCAAACCATCTCATCACATTCTTTTGTACCTTAACTTTCACATCCTCTTTCAAATTACATTCTTTTTTTACCCATTCATTCCTAACTCTATCCCTCAGAGTTTTTCCTGTCATACTTCTCAAATGCTTCATTTCCACCGTACATACTTTACTCATTGTGCTATCATTCACTGTCCATGCTTCACTTCCATACATCTAGAAAATAATATTCATTATAATGTACCTACTCGTCCATTTGAAGTAATTAAAACCTTACTTTTGTCAAAACGTGTAATTTATCATTCCCTTCGATTATCTAATCTAATCTAAGTTGCCAATATGTATAACATTTAGGATTCATATTAAATACATGCCCACAAACAGACACATATATATGCCGCATATAAGTTTAAACATTCAAACCCAAAACTCAAATAAACATAGTTTTTGACAGGAATGAAGTATGTGAGGAACTTACAGTTAATTTGAATGGAAAAAAAGTTGAAGTAGTGAATGAGTTTGACTATTTAGGAAGCAAGTTTGAGGCGAATGGTAAGATGACGAAGGAATAAGAGAAGCGTGCCAGCAAAGGAAGATGCGTGAAAGGAGCGTTTGGTAGAATAGCGAAGAATAAAAGGATACCAAAGAAAATGAAAATGGCGGTACACAATTGTATATTGTTGCCGACCCTGATGTATGGAAGCGAGTCATGGACGGTGAATGAAAGAGAAGTAAATAAGGTATGCACCGTAGAAATGGCTCATTTGAGAAGTATGACAGGAAAAACACTGAAAGATAGAGTGAGAAACGAATGGGTTCTGAATGAATGCGTTGTAAAAGAAAGCGTGAAAGTGAAAGTTCAAAGAAGTGTGATGCGATGGTTTGGACATATTGAAAGGATGAATGAAGACCGACTGACAAAAAGAGTGTATAAAGGGAATGTAATAGGTAAGCGTGGAAGGGGAAGACCTAGAAAAGAATGGATTGATCAGATAAGTGAGATTGCGAATGAATGGAATTTACAGAGTGGAAACACGAGAAGAGCATGCATGAAAAGAGTGATGAAATTAGATGAGATGAAAGAAGTATGCAGGGACAGAGTCAAGTGGAGGCACTTGTGTGGAGGTACTGGCCACCCCTAGAGGAATGGCGGCAGGATACAAGAAAAAAAAAATGCCCTGCAACTGTATTGGCAAAGTGAACCAAGATTTTACAGCATAGGTGGTCAACCTCATACCCACCTATTAGTCAAGTAACTGTTTGAGTTTGTTTATTTTTTGCGGTGAAAATATTTTGTTTTATTTTCCTCTCAAGCCTTTTGTTTTTTTTTGAAAAAGCAAAGCTATAATTTTTAGTATTTCGATAAATAAATTCGATGAGTTTTAGCACTATTAACAATTATTATTTGACTCTTCACATAAAATATATTTATTTTCATCTGAACAGGGCTGGAAGTCTCTACCCCCCGCGGTAATTCTGACCTACCAAAAATCGGTAATATTTGTATGAAGACTAATCAGCTGTCCACTTGCAGCCATCTTGGATTGACAGGTCTTCATATAACCACACAAGTTTGATATTTGAAATTAAAAAATGGTTCCAATTCTGACAATGCGCATGCGCACATGTTCATTTTAACACGGTTACCGGTTGCATAATGTAACATTATGCAACGGGTGTAGAAATGTATGGCATTGTGATTGCGTTAGCCGTTTTGTAATTAGTAAATTACCAAATGGGAGTAGAAAAAATTATATTTGTGAATGCGCCTCACTTTAAGATCCCTTTATTTTATTCATGCCGTTAAGGGTGTCTCCCTTTTTATTTAGTTCGTTAAAACTTGACGCCTCACATAATACCCCGCCCAGCTTTGTTTCTACTTACTTACTTTTTTGTTTTGCCTTTTTTTGTTCGTCAGAAAGAAAGAAAGTTTAAGTTTTTTTTCCCAAAGAGAAAGGGGGAAAAGTTTCGCCTTTCTTTTTCTCTCTCTTGTTCGGAAAAGGGAAAAACGAGAATACGAAATGAGAAAATTATGAAAAATAACTGTTTTGAAGATGAGACGCGCAGAAAGGAAAATGGTTTACAGTTTTACCGGAAGGCGATGGGAGAATTGAGCCCGACTTGTCATTTGAAAGAAGGAAAGTGTTTCTCTTTTATCACATCTTTTTTTTGCACATTTTAAAACACAGATTGTTTTTGATGTTGATTGTTTTTCGCTTTTTTATCTGAACAATATTTATCGTTTGTTTTGACGAGTTGCCAAATAGGGAAAATGTCGGAAATTCAAGTTGATTTTCTTTAAATAAAATGAAGAGATTTTTTGTTTTTTTTTTGTGCTCAACAGGTCACGCTTATAACAGTGCACCCTCACAGCTATCAACACGCTGGGAGGAACTCTATTGCTAGATTTTAAAATCTCAACAAATTACACTCAAAAATGTCTATATTAGATTTATTTAAGAGCTTTATACTCCGAGTCAAAGGGTGTTGCGCCACGACATCAGTACGGCTTTTCGGTACATGAAATAGATCCTATCCTCGCCCTCGGGTGTAGTAGTCAGGTACATACAACCTGTAGCCCTCCAACAGGGTAGGACTGTCAATTAAGCCGTTGATGACCTTATGAGTGAGCACCATAAGGGACCTGTTGCGCCTCGTTTCCAGGCTTCTGGATGTTTTTTTTAATTTTTTTTATTTGTTCAAATTACGTTCTAATCTAATCTAAGTTGCAAAAATATGTAACATTGGGGATTCCCTTTATATACATTTTCACAAGCAGACACGTATAAGTTCACGCTTTAACATGCCGCATGTGGATTTACAATATAAAAACTCAAATCTCAAATGAACATACAACCTTATGGAGCTTCCACACGCTTGCCAACCCATCACAAGTCAAGCGCACAGTGTGTCGTCTAGAACATGCTAGCTGGACAAAATTTTGTCTAATGGACTAATTTTGTCCAGCTAGCATGTTCTAGACGACACACTGTGCGCTTAGCTACAAGCCAAGTGTGCAGTGTGTCGTCTAGAACATGCTAGCTGGACAAAATTAGTCCATTAGACAAAATTTTGTCCAGATAGCATGTTCTAGACGACACACTGTGCGCTTGACTTGTGATGGGTTGGCAAGCGTGTGGAAGCCCCATTAAACTCTTGGCAACCTTCCCTGAAACAGGGCTGGCATTGGCAAAGTGAACCATTTTCTACAGCATGCTAGTTTTGACCGCATACCAACCTAAAAGCCAAGGAACATTCACAACAAATTATATTTTTAAAATCAAAACATTCTATCTAATCTAATCTAATCTAATCTAAGCTGCAAAGATATATATCATTTAAGATTTATATTAAATGCATTCCCACAATCAGATATGTATAATTTCGCGCTAACACATGCCGCATGTGGACCTACAATATAAAAACCCAATCAAACCTAAAATTAACAAAAGCCCAACAACTTTTGCCGACCTTCCCTGACACAGGGGTGACATTGGCAAAGTGAACCATTTTTTACAGTATGTGTGGTCAGCCGCATACCAACCTATAAGTCAAGGAACATACATGACAAATTACATTTTTAAAATCAATAAATAATAATACATACATGGACATCAAAAAAAAACTAAAACATAAAACCAATTTCACTTTAATAAACCCTAGCCGCCAACATTACAGATCACAATAAAGTTAAAAAAAAACGAAAACGACAAGTTAGGTATAAATCTTAAATGTCAGTTTATCTTTAAAACTTAGATAATAGATTATAGATAGCTAGAAACAAGGTTGCCCAAACTTTGCCGGGCCCACCAAAGTAAATCCATAACAACTTAAATTCAGATTGATGAGTTGAAATTTTGCGGCAAGTACATTTGCAACTTAGATAGTTGATGATTGCTCACACATGTTCCATCACGACTTCTTGCTCCAACTTGCCTCATTAATTTCCATTAAGACACGAATGTAAAGTTGGGACACGCAATGTAAGCCCACAGCTGAGGCAAGCAACTGACGCAATTACTGGACGCAGAATACTTTAATATTGTTACGTTTTCAATTTACAATTTATTTCAACACTGGAGAGTCACTGGTTATATGTATGTGTTACATAGTGAAGTACTTTTTTGCGACTGTTTGCTGTCTTCCCATTTTGACCTCTAATATAGTAAAACGGAGAGGTCTTTCTCCCAATTTCTGCACTATTCCACCACCTGAATATTTACGCACACACAATCACTAGAATGTCATTCCAAGGCACGAATACTCCTAGATGTTTCTATATTAAATGTTTCAGTTTATGTAATCATTTTGACTAGGGGCTCCGCCCCTGGCTGCTACGCAGCCCAACCCCTTAACATTAGGCAATGTGTATATTGCTCATAGTTTTCTTGGGTTAAAACTTGTTATATAAGAAAATATGTAAAATAAAAAATGCAGTTTTGTAACAATTTTTTTAAGTCTTTTAACAAAAGAAAGAAAACTAAAAGCAAATAAAAAAAAAGAAACCGGTTTTAATTTGCTCCATTATAGTCCTTGACTTATATGTTGGTATGAGGCTGACCACCCAAACTGTTAAAAAATGTTACACTTTGCCAATGTCACCCAACAAAAGAAGAGCCTGTATGAAGAAGGTTATGACTCTGGAGGAAATGTAAGAAGTATGTAAGGACAGAAAGAAATGGCGGTTGGTCTGTAATGTTGGCGGCTATCTATCTATAATCTATAATCTAAGCTGCAAAGATATGTTAACACTTAAGACTCATATTAAATGCATGCCCACAGACAGGCACATGTAGGTTCGCGCCTACACATTTTGCATGTGTGCATACAAATAAACAAAACCTCACGTGAACATAAACCTTGCAACTCCTGCCGCCGTTCCCTGAACCGGGGTGGCATTGGCAAAAGTGAACCGATTTTTACAGCACAGGGGGTCAGCCTCACACCAACAATCAAGGAGCACAAAAAATATAAATCTATAATAATAATCTATAATCTAAGTTGCAAGGATATATTCATTTAAAGCTCTCAGATGTATGCCCACAAACCAACAAGTGTAGTTCGCGCTTACAAATGCTGAATGTGTACTTACAAATAAAATCCAAACCTCAAATGAACATAAGCCCCACAACTTTTGCCGACCTTCCCTGAAACAGGGGTGACATTGGCAAAGTGAACCATTTTTTACAGTATGGGTGATGTACAAAAATTCTTTATTACTTATACACATAACAGATCCAGATTAAAATAAAGTAAAATTAGACTTTACATTTAAATTAAATGGGAATTGGTTTTGTTTTTAGTTTTCATGTCCATACATATTATTATTTGTTGATTTAAAAAATGTAATTTGTCGTGAATGTTCCTGGACTTATAGGTTGGTATGCGGCTGACCACCCATGCTGTAAAAATGGTTCACTTTGCCAATGTCACCCCTGTTTCAGGGAACGACGGCAAGAGTTGCAGGGCTTATGTTCATTTGAGATTGGGTTTTTATATTGTAGGTCCACATGCGGCATGTGTTAGCGCAAAATTATACATGTCTGCTTGTGGGAATGCATTTAATATAAATCTTAAATGATATGTATCTTTGCAGCTTAGATTAAATTAGATTAGACCCCTGTTCCAGGGAAGGTTGGCAAAAGTTACAGGCAAAAGTTTGTTTGTGGGCATGCATTGAATATGAGCTTTGAATCCATATATATCTTAGCAACTTAGATTATAGACCTCTGTGTCAGGGAAGATCGGCAAAAGTTGTAGGGCTTATTTTCATTTGAGGTTTGGATTTTATTTGTAAGTACACATTCAGCATTCATAAGCGCGAACTACACGTGTTTGTTTATGGGTATGCATCTGAGAGCTGTGAATGAATATATCACTGCAACTTAGATTATATATTATAGATTATATTATTGTATCTGTAAACCAAAATAATATCCTTAGACTGGGTTTTTATGGTCCATATGAGACATGTGTAAGTGTGAACTTATAAGTGTCTGCTTGTGAAAATGCTGTAATATATCTTTGCAACTAAGATTACAGATTTAAATCCATTTTTATTTTTTTCGTTTGTTGTTTTTTTGATTTGTATCAAAAAAAAATATATATCGTAAAAAATAAAAAGACTTTCGAATTTTGCCGCTAGATGTCTATTTAGTCTTTTTACATGCATACATTTTCTAACATTTCCATACAAAACAAAAAGAGGGTTAAAAAAATGAAGCGGCTTTTTAAAAAATACTTTTTTCAGAAATTATGATTACTTCTACTAAAAACTACTGTTTTACGAAAAAAAAATTTTTTTTTGTAACTATTGAAAGAAGTTATAGTGTATTGGAGTGTGTTTCTCAAACACATACATGAAAGGTACTGTTTTGCAGCATATATCCAAAATTTTATTTTTCATAGTCGTGAATGTATTTCATCTGCTGTGATGGCATTAATTTTGAAAATCGAATGTCAAAGCGAAAGACGACGGTCTGGAGTAATATAATAAAGGATGTATGTAGTGTTATGTTTACATGGAAAGGTATCTTCAGGATACTTACATCCGGCTAGCTCTCATCAGCATCACTCTCAGGGCGTGGGGTTCTTTCTTTCGGTTGCTTACTTGTACTTTGGTAAGGGTTTTATAATTAAAAGATAAGCTTAACATGAACAAATAAGGGTTTATTTACTTAACTAATATGGGGGAAAAAGGGGAAATAAGGGAATGGCCAGACCTACATCTTTTCACCGAAACACTCCCTATTCTGTTGGCTGGAGTTATAAGAGTTCTGGAGTACAAAGAAACAAATGTCTCAATGATAGTTCATTCATATGCTGTTGTTTACAAATTATCCATTGCAATGGTCTTTAAGTCTTTTTTAAGCAGTCTGATGATTTCACTATTCTTTCCGGTGTTAACATTTGGTCCATCACAATCGATTGCCATCTAGGTACCCCCCGTAAATAGACCGTGTCTCTTTAATTAGCATAATGTGCTCTTAAAATCTATTTTATTGTAGCATTTACCTTTTTTCAGGAATATTTAATGTTTCTTTCTTACATTCTAGTACTAATCTAATCTAATCTAATCTAAGCTGCAAAGATATATATCATTTAAGATTTATATTAAATGCATTCCCACAAGCAGATATGTATAATTTCGCGCTAACACATGCCGCATGTGGACCTACAATATAAAAACCCAATCTCAAATGAACATAAGCCTTGCAACTCTTGCCGTCCTTCCCTGAAACAGGGGTGACATTGGCAAAGTGAACCAATTTTTTTACAGTATGGGTGGTCAGCCGCATAACAACCTATAAGTCAAGGAACATACATGACAAATTACATTTTTAAAATCAATAAAATAACATACAATGCTGATATTTTATGAAAAACCTCTTCTATCAATGTATGACTTTCCTTACAAAGTTTTCTCCCTTTGTCTTGTGTGTCTTATTAAATATAGGGGCATCAGCCTTAATATCAAACAAAACATATTATGCAATTGCAGTTATTGCCCTGTTTGACACTCCATACCTGTAACGTTTCCTCAATACTGTAGGGAGGTCAAAAAGTGAACTTTTTTTTTCAGAAATTTCTTCCTTATATGCGATTGTACAGTCATCTGAAGAACTGAACGTTTCAGAAATAATGAATTAATCAAATATAAATAGCAAAAAAAAATTAAATTATTTTTTAACAGTGTCAAACATGAGCATAAAATTACTTTTTTACATAACATTCGATGGCGTTGTGCGGGAAGATCCTCTCATTTTTACTTAAGTTTCTTTTTGGATAAGTAAATTTGATCCTTAAAGGCACCTTTTCTACGCTATTTGTGTTCGATAAAACGAAAAAAGGCATTTCACTCTAAGATGACCGGTAAGATGACGAAAGAATTAGAGAAGCGTGCCAGCAAAGGAAGATGCGTGATAGGAGCGTTTGGTAGAATAGCGAAGAATAAAAGGATACCAAAGAAAATGAAAATGGCGGTACACAATTGTATTTTGTTGCCGACCCTGATGTATGGAAGCGAGTCATGGACGTTGAATGAAAGAGAAGTAAATAAGGTATGCACCGTAGAAATGGCCCATCTGAGAAGTATGACAGGAAAAACACTGAAAGATAGAGTGAGAAACGAATGGGTTCTAAATGAATGCGGAGTAAAAGAAAGCGTGAAAGTGAAAGTTCAAAGAAGTGTGATGCGATGGTTTGGACATATTGAAAGGATGAATGAAGACCGACTGACAAAAAGAGTGTATAAAGGGAATGTAACAGGTAAGCGTGGAAGGGGAAGACCTAGGAAACAATGGATTGATCAGATAAATGAGATTGCGAATGAATGGAATCTACAGAGTGGAAACAAGAGAAGAGCATGCATGAAAAGAGTGATGAAATTAGATGAGATGAAAGAAGTATGCAAGGACAGAGTCAAGTGGAGGCACTTGTGTGGAGGTACTGGCCACCCCTAGAGGAAAGGCGGCAGGATACAAGACAAGACAAGACTCCATTCTACTGTACAAGCGCACGTACTCCAAGTTCGCAAGAATATTTTCAAATAATTAGTGCACATTTAAATTAGTCCACATGCGGCATGTGTTAGCGCGAAATTATACATATCTGCTTGTGGGAATGCATTTAGTATAAATCTTTAATGATATATATCTTTGCAGCTTAGATTAGATTAGATTAGATTAGTCAACATATTAGCTTGTTTGAGTAAGATGTTAGGTAACGTTAGAAATATTTTTTAAGACGTTTTTGAATGAGTAAAGTATGTACGGTGGAAATGAAATATTTGAGAAGCATGACAGGAAAAACTCAGAAGGATAGAGTTAGGAACGAATGGGTAAAAAAATAATGTCAGTTGAAAGAGGATGTGAAAGTTATAGTACCTACAAAAGAATGTGATGAGATGGTTTGGGCGTGTGGAAAAAATGAATAATGATAGAATGACAAAGCATACTAGACAAAATAAAAAATAAAAAATAAAATAACGGAAGTTTGAAAGAAAAAAGAGGCAAAAGACGACCGAGAAAAGAATGGAGTGATCAAATTGAGGAAATTGTTAAAGAATTGGAAGTACAAAGTTTGTTTACCAGGAGAAAATGTATGAAAAGGGTGATGGATATAAATGAATTGAAAGAGGTATGTATATTAGGATAGAAAGAAATGGAGGCAGCTCCATTTCTGTCAAAACTCATGACATAATGTCACATGACTTCGCATCACATGACAGAACACCACATGACAAAACATTACAATCTTAAAACAACACATAAAATATATCACAATGATACAACAACACAAGGACAAAAAATCACATGATAAAGCATCACAAACATGAAAAAAGAAGATACCGTTAGCCGTAGGGGCCGTCCATAAATTACGTCATCGATTCTGGCCAATATTCGACCCCCACCCCCTTACAATCATCCTAAAGTCATCATCTAATGACCGCCTCCCCCCTCTTGCTGTAATAATGGATGAGATTAATAATTAATAATGTTATAACACTTACATAATATTTTGTATATTTTGTAGAAATTGGTATTTACATAAACGACGTCACTTTTGGTACTCGTATATCATTTGTCATCATCTGCAGACCAGACTCCCCCCACCTTAATACGAATGACGTAATATATGGACAGCCCCGTACATAAAAAAAAAACATCACATGAAAAAATATCGCAAACAACAAAAAACATTTATTTTACTTTATGAGGTGGTTGGTGTAAGGCTGGTCGTCTTACCTGTATAGTCTTTTAAATATAGGCAGTCTCTTGGACAGGATTCCTTTTAAAAAAACCAGTGTGTCTAATAATGGTCCAGGGACTGTGAGGAATATACAAATACACACAAATAAATTTGCGTTGTAGTTTGTGTCGGACAACACGCGGCCTAATTGAGATTAAAGGGCTCCTAGAGTATCCAGCCTCACACCGCAAGGGGATACAACTTTCCCCGACTCACTGCTCACTTGGGAACCGGGTAAAAACTATTAATCAATAATACACAGTGAAAAGTTTCACTGAAAAGACGGTAGGAGCTTTTTAAAGTTACATCAATAATAATAATATTAGGATGATTTATTTGGTGAGCGCTGTTTTTGTGTGTATCACACCTCAAGAGCGCAGATACACCACATCTATCAGACTGGTCTATGGTCTAGTGGTTACAGGCTTCGGATTTGTTATCGAAGGTAGTGGGTTCTATTTCCAGCGAACACAAAAACATATTGAATACAAGTAGTTGTAAATAAAATAGAGCGATCTAGAATTTTTACAATATTAGTTTTAATATTGGTCGTCTCTATAGAGAGCGTCGATTGTCAAGCAAGACCCAGTTGATATAAGGCTGGATATAGATCTTTGGTGACCAGTCTTTGGTAAAACTATGCGAAATTTTTAACCCAGCAAAGAGCATATTTAAAAAAAAAAGGTATTTTTTTTGTGGTCCGCGGGGAATCGAACCGACGGCCTTCCATTTACGAAGGCGAGTCCGAAGCGTTACCACCACACTTCGAACAGGTCATGTGGACCTATGTGTCTTATGGAAACTTGAAATTTATTTAAAAAATATTTAAATCATCTAATTATCGTGATTTACGTTTTTTTCTTAGCTCAGATTGTGTAGAATGGTGATTCTGGAGACAATGTCATCTAAAGGTCATCTCTGAATCAAATGGTGGATAAGCCAAACAAGCACTGTGGAGACGATTTACTGTGTTTCTATGTACAAATTGATTACATTTTCGATTTTTTATCTGGAACCTCTCTGTTTTTTATTTTTTCTGTTTTTTTATTGCGGTTAATACGACGCAAACAAAACAAGAAACATACGAAGGGTAGATATGTAGCTTCTGACCGCATTACAGTGTGGTGAGTGGAACATATTTTATTTTAACAGGCAAGGGGGGCGGCCTTACACCAACCGTGGTGACGTGGTGGTTTTCCAGCTCCTGAGGGTGCTGGTACTCATTTATATTCAAGGCTTAGTAAACTGTGCCGGCATTTTATTTTGCGTCCGAAGTAAACAAAAAACCGGAAATATATATATTTATTTTTTAATTATATTTGTGAAGAGGAATGCAATTCACCAACCTATTCTGCCTGGCCAAAAAACAAGTATTAATATCATAAATTAATAATTCATTATTGTTTATTTTCATGAATTATTTATTAATAATTACCCAATAACATCTGTTGAACCAGGGTCAAAGTTATGGTCAAATTACCCAATCGGGGATCGAACCAACGTTGTTCTATTCCAAACACGCTAGAAAGATCAGCCCACTTGGCCCCCTCGGCCATAACACTGACAATCGTATCTGACACCCTCGTCGGTGGGATTCGATCTTGAGCTCTCGGCATGGAATGCAAGCACTCTACCAACATAACTGTCGACCGAACTCACTGCTTTCCGATTTCGAGTCCCAAGTGTTGACCACTAGACCAGGCTGAACGTGAACATAAGAATGGGAAAGATTTAGTATTAATGTCTTACATATTTCATTTGTATTTTCTTAATTCCCACAAAACAACCTCTCCCCATTCCCGATAAATTACTTGAATCGTCGGGAAACGCAATAAAGGGGAAAGAAAAACCAAATAACAAGAAATAAATCCTTCATAATGTGTCTGCTTGGAATTAGTTATTAACCAAACCACGTAAAATGACCAACAGTCTAGTGGTTAAAGCTTCTGACTCTGAATCACAAAGTAAAAGGCTAGAATCCCAGGAGGAACGCAACTAAGCTACACATTTAGTGTAACTTCTTGCCTACGTTATCCCCGAAGGGATCGCATGTGGCGATTCGGGACCTATTTATTTTTACGGATAAAGGGGCCGGCCTCACACCAACTGATTTCAGTTGAAGTGGGGGTTTTCCTTGGGGGGGGGGAAGCCTTGGGATCGACCCTTTGTCTCGTCATGGAATGCAAACATTCTACCAATTGAGCTATCGACCTTTTTTACGAGCTTGGTCGTCGTCGCTACAAAGCGCCAATTCTCAAGTAAAATCCAGTTGTTGTACGGCTGGATGGACCTTTTGATGACCGGTCATTGGTAAAGGTTTATGAATTTTTCAACGCAGCGAAGAGCAAATTTGAATTTATAAATGGTGTTTCTTTTGTGCTCCGCCGGGACTTGAATCCACAACCTTCCATTCACGAGTCCAAAGTGCTACCACTGGACTACGGACCGTGAAAATATTTAAAATTTAAATATAAGTACCTACGTATATGCTACTGTTACTGTATTCTGCCGCCGTTCCACTATGGATGGCCGGTAAACTGAAAATTATGTTAAACTCGTATAGGAGTAAAGCTAATAAACAAAAAGCGATAATCAGATTGGAAGATAAAGTTTCCAAAGGAGCATCACAGACTCATGAAATTGAGTTATTGTAAGTATTGCGGAGTATTGAGAAAGAGTTGGAGAAAAAATTAAGAGTTTAAAGATAAATATGGACAATTGCCATTTCGAAACAAATACTGTTATTTTTATTTTTTTTAAATAATTTTGTAAAGAGAAACCTATTTTACCTGCCCAGAAAAAGTATTGATATTATCAATTAAGAAACCATAATTAAATATTCAATTATCGATTAACAATTACCCCATTGAATAAGAGTTTTAGGCTTACACGGCCGGCTGATGATGCTGGAGTGATGTTTTCCGGGATCTGTTGCCGTGGTCTGTGGGAGCTGGAGCTTCCGGACGTTTCGCCCATTTCTACGATGGGCTTCTTCAGCGTGAAGTATGATGATGATGAAGATCTTGATGAGAACTGTGATGAGTCGATGAGTGATCACAGTTCTCATCAAGATCTTCATCATCATCATACTTCACGCTGAAGAAGCCCATCGTAGAAATGGGCGAAACGTCCGGAAGCTCCAGCTCCCACAGACCACGGCAACAGATCCCGGAAAACATCACTCCAGCAATTACCCCATTACTCAACCCCCAAAGGGGCTGGTTCTCATTTTTTGTAAAGGCTGAGTACACCTTGCCGTTATTTATATTGAGTTTGAAATCAACACCGAAACGAGAAATCATTTCTGACCCCTCGGTGGGGATCGAACCCTTGCTGCCGACATGGAATGCAAGCATTTTACCAACTGAGCCATCAACCGGACTTTTTACGAGTTTGGTCACCGCTACAAAGCACCAATTCTCAAGCAAGATCCAATTGCTGTAAGGCTGGATGTAATTTTTGTGACCGGTCTTTGTTAAAGGCAATGAATTTTCCAACCCAGCCAAGAGCGTATTTGAAAATATAAATGGTTTATGTTTTGTGCTCCAACGGGATTTGAACCCACTCAGTGTCACCCCTGTTTCAGGGAAGGTCGGCAAAAGTTGTTAAGGGCTTATGTTCATTTGAGGTTTGAATTTTATTTGTAAGTACACAATCAGCATTTGTAAGCGCGAACTACACGTGTTTGTTTGTGGGCATACATCTGAGAGCTTTGAATGAATATATCCTTGCAACTTAGATTATAGATTATATTATTATTATACCTTTCATTTACGAGATCAAAGCGTTGCCACTAGACTACGGAAAGTTAGACTCAATCAACATCAATCGTTGTCTAATCTAATCTAATCTAAGCTGCAAAGATATATATCATTTAAGATTTATATTAAATGCATTCCCACAAGCAGACATGTACAATTTCGCGCTAACACATGCCGCATGTGGACCTACAATATAGAAACCCAATCTCAAATGAACATAAGCCCTGCAACTCTTGCCGTCCTTCCCTGAAACAGGGTTGACATTGGCAAAGTGAACCATTTTTTTACAGTATGGGTGGTCAGCCGCATACAAACCTATAAGTCAAGGAAGTAGACGCTAAAAAGACTACTGTAAAGTTTTTTCTTTTCCAAATTTTCTGATGGATTTTGGCAGTTTTTGTAAGGGTGCTTCTGAAATATGTAAAATGCTCTTTATATCATATTTTCAGTAATGTATAAATTGAATTCGCAGCGCCTTGTGGTGGAAGCAAGCCTTTGATATTCAAACGAATCTCCCGATACTGAAGTGAACATCACATAACCGATTCAATGGAAAACGAAACGACGCTCTTTCTAATCAAATTATTGTACTCAAATAGAACCAAAAAAATAGTATACAAAATATAATTAAAAAATTCACTATTCAGCGAAGTGTATTTTTCCTCTGTTTTCTTATTTGTAGTTACTTTAGCCTCTTTATCCTCGAAGGGGAGGCATGTGGCGAGTGGAAACTATATATTATATTTTAAGGTGTAAATCTATTTACACAGTGAAAGTCCATTTTTAAGGCATAACGCGGCAAGAAGTTACAATACATGTGTAGCTCAGTTGCGTTTTTTTAGTTGCGTTCTTTTTTTTTTTTGCTCAAACATTTTCGCTTAATGAGGCATCTTCTTGATTTGTAACCATTCTGCTCCTGAAGATGCCTCAAAGGCGAAAATGTTTGAGCAAAAAAAAAAAAAATGGTGGATTAAAACTATGTTTTTATCCATTTGAAATTTTAAATACTTGAAACTATTTATTTTTACAGGTAAGGGGGGCGGCCATACGCCAACCACCTCAGTTGAAGTGAAGGTTTTCCAGCTTCCGAGTGGGTTGGTACTCATTTCTTGTGAAGGCTGAGTAAAGCTCGCCCGTTTTTTTTTTATTTTGGGTTTTGAAATAAATACCAAAGCAGGAAATTATTTCTGACACCCTCGCCTCGGTGGGATTCGAACCCGAGCTCTCGGCAAGAAATGTTAGCACTCTACCAACTGAGCTATCGATCGGACTACCGAGAATATGTAATCCCATACATTCGGTATAATTAATATGAAATAGATAGATTCGTGGTATGAATAAGCCAGAATGCCCTCAAAGCATTGACTTACATATAATATGGAAGAGTAGAAACTAATTTAAAATAAACTAACGGCATTGACACATTCTATGGGGCACAGTATTGTCCCCAGTCCTGTCAAACGCAGCAGTTCTGTAGTCATGCAAAGTATTTCTATGAATATGTAGTTATGTGTTGTGTTTGTCTGTGTGAGTTAATAATAAAGTGTGTGAAGTGTCAAGAAATAAATAGATGTTTGGCACTTATAAGAAAATAATTTGTTCGATATTGCTTGAGTGATAGGTAACATGATCTGGCAAAATCTACATGGCAAGTAGCAATTCTCCATGATTCGAGAATGTATTTTATTCTTGTTCTATAAAATAAGGACTAAAGCTCTCTTTAGCTTCAGAAATCAACCGACTGTTTTATTGTGCAGGTGTAAAGTGACTCAGTATCTGAACCAAATCTGAAATAGTAAGCCATCTCATCGTGCTTTTTTGTACTTTCATTCTCAAATTTCCATGTTGAATCTGCTGTAGTGTATATTTTCATTAAAATAGTTTCTGGTCCACAAATATCGTAAGTCGAAATGACCTCAAAGGCTCTCGGTCCCACACACCCCCCCCTCCCCTCTACTTTGATTCCACGAATTTTACTGTTAGTAAATTAAATTGAATATAAGTGAATTAGGTAGGGATCCGTATATCAAAACATATAAAATTAAATGTTCAAAAATATGCTACCTATGAACTCGTAAACCACTCATTTGATTGTCATCAAATTTTTAAGAAACCGTCCCTCTAGTGCTTGTTTGGCTTATCTACCTTCACGTGAGCAATGTTTGTATGTGTACTTAACCGATGTGTCTTATGAAAACTGGAAATTGATTTAAAAAAATATTTGAAACAACTCTCACATTATCGTGTTTTAAGTGGTTTTCTTAGCTCAGATTGTATAGAATGTGATTCTTAAGACGATTTCATTGAAAAGTCACATTTGAATCAAATTGCAGATAAGCCAAACTGGAGGGACGGGATCTTACCATATCTTTTTGAACATTGGACGAACGAAAACATGGCGGCGTATCAACAGCTGATCCATTTTATAAGGAGCAACAATCAGCTGTTTAGGAACCTCCACGTTTCATGGTAAGATCTACCGACGGCCGTTGAGACTTCCATCTCAGGGTTTTTTCCTCCTCATAACCGTCCCGCATGTATGTGTCAGAAGGACCCATATCACGTGGACGCTGATTCACGGCAGCATTGTATTTTTAATTTTTACTTTCTTGCTATAGCCGAAGGCTATAAAAGAAAGTTATGATTTGGTGTGAAAAAAAAATTTCGAGGTTTTCACGGAAATGAGTTGTCCTGGTGCAGGACATGCCAAAAAACACTATCTTTCAAAAACGTCCGTCTGTATGTATGTATGTATGTATGTATGTATGTATGTATGTATGTATGTATGTGTGTGTGTCACTTTCCAAAGTATAAGACCTAGAGATACCAAATTTTGGCTACATCAACTTTTTTGGACATGTATTAAGTATGCATAACATGGCATTACACCAACTTGAAAATTCAAGATGGCTGCCATACAAAAAAAACATAAAATTGCACTTTTCTCAAAAACGGCTCCAAGAATTTTTCTTAAATTTTCAGAGTTGCCACTAATTAATTTTTAACTTAATAAATTAGTTATGGCAACACTCTTACTAATCTGTGTCTATGGGCTGCCATATGAAAAAAACAAACGATTGTGATTTTCTCGAAAGTTAAGGGGTCAACAAAAATATAATGTTCTACAATATTGTGGACAACATAAATTTCTACAAGTTAAGAAAAAAATTTTTTTGAAAAAATAAATATAAAGCACCGTTTACACGACCTGAAATTTTAAATCGAAAATATTACAAAAACCTATTAAAATGCAAGATATTTAAATTTGTTTTAGATTTGATAGAAAGAACAAGCTTATCACTTTAATTCATAATCATTTTTTTTTTACTTTTTTGAAAATTCAAGATGGCTTCCGAAGAGCTGAAAATTTAAAATGCGATTTTCTCAAAAACGGCTCCGACGATTTTTCTTAAATTTTTTGTGAGTCCATTTATATAATAGTGCTATCTAATAATTATAATAATTTCTTCATCATAATCTCGGTTTAGGGAGTTGCCATATAAAAGAAAAAAATAATGGTAAAATCCTCGGCAGTTAGAGGGTTAATAAAAAAATAATGTAGTGCAAATGTAAAATAATAATAATAACCTATATATTGCCATCATTATTTTTTCCAAAAAATGAATCAAAAGCATAGCCGCCATACAAAGTGAAAATTTTCCATACAAAATGTAATAGCAATTTTCTTGGTAGTCAAAGGGTTAAAAATAGATAAAAGGCTGCGATTCTTAAAATTTTATAAATACCAATTATAATCAATCGTTACTTTTTCAAAATATAACTAAAAAGTTTACCCACCATACAAAGTCCTAGTTTGCATACAGAAGGGTTCAATGACCATCTATAATAATCTAGAATATAAGTTGCAATGAAATATAAACATTCAAAACTAATATGAAATGCATGCCCACAAACAGGTACGTGTAAGTTCGCGCTTACGAATGCTGAATTTGTACTTACAAATTAAAACCAAATCTCAAATGAACATAAAACCTGCAACTCTTGCCGACCTTCCTTGAAACAGGGGTGACATTAACAAAGTGAATTATTTTTTACACTTTGGGAGGACTGAGAAATACGAGAAAATTGAGATAAGACTGAATGAAAAAAGAGTGGAGGTCGTGAAAGAATTTGATTATCTGGGAAGCAAGTTTGAGTCGAATGCGAAATTGACGAAATAATTGGAAAAGCGCGCTAGTAGAGGAAGAAGTGTAATGGAAACGATTGGAAGCATTACAAGGAATAGGAAACTTACGAAGAATATGAGATCGGCGGTCCACAATGGCATATTGGTTGGTGGAAGTGAGGCTTAATGAATGTGAGCTGAGTAAAGTATGTAAGTACGGTTGAAATGGCTTACCTGAGAGCAATGGCTGGAAAGACACTGAGTGATAGAGTACGTAATGCTTGAGTGATGAACGAGTGTGGTATAAAAGAGAATATGAGAATGAAAGTACAAAAAAGTAAGATGAGATGGTTCAGACATCTTGAAAGAATGGATGATGAACAACTAACGAAGAAAGTGTACAAAGAAAATGTTAGAGGAAAGCGCGGAAGGGGAAGGCTGAGGAAAGAATGGTTAGACCAAATAGGTGAGATTGCGAAAGAATGGATCCTGCAGAGTGAGAATAAGAGAAGAGTATGTATGAAAAAGGTGATGACAGCAAAAAGTGGAGGCGCATCTGCGAAGGTACCGGCCACCCCTAATGAAACGGTGGCAGGATACAGTACAGTACAGTACAGAGGTCAGCTTCATACCAACCTATGAGTCGAGGATCTTTCTTGTGTAATTGGCGCTTTTTCCAGAGAAGACCAACCTCGCAGAGGGCTCTTGAGGTGTGATTCACACAAAACGGCGCTCACCAAATAAATCATCCAAATATTTTTTATTCACTTAAGAATTTATATGGCTATTTCCATATTCGCACGGGTATGCAGGTACACACCGCGGTGGAATAAAATTGATTTATTATCGATATATTATATTTTCATTGAAACTGCAAAAGCTGGTAGGTGATTATAGCTTAACATACGTCATACAGTGGGTTAATTTTTGCAAGAAAGTCGAGTGCAGATTCTGTGCAATTTATTTAATGTATTTTCAAGTAGCAGCAGGCCTTCCCGTGATGTTAAAAGCGACGGTACGGTAACACACAAACCTGCAGGTCATAGGCGTGCCCATGACTGTAAAAGTGAGTGAATTAATGCTACTGAAGCTAATAGCCTTCCCGTGAAGTAAAAGCAACGGCACGACAAAACAAGAACCTGTAGGTCAGAGGCGTGCACATGACTCTAAAAGTAAATGGTTCGATGATACTGAAGCTTATAGCACACCTCGGGTGGCACTATTTGTAGGATTGTTGCTAGATCACGCGCAGAGTAAATAATATAAAAAAACAGAGGAAAAAAAAACTAAAGATTGGATTACTGAGAATCCGCTGCGGATGCAGCTTGGCAAAAGGAAGCACAAAAACGCTCAAAGGTGGAGGAATTTGATTTGTTAGCAACAAAGTCTGCGTAACCGACTGGGCCAATGGCCGGCCGTACTGCAGCAAGGAGCGCAACCCGATCAGAGTGTCGCAATGGACAGTGCCATAATATATGAGGCACGTCCTGGGAGCTGGCGCCGCAAGGGCACTCTGCTGATAGGATGGATGGGATACCCAGCTGGTGTCATTTGGCTTTAAAGATGGTTTTAAATTCGCTGTTTCATGTTTTTAGACGGTGTGTATTTGGCTAGCATTCCCATGCTATGGAGGATTTTGTTCCTAGCTCAGCCATACTATTACCTATTTTAATTCCAGGGCAAATACTGGACAGCGCTTTGATGCAGCACAAATGTTGGCTTTGCGAATCTAGACACTCAGGCGCGAAGTGCAAGCCAACCCACACACGGGTACATACATTGGATACAGGCGTATTCTATACTGTTACGAATTTAGGGTTCCAAAAGTATTTCAATTAAAAATACTGGTCTTCTTATACAGTTGTTTATTTTACACTTTTAATTATTTATTTTCACAAAGGTAGTCTCGACTATTCCATTACACTTGGTTTCTGTTCACTGCTTAACTTAGTTCAATGTAGTTGCAAGGCTCGTAGGTACTGGCTCTGCAAGCAACTCGCACTCTTCTTATACTCTTCAAAACAGTACAATCTAGATCTATATTCGCTAGACAGTTCCAGAAAGGCGTAGTAATCATTATTTCTCGATGCTTCAAGTATTTTTATTCAATGATTCCTACCCACACTAATACAGAATTCCTATAACTATAACTAATACCTATTCTAATATTTACATAACAATACATTCAAGGTAATACAAAATACTCTAGAGTGCTTTTTTTAAGGAATCCTTTGCGGCTCCCCAAATCTTGAAAGTCTTGGGGGATCTATGTCACCCTGGAAGGGTGCCGCAGAGGTGTTGCTTGTGTTGTTGCTTCTGTCGAGAGGCGCTGCAAGGAACTGGCGATTGATGTTGGTTTTGAATAAAACCAGATTAAATTGGGAAGGGAACACAGATACTGGTAGATCATTCCATAAACGGGCAGTTTGGTAAAGAAATAATAGTCTATGAAAAATATCAATTCCATACAACTATCCGCTCCTGGCTGCTAGCATAATCCTTCTTGCTGCGTTTTCCCTGAACGGGATCGCATGTGACGAGTGGAATATATCTATTTTAACAGGTAAGGGGGCCGACTTTACTCCAACCTCTCAGTTGAAGTGGAGATTTCTCAGCTCCCGAAGGGACTGGTCTCTCTTGTGAATGGTGAGTGATTTAGCCTTGCCGGTATTTTATATTTGTGTTTGAAATAAACACCGCAACGGGAAATCATTTTTGACATCCTCGGTGGGATTCGAACCCAAGCTCTCTGCATGGAATGCAAGCATTTTTTTTTTACCGGAAAGATAAAACTAAATGAATGCTGATTTGAGAAATCGTGGATAAAGCATTTTATTGGAAGTAACTTCTCATAGTACGTGTAAATAACAATAAAACTAGTTCTCATGAAAAACTTCTAAACTACAGGATTTTCACGCTTTTTTAGTGTTTTCTCTCGTTTAGAATTGGTAAAAGGACATTTATTTTATCTGAGAAACCCATGTTAGTTTAATATATCACTTATTCAGTTTCATATTTAAGGTATCGATATTTTTGCAGCTTACATTATAGATTAAACGTTCATAAAAACACAAATTTCTTAAACAAAAACAAAAAAAACAAATTTGCTAAATGCATTCCCTGATAGAAATTTTAAGACGAGAAAGCACGCAAGTTAACATTCTTTCAGGCACGTAAACTTTCACGGTAGAACGCTTGCGATACATTTTTAATACTTTCATGCAGAAACTTTCTCCCAGATTAGTTTGTCGTGAGATATGATATGATATGTTCCATGTTAGACCGACACAGTGACAAAACAAAACAGTAACAAAATGACATAGTGACAAAATGACACAGTGACAAAATAACACAGTGACAAAACAATACAATGACAAAATGACACAGTGACAACATGACATAGTGACAAAACAATATTATGAGAAAATGACACAGTGACAAAATGACACAGTGAAAAAATGACACAGTGGCAAAATGACATAGTGACAAAATGAAACAGTGACAAAATGACACAGTGACAAAGCGACACATGACATAATGACACATGACAGAACGATACATGACAGAACAACATACATATGACATAACGACACATGACAGAATGACACATGACATAAAAACACATGACAGAAAGACACATGACATAATGACACATGACAGAAAGGCACATGACATAATGACACACGACAGAATGACACATGACAGAATGACACATGGCAGAAAGACACATGACAGAACAACACATGACAGAAAGACACATGACAGAAAGACACATGACCTAATGACACATCACAGAAAGACACATGACAGAATGACACATGACAGAATGACACATGACAGAATAACACATGAAAGAAAGACACATGACAGAATGACATATGACAGAACGACAGATAACATAACGACAGATGACAGAACGATACATCACACAAAGATACACATTGACAAAACGACACATGAAATAACATCACATACCTAAAACAGAGCATACCATAAATGGCACATGAAAAAAAATTGTCATAATGATGTATTATTTGTGTTGTTTTGTCATTGTGGTTTTCTCTCATGTGTGGTTTTTGCATTTGTCGTTCTGTCATGTGTCGTTATGTCATGAGTCGTTTTGTTATTTTATTTTTTAAACAGATTTGTATAGATTTGTGAAGAGGAATGCAATTCACCAACCAACATATTTTGCCTGGCCAGTTGTCTTTATGCGAAAGCAGAAGCTTGTGTGCATGTAATAGCACATGTTGAACCAGGTTTGAAGTTATGGTAAAGGACAGTGACTTGACCCTCGGCCATAACACCGACCATGTTTTTTTTTTTTTTTTTTCCCCATTAGTAACCCTAATGGGGGGGAGTTTATTCGTGTGTACCACTTTTACAGTATACCACACTATATATTATAATATTTTACAAAATAATAAGTTACACCGACCATGTGTGATCATGTGTCGTTATGTCATGTGTCGTTTTGTCAGTGTGCCGTTCTAGCCTGTCACAGATATGATAATGTGGGGTAGGAGAGAGAAGAGAGAGGGTAGAAGTGAAAACTTGCCGGCGGTAAAAGTGCTCCCTTCAATTTTTATATTTTTATCTATACCTATACGTTCCCATGTGTGAGAGAGCAGCTTTACCTCGTAAGAGAAAAGTTTGTTTGAAAATAACGTTATGAAGTACAGAATGCGGTATTATTATTTTTTGAAATAAATCTAAAGACACGCTCACATTAAAGCCATTTAATTTTTTATTTAAACTCTTACGCATATAGTGAAACTTCCTGCCGTGATTTCCCTGAAGGAGTCGCATGTGGCGAGTGGAACCTATTTTTTTACAGGTAAGGGGGCCGGCCTTACCCTAGTTACTTAGTTGAAGTGAGGGTTTCACAGTTTCCGAGGGGATTGTTAATCATGTCACGTAAAGGTTGAGTAAAGTTTGCCGAAATTTTATTTTGGATTTGAAATATACCCCAAATAAAATGTAATTTGTCGCGTATGTTCCTTGACTTATAGGTTGGTATGCGGCTGACCACCCATGCTGTAAAAATGTTTCACTTTGCCAATGTCACCCCTGTCTCAGGGAAGGACGGCAAGAGTTGCAAAGTGTATGTCCATTTGAGATTTGATTTTTGTGTTGTAGGTTCACATGCGGCATGTGCAATCGCGAACTTGCACGCATCTGGTTGTGAAAATGCATGTAATGTGAATCTCCAATGTAACATATCTTTGCAACTTTGATTAGATTTGATTAGATGGTGGGGTTCAAACCCGGACTATCGGCATGGAATGCAAGCATTGTATCAACTGAACTATCGGCCGGCCAGTGAATTTTATTTGTAGAAGAAATTTAATTTGTAAATATAATACATCATCGTAGCTCAATTTTTAATGTACAATTTCTTCAAAATCACCTCAATAAAGCGTTTTAAAGTTTTTTCACGAGAATGCATTTAAACTGTCTAAGTGCTACAGCCGTAAAACACTGCATTGGCAGTTGCACGCAACTTGTTCCTCTTCTGCAGCCGTTTCCAAGTTCTTCCTCTCTCTCCGAGTTGCCTGCTCCTCCATCCAAGTTGCTGGCGCTTCCTCCAGGAGTAGGAATACCCAGGTGAGTCGTTACTCATCTGGAGGCACCAGAAAACACATTGATGGCGCAACTTTGATATTAAATAATGATAAGGGTGAGGAAAAATGAAGAACTACCTGTATTGTAACAGTAACTTGGTCGAGTTTTTATTAAAAGTATTCAGAGCTCATGCAGAGTTACCTTAGTTTCAACGTATTCTTTTTTAAAATAGATTTGTGAAGAGGAATACATTTTTTTAAGAAATCCTGTGCGGGAGACTTCCTAGATTCTAGAGACTCTAGGAGTCTACGCCACTTGTTGTAGTGTCGTAGAGGTGTACGAGCTTGGTCGTTGCTACAAAGCGCCAATACTCAAGCAAGACCCAGTTGCTGTAAGGCTGGATGGACCTTTGGTGACCGTTCATTGGTAAAGGTTTATGAATTTTTCAACCCACCGAAGAGCAAATTTGAAAATATAAATGATATATTTTTTGTGCTCCGCCGGGATTCGAACCCACAACCTTGCCATTCAGAGTCCGCAGTGCTACCACTGAGCTACGGACCGGTCATCAAATGACAATTATGCTGAAGTGATGTTTTCCGGGATCCGTTGCCGTGGTCAATGGGAGCTGGAGCTTCCGGAAGTTTTGTCCATGTCTACGATGGGCTTCTTCAGCGCGAAGTGTGATAATGAAGATGATCTTGATGATAACTGTGAGCCAGCATTATCAGCCGGCCGTGTAAGCCTAAAACTCTTAGGAATACAATTTATTAATTTTTTTGCCCAACTAAATATTCCGAAACCTCAAAGAATAATTTTTAAGATTTTTAATTATTAAGTCAGCATAATTTGCAACAATAAAATAAGAAAAAAATGGACATATCCCCTACAAACTTGCTAACCTTCTCTGAAACAACAGTGACCTTGGTAAAGTGAACCATTTTTTATAGTATGTGGCGGTAAGCCTCACACCAACTCAAATAATTGATAACATTGAAGTATATAAATAAATCAATTACCAAGTTGAAATAATATAAAAAATATCTATGAAAAATAAGACGGAAAATATAAGTTATAGCCTAGGCAGTCAATATTGCAGATTATGCACGATTTTTTTGTAATGACATGCTTCTTTCATTTCATCCAGAGTTATAACCTTTTTCATACAAGCTCTCCTTTTATTATGACTCTAAATATCCCATTCATTCGCTTATTGCAGGTATTTGGTGAATCTATATCTTTTTCGGTCTTCCTCTACCACTAATTATATTACTAGAATGATACTAAGAGTAATATAAAAGTAAGCATTTTTTTTCAAAAATCAGCTAAAAATTGGATACGAGCAAGGGATCTCTTGCATAGAAATCAAAAGTTCTCCCAACTCAGCTATCAGATTTTTTTACTGAAAGGTTTTCCTTCACTGTCATTCATCCATACTTTATATGCACTTGCGTTGACTGTGCGCCGTGGGGCGAATGTCTGCTCAAATGCTTGTACGAACATTTGTCGAACATTCGGACGAATATTCGTGCATTCAAAATTTAATATCAGTTTAGAGGAAAAGCCTGAAACTGTGAAAAACGTATTGCCACGTCACTCAGAAGAGATAAATAAAACCGCGATGATTTTTCAAACGAAGTTTCTGTACGTGATGTTTTGTATTGTGATGTTTTGTTCTATAATACTTTTTTGTGTGATGTTTTTTCATGCAAAGTTTTATTCTGTGATGTTATTTCATGGGAGGTTTTTTCATCTGATGTTTTTTCAAGTGATGTTTTGTTCTATGATGCTTTTTCGTCTGACATTTTATTCTATAATGCTTTTACATATGCTGTTTTGTCATACGATGTTTAGTTCTGTGATGTTTTGCTCTGCGATGTTTTATTCTGTGTTGTTTTGTTCTGTGATGTTTTTTTCTATGATGCATTATTCTGAGATACATTGCATTATTCTTTAGTCATAACCAACGTCTTCAGGAGGCATCCTACTGCGCGAAGATTTAGAATGATCACTCTCTAATCTTGTCTAATCTGATCTAATCTAAGTTGGAAAGATATGATACACATTACATGCACTCTCACAAGCAGACACGTATAAGTTCACGCTTAAACATGCCGCATGTGGACCTACAACATAAAAACCAAATTTCAAATGGACATACACCCTGCAACTCCTGCCGACCTTCCCTGAAACAGGAGTGACATTGGCAAAGTGAACCATTTTCTACAGCATGGGGGGTCAGCCGTCTTTCTGAAATGAAATTTTATCTAAATACAATTATGACCTTTGAAATTCCTTTTGTACCTACATTTTTTTTGTCTGTCATCCATTCTTTCATCTTGTAACTGAAACTGTAGCTAGAACCTCTGCAGAACTTCTTCACTTATTCCTATCCTGAAATACTTCTCTAAGTTCATTCATATCAATCACTTTTTTCATGCTTTTTCTTCTTTTACATTCCCATCTCACACATATCCCATCCCTTCACATTTTCACTTATTTGATCAAGCTATTCCCTTCCATTTCGCCTCTCACTTCTTACATTACCCATGTAGATACCATTCAATGTAAAACTTTTTCATTCATAAATCACAAACATCTAAGATTATTATCTACCAATTACGTTTTGACATTTTTATCTAATTAATCTAACAGATTTACACGAGAAATTATCTGGAATGTTCGAGTAATTCAATTAGAGAGATGCTGTAGGTATAATATCTTATCTACGTAAAATGATCTAATAATAAAGAAAACCAACTTCTCTATGGGAACTTTAACAATCTTTGATTTTAATTATCTTAGTGACTACCATACTAAAAATAATCTAAAACAGTGGTTCCCAACTTGAATGCGATTGCCCTTCGATGATTTGAATTTTTAATATAATTTTTTTTATTTAGGAAAAGAGCAACGCATTTTTACATAAAAACGTTTTGTAAAAATAGTCTTAACAATTTTACATTAAATTAAAGATAAAATTTTGATTTTAAAATTGATTTTTATTTATCGTTTCGCTGTTTATTTCAAACCTAAAATAAAACACCGGCAAGGTTTACTCAGGCTTCATAAGAAATGAGTGCAAGCCACCTCGGGAGCTGAGAAACCCCCACATCAATTGATGTGGTTGGCGTAAGTACGACCGCCTTAACTGTAACTGTGACCTTTGGTGACCGGTATTTTTTTAAAGTCGAATAAAGTTTTTTGTTCTCCGCCGGGAATCGAACTCATGATCTCCAGATTAGGACTCCGTAGCGTTAACAACAAGACTACAGTCATTATGAAACCAAAATATGAAGCAGTCTATTTTGTGACTGCACTTACACGCACAACTTACACGTTTCTGCTTGTGCGCATGCATTAAACATGAATCTAAAATGTTAATACATCTTTGCAACTCAGATTATAGAAAGTAATTTAAGTGAATTTTGTTCCGTACTGATTGCTCTTCATTTATTACACGAGTTATGGGCGTTTAAAGTTTTTACTGTGGATTCTAATAAAAATATATATTCTAATAAACGTAAACTCTCGATAGAGGCGCTGCTGGAGTTTACATACATTTTTTTAGTTTAAGTTTTGGTAGAGTGTTAACTTTTTACTTGAGACACTGATGAAAGTTTTACCGGGCATGAGAGCGACGATTGTAACCATAAAATTTGACTGCCCCTGTCACAAACGGTTCCATGTTAGAATGACACAGTGGCAAAACACATGACATAACGACACATGACGGAGCAACACATGACAGAACGTCACTTAAAATAGCAATACTTTACAGAACAAACAAATGACAAAACATCACAACGACAGTACATCACATGACAAAATATCACTATGACAAAACATCACAGGAAAGTACATCACGATGACAAAACATCACATACCTAAAACAGAACATAACATAAGCGGCACAGGAAAAAACATCACCCGACAAAACATCAAAAAACAAAAAACACCATAAAAGGTATGCCAAAGAAGTGAAACATGAGAAAATGAAACTGTATTATTTGGTAAATCATAAAAAAAAAATTAACGCCCTCGATTATCATAATTAAAAAAAAAAAAACTAAAAAGGCTGCACATTAAGAGCAATTTCTTACCGTGTTATCCTCGAAGAAGTCACATATGGCGTGTAGAAGCAAATAAATATTTGTGATGTTTTGTCATATGATGTTTTGTACCTGTGTTGTTTTGCCATGGTGATGTTTTGTCACGTGACATACTGTCATTGTGATGTTCTGTCATGTGTTGTTCAGCCATGTGTCGTTCTGTCATGTATTATTCAATCATGTGTCGTTTCGTCACTGTGGCGTTCTAGCCTGTCACCGTCACAAACGTCGACATCAAGAAAAATGGAAATTTGATATTTTCTATTCAGTGTAGGAAAGCGCATTCTTTGATTGTTTTTCTGAAATGAAATTGTAGCTGTTACTCTGTTACTTTTTAGCTTGAGATTTTATTTAAAAATCCCATGCAGCAGACTCCCCAAATTTCAGGAATCCAGAGGTCTATGAGACTTGTTTTAGTGCCACAGAGAAGTATGTGAGGAACTTACAATTAATTTGAATGGAATAAAAGTTGAAGTAGTGAATGAGTTTGACTATTTAGGAAGTAAGTTTGAGGCGAATGGTAAGATGACGAAAGAATTAGAGAAGCGTGCCAGCAAAGGAAGATGCGTGATAGGAGCGTTTGGTAGAATAGCGAAGAATAAAAGGATACCAAAGAAAATGAAAATGGCGGTACACAATTGTATTTTGTTGCCGACCCTGATGTATGGAAGCGAGTCATGGACGTTGAATGAAAGAGAAGTAAATAAGGTATGCACCGTAGAAATGGCCCATCTGAGAAGTATGACAGGAAAAACACTGAAAGATAGAGTGAGAAACGAATGGGTTCTAAATGAATGCGGAGTAAAAGAAAGCGTGAAAGTGAAAGTTCAAAGAAGTGTGATGCGATGGTTTGGACATATTGAAAGGATGAATGAAGACCGACTGACAAAAAGAGTGTATAAAGGGAATGTAACAGGTAAGCGTGGAAGGGGAAGACCTAGGAAACAATGGATTGATCAGATAAATGAGATTGCGAATGAATGGAATCTACAGAGTGGAAACAAGAGAAGAGCATGCATGAAAAGAGTGATGAAATTAGATGAGATGAAAGAAGTATGCAAGGACAGAGTCAAGTGGAGGCACTTGTGTGGAGGTACTGGCCACCCCTAGAGGAAAGGCGGCAGGATACAAGACAAGACAAGACAAGAGATGCCGGCCCCCCAGTGCTTGTTTGGCTTATCTAACATTTGATTCAAACATAACCTTTCAATGAAATTGTCTTAAGAATTACATTCTTCACAACCTGAGCTGAGAAAAAAAAGTTAAACATGGTAATGTGTGAGTTGTATGAACCTGAAACTTTTGTCCACCTTCCCTGAAACAGGGTGACATTGGCAAAGTCAACCATTTTCTACAGCAAAGGTGATCAGCCGCATACCAACCTATAAGTCAAGGAACATATACAACAAGTAACATTTTTTAAATCACAAATAATAATATGTATAAATATCAAAACAAATACAGAATACAAAATTCAAATTTAAAAAACCCTAGTTCTTTTCAAAGCAGGATCTATAATCTACAATCTAAGTTGCAAGGATATATTCATTTAAAGCTCTCAAATGTATGCCCACAAATGCCCGTGTAGTTCGCGCTTACAAATCGCTCCCCCAGTTCTTGTTGACCGTATACGCCAATCTTGTCAAATATGACTTTTTCATGCAGTTGTCTTATGAATCAAATTCTACACAATCTGAACTAAGAAAAACCGTAAAACTCGATAATGTGAGAGTTCTTTTAAATATTTTTTAAATAAATTTCTTGTTATCATAAGACACATTGGTCCAGTACACATGCAAACATTGCTCATGAATTTTTTTTCAATCAAATGAACATAAGCCCTACAACTTTTGCCGACCTTCCCTGACACAGGGGTGACATTGGCAAAGTGAACCATTTTTTACAGTATGGGTGGTCAGCCTCATACCAACCTATAAGTCAAGGATTCTTTGAAGAAAACATCTCCAACGGTTCATTGGTTCACACACATGAAGTTAGTTTAAACAATTGATGGAACGTTGGCTAATAGCAGAACACACGACTAAAGTTTTATCAATTGCCAGAACCTGAAGTGGATAATGGCAATTAACACTTCCTACGTGACAGATCTGCAGTGAGGGGGAACGCCCGCCTCGGCGTAGACATCCGGAGTTTACCGAAGATCACCGAAGATCGGCTCTGATTGAAATTAAGCAGTCTACGAAGCCTGAGTGATATACTCTCACAGCTTAGACGAACAATACTCAATTCTAAACACGGCAACCGAGCTTAATAATAATAATATTAAGATGATTTATTTGGTGAGCACTGTTTTTGTGTAAATCACACTTTTTTTGTATAGATTTATTTTTAAGGTTTTGTTGTTTTTTTTAATACTTAAATGTTATTTATTACACGTATTCCTTGACCCTTAGGTTGGTATGAGGCTGACCACCCATACTGTAAAAGATGGTTCACTTTGCCAATGTCACCCCTGTTTCAGGGAATGTCAGCAAGAGTTGCAGGGCTTATGTTCATTTGAGGTTTGGATTTTATTTGTAAGTACACAGTCAGCATTTGTAAGCGCGAACTACACGTGTTTGTTTGTGGGCATACATCTGAGAGCTTTGAATGAATATACCCTTGCAACTAAGATTATAGACACTTCAAAAACCCTCTGCAAACTTGGCCGTAGCTATAGAAAGCGGCAATTTTCAAGCAATACCCAGTATCTGTAAGGCTAGATGGACCTTTGGTGACTGGGCTATTGTAATAATAACAAAATTCTTTATTGTTGTTATCAATGTGTACATAATAATATAACAATTACACAAATCTAATTACAATAAATACTCTCCAAAGTAAGCATAGCTTGTGTTTCGGGGAGGATTCCAACTTAATATGTTGACTTAAAATTAATTACTTATTAGATAAACATCTCTTAATATTAACTTAGAATTAATCACTCAATGGATAATCAGTTCCTACTAGTTATTTCACAAAAATTCAATTGCTTTTATTCCTTGGCGATTAAGTGTGTCCTATTTCTTCCAGCTGGGCGTTGCCCTATTGGCATCTCATTAGCTACGATGTGTGCGAGTCTTTCATGGCTCATGCTGGAGACATGATCTCTCCTGGATATGCTCTATGTCGTCTTTATGTTCATAGGCTTTTCATATGTGATCATTGCGGACGCCATATCACAATGTTCTGCCTGTGGTCTTTCTAAAAAAAATAATTTCGATGCTCTGAGATAGCCTTTGGTTTTTCTCAAGTTCGATTTAGCTTCTACACCGTAGGTCATTAAAGGTTTCAATTCCATTGAAAAAATAATATTAGGTACCTACTATTGAACAACAAAAAAGGTTTTTAGAAAAAAAGTATATCAGAATTAATTTAACGTTTTATCATTGAATCGGCTAATATGTACCTACATGGTTTAGACTTGCTCTCTATGGTAGAGCAGGTTTGCTCCCTTTAACCCCATCTCTGCCATATGAAGATGAAATTTCTGTCAAAAAAATACTGCTTGTTTATTTGAAGGCGAGAATGGGTCGTCATCATGAGCTTAAAGCCCTGTATGGGCTTTGACTGGATCCAGGATTCTCCTCCACTCATGCCTCTCCATCGCCTTTGCTCTCCAGCTTCGTATGTCTGCCTTGACTCCATCTGCGTTGACACGGTCCATTTGCTGCATTTTTGGCCTTCCTGGTGTCCTTCGGCCTCATGATGCTAAAAATTTAGTAGATCCTAAAAGATATTTCTGCACGTTCTAACTGACTTTAACACAGAGCATTAGATTTTTCAAATAAAAAGTACACTCAAATGACCCAACGCACAGTAAACGTCTGTTCGAACCAAAATGTATGGGAGAAAAAACCGATATTATGTAAAATAAATACATTGCAGTCTGATTATAAGAACCCAAATAAAATCATAACACTATGTTTCTATTTACAGCTGAAGATAAGAGGTACTGCTCCTCCCGAAACTGATCGTGCATTTAACAAATAAAACTCATGAGAATTAAACCAAAGTATTTTTTATTTTAATCTATTGATATTTTTTATCCTCTTTGAATAAGCAATACTTTTTATCAGCGGCAGAGAAAGGTCTAGACTTGAGAGCGCCTCCCTTGGGTACGTCTGGAGAGTTTCACCAGCTGAGGGCGCCGCCCTGGGACTGTCAATGCCGGCTAATTCTAAGACACCAGACACTGCGTGGCCCTATAGGAGATTAGTGGCTCGACTACCCGACCAATTTACGCCTAAGTATTGATGGATGGTTGAAATGTATTGATTGTGAGTAAGTAACCTCTTGGTATAAATTAATTGCGCAGGGAACTGCACTCGACTTTCTTGCTTCAATGAAACTGAAAAAAGTTTGGCGTGAAGCAAGAATCATCTACCAGCTAAGCTACACATTTAGTGTAACTTCTTGCCTGCGTTATCTTGCGAAGCATTTTTTTTTTACGGCTGAGGGGACTGGCCTCACGCCAACCACTTTGGTTGAAGTGTTGGTTACTAAACCTTGCCGGTATTTATTTTTGAGTTTAAAATAAATACAGAAACGGTAAATTATTTCTGACGCCTTCAGTGGGGATTGAACCCTTGCTGTCGCCATGGAATGCAAGCATTCTACCAACTGAGCTATTGACCGGACTTTTTACGAGCTTGGTCGTCGCTAAAAAGCGTGAATTCTCAAGCAAGACCCAGTTACTGAAAGGCTAGATGGACCTTTGGAGAAGGAATACGAATTGTTCAAACCAGGGCTGGAAGTCTCATCTATCTATAATCTATCATCTATAATCTAAGTTGCAAGGATATATTCATTTAAAGCTCTCAGATGTAAGCCCACAAACCAACAAGTGTAGTTCGCGCTTACAAATGCTGAATGTGTACTTACAAATAAAATCCAAACCTCAAATGAACAAGCCCCACAACTTTTGCCGACCTTCCCTGAAACAGGGGTAACATTGGCAAAGTGAACCATTTTTTACAGTATGGGTGGTCAGCCTCATACCAACCTATAAGTCAAGGAATATGAATAAAAAATTACATTTAAATATATAAAAGAACAAAACCTTACAAAGAAATCTATACAAAAAAGTCAGAAATTTCCTATGCAAAAAATGTAGCAAATTAATACACCAACATTAGAAATCACCATTGCAGATCTCATCACCACGGTAATTCTTACCTACCGAATATCGGTAATATTTGTATAAAGACTAATCAGCTGTTCACTTGCGGCCATCTTGGATCGACAGGTCTTCATACTATTATTATCGAATATTCGGTAGGTAAAAATTATCGTGGTGATGAGACTTCCACCCCAGAGGAGTTCATATTTTAAGTAGAAACGGTACATTTTTTGGGCTCCGCCGGGATTCCAACCCACAATCTTCCATTTGCAAGTCCAATGCTTTATCACTAGACTGCAAACCGGTAATTGCATTTCTCATTTCGAAAAAGAGCAGAATGAAATTCATAGAAATAAAACAAATATGAATCTTAAAAAGATGCAGGTAGTAAAGAGGACATGTTTGTATGTGGGGAAATTATGTGGTGGAATATTTTCCCCGAAAATGGGGAAAACTCGGTATCTGGTCGTTCACAACTCACGCCGCTATCGTAGCGTCATAAACATAGATTCTGCGGTTCTTTAAGACCATTCTGACTAGACAAGTGGCAAGTGCATTGGTCAGTGTTTAATTTGAGTAAGGCGCGAAGTCTCAAAATATTTTAACGAAGTAAGCTTAGTAGGCCGGACATGTAGCATGCGCAGTGGATTCCAGAATCATCAGAGCTGTCTTGGATGGTGCCCCTTCAGGTGTTAGACCACTCGGACGTCCTAGGATGCGGTGGGCAGACAACGTCGAAGCCAATACCAAAGTTCTGGAAGTGAGGGGACCATGGAGGGAAGCAGCACAAGACAGAGAGCCCTGGAAGATTGTGAAAGAAAAAAGTATTGATTCGCAATTTAAAGCTCCAGAATATTTATATTTTTTCATTGTGTGGGTTTTTATATTGCAGGTCCACATGCGGCATGTGTTAGCGCGAAATTATACATGTCTGCTTGTGGGAATGCATTTAATATAAATCTTAAATGATATATATATCTTTGCAGCTTAGATTAGATTAGATTAGATTAGATTGTGTAGCAAAAATAAACCAGTTTTTACCTTATGTTGGAGTTCAGCTCTGATATTCATACAGGGGAAAACCTGATATTTGTGACTCGATCCATCCAGAAAACCTTCAACATCCGACGTTAGACCCACATCTCAAAGGCAGTGATTCTCTTCTCAAGGCACTGTGTAGGCGTCTAACCTTTAATGCCATGTAGTACAATCAGAAAAATGTGCCATCTCGCTATACTAAAATATCAAACGCTTTCAGCTCTAGTCCGTCATGACTTTCTAACTAAACTACTATCCCACAGCTTGCAAACTTTTTGAGTTCGTTTGAACGTCCTCAAGGAAGAAACGCTCTAGTTTTCTACATGGACGACTTGCTACATCTCTGTACCCAGATACTAAATTTTACGTTCAACCCAACTTAAAGTGTACGGGAACTAAAAGAGCATATCTAGAGAGTGTTTTAATGTACAAGCATTATTTGTAAAACGCTCTGGTTGAGTTGGAATGAACTTTTTTATACTTGGAGTTCTGCAAGGAAGTCTCGGCTGTCTAAATGCTTGCCGCAAGTTATGCACTTTTCGGGGAATATCAAGGAGTGCTGTTAAAATAAGTGCCTGAATTTCCCATGAGTGCATTTTCATCCAAATTTTATGTTACTTTGCGATGCCGTTATAAACATACCGTGACGTCAAGATAAAACAAACTTTCTTTACTTTACTTTCTTCGGCTCACAAGCCTTGAAGGCTCAGGGCCTCCCGCACCACAATCCTCTCGGACTCTCTGTCTTGTGCTGCTTCTCTCCATGGTCCTTTTACTCCCAGAACTTCGGCGTCAGCTTCGAAGATAAAACAAAAAGTAAATTAAAACAAATATATCATAACCGATCGTTACCTTAAAGGTTTAATTAATTGAATCGGTGAGATGTTAAGCCAACATGGTTTTCTCAGATAAATGCACATTTTTTCTTCTACAAGAGAAAACAATACTTTTGTGTGACAATTCTGTAGCTTAGAAGTTTGTCATGAGCACTGCTTTATGATAAGTTCACTAACTATGAGAATTTAATCCAATAAAATGTTTTATCCACAATTTTTCCAATCCGCGAATCAGTTATAAAATAAATCAAAATGAAAGATTAAATCATTGAGGCCGTTGTCCGGACGATAGTACAGTTGGTAGAGTTCTTACATTCCATGCCGAGAGCTCGGGTTCGAATCCCAACGATGGTGACGGAAATGATTTCCAGTTTTGGAGTTTATTTCGAAACCCAAATAACATATTGGCAAGGTTTCCTAAAAAATCACAAGAAATGAGTACCAGCCCCCGCGGGAGCTGGGAAACCTTTCCTACAATTGAAGTGGTTGGCGTAAACTCAGCCCCTATAATCTATAGTCTAAGTTGCAAAGATATATTACATACGAGTACTTTCAACTTGCTTACGTCATTTTCAAGAGAACACTGTTACAAAATTGACAAGACAAAAACCATAGAAAAGTGAGAAGGATGAGTTGCGACAAAGAAGTACAATTAGGTAGTTACAAAGGTGAAGCAGTAGGAATCTGAACATTGACCAAACTATAAGAATTACAATTTTATTTTTGTGATTGTGGAGACATTAACTTTGTAATCGTTCATCTTAAAAGATAAAAAGTAAAAACAACCTCTAAACCATTTAGTATTAATTTAACCACCTGATGATGCGAACGTTTGTTTGCGAAACCAGTTGTGGAATTAAAATAAACTCAAAGTAATCGTTAACAAAGTTGTGTTTACTTTGTATCGTTTACAATTTTTGTGTTTGTGGATTTCCAAAGTCTCAAGGGCAATTATTTATCTGCCCTTGCTCCCGAAATGGAGAAACTTGACACTGTCATTATTGAATGAGATATTGTCATGTCATGTATGTTCCTTGACTTATAGGTTGTTATGCGGCTGACCACCCATACTGTAAAAAAATTGGTTCACTTTGCCAATGTCACCCCTGTTTCAGGGAAGGACGGCAAGAGTTGCAAGGCTTATGTTCATTTGAGATGGGTTTTTATATTGTAGGTCCACATGCGGCATGTGTTAGCGCGAAATTATACATATCTGCTTGTGGGAATGCATTTAATATGAATCCTAAATGATATATATCTTTGCAGCTTAGATTAGATTAGATTAGATTAGATAATAAATTTATACAACTCACTACCTTTTGCTTAGAATTCTATAGAACTAACCATTACAGTAAAGTCTAACAAGTTTCTAGAAACAAATGTAACCAACAAAACACAAACAGAGATAAAAAATAAATATTTAAAATAGAAAACTGGCCTTACTGCAGACTAGCGTAAGCCTCTACGGTCTATCGTAGCTTTTTCGTAGAGCTCCATAGTACGGCGTAGCCATTTCGTAGACCCATAATATGAACTAACTATTACTGTTCCGCAATTTTACAACTCACTCTTAAAATAACGTTTGCAAAAATACTGAAAGTGCACCTCTAGGTAGCGTTTTAATTTCCATAGATTTTTGGTGCGACGCTCTAACGAAGTTTAAACAAATGTTTTATACTCGAATAACTGATATTACTAATAGTGTAAGAGCCGGCCGCACGAAACCTTACCTCATTTCTACCAGGCAGAGACTAGTAAGAGGTGATGCTCCACATTAATTACCTGCTTTTAGCACAAAAATTAATGTTCCAAACCTGGAGCGTTTTGAATGCGGCCATTTTTTTGTAAATTATAAAAAACGATCTTTTGAAGTTAGTTGTATAAGCCATGGAGATAAAGTAAAAAAATATTATACTACATACATTACTTGTAATAAGAGGATAAACATACTACAAATTTGTATTTCCAACCCTTCTTGTTCAGGAGAAAAAGGGGAAAAATGTTATTTTTTACAATATATTTTATAACTCAAAAACAAAATAAAAATTGTGATATTTTTGTACGTAAAATATAGAAACATAAATTTTTATACAATAATGATCTCTTACATATTCTTGCTATCTGCTATAGTTTCAGAGAAAATAAAGTTTGAAGTGAAATATTTTCCCAAAAACCGTTACAGCGTTTCCCGTTTTTCGGTCAAAATCCGGTTTGAACGCCTTAGTGTTTGATTGTAAAAATATATAAAAAATACCATCCCCTAGAAGATTAAATTGCCTGTAAAACTGTATGGATATAAACTATTTTATCGTGAAAGGTTTGAACAGAATAGCGGTTAATCTTGTGGTAACATATTTTGCGTGATATTATGATGATAATATGAAATCATCATAATATTACGCAGATACTCGTGCTAGATAGGTAAGTACTTATATACAACCATCAAAATACGTTACAAAAGTTAAACCGCTATAACATACAATCCTTTCACAATAAAAGAGTAAATATTCATACAATTTTAAAGGAAATTTAATCTTCTAGGTGATGGTATTTTTTATAAATTTTTAAAATAAAATACTAAGGCGTTCAAACCGAATTTTGAACCAAAAACGGGAACTGCCGTAAAGTTTTTTAGAAAATGCTCTAAAACTACAGCAGATAGCAAGAATATGTAAGAGATCATTATTGTATAAAAATTTATGTTCTTATATTTGACGTACAAAAATATCATATTTTTTTTTTTGTTTTTGAGTTATAAAATATATTGTAAAAAATAACATTTTACCCCTTTTTCTCCTGAACAAGAAGGGTTGGAAATACAAATTTGTAGTATGTTTATCCTCTTATTACAAGTAATGTATGTAATATCATATTTTTTTACTTTATTTCCATGGCTCATACAACTAACTTCAAAATATCGTTTTTTATAATTTACAAAAAAATAGCCGCATTCAAAACGCTCCAGGTTTGGAATATTTTTTTTTATGCAAAAAGCAGGTAATTAATATGGAGCATTAGTTTTTACTAGTTTCTGCCTGGTAGTCGATGAGGTAGTTTGCACCATTTTTTGGGCCTCTTTGAAGAGGCCGCATCCAAAACGCTCCAGGATAGGAAACGGCAGATCTGTGAAAAAATCATGTACTCGATGCAAACTACCAGCCTGACCATGTCTCTGCCTGGTAGTCGATGAGGTAAGGTTTCATACGTCTAGCTCTTAGACAAGACAATCCCATGGTACAATTTTGTGGCTACGAAATTTTCTGAGGCTTCTTTAGATTCTAACAAAATTTTCATATTCTGTTTCAAACTTTTGTATTTAAAGATTTTCTAGGCATTCTAGATGTTTTGGTGGCAACTGTAATTTGCAACTAAGCCACACATATAGCGCAATTTCTTGCCCGCGTTATCCCCAAAAGGCTTCACATGTTGCGAGTAGAACCTTTTTTTTTACATGTCCAGGGGTTTCTTGACTTATAGTGCATGCATTTCATCAAGAGAGCTTCGGTTTGAATCTCCCCGAGAGAGTGTCAGAATGGTTTCCTGTTTCGGTGTATTCCTTGACTTATAGGTTGGTATGAAGCTGACCACCCATACTGTAAAAATGGTTCACTTTGCGCATGTCCCCCCTGTTTCAGGAAAAATCAGTCGGCAAAAGATGCAGGGCTCATGTTAATTTGATGTGGGATTATATTTTTTTAGTACACATGCAGCATTTTAAGAATGAACTTACACGTGCCTGTTTGTGGGCATTCATTTAATATGAATTTTACATGTTAATATACCTCTTTGCAACTTAGATTATAGATTATAGTTAGTATGTATGTGATAGTCTTACTTCTGGATTGCCTTAAGCAGATGTTAAGAGGAGTGCACACTGGATGTTATATTGTTAAGCTACAGTAATGGAGATATTGCGGCCACCCCTTAATTTCTAGGGTTCAATTTTCTGTCTCATTTCGCACTAACGTTCCTTTGTAGAGGGATGACCGGAAAGTTTATTAATTTATTTGATTAAATAATTTCGTTTCGAAGAATAAAATTCAACAATTTATTTTACATGCCCAGAAACCGGTATTACTTATATACTTTTATGGATACTTTTAAGGATTTTATGGACCAAAAAATAAAGTTTTTTTCAAACACCAGGACTGTCGATCTTGACCGTTCGGCCATAGCATCGATTCTACTTAATTGAAAATATGACGCTGTGTAATGAAATAATAATACAAGGAGGATTTATTCGGTGAGCGCTGTTTTTGTGTGAGTCACACCTCAAGAGCGCTCTGCAAGCTTGATCGTCGCTTCATAAAGCACCCATTTTAAAGCAAGACCAAATTGCTGTTAGGGTGAAGGAACCTTTGGTTAAAGTACATAAATTTTTCAGCCCAGCAAAAAGCATATTTGAAAATATTAATGGTATATTTTTTGTGCTCAGCCGGGATTCGATCCCACCACCTTCCATTTACGAGTCCGAAGAGTTACCACTAGACTGAAGACCGTACCGTCTTAAACGTCCAATTAACATTCAAGATTCATCTAAAGTGACCATTTATGCTGCGACTCTTTCAGCCCTTTCCTGATAAAGTGTTGACATTGGCAGAGTGAACCATTTCTTAAAGTATTATGTGGTCAGTCTAGCAAAGCCTTATTCTCCTTTAGGATGTTGTCAATAACAAATATTCAATTCTTTCTAAACCACGCAAGCAAATTATTTTATAAAATAAACAAAAAAATACAGCTAGCATTTTTTTTTTTTTTAATTTGCAACACCTAATCAGTCATCCCTCTTGGTCCTTTAAGGGGGAATTGACCAGGTCAGGGAGGTTTCAGGGTAAGAAAAGAAGGGGAAGCAGGAGGAAGGTAGGAGGGGTTGGAGGTATGACCGAGGGTATGAGAAGGGAGATCGATACGATTTGTCAACGAAATATCGCTGTTGTAAGGCGAAAGAATAGAGCTATTTCAGTAATAGAACAGTATTAAAAATGCTACTAAACAAAAACATCTAAAAATAATAATTTTGTCCGTAGAATATTTTTATAATCAAAGCTGCAAAGATATGTACACATTTAAGGCTCATATTAAATGCATGCCCATAGACACAATATGCATGTTCATACAAATAAATAAAAAAACTCACATTAAAATAAGCCTTGCCACTCCTGTCGCCTTTCCTTGAAATAGGGATGGCATTGGCAAAAGTGAACCAATTTTTACAGCACGGGGGGTCAGCGTCATACCAAACTATCAGTCAAGGAAGAATATTTGATAAAACATATTTCAAAGATGTAATATCGCCACATTAAAGGTAAAACGTAGTCTAATGGAACGCTTCGGAATTCTTCTTAATGGAAGGTCGTGGGTTCGTTTTCCGGTGAAGAGCAAAAAAATAACCATTTTATTTTCAAGGTCGCTCTTTCCTGGGTTAAAAAAATCATATACCGTTACCAAAGAACAATCACCAAAAGTCCGTCCAGACTTACAGCAACTGGGTCTTACTTGAGAATTGGCATTTTGTAGCAACGCCTAATCTTATCTAATCTAAGCTGCAAAGATAAATATCATTTAAGATTTATATTAAATGCATTCCCACAAGCAGATATGTATAATTTCGCGCCAACACATGCCGCATGTGGACCTACAATATAAAAACCCAATCTCAAATTAACATAAGCCTTGCAACTCTTGCCGTCCTTCCCTGAAACAGGGGTGACATTGGCAAAGTGAACCAATTTTTTACAGTATGGGTGGTCAGCCGCATAACAACCTACAAGTCAAGGAACATACGTGACAAATTACATTTTTTTTAAATCAATAAATAACGATTTATACATGGACATAAAAAACTAAATCATTAAACCAATTTTACTTTAACAAACCCCAGCCGCCAACATCACAGATCAACCGCCATTTCTTTCTATCCTTACATACTTCTTTCATTTCCTCCAGAGTCATAACCTTCTTCATACAAGCTCTTCTTTTACTATGACTCTGGATATTCCATTCATTCGCAATTTCAGATATTTGGTCCATCCATACCTTTCTCGGTCTTCTTCTACCACGACATCCATCTATTCTACCAACATATACTTTCTTCGTCAGTCTTTCCTCATTCATTCTCTCCATATGCCCAAACCATCTTAACAAACTTCTTTTAATCTTCACTTTCACACTTTCACTTGCACCACATTCTTCTCTTACAAAATGCACCGACTAAGCTCGTAAAAAGTCCAGTCGATAGCTCAGTTGGTAGAATGCTCGCATTCCATGCCGAGAATTCGGGGTTCAAATCCCACCGAAGTTGTCAAAAATGATTTCCCGTTTCGGTGTTTATTTCAAAACCCAAAATAAAAGACCAGCAAAGTTTACTCAGCATTCACAAAAAATGAGAACCAGCCCCCTCGGTAGCTGGGAAACACTCACTCAAGTGGTTGGGGTAAGCTCGGCCCCCCTTACCTGTGAAAATAAATAGATCCCATCCATCACATGCAAAACCCTTTGGAGATAATGTAGCACTATATGTGTAGCTTGGTTGCGTTTTTGGTACAAAGTCAATAAAAATAAAACGCTGATGGTCCCTTAATATAACCACCAAACGACTTAATTCAATCCTTGCCATATTAAGGCCTCACTACAATGTCCACATTAAGATATAAAGTTACTATAAAAGCGCTCGAGATATGTTTTTATCCCAAACAATCCACTTGACTGAGGATTATCATACTACTGCTTAGAGCTGGGATTCGAATTCCGGTATTTGACAATGTAAAATACCGGTTTTTTACATACTACATTGATTTCTGAAAATACTTAAATTTTAATTAAAATGAGTTTTCACTCTGTGAATGCACCAACTCTAGAATATTTGAAAATATTTATTGTATGTTTTATTGCCCCGCCGGGATTTGAACTCACGGCCTTCCATTTGCGAGTCCCAAGCCTAACCACTTGACTACGGACAGGTCTTGATATTCCATATTTTAATTGTAGGTACATCAAAATTTCAGAAACCAAAATGGTCCGTAGTTCAGTAGTAACACTTCGGACTCTGAATGGAACGTTGTGGGTTCGAATTCCGGCGGAGCACAACAAATATACCATTTATATTTTCAAATTTGCTCTCCGCTGGGTTGAAAAATTTATAAACCTTTACCTATGACCGGTCACCAAAGGTCCATCCAACCTTAGAGCAACTGGGTCTTGCTTGAGAATTGGCGCTTTGCAGCGACGACGACCAAGCTCGTAAAAAGGTCGATAGCTCAATTGGTAGAATGACTGCATTCCATGACGAGAGCAAGGGTTCGATCTCAAGGTTTACTCAACCTTCCTAAAAAAATGAGACGGGAATTGGGAATCTCCCCCTTCAACTGAAAGTGGTTGGTGTGAGGCCGGCCCCCTTACCCGTAAAAATAAATAGTTCCCGATTGCGGAACATGCAGGCAAGAAGTTACACTATATATGTAGCTTAGTTGCATTTGCAATATGGAATTTAATATGCAGATAATTCAATATTTAAACCGACAAATTCAATAATGTTCAATTCCTGAAAATTCATTGAAAACGGAATTAACAGAATTCGAACTCTAAAATTTCAAAAGCTAAATTCCAGAAAATCAATAGTTGAAGCCCGGGATTCTGTAAAATTTGTGGTTATCAAATAGTTAGAAAATCAATAAACACTATATATAGCTTGTACTTGTATTCAGCTGCTATTCACCTAGGGGTAATTTAGGAAGAGGTAGGCGCGGCAGGAGGCTACATTATATGTGTAGCTTAGAACCGTAGAGTATCGTAGTGTATATTGCAAATATATGACTTATGTTAATGCACTCCCACAGACAGACAAGTGCAAGTTTGCGAATACACATCCTACTGCACATACGCTTAAAAAAACAAATCTCACATCAACATACAAAACCTTGCAACTCCTGCCGCCCTTCCATCAAATGCCAGTATATCTTTAGAAATTAGATTATAGACTGATAATCCAGTCAAAATAGGTTTTGAGCCTCTGCGAAAAGCTGCCTCAGTCTTCAGCTCCCTGAGGGTTGCAAGAAGAGAATTCCAGGCCGTCGGAGCAGCAACGCTAAAGGCTCGGTCACCAAACACCGTCCTCGTGGCTCTGCGCGGCAGCTGGAGCAGACTTTTATTTGAGTCCCTGAATCTGAGTGTCTGTCCGCGGGTAGTAACATCCATTTTGGTGACCAGTCCAGACAGGTAGTGAGGTGCTGCTCCATTTAGTATCCTGAAGGTGAGTACACACAGCTTGTACTGTATTCTCTCGAAAATCTGAAGCCAGTGAAGTTCAAACAGAAGGGGCGTTAGACTGACAAAATGTACGCTTCGCTGCTGCATTCTGGACCAACTGCAGTCTCTTCAGTTGCTTTTTTTGTTTTGCTTTTTTAGCTTGTTTCTGTAACTGTAACTGTAACTCTGTCGCCATTCCGCTAGGGGTGGCCAGAGCCTCTGCAGAGCTGCCTCCATTTTTTACTATCCTTACATACATATTTCAATGCATTCATATCCATCACCTTTTTCATGCCTTTTCTTCTTTTACGCTCTCTTTGTATATCCCATTCTTTCACAAGATCCTGAATCTGATAACTCCATACTTTTCTCGGTCGTTCCTTCCCTCTTTTTCCTTTCACACTTCCTTTGTATATTTACTTTGTTAGTCTATCATCATTCATTCTTTCCACATGCTCAAATCATCTCATCATATTCTTTTGTACCTTAACTTTCACATCCTCTTTCCAATTACATTATTTCTTCACCCATTCATTCCTGCGTCTATCGTTCAGAGTTTTTCCTGTCATGCTTCTCAAATGCTTCATTTCCACCGTAAATACTTTATCATTTCACTATCATTCACTGTACATGCTTCACTTCTATATATCCAAGTCGGTAACAATATGCCATTGTGTACTGCCATTCTCAGATCCATCGTCAATAATATTAAATATTAAATTCCGGTATTCCCCGGTATTTTGTTTACTGTCCGTGTTTAAGGTTGCCTTCGTTTCCGCGTCTGTCGGGCGGATAACTGGGAGAGCGGATACAGTTTCTGCTTCCTTTGTTCCCGCCTCCACCTACAAGTTGCTTTATTCCTTAATCCGCCTCTTAAGCCGCTCGGTAAATAGTGATAAAAGTGAATTAACGTCTGCCTTAAGATGGTGTCGCTCCTTAAGACTGTCCCCTCGCATTAAGGGCGTGCTGCATTGAAAAATTGTGCATCCCTCTTAACGTGTAACATTTGATAGTTCAAAAGTACAAAAAATTGTAAAAAATGTATAAATCGATACTTAAAAGGTAAAACTGAAAAAGTGATAAATTAAACTAAGACGGATTTCTCAGGTAAATGCATCTTTTTTCCTATTTTCTACGAGAGAAAACACAAACAAGTGTGGAAATCCTGTGGTTGAGAAGTTTTTCCTGGGCACTGTTTTATAATTAGTTCACTCACTATGAGAAATTACACCTAATAAAATGTATTATCTACGACTTCTTAAATCAGTGAATCAGTATTTATTTAGCTTAACGTTTCAGGTGGTGATGTATAAAAAATGAAAAAATGTTTGTTGAAAACCGCATCACTCGAGAACGGTTGAAAGGAAATAGCTGTTTGGTGAAGGTATAAGATTTTTTAAACCCAGCCAAGAGTATATTTCAAAATATAAATAATATATTAGATGCTCCGCCGGGATCCGAGCCCACAACCTTTTATTTACGAGTCTGAAGGGTTACCACTAGACTAAGTCGGCAAAAGTTGTAACGCTTATGTTAATTTGAGGTTTGGATTTTATTTGTAAGTACACACATATTCAGCATTTGTAAGCGCGAACTGCACGTGTTTGTTTGTGAGCATACATCTGAGAGCTCTAAATGAATATATCCTTGCAACTTAGATTATTGATTTCCATTAAAAAATATTGTTTCACAAATCGCTCCTGCAGTTCTTGTTTACCGTATACGCCAATCTTGTCAAATATGACTTTTTCATGCAGTTGTCTTATGAATCAAATTCTACACAATCTGAGCTAAGAAAAACCGTAAAACTCGATAATGTGAGAGTTCTTTTAAATATTTTTAAATTAAATTTCTTGTTTTTATAAGACACATTGGTTCAGTACACATGCAAACATTGCTCATGTAAAATTTTCTTAATGGCGTATCCGGTAAACAAGAACTAAGGCAGCGAAATATATCAGATCTTTTTTAATATACTTTCCATTTCTTTCAGTAAAACCACTATGGTATCTACATATTGATTTTTTTAAATAAAATATTTCTCAATCAAAAATCAAGAACATTAAGGCCGTGTTCGGGGAGCGCGCTTCAAGCGCTTCAAGCACTCACACACCGTTCGGGGAGCTCATCGTAAGCAAATATTATGAGCTATGACGTCACGCACGACGCCTCGACCGTTCGCTATTTTCGCTTTTTTGCGAAGGTGGGTCGGCTGAAGCGTTCCAACTTCACACCAATGGTTCATACAGTTCCACTGACAGTTGACAGCTAACCTCAACAACACGAATATTAGACACAATTATTAATGTTAAATAATGGATTCGAGATATCAAAAGCTCTTCAATAATTGAAAATTCTGCTGGAAATATTAGAATCATGGCTCAATAATGCGTTTCAAGATAAATCTGCATCCGTTCTGCCGAGCTTTGACAGCTGCTGTGTGGTTGACATATGAAATTCGCTTTTTATCGTTCGGGGAGGTTTGCGATCGAGCTACCCCCACCACGATTTTTACTGTAAGCGTTCAAAGTGCTCAAGCTAGCTCCCCGAACACGGCCTAAAGCTAGCGTATTTGTAGGCGAGCCTTAAAGGATTAAGGGGGGGCACTTAAAATTGTCTGCGACACATTAAGGCAAGGTGTTACCTATAAAAGACGATTCCGAGAACGAGTTTATAAAGGAGAAATCCAGTTTCCAATTACCATCCTGATCTCAGAGTATAAAACCTTGCGTAAATTCAGAAACTAGATTGCGTAAATCGAAAAAGTGTATGAAAACTTAATCGCTCTCTAGATGTGCTGTCTTATATTCGATGCATTTTCGATTTACGCAATTGAGGTAAGTTTTAACGCAGAATTTTACACTTTAGCTATTTAATTGAAATTTTCACGACTTGAGATGTAAGTAGTTGATTACAAGGGGTAATCTAAGATGTCTAACGTTTAGATGAGTGTAGATGAAATTTAATTTTATTAGATTAAAATCCAGCGGGTAGATGTTATCAAATTAATTTTAATTTTAAGGATTAAATGTGGGATATGATTTTGAGATTTCGACTTGTGTGAGAGGGATGAAAATTATTTTAAAGGTAGTCTATAATATTTAATATATAATCTAAGTTGCAAAGACATATCAACATTAAATGCATGCCCACAAGCTGACTCGTACATGGTTGCGCTTACAAATGCAGTGTGCGTACTTACAAATAAAAATCTAAACCTAAAATGAACGTACACCCTGCAATTTTTGCCGACCTCCCGGGAAACAAGGGTAACATTGGTAAAGTAAGCCATTTTTTTATAGTATTGGTGGTCAGCCAAATACCAACCTATTAGTCAAGGAATAGTAAATTATCAAGTAAGGAATTAAGGAGTTGCAAGGATTACGCTCACTAACATTTGGGTTTTTATTTTGTAAGTACACATGCAGCATGTGTAAGCGTAAACTTAAACGAGTCTGATCGTGGACATGCTTTAATGTTGAAATTGTAATCAAAACATTTTCGTGCAATTTAAATTTAGATTATGGTTGCCTGCCCATACTTGAAATGCTATGAACGTCCCTGCTAGATATGCTGCAGTGTAAAGTTTGTAAAATAGAAGATAAGCAACATGAACCGGTCCGTAGTCCAGTGGCAGCACTTCGGACTCGTTAATGGAAGATTGTGGGGTCGATTCCCGGCGAAGCACAAAAAATATACCATTTATATTTCCAAATGTGCTCTTCGCTGCGTTGAAAAATTCATAAACCTTTACCAAAGACCGGTCACTGAAAGGTCCATCCAACCTTACAACAACTGGGTCTTGCTTGAGAATTGGCGCTTTCTACAGCGACAACCAAGCTCGCAGAGGGCTCTTGAGGTGTGACACACACAAAAACAGCGCTCACCAAAAAAATCATCTTATATTATTATTTATTATGAAAGTAAATATTATTACTTCTCATAGCATCGATAATGGATACTATCGGAAGTGCCATCAGGCGCAATTAAAAAGCTGCAGTCGATAATATGTCACGAAACGACAACTCAGCAGTCAATTATCTGTGTTGCAGCGACGCTAAAAGGCCCCGCCATATCTCGTGTCCCCTCATATTTCATGTCCCCTCCCTCCACGTACTAGTCCAGATGGTTCAGGTTAGAATGAGAAATAGACAAAACGATACATGACATAACGACACATGAAATAACGACACACGACAGAACGACACATAAGAGAACGATACATGACAGAACGACATATGACAGAATGACACATAAGATAATGACACATGACAGAACGGCGCATGACAGAACGACGTATGACAGAACGACACATAAGAAAACAACACATGACTCAACGACGTATGACAGAACGACACATAAGAGAACGACATATGACAGAACGACACATGACAGAACGACATATTTTTGACATAAATTTTAATAGAACGACACATAAGATAACGACACATGACTGAACGACATCTGAACGACACATAAGGAAACGACACATGACAGAACGACATATGACAGAACGACACATAAGATAACGACATATGACAGAACGACACATAAGATAACGACACATGACAGAACGACACATAAGAAAACGACACATGACAGAACGACAAACGATATACGACAGAACGACACATAAGAAAACGACATATGACAGAACAGCACATGACAGAACATTACAATGAGAGTATATCACATCACAAAACATCATCACTATGACAAAACATCAAAGGAAAGTACATCACAATGACAAACCATCACAAGACAAAAGATCACATGCCAAAACATCGCATACCTAAAACAGAACATACCATAAACGCCACATGAATAAACATCACTATGAAAAAACATTACAGGAAAGCACATTACACTGACAAAATCTCTCAAGACAAAACATCACATACCTAAAACAGAACATACCATAAACAGTACATGAAAAAACATCACTGTTTTGTCATAGTGACGTATTTTCTGTGGTGTGCTGTCACGTGATGTACTGTCATTGTGTCGTTCTGTCATTTGTCGTTTTGCCACTGTGCCGTTCTAACCTGTCACCAGTCTCGACATTGCCTTGGCCCACCTACCTCTCTCATGTCCCCCACTACTCACATTCGCCGCAATGCTCAGTCCTCTTGTATCTCATATACTAATGTACATATTTGTCGTGCCATTGATTTTGTCCTCTCACAAATGAAAAATTTATGTTCGTCCCAAATTCGACTTGTTCTTCCCATTTCTCATCTATTCCAACCTCTAAAGGTGGTTTAATTTTCCTGGATCTCATGTCCTCTCTTCTTCATTTTCGCAACGGCTTCAGATAAGTAAGTCTTTACGAATTTGAATAAGAGTTGTAGGCTAAGACGACCTGCTGATGATGCTGGAGAGATGTTTTCCGGGATCTGTTGCCGTGGTCTATGGGAGCTAGACCTTTCAGACGTTTCACCTATGACTGCGATGGACTTCTTCAATGTAAAAGTGCAATGGTGAAGATGATATTTATGAAAACTATCCATCGCAGATATGGGTAAAACGTCCGCAGGCTTCAACTCTGATAGGCGACAGTAATAGATCCCAGAAACAACTCTCCAGTTACTTCAAAAATTTGCCTCGATTTGATGATAATTCTGTCCCCTCATATTTCATGTCCTCTCTTCACATACGTACTTGTCCTGACATTGTCTTTGTCCACTTCCTCTCTCCCTTCTCCTCATCTCCCACTACTCACATTCACAACAATGCTTAGTCCTCTTTTCCATCATGTACTCTCATATAAATATTTGCTTTGATTTTGGCTTTGCCCTCTCACATATCATGAATGATGTTCGTCCCGATTTTGAGTTAGTCCCCTCATATCTTATCTATTTCAACCTCCAATTCCACATGCCTTATTTTTTCATTTACACGACGGTGTTAAATTGGCCATTCCTTTACAAATTTGTCTATATTTTATGTTGCTTCTGTTCTGTCATACTTCATGTCCTCTCCTGTCATAACGTTAGTTGAAAAAATGATTTTGAAAATTTTCCACTCATGCTTGTTATTTTTCATATATCATCTAATCTAATCTAATCTAATCTAAGTTGCAAGGATATGTTACATTGAAGATTCACATTACATGCATTCTCACAACCAGACACATACAAGTTCGCGCTTGCACATGCCTCATGTGAACCTACAACATAAAAATCAAATCTCAAATGGACATACACCCTGCAACTCTTGCCGTCCTTCCCTGAGACAGGGGTGACATTGGCAAAGTGAACCATTTTTACAGCATGGGTGGTCAGCCGCATACCAACCTATAAGTCAAGGAACATCATAACATTTGTTATGAGTAAAAATTGATCAGTCTTCACAAATTTGCCTCGATTCGATGTTTCTTCTGTTCTTTCATACTTCGTGTCCTCTCAGCTCAATATCATCGTTAGAGAGTTGCCTTGGTCCTTTCATACTCAGAAAACATTATTTCTGATAAGGACTTAACCTGATGTTTTTACTAAATCGTACTTTTATAATACCTAGAAAATTATCTTTATTTGCCTCGATATGAGCTTGGTCCCCTGGTATCTTACATGTCCTCTTTTACTTGTCCTCTCACATCTCACACACACATATCTTCTCTCCGCGAATTCATCAAAATTTTGGCTCTATCCCTCTTTCCAAATATCTGTCTGAATGTCAGCCTGTCCCCTCTCATATCTCGTGTCCCCTTGCCCCCACACATGTTCGCCGCGTCCCCCGTTATTGGGCGCTGATTGAATCACGGGCGTCCGCTAATACCGGCGCTCCCACGGGCCGCACGGTTAATTGAGCTTATCCGGCCAGGGCACACGAGGGCACACGAGGGGACACGAATTCAGGACACGGATAGTCGAAACGGATAATTAAATGGTAACTGGGGAGGCAAGTTGTAAGTTTTGCCCCTCAGGGGGTATGTATATAAAATACAAAAAAAAGCAAAGTGGAGAAACTGTAACGTATTCTCCAAATGAGGGATATGAAAATTCTAGAACTACTGCCTAGATATTTTCTCCCTCGAACAAACCGACCTTCAGTAGGTGGCTTTCAATTTTGGACGACTTCCCGTACCAAAGAAGCGAAAATCAAAAGGACCACACTCACCTCAAATTGTGCTCTGGTCCAAGATGATGCTCGTTTCTCAGGATCCTATGGAGATGAGCCTTGTTCACGAACTGCCACACTTGCAAGTTATAGGTAAAACAAACACACTCACTCACAGAATTTTTAACGGTAAATTTCAAATCGCTCGCGAGACATATAAAAACGTGTCTACTTGTGAACACGACAGAAGCGGAAGTCCTCAAATCTTGAGATTTCACGTTGGATGTCAAAAAAGTTCATACCGACATCTTGCGATTTTTATCCGCACTTTTTTCAGATTGTGAAAGTCCAACATGAAATTCGCTTCTTAGACTATTAATTAAAATTAAAAATAGATGACGCTAATCATGCGTCACCATACACCCCCCTTTGCAAAGACTTAAAGTTAAAAGCTTTGCAACACAAACCAGATATTCAAAGAAACCATGTCGATTTTTACAAACAATATTCGAGAAATGATACATAGGTATAATTACAATCAATGTTTGAAAATCTTAAACTAGAGAAACTTAATATAATTAATATAATAAGTATGCCTACAAGTAAGCAGGTTAGACACAAAAATACTTAAGCCAATATAATAAGCTAGATTTAACATGTTCTAACAGATAAGCTTAGTAGTAAAGCATAAGATTAATTCTAAACATGGTAAATATGTACAATGGTAGAGATCTACTAACTCAGTAGACGAAATTAAATAGTAATCTATTGTGTCGGCAATGGGTAGAGTTTGACGACCGGACGTTTGTAAAAACCTTGCTCAGTCTTTACTGTGGCTACTCGAATCACGCCATCATCCCCAGGGAAAACCTTGGTGATGATTCCCAGAGGCCAGGACAAAGGAGGAGCGTCCTCTTTCCCAATCAGTACAACAGTCCCTACCTGAATTGCATTAACATCGGTTTGCCATTTTTGTCTGACCTGCAAAGTGTGCAGGTATTCTACCCTCCATCGCTTCCAGTAAGATGACACGATTTGATCCAGGAGATTTTTACGCTGAGTAAGATTAACTGGTGTGTCAGGTAGCTCAGAAGCAGGCAGATGTTTTAAGGGAGTGGACATCAAGAAATGCGCAGGAGTTATAACGTCAGGGTGAGGATCAGAACTGGTGACACTTAGTGGTCTAGAATTCATGATACTCTCGATTTGAGTCAACACCGTTTGCATCTCCTCATATGTGAGCAACTGATTCCCTATCACTCGATACAGATGAGTTTTCAAACTCTTAATATTTGATTCCCATAAAGCTCCGAAGTGAGGAGCTCGAGGGGGAATCATTTTCCACTCTATTTTATACGCCTCAAGTTCTCGCTTCATTCGGACATTATGCTGTGAATTTTGTAAAAGATTATATATCTCATCTAATTGGGCACGAGCCCCAACAAAATTTGTGCCGTTGTCCGAATACATAAAGGAAACTGGCCCACGACGAGAGATAAAACGCTTAAATGCAGCTATAAAACAGGCACTCGACAGATCAGTTGCGAGCTCAATATGCACCGCCTTGGTCACTAGACAAACAAACAGGCAGATATATGCCTTTTGAGCATGTTGTCCACGTCGTCGCGTAAGAAGTATTTTTAAAGGCCCAGCATAATCTACCCCCGTATGCACAAATGCTTTAGCTTCTGTTATGCGACAGGCAGGCAAGTCCGCCATCTTTGGCGTAGGGTGCGACGGGTTCACTCGGAAGCAAATATTGCATTTACGAGTTTGTGCTCGTATAACGGTTCTGGCATCCAATATCCAAAACCTTTGTCGTATGATAGACATCAAAAGTCCTGGACCGGTATGACAGTTGGATTCGTGAAAATGTTTAATTATTAAGTTCACCACTGAGTCATGTTTCGGAAGTAAAGCTGGGTGTCTAGCTTCAAAGGGTAAATCAGACCGTGAAAGCCGACCTCCAACTCGTAACGTACCTTCCTGATCCAGAAAAACCGATAAATTACGCAGTTTTTTCGATGGTAACTTGTTATCTTTTATCAACTTAATGTCGTCCGAGAAATGAACAGTTTGTATTGTCTGTACTAACTTAACTTCAGCATGGGACATGCATTCAATAAAATGCAACAGTGATTTAAATTTATTTATAAAGCGAAGAATGTAAACTGTAATTCGAATTAATTTATTCCACGAAGAAGTTCGTTGTGCTAAGTCATAAAATCATAGAGTCGGCATGTACTACAATGGCTGTCAGTACAGTTGCCTGTTCAGGAATTTCTAACGCATCGGACGAGGAGAATCTTTGAATCGGCCATTCATCCGAAGGGCGTTGAAGCCACAGTGGACCATTCCACCATAAACTATGAGAAATTAATTGAGATGGTAACATACCACGTGAAACACAGTCACTTGGGTTCTCGTCCCCTGAGATGTGATAAAAGTTCTGAGGGGGTAAATTCTCCTGACACTGAGCGACTCTATTTCCTACAAAAATTGACCAACGATGTGGAGAAGAGCAAATCCAAGCCAGCGCAATCGTTGAATCAGAAAAAGCATATACATCAGTTATATGTATCCGATCACGATACATCTCGATCACAAGTTTTAACATCTTTGACAATAAAACAGCAGCGCACAACTCTAAACGTGCTAATGTCGTAATCTTGGTGGGAGATACCTTAGATTTTGAGCACAACAACCTGACAGAAATATTTCCATCCATGTCAGTTGTATGTACATATATAACACAACCGTAACCATTCAGACTAGCATCACAAAAACCTACTAATAATACTTTGGTTGAGCTAGTCACACCGATGTGCCTAGGAATTTTTAAAGTAGCGAGCAACGGAAGTTCTTGTGTTATACTCGAAAAACGTCGAATTATAGCATCAGGCGGAGAGTCATCCCAACCGATATTGGCACGCCATAGCTCTTTGATGAGAAGCTTTGCAGCCAGTATAACTGGTGCGACTAAGCCCAAAACATCGAACAAACGAGCTACAACTGACAAAATAGATCGCTTCGTGCATTTTTGCTGAGAGTCATTCGAAGTAAAGAAGAAATTATCCTTAACTGGATCCCAAGACAACCCTAATACTTTTAGAGTTACGCCTTTATCATCATCAAATTTTATGGAACCTCTATGTGAGTTAGGAAGACTATCTAATAGATAAGATGAATTGCTTGACCATTTTACCAGATCCATGCCACCATACTTGAACAAAGCTACGAGATCTTTTGCCAGAGAAACAGCCGAAGCCTCATCTGCCACAGACTGAACCAGGTCATCCATATAAAACCTAGCTCCAGCTACTTTGGCGGCTTCCGGAAAATGTTCAGCCATGTCCGATGCCAACTGACGCACAGATCGCATGGCCAAGAAAGGACTACACTTTAATCCAAATGGAACTCTATTAAATTGAAAGGTTCGAACTTTCTCCTTTTCAGAAAAACGAAATAATATTCTCAAATATCTACGGTGGTCAACAAATACACCAACCTGCAAATACATCTGCTGTACATCTGCTGTCATCGCGACAGGAAACAGCCTAAAATCTAATAAAAGGAGAAACAAATCAGCCTGTAAATTTGGCCCAGAATGTAGTACATCATTGAGTGACAACCCAGTATGCGTTTTCGCACTAGCATCTAAAACAATGCGAGGCATAGGTTTGTCTTGACGCACTACAGCGTGGTGAGGAATATAATATCCATGTTCACCAATATCTGACTCTGCCACTTCAGAGAGATATCCTTTTTGAATGTAGTCATTTATTACCGAATTATAATTCTCCTGCAGACTCGGTAACTGCTTAAACTTTCTTTCTAATAACAAGAAACGCCGATATGCAGTATTTCGTGAGTTGCCCAAATTTTCAGGATCAGCACAAAAGGGTAGAGCAACAGAGTAACGACCTTCCTCGTCTTTAGTCACAGAAGATACAAAGGAGTTTTCGCACGCTGTCTCATCTGGACTTAAGAACTTTTTCACTGGGATTTCTTCCAACTCCCAGAACTTGTGTAATAATAAATCCGCATCCTTTACAGCCAATGCAGAAAAAGATTCGTGACAACTGTCTGCAGCTGAAACACTCTTTGGACAATCTCCCATCAATACATAGCCAAAGGACGTCAATAATGCAGGTGGCGCGCTTTCGACTTTGACTCTATTCGACTTTGACTCTATTATTTTACCCAAATAGATGAAAGGGAACAATTGTGCACCCAACACAATGTCCACAACTCCAGGGACATTCCAGGATAAATCAGCCATTGAAATGTCCTTTAAATAAGTCATATCACTGCTATCAATGTACCTAGAAGGTAACTGATCCGTGATCTGATCCACCACTAACGCGTTAATCTTGTAAGTATTTTGAGGATTGTACCTCGATTGTATTTCAAAATTGACACATCCATGTATCGGTCGTGCAGAAAGACCGATTCCTCTAATTACTGAATTATTTAGAGGAACAATATGTAAATTCATATTTCTACAACATTCTAATGTTATCAAATGGTTTTGAGAACCATTATCAACAAGACATCTAACTATCATCTTATTTTTCTTGCAATTTGACCAGGCAAAAACCTGTGCCGTAGCCAACAGCACCGTGCTCGCATTCACCCGAGCATTTGCACTTAAAGAAATCGAGGGTACACCCAACCCTTGCATATCATCACCTGAATGCGACAGCTGATGTCCCTGCTCAGCATTCTTGACTACTCGTCTGGCCTTATTCTCATTGTCGTCAAAATGCAGAAGGGTATGATGTCCCTTATTACAAATTTGACAAGTTCCTGTCTCAGTACAATGAGACCAGTGGGCAACACTCAAACAACGAACGCAACCCCGTTTTGATTTAATAAATTCATACCTTTCCTTAGGAGAATAGCTCTTAAATTTCACACATTTATGTAATTTATTATGGTCGTTTCGTTTACACAAAACGCAAAAGAGAGTGTCCCCAGTAGACACTCTACCACTTGCGAGGAACGCACGACCACTCACAGATTTTGTCATATTATTCCTCACGCGTGTATTCGAATGGCAAGCTTCGGAAACCGACTTCGATTCATTTACGTGCGATCTTTCCAAAATTTTGACCTGTTGTTGAACAAAACTGATAAGATTCTGACAAGAAGGTATTTCGATGTCTTTCAGCGAAAGCTCGAAGGCCATAACTGTAGACGAATTCAATTTACGCAAAGCGCAATTAAATAAAAGAAAATCTCCCACATCTGTAATACCTAATTGTTTTAATGCTGCAATGGAAGCGGCATACTTCTCAATAAAGCCATCAAGACAGGCAGCCGTGTGATCGGCCTTCTTTAAATCAAGGATATTATTTATGTAATATGTTCCTAGCGCACGTTTATCCTGATATTTTTTAACAAGACTGTCCCAGACCACGTTATAGGTTTCCGCTGACGGTACAATTCCCGAAAATATGTTCGCTGCCTTTCCCGTCAAGTTGCCTGTTAAATATTGCACTCTTTGGGCATCTGACAACCCTGTATTTAGATGGACGTTTGCCTTAAAGGATTCAAAAAATCGTGACCAATTTTTTGGATTCCCATCAAACAAAGGAATTTGTATGGGTGGTAATTTTACCTCATATCTAGGCCCACTTTGAGTCGATACATGTGGTGTTTCGGTTTTTAAAATTCTTTCCCTAACATCCATTATTTTACTATAAAGTTCTTCAAAGGCCATAAGTGATTGATAATTTACCTTTGCCTCTGGGTCTATCTCTAAAGAAAGTGCATTTATTTGATCTATCAAATCTTCGTACTTTTTAACCCAGCTTCCTGCTTCCTTGGAAGCCGATAAAAAATTACTATTTTCTCTGGATGCAAAATTAGAAACATTTTTTCCTAGTTTATATAAATTATTTATTCTTTCAAAATAAACCTTTTGTTTCTCTTTCAATATAACCAAAGTTCTTGTTAAAGCATCCGCCATGTTTACTATTTAAAATAAACAATAAAAAATGAAGAAACGGTAACAAAATCGAAAAAACCTACTTTCAGTTCTGAAAGAAGAAATCGATTTGCCTCAAAGTTGAATTTATTTTATGTCAGTATGTATCATAATATTTACTTTCTCCAGATAGTTTATTTACTAATGGAAAAAAAACAATAACAAACTTGTAATGACATTTATATAAAAATATAAACAAAGGTAGGTAGGCACCTGTAGACAACGCTCAGCTGTATGAATACCTAATCGCTAATGGATAGGTATCATCAGTGTTTTAATTCCGCAACTAACAAATATATGTACCTACTGTGTATTCAACACTTATTAAAAAAATAACTACCTACATACAAAAATATATGACACTCGTTAATTTTTGTACACAATATAAAATAATGCTAGAATATAGATTCTAATACAAAGGCATATCATATTATGTTCTTAACAATTAACTATCGACACAGTATCCTTGAATATCCGTTTCATGTCAACCATTCTGGTTTCGATAAGGTTACGAAGGACCAATGGGGTTCGAAGGACCAATGGGGAGGCAAGTTGTAAGTTTTGCCCCTCAGGGGGTATGTATATAAAATACAAAAAAAAGCAAAGTGGAGAAACTGTAACGTATTCTCCAAATGAGGGATATGAAAATTCTAGAACTACTGCCTAGATATTTTCTCCCTCGAACAAACCGACCTTCAGTAGGTGGCTTTCAATTTTGGACGACTTCCCGTACCAAAGAAGCGAAAATCAAAAGGACCACACTCACCTCAAATTGTGCTCTGGTCCAAGATGATGCTCGTTTCTCAGGATCCTATGGAGATGAGCCTTGTTCACGAACTGCCACACTTGCAAGTTATAGGTAAAACAAACACACTAACTCACAGAATTTTTAACGGTAAATTTCAAATCGCTCGCGAGACATATAAAAACGTGTCTACTTGTGAACACGACAGAAGCGGAAGTCCTCAAATCTTGAGATTTCACGTTGGATGTCAAAAAAGTTCATACCGACATCTTGCGATTTTTATCCGCACTTTTTTCAGATTGTGAAAGTCCAACATGAAATTCGCTTCTTAGACTATTAATTAAAATTAAAAATAGATGACGCTAATCATGCGTCACCAGTAACTTTTTACCCATGTATTTGTGATTCATCTAAATATAGGCAGCAAGAAAACTTTGTGACCTTCAGAAAGTCCTAAATTACATGTTACATGTTAATACTGTTATTCTAATCCATTGACTTATAGGTTGGTATGAGGCTGACCACCCATACCATAAAAAATGGTTCAGTAAGACTTTTTGGAGTTTGTGTATTCACACAGTGAAAATCCATTTTTATAAGAAATTATAAAAACTTAAAAAAACACAGAGTTTTATTTTCACAAATTGAGTATTTATTTCACCTAACTGTGTATTTTTAAAGTTTTTATAATTCCTTATAAAAATGGTTCACTTTGCCATTGTCCCCCCTGTTTCAGAGAAGGTCGGAAAATTTGGAAGGTTTATGTTCATTTGAGGTTTTGGTTTTAATTTGTGAGAACATAATATTTAGCATTTGTAAGGGTGAACACGTGTCTGTTTTTGGGCATTCATTTGATATGATTTTTTAATTAATATCTTTGCAACTAAGATTACAGATTATAGAACTTATAATCTTTAATCGAAGTTGCAAAGATATATTACATTTAAGGTACATAATAAATGCAATGCAAATAAATATAATAATAAACAATAAATAAAAACAATAAATAAATGCAAATAAATGCAAAGGCAAATAGATGCCACAATAGCTTCTTCTTTTTTTTCGCTTCGCCAAATAAAGGCAATAAGAAAATGTCTGCCGTCAGATGCGGTTAAGACCCTGGTGAGTGCGTTTGTGATGTCTCGGATTGACTATTGCTCGACGCTTTATAGTGGTCAGCCGAAGAAACAGTTTAATCGCTTTCAATCTGTGTTGAATTCGGCAGCAAGACTCATATTCGGGATTCCCAAATTCGCTCACATCACCCCGCTGTTAAAAAAACTTCATTGGCTTCGTTTCCCGGAGAGGGTGGTCTTCCGTGTTTGTTTAATGGTATATAAAGCCATCAATGGCTTGGCCCCACCTTATCTGGCTGATATGATTTCACCTGTTGAAATGGGTGTTAGGAGGCAGACACTCAGATCTGCGGGTGATGGAGTAGTCAATTTGGTTCAGCCGCGCCGTCAGATTCGTACAAACTTCGGAGACCGCGCTTTCCGTGTTGCGGGGCCGGTGGAGTGGAACAGACTGCCACCCGGAGTGAAGAACTCCAAATCTGTGGGTGTATTTCGAGGAGCACTCAAGGCACACTTGTTTAGAAAGTCTTATCCATGATCGGAGAGGGCCCTTGAGGTGTGACACACACAAAAACGGCGCTCTCTTATCATGTGTAATTTAAAATAAATCAGCCTGTTATTATTATTATTAATGGATGCGGATCGCTCAGGAAAGAAACGAATGGAAAATGCGAGAGGAGGCCTACGTCCAGGAGTGGACGATCAATACAGGCTGAAGAAGAAGAAGAAGAAAAATAAATGCAACTCCACTAGCAAACACGTATAAGCTCACGCTTAAATATGCCTCATGTGGACGTACAACATAAAAACCCAATCTCAAATAAACATAAGCCCTCCAATTCTTGCCGAACTTCTCTAAAACAGGAGTGACATTGAAAACGTAAACCTTTTTTTACAGTAAGGGTGGTCAGCCGCATAGCAACCTTTAAGTCAAGAAATATTTATATTTTACTAGGGGCTCCGCCCCTGGCTGCTACGCAGCCCAACCCCTTAACATTAGGCAATGTGTATATTGCACATAGCATTGATCTAAATAAAATATATATTTATATCGATGGCACATAGTTTTGCATCAAGGGAATCAATCATTAGAAAACATGTAAAAAAATGCAGTTTTTGTAAAAAAAAAATTTTTTAAGTCTTTTAACAAAAGAAAGAAAACTAAAAGCAAATAAAAAAAAGAAACCGGTTTAAATTTGCTCCATTATAGTCCTTGACTTATATGTTGGTATGAGGCTGACCACCCAAACTGTTAAAAAATGTTGCACTTTGCCAATGTCACCCAACAAAAGAAGAGCCTGTATGAAGAAGGTTATTACTCTGGAGGAAATTTAAGAAGTATTTAAGGACAGAAAGAAATGGCGGTTGATCTGTAATTTTGGCGGCTATCTATCTATAATATATAATCTAAGCTGCAAAGATAATATGTTAACATTTAAGACTCATATTAAATGCATGCCCACAGACAGGCACATGTAGGTTCGCGCCTACACATTTTGCATGTGTGCATAAAAATAAACAAAACCTCACGTGAACATAAATCTTGCAACTCTTGCCGCCGTTCCCTGAACCGGGGTGGCATTGGCAAAAGTGAACCGATTTTTACAGCACTCACACCAACAGTTAAGGAGCACAAAAAAATATAAATATTTACAAAAATTCTTAATTACTTATACACATAACAGATCCAAATTAAAATAAAATTGGTTTTGTTTTTAGTTTTGATGTCCAGACATATTATTATTTGTTGATTTAAAAAATGTAATTTGTCGTGTATGTTCCTGGACTTATAGGTTGGTATGCGGCTGACCACCCATGCTGTAAAAATAGTTCACTTTGCCAATGTCATCCCTGTTTCAGGGAACGACAGCAAGAGTTGCAGGGCTTATGTTCATTTGAGATTGGGTTTTTATATTGTAGGTCCACATGCGGCTTGTGTAAGCGCGAAATTATACATGTCTGCTTGTGGGAATGCATTTAATATAAATCTTAAATGACATAATGCACAAAGATATATTCAGTGTTACTTATTAGTAGGGACTGGAAAATAGTGGTGTTATTTTTTAGGAAATTCGCGTTATTTTTTTGTGAAATTCGCGTTATTTTTGATCAAAAACAGGGAAATTCGCGTTATTTTTAATGATAAACGGGGAGATTCGGTGTAATTTTTAGGGTGGATTAGATCAAAATAAAGGTTTATATAATTGCAAAACAAAATATATTACTAATATTTACAATTTATTATGTAAACAACAATATGTACCTTAAAAAATAATGAATAAACAAAATCTGAATCAATACGAGTATCTGTAACCTAAGATGGTGGAAGTACCCACCGAAAACGTTTTTGCAATAAAAAATACTCAAGTGGTACAAAACAATGTTTTTTTTTTTTTTTTTTAAATAATCCTTTTTTACAAAAAACCATTGATTGAAAAAAGTATTAATATTTCAATGACACTCCGAATACCCTGCAATATCATTTTAAAATATTTAATTTTGTGCATTTAGTCTCTAGATGAGGGTTATCTAATTTTTCAAGGGATGTTGGCTTTTATGAAAGCTTCAAGTTGGTGCTCTTGGCTAATCCAGCAACAGCTTCACTCCTTGAAGTATTTTCCTTCATTGATGTCACGACTCAAGTCTGCTTGGATGATCCAGGACAGTTCTGCTTATCATTTTTTTTTTTTATATAAAATAGATTTGTGAATAGGAATGCAATTCACCAACCTACTCTGCCTGGTGAGATACAGGTATTAATATCATTAATTAATAATTCATTATTGTTTATTTTAATGAATTATTTATTTTTAATTACCCATTTACATCTGTTGAACCAGGGTCAAATTTATGGTCAAATGACCCAGGTGGGGATCGAACCCCGCGTCTAGCGTTCTAGCGTGTTTAAACGTTGAAAGAGACCAATTTTCCTGTGCTTTGCACCTTGCAAAGGGTTTTCGCAGGATTTTTTTCTTTCCCACAAAATCGTTGCGTTGCAAAAGCGATACATGACAACTTTTTCGCACAATTTCTACCAAAAGTACGAAAATTCGCGATATTTACGTAAAACCTGAAATTTCGCGTTATTCGCGTAAAAACATCAAAATTCGCGAATAAATTCGTTTTATCGCGATCGCGAAATTTTCCAGTCCCTACTTATTAGATGTTCTTATTCTAAGCTTATCACCAGGCATAGCTATGCCAGGCGTAAAAAGTTATACCTGGCATAAAAATTTCTTACTTTTAATCATGGCATAAACAAGGAATTACTGTTCTCAATAAATTATTTTTCCATGTTACCACCCTGAGGCTGCGCATGCGCAGATTTTTATTCATGCCTCCAGCGAGCATTTTTTTGACATTCCAATCTGACAGCTTCATTGAGGTATATACTCGTATACTAGAGACGCAACTTTGGACGCAACGTTTCTCTAAACACGTGGCACCCTGTAATGTGGTCAAAAGTCATACTCGAGAATATGCAAAAGTCATACTCGAGAATATGCAAAAGTCATACTCGAGAATTTGCAAAAGTCATACTCCACAGGAATCTTTCCACCTCGCTTGCAACCTTCCAAATCATCTTTCACCAAATTTATGCAAGCGATATTTACTCCTAAACTCTGAATCCTTATATTTAGTAAATGGATCAATTATTTTTTTGTATACTTTTTGTGCCCGAATGTTGCTAATTCTGTTCAAATTTGTCAAGAATTGCGAAAATCCGTCCATACTTTTGACCACGATTGACACTTTTGACAGATGTCATTTGACAAAAACTTGTTATTCCAAGCTTATACTACCCTCCAACCAGGAATAATGGCTCTAGGTCGTTAAGCCAGGTCTATACCCGAGTTAACTTTATGAAATAATTATAAGTAACAATTTATTGCTATTCCCTCGTTATACCAGGCATAAATCTTATTCTCAATTTATAAGTAACACAGATTATATCTTTGCAGTTTAGATTAATTTAGATTAGACCCCTGTTCCAGGGAAGGTTGGCAAAAGTTACAGGCAAAAGTTTGTTTGTGGGCATGCATCGTATATGAGCTTTGAATCTATATACATCCTTGCAACTTAGATTATAGACCTCTGTGTCAGGGAAGGTCGGCAAAAGTTGTAGGGCTTATGTTCATTTGAGGTTTGGATTTTATTTGCAAGTACACAATCAGCATTTGTAAGCGCGAACTACACGTGCTTGTTTATGGGTATGCATCTGAGAGCTGTAAATGAATATATCCTTGCAACTTAGATTATATATTATAGATTATATTATAGTATCTGTAAACTCAACATAATATCTTAGATTGGGTTTTTTGGTCCATATGGGACATGTGTAAGTGTGAACTTATACGTGTCTGCTTGTGAGAATGTTGTAATATATCTTTGCAACTAAGATTATAGATTTAAATCCATTTTTATTTTTTTTGTTTGTTGTTTTTTTGATTTGTATCAAATAAAAAAAAAATATCCTAAAAAAAAAAAATTTTGCCGCTAGATGTCTATTTAGTTTTTTTCCATTTTGCATACATTTTCTTACATTTCAATACAAAACAAAAACAGGTTTAAAAAAATGTGGCGGCTTTTTAAAAAATACTTTTTTCAGAAATTATAATTACTTCTACTAAAAACTACTGTTTTACGAAAAAAAAAATTTTTTTGTAAATATTGAAAGAAGTTATAGTGTATTCGAGTGTGTTTCTCAAACACATACATGAATGGTCCTGTTTTACAGCATATATAAAAAAAAATCTTTTCTATGTTTGCAAATGTATTTCATCTGCTGTGACGGCATTAGTTTTGAAAATCGAAACTCAAAGCGAGTGACGACGAAAGACGACGATGAAGGGTAATATAATAAAGGATGAGTTTTTCATAATAGTTATTACTAGGGCCCGGATTAATATGTAAATACATATTTTTTATTTCAATAGTTTCCATTAATTATTTAGTTTTCTACATAGATTATGATGTTTTGAGCTGGAAAATGCAGATTTTATTTTCCATATTTTTCCATATTTCTAGGTTAAGACCATATTTGCACACGAAAATCACATTAGTCCATATTTTCAATGTTTGGTACTTAAACTAGAGAGAACGGAATAATTTTTGCTTTCATAGCGCTTCGGAAATAATTAGTTCGCGGTTTGGCGCGGCAAATACTGAAAACAACGAGTAAAAAATGAACGAATCGTTTCGCCGTTCACTGCTCGGCCGGGCGTTCGCCCGAAGGCCGAACGTCAGCTCGTCGTCAGCCAGTCACAACTTGTTAATCGTCGCGCGTACTCGTGTCGCCTGCTTGTGTCGCGCACATTGAATTTCTTTGTCTTGCGTCGTGATTTAAGTATTCTCCTGCATATTATTATATCCGAATTATTTAACTGTGCCCATTGAAATAATGCCCAAGGACAAACAACCTTTGCGGTTTAAATTAGGAAAATATATTGAAGATTTCCCAAACCAGTCTCTGAGTACAGATGGTAATGTACTGTTTTGTAATGCTTGCGAAAAATCCGTTTCGACTGAGCAGCGTTTCTTAATATCACAGCATGTATCTACCACAAAACATAAGATGAATATCTCAAGGAAAAGCAAATTCAAACAACAATTTTTTTCTGAAGCAATAGCCAGCGGTTCTCAAAGTGATACTTTCTCGAAAGATTTGTGTCATGCCATGATGAGTGCAGATATACCTCTGTGGAAAGTAAACAATCCTGTATTGAAAAGCTTTCTTGAAAAGTACTCAGGCAAATCTATTCCCGACGAATCCACATTTCGGAAAAAAATCGTAAATGATATTTACGAGGATTGCTTGGCATCGATTCGAGAAGAAATTCAGGACGGACCTATATGGGTTGCAATTGACGAGACGACGGACGCCATGGGCCGGTGCATAGGAAATGTGATTATTGGGCTCCTAGTGGAAGAAAAATCCAGCAAATCTTTTTTGATAGCATGCGAAGAACTTCCTAAATGCAACCATCAAACATCAGCCAAGCTGTTCAACGATGCAATGAGTGTTTTGTGGTCCGATGGTGTTAAACATGAACAAGTTTTCTTGCTACTGACCGATGCTGCTCCTTATATGGTCAAAGCCGGAGATGCCCTTAAAGTGTTGTATCCTAAAATGATTCACGTAACATGCTTGGCACATGGAATTAATAGACTAGCCGAATGCGTGAGATTCCAGTTTAAAAATGTTGATAGTTTGGTATCAAATGTAAAGAAAATCTTTTTGAAAGCACCAAGTCGGATTTTAAAATTTAAAGAAATGCATCCAGACATACCTTTGCCACCAGAACCTGTGCTGACGCGTTGGGGTACGTGGTTAGCAGCGGTTGAGTACTACTTCGAGTATTATACTGAGATTAAAACGATTGTTTTTGAATTAGAAGATGAATCCGCTAGTATTTTAAATGCAAAAGAACTTTTCGAAAATGAAACTCTTCGAAATGATCTAATCTACATAAGAAGCAATTTTTGTTTTCTGTCCCATCAGATCAAAGCACTGGAAAATCCATCAACATCATTAAAAGAAAATGTTAAGATCATTAAAACAATTGAAACCACAATTATGGAGGCGGAAGGCCCTGTTGCTGAATTGGTAAAAAACAAAATAAAGTCTGTACTTGAAAAAAATAAAGGGTATACAACGCTACAAAAAATTAACAACATGCTAAATGGAACAGCAGCTGGCAATCCAGAGGAGGCATATTCACCCTCAGAGTTGTGCAAATTTAAGTTTGCCCCAATCACATCCTGTGATGTTGAAAGGTCTTTCAGTCAGTATAAGGCGATGTTTCGAAAAAACAGACAAGGTTTTAATTTTGAAAATTTAAAGAAACATGTTATTGTGTACTGCAACAACTCGACTAAAAAGATAGACGCAGAGTAAATATAAGGCACTTTAAGTTCTTTGATTTTATATTTTATGTTCTTTGATGTTAAAATAAAGGGTTTTGTACTGGGTAACAGTTGTTTTTTATTCCATATTTTTCCATATTTCAGTTTTTTATATCCATATTATATTTACATATTTCGTGATTTTTGATACATATTAATCCGGGCCCTAGTTATTACTTAAGACAGGTTTGCAGTCTAGTAGTTAAATCTACGGTGTCGTAAACGATCGGAGAAGTGAACTCATTATTTACAGTATGAACCACCCTGCAAATCTTACCTTGCTTCCTGAAACAAGGGTGACGTTGTCGAAGTGAACTCATTTTTACAATATGAATCACCCTGTAAATCTTACCTTCCTTTCCAGAAACAGGGGTAAAACAGTAAACCTCTTTTTTACAGTATTAGTGGTCAGCCTCAAGGAACAAGTAATCGAGAAGGAAAATTGCTTTAAAATTGTATGTTGAGTTTATTGAAAAATTCTTGTAATGACTGAAAATATATCCCATGGAAACGATTTCAAATTCTGGAAAATTCTTCAATATTTCTGCATGACTTTTGATATGAAATCCTTCAGAATTTTCTCGTCATTAATGTGGGATAATCTACAAGAAAACTCTCTCATTTCCCGGGCATCTCTTGAACTCCAGATGATTCCGGAAAATCGTTGGAAAAGCTATGGAACATATTTTATCGATAGATAGCGTCTGCCGGAAAAACCGGCTTTGATTCCTGGAAAGCTTTTCTCTCAATACAAAAGGATAGAAGAATATTTATTTGTATGCAGATGGGATTGAAAATATTATTTTGAAATTTATAATACGAACGTAAATCTATGTCAAAATGAAAATATTTTTACAAAAACGTTGTTTTATTTGCACAATAATTAATTTTGTTTGCCTCGAGTACTATCGACCTTCAAGTTTCAGGTCATTTTCAAGTTAGTCTTCAAGAGTCTCTTGTTTTTGAAAAAATATTTTATTTTGAATTGAAAATGAATTTTCACTGTAGGTATACACAAACCCTAAAAAGTAAATCTATGTATTGACAACACGTAAATATGACAAAAATAAAGTGAAAAGACCTTAAAATATTAATATCAGGATGATTTATTTGGTGAGCGCTGTTTTTGTGTGAATCACACCTCAAAAGCCTTCTCCAATCTTGTTCATCGCTATAGAAAGCGCCCGTTCCCAAGCAAGATCAAGCTGCTGTAAGGCTGGATGGACCTTTGGTGACCGGTCTTTGGTAAAGGTATTTGAATTTTTAAACCCAGCAAAGAGCATATTTGATATTATACATGGTATATTTTATGTGCTCCGTCGGGATACGAACACACAACCTTCCATTTACGAGTCCGAAGCGTTACCACTAGACTCCGGACCAGTCAATACTGACATTTGAGGCTATATTTAATGTACGCCTACAAGCAGACGCGTGAGGATTGTCATGCTGTATGTGTACACACAAATAAACCAAACTTAATACGACCATAAACCTTGCAACTTCTGCCGCTTTTCCCTTATACCGAGGGGAGGCATTGTACATAGTGAACTAAGTTTGTACAACATTGATGTCAGTCTCATCTATAATCTAAGTTGCAAGGATATATTCATTTAAAGTTCTCAAATGCATGCCCACAAACAAACACGTGTAGATCGCGATTACAAATGCAGAATGTGTACTTACAAATAAAATCCAAACCGCAAATGAACATAAGCCCTACAATTTTGCCGACCTTTCCTGACACAGGGGTGACATTGGCAAAGTGAACCATTTTTACAGTATGGGTGGTCAGCCTCATACCAACCTTTAAGTCAAGGAAATATAATATTATAATAGAAATACAAGGAAATACTCATACCAACCTTAAAGATGCCATAATATATGTATATTAAAAAAAATGGAAGACCGCTGTATTTTTATTTTATTTATTTTTTAATTATATACAATCGTTTATTTATCTTAATAGTGTTGTACAAAATACGTGCTATATTAATTAATTAATAAAATTAATAACGGTTTCTGAAAAGACAAAGCACACCGGATGTCGTGGAATAAACGGTCATTATGAGGCAGTCCATGGCAGCGCCATCATATTATTAAAATTGAATTAGAAACTTTTAACAAGGCACAAACGTAAGCTCTTCTCAACAAGCGGAGCCGGAAATTCGATAGGGCGTGTGGCACACCACTACGTGAACTGCAGGTAGGGATGGGACAACGTGTCGCAGAAGTCGTGTGGTATTTATTCGGTCCGACATCTGGCGAACGCGGTGGTAAGTTTTTCATCATTTAGCTGAGACGCAAACCGCAACGACTGTGGTGCTCATTTTAATAATAGATTTTGGAAGATTGTGGAAGAATGGGATATACAAAGTGAGCGTAAAAGAAGAAAATGCATGAAAACGGTGATGGATATGAATGAATTGAAAGAGGTATGTAAGGATAGGAAAAAATGGAGGCAGCTCTGCAGCGGCTCTGGCTACTCCTAGCGGAATGGCGACAGAGAAACAGTTACAGTTACAGACCCTGTAAAAAATCAATGTGTAAGAAAGGAATGCAATGAATGGAATATCCAGAGTCATGATTAAAGGAGAGCCATGATAATAATATTAGGATGATTTATTTGGTGAGCGCTGGTTTCGTGTTTATCACACCTCAAGAGCTCTCCGCGAGTTTGGTTGTCGCTGTAGAAAGCGCCAATTCTCAAGCATGACCAAGTTGTTGTAATGTTGCATGGACCTTTCAGTGACCGGTCTTTTTTTATTTTCATTATTTTTTATTTATTCATTTATACAGATTTGATAAAGGTGTATGATTTTTTTCAACCCAGCGAAGAGCACATTTGGAAATATAAATATGGTATATTTTATGCTCTGCCGGGATTCGAATCCGCAACCTTCCATTTACGAGTCCGAAGTGTAGCTACTGGACTACGGACCGGTCCAAGAAATGCCAACAACACGCGGTGTACCTGATCGGTCACCCATCCAAGTAGCATTCGCGACCAAGGTTGCTTAACTTCGGTGATTTGATGAACCGGTGCTTTGAACATGGTATCGTCGTTGACCTATGCTACCTTTCTATCTAGGTACCTATGCTACCCTTAGCAGAATGTTGCTAATAATAATTATTATCAATAATAATTATTAATCTTCTGAGTTATCGGAGTTATTCCAGGAACAATTATTATTGAATTCTGTGAATACCTGCCCACCCCTAGTACAGAGAATAATGTTCCCCTTTACGTCTTGTGCTAATGAGCAGAACAAAGGGGATGAATTTGCCATAGTGCACAAAATGCAATGCGCTTGCAGTATCAATAACCCCTTCAAATTATGCACAATGCCTTGCCCGGGCGCACGCCAAAATCACCCTTGTTGAAGGTGGGAAATTACAAATGAATATGGCATTTTCTAATTACTTATTTTGATCAAAAATTTATAATAATTATTCAACTTATCTTCTTGAAAATGGTGTGTTAACACTCCGAAAGAGCTCGAGATGTAAAATCGATTCCTGAAAAAAATGGTATATTTACTTTATCAATTCAATAATCTAAATCTAAGTTGCAGAGAATTATCTCATTTGAAATTCATATTAAATGTACTCTTACAACCAGACACGTATATTTTCGCGCTAACACATGCCGCATGTGGGCTTACAATATAATAACCCAATCTGGATTTCAGGGATTTCTTAAAAAAAAAAACCGCATAACTCCAAATATGTAGTCAGATTCATTAACTTCTAGATTAAAACACAGTCTGCGATGTTTTTTTATACTAATGTCCTTGTTTTGATTCATACCAATCATTCAAGTGATATATTTTAGTACGTAAAAATCACAATATCATAGAAAGAAATCTATATAAAAGAAAACAATGTATCCATGAAATAAAATGAAAGATTTAAAGTCTATGGCTTGTGTTTTTAACTTGGTATTATTAATTTTAAATTTTACATTAAAAATTACACAATTTATAGCCGCCAACATTACAGATCAACCATAATTTTTTTCTGTCTTTGCATACACACTGTGAGTCAGAAAAACACAATTTAAAATTATTTCCAGGAGAAATAAGTTTTAAGGAGTCAAGTGAGCAGATTATCAATTTGAAACACAGCTTTTCAGTTTTCAACAAACGGCGAGGGGGCTGAAATTTCAGGAAGAGGGGGCTGAAATTTCAGGGAGAGGGGGCTGAAATTTCAGGGTTTATCGCATTTGTGTATTTGAAGCTGAATGAGTGATGGAGAAAGTTGGACGAGCCCTAAAATGAAGAGGTGAAATTTTCAGGACCTTCTGAGAGGTGTAATTTTGCACCCTAACGGGGCTATTCTTAGACATTTTAGTCGTCGGTTCAATATCTGTATGAAGACCAAACAGCTGTTCACTTGCGGCCATATTGGATTGACAGGTCTTCATACAAATGCATCATTAGTTTGTCAAAGCGTGGGCTCAACGGGGGACTAATCTAATCTAATCTAATCTAAGCTGCAAAGATATATATCATTTAAGATTTATACTAAATGCATTCCCACAAGCAGATATGTATAATTTCGCGCTAACACATGCCGCATGTGGACCTACAATATAAAAACCCAATCTCAAATGAACATAAGCCTTGCAACTCTTGCCGTCCTCCCCTGAAACAGGGGTGACATTGGCAAAGTGAACCAATTTTTATATTATGGGTGGTCAGCCGTATAACAACCTATAAGTCAAGGAACATACATGACAAATTACATTTTTTTAAAATCAAAGAATAAAAATTACAATATATACATGGACATAAAAAACTAAATCATAAAACCAAATTCACTTTAACAAACCCTAGCCGCCAACATCACAGATCAACCAACAGACTAAAATAATAATAATAATATTACTTACTTACTTTACTTTCTTCGGCTCATAAGCCTTGAAGGCTCAGGGCCTCCCGCACCACAATCCTCCAGGACTCTCTGTCTTGTGCAGCTTCCCTCCATGGTCCCCTCACTCCCAGAATTTCGGCATCGGCTTCAATGTTGTCTGCCCACCGCATCCTGGGACGTCCGAGTGGTCTAACACCTGAAGGGGCACCATCCAAGACTGTTCTAATGATCCTGGAGTCCTCTGCACGTGCTACATGTCCGGCCCACTGGAGTCTTCTTGATTTCATTACCGACACTATGTTAGCATCTTGAAACACGGACATCAGCTCCGCGTTGGTCCGGATACGCCACCTGTCATCTTCAAATACAGGTCCGAGAATGCGACGAAGCATTTTGTTCTCAAAGACCTGGAGAGATTTTTCTTGTTTTTGAGTCAGACTCCAGGCTTCGCATCCGTACAACACAACTGGCCGAACAATGGAAGTGTAAATCTTGAATTTTGTGGAGCGGGATAGCCATTTTGAGCACAATAGCCCTCTAAGGCCAAAAAAAAAGCATTATTGCCGGAGTGAATTCGGGCATGTAATTCTGAGGATAGGATATTTTTGTCATTTATAAGGGTACCCAAGTATTTGAATGAATTGCAGTTCTTGAACTTGTAATTATCTACATTCAAATCTTCTTGAATATCCCGCCGCGCCACAGGCAAGTATTCAGTTTTCCCCTCATTAATTCTCAATCCTATCCTCCTTGCCATTCTCTCCATTGGTAAGAAGAGCGCCCGGAGCTGTGCAGCGTTCTCTCCCAGAAGCACCACATCATCCGCATATCCCAGCAGCCTAATGGTACTTCCTATGGTGATTCCACCATACACAGGTTTGGTTTCTCTCACAACCTTTTCTAAGGCTAGGTTGAAGAGCAATGGAGAAAGGGCGTCACCCTGCTTTAGGCCTGAACTGATCTCAAAGGGATCCGAGACCTGTCCCTGCAGCAGTATTTGAGCTCTTGAATTTTCTATGGATATCTGAACCAGTTTGATGAGTTTTCCAGGAATTCCATAGTCTCGTAAAACGCTCCACAGCCCCAAACGATGCACTGAGTCATAAGCAGTCTTGAAGTCGACAAAAAGGCAATGAGTATCTTGAGCATATTCCCACTTCTTCTCTAATATTTGCCTCAAAGAAAAGATCTGGTCCGTTGTGCTCCGATTCCTTCTGAAACCTGCTTGGTACTCTCCAAGAGCACATTCAGCATATGGCATAATTCTTCTTAGCAGAATATTAGACAATATTTTGTATGCCGCTGGGAGAAGTGAGATACCTCTATAATTAGAGCATAGCATTAATATTAGGATGATTTAATATAATGATTTAATACAATAATAATATTAGGATGATTTATTTGGGAGCGCTGTTTTTGTGTGTATCACACCTCAAGAGCCCTCTGCGAGCTTGGTCGTCGCTGTAGAAAGCGCCAATTCTCAAGCAAGACCCAGTTGTTGTAAGGTTGGATGGACCTTTCAGTGACCGGTCTTTGGTAAAGGTTTATGAATTTTTCAACTCAGCGAAGAGCACATTCGAAATATAAATAGTATATTTTTTGTGCTCCGTCGGGATCCGAATCCACAACCTTCTATTTACGAGTCCGAAGTATTGCCACTGGACTACGGACCGGTCCAAGATGCCAACGACACGCGGTAAAATGTCTAAGAATATCACCGTATGGGTTCTTTGACTTATTGGTTTGTATGAGGATAAAAAACGCTAAACGCTACTTAGCTTTAAATACAGTGTAACTTCTTGCCGCGTCTTTGTTGGCAAGTGGAACGTACCTTTTTATTTTATAGGTATGGAGGCTAGCCTTACCCTAACCATTTCAGTTGATGTGAGGGTTTCCCAGCACCATGGAGGGCTGGTACTCATTTCTTGTGTAAGATGAGTAAACTAATCTAATTTAATTTGCAAAGATATGTTACATTGGAGATTCACATTACATGCATTCCCACAACCAGACACGTACAAGTTCGCGCTTGCACATGCCTCATGTGAACCTACAACATAAAAACCAAATCTCAAATGGGCATACACCCTGCAACTCTTGCCGACCTTCCCTGAATCAGGGCTGACATTAGCAAAGTGAACTATTTTTTACAGTATGGGTGTGTCAGAAACATAATATTTAAACATATAATCACGTGTTCAGGGGAAAGTTTTAGTCAGATGTCCTTATATGATATAATAGTGTGATAACACTCCAAAAGCGCTCGAGATTATAAGCTAACTCGTAAAAAAACATTTTGTTTTATTTTGCAATATTCCTTTTAAATTTATCTTCATAAAGTCAATACACCAACCCTTAAACTTTAACTTGAAATGAATTTATTGAAATTTATGCTTTAATTCTGTTTTAAGCCAAAAAGTTGATATTAAATAAATTCAGGAGTTTGTAAATCCAATAAAATGGAGATTTTGAACTGTATTTGCATTTAATAGAGTTGATTTATTATAAACTTGTACGTACTTAAATCTGATGTTTTATTCAAAATACTTGACCTGGTTTAAAGTCACCAATATTTAAGAAATTTACATTTCCAAATTCCTGTAACTGTCACTTTGTAGCCATTCCGCTAGGGGTGGCAAGAGCCTCTGCAGATCTGCCTTCTATAATCTACAATATAAGTTGCAGGATATCGCACGTTTAATAATAAAGAGAAATAACTCGAAAATTGGGAAAATCGAGATTTTGTAATAAAACGCAAGAACAATGCGAGAAGAATATGTAGGTAGAATGCGACAGCCGTTCAATTTGGACGAATATGACCGAGATAAAACATCGGCCGCATTTTTCATCCCATACAAGTTGTACTGGGTGTCTGAACTTCAAACGTGATTCCCAACATTCATGTTTTTTGAGTTATTGCTCTTTATTATTAAACGTGCGATATATTCATTTAAAGTTCTCAAATGCATACCCACAAACAAACACGTGTAGTTCTAAATCTAAATCTAAATCTAAGCTGCAAAGACATGTATCACTTGAGATTCATATTAAATGCATTTCCACAAGCAGACACGCATAAGTTCACGCTTACACATGCCGCATGTGGACCTACAATATAAAAAACCCAATCTCAAATGAACATACACCCTGCAACTCTTGCCGACCTTCCCTGAAGCAGGGATGACATTGGCAAAGTGAAGCATTTTGTACAGTATGGGTAGTTCGCGCTTACAAATGCTGAATGTGTACTTACAAATAAAATCCAAACCTTAAATGAACATTAGCCCTACAACTTTTGCCGACCTTCCCTGACACAGGGGTGACATTGGCAAAGTGAACCATTTTTACAGTATGGGTGGTCAGCCTCATACTAACCTATAAGTCAAGGAATAAAAACATTAAATATACTTGCACATAAAAAATACAGAAAATTAATAATTAAATTCTGACGTCACCTTCCAAAAGGCTCGCATTTACCACAAGTATAAAACATTACGACCAAGCTCAACCGTAGCTTTTATCAAAAATGTAAACAAACTTAAACGCTCGCTAGATGCGCTGCTTTAGATTCCATACATTTTTAGTACGATCGAGTGTAAACGTAATATTGTATTATATTTGATATACTGTTCATTCGGGAACGGGGAAAGGGGCTTTATTGGATGGGGGGTGGTAAGCGAGGGAAAGCAATTAGTCACATTTTGTGGTCGCTTGTTTTGTGACTGTACCTTATGGTTCATGGAAAAAAGGTAATGACCATCGGCGTTTGAATAAGCAAACAAAAAAATAGATTAATAGGGGTTCAACCTTTTTTTTACTGCTGTTGTATTGGATTAAACAAACAAAAAAATGATTGAATATTCATAAAAAATAATATATATAAAAACGATCAAGTTATGAATGAGTGCGGTATAAACCAGAACATGATAATGAAAGTACAAATGAGTATAGGATAATGGTTTGGGCATCTAGAAATAAAGGGCTATGAATAAATGACAAATAGAGTGTACAAAGGTAAGCTTGGAAGGAGAAGACTGAGAATATAATGGCTTGATAAAATAAGTGAAAGATTAGAAAAAGACAACAGCATTAGTCCGGTCGATAGCTCAGTTGGTAGAGTGCTAGCATTCCATGCCGAGAACTCGGGTTCAAATCCCAACGAGGGTGTCAAAAATGATTTCCCGTTTCGGTGTTTATTTCAAAAACCTAAAATAAAATACAGGCAAGGCTTACTCAGCCTTGAAAAAAAATGAGTAACAACCCCCTCGGGAGTTGAAAAACCCCCTCTTCAACTGAAGTGATTGTCGTAAGGCCGGCCCCCTTACCTGTAAAAATAAGTAGGTTCCACTCGCCACATGCGAAACGCTTCGGGCATAACGCGGCAAGAAGTTACACTATATTGCGCTTAGTTGCGTTTTTTAATGTATTGTTATGTAAATAGTAGATTAATATAGGTGTACATCGTAAGTAGCAATTATTATGATACGCTTAAAAAATCTCTGGAAGCTGGTAGAGCGTTCGAGAGCGTGCTGGCAAATTGGTCCCTAGAGACTTCTGTCTCTGGAGTATATAGGGAGCACAATTGTGTGCAGGAGAGCAGATAGATATTCGCCTTTCATCGGAGAACAAGTGCGAGGTGCTGAAATGTGAAATAAATTAAAGTTGCTAAAAGTGTTAAAAGTAAATATTAAATTGTCAAATAAATTAAGTGTAAATAAATATCCAAAAAGAAGACCTGTTTTTGTTGTTGTTTAAAGTCTATCCGAACCCAAAACCACAACAAGATGAAGATAGTAATGAATGCTGAGGAGACGAATGAAGTGTGCAAGGACACTACAAACCGGAGACACATCTGCAGAGGTACTGGCCACACCTAGTGGAAGTAATTCAGCGAAATTTATTCAAAGGACTGTTTATAAATTACAGTGAAATTAATGATCCTCTACTTGGCGTGTCTTTTCTGCGAGTAGAGCACCTTCCATTGCCAGTAATGAGTAGACCACACGGTCCCCATTGTTGAGAAATAAGGCTTCACTGATTTCAGCATCGGAGACAAAAGATTTTGGTCCATTTTAATTAATAAGAGACGGATGTGCTGAATTTTCAGCCTGAAAGAGCACTGAAATTTAATGAACGAAGTGCTTTCACTAATGAAGTCTTGACATAGAAAAAGTTGTGACGTATCACGGTCGGGTTTGATTCAGTGAATCCCAATTAATATTTTTTTTTAGTTTATTATTATTCTTTTTTTTTTAAATAGATTTGTGGAAAGGAATGTCTGCCAGGAAGACTGCTGGGATCAGCTGAGCTCCTTCACCTGTTCTCCTCCATGCTCACGTCTGACCGCAGCCTGGAGGACAAGCTGATGGTATGCGGAGCCATATGGGCCTTGGCGGCAAACAATCACAAGGCTAAACTATCGCTGCGCACAGCTGGCCTGGCCTCAAAACTGACTGACTGTTTACACCATCTGAAATATTCCACCGAGAGAGAGGAGACTGAGCAAGCTGCGCAAATGATATCATATGTAATCAACCTCCTCCAGTAACACAAACACAACGAGGGCATTCCTGGCCATTGTAAATATGAGTCATAAGCTTTGAAAGTCAAGTTAAAATAGCATCAGCCGATTTGTAAGCAGATTTTGATTTAATATTTGTAAGATAAATACTCGCATCTCTCGGGAGAAGGCTCCGATAATGACGGGACATAGTCGAAAAAAAAAAGAAAGGGAAGAAATTTGGAGTTATTCGATCTGGGTTTCCCACTACCCTGCGTCCTTCAGGGTCTGCCATCACAACTATCCTCTCCAGGCTCTGATGGTACAATCGCTGCATGTGACCCAGGCAATGTGGATTGCACATTCTTTTTAAGTTTGCATTTTGTTGAAAGGTATTTTTTAAATTATTACACACTTTTAGAGCCTGTTGCACCTCCGATCAATATTTGATTGAGACATAAAATTTGTTTGCTTAATTCTGGTATATACATCGGATAAATATTTTTCGGAAGTGGGTACCATATGATATAATGGAATTTGAACAGGAAATCGTATATGCGACCAAATTTTAATTTTTTTTGGAGAAACCACACTTAATTTTGATTTTTGTCTGATTGGAGTTGGTGCAACAGTCCCTTAATAGTTGTATTTTTAATTGTACTCTTTACTCCAAGTATAATTCTCCAAGTACTATTCCTTGACTTATAGGTTGGTATGAGGCTGACCACCCATACTGTAAAAAATGGTTCACTTTGCCATGTCACCCCTGTTTCAGGGAATGTCGGCAAGAGTTGCAGGGCTTATGTTCATTTGAGGTTTGGATTTTATTTGTAAGTACACAATCAGCATTTGTAAGCGCGAACTACACGTGTTTGTTTGTGGGCATACATCTGAGAGCTTTGAATGAATATATCCTTGCAACTTAGATTATTATTTATTATTTTATTATTAATGTGATCCACCAACCTATTTTGCCTGGCCACTGTTGTCTTCATGCGAAAGCAGAAGCTTGTGTGCATGCAACGGCATCTGTTGAACCAGGGTCGAAGTTATCGTCGCGGGGCTCGAACCAACGTTATCCGGTTCCAAATAACCTGACTTGATCCCCGCGGCCATAACACCGACTAATATTATATCTTGATTAATATATTGGTATGAGTATGACCACCTTTCTGTAAATAATTGTTCACTTTTGCCAAAGTAACGCCTATTTTAAGTTCATTTCAGATTGGGTTTTTATGTTTAAGTCCACATGTGTAAGCGCAAACTTATACGTGTCTGCTTATGGGATTGCATTGCAGTGGGTGTTATGGCCGATGGATTCAAGTCACATGTTCGACTAGCGTATTTGGAACAGAATAACGTTGGTTCGAATCACGTCTGGTCCATTTGACCACAACTTTGATCTAGGTTCAACAGATGCAATTGCATGCACACAAGCTTCTGCTTTCGCATGAAGACAACTGGCCAGGCAAAATAGATTGGTGACTTGCATTCCTCTTCACAAATCTATTTTAAAAACAAATAACATTATTTTTTTAGTGTTGATCTGTTAATATGTTTTAAAAATTTGTTTTGGAAAAAAAATTGTTTTGAAAATTGTTTTGAAAATTATTTTATAAAAATATATTTGTAACCATTCTGCTTTTGAAGATGCCTCATTAGGCGAAAATATTCGAGCAAAAAAAAAAAAGAATAAAGTGAATTAAAACAATGTTTTACCATTTATATTTTTAAATATTTATAAATAATATTAATTAAATAACACACAGTTTTAATTCACTTTTATTTTATTTAAATTATGTCTAACGTTTTCGCCTAAAAAGGCATCCTCAGGACAATGACAATCAAAAATTCCAAAAAAATTTTTTTTTTTTTTTTTTTTTTTTTTTGTCATTGTCCTGAGGATGCCTTTTTAGGCGAAAACGTTAGACATAATTTAAATAAAATAAAAGTGAATTAAAACTGTGTGTTATTTAATTAAAATACAATGGACTTTCACTGTGTTAACCACCGAACCCTGAAAAATATTTATAAATAACATTATCCTTAAATGAAGAATATCAGAAGGACTGTAGTGATATAGATCTACTAGCAGTACCCGGCGTGTTTCACTACGCCATTTGGGCATGTGGTATCATTTTTTTTCTACAGATAAAAGAGGAAACAACAGGATCAAAAAAAAAAGTGTGCTAATCGGAATCAAGCTTCACACAATTTATCTCTAGGTTAATCTTCACGTTTTCTAAAAAAAAAGGTCTAGGTATAACTGTTAAGCAGCAGAGCCAAGCATAGGGAAAATCGATTGCGGTGCTCCATTTATATTTAAGATAAAAAAATCGGCCATGTAACGTCACTCATCTAATCTATTCTAAGTTGCATGGATATAATTGTTACATTTAGAATTCACATTAAGTGCATGCCCACAAGCAGACACGTATAAGTTCACACTTGCACATTCTGCGTGTGAACCTACAACATAAAAACCCAAATCTCAAATGAACATACACCCTGCAACTCTTTGCTGACCTTCCCTGAAACAGGGGTGACATTGGCAGAGTGAACCATTTTCTATTTATAGTTGGTCAGATGCATATTGACCTATACAAGAAAATAATATAAACAATAAATTAAATTTTATAATCATATAATTAAAGAACTAATCTATAAAATTCACTATACTCTTTGAGCAAAGTGAAGAAATAAATGTATTCCAAACAATCAGGAATATTTTTCAATGTAACCGCACTGTGAAACGTATGCAGTTGGGGAAAATGCTTCATACAATATGATGCACTTAAGTGTTTTTTCAACTATCTCCATAAAAGTGTTTAATTTATGTTGAATTTTTGACTCCCTGTCCTGTCTTTATCCCGGCCAAGTGAATTCACATTTTTTCCCCACATTTAAAATGTGCTCTATCCATTATTTCAATAAGTGAAAGTTTTAGGTAGTGCACACGGAACATTTTCTATTGACAACAAAATTGTAAGTCGCACGGCCGAGTTAGGTAAAAGGCAAACATTTTGTTTATCTTGGTAGAGTGCTTGCATTCCATGCCGAAAGCTCGGGTTCGAATCCCACCGAGGGTGTCAGAAATGATTTCCCGTTTCGGTGTTTATTTCAAACCCCAAAGTAAAATACCGGCAAGGTTTACTCAGCCTTCACAAGAAATGAGTACCAGCACTCTCGGGAGCTGGGAAACCTCCACTTCAACTGAAGTGGTTGGCGTAAGGCCGGCCCCCTTACCTGTAAAAATAAATAGGTTCAACTCGCCACATGCGACCCCTTCGGGGATAACGCGGCAAGAAGTTACACTATATGTGTAGCTTAGTTGCGTTTGCGTTTTTGCGTTTGGACCATTGTCACATAGAAGAAAGACGTTTAACCGCCGAGAAAAAAACGATCTTTAAATTTGTGGTGAGTAGGTATATAATTTTACAGAAATGCGGTTTTTGAAAAAACAACTATATTATGTATATTTTAATTAAAAGTATGTTTCAATAAAAGGTTTTAATAATAATAATATATTTCAATATGGTCTTCTAGTTGTGACCTACGAACTTTCGTTTATCGTATTTTTTATAAGTGCGGGATATAAAAGCTTTCTTACATTTCTAAAATTCAACTTGGAATACTTGAATAACATTTTTTAATTTGGAACTTTTGTCTAGGCCAGGGGTCGGCAACCTTTTGAGTCGGAAGAGCCAAAAATTACAATTTACAAATTTCAAAGCTTTTCCTTGACTTATAGGTTGGTATGAGGCTGACCACCCATACTGTAAAAAATGGTTCACTTTGCCAATGTCGCCCCTGTTTCAGGGAAGGTCGGCAAGAGTTGCAGGGCTTATGTTCATTTAAGATTGGGTTTTTATATTGTAGTTCCACATGCGGTATGTGTGAGCGCGAAATTATGCGTGTCTGCTTATGGGAATGCATTTGATGTGAATCTCAAATGATACATATCTTATTTTGGATTTGGATTTGTAAAGAGCCACAAATGTTTTTTTGCCAACAATAAATAGCGTCGATGGGGCGGGGGGAGGGTGAAAAGCGAGTACAAGTAGCGGAGAGATCGTTAATCGATTCAGAACGATTTAGTTTTTTTCGATCAGAAGTATAATTCTGTGTTTTTTTTATATTTGTGTATGAAGCTAAAGAGCCGTAACTTCACACCCAAAGAGCCGCATGTGGCTGGTGAGCCGCAGGTTGCTTACCCCTAACCAAACCGATATCGATCCACCATATTTGTAAAAAGTCCGGTCTATAGCTTAGTTGGTAGAGTAACTGCATTTCATGCCGAGATCTCGAGTAAGAATCCCACTGAAGTTGTCAGAAATTATTTCTCGTTTCAGTGTTTATTTCTAACCCAAAATAAAATACCGGCAAGGCTTACTCAGCCTTCATAAGAAATGAGTGTCAAGCCATTCAGGAGCTGAATAACATCCATTTCAAGTTGGCGTAAAGTAAAAGTTACTGGGTTGTTCATTTTAGATTTGGATTTTAAATTATGAGTAGGTACACATGCAGCATTTGTAAGCGTGAACTTACATGTGTCTACTTGTGAGCATGCATTTTATATGAATCTTTAATGTAAATGTATATTTGCAACTAAGATTATGTATTGTAGTTGAATATAATGGTCTTCTTCTATTGGGTGGTTTCAAAATTTACCAACCTCGTTGCTGAAATATTGAGAATTGAGAACCATTGTTTATTTGATCACCATCAAACTTCACAGGATTCATTCTAAAAATATGTTACATGTTTCCTGAAAATTTCGTCAAAATCGGATGAGCGGTTTATGAGTATAGGGAACATACATACATACATACATACATACATACATACATACATACATACATACATACACACATCCTTCTTTATAGATATAGATAGATAGATTGCATTCCATGCCGAGATCTCGAGTTAGAATCCCACCGAAGTTGTCAGAAATTATTTCCCGTTTCAGTGTTTATTTTAAACCCAAAATAAAATACCGGCAAGTCTTACTCAGCCTTCATAAGAAATGAGTGTCAATCCACTCAGGAGCTGAATAACATCCATTTCAAGTTGGCGTAAAGTAAAAGTTACTGGGTTGTTCATTTTAGATTTGGATTTTAAATTATGAGTGGGTACACATGCAGCATTTGTAAGCGTGAACTTACATGTGTCTACTTGTGAGCATGCATTTTATATGAATCTTTAATGTAAATGTATATTTGCAACAAAGATTATGTATTGTAGTTGAATATAATGGTCGTCTTCTATTGGGTGGTTTCGAAATTTACCGACCTCGTTGCTGAAATATCGAGAATTGAGAACCACTGTTTATTTGATCACCATCAAACTTCACAGGATTCGTTCTAAGAATATGTTACATGTTTCCTGAAAATTTCGTCAAAATCGGATGAGCGGTTTATGAGTCTATAGGGGACATACATACATACATACATACATACATACATACATACATACATACATACATACATACATACATACATACATACATACATACATACATCCTTCTTTATAGATATAGATAGAAGATAGATCTAAGGCGGTTGCTCACCAAGAGTATAATCCTTTATTATATTGCCCTTCGTCGTCGTCATTCGTCGTCGAGTTTCGATTTTCAAAATCAATGCCATCACAGCAGATGAAACACATTCATGCTCTATAGCAAATTAATTTTTGTATATATGCTGCAATGCGGCGAGCTTACGCGTGTGTGTTTAGAAATGTATGAAAACTTTTAGGAATTAATCTGTTTGTTCATACTAAAAATGTATGGAACAATATTGACATCTAGCGGCAAAACATAAAAGTTTTTTTTACATTTTCTTTTATTTCATGCAAATTAAAAATAAAAAAAAAGCCAAATAAAAATGGATTTCAATCTGTAATCTAAGTTGCAAACATATATAACATTTGAGATTCATATTACATGCATTCTTACGAGCAGACATGTATAAGTTCTAATCTAATCTAATCTAAGCTGCAAAGATATATATCATTTAAGATTTATATTAAATGCATTCCCACAAGCAGATATGTATAAGTTCCCGCTTACATATGCTGCATGTGTACTTACAACATAACAGCCCATTCCAAATGAACATAAGCCCTGCAACTCTTGCCAACCTTCCCTGAAACAAAGGTGAATTTGCAAAGTAAACCATTTTTTAAAGTATGGGTGGTCAGCCTCATACCAACCTATAAATCAAGAAAATTATTTTGTGTATTTCTTTACATAATCTAAGTTGCAAAGATACATACCATTTAAGATTCATATTAAATGCATTCCCACACGCAGACAGGTACAATTAGTTCACGCTTACAAATGCCCAATGTGGACTTGCAAAATAAAAAAACTAATCTCAAATGAACATAAGCCCTGCAACTTTTGCCGACTTTTCCTCAAACAGAGATACAATTTGCATGGTAAACCATTGCTTACAGTATGGGTGGTCAGCCACATACTAACCTTTTAGTCAAGGAAATTATTTTGTTTAGTTCATTAATCTAAGTTGCAAAGATACATACCATTTGAGATTCATATTAAATGCATTCCCACAAGCAGACAGGTATAAGTTCGCGCTTACAAATGCCCCATGTGGACTTATAAAATAAAAAAACTAATCTCAAATGAACATAAGCCCTGCAACTCTTGCCGACTTTTCCTCAAACAGAGATAAAATTTTCATTGTAAACCATTCTTACAGTATGGGTGGTCAGCCACATACTAACCTATAAGTCAAGGAAATTATTTTATTAAGTTCTATAATCTAAGTTGCAAAGATACATACCATTTGAGATTCATATTAAATGCATTCCCACACGCAGACAGGTACAAGTTCACGCTTACAAATGCCCAATGTGGACTTGCAAAATAAAAAAACTAATCTCAAATGAACATAAGCCCTGCAACTTTTGCCGACTTTTCCTCAAACAGAGATACAATTTGCATGGTAAACCATTGCTTACAGTATGGGTGGTCAGCCACATACTAACCTTTTAGTCAAGGAAATTATTTTGTTTAGTTCATTAATCTAAGTTGCAAAGATACATACCATTTGAGATTCATATTAAATGCATTCCCACAAGCAGACAGGTATAAGTTCGCGCTTACAAATGCCCCATGTGGACTTATAAAATAAAAAAACTAATCTCAAATGAACATAAGCCCTGCAACTCTTGCCGACTTTTCCTCAAACAGAGATAAAATTTTCATTGTAAACCATTCTTACAGTATGGGTGGTCAGCCACATACTAACCTATAAGTCAAGGAAATTATTTTATTAAGTTCTATAATCTAAGTTGCAAAGATACATACCATTTGAGATTCATATTAAATGCATTCCCACACGCAGACAGGTACAAGTTCACGCTTACAAATGCCCAATGTGGACTTGCAAAATAAAAAAACTAATCTCAAATGAACATAAGCCCTGCAACTTTTGCCGACTTTTCCTCAAACAGAGATAAAATTTGCATGGTAAACCATTCTTACAGTATGGGTGGTCAGCCACATACTAACCTTTTAGTCAAGGAAATTATTTTGTTTAGTTCTATAATCTAAGTTGCAAAGATACATACCATTTGAGATTCATATTAAATGCATTCCCACAAGCAGACAGGTATAAGTTCGCGCTTACAAATGCCCCATGTGGACTTATAAAATAAAAAAACTAATCTCAAATGAACATAAGCCCTGCAACTCTTGCCGACTTTTCCTCAAACAGAGATAAAATTTGCATTGTGAACCATTGCTTACAGTATGGGTGGTCAGCCACATACTAACCTTTTAGTCAAGGAAATTATTTTGTTTAGTTCTTTAATCTAAGTTGCAAAGATACATACCATTTGAGATTCATATTAAATGCATTCCCACTAGCAGACAGGTATAAGTTCGCGCTTACAAATGCCCCATGTGGACTTATAAAATAAAAAAAACTAATCTCAAATGAACATAAGCCCTGCAACTCTTGCCGACTTTTCCTCAAACAGAGATAAAATTTGCATTGTGAACCATTGCTTACAGTATGGGTGGTCAGCCACATACTAACCTTTTAGTCAAGGAAATTATTTTGTTTAGTTCTTTAATCTAAGTTGCAAAGATACATACCATTTGAGATTCATATTAAATGCATTCCCACAAGCAGACAGGTATAAGTTCGCGCTTACAAATGCCCCATGTGGACTTATAAAATAAAAAAACTAATCTCAAATGAACATAAGCCCTGCAACTCTTGCCGACTTTTCCTCAAACAGAGATACAATTTGCATGGTAAACCATTGCTTACAGTATGGGTGGTCAGCCACATACTAACCTTTTAGTCAAGGAAATTATTTTGTTTAGTTCTTTAATCTAAGTTGCAAAGATACATACCATTTGAGATTCATATTAAATGCATTCCCACAAGCAGACAGGTATAAGTTCGCGCTTACAAATGCCCCATGTGGACTTATAAAATAAAAAACTAATCTCAAATGAACATAAGCCCTGCAACTCTTGCCGACTTTTCCTCAAACAGAGATAAAATTTTCATGGTAAACCATTCTTACAGTATGGGTGGTCAGCCACATACTAACCTATAAGTCAAGGAAATTATTTTGTTAAGTTCTATAATCTAAGTTGCAAAGATACATACCAATCGAGATTCATATTAAATGCATTCCCACAAGCAGACATTTATAAGTTCGCGCTTACACATAATGCATGTTGACTTACAACATAAAAACCCAATCTCAAATTAATATAAGCCCTGCAACTCTTGCCAATCTTCCCTGAAACACAGCTGAAATCTTCAAAGTGAACCATTTTTTAAACTATGGGTGGTCGATTTTCTTTTACAAAGGCTGCATGTTTTTATTTGACATGTTTTCCGAATTTTAACGCGAGGAAACTATGCGCAATATACACATTCACCAAATGTTAAGGGGTTGGGCTGCGTAGCAGCCAGGGGCAACGCCCCTAGTTAGTTTACAATCTTGTCCATTTTTCAACTCGCATTGCCCGTTTACTTTCATGAAAAGTGAATACTCTTACTCGGAGTAAAAAAGGCGAATGCTGGAAACTATGTATGTCACATTTATTGGGTGCAATAGACCGGAAAAGGATGTGCATTCCAGCATGTCGAAGCGCGCATACAAGTTTTGTTCCCTTTGGACTTTTCGACCCTGCGGCTTTGGTTTTCGTAAATTTATTTGTCCGGGAAATACCGACTTTGAGGGAAACTCGAAGCAGGTTTTCTAGAATATAAAAGGGCGGAGAAAACAAGGTAAGCTACGTGGACCGCAAAGTCTTTAGTTACATCTGATCGGTCCGTGGTCCAGTGTTTACAGCCACAAAATTCGCGATCAAAAACTTTATGTGGTCGATAGTTCAATTGGGAGAATATTTTTTTTTGTTAGAATAATATATGTTTTGTTTGACACATAGGTTGGTATGCGGCTGACCACCCATACTGTAAAAAATGGTTCACTTTGCCAATGTCACCCCTGTTTCAGGGAAGGACGTCAAGAGTTGCAGGGCTTATTTTATTTTTATTTGAGATTGGGTTTTAATAATGTAGGTCCACATGCGGCATGTGTTAGCGCGGAGTTATACATGTCTGCTTGTGGGAATGCATTTAATATAAATCTTAAATGATATATATCCTTGCAGCTTAAATTAGATTAGATTAGATTAGATAAGTATAGGTACCAGTGCGCTCCCCCAGTTCTTGTTTGCCGTATAGACCAATTTGGTCAAATATGACTTTTTAATGCAGTTGTCTTAAAGAATCAAATTCTACACAATCTGAGCTAAGAAAAAACATAAAACTCGATAATTTGAGAGCTATTTTTAATGTTTTTTTAAATCAATTTAGTAACAGTACAAATGCAAACAGTGCTCATGTAAAATAAGCTTAATGGTCTATACAGCAAACAAGAACTAAGGCAGCGAGTGGGGAAGGGTGCCATACAATTCGATTCCCATCGGCTTCCCTTTTAAAATGAAGCAACAAAGTAGTTAAAAAAATATATATATATAAGCACGAAGTAAAAGAATACATTTAAAACCAAAGAAACAATACATATTTTTCCCCATTGAAACCATGCATTCTACTTTATTATCATTTTTGCCTCATTTTAAAAGGAAAACCGATGGGAATCAAGTTGTATGGCACCCTTGGCCACAAATATTTATTAGGTACCTATTGACTTTTTCGTATAAATTTCTTTTTAAGGTTTTGTTATTTTTATACGGCTAAATATTATTTATTGGTGTGAGACTGACCACCCATCTTAACTAATTTAAGTTGCAAAGATATGCAGCATTAAGGATTCACATTATATGCATTTACACAAGCAGGTACGTATAAAATTGCGCTTAAATATGCCGCATGTGAACTTACAATATAAAACCCCAAATACCAAATGAACATACACCCTGCAACTCTTGCCGACCTTTCCTGAAACAGGCATGGGTGGTCAGCCGCATACCAACCTTTAAGTCAAGGAACATAAAAAACAGATTACATATTTTAAATCAACAAATAATAATATTATATTTTTAATTGTAAATCTATTTGCACAGTGAAAGTCCATTTGTATTAAAATAAATTAAAAAACCGAGTTTTAATTCACTTAAATAAGTGAATTAAAACTCCGTTTTTATCCAATTGACTTTTAATGAATAATAATATGTATGGACATCAAAACTTAAACATAGTACAAAACAGTGGCAAAGGGTGCCATACAAGCCGGTTTCCATCGGCTTCCCTTTTAAAATGATGTAACAAAGTAGTTAAAAATATAGGCACAAAGTAAAAGATACATTTAAAATCAAAGAAACAATGCATATTTTTTCCCCATTGAAACCATGCAGTCTACTTTATTATCATTTCTGCCTCATTTTCAACGGGAAACCGATGGAAACTGGTTTGTATGGCACCCTTTGCCACTAATAACAAAATCCTAATTTAAAAAACCGTGGTGAAAAAAAATTAAAGCAAACAACTCAATTAAATTAAAAATCAGAAAGAAAACACAAGACACGTTGTTTATTTTGAAAAAAATATTTGTTGAATAATGGCTGAAAGCTCTTTGTCAACATTTCCCTAGCTTTCAGTTGAAACCAATAAGCTTTTTCAGCGAGCTAAGCTTCGGGCGTCGTTTTTCAGGAGGCGTCGATTCTCTCTTGAGCTTTTCTCGCAGCTTTTCTTACGTACGTCCGTAATCCTTTATCAACACCGAGAACTGGCCTCTATTTCTGTATTTTATCTGCCGAGACCGTTCTCGGAAGCCAGCGCCATTTGATTCTTTAAATCATTTGATTCACGGCGCATTATTTTTAAAAATAATTTATATTGTGATTTTCTTGTGTTAAAAATCTAATCTAATCTAAGTTGCAAAATATAAGTAACATTAGAGATTCACATTATATGCATTTTCACAAAACAGACATTGTTCAGTTCGCGCTTAAACATGCCGCATGTTGTCCTACAATATAAAAACACGAATTTCAAGTGAACATACACCCTGCAACTCCTGCCGAACTTCCCTGAAACAGGAGTGACATTGACAAAGTGATCCATTTTCTACAGCATGGGTGGTCAGCCGCATACCAACCTATAAGTCAAGGAACAATGAATGAAATTGTTGGAAAACAATAAATGCGACAGCAATGCTCTCAAATGGTTTTTCCGAATAATTATGTTTCTATCTATAATCTAAGTTGCAAAACAGCTTAATCGGCCATGCTGAAGAAAATGGTTCACTTTGCAATTGTCACCGCTGTTTCATGGAAGGTTGACAATAGTTGCTGGGTGTAGATTCATTTGAAATTTGGGTTTATATGTCGTAGGTTCACACGTGGCATGTGCAAGCAACTAAGCTACACATATAGTGTAACTTCTTGCCGCGTTATCCCCGAAGGGGTCGCATGTGGCGAGTTGAACCTATTTATTTTTACAGGTAAGGGGGCCGGCCTTACGCCAACCACTTCAGTTGAAATGGGGGTTTCCCAGCTTCCGAGGGGGCTGGTACTCATTTCTTGTGAAGACTGAGTAAACCTTGCCGGTATTTTTATTATGGGGTTTGAAATAAACACCTAAATAGGAAATCATTTCTGACACCCTCCTCGGTGGGATTCGAACCCGAGCTCACGGGGTAGAATGCAAGCACTCTACCAACTGAGCTATCGAAGCGCGGACTTATATGTGTCTTGTTTGTGAGAAAACATATAATATAAATCCCTTATTTACATTATCTCTGCAGCTTTGATAAGATTAGAAAGACTTCAAATGAACATAATCCCTATAACTTTTGCCAGTCTTCCATTTAACAGTGGTATAATTGGTAAGTGAACCATTTTTTACAGTATTAGTGGTCAGATACATACCAACCTATAAGTCAAGGAATATTATCAATATTGAAAAATACTTACTTCTCCACAGAGTTTCTTCATTATCTGACATTGCATCCCTGTTTCAGGCAAGGTCAGCAAAAGTTGCACGGCTTAAATTCATTTGAGGTTTGGTTTTTAAATTGTAAACACACATGTAGCATTTGTAAGTGTGAACTTACACGTGTCCGCTTTTGTTCATGCATTTAGTATGAATTTTAAATGTTCTGATCATATACCTTTGCAACTTTGACCGGTCCGTAGTCTAGAGGTTACAGCTTCTGACTCGTATAAAATGGAAGGTTGTGGGTTTGAATCCCGGCGGAGCACAAAAAATGTACTTTTTATGCTCTTCGCTGGGTGAAAAATTCATAAACCTTTACCAAAGACCGGTTACTATAGGTCCATCCAGCCTTACAGCAACTGGGTCTTGTTTAAGAGTTAGCGCTTTCTAGTGACGAACAAGCTCGCAGAGGGCTCTTGAGGTGTGATTCAAACTCAAACAGCGCTCACCAAATAAATCATCGTAATATTATTATTAATTTAGATCTGATGATAATGGAGTTGAGCCCACAATCTTGTATGCAGTTGTATGCAATCATGAGTGCACTTGCAGCATTGGTTTGTGCCGCCATTTCCGGCACATTGCCCGCCCCTGGCTGTGACGTCATCGATTCCGCGCCAATCGTGCATTTCCGCCCGCTCCGACGTCATTACACGTAATTGCAGGGTGTGACACTATATGTGCAGGGTAGCTTCATGTAAGGGAGACGGTCTATATAGACCATGGCTATCATGGCTATAGTGGTGTACTGCGCTCTGCCTCTACTGCTGTCAACAGCATCAAATAACCAATAAGAGCAAATACATCCAATTTTGTGGACAGGAGCTTTGGGGTAGCCGGGCCAGTTGCCTGGAATAAGCTGCCTGTCGACCTTCGCTCTGACCAGCCCACCATCACCTTCAGAAGATGACTTAAGAAAATGCTGTTTTCGAAGAGCCACGGCGCCCTTGAGATGGTCTGTGATCATTAAACGGCGCCACCGGAAATAAATCATCCATCATCATCATTATCATCATTCCACAATTCGACTAAGTGGCGTTTTGGCGTAATTTTCATTCCTTATTAAAGTAGTTTGGAGCCTTGAACTCCGGAAACGCATAGTGAGGTGCTATGTCTTACCAATCACTCTGTATGGTATGGAGGCATGGACGCTCACGCAGGCACTGGAGAGACGAATTGAAGCGTTCGAGATGTGTCTATACCGAAAAATGCTTCGGATCTCTTGGCGTGATCGAGCCACCAATGAAGAAGTCCTCCAACGAATGCGCACTGCAAAGGAGCTTCTGCCAACCATAAAGCAGAGAAAACTTATGTACTTCCAATCAGAAATACCGTCTCCTTCATCTTATCACACAGGGTAAGATTGAGGGGAGAAGATCTCAGGGACGCCGAAAGACATCGTGGCTGAAAAACCTGCGACAGTGGTTTGGCAGAAGCACCAAGTCCCTGTTTCGAGCCACAGCATCTAAAGTCAAAATAGCCATGATGATCGACGATCTTCGATAGAAGTGGCACAAAAAGAAGAAGAATTATAGTACAAAACAACGCCTCAGGAGCCATCTATTTTTCAATGGCTAAACTGGGTTTTTATGTTGTAGGTTCACATGCGGCATGTGCAAGCGCGAACTTGTACGTGTCTGCCCCATGTAATCCCCAATGTAACACATCTCTGCAACTTAGATTAGATTATATAAGATTAGAAATTATCTTTGACCACTTCTGATTTGGCAGATATAGTCAACGACGATACCATGTTGAAAGCACCGGTTCTCATCAGATCACCGAAGTTAAGCAACATTTGGCGCGGATGCTACTTGGATGGGTGACCGCTCAGGTACACCGCGGGTCGTTGGCATTTCTTGAATCGGTCCGCAATCCAGTGGCAACACTTCGGACTCGTAAATGGAAGGTTGTGGATTCGGATCCCGGCGGAGCACAAAAAAAAAATACAATTTACATTTCCAAATTTGTTCTTTGTTGAGTTGAAAAATTCATACAATTGGTAAACCAAAGACCGGTCACTAAAAGTCCATCCAAACTTACAGCAACAGGGTCTTGCTTGAGAATTGGCGCTTTGTAACGACAACCAAGCTGACCATACTGAGAGCTAAGGTTTGATATCCATCGAGGGTGTCATGTATGATTATTTTACTGTGTTAGTATTCATTTCAAGTCAAAATAAAATACCAGCAAGATTTACTCAGCCTTCATTAGAAATGAGAACCAACAGCTCGTTTCACAGATAAGTCGCTGCCTTAGTTCTTGTTTACCGCATACGCCATTAATAAAATTTTACATGAGCAATGTTTGCATGTGACCAATGTGTCTAATAAAAACAAGAAATTTATTTAAAAAGTATTTAAAAGAACTCTCACATTTTTTTTTTTTAAGAAATCCTGTGCGGGAGACTCCCTAGATTCTAAAGACTCTAGGGGTCTATGACACTTGTTGTAGTGCCGCAGAGGTGTTATCGAGCTTTACGGTTTTTCTTAGCTCAGATTGTGTAGAATTTGATTCATAAGACAACTGCATAAAAAAGTCATATTTGACAAGATTGGCGTGTAAGGTAAACAAAAACTGGGGGTGCGAAGTGGTTGGTAGATTGGTCTTCAATGCGGTGAGTAGTTGCACATATGTGCAGCTTATCTGCGTTGCGTTTGTGCTTCTATTTAACACCATATATCAGAGGATTCACTAGACTTTGCATTGCGCTTTCCGCTGTTCGCAGCTAAAGCAGATTTATACTCCGAAACGTCGAGTGGATGGCAGACGTGAAGGCAGTTTATTGTTGACGCTATGGCAGAGCGGACGCCATGAGTGGATACATACGACGCCGTGTCATAATTCAAACTAAACGATGAAAACCGTGCATTGCACACTAGTAGCGGAAACTCAATGTAGACAAGTAGTTGTTGCCGTACTTAATTGTGCTACCAAAACTAAGCTACACGTATACGCAACTAAGCTACACATATAGTGTAACTTATTGCCTGCGTTTCCCCGAAGGGGTCGCATGTGGCGCTTCGGGACCTATTTAATTTTACAGGTAAGGGGGCCGGCCTCACATTAACCACTTTCAGTTGAAGTGGGGGTTCCCAGCTCCCGGGGGGGCTGGTTCTCAATTCTTGTGAAGGCTGAGTAAACCTTTGAGATCGAACCCTTGCTCTCGGCATGAAATGGAAGCATTCTACCAATTGAGCTATCGACCTTTTTACGAGCTTGATCGTCGTCGCTACAAAGCGCCAATTCTCAAGCAAGACCCAGTTGCTGTAAGGCTGGATGGACCTTTGGGGACCGGTCATTGGTGAAGGTTTTATGAATTTTTTAACCCAGCGAAGAGCAAATTTGAAAATATAAATGGTATAATTTTGTGCTCCGTCGGGAATCGAACCCACAACCTCCCCATTCAGAGTCCGCAGTGTAACCACTGAGCTACGGACCGGTCGGACCGTATAGAGTATCTTATTGACGCGTTCTTCCCGATGGGATCACAAATGGCGAGTGTAAGATATTTATTTTTACAGGTGGCTAACCCCTTCCGTTGACGTTTTGTTATTTAAGAAATCCTGTGCGGGAGACTCCCTAGATTTCAGAGACTCTAAGGGCCTATGACACTTGTTGTAGTGCCGCAGAGGTGTTATTTACAAACTTGGTCATCACTACAAAGCGCCAATACTCAAGCAACACCCAGTTGCTGTAAAGCTGGATAGACCTTTCTTTGCTGGTGTGAGTAGTATTTGGTAAACGTTTTATGCATTTTTCAATCCAGCAAAGAGCATGCTTGAAAATGTAAATGGTGTATTTTTTGTGCTCCGCCGGGATTCGAACCCACAACCTGCCATTTACGAGTACAAAGCTTTATCACTAGACTGCAGACCAATAAAATCTTTTTGTCTGGTTGGTATGAGGCTGACCACCAATACTATCAGTTGGTTTACTTTGCCAATGTCACCCTGTTTTAAGTTCGCCAAAAGTTGAAGGGTTTATGTTCATTTGAGGTTTGGTTTTAATTTGCAAGTACACATTCAGCATTTGTAAGCGGGAACTTACATGTGTCTGTTTGTGGGCAAGCATTTATTGTGAGTTTTTAATGTTTTTATATATTTGCAACTTAGATTATAGATCATCAGTAATATATATCGACGGTTCAAAGGCAGTAGGGCATAAGCGACATTTTGGTCAAAAATGAGTTATGAATGCTATCCTAATTGAAATTTTTCGCTCTTTCTAATGCGCTAGCTCCCATAGCTCTACGATGAATTTTGTGTCATTTATGCAATATAACAACTGCGTTTTCAAAGTATGGTTTTGGTGTAACCGACCAGATTTTGGCTTTTTTCGTCCTAAAGGCATTCTAATCTAATCTAATCTAATCTAAGTTGCAAGGATATGTTACATTGGAGATTCACATTACATGCATTCTCACAACCAGACACGTACAAGTTCGCGCTTGCACATGCCTCATGTGAACCTACAACATAAAAACCAAATCTCAAATGGACATACACCCTGCAACTCTTGCCGTCCTTCCCTGAGACAGGGGTGACATTGGCAAAGTGAACCATTGTTACAGCATGGGTGGTCAGCCGCATACCAACCTATAAGTCAAGGAACTTTTTGACATAAAAAAATTGTACAATCACATTAATAGGAATGCCAATAAATGCCTTAATTTTATTTACTTTAGAGCTGTTTTGATTTTAACGATATGATAAAAATATAAAATAGTTATGCCATTTTTCTGCAATCTCAAACATGAAACTGCTCTCCGGAACAATTTAGTTTAGGTCGCTTACTGCCTTTTTACCGTCTGCTACTGCCTTTTAACCGTCTGCTACTGCCTTTTAACCGTCTGCTACTGCCTTTTTACCGTCTGATACTGCCTTTTTACCGTCTGCTACTGCCTTTTTACCGTCTGCTACTGCCTTTTAACCGTCTGCTACTGCCTTTTTACCGTCTGCTACTGCCTTTTAACCGTCTGCTACTGCCTTTTTACCGTCTGCTACTGCCTTTTTACCGTCTGCTACTGCCTTTTAACCGTCTGCTACTGCCTTTTTACCGTCTGCTACTGCCTTTTAACCGTCTGCTACTGCCTTTTTACCGTCTGCTACTGCCTTTTTACCGTCTGCTACTGCCTTTTTACCGTCTGCTACTGCCTTTTAACCGTCTGCTACTGCCTTTTTACCGTCTGCTACTGCCTTTTTACCGTCTGCTACTGCCTTTTAACCGTCTGCTACTGCCTTTTTACCGTCTGCTACTGCCTTTTTACCGTCTGCTACTGCCTTTTTACCGTCTGCTACTGCCTTTTTACCGTCTGCTACTGCCTTTTTACCGTCTGCTACTGCCTTTTAACCGTCTGCTACTGCCTTTTTACCGTCTGCTACTGCCTTTTTACCGTCTGCTACTGCCTTTTTACCGTCTGCTACTGCCTTTTAACCGTCTGCTACTGCCTTTTTACCGTCTGCTACTGCCTTTTTACCGTCTGCTACTGCCTTTTTACCGTCTGCTACTGCCTTTTTACCGTCTGCTACTGCCTTTTTACCGTCTGCTACTGCCTTCCCAAGTAACCTTTTAGGTTTTAAAAAGGTTACAAAAAGGTCCCAGAACCTTTTTTATCCTTTTTGTAACCTTTTCAAAACCTAAAAGGTTACTTTGGTTTTTACCGTCTGCTACTGCCTTTTAACCGTCGATATGTTTTCTTTGAGAATCACCTTTTATATTTTTCTTCGCATTTTTTCCGGAAGTCTAGCAATAACCGGATCAAACAACTTATAAAACAAGTTGAGTCCACAGTCCTTCTGGTAAACAGACGATTCCCGCCTCTGCGAGAACAAACTGTTCACAGGTATAAAAAAAATACGAGAAAACTCAATTATAGCGTTTACCAATTCGTTGAGGTTAACCACCCATACTGTAAAAAATTAATCACTTTGCCAATTTCACCCCTGTTTCAGGGAAGGTCGGCAAGAGTTGCAGGGCTTATGTTCGTTTGAGATTGGGTTTTTTTATATTGTAGGTCCACATGCGGCATGTGTGAGCGAAACATTATGCGTGTCGGCTTGTGGGAATGCATTTAATATGAATCTCAAATGATACATATCTTTGCAGCTTAGATTTAGATTAAGATTAAAAACTCACGTAAAGACGCTGTAAGAAATAAGATGTGAAAGTAAACGTAAAAAAGAATATGATGTTGTGTATGTCCCTTGACTTATAAGTTGGTATGCGGCTGACCACCGATGCTGTAGAAAATGGTTCACTTTGCCCATGCCAGCTACATTTGAAAATGTTTTTTTAAAGAAATCCTGTGCGGGAGACTACCTATGTAGATTCTAGAGACTCTAGGGGTCTATGACACTTGTTGTAGTGCCGCAGAGGTGTACGAGCTTGGCCATCGCTACAAATCGCCAATACTCAAGCAAGACCCAGTTGCTGTAAGGCTGGATGGACCTTTGGTGACCGGTCATTGGTAAAGGTTTATGAATTTTTCAACCCAGAGAAGAGCAAATTTGAAAATATAAATGGTATGTATTTTTTTGTGCTCCGACGGGATTCAAACCCACAACCCTCCCATTCAGAGTCCGCAGTGTTACCACTGAGCTACGGACCGGTCAGGTCCATTACAATTGAACTTGTCAAATTACATTTGAACAGTACGAAGGTTGATTTATATCGGTCCCTTCGGGTGATTTTGATCCTAATTTAAACAGATTATTGAAAAAAAATTTTAACATGAAGAATCGTTACATAGCATCTTGCTAGATTTCACTAGAGCATTTGATTCAACACTTAATTAATCTCGAACAAAAACAAGTTATTATTAGGTACCTCCCTAAGCTACTTTTTATGTCTAGAGATTTTATAGACTTCTTATTAAACTCACACAGACAAACCAAACACAACTACTAATAAGGTAAGTTACCTAAATAAAGCCTATGTCCTAATAAGGCCTATGGATGAAATTTCCCGCTTCGAGTTTTCAAATGGCCACCAATGTTTGTAGAAGTGTGTGTGGACAATAATTAACGCACACAAGCACAACAAGTGGTCCTTGGCGTGAGCATGTTAGCCCTGGAGTCCAAAACATCCAGGACGCGGAGCGCACGCTTGTTTTCTTAAGGTTCTGGCAGAGTAAAAAGTTATCATTTTTATTTTTATCTGTACACGGTGTGCTGTGCTTTCTCTATAGGAAAATTATATGTGTAGCCTTGACGTATTAGTATTGACAACGTATTGTATTCATTAAAAAAATGAAAGCTTATTTGTTTTTATGAAGGCCTTATTAAGACACAGGGTCCCTACACACTACACAGGGTTATTTACCATATATTGCATATTCGTTACAAAACATAGATTCAGGTTCATTTACTAGTAAAACGCTTTTGTTTAGTTTCAACGTAAACGTATATTTCTTGGGACCGAGTATAAAATACTGTGTAAGCTCCCGTTGATTGTGTAAATAAAAAATGTATTAGAAATCAGGCAACACCTCTAGGGGGCGAAAAAGTTTGTGATCATTTTTTTCTATTAAAGCAAGCGTAGGGAGCTTACGCAATGCTTTATACTCAAGATATTGTTTATATAGGAAAGAAGATATCCCGTCCCCTTAGTGCTTGTTTGTCTTATAATAATAATAATATTGGGATGATTTATTTGGTGAGCGCTGTTTTTGTGTGTATCACACCTCAAGAGCTCTCTACGAGCTTGGTCGTCGCTGTAGAAAGCGCCAATTCTTAAGCAAGACCCAGTTGTTGTAAGGTTGGATGGACTTTTCAGTGACTGGTCTTTGGTAAAGATTTATGAATTTCTCAACCCAGCGAAGAGCACATTTGGAAATATAAATGGAAGGGGAAGGTGGTCTGAGGTGGCATACGCAAACACAAACGCAACTAAGCTACACATATAGTGTAACTTCTTGCCGCGTTATCCCCGAAGGGGTCGCATGTGGCGAGTTGAACCTATGTATTTTTACAGGTAAGGGAGCCGGCCTTACGCCAACCACTTCAGTTGAAGTGGAGGTTTCCCAGCTCCCGAGAGTGCTGGTACTCATTTCTTGTGAAGGCTGAGTAAACCTTGCCGGTATTTTATTTTGGGGTTTGAAATAAACACCGAAACGGGAAATCATTTCTGACACCGTCGGTGGGATTCGAACCCGAGCTTTCGGCATGGAATGCAAGCACTCTACCACCTGAGCTATCGACCGGATACATACATTTTGAAAAGGATGATTTTTAGGAAAATCGTGGCAGTGGTCACAGGATAACTTTAAAAAAACAAACAAACATACATTCTTACAAGCAGACACGTACAAGTTCGCGCTTGCGCATGCCGCATGCGAACCTACAACATAAAAACAAAATTTCACATGGACATACACCCTACAGATCATGCCAACCTTCCCTAAAACAGGGGTGACACCTTTCTGTCTTTACATACTTCTTTTATTTCATCCAGAGTCATAACCTTCTTCATACAAGCTCTCCTTTTATTATGACTTGTGGAAGACTCCCAAGATTCTAGAGACTCTGGGGGTCTATGACACTTGTTGCAGTGCCGCAGAGGAGTCCGAGCTTGGTCGTGGCTACAAAGCGCCAATACTCAAGCAAGACCCAGTTGCTGTAACGTTGGATGGACCTTTTGGTGACCGGTCATTGGTAAAGGTTTTATGAATTTTACAACCCAACGAAGAGCAAATTTGAAAATATAAATGAGATATTTTTTGTGCTCCGCCGGGATTCGAACCCACAACCTTCCCATTCAGAGGCCGCAGTGTTACCACTGAGCTACGGACCGGTCCAGTAGTAATGTAGAATGTGATTCATAAAACAATTTTCATGGAAATCTCATCTTTGAAAGATATGGTGGATAAGCCAAACAAGCACTGGAGGGACAAAAGGGATAAGAAAAACAAGAAAATGCCAAGAAACTCATAATCGGGGGGAAAGGAGAAGAGCTTGAGACAACACAAGGATCAAAATTAAATCTATATGTTTACTGTTAGCATTCGATTTCTCTGGATTTATCCGCCAAGAAAAATATTGACTCTTGCCGTCATTTCATAATGCTATATTTTTTGATCCGATTTATTTTTTTATCCATGTGCCACTTCAATCAAAGTCCGGACATCATCAAATAGTTTTTGCTATTTAAAATTATTTGTGGATGATTTTAAAAATTATCAATTTCGAGGCTGACCCCCCATACTGTAAATAAATGCTTCACTTTGCCAATGTCACTCCTGTTTCAGGGAAGGTCGGCAAAAGGTGCAGGGTTCATGTTCATGTGAGGTTTGGATTTTAATAAATTAAAGTTCACACGCAGCATTTTTAAGCACGAATTTACACGTGTATGTTTATGGGCATGCATTTTTAATATTAGAATATCTTTGCAACTTAGATTAAAGATAAAAGAAAGATATAGACTTAGGTTTGCATGAGGCTGACCACCAATACTGTAAAAAATGTTTCACTTGGCACATGCCACCCCTGTTTCAGGGAAGGTCGCCAAGAGTTGCAGTTCTTATGTTCATTTGAGTTCCACTTGCGGCATGTGTAAGCGCAACTTATACGTGTCTTACACGTACTGTAAAAATGGAACAAAATCTCCAGATAAACACCAAATCTTTTTTTGATGAACGCAACGCAAACGCAACTAAGCTACACATATAGTGTAACTTCTTGCCGCGTTATCCCCGAAGAGGTCGCATGTGGCGAGTTGAACCTATGTATTTTTACAGGTAAGGGGGCCGGCCTCACGCCAACCACTTCAATTGAAGTGGGGGTCTCCCAGCTCCCGAGGGGGCTGGTACTCATTTCTTGTGAAGGCTGAGTAAACCTTGCCGGTATTTTTATTATGGGGTTTGAAATAAACACCGAAATAGGAAATCATTTCTGACACCCTCCTCGGTGGGATTCGAACCCGAGCTCACGGGGTAGAATGCAAGCACTCTACCAACTGAGCTATCGACCGGACAAATGTTAATATTGAATCCTACCGTGGAATCGAACCGTGTACCTTTTGATATTGATCGATACGTCACGCCTGCCATTTGTTGCGTTAGGGTAATGGATTCGCAAGCCAGCTAGTGCTAAAATTGATTGGCAAACTCTGATCTCGCCTGCACATATTATTACTACTGAATATGCACTCTGGCCTCTATTCTCTACGTCACGGTGAATTGCTTTACCAATATAGGCGGTGCTGATGCGGTAATGGTTTCGGTGATGTTGATGACGTTGCTGTCATTGGTTGTGATGATGGGATTGATAATGTTAATGATGGTTGTGTTATTGATGATGTCGATGACATTTTTGTTGTTTATGATGATTAGGTTTAAGCTAGAATTACGGTCGTTTGACATTTTGACATTTATATTAATTTTTAAAACTGACCAAATTTCAAAACTTAATTTAAATCGGATATTTAACGAACCGTTTAGAGAGAACTTACATCATTCTCGACGTTTCGTCAGCGACGTAGAAGACGAAACGTCGAGAATGATGTAAGTTCTCTCTTAACGGTTCGTTAAATATCCGATTTAAATTAAGTTTTGAAATTTGTTCAGTTTTAAAAAATAATATAAATGTTTATGATGATATCGACTACATTCATGATGTAATAGATCGCTGCCTTAGTTCTTGTTTGCTGTATAGACCATAAAGCTAATTTTACATGAGCAATGCATGCATATGTACTGGACCAATGTGTCTTATGAAAGCAGGAAATTGATTTAAAAAATATTTAAAACAACTCTCACATTATCGAATTTTACGTTTTTTCTTTGGTCAGATTGTGTAGAATTTGATTTATAAGACAACTGCATTAAAAAGTTGTATTTGACAGAATTGGTCTTTACGGCAAACAAGAACTGGGGGAGCGAAATGATGATTTTGATAACGTTGAGGACATTTTTGATGTAAATGATGATGTTGACTATATCGGTGATGTTAAAATTAAATTAAATTAGGCTGATTATTTGGTGAGCGCTGCTTTTGTGTGTATCACACCTCAAGAGCCCTCTACGAGCTTGGTCGTCGCTGTAGAAAGCGCCAATTCTCAAGCAAGACCCAATTGTTGTAAGGCTGGATAGACCTTTTGATGACCGGTCTTTGGCAAAGGTTTATGAATTTTTCTACCCAGCGAAGAGCAAATTTGAAAATATAAATGGTATATTTTTTGTGCTCCGCCGGGATTCGAACCCACGACCTACCAGTTACGAGTCCGAAGTGTTACCACCTGGACTACGGACCGGTCGTTAATGATGATTATCACATTGGCAGTATTAGTGATGTTAATAATGATGCCATAAAGGTGAAGTTGTTGATGTTGACAAATATGGTGATGTGATTGATGATTGAGATGATGAAGTGGTTGTTGATTTTAATCATGAATCATGATGATATTGTAAAAGCTATTGATGAAATTTTATCATATTTTTTAAGATGCTGTAAATGTCGCCACAACCTCTGATACTATTAATCAGTAAGCTTGGGTCACTCTTGTACCATTTACATAGCTTACTGTATATACTTTATTCTCCACTCCATACTGTCAACTATCACACTGAATGGCTCTGTCAATAGACGCTCAATGATAGAAGCGGGTGTGACCCACACAAGAAGTTACACTATACGTGTAGCATAGATGCGGTGGTGATACAATACGGATAATGATGATTCTCCAGCCTCCAGAAGCGCTACACTGCTAAATTCTTTACGTCCTTAAAGCGACGAGGTAGTGATTCGTGTCCAAAAATAAGGCCTACTGTAATTTTTTTTATCTATGGAGTTCTTTCTCAAGCGCTAGCAAGCTCCAACTTGGATTGATATCCAAAGTGTAAGGAATTAGGAAGAATAGCGCTTCAGGTCTCTAGTTTTTCAAAGTAAACTCAAGTATAATTGTATTAGTTAGGTTTAAGTTAGAATTACGGTCGTTTGACATTTTGACAATTATATTATTTTTTTTAAAACTGAAGAAATTTCAAAACTTAATTTAAATCGGATATTACCGAACCGTTTAGAGAGAACTTACATCATTCTCGACGTTTCGTCAGCGACGTAGCCGACGTCTTCAGGAGAACATCCTCTCTGCACGACGACTGAGGATGAACTGAATTTGAAAACACTTTGTCACAAATCACTGACTGGAAAGCTGAAACACAAGCTGGAAACATAAGTACTACCTTCGTTCGAAGGTAGTCAGTGACTTGTGACAAAATGTTTTCAAATTCAGTTCATCCTCAGTCGTCGTGCAGAGAGGATGTTCTCCTAAAGACGTCGGCTACGTCGCTGACGAAACGTCGAGAATGATGTAAGTTCTCTCTAAACGGTTCGTTAATATCCGATTTAAATTAAGTTTTAAAATTTGTTCAGTTTTAAAAATTAATATAATTGTATACTTTTATTGCCCAGTGAAGCGGGTGTATGGAAGCTTCTAGGGAATGAAAAACAATTAGTGAAATAAACAATATTGGGAATATCTATAATCTATAATCTAAGTTGCAAGGATATATTCATTTAAAGCTCTCAGATGTAAGCCCACAAACCAACAAGTGTAGTTCGCGCTTACAAATGCTGAATGTGTACTTACAAATAAAATCCAAACCTCAAATGAACATAAGCCCCACAACTTTTGCCGACCTTCCATGAAACAGGGGTGACATTGGCAAAGTGAACCATTTTTTACAGTATGGGTGGTCAGCCTCATACCAACCTATAAGTCAAGGAATATGAATAAAAAATTACATTTAAATATATAAAAGAACAAAACCTTACAAAGAAATCTATACAAAAAAAGTCAGAAATTTCCTATGCAAAAAATGTAGCAAATGAATACACCAACACTAAAAATCACCATTGCAGATTAGCCGCCACTTCTTCCTGTCCTTGCACACTTCTTTCATTTCATCCAGAGTCATAACCTTTTTCATGCAAGTCCTCCTTTTATTATGACTCTGGATATCCCATTCATTCGCTATTTCAGAAATTTGATCCATCCATACTTTTCTCGGTCTTCCTCTACCACGACATCCATCTATTTTAGCAACATATACTTTCTTCGTCAATCTTTCATCACTCATTCTCTCCATATGCCCGAACCATCTTAACATACTTCTTTTAATCTTCACTTTCACACTTTCCCTTACACCACATTCTTCTCTTACAAAATCATTCCTCACTCTGTCACTTCGTTTTTTCCCAATCATACTTCTTAGATAGTCCATTTCTACTGTATGGACTTTACTAATTTCCCTTTCACTCACCGTCCAGGCTTCACTTCCATACATCAAGGTTGGCACTAGTATACCACCGTGCACCGCCAATCTAACATTTTTTGAGAGATTCTGGTTCCTGGCGATGCTAGCGGTAGCACCCAGTACGCACCTGCCTTTCATTATTCTCTTCTCATTATTGGGAATGGGAGGAAAAATGTAACAATAAATGGTACCTGCTCTTTTGGGAATTGGAGAATTAGCCAGGCGCGTGCAATCAATTGAGGCAAATAAATATGTGACCTGGAAATAATTGATTCGATAACTAGGACTATAATTCATGTTTTTTTTTTGGTGAAAAACGAGGACCTGCAAATTTTGAAAAAATAATTTGACACAAAAGAAGACAAGTGCTTATTGAAATATGAGTATATAGAAAATATAAATATAAAGTATTGGAAATTATTGGAAATAACAAACAAAACTATATTACTTCAAGTTGCAGATAAAATGCTTTGCTCATCAGTTCATCCTCAGTCGTCGTGCAGAGAGGGTGTCTCCTGAACACGTAAGATATGTCGCTAACGAAGCTTCAGGAGTAATGTAAGTTCTCTTATAACGGTTCATCTAATATTTAAACTGTACTGTACTGTACTGTATCCTGCCGCCGTACCACTAGGGGTGGCCGGTACCTCCGCAGATGCGCCTCCACTTTTTTCTGTCCTTACAAACCACTTTCATATCCTCAATATTCATCACGTTATAATTATTGTAAATATGTCAAACGACCGTAACTCCAATCTAAAACTAACATTATGCTTTCCATTGTTCCCTGAAGCTCCTTGACTACCATGTCGGTATAAGGATGACCCCCTATGCTGTAAATTCTTGCCGATGCAACTTTAGCTGAACTTCTCTGTAACACGGGGTGACATTGGTTGAGTGAGACATTTTAAAAATAATGGGTGGTCAGCCTCATACCAACCTGTTACTTAAGAGATAATCATCATCATCATAAGCATGATGGTAATATGCATCCAAGCAAGTCGCCTGAATGCACCTCTAATTGCATTTGTCGCATGGATTGTCTAATGGCGTAATTGTATGCATGCGAGGCCGTGATTGCAGCCGGCCGGGTTGCTGGAGAACACTTCATCGTGTGACGTCATCAGACGCTGAGATACAGGCAGGGGAGAATCTGGAACTAGATCGTGATTAAATAATAATAATAATAAGATGTTCTCTTGGCAGTGGTGTGAAAACATCGGAAGCGCTCGAGAAATAAATCAATTCATGAAGAAAAACCTTGTTAAATTGTAACCTTTTTTTTAAATATTAATCTGTAAGCCCATACTGTAAATAATGGTTCACTTTGCCAATGTCACCCATGTGTCAGGGAAGGTCGGCAAAAAGTTGTGGGGCTTATGTTCATTTGAGGTTTGGATTTTATTAATTGTATGTACACATTCAGCATTTGCAAGCGCGTTTCGAATGTAACCTCCACACATTTTTGTTGTTAATAAATAATAAAATATGAATGCATTCCATTTTCTCATTTTCCTTTTTGTTCCTTTTATGGTATTTTCTGTTTTTTGATGTTTTGTCATGTGATGTTTTTTTCATGTGCCGTTTATGGTATGCTCTGTTTTAAATGTGTGATGTTTTGTCTTGTTATTGTGATGTACTTTCCTGTGATGTTTTGTCATTGAGGTATATTTTCCTGTGATGTTTCATTATGTAATGTAATGTGATGTTTTTTCACTGTGCTATCGTCCTATAGCCAATTTTTCATCGTCCTTTCATGGATACAATCTATGAACCTCATGTACTTTCCTGTGATGTTTTGTCATTGTAGTATATTTTCATGTGATGTTTTGTCATATGGTGAAATGTAATGTGATTTTTTTTCAATGTGCTATCGTTCCATCATCGATCTTTCATCTTCTTTTCATGGATATAATTTATGAATCTCATGTAGGTACTTTTTTGTGATGTTTTCACATTGTAATTTTTTTTCGTGTAATGTTTTTTTACTGTGCCATCGTCCTATCATGGATCTTTCATCGTCTTATCATGGATACAATCTAGGGAGTCAATGAATCCTTAAAGAAAATAACTTGTCATTATATCTTCCCTAGTCTGTCCCTGCCATCTTTGACAAGGACTCCTACATACTTGTCCCTGGTTTGATGACCCTCCAGAAGTACGGTATCAAATGTAGTCTCCACGTTACATATAATATGTCTCAGCTTCTGTCTATGTAATTATCCGCAAATCCAGAGATATATTCATATCACAAAGGCCCTTCTGACACATTAATATTACCTTTGCTTGCTGTCTCATTAGTAACAGTCGTCGGCACAATGCTTGTTTGGTTTATCTGCCGTTTGATTAAAATAAGATCTGTCATCCTCTTTAAAAAAAAATAGATTTGTGAAGAGGAATGCAATTCACCCATCCAAGACATTTCTGTTCGTAGTCTGCAAATAGAAAAATGTTAACCTAAAACGCACGGTCTTTGAGTCATGCGTGCTTCCAGTATATCCACGTATGGCTTGGAAACAAAAAGGCTCACTCAGTATAGCGCCAACAGACTGAGGACGTGCCAAAGAGCCATTGAAAGGAGGATGCTGGGAATCAGCCTCAAAGACAGGGTTCCAAACCAGGAGATCCGTAGAAGCACTGGTGTCACTGATGTCATACAGCGAGTGGCCTACTTAAAGTGGTGCTGGGCTGATCACGTCGCAGGTCAAGACCATGATAGGTGGCCGAAAAGGATTGTCCAGTGGCTGCCCAGGATGTCCAGGATAGCCAACTGAGGTGGCTGGATGACATTAAGAGAACTGCAGGCAGAGGATGGCTGAACACAGCAGCCGATAGAGAAAAATGGAGAGGCTTAGAGGAGGCCTACGTCCAGGAGTGGATTGAGAAAGGCTGAGGAAGAGGAAGAAAAAACAGATAAATATAGGTTTTGTAAAATAAACAGACAGATTATTTGAAACAAATTTATCTGGGCTAAAGATTTACATTTGTCTTTTGATATGTACACAATTAAAAATATCAAAATTAATTGACTTTTAAAGATGATATTAAATTATTAAGACGATTGTACAGTGTTTTATTCATCGTATACCAGTAAGTATATAATCTATTATCTATAATCTAAGTTGCAAGGATATATTCATTTAAAGCTCTCAGATGTATGCCCACAAACGTGTAGTTCGCGCTTACAAATGCTGAATGTGTACTTACAAATAGAATCCAACCCTCAAATGAACATAAGCCCTACAACTTTTGCCGACCTTCCCTGACACAGGGTTGACATTGGCAAAGTGAACCATTTTTTACAGTATGAGTGATCAGCCTCATACCAACCTATAAGTCAAGGAAAAAAAGCAAGTATTCTACAACTCTTGAGGCTTTCACTGAAACAGGGTTGACATTTTTTGGAGTGTAAAAAACAGATGTTACTGACCGTGGAAAGAGAAGAACGATTTTCTCTACGTTTCGTCAGAGTCATATGCGACGTCTTCAGGAGGCGTGTGTCATCTACAAAGAAGAATCACGAACACTGACGGTTGACATTGGCAAAAGTGGAACAGGTTTTTACAGCATGTGAAGTAGTCTCATACAAACATATTTGTAGAGAAACAAGAAAAAACGTAGCAAAGAATCCGTCAACAATAAAAATGATCTCCACAAAAATCAGTGGTAGAAATAGTGATGAATATCGAGGAGTTCAAAAACTACATGGAATTTCGGTCATTAATTTAAACTAAAAATAAAGAACATTCTTGAAACATGTAAAATCGCTACCTAGCACCTTGCTAGATTTTACCAGAACATTCGATTTAACCAATTTAGAAGATATACATAATATCTACATGTGTACATTTCTTTCTAGAGACACTTATTTTTACACTAACATAACTAACAGTACATAACTAAAAAACTACTCAAATTTGATCTCAGTCGTCGTGCAGAGAGGGTGTCTCCTGAAGACTTTAGCTACGTCGCTAACAAAACGTCGAAAATAACGCAAGTTCTCTTATAACGGTTCGTCTAATATCCGAGTAATTTTTTATTTGTGTAGTTATTATTATTGTTAATATTCATATTCGGAACGCAACTAAGCTACACTTATAGTGCAACCTCCTACTGCGTTATCCCCGAAGGGTTTCGCTGTGGCGAGTGGAACATATTTATTTTTACAAGTAAGGGGGCCGGCCTTACGCCAACCACTTCAATTGAAGTGGAGGATATTTAAGGAACAATATTTAAATAGTACACCCAAGCGCTGAGAATTTCTGGTCAGAGGCGTACCCTTAACTTTCGTCCATTAATTTAAACATAATCCCCCTTGAGTTCTTCCTTTTGATCCGTTTCAGATTAAAGACAAACAATTTGAATAACTTGATCAAACACTAGTCGAGGACTCTAAATAACAAATCAGAGCCTTTATTAATTTGCTTGTCGTTATTGCCAAAATAAGTTGGTAACGACTTAAATGAAAATTCCAATTTTGAACGGTCCGTAGTCTAGTGGTTAGACCTATCACGTGAAGGCAGCAGCAGGCACCTTGGTGGTTGGAGAGCTACAGGCAGCTCAGTCAAAAGAGTACTGGAGAAGAGTGGTTGCTTTCACAAGGGTCACAACCCTGAGCAATGAGGAACAAGATTAAGAAAGGAATTCTAGTCGTTAGAACTTCGAACTCGTAAATGGAAGATCGTGGGTTCGAATCTCGGGATTGGTTTCTCAGACAATTATTATCGATATTCGTTAGGTAGGAATTACCATGGTGATGAGACTTCCAGCCCTGGTCGCCCTCCCAAAAGATGGAAGAACAACTGGTCTTCTGTATCACAGGAGGGAGTTCCACAATGATGATGCTGATGATGATGGATGATTTCTTTCCTGTGGCGCCAATTAATGGTCCAGGACTATCTCAAGGGCGCCATGGCTTCTGGAGAAAAGCAGTGTCTTCAGTCCCTTTCTGAAGATGGTGGTAGGCTGGTTCGCGCGAACACCGACGGGCAAATTGTTCCAGGCAACCGGCCCGGCCACTGCAAAGCTTCTGTCTGCAAAATTTGATGTGTTCGCTCTTTTAGGCACCATGATCTTGTTGACAGCAGTGAGGGCAGAGCGTAGTGGTCGTTTTGAAGGCCTATCGACAGAACATAGCTCAGCGAGACAATAAACAGATTGCAGATCTATAACAAGAGGAAGAAGAAGACCTTTAAGGTTGTGATATGTATTTCCATCCATCTTCCATGACCTTGAGGCTTCAGAGAGCGCGGTTTCGTGCGTACGTTTATATTTATGTCTGTGTGCCGCGTCATTAGAGTCTGTGGGTAGACCCAGCAATAAGTTATTTGTGTGCTCGGTTCAGATGCGAAATTGAAGTTTCGTAGAATACTGTTAGCTAAACTGGCAGGATATAATACGAGTATACGAGGTTTAATTTTGTATGGGAATTTATGTGCGAAGTTTGGAAATTTATTAATTTAATTTAAACCTAGCCCATGAGTCTATTATATTTAATGTAAGTTGGAAAGATGTATGGAAATTGAAGATTAAATTGATAACAAATATTTGTGTACAAGAAGACACGCGTAAGTACACGCTTACGCATGCTGCGTGTGTACAGAAAAAAATAAAAACCTAAATAAAAAATAAAATCGTAGCTCTTGCAACTCTTACCTTGCCTTAACCTTTTTTAAGGTTAAGCAAGCATTGGAAAAGTGGACTCTTTTATGACAGTATGGGTGGTCAGCCTCATGCCAAACTATAAATCAATAATCCTTTTAAACGCTACAAACGATTCAGCACTTGAATTAACGTAGAAAAAAATTGTGAAGTCACATGACCGGGTCGCTAGGAAAAAGGTAAACAAATATATTGGTCCGTACTCCCATGCAAGTGTGACGTTTGCCCGCCGAGAAAAAAAAATACCGAGTCCATCAGTGAGCAATTCACAACAGAAATACATACTTTATAATCTAAGTTGCAAAGAATAATTTATATTTAATGCAAAATAAATAATTAAAATATTATTTAATGCACACCCACAGACAGAAACGTGTAAGTTCGATCTTATGTGTAGTGAGTCTAAAAAAACTCACATGAGCATTAACCTTGCAACTTCAGCCACTATGCTCTGAAACTGAGGTGGCATTGCCTATTATTAATTATTCTTTTAAATGAAAAAAAAAAATTGGAAGGCAAAAAAATGGTTAATAATTTAATTCAAAACTGAAAAACTTGTAAAAAATTCACAAATTTTCCAAGTTTTCCATGTTTACAAAATATTCAATTAATTTCACCCAAAATTACAATATTTCCACAAACTCAATTTCAACCCTCACACAACGCAAAACTCTCAAAGGGTATTAAAATAATATTGATTATTAATTATTATATTTAACGTTAAGGGGCGGTGGAATATAGATGAGGGGGGGGGGGGTGAGTTAACCCTCAGCAGGACTCGGTAAACATAAAATTTCAGACCGGGCTTCATGATTTGAATGCTTAATCCCGACAGAGGCCGGCTAGAATTTTATTTATAAAATAAACACACCAATACCTTGGTAAGCGTATGCTTTGGTGACCGAACGCTTTGGTGAACGTACGTTTTGGTGATCGTTTAATATTGTCATAAATATGCAGGTAGTTATGTAGTAGTTGTATAGTTCCTTGACTTATAGGTTGGTATGCGGCTGACCACCCATACTGTAAAAAAATGGTTCACTTTGCCAATGTCATCCCTGTGTCAGGGAAGGACGGCAAAAGTTGCAGGGCTTATGTTCATTTGAGATTGGGCTTGCATATTGTAGGTCCACATGCGGCATGTGTTAGCGCGAAATAAAACATGTCTGCTTGTGGAAATGCGTTGAATATGAATATTAAAAATATATATCTTTGCAGCTTAGATTAGATTAGATTAGATTAGATGTACCTGAGAACAATGACTGGAAAGACGCCGAATGAAAGAGTTCGTAATGATTGGGTGATGAACGAGTGTGGTATAAAAGAGAATATGAGAATGAAAGTACAAAAAAGCACGATGAGATGGTTCGGACATCTTAAAAGAATGGATGATGAAAGACCAACGAATAAAGTGTACAGAGGAAAGCGTGGAAGGGGAAGACCGAGGAAGGAATGGATAGACCAAATAGGTGAGATTGCGAAAGAATGGAACCTGCAGAGTGAGAGTATGTGTGAAGAAAGTGACGATGGTTGAAGAGATGAGAGGTATGTATATGCAAGGACAGAAAAAGTGGAGACGCATCTGCGGAGGTACCAGCCACCCCTAGTGGAACGACGGCAAGTTACATTACAGTACGCTATATGCGAACCATATAAAAATAATATTGTTTTTCAAGAAGGTTAAAATGTGACGTGTGACAACATTTTTACCGATCCGTAGTCTAGTGGTTTCTGACTCGTAAATGGAAAGTAGTGGGCTTAAATCCCGGCGGAGCACAAAAAAATACCATTTATATTTTCAAACATGCTCTTCGCTAGGTGAAAAATTCATATAACTTTACCAAATACCGGTCACTAAAGGTGCATCCAGCCTTACTTGCTTGAGAGTTGACGCTTTTTACAGCGATGACCAAGCCCGCAGAGGGCTTTTGAGCTGTGATACACACAAAAACAGCATTCGCCAAATAAAAAGATTATTGAATATTTTTTTTAATACAAATAATATCAGTAGAATAAGCAAGTGGTTTTTTTTTCACATTTTAGAAAAAAATGAGTACTACCCAAGTTCCGCTGAAACAATCCATAAATTGTCAAAATTTTAATGTCTAATATCGGGGTATTTTTGTACACATACCAAATTTCGCTGTTTAATTGAACTGTCCCTGCCTGGAAGGGTTAATTAAGTAAGAGCACTTGAAAAAAAAACCTGACGGAAAATCTGCGTGATTTTATTAATACCGCCTTTATGAACTTTCCGCTCGGAAAATTTATAAACGCGTGTTCTATTTTCAAATTTCGGTAACCTCCCATAAGCGTCAAAAATGATAGGTACATAACATGATAAATAAAATAAAAATAAAATAAAATGATAGATAGAACGTGGTCGGAACATTGAAAATTCTTTGCTGGTTTTTGAATTGTTATAACTACGGTGTTATTCACATATAGTACATGTATAACTGTTTGTTTAATAAAAAAATAAAAATAAGTGAGCGAAAATGAACCTCTTCATTAGGCCGGATTACTTCTAAATCTGACCGACAGACCCACCTGTCTCTCATCCATACAAATGTTTCATATCTGTCAAATATTTTGTAGGTTAGAATGCAAACTGTCTTTATGAATCGTTTTAATGCAAAATAATATAATAAACTAGTTAATTGATTGAATCTGCGATATAATTTAAAGAACATACAATTTTGCTTGGTTTAAACAAAAATAAATTATTAATAAAAAAAAAAAAAAAAAAATTATTTTGTATGACAATTAACCATAAATATTGTCGTGAACTTAAAATACATCCGCTTATACACGCATACATCATGTGACGGACTCTAAAATCAAAATGTCTATGATTTAGGAGTAGATATAGAAGCACTGGAATGACGTTCTAGTGATTGTGTGTGCACATAATGTTCTGGTGGTGGAATGATCTAATAAATGCGAGAAAGACCTCTCTGGTTCATTATAATAGAGATCAAAATGGTACAGACAGGAGAGTCGCAAGAGAGTAATTTGCTTAGTAACACCTATAAACAGTGATTGTCAAGTTGTAAAATAAATTGTGAAAAATAATTTGTGAAAAAAAAAATCTGAAAAAAAAATCTGGAATTTTAATTAAAAAGAGAATCCAGCAGAAAACGTAATAATGTTTATATGTAAATAACAAATACATATTAATGTTAGGTAGGTAGGTGTATTAGTTATAGCCGATGAGAGTTGGAGTAATTATTATAGGTACCTGAGAAAGAGACATTAAATTATTATGTACCTACTGGAAGCTTTATGTTCTGGAAGGTATCAGCAAATTGGCTTCTAGTAACTACTGTCTTTGGGAGTATAAAGGGCTGCAAGCGGCTTGCAAGAGTCAGTCTTGATACGACACTCTGCTTTTGAACAAGAAAGACATTGTAAGTGAAGACCAAATGTGAAATAAATTTAAATTGCTAAACCATAAATTTGAATTGTTAAAAATAAATATCCATGAAAGAAGACCAGTTTTTTTTATTTAAAGACTTTTTGAACCCTAAAAACACAAAAATATCTTTAAAGCATTACGCGTCAGGCAGTGAATCAGCGATTGTCATTATTTTAAATTAGTTTACAGCGTCTATGGCACTTTTAGATGCATTTTGCACTTTTATAGTCGGCCATCTGTCAGGATTATCTTGCAACGATCTCGCCATGCATGGCTACGTACAAGATACAAATGTCCCGCCCGCCTTGATCAAGATATGTGTCGGCCAATTTCTGCCAACGTCGCACGCCTGATCTAGTGGTTTGTATATCGAAAAAGTAACTGCTTTGTATGTTTAATGCAGAATATTTATATTTATCGTTGCACAATGAATATCGCCACCTTAAAGGTAAAACTAAATAACTGCCGATTCACTGATTTGAGAAATCGTGGACTTAAGCATTTTATTGTGTTTAACTTCTCAACAAATTATTATTATTTTCTTATTAAGTTAAATACCTTAAGTGTACAATTAATTTAATGTTAAGAGGTGTTTTTTGTATAAATAAATAAATTGCTAGTATTAGTATCTGAATACCCATACTGTAAAACATGGTTCACTTTGCCAATGTCAACCCTGTTTCAGGGAAAATCGGAAAATGTTGTAGGGCTTATGTTCATTTGATCTGTCAGTGTTATGGCCGAAGGGGCCAAGTGGGCCGATCGTTCTAGCGTGTTTAGATTGTAATGACGTTGGTTCGATCCCCGCTTTTGTCATTCGACCATAACTTTGACCCTGGTTCAACAGATGTTATTGTGGTAATTATTAATGAATAATTCATTAAAATAAACATTAATGAATTATTAATTGATGATATTAATGCCTGTTTCTGGCCAGGCAGAAAAGGTTAGTGAATTGTATTCCTCTTCACAAATCTTTTTTATTTAAATTAAAAAAAAAGGTTTCGATTTTAATTTTTAAGGCCACATTCAGCATTTGTAAGCGTGAACTTACACGTGTTTATTTCTGGGCATGCATTTTATATGAGCTTTGAATGTTAATATATATTTGCAACTTTGATTACAGATTATATTGTATATTATTATATAAACATTATATATAACAGTCTGTCATGTCTTTGTTTTCGAGGTTGCCATGGAATCGATGATGATGATGATGGTGACGTGTCAGTTCTATAAATATTTTTTTATAAGGTCCGCGCTTAATAATTGACATGCCTACGTCACACAAAAACACATTCCGCACAGCTCCGAAACTAATAAATAATTCAAATCCTAAAAGCACACTCGTGTTAGCTGTCAATCATTTGATTTGCCGGGCCACTCGGAATAGGGTCCCTTAAAACACTCGCTCTTATTTGAGACAGGCCTTTTTTAAAGATAATAACACAACGCAATTAAGCTACACACATAGTGAAACTTTTTGCCTGCGTTATTCCCAAAGGGGTCGCATGTGGTGATTCAGGATTTCTTTGTTTTGAAAGGGAAGGGGACCGGCCTCGTACCAACCAACCATTTTAGTTGAAGTGTGGGAATTTTATGATAAATGAAAAAAACGCTTGGTCCAAGGTTCAACTTGGTCCAAAGTTCAACCATAGGTTCAACTCGCCACATGCGACCCCTTCGGGGATAACGCGGCAAGAAGTTACACTATATGTGTAGCTTAGTTGCGTTTTTTTTTTTTTTGAGTTGCGTTGCGTCCATCTTATCATACAAGAAAAACTCACGCTCGATGAAGGATATTTATTAATAATCTAAGTTGCAAAGACATGTTAACATTTCAGGCTCATTATAAATGCATGACGACAGACAGACACGTGTAGGTTCGCGCTTACACATTATGCATATGTGCATATAAATAAATAAAACCTCACATACGATAAACCTTGCAACTCCTGCTGCCTTTCCTTGAAACCGGGAGGGCAATGGCAAAGGTGAACCAACTTTTACAGCAAGGGGTTCAGACTCACACCAATCTATCAGTCAAGGAGCACAAAAAATACAAATTACTAATTTTTTATTTTTTTTTTAAATTAAGTGTCTTAGCCGCCAACATTGCATATCAACCGCCACTTCTTTCCGTCCTTACATCGTGGTTGAAAAATCTGCGACAGATTTGACAAAATTACCGAGCACCTATTTCGAGCCGCATCATCTAAAGTGCAAATAGCCATGATGACCGCCGATCTTCCACAGAAGCTGCACTGAAAAAATAAGAAGAAGGTGAACAACAATCTTTGATAGAAGTAGCACAAAAAAAAGAAAAATAATATCCTGGATTCCTTCAGTCAAATCTAGCATTCTCTGAAAACACCAGGTCTCCCAACTTTTCGCACGTAGACTCTTTTAAATTAAGCGGCCGTCCGTGCGTTTCCCTCTCTCTTCCTTCTTTCCAAACAGATAAACGTTCAACGTCAACACCCCTTACACAGATGAAGTACCACGGTATCTTTCTCAAAGAAAAGATAGAGCACGGACAGCGAAATGTGACTGTAGCTCTTTTAAATCCTTTTTTTTTATTATAAGGATTTTTTTAATGTTATACGACATCCAGAATATCTAGAGTCATATTAAAAGGAGAGCTTGTATGAAGAAGGTTATGACTCTGGAGGAAATGAAAGAAGTATGTAAGGACAGCAAGAAATGGCGGTGGATCTGTAATGTTTTATGTTTTAGTTTTGATGTCCATAATTGTTATTGTTTATTGATTTAAAAAAATGGGATTCGTCGTGTATGTTTTTTGACTTATAGGTTGGTATGCGGCTGACCACCCATGCTGTAAAAATAGTTCACTTTGCCAACGTCCCCCTTGTTTCAGGGAAGGACGGCAAGAGTTGCAGGGTGTATGCCCATTTGAGATTTGGTTTTTATTTTGTAGGTTCACATGCGGCATGCGCAAGCGCGAAATTGTACGTGTCTGCTTGTGAAAATGCATGTAATGTGAATCGCCAATGTTACATATCTTTGCAACTAAGATTACATTAGATTAGATTCACAAAAAAGAAGAAAATATACGTCTATGAATTTAGACCTCAAATTATTTTTTAATAAAAAAAATACATAGTTATTTTACACCACATATTTCTTGGTTAAGAAACGGAAAAAACACGATCGTTAAAAAAACGCCAAGTTAAAAAAAAAACTCAAACGTGGCGAAGACTGCAGAGAAAATGTATTTGTACTTCTTTTTTTATTAGCTTTGTTAAATATTTATCTACAAAGTTGAGGTTTTTTTCTGCTCTACAAAAAGCTCGCCATTGAAGGCTCCCGTGACGCGATGAAATGTCCTCCAACATAATGTCCACGCGACAAAATGTCCACCGATATATTGTCCAAGTGACAAAATGTCCACCGACATAATGTCCTATGTGACAAAATGTCCAGCCATATAATGTCCACCGACATAATGTTCTAGGGCCAAGGCGTCTAAATATCCACGCGACAAAATGTCCACCGACATAATGTCCTGCGCGAAAAAATGCCTACCGATATAATGTCCACCGACATATTGTCCAAGTGACAAAATGCCCACCGACATAATGTCCTATGTGAAAAAATGTCCACCCATATAATGTCCACCGACATAAGGTTGTAGGGCCAAGGCGACTAAATATCCACGCGACAAAATGTCCACCGACATAATGTTCTACGCGATAAAATGCCTACCGATATAATGTCCACCGACATAATGCTCACGTGACAAAATGTCCACCGAAATAATGTCCTAAGTGACAAAATGTCCACCGTCATAATATCCACGTGACAAAATGTCCTTTGACATAATGCCCACCGATTAGGCCTCAAATAAAATATCGCATATCCTATTAAAAAAAATGGCGGATATTTTCTCGGGTAGACATTTTGTCACGACGACATTATGTTACTGGAAATTTTGTGGGTGGACATTATGTCGGAGGAGATTTTGTCGGTGGACATTATGTCGGTGGACATTTTGTCCGTGGGCCGTAAGTTGGTGAATTTTGTGGGTGGACATTATCTCGGTGGAGATTTTGTCAATGGACATTCTGTCGGTGAACATTATAACAATGGACATTTCGCGCATGGACATTTTACCAATGGACATTTTATCGTAGTACCGAAGGCTCCGACGCCCTTCAGAAGGCTCTATTCAATGTGAAAAGTTGTCAAACAAAAGCTTGAGTGTCGACGAGCAACGTTTTGTAAAAAACCTACAATTTGCAAGATGAAAACAAACTTGCTGTCGATGCTTATTAAAATCAATGTATAACATTTTTTTATTAAGATTTATTAGAAAAAAAGGTATGAGGCTTCTACCTATACGGTAAAATAATGATTCTTTTTTCCAATGTCTCCCCTGTTGCAAGAAAGGTCGGCATAAAATGCAGGGTTTATTTTCATTTGAGGTTAGAATATGATTCTTGAAACAATGTCCTTTAAAGGTCATCTTTGAATCGAATGGTAAGTAAGCCAACTAAGCACTGGAGGGGGGGCGGGGACGTGTCTGTTTCTGGGCATGCATTCAATACAAATTTTTAATATAAACAAATCTTTGGACCTTGAGATAAAATAATACAGATACACTGAGGTAGAAAAAATGTGTAGTGATCTTGAGCTGGTTTGTGTGTGAGACCCAAAACTGAAAATTTTGATAAATATTTCAAAAAATGCTACAGTTGCTAAAAAGCTGGATGAAAAATTGTGACCGGTCTTGTTTTGCTTGGCATAATTATTTTTCGAAATAAAAAATGTACAAAATAAATTTGCAAAACCAACCAACTCACCATTTATTCTCACTCTGGTACGTTTTATTGCGCCATTTAATTGAATCTAATGAATTTACTTATCCCTTTGTGATTCGGCCAAAAAAAACGTATAAAAATGTAAAAAAACGTAAAATCTATTATCTTGTGTACTCCTCGCTGGGGACGTGCAAAGTGCCTGGAGTCTAAAAATGCCAAAAGCGTGAAACCTTTCGGGAGAGGTCCCACATTTCTCGTCTTTCTTTTTTTTTTTCAACAACCTTCATTTATTCGACGCCCGAGCTTTTGTCTTTTTAATTAATATTGTTTGCGCATTATAGCAAGAGAGAGAGAGAGACAGAGAGGGAATGAAAGAAAGGAGAGAAAGAGCTACCAGAGACATAAAATTGAGCTTTTTATCGAAAACACTTGCCAAGAAATTTGTTTAGGTCTTTTTTTTTTTGTCTGTTTTCAGATTGAAGACTTTGTTGTCGCTTTTTTAGACTGTGAAAACGGTTTAGCTGTAGATTCGACTTTACTTTATTTGAGGAAAATAAACAAAAAAAATTAAATACATTATCTAGATTTTCGTTAGTAAATTTGTGAAAGTTAATTTTATTTAAATTGAAATTAAATCAAATTTTGTTAACATTCAGTTTTTGAGTTTATTTTGGTCACAACCTTGACTCTTTTTGACTTATAGGATGGTATGAGGCTGATCACCCATGCTGTAAAATATGGTTCACTTTGCCAATGTCAACTATGTTTCAGGGAAGGCCGGCAAAAGTAGCAGGGTTTATGCTCATTTTCTATAATCTATAATCTATATTTTTTGCAAAAATGTATTACATTTAAGAGTCATATTAAATGCATTCCCTCAAGCAGACACGTAAAAGTTTACGCTTAAACATGCCGCATCTGGCTTTAAAATACAAACACCCAATCTCAAATGAACATTAGTCCTCCAACTCTTGCCGACCTTCCCCGAAACAGGGACTACATTGGCAAAGTGAGCAATTTTTTTACAGTATGAATGGTCAGCCTCATACCACCCTATAAGTCAAGGAATATATGGTAAAAACGCATTTAAATTTGATATTGTGATTTAGATTAAAATATTATGTTTGATTGGAGCCATCGTTAGCACTTCCGTCAATTTCAAATGAGTTATTTGAAAGGAACGGGAGAAAATCAGTCGATGTTATGGCCGAGGGGTCCAGTGGGCTGATCTTTCTAGCGTGTCTGGAATAGAACAACGTTGGTTCGATCCCCGCCTGGGTCATTTGACCATAACTTGCCCCTGGTTCAACAGATGTTATTGGGTAATTATTTATTAATAATTCATTAAAATAAATAATATTGAATTATTATTTGATGATATGAATACCTTTTTCTGGCCAGGCAGAATAGTTTGGTGAATTGCATACCTCTTCACAAATCTTAAAAAAAATATATATATAAATATATATTATGAAATATATTTGCCCATACCTTATGCACGCGCCTGATAGACACACAATCATAGGTTAACATGCACAGGCACAAAATCATACATTCATAACAGTATACTTTAACGTTTATATCGAAAAAGGGAGCGTTAACTGAAATAACTCTTAAAGGTAAGGCGTGCAATAAGATATATTAAAAAAAATAAAAACTTTTTTAATTTCAAACTTTAACACTTCCGCCGATTTAATTTCTCCCTCCAAATCATTAACCCGAATGTAAAAAAAAGACCATTTTCTCTCTTTCTGACGTCACCGTTGCCAGGCGACAAGCAACGGTAGAGTAATTGAAAAAGCTCGCACGAGCTTTGACGAACAAAGGCGGAAATCACCGAAGCGGTCATTGCCGTCATATCCTTCTTTGTATCATTCTTTGCTACAGTCCGGTCGATAGCTCAGTTCATACAGTGCTTGCATTCCATGCCGAAAACTTGGATTCCAATCCCACAGATCTAATATAATCTAATCTAAGTTGAAAATATATATTACATTGAAGATTCACATTATATGCATTCCCACAAGCAGACACGTACAAGTTTGCGCTTGCACATGCCGCATGTGAACCAATTCGTTATAATACAACTTTTCATTTCAATGCACTGCTTTCATGTGAAAGATTTCTGAAAATAAATATTAACTATGAGCGGACTTATAGGTTGGTATGCGGCTGACCACCCATACTGTAAAAAAGGGTTCACTTTGCCAATGTCACCCCTGTTTCAGGGAAGGACGGCAAGAGTTGCAGGGCTTATGTTCATTTGAGATTGGGTTTTATATTGTAGGTCCACATGCGGCATGTGCTAGCGCGAAATTATACATGTCTGCTTGTGGGAATGCCTTTAATATATATCTTAAATGATATATATTATATTTGCAGCTTAGATAAGATAAGTTTAGGACGCAATAATTTGACGAGCATACCGGCGGAAAGCTACGCTCTGTAATACAATAATTACCAGACAGGAAATGGGGAAGAGGATGGCGCTACGACTTCCGGTGGAGGAAGTGCGACAACTAGTGAGGTAGCGAGAACAAGCGAACCTTCCGGCCAATATTTAAAGCTCGCATACAAAGCCACACTGCTGAAAGCTCTGTATGTTTTGTTGCTATTTCCTTTGGTTTCAATTGAATAAAACTTTGCTTCAATTTATTTAAGAATTTGCTTTTTTATTAATTGACTTATAAGTTGGTTTAAGGCCGACCCCCCAAACTGTAAAAAATGGTTCACTTTGCGAATGTCACCCCCGTGTCAGAAAAGGTCGGCAAAAGTTGAAGGGCTTATGTTCATTTGATGTATGGATTTTATTTGTATGTAGGTACACATTTAGCATTTGTAAGCGCGAACTACACGTGTTTGTTTGTGGGCATGCATTTGATATGAGCTTTAAATGTTAATATTTATTCTTATATATTATATATAATAATATTCTTGGACCGGTCCGTAGTCCAGTGGCAACACTTCGGACTCGTAAACGGAAAGGTTGTGGATTCGAATCCCAGCGGAGCACAAAAATATACCACTTATATTTCCAAATGTGCTCTTCGCTGGGTTGAAAAATTCTCAAACCTTTACCAATGACCGGTCACTGAAAGGACCATCCAACCTTACAACAACTGGGTCTTACTTGAGAATTGGTGCTTTCTACAACGACGACCAAGCTCGCAGAGGGCTCTTGAGGTGTGATACACACAATAACAGCGCTCACCAAATAAATCATCCTAATATTATTATGATTATTATTCCTTGACTTATAGGTTGGTATGAGGCTGACCACCCATACTGTAAAAAATGGTTCACCTTGCTAATGTCACCCCTGTTTCAGGGAAGGTCGGCAAGAGTTGCAGGGCTTATGTCCATTTGAGAATTGGGGTTTTTATATTGTAGGTCCACATGCGGCATGTGTGAGCGTGTAATTATTCGTGTCTGCTTGTGGAAATGCATTTAATATGAATCTCAAATGATACATATCCTTGCAGCTTAGATTTAGATTAGATTAGATTAGACAAGCGCCCTTGGAGTGACTGCATCACGAAACGGCGCTATAAAGAAATCACCAACTCACCATCATCATCACCTAACCTTCGAATCAAGAAAATTTCTTCAGCTACATTCAAGCTGCGACGTAAAAATGACACGCATTAGTCTCCGTGTGTGGCGCACATAGGAAACAACTCTTAATACATGTTTGTGAAAGGAAAAGTTTTCTAATTATTTGATATCCATTAGGAGGGCAAGCATGTTTCTTTTGTGCCCGTTTAGAAAGGTTTTCTATACGTTGACCTTACAACAGTCCAAATCTAATCTTGCGTAAATGGAAGCCGAAGTAATAAGAAAAGAACTGTGATGAAGTCGGTTAGTTTTTGAATAAAAAAAAAACGCAATTAAGCTACACATGTAACGTTTTGGGATCTATTTATTTTTACGGGTAAGAGTTTCAGTTGAAGTGGGGGTTACCCAGCTTGCGGGGGGCTGGTTCACATTTATTGTGAAGGCTGAGTAAGCCTTGAGATCGAACCCTTGCTCTCGGCATGGAATGCAAGCATTCTACCAATTGAGCTATCGACCTTTTTATAAGCTTGGTCGTCGCCGCTACAAAGCGTCAATTGTCAAGCAAGATCTAGTTGCTGTAAGGCTGGATGGATTTTTGGTGAGCGGTCATTGGTTAAGGTTTATGAATTTTTAAGCCCAGCGAAGAGCAAAATTTAAAATTTAAATGTTATATTTTTTGTGCTCCGCCGGGATTCGAACCCACAACCTTCCCATTCAGAGTACAAAGTGATAGCGAACAACATAGACAGATGGCTCATTTTGTAAAGGCAGTGCCTTGCACAGCAAGGCACTGCCTTTACAAAATGATTATGATGATAATTGTATCTCTATATATATCTGTTATCCAAGTTGTCAGAATATATTGCGTAAATTGAATTACACTATGAAAACTAAATCACTTCCTAGGAGTGCCGTCGTTTATGCCATACATTTTTGATTAACGCAATCGAGGAAAGCTTACGAAATTTCTTATTCTTGAGATACTGATTAAGTCAAAAAGTTTAAGGCCTTATTCGAGAGAAAAAAGGAAAAGTCGTAGATAGAGTCAAAAAGCTCTCTTTACAGCTGATGTCCGAGTTAGGAAAGTTAATTGAAAGAAAGTTTTAGTATTTATACGAGTGAGGGGTCTGTTTCTTGAGATGTTTTAATCTACAAAGGGTCCCAGAGCTTTTGTCGGCGCCTTCGTTAGGATCTGATAACGGCCCGGCGAGCTTTCCTCCGAGTCTGTTGGAGGCAAAAAAGTTTGTGTCCCTTGAAAGAGAGAAATCAACGCTAATGAAAGAAATTAATGCTGAATTAAATGCGAAAGATTTCATGGTGCCTTTCATGCTTCGGGACTCTTCCTTTGTTTTGAGTGTTTTGCAAAAAAAAAAATGAGAAGGGATGCGGAGTTGGAAAGAAATATCATTGGATGATAGTTTTTTTTTTTCATCCATTAAAAGTCATTTAAATTCATTTGATATAGCGTCAGGTCAATATAATAGTAAGGTATATTTCGACTGCTCCAAGGAAGAAGGAAGTAACTCCAAAATTTAGGTTTTTGACTTATTTCCATTTCTGAAGGAAACAAATCATTATCTTCATTCCAAGATGACAGCCGTGTATCTATCTCTTTTAAATCCGTTAATAAAAAAATAGTTCATGCATTGTACTCCATGGAATAAAAAACATTCAATTGGCTTTCCTGCAAAACTATCTTTTTTGACTTAGTGCTGTCTTCATTGGAGCAGTCGATATGTCCGGTCGATCAGTTGGTGGAGTGCTTGCGTTCCATGCCGTAAGCTAGGGTTCGAATCCCATCGAGGGTGTCAAAAATGATATCCCCATTTCAGTGTTTATTTTAAACTCAAAATAAATAGCGGCAAGATTCATCTTGCCAACGTCACCCCTGTTTCAGGAAAGGTCAGCAAGAGTTGCAGGGCTTATGTCCATTTGAGACTGGGTTTTTATATCGTTGGTCCACATGCGGCATGTGTTAGCGCAAAATTATACATGCCTGCTTGTGGGAATGCGTTTAATATGAATTGTAAATGATATTCTATATCTTTGCAGCATAGATTTAGATTTAAGGCAAACAAGCACTGGAGAGACGTACAGCCAGTTTAATATTAAAGAATGTTTCATCAAAGTATCAGGGAGACATAAAAGGGTAGGATAGGTATCTAAGGGAGGGAATCCTTCAAAGTTGACTGAGGATATGCCTTAAAAGAATACATAAGTCAATATATACGGGGGTGGCTTATGGCCCCGTTCCCAAGGGATTAGGGGACTATCGAGTTTGAAATAAAAAAATCACCCCCTCGGGTGGAACGCGAGGAAAATATGAAATGAAGGTAAAAGACGGTGTTCGGTTTTGGTCTTTTTTTTTTTGCATTTTGTATTTAAAATTTTGGTCTCATCCCGTGTCGTAAAATCCCCCTATAATATAAAATGCAACGGCCTCCCCATCCCCCTATAATATAAAATGCAACGGCCTCCCCATACAAAATAATTGTGCGTTAATGGATGACAAACTGAAGAACTCCTGAACAGATGGACGTCATATTCACAACAAATATTGTTCAGGACTTGGGATGTGCTTCCTCATCATTAATAGATTTTAAATTGTTGTTTTTAAAATAAATAAACATGATCAATCACAACACCTTTTTATGTAAAACCTATGCGAGAAACAAAACTCATTTTGACATTCGAATTTCAAATAAATTGCCAACACTTCAACATACGCTTCAAAGTTGCCATACAAGTCGATTCTTTTTCGGTTGAATTCCGTTGAGTACCTACCTATATTCTTTATTTATTTCAAAATTATACTTCAACCAGTTATAACATGTATTTTTTAGAAATAATGACGATCGATTAGGTCAACTTTTTATATGAAACCATACTTATTGCGGCATTTAATTTTTTTAAAGTATTATTATAATATACAATCTAAGTTGCATAGACGCATTAACATTTATAATTCATATTCAATGCACTACTCCACGGAGACACGAGTGAGTTTGCGCTTACAAATGCTGCATGTGTATTTACAAATAAAAATTTCAGCCTCTCATGACCATAAGCCCTGCAACTTTTGCTGACCTTTTCAGAAACAGGGGACACATTTGTTAAGTGAACCCATTTATGCGATATGGGTGGTAAGCCTCATACTAACCCTTTTAAGTCAAGGAATTTGATTCAACAACGTTAAATTTAATTTATAATCTAAAGTTGCAAAAAAAGTTATTTGATGATTCAAATTGAATGCACGCCCACAAACTGGCAAATGTCATTTCACGTTAACATATAGTTGTGGCGCTTGATTTTTTATAAATATTAGAATATATAATCTAAGTTGCACAGATACAATAACTTTTATAATTCATATTCAATGCATGCCCCCCTGGAGACACGAGTGGGTTCGCACTTATAAATGCTGCATGTGAACTTATAAATTAAAATTTCAGCCTCTCTTGAACATAAGCCCTGCAACTTTTGCCAACCTTTTCAAAAACAGGGGAAACATTTGTCAAGTGAACCATTTTTTGCGATCTGGGTATTCAAGCTCATATTTCCCTATCCGTCAAGGATTTGAGTTTAAAAAATCCTTCAATAACGTTAAATTTAATTTATAATCTAAAGTTGCAAAAAAAGTTATTTGAAGATTCAAATTGAATGCGCGCCCACAAACTGGCAAATGTCATTTCACGCTAACCTTTAGTTGTGGCGCTTGATTTTTTTTAAATATTAGTTAGAATATATAATCTAAGTTGCACAGATACAATAACTTTTATGATTCTTAAAATGATGATTTTAAAAAATATAATTTGTCATGTTTGTTCCTTGACTTATAGGTTGTTATGTGGCTGACCACCCATACTGTAAAAAATTGGTTCACTTTGCCAATGTCACCCCTGTTTCAGGGAAGGACGGCAAGAGTTGCAAGGCTTATGTTCATTTGAGATTGGGTTTTTATATTGTAGGTCCACATTCGGCATGTGTTAGCGCGAAATTATACATGTCTGCTTGTGGGAATGCATTTAATATAAATCTTAAATGATATATATCTTTGCAGCTTAGATTAGATTAGATTAGATTAGATTCATATTCAATGCATGTCCCCCTGGAGACACGAGTGGGTTCGCACTTATAAATGCTGTGTGTGAATTTACAAATTCAAATTAAGGCCTGTAATGAACATGAGCCCTGCAACTTTTGCCACCCTTTTCAAAAACAGGGGAAACATTTTTCAAATGAACAATTTTTTGCAATATGGGTATTTAGGCTCATACTAACCTATAAGTCAAGGAATTTCTAATCTAATCTAAGCTGCAAGGATATATATCATTTAAGATTTATATTCAATGCATTCCCACAAACAGACATGTATAATTTCGCGCTGGCACATGCCGCATGTGGACCTACATTATAAAAACCCAATCTCAAATGAACATAAGCCATGCAACTCTTGCCATCCTTCCCTGAAACAGGGGTGAAATTGGCAAAGTGAACCATTTTTCACAGTATGGGTGGTCAGCCGCATACCAACCTATAAGTCAAGGATTTGAGTTTGAAAAATCCTTAAACAACGTTAATCTTAATTTATAATCTAAAGTTGCAAAAAAACTTATTTGATGATTCAAATTAAATGCACACCCATAAGCTGGCAAATGTCATTTCACGTTAACATATAATTGTGGCACTTGATGTTTTTAATATTAGAATATAAATCTAAGTTGCATAGATACATTTTATAATTCATATTCAATGCATGCTTCCATGGAGACACGAGTGAGTTCCCGCTTAGAAATGCTGCATGTAAACTTACAAATTAAAATGAAGGCCTCTAATGCACATAAGCTCTGCAACTTTTGCCGACCTTTTCAGAAACAGGGGGAACATTAGTTAAGTGAACCCATTTATGCGATATGGGTGGTAAGCCTCATACTAACCCTTAAGTCAAGGAATTTGATTCAACGACGTTAAATTTAATTTATAATCTAAAGTTGCAAAAAAAGTTATTTGATGATTCAAATTGAATGCACACCCACAAGCTGGCAAATGTCTTTTCACGCTAACATATAATTGTGGCACTTGATGTTTTTAATTTTAGAATATAAATCTAAGTTGCATACATACATTTTATAATTCATATTCAATGCATGCTCCCAAGCAGACATGAGTGAGTTTGCGCTTACAAATGCTGCATGTGTAACTACAAATAAAAATTTCAGCCTCTCATGACCATAAGTCATGCAACTTTTGCCGACCTATTCAGAAACAGGGGGAACATTAGTTAAGTGAACCCATTTATGCGATATGGGTGGTAAGCCTCATACTAACCCTTAGGTCAAGGAATTTGGGTTTGGAAAATCCTTAAGCAACGGTTATCTTAATTTTTAATCTTAAGTTGCAAAAAGAGTTTTGATGATTCAAATACAATGCACACCCACAAGCTGGCAAATGTATTTTCACGCTAACATATAATTGTGGCACTTGATGTTTTTAATTTTAGAATATAAATCTAAGTTGCATACATACATTTTATAATTCATATTGAATGGATGCCCCCAAGCAGACATGAGTGAGTTTGCGGTTACAAACGCTGCATGTGTAATTATTACAAATAAAAATTTCAGCCTCTCTTGACCATAAGCCCTGCAATTTTGCCGAACTTTTCAGGAACAGAGAAACATTCGTTCAGTGAACATTTTTTTAGGTATGGGAGGTCAGCCTCATACCTCATGCTTCACACAAGAATCTCAGAACATGAAAGAACTAAATAACCCTTTTACCGCAATTTTTTTTCAAATTACTTCTTAAACCATTTAATTACTATGAAGGAGGTGTGAGAAAAAATTATTGCGAAGCCAGACTCACTCTGCCCGAAGGGCCTAGCAGACAACCGTGCACAGCACGGTCAGTCTGCTAGTTGACAATATAAAATCAACTTTAAAACAAGGATTATTGATTTTGATTTATTTTCTTGTTTGACTTTGTAATAATAATATTAAAAGGATGATTTATTTGGTGAGCGCTGTTTTTGTGTGTATCACACCTCAAGAGCCCTCTGCGAGCTTGGTCGTCGCTGTAAAAAGCGCCAATTCTCAAGCAAGACCCAGTAGTTGTAAGGTTGGATGGACCTTTCAGTGACCGGTCTTTGGTAAAGTTTTATGAATTTTTTAACCCAGCAAGAGAAAATTTAAAAATATAAATAGTATATTTTTTGTGCTCCACCGGGATTCGAATACGCAACCGAAGTGTTGCCACTGGACTACGCACCGATCCAAGAAATGCCAACAACACGCGGTGTACCTAAGCGGTCACCCATCCAGGCAGCATCCGCGCCCAATGTTGCTTAACTTCGATGATCTGATGAGAACCGGTGCTTTCAACATGGTATCGTCGTTGACAAAATTTTATGTTCTCTTTATATTTTTACAACGCTGTTCGAGTTCCGTCGGGGATTATTTTGACCCTGGTTCGACAGATGTCTTAAATCTGTATCTATAATCTTAATTGTGAAGATATTTAACATTTGTGATTCATATAAATGCATTCCTGAGGGAACTGGATTTGGAGAGACTGTTTAAAAGACGTCTCAAGACTCACCTCTTCGTCCAATCATATGGACAAGCGCCTTTGTAGTGAAACATTGTTATAAATGGCGCTTAGTAAATTTTGTATTAATTCCCATAGAAAGACACGTATCTATAATCTATAATCTAAGTTGCAAGGATATATTCATTCAAAGCTCTCAGATGTATGCCCACAAACAAACACGTGTAGTTCGCGCTTACAAATGCTGATTGATTACGTATAATTTGCGCATATACATGCTGCATATGGACTTACAAGATAAAAACTCTATTTCCAATGAACATACGCCGTGCAACTCTTGCCGACCTTCTTTGAAAAAAAGGTGATATTGGCAAATTGAACCATTTTTTTACAGTATGGGGTGTCAGCCTCATACTAACCTATAAGTCAAGGAATACAAACAATTAATTACAGTTATGTATATACAACAAACAAACACTTGGCAAAAACAATAACACGAAACTTTCAAGACCAACAAGATTAATTATTTTTTACCTTTAAAAATAATGATTAGGCTGATTTATTTGGTAAGCGCTGTTTTTGTGTGTATCACACCTCAAGACGCCGGTTCTCAAGCAAGACCCAGCTGTTAGGCTGGATAGACCTTTTGATGACCGGCCTTTGGTTAAGGTTTATGAATTTTTCAACCAAGCAAAGAGCAAATTTGAAAATAAAAATGGGATATTTTTTGTGCTCCGCCGGGATTCGAACGCACAATCTACCATTAACGAGCACAAATTGTTACCACTGGACTAGGGACCGGTCTTGTTTCATACTTTCATCCAGAGTCACAACCTTTTCCATGCAAGCTCTCCTTGTATCCCGACTCTGGATATCCCATTCATTGCCTGTTGTTGGTATTCCGACAGAAATAATCCTCTCATGATTTTGGCGGTAAACTTAGCAGGGATGCCAATTTAACGCAGCACGATTTCAATAATTCATGTCACCCTGATTTTACATTGATATGTATGCCGGGGTGACAACATAGAACGGCACAGTGACAAAAAGACACATGACATAACGGAGCACGATAGAACGACACATGACGGAACGACACCGTGACAAAACGACACATGACAGAACGACACAGTAATAAAACGACACATGACATAACGACACATGATACAACGACAAATGACGGAACAACACTGTGACAAAACGCCACATGTCAGAACGACACATGACAGAACGACACATGACAGAACGACAGAGTGATAAAACGACACATGGCAGAACGACACAGTAATAAAACGACACATGACATAACGGCACATGACAGCACGACACAGTGACAAAACAACACATGACAGAACGACACATGACAGAACAATACAGTGACAAAACGACAAATGACAGAACGATATTGTGACAAAACGACACATAACCGAACGATAGAGTGACAAACGACACAAAGACGGCACATGACACAAAGACACATGAACGAACGACACATGACAGAATATCACATGATAAAACATCACAGGAAATAAATGACTATAACAAAACGACACATGATAAAATATAACATACCGGAAACAGAACATACTATAAACGGCACATGAAAAAACATCACATGACAGATCGACTTTCTTGTGATGTTTTGTGATGGTGATGTTTTATCATGTGATGTACTGTAATTGTGATGTTCTGTCCTATGTCGATCTGCCATGTGTCTTTCTGTCATGTGTAGTTCTGTGATGTGTCGTTTTGTCATGTGTCGTCTGGTCACTGTTTCGTACTTTCGTGTGTCGCTCTTACATGCATCGTCTTGTCACTGCGTCTTTCTGTCATGATGTGTTGTTCTGTCCTGTATTGTTCTGCCATGTGTCTTTCTGTGATGTGTCGTTCTGTAATGTGTTGTCTGTCATGGATCGTTATGTCATGTGTCGTTTTGTCACTGTGTCGTTCTGCAATTGATATGTATGCCGGCGGTGTCTGTGTGGAGGCAGCCTGTATTTATTACAGAGTCCTATCATTCCATTCAAATACAGCGTAATGAGGTGGTTGGGATAGTGATTCACATTTTTCAGTGTAAAAATCATTTGTGGTTATCGTCAATAAATGACATGAATATGATTATTTTTACACTCTTAACAATTCCTTCCGTTCTATGATTTTAAAGTTGGGATGAGAATGACCAACTGTACTGTAAAAATCGTTTTACTTTGCCAACGTCACCTCTGTTTCTTCAACTTTCGTCCAACTAGCATTCAAGTTCAAATGATTACCTATCAAAGCTTCATTTACTCTATGGAACATTGTTTGCAATTCTACTGCTGACCCAAGTAACCTTTTAGGTTTTAAAAAGGTTACAAAAAGGTCCCAGAACCTTTTTTAACCTTTTTGTAACCTTTTTAAAACATAGAAGGTTACTTGGGGAATCAGATACAAGAACTGCATCATCTGCATACAGTAGAGCACTCACTTTGCTCTCTCCTATCATCAATCCACAGTCATAAGTCTAGTATCTCCAACACACTTGTCCATGACTATGTTAAATAAACAATAAACATATTTTTTTCCAAACAAAAATAAATTGTCGGGGTTATAGCCGCGGGGGCCAAGAGGGCTGATCTTTCTAGCGTGTTTCGAATGGAACAACGTTGGGGTTCGATTCCCGCTTGGGTCACTTGACTTTAACTTTGACCCTGGTTCAACAGATGTTATTGGGTAATTATTATTTAATAATTCATTAATAATAAAACAAGAATGAATTATTAAATGATGATATTAATACCTGTTTCTGGCCAGGCAGAATAGGTTGGTGAATTGCATTCCTCTTCACAAATCTATTTTTAAAAAAAAAAAAAAAAAAAAAAAAAAAAAAAAAAAAAAAAAAAAAAAAATAGACAGAAATTTTATACAAATAAAAGATTCAAAATGCTTTATTGTTAAAAACTTTGTTTTTCCCTTTTAAATTTATAAAAATACTACAATGGAATTTCACTAAGTTAACAGTAATACCCTTAAATATATACATAAAATATGTTTGAAACTTAGAGTATAGATTGATACCTTCCCCATTATTGTTTCTAGGGCTATTTACGGTGTAGAATAATATGGTAATTTTCTGATAGTCAATAACTGCCCCATCACCCTAATTTGCCGATATACACGGAGCCCCTTTTGTGTTCCATGTATGGCAAATCAAAATAATAAGCGAGTACTCCTAGCACTCGTATCCGGCCGTTTCATGTTCACATCTATGATATATGTGCCGACCAAATAACCTATTCTCTATTGATATTGTTGTGTGCTTTGAGACCACCATACTATATGGTAAATATCGAAACCATATTGTATCGATACCAAGGTACAAAAGAATGTGATGAGATGGTTTGGGCATGTGGATAGAATGAATTATGACAGAGTGACAAAGTATTTATACAGAACAGTGGCGAAGGGTGCAATACAAACCGATTCCTATCGGTTTTCCGTTTAAAATGAGGCAAAAATGATAATAAAGTAGACTGCATGGTTTCAATGGGGAAAAAATACGTCTTGTTTCTTTGGTTTTATATGTATTTTTTTACTTTGTGTCTTTATTTTTTAACTACTTTGTTACATCATTTTAAAAGGGAAGCCGATGGGAACCGGCTTGTACGGCACCCTTGAAAGTGAGAAAGTAGTGTGAAAGAGGAAAGGGACGACCGAGAAATGTTTGGAGTGATCAGATTGAGGGGATTGTGAACTCTATGACTACATCCAAGAGCGGATTGTCTCAAAAGTCCTGGGCTCAAGGGAGCAAACACTAAGATCAGCAGAGAACGGAGCGGAAACCCTGCTAAATGAACCTAGAAGAAAAATTTCCACTGTTTTCGGAGACCGTGCTTTTGCAGTGGCCGGCCTTGCGACTTGGAATCAACTACCACCAGAAATCCGGAGGTCTAAGACGATTGAGGACCTAAAGAGGAGGATGAAGACATTTTTTTTCGCCCAGTAAAATACTAAGCGCCCTTGGAGTGACATTGAGTTACGAAACGGCGCTGATAAAGAAATCATCATCATCATCATCATCATCTATGGGATTGTGAAAGAATGGGATATACAAAGCGAGTATAAAAGAAGAAAATGCATGAAAAAGGTGATGGATATGAATGAATTGAAAGGGAAGATTAATTGAAAGAGATATTGTGCAAAATAAATATTGTGAAATAAATAAATCGCAAGTTGATTCAAATAACACAAGAAATAAATTAATAAAAAGATCTATTAACGCAAAAACAAACTAAATAACTAGCTCCATAACTAACAAAAATAATCAAGTTTTTATTGCAAGCTTTACCCCGCCATATAAAACACTTAATAGCCGTTGTCAATCTAAAATAGCGAATTAGTATTTAAACTTGTTTTTATGGAGGTCCAACCATTGAGATACAATAAAATAGAGTCGAAACTATTTTAACGCAAGTAGTCATTATATTTTGCCGGTCCGTAACCTAGTGGTGACGCTTTAGACTCGTAAATGGAAGGTTGTGGGTTCGAATCACGGCGGAACACAAAAAATATACTAATTATATTTTCAAATATGTTCTTTACCGTAACTAAAGACCGGTCGCCAAAGGTCCATCCAGCCTGACAGCAACTGGGTCTTTCATGAGTATTGGTGCTTTCTACAGCGACGACCAAGCTTCCAGAGGGCTTTTGAGGTGTGATGCACACAAAAACCGTGCTCACTAAATAAATCATCCTAATATTATTATATTGTATCCGTTTCAACCTACCTCAAAACAAATCTTCGTTGGTTAGAAAAAGAACAATCATACACCGAGCTTCACCGCACTGTTAACAGGCAAATAATATACTTGTTGGATTATTTTCTGCATTTTTGGCATAACTTAAATGTATTTACTGCGCGGAAAATATGCTATTGCGTTACAATTATTATAGTCACTAATTTTGACAATTTTGAAACAAAAATTACATTGATGCTGGAGTGATGTATTTCGGGATCTGTTGCCGTGGTCATCACAATTTCATCAGGATCATTTTTATCATTGCACTTTCACGCTGAAGAAGCTCAGTGTAAGCAAGGGCTAAACGTCCCGAAGCTCCAACTTCCACAACCCACGGCAACAGATCCCGGAAAACGTCTTTTCAGCATCATAAGCCTAAAACTCTCAGTAAAAAATTACATAACAAAATGGAATGTGTAATTAATTATTAGGTGTCGAAATAAAAGATAGAAAAAGCAATTTAGCAAAAGATTATACATGATTAATAAGTATTGTTATGTAAATAGTAGTTAGGTATAAACAAAATAAATAGGGTAGGTACATATAGACTCTAGCTGTAGGATGAATTATTATTAAGTACCTCGAGTAAGGAAATATTATATAAGTAATAATTGTATCGGAAGCTTTTGGAATATCATAGACGTTTCCAGGCGAAATTAAGTCTAGAAAGTTTGATAGCCGTAGCTATAACAGGCGTAAATCGCCTACAGGTCAGGCAGTCTCCAAGTGTTAGTAGCCGTTACAGGCCAAGTCAGAGAAAGTGAACCATACATGTGAATTGTAAAATAAATTGTAAACAAAATAAATTACTTAAAAATAAATTTCCGGCAGTTTTAATAAAGAAGACCAATATTTAAATTAAAAAAAACATTAGAACCCCTTAAAACATTACAGTACTGTGGTTTTTGACAGCTCTGTGTTTGAAAGGTCCGGTTGGCCAGTAAGCCTGATAGTAGGTTACAATGCCGTTTAAGTTAGTTTCGTCTCCACTTATATTATAACTCTACGTGTCCGACTAATCAGCAGTTTGAGAGCCCTGAAGTTGGCAGAGTTTTACAACTCGGGGGTCGTAAACCATATACAGGTGTCGTAAAAACGAGGCCCGCACCCCTGGAATTAATGAGGGGTCCGAAACCAGTTAGTCCGGACAAATTAAATGCAAAACAATCTGGGGTATGATATTAAAATAATTTCAAATTAATTTATTTTAATTATGTATACAATAAAATATAATAAAACATGTACCGGTCCGTAGTCCAGTGGTAATACTTTGGACTCGTAAATAGAAGGTTGTGAGTTCAAATCCCGGTGGAACATAAAAAATATACCATTTATATTTTCAAATTTGCTCTTTGCTGGGCTGAAAAACTCAGACCCAGTTGTTGTAAGGTTGGATGGACCTTTCAGTGACCGGTCTTTGGTAAAGGTTTATGAATTTTTCAACCCGGCAAAGAGCACATATACTCAATACTCAAGCAAGACCTAGTTGCTGTAAGGCTGGATAGACCGTTAGTGACCGGTCATTCGTAAAGGTTTTTACGATATTTTTCAACCCAGCGAAGAGCATATTTGGAAATATAAATGGTATATTTTTGTGCGCCGCCGGGATTCGAATCCACAACCTTCCATTAACGAGTCCGAAGTGTTGCCACTGGACTACGGACCGGTCCAAGAAATGCCAACAACACGCGGTGTACCTAGCGGTCACCCATCCAAGTAGCACCCGCGCCCAATGCTGCTTACCTTCGGTGATCTGATGAGAACCGGTGCTTTCAACATGGTATCGTCGTTGACCAAAGATACATTCATATTTCGTTTCCAGCCATCAAATCGTTTCATTTTTTTTTCTCGCAAGAAGGCAGAAAGTTGCAAAAAAAAAATCGAGTCACGAACACTCAGTGTATCACTTGTATATAAACCCGAAAATTTCTGAAAAAGCTCACATTATCATATGTAACCGAGTGTAAACTCAATCGTAGAGAATTGCAAAAAAAGGGTAGACAATAAAACGCACAGCAGAGGCTCTGTTAATTTTTTAATACATTATTTGTTTGAGTGGAAATGAAAAGCAGGATGGGAAATTATTGGAAAATGTGAGTGAAGGAAAATAGAGTGTGAATAAAAATACACACTTTTCGTTAAAGTCGGAGCAGAGTATATCATTTTTACACGTCTACGAGCGATGTGTTGAAAATGAGCTTCCCAAAATGTATCGGATGTGAATCTGGATGAAATGAAAGAAGTTTGCAAGGACCGAAAAAATGGCGGTTGATCTGTAATGCTGGCGTTTAAGGCGGAGGCTTTAAAATAATATTTTCACTTTTTTATAGAATATGTTTTATAGGTTTTAATTTTTACTGTTTAATTGTTAAGTGTTTGTTTGCTTTATTCACTTAAATGTAGTTAATTATTTGTATTCCTTGATTTATAGGTTGGTATGAGGCTGACCACCCATACTGTAAATGGTTCACTTTGCCAATGCCACCCCTTGCGACCAAGAGTTGCAGGGCTTATGTTCATTTGAGATTGAGTGTTATATTGCAGGTTCACATGCGGCATGTGTTAGCGCGTAATTATACATGTCTGCTTGTGGGAATGCGTTTGATATGAATCTTAAGGTGTATCACAAAGTCAACTTGAAAATGTTTGAAAAAGAAAAAAAATATTTCTACTAAGCTTATAAATTTCAAAACATGACAGAGTATTATTGACATAATAATGAATAGTTAATACTCCTTGAAAATACGATTCTTAAAAGTTTGCCCCATAATTTTTTTTTACGAAAAACCCTCTACTTTTTCACTTTTTTGGTTTTATCTTTTTTCCCTTCTTAACCGGTAACTTAAGACCGGTCACTGAAAGACCCATTCAACCTTACAACAACTGGGTTTTGCTTGAGAATTGGGGCTTTCTACAGTGACGACTAAGCTTGCAGAGGGCTCTTGAGGTGTGATACACACAAAAACAGCACTCACCAAGTAAATCATCCTAATATTATTTAAGAGTTTTTTATATGGAGAGAACGAAAAAAGAAGAGGAGCAACAAAAATGAGACCGAAGGCGACGGATAGAAAGATGAGTTTTCACTGGATAAACAAACGAGACTAGTTTTAAAAGCAATAGAATTTATGCATTTTCTGATATGCATAATTGCGAACACATTACATTTTGCAGACAGGAGCTTTGCGGTGGCCGGGCCGGTTGCCTGGAACAATTTGCCCGTCGGTGTTCGCGCGAACCAGCCTACCACCACCTTCAGAAAGGGACTGAAGACACTGCTTTTCTCCAGAAGTCATGGCGCACTTGAGATGGTCCTGGACCTTAAATGGCGCCACAAGAAAGAAATCATCCAACATCATCATCATCATCCATATATAAGTAAAATAACATTTTGTTTTGTAAATCGATACCTGAAAGGTAAAACTGAATAAGTGGCACATTAAGCTAACATGGATTTCTCAGATAAATGCACATTTTTTCTATTTCCCAATAGAAAAAAAGCACTGCAAAATTGTGAAAATCCTGTAGCTTAGAAAGTTTTCATGAGCACTTCCTTATATTACTGTTCACTTACTGTGAGAAGTTACACACAAAAAAATGTTTTATCCTCTATTTCTCAAATCAGTGAATCAGCACTTATTCAGTTTAAGATTTAACGTGGCGATATGTATTTCTTGCATACCTACTTAATAAAAAATATTAATAAAAAGAAAACTGTGGGATTTCACGCAAGACAAGATTCTGTTCTTTAATATTTGAAGATGTGTTTTTTGCGTCACTTTTTTCTCTGCTTGCGCCGCGTGAATATGAATGTCTGCCCGCCGGCACACACGGAGTGGGTAACATATCGGAGTCGTTAGCGGGCGTGACTCCCCGCGCTGAAATAAAGAAGTGATCTTGTATTGCTGCGTAGTGAAGCACGCCTCGACAGTGCTACGACGGTGCTACGATTCCACGAGGGCCATCCAGAAAACTATTGCCACATATTTAATACAAGCTTTCTAATTATTTCACCTTGTAATGAAATGCGTCTTTGATGTATATAATTATTGCTATGAAACTGATTCACTATACATATTGTTACAAATATGTCTCTTTGCCTTTGTTTCCGTGAATGGCGGCAAAAGTATAGACCTATATCAGTGGCGAAGCGTGCCATACAAGCCGGTTCCCATCGGCTTCCCTTTTAAAATGATGTAGTAACAAAGTAGTTAAAAAATATAGGCACAAAGTAAAAAGATAACCAAAGAAACAATACGTATTTTTCCCCAATTGAAACCATGCAGTCTACTTTATTATCATTTCTGCCTCATTTTAAACGGGAATCTGATGGAAACCGGCTTGAATGGCACCCTTCACCACAAATATATATTCTTTTAATTTGAAAAATAAAACACAATTTTTTTTTTCACGAGTTGAGTTTTATTCCTTCGAGCGCTTTCGATGCTATCGCATCATTATCAAGAAGACAACTAAAGTTCTAAAATGATAAATGTGCATTCTGGAGAAATTTGCAGGTGTCAGAGCTATGGGGGGGTGAAGGAAGGGGTGAGGAAAGAGTAAACCAGTGCTTTCAACATGGTAACGTCAACGACGATACCATGTTGAAAGCACCGGTTCTCATCAGATCACCGAAGTTAAGCAACTTGGGCGCGGATGCTACTTGGATGGGTGACCGCTAGGTACACCGCGTGTTGTTGGCATTTCTTAGACCGGTCCATAGTCCAGTGGCAACACTTCGGACTAGTAAATGGAAGGTTGTGGATTCGAATCCCGGCGGGGTACAAAATATGCCATTTTTATTTCCAAATGTGCTCTTCGCTGGGTTTTTGGTTGTGTTGCTGGAATTTTATATACTTGCCGCAATCTAAAACAAAATTGTTTGTATTTGAATTCCCTCATTTCTGGAAGACCCTCGTATGTGTAGTAGGGTGCATCATGAAATATATATTTTTGGATTTTTTTTTCTTTGATAAAAAATTGACCCAGTGTCTAATACTAAAGTGTAAGGTCTAATCCAAATGTTTACTAAAAAAGTTGAATAAACTCATTCAATTCATTAGAATATGTAGGTACTTTTGAATATTCACCAATTGCTGCATGTATACTATTTTATTATGATTCTGGATATTCCATTCATTCATTCATAAAAGGAGAGCTTGTATGAAGAAGGTTATGACTCTGGATGAAATGAAAGAAGTGTGTAAGGACAGAAAGAAATGGCGGTTGATCCGTTATTTTGGCGGCTAGGGTTTTTAATTTTAAATTTTAAAATTAGAATTTGTTTTCTGTTTAGTTTTTTGATGTCCATATATATTATTGTTTATTGATTTAAAAAATGTAATTATTGTGTATGTTGGTGTGCGTTCGTTATGCGGCTGTCCACCCATGCTGTAGAAAATGGTTCACTTTGCCAATATCACCCCTACTTCAGGGAAGGTCGGCAAGATTTGCAGGGCTTATGTTCATTTCAGATTGGGTTTTATATTGTAGGTCTACATGCGGCATGTGTTAGCGCGAAATTATGCGTGTCTGCTTGTGGGAATGGATTTAATATGAATCTCAAATGAGATACATCTTTGCATTTTAGATTTTGATTTAGATGCTATGATTGCACAAAAGATTGGACCAAAAATTAATGCAACATAGGAAAAAACAATACACTTTTCTTGTGCCCTAATAAACAATTGTTACATATTTGTTAATATTCTGATTATTATTTATTTATATTTTGTAATAATCTATCTTCATTCCTGTAATTTAATCAGCGACAATATAAGTTATTTGAAAAAATTTAAACTTTGAAATTTTCAAACCATTTTATTACGATGCAAGCTATTCTTTGGTGCTACGACTCTAGAGGTCTACGGAGCGTAGAGACTGTAGATATTTCAGAGAGACGCGTTGGCTACGAGAAAAACCTGAACCATTTGCGGGAAAAATGTGCCGTGTATGTTATTTGAATATTTACAGAAAACATTTTTGGAAAATCTTGAACAAATATTTGTAATTTTTCTGAATTTTTTTTTTTTTCCCATGACTTCAGGAAACCACACTCATTTGTTTTAAAAGATTGAATTTGAAACGATTTTTGAGACCTATGACTATTCCTTGACTTATAAGTTGGTATGAGGCTGACTAGCTATACTGTAATAAATGGTTCACTTTAACAAAGTCACCTTTGTTAAGGGAAGGTCGGAAAATCTTGCTGTGCTTATTTTTATTTCAGGTTTGGATTTTAATTTGTAAGTACACATGCAGCATTTCTAATCACAAACTTACACGTGTCTATTTGTGGGCATCCATTTGATATTAATGTTAAATTCTAATACATCTTTGCAACTTAGATTTTAGGTTATAGGATGAATCCTTTATAGAAATGTGCTTATTTATTGCGTCACCGGGAATCGAACTCACGACCCTCGGATTATGAGTGCGCAACGTTTATCACTAGACTACAGACCGGACGATTTGTCTTAAAATTTATAATTTAAATTAACAAATGGATCCGCACATGAATATATACAGCGAAAATTGTGGCGTCACACGACCGGGTTGCTAAGGAACAGTTTTGAAAGGTTTAGTTACTGATTACTAAGGACCGAAGTTCCATATCCAAGTGTGGCGTTTGCCCGCTTCTAGTTTAAGTTTTAAATTAAAATTCATGTTGTGTCCATTGCCGTAGCGTGTGTAAAATTTTTTTTCATCCTTTTTTTTAAAAATTGATGTAAAATGTAACCAAGTTTTTAAATCACTGAAATTTTGAATTTGGAATATTTACAAGTTACAATTATTCATAAACGATGAAGTAGTTAGGGGTAATTGTTGTGAATTTAAAGGAAAATTGCTTCTAATAATGGGTTCAAGGCTTGATTAATCCATTTGTGAATAAGTTTAGTAGTTCTTACGAGGACATATTGTTCCCTATCACGAGATCGCGTGTTGGGTCATTGTAGGAAGATTTTAAATGAACAAGATAACGTTTGTTTGGTCAGAATATTTAAGACATAAAGTTTAAAAATACAATCAGAGGTTTGATAAGTTACGTATGTTTAAAGTACATGCCTAGAAAATGAAAAATATTGAAAAAAAACATTTTTTATTTAAGTAGCTTTTATCATTTAAACTTCAAATTATTGATAAATTCACATAATTGATATTTTTTACTCGGATTATGAGAATTAATGAGTTGAAGAGCATTTTGTAAATTAGAAAAAAAAGTTAGATTTTATTAAAATTTGAAAAATAGAACAAAAATGTTTTTCTTCTTAAATTGAGTTTTATTCCTTCGAGCGCTTTCGATGTTATCACATCATTATCAGAAGACAACTGAAGTTCTATGTAAAACTATGAGCTCGAGCTGAGAAACCCTCACTTCAACGTAGCTGTAAAAATAAATAGGTTCCACTCGCTACCATGTTACCCACTCGGGAAAAACGCGGCAAGAAGTTACGCTATATGTAAAGCTTAGTGTTTTAGCGTTAGCGTGGTCTATATCGTTGTTATTTTTAAAAATATTAAGGCACATGAAATTGCCTTTGAAACAATGGAATTTTGTTAAAACTTCTTTAAAAATTGTGACAATTATTTATCTAAAATTTATTCAAATATTTTTATAAGGGTTGATTAATTATTGAAGGGTTAATAGGAGATTCCTTGACTTATAGGTTGGTGTGAGGCTGGCCACCTATACTTTGAAAAATGGTTCACTTTGCCAATGTCACCCCTGTGTCAGGGAACGTCGGCAACAGTTGTAGGGCTTATGTTAATTTGAGGTTTGGATTTTATTTGTAAGTACAGATTCAGCATTTGTAAGCGCGAAATATACGTGTTTGTTTGTGGGCATGCATTTGATATGAGCTTTAAATGTAAATATATCTTTGCAACTTAGATTATAGATTATAGTTGTCTGGTGAGATCACGTACAGACAGCGTAGAAAATACCAATTGTGATTAATTTAAATATAATATAATGCAATACTTTTTTACATTAAACTTAATTAAAAACAGGAATAGGGGATATCTTAAATCTAAGTTGCGAAGATATGTTAACATTTAAAATTCATATTGAATACATGCCCACAAAAAGGCACGTGCAAGTTTGCGCTCACAAATGCTGCATGTGTGCATACAAATTAAAATAAAAACTGCAACTGTTGTCGAACTTCCCTGAAACATGTGTGAGATTTTTGCGGTAAGAGTAGTCACGCTAATACCAACCTGTAAGTCAAGGAACACAAATAAAAAATATCATTTAAGTATACAGAAACAATAGAAACTTAAAAATAAGCCTATGCAAAAAGGTAAACAGGTAAATCAATTATATTAAATTATAATAAAATAAGAGCCTGTAAGAAAAAGGGTTTGACTTTAGAGGAAATGAAAGAAGTATGCAAGGACAGAAAGAAATGGCGGTTGATTTGTAATGTTAGCGGCTAGGGTTTGTTAAATTGTAATTTGTTTTCTGTTTAGTTTTGATAATATTATTATTTACTGATTTATAAAATGTAATTTGTTGTGTATGTTCCTTGACTTATAGGTTGGTATGCGGCTGACCACCCATGCTGTAAAAATGGTTCACTTTGCCAATGTCACCCCTGTTGCAGGGAAGGACGGCAAGAGTTGCAGGGTGTATGTCCATTTTAGATTTTGTTTTTTATGTTGTAGGTCCACATGCGGCATGTGCAAGCGCGAACTTGTACGTGTCTGGTTGTGAGAATGCATGTTATGTGAATCTCCAATGTAACATATCTTTGCAACTTAGATTAGATTAGATAAGATTAGATGAAAAAATAAGCTGTCCACATTACAGTTCAGCCGCCATTTTTTCTGCCCTTATATAGAGTGGTTGCGTTCCATGCCGTGAGCTCGGTTTCGAATCCCACCAAGGGTGTCAGAAATGATTTCTCGTTTCGATGTGAATTTCAAACCTAAAAATAAAATACAGACAAAGTTTTCTCAGCCATCATAAGAAATGATTACCCCTCCCTTCAACGAAGTCGATGGTGTAAGGCCAGCCCCCTTTCCTTTAAAAATAAATAGGTTCCTCTCGTCACATGCGGAATCCTTTGGGGATGGCCCAACAAGAAGTTGTACTATATGTGTGACTTTGTTGCGTAGTTTCGTATCGCTGCCTTAGTTCTTGTTTGCCGTACAGACCATTAAGCTAATTTTACATAAGCAATGTTTGCATGTGTACTGGACCAATGTGTCTTATGCAAACAGGAGATTGATTTAAAAAAATATATTTAAAACAACTCTCACATTATCGAGTTTTACGTTTTTTCTTAGCTCAGATTGTGAAGAATTTGATTCTTAAGACAACTGCGTTAAAATGTCATATTTGACAGAATTGGTCTATACGGCAAACAAGAACTGGGGGAGCGGTATATACCTTTTTTTAATAATGAAAACCAAACAACAAAAAACAGTGATTGACGACTATCATTAAAAATAATAACGGTAATAAAAACAATGAAGCAACAAATAAAACAAAACAAAACAAAACAAAAATGATCATAAAAGCACATACTCAATTTTCATTATAAGAAAAAAATTACATGACATAAAAAATAATTCGTATACGACAAAAATATTAAGCCCGGGCCATAGTACATTTTCATACCGGCGACCAAACAAAAATAATAAACGGAAAAAATAATAGCGGCAAGGTTTGCGCGGCGGCGCGGCGGCTGCAATATTTCGTCGTTTTCGCGACATAAATAAATTAACTAGAAATCCGCACATATATTTCATAATCTGTGACGTCATATTTTTAATATTATAACAGTTAATATAATAACAAAAGAAATATTTTATATTTGAGAAAAATAAGGTGAAATTTTCCTTAGTTATACTGTAACTGTAGCTTTGTGTCCATTCCGCTGAGGATGGCCAGAGCCTCTTAAGATTTGCATTCATTTTTTCTTATCTTTCAATTCACTCTTATCTTTTCACACATGTCCATCTCTTACATTCGCTTTGTATATCTTATTTTTTTATAATTTCAAATTCATAAACCTTTACCAATGACCGGTCACCAAAGGTCCATCCAGCCTTACAGCAACTGGGTCTTGCTTGAGAATTGGCGACGACCAAGCTCGTTAAAAGGTCGATAGCTCCATCGGTAGAATGCTTGCATTCCGGTTCTCATGCAGAAATGAGAACCAGCCCCCCCGGGAGCTGGGAAACCCCCACTTCAACTGAAAGTGGCTGGTGTGAGGCCGGCCCCCTTACCCGTAAAAATAAAAAGCTTCCGAATCGCCACATGCGACCCCTTTGGGGATAACGCAGGCAAGAAGTTACACTATATGTGTAGCTTAGTTGCTTTGATGCAGCCATAATTTTCTCGGTTTTCGTTCCTTCCTAACTTTTACTCTTCTATATGCTCTATTATCAAAGTCTTAAGTTTTATTTGATTTAAGTTTGATGTTGAGCTATAATTATGGTTCTTTGACTATTAGGTTGGTATGAGCCTCACCACCCATACAGTCATAACTTGGTCACTTTTGCCAATGCAACCCTGGTTTGTCTGCATTAGAACGTGCATTCAATAAAAGCCTTAAATATCAATGTATCTACTTAGATCATAGATAACAATAAAAATAACAATAGAAATAAACATAGACATGAGAAATAATTCTTACACCCTCGGAGGGGATCGAATCCTAGCCCTTTGTATGAATACAAGCATTCTACCAACTTAAATATCGACCGGAAAATATGTTATTTGATTTAAATGTATGTAAAAAAAATGTTTATGTATTTTTTATGATACCAACTCTTTGTAGGTGTTGAAAATCGTACACGATCATTTTCCGTCGTTCGGTCCGCACGTACGGAGCGAACGCTCACCCGCCTTGCAACCCTGGCAACGTGTAGCGGCGTAAACAAAGTAACGGCGAGGGTGGAAGAGGAGGAGGGAGCAATAAGTGAGGGGAGTGAGAGGGAGGGAAGGGAGTGGTGCTGGTAGATGGGGTGTGCGGAAATCGTTCATTTAAAATATTGGGACCAAGTTAAAATAAAAATAAATGTTTTGTAAAACGTTTTACATGCCAGAATGCCTCTTAAATACACAAAATTCGGATAATATTGCAGGGTAGGTCGATAAGAGTGTCACGGTTGGTATTTATTTGAAATTTGAGGTTTTTTTCTTTTTGATAAATCTTAGATTATAGGCTTTAAACAGCAATGTAGCATGTTTAATCGCTTTTGCTTACACGCGTTTGCGTGTGACCATTCGTTAAAATAAATCTTGAATGTATTTTTTTAAATTGCAATCGAGATAATTACATGGATTTGTTTATAAATACAAACGTTCAAGTAAGTACTAAAACTTACAATATAAAATATAATCCTTGATAGGTTTGGTTGGAAAAGAGACACGCCTCCTGATGACATAAGAATGAAGCAATCAAAATACAACCGTTTTTTATTCAAAACGATTCGTAATTTTTCTAAAGTTGTTAATTATACATGAAATGTGTAACATCGTTGCTCTGCCTTACAATTATTTATCATTAACCATTTGTACTATTCCTTGACTTATAGGTTGGTATGAGGCTGACCACCCATACTGTAAAAAATGGTTCACTTTGCCAATGTCACCCCTGTTTCAGGGAAGGTCGGCAAAAGTTGTGGGGCTTATGTTCATTTGAGGTTTGGATTTTATTTGTAAGTACACATTCAGCATTTGTAAGCGCGAACTACACTTGTTGGTTTGTGGGCATACATCTGAGAGCTTTAAATGAATATATCCTTGCAACTTAGATTATAGATTATATAGAACCAACATAAAAAAACAACGATCTACAATGGTCAATTTAGTTTTACAGCGCCTACGTTTTGATACGAAATTGAAGCAATTTTTATACCTTTTTTTAAAGGTTAGGATTCCATGTCTTACAAATTGGTATGAACCTGATTTACCATGCTGTAAAAAACGTTTATTTTTCCATTATCATCCCTATTTAAGGGGAAGTCTTGTAAGGAGTACTCATGCAGCGTGTATAATCGTGAACTTACATTAAATATGAATGCTTAAAAGATAAAAAATAGAATTTGCTTTATTTTTTATTACAGAGAGTAATAAAAAACCAAGTGTTTTTTTTTCTTTGAGGATGAATGATAACAATGCCTCTACAAACAATAAAAATGAATGTTTATTGTAATTATATCTCTACAACTTAGATTATAGAGGTATCCTACGCGTGATACAAGCCTATACACAAACGATTTTTAATAATAAAATTATCATTTTTTAAAATCGTACATTTTGTACGATATATCTACCCCAATGCCTGGCAGCACCACTCGCCGCTGAGGTACAGTCGTTGCGAGTTCGGTGCACCGCGCGGACGCGTGTACGATTTTTCGCCAAAACGTCGAAAGATTATCGTACCCGGGCAGAAAGACTAATAATTCAAAATGTCAAATCGTACATGGCACCCTCTTGGCCGCACTCGGGTCGCGGCCCTCTAACCATTCTCGATAAAATCGTACAAATTTTACGATATTTCGCCTCAAGATTTTTTTTTAACGATAACAATCGAAATTATTGTGAATTAGTACTCTATAGAAATTGTGTAATACTCGCAGTGGGAATCAGTGTAATTTGTGATTAAAAAAGGTTGAGTTTCACTGGAATATTTTTTGTGTATTTTTGATTACTTCATTTCTTTTTTATTACGTAAATTTTACATAGTAATTTTGTATGACAAATATCAGAATTAAAAACACTTATAATGGTAATTTTTCTATTTATATTTCAAAAAAGTGCTAGTATTTTTTAAATAAAATTTAAAAATATATATGAGGGCCTTTTTAGTATATTAAGAAGAAGCTTTTATTATTTTTATTCAATATGTTTCTTAGATCAAGCTTGTCTTTGAGTCACAAGGGATTTTGAAAAATGATTAAAATCATCTTATAAAGTAAAGGAAATTTTGAAAAATAATTGTCATTTCGTATACAACTAAACTGTACATAAAATTCAACTTCTTGAAGCGTTCTCCCTGAACGGATCACTTTTAACGAGTAAAGCCTATTTATTTTTTCAAGCAAAGAGGTTGGCCTTACGACAACCAATTCACTTAAAGTACAGGAATCACTAATTCTCAATGGGTAGGGGAAAACCTTATCGGTATTTTGTTTTTGGGCTTGAAATAAACACAGAAATTTAAAATCGTTTCTGTCATCCTCGATGGGAATCGAACCCTAACCCTGTGGAATTTAATGCACGCTTACTAATCTAATCTAATCTAAATTGCAAAGATATGTTACATTGGAGATTCACGTTACATGCATTCTCACAACCAGACACGTACAAGTTCGCACTTGCACATGCCTAATGTGAACCATCAACATAAAAACCAAATTTCAAATGGACATACACCCTGCAACTCTTGCCGTCTTTCCCTGAAACAGGGGTGACATTGTCATAGTGAACCATTTTTATAGCATGGGTGGTCAGCCGCATACCAACTTATAAGTCAAGGAACATTAGTATCAATGCATATACAATGGATAATTTTTAAGTATTTAATTATTCGAAGTCATTATTTTTTTAGAGCATGGGTTCCTTGACGAATAGACTGACTCCCAGACTGTAAAAACTTGGTTCACTTTCGGCATTGCCACCCCGTTTCAGCGGAGAGTGGAAGAAGTTGCAAGATTAATGTTTGTGTGAGGTTTGTTTTTTTTTAAATTGCACATGCAGTATGTGTAAGCGTGAACTTATACGTGCCTGCATATAGTTGAAACATACGATTTAATAAATTTCATTTGTTGTGTATGTTCCTTGATTTATAGATCGGTATACGGCTGACCACCCATTCTGTAGATTCTACAGCATGGGTGTAGAAAATGGATCACCTTGCCAATGTCACCCCTGTTTCAGGGAAGGTCAGCAAGAGTTGCAGGGTGAATGTTCGTTCGAGATTTGGGTTTTTATATTGTGCATGCGGCATGTTTAAGCGCGAATTTATATGTGTCTGCTTGTAAAAACGCATATAATGTGAATCCCTTATGTTACATATCTTTGCAACTTAGATTAGATAAGATTACAACATAGATTAAAGATGGGTAATCAGCCTCATACTGGTATTTTTGTCAAGAAATTGTTAAACACAATTGAAAAAACTTTGCTATACCATTTACATTTAAAAGCTCTAGACACAAAACACGTGTTTCGTATGAATAAAACTATGTACGTATGAATGCAATGAATAGAAACGGGTTGTTGAACTCTAGCTTTTATCTTTTGACTCGGTTTCTCCCACCCCTGCGTTTGAATGTTCAAATGGTACGCCGATCCCTATTTGAATTATTCAGGGGTGGAAATCTAAAATCTATAATTTAATCTATTCGAGAGTACAACATGAATTTCAAATTTAAAAATAAACACATTCGAATCCATCGTTTTTTGTTTCTGTGTTTCAGTTCTTTATTTAAATAAACCTTACAGAAAAAAGTATATGGTTCTATAATCTATAATCTAAATTGCAAAGATGTATTACATTTAAGATTTATATTAAACGTATTCCCACGAGCAGACACGTGCTTAAGTTCGCGCTTAAGCATTCCGCATGGGAACCTACAATATAAAACTCAATCTCAAATGAACAGAGCCCTGCAACTCTTGCCCACCTTTCCTGAAACAAGGGTGAAATTGGCAAAGTAAACCATATTTTTACAGTATGGGTGGTCAGCCTCACACCAACCTATAAGTCAAGAAACATTTATTTTAAGATTGATAATTTTGTATTCTCTTTTTGTTTTGTTCGTTCTTTCCTTGACGAATAGGTTGCTATAAGTCTGACCCCTATGCTGTATAAACTTGTTTTATTTTTGCCAATGCCACCCCTGTTTAAGGATAGAACGGCTAGAGTTGTCTGGTTTATGTTCATTTGAGATTTGTGTTTTTATTTTGTAAGAAGCCATGCAGCATGTGTAAGCGTGAACTAACACGCATCTACTTCTGGTAATTATTTTAACACAAACTTTAAAAGTTAACATATCTTTGACACTTTGATTACAGAGAGTAGAGCCACAATTAATTTATTAGAAGAAAATGAAGTAATTTATTAAAAGTGAATTGGTGTGATTTGTGAGAAGTGGATGAAGATGGAGAGGTCCAGGGTTGGAAGGAGGATGGAGAAGGAAGTCATCAAGAGGAAGACCCTGGTTCTGAGCTTTCTACTTCTCAATCTGGCCTGGAGCGCGCTTGGAAATCCTGCGAATAAGAGAAGTAAGTCATTTTCTTATACATTTTCACCTGTTGTGTTTAGGTAAGTAAAGGCTGGTATGAGTCTGACCCAGGATACTGCAAACATAGTTCACTTTGCCTATGTCACCCCTGTTTCAGGCAAGGCCGGCAAAAGTTGCAGGGTGTACGTTTATTTCTTGCATTACAGGTTTGAATTTTAATTTGTTAGAACACTTTTTTTAAGTGCGAACTTACACGTATCTGTTTGTGGGCATGCGTCTGATATGAATCTTCTCAGGTGAACATTAACCATGCAAGATCTACCGGCCTTCCCTGAAATAGGGGTGACAGTGGTAAAGTGAAACATTTTTTACAGTATCCTGGATCAGACTTATACCAACTGATAAGTGAAGATATATTTCTTGTTTAAGTAAAAGCGATTGCCTTTCTTTTTACAAGATATCTCGTTTATTTTATAGTGATAACGGTTCTTATGACAAGCATCTCGTTTATGTTACAGCGATTACCATTCTTATGACAAAATATCTCGTTTATTTTATAGTGATAACGGTTTTTATGACAAGTATCTCGCTTATGTTACAGCGATTACCATTTTTATGACAAGATATCTTGCTTATTTTATAGTAATAACGGTTCTTATGACAAGTATCTAGTTTATGTTACAGCGATTACCATTCTTATGACAAGATATCTCGTTTATTTTATAGTGTTTCCGGTTCTTATTACAAAATATTCCATCTCTCCAAGACTTCTTGTTAACAACTAGATTATTATAGAGTACTTTAATATAGCAATTGTTTGTATAACCTACTACGTTAGTTTTAGTCCATGGACCACTATTACACACCACACCATAAACTGGCCCCATGCTAGCTTTCCAAGTAATTACCTCCTGTTAATGGGCCATAGATGGGGCCGTATGTATACACATACACGGGCCATATATATGCACATGCATGGGCCGTATGAAGTCTCACTGCAACTATGCAAGCCACTGCAATTTGCGGTCGGAAGACAGAATCTCTCGTGGTTGGTGCAACTGTTTTCAAACTGAAATAGATGCGGGTGTAGGGTGGATAATTTGCATATGTAAGCAGGTCTAGATTAAGCCTATCGGGGGCCCTGGTGCGAGGAGAGATATGCACCATCCCCCTCCCCCCTATTGTTCTTTTTACTTCTTGAGAACCAAAAAGTTTTTGAGTACAAATTACGGAGTTTTAAGTGGAGGTAACATTTTTTTAGCCTTAAGTAACCAAAGTTGGATTTGAATAATATTTTGTTTAATGAATCTTTCTATTAGAAATCAAATAAAATATTTTATATCTGTCAAATACATATTTAATACAACATTGTCTTGTCTTGCATTCTGCCGCCATTCCTCTAGGGGTGGCTGGTACCTACCTCCACACAAGTGCCTCCACTTGGCTCTGTCCTTACATACTTCATTCATCTCATCTAATTTCATCACTCTTTTCATGCACGCTCATCTCTTGTTTCCACTCTGTAGATTCCATTCATTCGCAATCTCACTTATCTGATCAATCTATTCTTTCCTTAGTCTTCCCCTTCCACGCTTACCTATTACATTCCCTTAATACACTTTTTTGTAGTAATATTATAATGATTTATTTGATGAGCGTTGTTTTTGTGTTTATCACACCTCAAGAGCCCTCTGAAAGCTTTAGATAGCACCGTAGAAAGCGCCAATTTTCAAGCAGGACGCAGCTGGTGTAAGGTTGGATGGACCCATGGTGGCCGGTCTTTGGTGAAGGCAGATAAATTTTTCAACCCAGTGAAGAGCATATTTGAAAATATAAATGGTAGGTAAATTGTTTCGTGCTTCATCGGGATTCGGGCCTTCTACCTTTGAATCATCAGTCCAAAATGTTAACCACTAGACTGCGGACCGGTCTATAATCAAAGTTGCAAAGATGTAGGTATTAGCATTTAAGGCTTGCACAAATAGGCATATGTAAATTCTTAAATTAACCAAACCTCTATAATACATATCAACATAATCTAAGTTGCAAAGATATATAAACATTCAAAATTCTTATCAAATGAATGCCCACAAACAGAGACTTGTAAGTTCGCGCTTACAAATGCTGAATGTGTACTTACAAATTAAAACCAAACCTCAAATTAACATAAACCTTGGTCTAAAAATGGTCTAAACTGGTTCGGATGTCGGAATAAGACACGATGGTAGGAAAGAGAGGAATCCTGGGCAAAACTGGAGAGGACTACAACTCGCAGAAATTAAACTCGATGTATTTCAACGCGCCATTTATTTGGCTCACTGCCGCAAACACATGTTGACGGTCGTAGAGCCGGAACACAAGAGAGTTTTACAACTAAAAAAAAATACATAAGACGTCAGACAAGTCTTCTTCCTCTTTTATCTTTTGCGTTGTTAGACAAAATGATGTTAGACGTCCGAATCGTCTTCTTCTTCTTTTAATATTAGACTTTTTAAAGTTTGTGTATTCACACAGTGAAAATTCATTTTTATAAATAATTATAAAAAATTATAAAAAACACAGAGTTTTATTTTCACAAATTGAGTATTTATGTCCACCTCAAGTACTTTCGACTTATTTACGTCATTATCAAGAGGATACTTTATCTTAATTTATTATTAGGATTATTTTAATATTAGTTATACTAAATTCAGACCAAACATCGCTACAGTATGTGTAAGCGTGAATTTACATGTGTGTCTGCTTGGCGGCATGTATTAAATATAAGTCTCAATTGCCAATATATCTTGCAACTTAAATTATGGATATTTTTTGTACGTCAGGGCATAAACTTGTTGGCATCGATTGATGTATTCAAGGTCCTTGCACCCCTCGTGTCTGCTAAGCAAACACTGAGCGGCGGGTAAATATGATTCCCCCAAGTTAAATATTTGAATAAGGCAAGCGACTCCTTATTCGCAACGCAAACACTACTGATTGTTGGTGCATACGCGACTTGCTATGGCGTCTTGATTTTCATGGTACTGTGCCAGAGTCACACCGTCAGATGTGAGGGTTGGAGTGTAATGCAATACTTAGCAAATCAGGAATAGAAGAATAATTAGTAGTATTCGCTGTGGATTCTCGGTAACCACATTAATTTATAATATATAATCAAAGTTGCAAATATATGTTAATATTTAAGGCTCATATTGAATGTATGCCCACAGACAGGCACATGTAAGTTGACGCCTACACATTCTGCATGCGTGCATACAAATAAAAAAAACATAAGCCTTGTAACTCCTGCCGCCTTTCCTTGAAGCCAGGGTGGCATTGGCAAAAGTGAATAAATTTTTACAGCAAGGGAGGTCAGCCAAGGAGCATTCGTGGATAAGACGATTAAGTTTAAGTAGGTCCGGTCGATAGCTCAGTTGGTAGAGTGCTTGCATTTCATGCCGAGAGCTCGGGCTCGAATCCCACCGAGGGTGTCAGAAATTATTTCAAGCCTAAAAGTAAATGCCAGCAAGGCTTACTTAGCCTTCACAAAAAATGAGTACCACCCCCCCGAGAGCTGGAAAACCCCAATATTCAACTGAAGTGGTTGGTTGGCGTAAGGCCGGCCTCCTTTCCTGTAAGAATAAAAAGGTTGCACTCGCTACATGCGATCCATTTGTTGGATATTTTACGCCAGGGATCTAACTCACGACGTTCCGATAACTTTACAAGTGTGTAGCGTTTACCAGTAGACCACTGAGTAACGCAACTACGCAAAACGCAACTAAGCTACACATATAGTGTAATTTCTTGCCGCGTTATCCCCGAAGGGGTCGCATGTGGCGAGTTGAACCTATTTATTTTTACAGGTAAGGGGGCCGGCCTTACGCCAACCACTTCAGTTGAAGTGGGGGTTTCCCAGCTCCCGAGAGAGCTGGTACTCATTTCTTGTGAAGGCTGAGTAAACCTTGCGAGTAAAGTGACCTAACTCAGTTTGCTATGTACCTCACCCTAAGAGGTTTTGGATGGTCAAAAACCACTTTGGATCAGCCTTTGGGTCCCTAATATAATGCCTTTCAATATCCCACATGGGGTCGCAAACCCTCACAGAAAATTAACGTCTATATTCTTTCCCATATCGATAAATTCCGGCGGGGCCCAAAATCACTAACGGAAATTCGGGGTCTCAAAATATGGCTCTAATATTTGTGATAAAATATTCATTTTGATGTTTCCACGCATTTTTTTTTTTAAGAAATTCTATGCGGGAGACTCTCTAGATTCTAGAGACTCTAGGGGTATATGACACTTGTTGTAGTGCCGCAGAGGTGTACGAGCTTGGTCGTCGCTACAAAACGCCAATACCCAAGCAAGACCCAGTTGCTGTAAGGCTGGATGGACCTTTGGTGACCGGGCATTGGTTAAGGCTTATGAATTTTTCAACCCAGCGAAGAGTAAAATTGAAAATATAAATGGTGTATTTTTTGTGCTCCACCGGGACTCAAACGCACAACCTTCCCATTCAGAGCCCGCAGTGTTACCACTGAGCTACGGACCGGTCAAAGCATTGCAAAGTTTTTTTCATCATAACATATGGTACACATACTACAAATTACACATACTTTTTTTTGTAGTTAAAATGCATGTTTCAATTTATTTTTTGTTAATTGACTTGCTTTCTTGACTTATAGGTTGGTATGAGGCTGACCACCCATACTGTAAAACAATGGTTAATAATATAATATTAGAATGATTTGTTTGGTGAGCGCAGTTTTTGTGTCAATCACACATCAAGAGCCGTCTGCAAGCTTGGTCGTCTGAAAGCGCCAATTCTCAAGCAAGACCCAGTTGCTGTGAGGCTTGATGGACCTTTAGTGACCGGTTCTAGGTAAAGGAATATGAAGTTTTCAACCCAGCGAAGAACAAATTTGAAAAATCAAATAGTTTTTCGTGCTCCGCCGGGATTCAAACCCATACCCTCCATTATGAGTCAGAAGTGTTAACCACTAGACTACGAACCGGTCAACTTTCACTTCGACAATGGCACTGCTTTTTAAGGGAAGGTCAGCAAGAGTTGCTGGGCTTAATAATAATAATAATAATTGGACAATTTGTATACAGCGCCGTTTAGTGGCACTAGCCACCCCAAGGGCGCTTATGTTCATTTGAGATTACGTTTGTATGTTGTTAGTCCACTGCGCGGCATATAAAAGCGCAAGTTTGCTTCAAGTTCAGTCTCCAATATATCGCCGAACCTCATTTGTGAAAATAAATAGGTGTCATGATGATGATGAAGATGAAACACAAAAAAATTATAGCGAACCCTTGCTTAAAAAACGTTACAAGACGTACTATATGTGCAGCTCAGTTCCGAAGCTGTAAAGCATTTTTCGATTCATATACACAAGTAGTCATATACATGTACCTATGCTCACCCTTACACATGCTGCAAATGGAACATAATAATTCATACGCCAACTCGAAAAGTCTTTTTCAGGACCGCGACATTCCCATCAACTAGGTCCTTCCGAGGGTCTGACGCACTAGAAGGTCCCCTGGAGTCCCTTTTTAAGGACCCCCATAAATTTGTCCTGTCCCCTCAGGAGGTCCTGTTATGAGAACTAACACTTCAAATATGATACTTTACGTTTCAGTTCAACCAAAAAATACACAAAAGCTGAAACAACACCTCTATAGATAATTTAAGTTCCTGATATTTTTTCGTCAGTACTATGAGTGAGTTTGGACGTAAATGTTTATGCTTAAGGTATAGGGTTATCACCCTTCAATTTCCTTTAGGCTATCCTTCTTCGCCCTTGAGATATCCGGACCGAGATGTTGGGAAACCCTGGTTATCGGGTAATTTTGAGGTCTAGGCTGGTGATATTTTTGTAGTGTTATGGTTTGATGTAGAATGTTGATAAATTTCACGACAAAAGAATATGTTTTTGTGTTTTGTATCTTGTATGGAAAGATCAAAGCCTAGATCTATATATAATCTATAATCTATGTAAGCTGCAAAGATATATTATTAACATTTTAATTTCATATTAAATGCATGCCCACAAATAGACATGCGTAAGTTTGCTCAGCTTACAAATGCTGCATGTTAACTTACAAAATAAAATTCAAACCTCAAATTAACATGCACCCTGTAACTTTTGTCAACCTTCCCTGAAACAGGGGTGACATTGGCAGACAGAGTCATTTTTTACAGTATGGTTGGTGATCCTGAGACTAACCGTTAAGTTAAGAAAGGACTATAATTTTTATTTTTATTTGTTCATTGTTACATATATGGTTCCTTGACTTATTAGGTTGGTATGAGACTGTCCACCCATGATGTAAAAAAATGGTTTTAAATGTAATCTAAATCTAAGTTGCAAAGATATGTATCATTTGAGATTCATATTAAATGCATTCTCACAAGCAGACACGGTTGTTTGGCGCTCACACATGCCGCATGTGGACCTACCATATAAAAACCCAATCTCAAATGAACATAAGCCCTGCAACTCTTGCTAACCTTCCCTGAAATAGGGGTGACATTGGCAAAGTGAACCATTTTGTAACAGTATGGATACCAATCTATAAGTCAAGGTTCACTTTTGCCAAAACCAGGATAAAGAGAAGGTCGGCAGGAGTAACGTTTATGTGAGGTTTTGTTTATTTGTATGCACACATGCAGAATGTGTAGGCGCGAACCTTCACGTGTCTCTATGTGGTCTAATTTATTTTATATATATGAATTTTAAATGTTTATATATGTAAAATGTAAACATGTCTCTGGAGGAAATGAAAGAAGTATGTAAGGACAGAAAGAAATGGCGGTTGATCTGTAATTTTGGCGGCTAGGGTTTATTAAAGTGAAATTTGTTTTATTGTTTTAGTTTTTGATGCCCATATATATTATTATTTATTGATTTAAAAAATGTAATTTGTCGTGTATGTTCCTTGAATTATAGGTTGGTATGCGGCTGATCACCCATACTGTAAAAAATGGTTCACTTTGCCAATGTCACCCCTGCTTCAGGGAAGGTCGGCAAGAGTTGCAGGGCTTATGTTCATTTGAGATTGGGGTTTTTATATTGTAGGTCCACATGCAGCATGTGTAAGCGCGAAATTATGCATGTCTGCTTGTGGGAATGCATTTAATATGAATCTCAAATGATACATATCTTTGCAGCTTAGACTTAGACTTAGACTTAGGTCTATCTTTGGAACTTAGATTCTGATGGGTTAAAGATTACTGTAGATTATTTAAACATTAAATTATCTTCATTGTTCTGTACCGTACTCGTTGTTCAGTTCCATACATTGTTTTGCACTCAAAGCAACTGAAACAAATACACCCTTACAAGAAGGTAGAGTGGAGTAACTTGTTCATAGCTCTATGTATTAATTCACCATACGACAGCGTCAGTGCAAGCAAGAGTTGTTTGATGAACCAAGGTAGAGAAGGGTAGAATATTTCATTTCTGAAGAAATAAACATTTGAATCATCAAAACCTATGTATGGAGTATCTTGATGTACGGCTGCGAGGCATGGTGCCTATCCAAAAGAGATAAACGGAGACTAGAGGCTTTCGGAATGTGGTCATTGAGAAGACTAGGAATTTCCTGGAAAGACCACACTACAAATGAGGAGGTTCTCCAAAGAATCGAAGGAGGAAGGCACCTGCTCAGGATCTTTTCCGAAAGGCGTGCAAGATGGATCAGCCATGTAATACGACAAGAAGGTCTCTTGCATGCCATAATGGAAAGGATAACCGAGGGGACCAACTCTAGGGGACGCCCACGCCAAGAATATCTGGAGGACCTGTTGCTAGACTCATTTCTTGGTACTCAAAATGAATTTGTTTTAAAAAAATGTGAACAACGGTGACAAAGTTTTTTTCCCTTGGGTACCTACACGATACTTTTTTGTGTAAAAAAATTCAGATGGCTGATTCGTAGAACGTCTACGACTCATTCCAGGAAGAGTTATAGCAAAGGAATATGTTTTTAATAGTAAGTAATGAAAAAATATTAAAAAGATTTTCTTTTTGATATACCATACTTTTGTGACCGGTCCATAGCTTACTGGTAACACTTTGGACTCTAAATGGGAAGGTTGTGGGTTCGATTCCCGGTGGAGCACAAAAAATGTACGATTTAAATTTTCAAATTTGCTTTTCGCTGGGTTGAAAAATTCATAAACCTTTACCAATGACCGGTCACCAAAGGTCCATCCAGCCTTTCAGCAAATGGGTATTGCTTGAGAATTGGCGCTTTGTAGCGACGACGATCAAGCTCGTAAAAAAAGGTCGATGGCTCAATTGGTAGAATGCTTGCATTCCATACCGAGAACAAAGGTTGATCTCAAGGTTTGTTAAGTCTTCACAAGAAAATGAGAACCAGCCCCCCCGGAAGCTGGGTAACCCCCACTTTAACTAAAAGTGGTTGGTGTGAGGCCAGCCCCCTTACCTGTAAAAATAAATAGGTCCTGAATCGCCACGTAGCTTAGTTGCGTTTTTGTGCTTTTTAAAATTACAGATGACTGAATTGTAGAGCGTCTACGACTCATTCAAGAATGAGCTTGAATTGCAAAAGTATCTAATTTTGATAGAATTTATAACACAAAATGAATAAATTGCTCCATCCCTTTGGTGTGTGCTACTTGTGTGTTTCGTAGAATCACAGGTGTCGGCTAGGGCTCCCCTCTACGCCCGGATCGTAGACCGTCTACGGTTCACGCGTCTCGCATTACTCAGCGCTCACAAGTGGCGGTAATTAAAGAGCTACGCCGGGGGCCGCGTCGTAGACACGGACCGCAAATTAAAATACATGCGTTTTAGAGTGCGCGCATTGTGAATTCTGTTTTTAAGGGCCCGAGATACGAGGTGTGCGCGGATTTTAAATTGAAATAATGGTTGTTAAGTTGGTCGTAGAAGTGTTGGTGGTTGGATATTTTCATTTTGAGACGTATAAAAGTCCTGTCTAATCTTATCTAATATAAGTTGCAAAGATATGTTACATAAAAGATTCACATTACATGCATTTTCACAAGCAGACACGTACATGTTCGCGCTTGCACATGCCGCATGTGAACCTACAATATAAAAACCAAATTTCAAATGGACAACCTCCCTGCAACTCTTGCCGTCCTTCCCTGAAATAGGGGTGACATTGGCAAAGTGAGCCATTTGTACAGCATGGGTGGTCAGCCGCATACCAACCTTTAATTGAAGGAACATACACGACAAACAATATTTTAAAATCAATAAATAATAATATTTATAATGTCGATAGTTAAATTGGTAGAGTGCTTGCATTTCATGCCGATAGTTTGGGTTCAAATCCCAATGAAGGTGTCAAAAATGATTCCGTTTCGATTTATTTTATAAACCAAATTTAAAAAAACCTGCTATCTTTACTCAGCCTTCACAAGAAATGAGTACCTGCCCCCTCAGCAGCTAGAAAACCCCCCCTAAAATAAATTATGCTGATCAATTTGGTGACCGCTGTTTTTGCGTGTATCACACCTCAAGAGCCCTTAAACCACTTCACTTGAAGTATTTGGTGTAAGGCCAGACCTATCACCTGTAGAAATAAATAGGTTCCACTCACCACATGGGAAATCCTTGGAGAATAACGCAGAAAGAAGTTACACTGCATGTGAAACTTAGTTGATTTTTTTTCATAACTTGATTTTAAGTTCTCAAGATACGAGGTGTGCGCGGAATTTAGATTGAATAAATGGTTTTTAGACTTTTGAAGTTGATTTTAGAAGCATGGTAGGTTGGCAATTTTTCATTTTTAATCATTCTCCTTGGTTGCTATGAATTGATTTATGAGCAGTAAGTTGTGGTCTTTGTTATATCTTCATTGTTCGATTGTTCATGATTTTTATTTATTCGTTATATGTTAAATATAAATATTATTTGATATTTTTTTGACGTTGATTATTCTATACTAGTCCTTCGTAGTTAATCGTTTGCGATTAACTACGTAGTTTGTTAAAAAAAAAAATGTTTGCCTTTTTCCTAGCAACCCAGCCGAGTGACAACACAATATTTTCTATGTCAATTGTCAAATTGTCAACGACGATACCATGTTGAAAGCACCGGTTCTCATCAGATCACCAAAGTTAAGCAACATTGGGCTCGGATGCTACTTGGATGGGTGACCGCTCAGGTACACCGCGTGTCGTTGGCATCTTGGACCGGTACTTAGTCCAGTGGCAACACTTTGGACTCGAAAATGGAAGGTTGTGGATTCGGATCCCGGTGGAGTACAAAACATATCCCATTGAAATTTCCAAATATGCTCTCCGCTGGGTTGAAAAAATTCATAAAGCCTTTACCAAAGGCCGGTCACTAAAGGTCCATCCAGCCTTACAGCAACTGGGTCTTGCTTGAGTATTGGCGCTTTGTAGCGACGACCAAGCTCGTACACCTCTGCGGCACTACAACAAGTGTCATAGACCCCTAGAGTCTCTCGAATCAAGGGAGTCTCCCGCACAGGATTTCTTAAAAAAAACCACGTGTTTACCTTATTAATGGTGTTTTTATTTCTGGCAAGTCAAAAAATGATTGTAGAAATGTTTTATTTGTAAAAAAAAACTGAAATATTACAGAATACTACAACACTGGTAAACTTTTTTACTCTCAAGCATGCACCAAGTTTTCTCTACTTTTAAGCACCAATTGTTTTCACAATCTTCCGCCAGGATCGCTGCTCTTAATGAGGCCGTGGGGAGAGAGGAGAAAGAATTACAGGAGAGATTTCCCAGTTGCGATGGGCTCATTAGATACGAGGGAGGCGCTGCAAGGTAGCTGGAGCTGGATGGAGAAGGAAATGAAAAAAATAACAATGCAATTTATGTGTAAATATTTATTGTACAAGTGTATGAAAATCAAAGTATTTGTCAAGAAAGGTTCTTTGAAAAGATATATAGTTTGTGTTGCCTATTGGCTGAGCTACGCATGATTTTCTGCTTATAGTATTAAATAAACTCACCAGCTTTAAGTGAACGCAGTGCCTTGCTGTGCCATCTATTTGTTTCTGCTGGTCGCCATCTTCTTTTAAATATAGTACCTTGTTGACCTAGCCATTTGTCTCCACTGTTTGCCATCCTGTTGTAGAGGCAGTGCCTTGTTGTGTTTTCCATTTGTTTCTGCTGTACACCATCCTCTTTTAAAGATAGTGCCTTTTTGTGCTAGCCATTTGTCTCTACTGGTCGCCATCTTCTTGAAGAGGCAGTGCCTTGTTGTGCTTTTTATTTGTCTCTGCTGGTCACCATTCTCTTGTAGAGGCAGTATCTTGTTGTGCTAGCTATTTGTCTCTGCTGGTCGCCATCCTCTTGTAAAAAAATGTACTGTTGTGCTAGCCATTATTTTATCTCTGCTAGTTGCCAACCTATTTTACAGACAGTGCCTTGTTGTGTTAGCCATTTGTGTCTGTTGGTCGTCATCCTCTTAAGTTGTGTAACGCAAGCAAAATCCTTGAGTCACCAAAGACTCTTGAAGTAGATATAAAGTACTGAAACGTCGTTTTTTTTTAAATTATTTCATCAGATATATATCATTATAAGATTCCACGTCTTAATCAGTGACCTATGAGTTTCTTTCTTGCTTAAACATGTGACTTGTAAGCCATTATCTCTCTTCTCGATCTTGCCATACTCTCTCATTGGATTCGTATTTAAAGTAAACCGTAATAGTAAAGCTACCGACCTGATACATTATTCTAAAACACTCTTAAAGATTTCCTCTCGCCTCACTGAGTTTTGCTCCAGATTCCCTGAAAGCTCTACGTTTGTTCGTAGCTCGTAGAGGGTCGTAGCACTTGTAGTACATTGCAAGGTATTGGAAAAAATCCGCACGTCATGGCGTAGATTAGCTGGGTCTCATGCCTTCCTCTACAACAGGGATTCTTAACCTTTCCTGAAAATGGAACACTTATTCCGTTTTTTATCTTGCAAGAACTGTTTTTAGAGTGATTTTTCAAACATCTACTATGTAGAACTGCTTAGTTTCCACTGAGAACCACTTAATTTGATTACATTCATCTAAGAACCAATTATATTTCTAAGTTTTGGCCAAAACCATTTCGTTGCTTAAATATATTCATCACCAGACCACTTTGAATTACAGTTTTTCCCCGGATCAATTTGATGTGAAAAATTGGACCAAGACCGTTTTAATTGTTTTAATTCATCTAAGAATTCTTCGATCAAGGACCACTTTATCTGAAACAGAAACTATTCCTTTTTGAAAGTCTACCTATTCCTTAGCATTTTTTTACATACCGCTACTTATGAGGATGAGAATGAATGAGGAAAGACTGACGAAGAAAGTATATGTTGGTAGAATAGATGGATGTCGTGGTAGAGGAAGACCGAGAAAGGTATGGATGGACCAAATATCCGAAATTGCGAATGAATGGAATATCCAGAGTCATAATAAAAGAAGAGCTTGTATGAAGAAGGTTATGACTCTGGAGGAAATGAAAGAAGTATGTAAGGACAGAAAAAAATGGCGGTTCATCTGTAATGTTGGCGGCTAGGGTTTATTAAAATGAAATTTGTTTTATGTTTTAAGTTTTTGATGTCCATGTATATTATAATTTATTGATTTAAAAAATGTAATATGTCGTGTATGTTCCTAGACTTATAGGTTGGTATGCGGCTGACCACCCATGCTGTAAAAAATGGTTCACTTTGCCAATGTCACCCCTGTTACAGGGAAGGACGGCAAGAGTTGCAGGGTGTATCTCCGTTTGAGATTGGTTTTTATGTTGTAGGCTCACATGAGGCACGTGCAAGCGCGAACTTGTACGTGTCTTGGTTGTGAGAATGCATGTAATGTGAATCTCCAATGTAACATATCTTTGCAACTTAGATTAGATTAGATTAGATTAGCTACTTAAAAGGCAAAACTGAATGAGCGCTGCTTCATTGATTTGAGAAATCGTGAATCAAACATTTTATTGGGTGTAACTTCTTTAGTACAAATGACAAGTAAATGTTTATAAAGACCTCAAAACTACAGGATTTTTACAATTTTCAAAGGTTTTTTTATGAGATAAAAATTAAAAACAACTTTGGTCACTATATTTTAAACAGTAAATCTATTTACACAGTGAAAGTCCATTTTTTATTATTTAGAAAATAAATTGTATAAAAACAGAGTTTTAAGTCACATATTTATTTATTTTTTTGTTTGCTCAAACATTGTTTACGATTACTTTGAGTATATTTTAATTCCACAACCGGTTTCGCAAACATCCGTTTGCATCATCAGGGGGTTTAATTAATACTTAATGGTTTAGAAACGGAATCACTCTTAGACGGTGTCATTGTGTGAGGGTCTTTTTATGAATTCATATCTTAATGTGTCACTTATTCGGTTTTACCTTTAAGGGATTAAAAGGCCACATAAACTTTAAATGTACCACTTTCAAGGCCTTTACCGGACATTTGAGTTCCCTTAAACCTCCGATTGGCAACCACCGCCTTAAAAAGAGAGAGGTGAAAACGTATTTAAGCAATTTGTTTCACAGATTTCAGTTTTCCACTTGGCCGGGCTGCGAGCTACGTTTGTCGAGGATCGAATTTTCAGCTTGCATGCTGGATAGTCATCAATCTTGTATTCCGAAATGAAAAGTGCTACGAGTGTGTGTTGTGTATTAAGAAAAAAGTGTGTTTTAAAAAGTTCACTTTACACAGTTTGAAAACGTTTTGCAAGTTACGGTAATTAGGCTGAAAATATTAACAAGCAAAGATCATTAGGTATCTAAATCTAAATCTAAGTTGCAAAGATATGTCGGTGTCATAGCCGCGGGGATCAAGACAGGTTATTTGGAACCGGACAACGCTGGTTCGAATCCCGCGACGATAGCTTCGACCCTGGTTCAACAGATGCCGTTGCTTGCACACAAGCTTCTGCTTTCGCATGAAGACAACTGGCCAGGTAAAATAGGTTGGTGGATTGCATTCCTTTCCACAAATCTATTTTTTTATATATAAAAAAAAAAATGTATCATTTGAAATTCATATTAAATGCGTTCCCACAAGCAGACACGCATAATTTCGCGCTCACACATGCCGCATGTGGACCTACAATATTAAAAACCAACCCAATTTTTTTTTAAATAAAAGTCAATGGTACCATTTATTTAAAAAAAATTAAACCTGACGATGATCTAAGATCGAAAACGTTAGTAAAGTTAAAGAATAAATAATTGTAAAAGGGAAAATATAAAACAATGTTTGATTTAAATCCTCAAACTAAATAAATTATTGAATATTCCAGACTTATAGGTTGGTATGAGGCTGACCACCCATACTGTAAAAATGGTTCACTTTGCCAATGTCACCCCTGTTTCAGGGAATGTAGGCAAGAGTTGCAGGGCTTATGTTCATTTGAGGTTTGGATTTTATTTGTAAGTACACAATCAGCATTTGTAAGCGCAAACTACACGTGTTTGTTTGTGGACATACATCTGAGAGCTTTGAATGAATATATCCTTGCAACTTAGATTATAGATTATAGATTGAATTTTCACAGTGTTAAAACACATACAATACAAAATAAAATAAGTAAGTTATATTAGTGAAAATAAACAGTGTTTGATTTGAATTAATCCTAACAATTATAATATTAAATAAAGATTTTTTGTGCTCCGCCGGGAATCGAACTTACGACATTCAGATTAGGAGTCCGAACACTAGACTACGAACCGGTCTACATCCTAAAATACATACGCTTTTCCTTGACTATTCGGTAAAATGTTTTCAGTTCTACGATCGTGCCTTAAGGAAATTGCCTTGCGTGACCGAGGAACAATTTTTCAACAAAGAAAAATATGTATAGGAAAAGAGGCATTTAAATGTGCCTAGAAAATATTTCAAAATTAACGTTAATACACTGAAAATATCCAAAAACTGAAATCTAATTTTCTTCTGTAATCTAAGTTGCAAAATAATGTGATGAGATGGTTTGGACATGTAGAAAAAATGGATGATTAAAAAACTAAAAAGTGAATATACAGAGGAAATGAGGAATGGAAAAGAGGAGAGGGATGACTGAGAAAAGTATAGCTGGATAAAATTGCGTCCCTTGAGTGCTTGTTTGGCTTATCTTCACTTAATTTAAAGATGAACCTTCAATGAAATGGTCTTACAAATAATATTCTGCACAATCTGAGTTGAATAAAAGTCGTAAAACACGATAGTGTGACAGTGTTTAAAAATATTTTTAAAACCAATTTACAGTTTTCATAAGACACATTGGTCCAGTACACATACAAACATTGCTCATGTGAAGTAACCTCTGATGGACGAAAGAGGTATGCCAGGATAGGAATAAATTGAAGCATATACGCAGAGGCTTTGGCTACCCCCAGCAAAATGGTGACCGAGTTACAGTTATGGTTAGACTTTTTGTGATCGATCTTTGGTAAAGGCAGATCCATTTTTCGTACAGGATCAAAGAACGTGTTTCTAAATTAAATGTTTTTTTCTAGACTTTTTAAAGTTTGTGTATTCACACAGTGAAAATTCATTTTTATAAGAAATTATAAAAAAAATTATAAAAAAACACAGTGTTTTATTTTCACAAATTGAGTATTTAATTCCACCTCAAGTACTTTCGACTTATTCACGTCATTATCAAGAGGATACTAAATTACAAAAATTGACAAGACAAACACCATTGTTTTTTTCTTTATGCTACTCCGTGAAATTGAGCCCACATCCTTTCCATTTAACATCCGTAGCTTTTACCAATAGACTACCGGCCGTTCAACACAGTTGCATTAAAAATAATAGGCTGATTTATTTGGTGAGCGCTGTTTTTGTGTGTATCACACCTCAAGAGCCTTCTGCGAGCTTGGTCGTCGCTGTAAAAAGCGCCAATTCTCAAGCAAGACCCAGTTGCTGAAAGGCTGGATGGACCTTTAGTGACCGGACTTAGTTAAAGGTATATGATTTTTTTCACCAAGCAAAGAGCATATTTAATGGCAGATATATGTAAATGGTATATTTTTTGTACTCTGCCGGGATTCGAACCCACAACCTTCCATTTACGAGTCCAAAGTATTACCACTGGACTACGGACCGGTCAAATTAAATTGTGTTACATACATTGTTCTATGTAAAGATTTTAAAATAATTAAAACTCAGGGTTTGAGGGATGTTTATCAGGATCTGTTTTTTATATATTTCACCCATGTTTTTGATGGGCGTCTTCAGAAATATGATATTGTTTATTACTGTTCTCATTATATTAATATATTAATGGAATAAATGTTGATGTCGTAAATGAGTTTGTATACCTGGGAAGTAAGTTTGAAAAAGATGGAAGAATGACCGGTGAATTTGAAAGAAGAATACTGAAAGGCAGGTGCGTACTGGGTGCTACCGCTAGCATCGCCAAAAACCAGAATCTTTCAAAAAATGTTCGACCGGCGGTGCACGGTGGTATACTAGTGCCCAATCTGATGTATGGAAGTGAAGCCTGGACGGTGAGTGAAAGTGAGATTAGTAAAGTCCATACGGTAGAAATGGACTACTTAAGAAGTATGATTGGAAAAAGACGGAGTGATAGGGTGAGGAATGATTTTGTTAGAGAGGAATGCGGTGTAAGAGATGTGAAAGTAAAGATTAAAAGAAGTATACTTAGATGGTTTGGACATTTGGAGAGAATGAATGAGGAAAGAATGACGAAGAAAGTATATGCTGCAAGAATTGATGGATGTCGTGGAAGAGGAAGACCGAGAAAGGTATGGATGGATCAAATTTTCGAAATAGCGAGTGAATGGGATATCCAGTGCATAATAAAAGGAGAGCTTGTATGAAAAAAGTTATGACTCTGGAAGAAATGAAAGAAGTATGCAAGGACAGAAAGAAGTGGCGGCTAATCTGCAATGCTGATTTGTAATGTGGGTTTATTAGCTTGCTACATTTTTTGCATAAGACATTTTTGACTTTTTTTGTATAGATTTATTTTTAAGGTTTTGTTGTTTTCTTATACTTAAATGTTATTTATCACTCGTATTCCTTGACTTATAGGTTGGTATGAGGTTGACCACCCATACTGTAAAAAATGGTTCACTTTGCCAATGTCACCCCTGTTTCAGGGAATGTCGGCAAGAGTTGCAGGGCTTATGTTCATTTGAGGTTTGGATTTTATTTGTAAGTACACAATCAGCATTTCTAAGCGCGAACTACACGTGTTTGTTTGTGGGCATACATCTGAGAGCTTTGAATGAATATATCCTCGCAACTTAGATTATAGATTATAGATTACCTACCAACCGCGGAAGCCTTAAACGGAAGCTGAAAAATTTGGAAACCTTTAAAAATTTTATATTTCCTTGACTAATATGTTGGTATGAGGCTCCCAATGTCGTTTGCCCTTTTCTTTCTGTGTCTCAAAAAAATGGCAACGCTACACACAACACAACACTACGCATGTAACAGCCCTACTACAAAGGATCAGGACAGCAACCGCCACATCACCAATAACTTTTCGGCACTACAACAAGTGTCATAGACCCCTAGTGACTCTGAAATCTAGGGAATCTACCGCATAATATTCTTGAAAAAAAAAAAAAATTACGTATAAAAACAATACATCTTTTTTTTCATTCCTCATTATATTCTTTGTGAAAAAGTATGCCAAAATAATTTAAGCAAAACAAAAAAGAAACGCAACCTCTGGGGGATTTATAGAAAAAATGGATAACGAAGGCAATTTCCTATATCAAATTATCCAGCCGGAGAAAAAAAACATTCAAAATTTAATCAACCAAATTAAGGTAAGAAAAAAAACCTTTTTATCTGTATGGTGAAATAAATGCTTTTAATTTGTACGCCTCAAATTATTAACAAGAAATTCAGTGCTATTCATGAAACATTTGATCCATAGCTGTTCTACGAATCATCGTTTATTGTATGGCAAATTTACTGTTGGCTGCGGATGAGCCATGGCTTTACTGTTTGAGAATAAAACAATTTTGAATATTGTAAACGGCTTTTACTTTAATAAATGAAGAATAATTTATTTAGATGGTATATATAATAATTAGAAAGCGCCATTTTATACTGATACGAATGTGTGATTGTGTATTATTAATTGTGTGAGTGTGTCTGTATCTCGAGATACTTGGATTTGTTCGATAATGTGTGAGTTTTTGTTCGAATATTCTAAATAGAATATTCTCGCGTGGTCTCGCATGTGCCAGAACTCTTACACACCTAAAAAAAGAGACAGAGATGCTTTGCAGGGGGACTTGTATCTGAGCTTTCGAGCTATACAGTTAAAAAGCCATTTTGAATGTGAACCGTTTCTAATAATAAATTGTGTAAAATTAATTAACTGAAGCTTTTATTAAATTGAACCAGTCAAATCATGAACATATTCTATCTGGCCAGAACCTCTGCAGATTTACCTTAACTTTGGATATATTGTTATGGGTGTAGAGGATGAAGCACTCTTAAATGTTATTAATTATTTGTATTTCTTGACTTATAGTTTGGTATGAGACTGGGAAAAATAGTTAATTTTACCAATGTCACCTCAGTTTCATTGAAGGTCGGCAAACATTGCAGAGCGTATATTCACTTGTGGCTTGGATTTTAATTTGTAACTACACATGCAGTATTTGTTAGCGCAAATTTACACGTGGCTGCTTGTGAGTATGCATTTAATATGAATTTTAAATAAAAATATATCTTACAACTTTCTAAGATTATAAAAAACAGCCTTTATTTGTTGTGAGTTTAATTTTGTTAACACACGCTGAATGTTTTTTGAAATAAAAATAATTTGGTCAACTTGGAACAAATCAAATTCAATGGATAAATTTCAGTAAGATATTAAAAGCTAAGAGTTGTAGAAATTACACGACAAAATGATTTTTCCAAAATCATTTTTTTTAGATTTTGTAGGGTTTGTGTATTCACACAGTGAAAATTCATTTTTATTTTAAAATAAAATATTTTTTTCAAAACGTAGTTTTATTTTCACAATAATTTTCTCTCCCTATAATAATAATTACCTGAATCTTGAAGGTCGAAAGTGCTTGAGGTAGATAAAATTATTGTGAAAAAAAAAACTACGTTTTGAAAAAAATATTTTATTTTAAATCATTTTTTTTTTGTAAAATTACAAACGTATTTTCAAATGAGCTCATAAATGAAATTAATAATAACGGAAAATATTAAGCTGGAGTTTGGTGTTTACGAGTCTGAAATTTAGCGCGGAAATTTCCCGAAAAAACGGCGGAATATTTTGAGGGAATTGCCGTCGCACAACTGGCAATGTCAAACCCTCGGCGTTTTCAATTTGGGCGCGGCGTCGGAACTTTTCCCCGTCCCCGAAAAAGATGGTTATGTGAGGGGGACGCGAAAACATGACGAGGTATGCAAAAAATATGAGAGTTGCTGAAATTTAAATTGTTTTTTATTAATTTTTGACGGTCTTTTACATTTTTTTAAATTCTTTGACGCATAGGTTGGTATGCGTCTGTAAAAATGATTCACTTTACCAATGGTTCACATCCGGCATGTTTAAGGGAGAGCTTAATGTACGTCTCTGCTTTAAATTAAATTACGCTGATTTATTTGGTAAGCACTGTTTTTGTGTGTCTCACACCTCAAGAGCCCTCTGCAAGCTTGGTCGTCGCTGTAGAAAGCGCCAATTCTCAAGCAAGACCCAGTTGCTGTAAGGCTGGATGGACCTTTTGATGACCGGTCTTTGGTATAGGATTATGAATTTTTCAACCCAGCGAAGAGCAAATTTGAAAATATAAATAGTATAATATATCTTGTGCTCCGCCGTAATTCGAACCCACAAACTTCCAGTTACGAGTTCGAAGTGTTACCACTGGACTACGGACCGGTCACTGCTTGTGCATTTAATGTAAATCTTAAGTGTAATGTATCTTTGCAACTTAGATTATATATTATAGAAAGAAAATGGTTCCCTTTGCCAAGTCACTCCTATTTCAGGAAAGGTCGTCAAGAGTTGTAGGGTATATGCTCATGTGATAATAATAATAATCTATAATCTAAGTTGCAAGGATATATTCATTTAAAGCTCTCAGATGTATGCCCACAAACCAACAAGTGTAGTTCGCGCTTACAAATGCTGAATGATGTATGGTTAATTTTGTATGTACACATTTAGCATGTGTAAGCGCAAACTTCAATGTGCCGCATATGGGCATGCATTAAATATGAGCCTATTAATGTGAATATAACGCTTACAAACACTGTATGTGCACTTACAAAATAAAGTCCCAAATCTCAAGTGAACATTACTTTTGCCGACCTTACCTGAAACGGGGGTGACATTGCTCAAGTGAACAATTATTTACAGTATGGTTGTTCCACTTTATATCATTATGAAAATAAACCTTCAACGACTGCCGCCTATCCGTTCAACCGGAAGGGAATTGGTAAAAGTGAACTAAGTTTTTAAAGCATGGGGATCAGCCTCATACTGACCTATTAGTCAAGGAAGTTTATCACTTTTAAAAACATGAATTCATATTTTTCAAGAACTTTGTGGAAGCGTGAACCTGCACATACTTGTGAGCCAAAAGTGAACCACAATTCTTTACAGCGCCGCTTCGTGATGTAGTCACTCCAAGGACGCTCGTGCATGTCGTGCCAGAAATTATCGTCTTGGAGCTTTACATGGTCCTCTAGCTCTCTCACATGATGTGGCAGGTGGTTCCAGGCCAGAGGACCAGCAACTGCAAATGCACGCTCTCCAAGCACTGCGTTAACTCTTCTGATCGGCTCTTCAATACGTGACTTTCCTCCGGTTTCTTCAGGGTGTAGTGTGAGGCTTTTTTTGCCGAAGACGACGGGCTTGATTACATAAATCAGCGAGATATTTGCACAAACATCAGTAACTTTCTGAGATAAACAAAAAAAGAATGTTTTCAAAGTTCCATTTAATTTAACCCTCAATCTAACCCGCAATGTGTTAATTCAAAAAACGAAATTAATTGTTTTTTTTTATTTTTTGTTTTTTGTTACAACAATATTAATTCGGGCCTGCCACAAAGTAAACAATGCAAAACACATTTGAACAAACAAACATAACAAAACATAACAAAAAAAAAAAAACAATAGAATTACATAAATTTGTTTATCCCGCTACAGCTCCTTTTCACTCTTTTTGTATTTATTTGTTTGGATTTTCGTTGGTGTTGCGAACAAATTTGCCTTTGGGCACTTTTTGTTTACAGCCCTTATCGCCCTCCCAGTGCTTGTTTGGCTTATCTACCATTTTATCCAAATATGACCCTTCAATCAAATTGTCTCAAGAATTCCATTCAACACAATATGAACTAAGAAAAAAACGTACAACACGATAATATGAGAGTGTTTTAAATATTTTTAAAATTAAATTTCCAATATTCATAAAACACATTTTTCTTGACGTAAAGATTGATATGAGGCTGACCACCCATAATGTAAAAAATGTTTCACTTTGCCAATGTCCCTCCTGCTTCAGGGAAGGTTGGCGCAAAAATTGCAGGGTTTATGCTAATTTGAGGTTTTGATTTTAATTTCTAAGTACACATGCAGCATTTGTAATCGCAAACTTACACATACCTGTTTGTGGGCACCCTTGGTGAGGATCGAACACCAGCCCTCTGGCTTGAAATGGAACATTTTACTAACTGTATACTATAGATACACCTCTGTTATGTTAAGGATAACGACATCAACCGCCATGTCACTTAAACAAGTGTCGTAGACCTCCAGATTTTTTAAAATTTGAAGAGTTTCTCTCACAGTATTCCTTAAACGAAATTAATTGTTTGAGGCACAGATGAAAATATAAAAAAAATGCTTAATTTTAATGACTCTCGGTCGGATGGTTTCGGACAGAATATTTCCCCAGACCAATTTGCATACTGTGAGGATCTCCCCCCCAAGCCGGGCCGAAACACACAAAAGAAGCCCCCTTATTTATTAACTGTGCAGTGAAATTAAATAGGTCGTATATAACCCCAAAGACAATAAATTATGCTGGAAAGAAAGACAAAGTAAATAAATACTAACGGTGCTATATTCACAAACAAAAGTAAAACCACTCTGATGGCAGAGTTTTTACTCTGAATTTAAACCAAGTCGAACGATAAATATCTATCTTTTTTTTTTATCTAATCTAATCTAAATTGCAAAGATATGTTACATTGGTGATTCCCATAACATGCATTTTCACAAGCAGACACGTACAAGTTCGCGCTTGCACATGTCGCATGTGAACCTACAACACAAAAAACAAATCTCAAATGGACATACACCCTGCAACTATTGCCGTCCTTCCCTGAGACAGGGGTGACATTGGCAAAATGAACCATTTATATAACATGGGTGGTCAGCTGCATACAAACCCATAAGTCAAGGAACATACACGACAAATTACATTTTTAAAATCAATAAATAATAATATCCATGGACATCAAAACTAAAATAGAAAACAAATTCCAATTTAATAAACCCTAGCCGCCAACATTACAGATCAACCGCCATTTCTTTCTTTCCTTACATACTTATTTCATTTCCTCCAGAGTCATTTTCATTTTCATACAGGCTCTTCTTTTATTAAGACTCTGGATATTCCATTCATTCGCAATTTAGGATATTTGGTCCATCCATACCTTTCTCGGTCTTCCTCTACCACGGCATCCATCTATTCTTGCAACGTTCTCAATGCTTTTTATAAGAATAGATTTGTGGAAAGAAATACAATCCATCAACCTATTTTGCATGGCCAGTTGTCTTCATGCGAAAGCAGAAGCTTTTGTGCATGCAGCGGCATCTGTTGAACCAGGGTCGAAGTTGATTTAACTTTTTTGAGTTATATTATATATGAGTTTACGGCTGACAGCCCATGCTGTAGAAAATGGTTCACTTTGACAATGTCACCCCTTTTTCAGGGAAGGTCGGCAATAATTGAGATGTTAAACTTAACATATCACAGTAATTTTTGTCATATTTTCTCGATTCACTAAAAATACAAAATTATATTAAATCTTTGCAACTTAGATTATAGTTATCTCATTTGAGTGTTATTCTATGAATAATAATGTAATGTTTTTGGTTTCGGAAAGTCTCTAAATTAAAACATACTGATCTTCTTTCAGGATCTTTATTTTCACATAATTTATTTTTACAATTTATATTTATTTTTAACAATTTTAGCAACTCAAATTTTTTTCACAGTTCAGCACCGCACACACTCTTCAATCACAGGCAACTATCTCACTGACTAGGTGCACTCAACATTACGCCTTATATACTTCACAGACAGTACTTTCCAGTGACTAATTTTGCTAGCACATTTGCAAATATTCTACCAAGTTCAAGAGTACAAAAGGATCATTTAATTTCTAGATTTCATAAGCCTATAATTATTGCTACCTACAGTGTACACTTATATTAATCTACTTTTGACTTAACACGTTAAAAATTATTACTACCTATGATGTACACCTATATTAATCTACTACTTACATAACAAAAATATATTTTAAGTGTTTTCTTTGACCCGCGGAGTCATTGACAGCTCGATGCTGTAAACTAAAAAAAATCCTGATTATAAGGAATCCATTTTAAATTTAATATTGATGACGTCACATAGACCAAGGATATTTTGAATATTTAGAGTCCATTTCCAATACCAAATATATTTCTGTATGTATACATTTTTTGTTCCTTGTTTTCCTTCTTATTTGGCTAGCACCATTCTCTGCCTGGTATTTTTGGCTTGCGTCCAACCCTCGCCCCTATCTCTCCCTCCCTTAGAGGTCATTTTCCCTTGGGACCGAGCACACATATCGCCAATAATGCCAAATAAGTTGGCGATGTGTTGGACTTTACTTTCTCCGTTTTGTGTTCTGGAATACTTCTGCCGTGTTCTATTTGTGGCGTGTTCTAATAATGATAGAAATTGTTTTTATATTCAAGTCTACATATAGTACTTCCGTTGCAAAGATACATTTAAGATTCACAACAGAATGTGATGAGGTGGTTTGGGCATGTGCAAAGAATGAATGATGATTAGACTGACAAAGTATGTAAACAGAGGTAGTGTGAAAGGAAAAAGAGGTAAGGGACGACCGAGAAAAGTATGGAGTGATCAGATTGTGGAGATTGTGAAAGAATGGGATGTACAAAGCGAGAGTAAAAGAACAAAATGCATGAAAAGGTGATGGATATGAATCAATTGAAAGAGGTATATAAGAATAGGAAAAAATGGAGGCAGCTCTGCAGAGGCTTTGCGCACCCCTACCGGAATGGCGACAGAGTTACAATTACAGTATATTACTTGCATTTGACCGGCCCCTAGTGCAGTGGCAGCACTTTGGACTCGTAAATGGAAGGTTGTGGGTTCGAATATCGCCGGAGGCTGTTCGCTGGGTTGAAAAATTCAAATACTTTTACCAATGACCGGTCATCAAAGGTCCATCCAGCCTTACAGCAACTTATTTTAGCTTGAGAATTGGCGCTTTGTAGCGATGGCCAAGCTCGTAAACAACACCTCTGAGGCACTACAACAAGTGTCATAGCCCCCTAGAGTCTCTAGAATCTAGGGAGCCTCACTCACAGGATTTCTAAAATAAAAAAAATGCCCACAGACAGGCATGTGTAAGATAACATTAACCCTGCTACTTTCGCCGACATTCTCTGAAACAAGGTTGCCATTGGCAAAGTGAACCATTTTTTACAGTATATGTGGTCAGCCTCATAAGTACTTTTTAATGAAAAAATGATTCATGTTTAATGTATTTACATATTATTATTCCTTGACTTATAGGTTGGTATGAGGCTGACCACCCATACTGTAAAAAATGGTTCACTTTGCCAATGTCACCCCTGTTTCAGGGAAGGTCGGCAAAAGTTGTGGGGCTTATGTTCATTTGAGGTTTGGATTTTATTTGTAAGTACACATTCAGCATTTGTAAGCGCGAACTACACTTGTTGGTTTGTGGGCATACATCTGAGAGCTTTAAATGAATATATCCTTGCAACTTAGATTATAGATTATAGATTATCATAATTAACTTTCAAGATTAATTATGCACACTTTTCATCAGGTCGATATTTCAGTTGGTAGAGTGCTTGCATTCCATGCTGAAAGCTCGGGCTCGATCCCACCGAGGGTGTCAGAAATGATTTCCAGTTTTGGACTTAATTTCAAACCCTATATAAAAATACCAGCAAACTTTACTCAGCCCTCACAAGAAATGAGAACCAGCTCCTTCGGGAGCTGGGAAACCCTCACTTCAGCTGAAGTGGTTGTCGTAAAGCCGGCCACTTACCTGTTAAAATAAAAAGGTTCCACTCGCCATATGAGATCCCTTCGGGAACAACGCAGCAACATGTTACACTATGTGTGTAGCCTAGTCACGCTAGTCACGTTTACGAATATTAGACGAACTGTTATGGGAGAACTCACATTATTCTCAACGTTTTGTTGGCGACGTAGCCAATGTCTTCAAGAGGCATCCTTTCTGTACGACAATGATCAGTTGTCAATCCACAATCGACGTGCAAAAATAGTGCCTTTGAAGACGAAAGCGAAACGTCAAGAATAATGCCAGTTTTCCCATGACGGATCGCTTTATATCCGAAAAGTGTTACGAAACTTGAAATTTAATTATAATTTGTAAATCTTTCAAACGACCGTAACTCCAGCTAACATAAATAAACCCTGTAATTTGCAAACCGCTCTTCCCTGAAATAGAGATGACGTTGGCAAAGTGAACCAATGTTCGCAGTATGGATGGTCAGCCTCATGCAAACCCATAAGTCAAGGAACTTTAAAAACGTTAAAAAGTTTTTTTGAGTTTGTACTTATTTTTCATTATAATTTTTTTTTTATCTATTCATGAAATAACAATGCCAAGATAATTTTTGTCAATTATTTACTGGGTTTTTTTTCGGTCGCACAATGATGGCTTCGTTATTCCAGAAGGCCCGGTGGGACAGCTCTTGGGGGACTCGGCGGAAATAAAGTCGGTCCGCTGTCAAATCAGACTGGCGGCGGTTCGGTCCCCGCCTGACACTCTTGCTATATAAGTATAGTCTATGTTTTAATACATCCCGCAGTAGAGAAGGGCTACAAATAAAAATAAAACGGTTTTATGTTTTTAATTGATTCAAGAAAAAATACAAAATAGGTTTTATTATAACAATAACAGAGTGTCAAATTAAAAGTATTTTAATTATATTTTCCATAAATATATTATTTGTTATCGGACTTATTCCTTGACTTAAAGGTTGGTATGAGGCTGACCACCCATACGGTAAAAAATGATTCACTTTGCCAATGTCACCCCTGTGTCAGGGAAGGTCTGCCAAAGTTGTGGGCTTATGTTCATTTAAGGTTTGGATTTTATTTGTTAGTACACATTCAGCATTTGTAAGCGAGAACGACACGTGTTTGTTTGTGGGCATGCATTTGAGAACTTTAAATAAATTTAAATATTTGCAACTTAGATTATAGATTATAGGACTATAATCTAAGCTTAGATGTATTGAAATAAAAAGCTCATATATAATGCATGCCCACAAGCGGGTGCATGTAAATTCGCGCTTACACATGCTGCATGTGCATGTATATTCAAGATAAAACAAACCTCACATGAACATAAGTTTGGCAACTCTTGACTCCCTTTCATGGTTCAGGGGGGCATTCAAAAAGTGAACCAAGATTTTACAGCATGGGGGGTCAGACTCATACCAACCTATGAGTCAAATAATTATCATTGGCAAAGTTATTTATAATTGTTAAAAGTTGAATAAAATTGGCCAAGTGTCATTGTCAAAAAGCAAACTCACAAAAGATAATCAACTCTGGACGCCTTTTTTGACACCAGGGTGACATTCGCAAAAGTAATCCATTTTTTTCACTGTGAAAAGTCAGTCTCATACCAACCAATGACCTAAAAAAATCTCACAATAATAACCTTTCTAGAAAAAAAATATATAAAACCGGTATTCAGTGTTAGATTATCCGCTCGTCATCCTTGTTTCCGTTATTCGCGACACTTGGGGTCTCCGCGCTTCCAGTTTTCATAAATTATTTGTGGATTTTTGTCGAGGACGGTCATCGGGCGCGGCCTATACCGGAAATTCCGGTCGTTGGCTGACCTCTCGGTATATTACGCTCAATGGTGTCGCACCCCTGACACGGTATTCAGGAAAAGAGGGTGTGAAAGGCGATGGACAACCTTTTTTATCTATAATCTAAGTTGCAGGAAATTATGAACGATTGAAATAACTTACGATAGAGAACCGACCGGTCCGTAGCTCAGTGGTAACACTGCGGACTCGTAAATGGAAGGTTGTGGATTCGAATCCCGGCGGAGCACAAAAAATAGACCATTCATATTTACAAATTTGCTCTTCGCTGGGTTGAAACGTTCATAAACCTTTACCAATGACCGGTCGCTGAAAGGTCCATCCAACCTTACAACAACTGGGTCTTGTTTGAGTATTGGCGCTTTGTAGCGACAACTTTCAAGCTCGTAAAAAGGTCGATAGCTCAATTGGCAGAATGCTTGCATTCCATGCCGAGAGCAAGGGTTCGATCTCAAAGGTTTACTCAGCAGAAGAAATGAGAACCAGGCCGCCCGGGAGCTGGGAAACCCCCACTTTAACTGAAAGTGTTTGGTGTGAGGCCGGCCCCCTTATCTGTAAAAATAAATAGGTCCCGAAGCGCCACATGCGAAAATTAAAATTCATTATAAATGCATGCCCACAAACAGACACAGTTTAGGTCGCGCTTGCAAATTCTGCATGGGTAAGTACTTACAATTCAAAATCCAAACCTCAAATGAACATAAGCCTTGCTACTTTATCAACCTTCCCTGAAACAGACATTGGTAAAGTGAACATTTTTTACAGCATGGGTAGTCAGCTTCATATCAATCTATAAGTCAAGGAATAATAAATAATTAACATTCCCCCACCTTAACTGAAAGTGGTTGGTGTGAGGCCGGCACCCTTACCTGTAAAAATAAATAGGTCCCGAATCGCCACATGTGACCCCTTCGGGGATAACGCAGGCAAGAAGTGACACTTTATGTGTAGCGCAGTTTTTTTTAACATGAATTTCTCAGATAAATGCACCTTTTTTCCTATTTTCTACGAGAGAAAACATTACAAAAGTTGGAAAATCCTGTAGTTAGGAAGTTTTTTGTTAGCACTTCCTTATAATTAATTCATTAAAAAAGTTACTCCAAACAAAATGATATATCCACGATTTCTCAAATCAGTGAATCAGCACTTATTCAGTTCTACCTTTAAGGTGGCGATGTGTTTATAACAGTTATAGGTTGGTATGAGGCTGACCACCCATACTGTAAAAAATGGTTCACTTTGCCAATGTCACCCCTGTGTTAGGGAAGGTCGGCAAAAGCTGTGGGGCTTATGTATGTTCATTTGAGGTTTGGATTTTATTTGTAAGTACACATTAAGCATTAGTAAGCGCGAACTACACGTGTTGGTTTGTGGGCATACATATGAAAGCTTTAAATGAATATATCCTTGCAACTTAGATTAAAGATTATATTATTATTAAAGATTTCCAGAAATTAAAGGACAAAAAAATGAGGTTTCTCATTTCTGACCATCATTTTTTTTAGCATGAATAGACCCCAAACCTTTCCCTATAGCACACAATTGATTATATCTCCATCTACCTTAAATATCCCACCTTTTTCATACCCGAGTGGTAATTGCAAAGGATGTTGGTCCTTCACGGCCCATTCAGGTCGTCGCGAGAGAGATGACTTTACCCGTAAAAAATGTGAAAAAATATATATAAAGGTCAAATAATCCCTTTTTGGTAGGTTTTCATCCCTGTGATGGGTTTTTAAAAGGACAGGTTTTTTCGCTAGTTTTGCCCATGTAAATGTGACTGAATTTCCATCCCCTCGTGAAAAATACCTTTTTGATATCATGTCACGTAAAATTTTATTATTATAATAAATTTCATTTTCATTTTTCGAAATTGTTTTTAAGTGAATATTTCAACAAGAGAAAATTGTTTTACAACGTTTAAAAAAAATAAGTTTGGTGGATATGCATCTAGTATCAAAGTTTCAGCAATATTTATACTTAAGATTTATACTTTATGGATGCACACAAGGAGACACGTGCTGTGACACTCACAAAATAAAAACCTCAGTAATAAATGTAATAAAAACCTTGCATTTTTTGCCAACCTTCTCTGAAACCGAGGTCACATGATTGACAATTTAAATTATTTTTTGCAATATGGGTATCTTATGGGCTGGTTATTGTCACAGCACGTGTCTCCTTGTGTGCATCCATAAAGTATAAATCTTAAGTATAAATATTGCTGAAACTTTGATACTAGATGCATATCCACCAAACTTATTTTGTTGAAGGTTCACATGCAGCATGTCCAAGCGTGAACTTGTACGCGTTTGCTTGAAAGAAATGAGAACCAGCCTCTCTGGAGCTGGGAAACCTCCACTTCAACTGAAGTGGTTGGTGTAAGACCGGCTTCCTTACCCGTAAAAATAACAAGGTCCCGAATCTCCACATGCGATCCCTTCGGGGATAACGCAGGCAAGAAGTTACTCTATATGTGTAGCTTAGTTACGAGTTGCGTAATGCATATAATGTGAATCCTCAATGTTACAAATCTTTGCAACTTAGACTTGATTAGATTAGATTAGATGGCTCAGTTGGTAGAATGCTTGCATTCCATGCCGAGATCAAGAGTTTGAGACAAAAAGTTGCACCATGTGTAGCTTAGTTGCGTTATATTTGATAAATGTAAACAATCTAAAAACCATACAATTTATTTTTATGTAGTACCATTATATTTTGTTTCGTGCAATAAGGCATTCCAGGCTAGCGATATAAGGCTTTATGAACTCTTAATGTAAAATCGATATTCCCTCACAAGCCGAAGCTATACTATATCAATTGGACAGACGTCTGGGAGTCTAAAAAACCTAACTATAGTATTCATACTGTTAAGTTTTTTTATACGAGTTATATTATTTATTTCACATTCGGTTCGGACACAGAGTCACTTTACATTTGCTCAGTACAGTGGTAGAATGGTTTCTAAAGCTCCAGACCATTTCAGTTCCATTCAGTCTCACAGAATCTGGGTCTTGCTTGAGAATTGGCGCATTTTAAAGCGGCGACCAAGATCGCAGAGGGCTCATGAAGTGTGATTCACACAAAAAAGACATTTCTGATTATCCTGGAGTCTTCTGCACATACTACATGTCCGACTCACTGATTAAGTTTCAGTATAACATGTTAGTTGCGGGTCGTTGCAACAGAAGCACATCACAAACCAGTCGAAGGCTAACCATGCCCTGATGAGGGATCGTGTAACCAATCCGAAACGTTGGCTCGAGAAAAAAGCATAGTTAACGGATTACCCGGACTCTCAAACTTAAAATTGAACATAATATATACGTATGTTAATATAAAACAACGACCTTCAACTAACATGTTATACTGAAGACTTAATCAGTGAGCCGCACACGTACACATTTTATTAAGTAATCTATAATGAAGCTTCCAAAGCGATATTTAATTTCAACATTCTGTTATGTTTTGATTGAAAGGTATCTCCAGGATACTTACATCCGGCTAGCTCTCATCAGCATCACTCTCAGGGCGTGGGGGTCTTTCTTTCGGTTGCTCACTTGTACTTTGGGAAGGGTTTTATAATTAAAAGATAAAGTTAACATGAACAAATAAGGGTTTATTACTGTACCAATATGGGGGGGGGGGGGGAAAGGGGAAATAAAGGATTGGCCAGACCTACAGGTTGTCACTAGAACACTCCCTATTCCGTTGGCTGGAGTTCTAAACGGAAGGCCTGGGGCAGCGCCCCAGGCTAGCGGCGGTTCACAAGGCGGGCGCCTCCACACGTGGGAGCCCCTGGGTGGGCGCTCCTATGCCTCTGGTCCACAAGGCGGGTGCCTTGCTGGCAGGAAATCCAAGTAGATGGGGGGGGGAGCTCCATTGTAGTGCCCCCTCTTGCACCGCTTGGTGCTTGGTCGCTAACGTCTTAATCGCTTGGCATCTTGCCGGGAACTAACGATGAACTCACGAGCGTGGGCCGATTGATTCGCACGGCGCAGTTCGGCCGTTTCCGTGACCGTTCGGCCCACAAACAGACACTGCACACTTCGGGATTGTTTTTTATAATATGTTATTTAAAATAACATAACAATTCCCATCAAATGCATGCCCACGAGCATGACATGATTCACAAGTAAGAATATATGCGAGTGAAACAGATCAAAAAATGAGAATCGTCCACAAAAAGTTTTGCTGTTTGCGTGCGTACACAGTTTGTAGAAAAGTAAAACAACGAAACGACATAGGCTCTCAACAGTGAAAATAAAAAAATAAAAAATATTTTCTCACTTGCTTCACAGAGTCTTCAGAGGTGCTATCTTAGTATACTTTTTTTCTTACCGTTTCTTCTTTTTCTTGTTTCAGCCGAAGAGAAGTCCGACCATTGCAACAGGACCGTCGATATTTACGAAGATGTCACTTCACCGGACGTCACCGCTGATAACTTCGGCAGGCCGATGACGTGCTGGTACCGTTTCAGGACCTTCCGGAGTCAGCCGAAGGACTGGATCCTGAGGATCCGGTTCAAAAAGTTCAAGGTCGGAACTCTGGTCAACGCTACCACATGCCATATGGGATATATGCAGGTAAATTCTTAATTTTTTTTTCGTGAATGCGATTCACTGAATTGTTTCAATATCTAGATAATGGATCTGGATAAAATTTGAAAAAAATAAGTGAGGAACGGAAAAAATGGTAGTTGATGTGTAATGCTGACGGCTATCTTTAATTTATAATCTTAGTTGCAAAGATATATCAACATTCAAAAGTCATATTAAATGCATGCCCACAATGAGACGCGTGTAAGTTTGCGCTTACAAATTCTGAATGTGTACTCACAAATTTGACCAAACCTTAAATGAACATAAGCCCTGCAACTTTTGCCGACAGTGCCTGAAACAGAGGTGACATTGATCAGCCTCATACCAACCTATAATTCAAGCGATGAATGACTGCAATTCATTAAATTGATTCAATATTTCGATAATGGCTCTAGATGAAATTTAAAAAAAAGTGTGACAAATAGTAAAAATGGCGGTTTATGTGCAATGTTGGCGGGGGAGTTGAAAATTAAAATATTTTGCATATTTTTTTTCTTTATCTGTTTGTTTTATTTTTTTGTTCCTTGACAAATATATAGGTTGATATGAAACTAACCCCCAATACTGTAACAACTTGGTTCACTTTTGCCAATACCACCCCCTTTTCAGGAAAAGTCCGCAGGAGTTGCAAGGTTTATTTTCATAATCTTATCTAATCTAAGCTGCAAGGATATATACCATTTAAGATTTATATTAAATGCATTCCCACAAGCAGACATGCTCAAACCCTCCTGGTACCCGTCCTGTATGTATGTGTCAGAAGGACCCTCAGCACATGGACGCTCTTGCAAAGCTATATATTTTCTCAAGTGGCGAAAGGCCTTCCCGTGAAGTGAAAGTAACGGCACGACAAAACAAGAACCATTTATAATTTCGCGCTAACACATGCCGCATGTGGACCTACAATATAAAAACCTAATCTCAAATGAACATAAGCCCTGCAACTCTTGCCGTCCTTTCCTGAAACGGGGGTGACATTGGCAAAGTGAACCATTTTTTACAGTATGGGTGGTCAGCGGCATACCAACTTATAAGTCAAGGAACGTTTTTAATAAGAAGTTTATTTTTATTTTGTGACTACACCTTTTTTGAATAATAAATTGGTATGAAGCTGACCACCTATACTGTAAAAATTATTTCACATTGCCTCTGTGCCACTTGTGTCTCAGCAAAGAATTGTAAGGTTTTTGGTAATGTTCGGCTCCAGCTTTTTATTTCACCTGTTTACATGACTTATAGGTTGGTATGCGGCTGACCACCCATGCTGTAGAAAATGGTTTTATTTGCCAATGTCACCCCTGTTTTCAGGGAAGATCGACAAGAGTTGCAGGGTGTATGTCCATGTGAGATTCGGGTTTTTATATTGTAGGACCACATGCGGCATGTTTAAGCGCGAACTTGTGCATGTTTGTTTGTGAAAGTGCATATAATGTGAATCTTTAATGTTACATACATTTTGCAACTTAGATTAGATTAGATTAGACATGTGGCATGGTTAACCGCTAACCTACACGTGTCTGCTTGTGAGCATGCATTAAATATGAATCTTATTATTGTTTACTTTCCATGCTATTTTCATGAAATATTTTCGGCATATTAACATTCCTTTTCCCCAGGTGTGTTTTAATTATATTGCACAAGAAAGGGAAAATAAATTAAACAATAAATGTTTATGCTAATATTCTGGTTAATTAATTTTATATTTTAGCGGTTTTCAAAATGGCATATTAAAATGTTAATTTGGTTCCCGAAATCAGCCGTTTTGATAAGAATTATATTTCTACGCTTTGTGACTTCTACACTCGATAACTCTTGCGTGTCAGTTTTGCATTACGCTGATTAACAACCTTTAATCTTGCCGAGTTATATTACATTTAACATTCATATTATACGTATTTCCATAATCAGACACGTATAAGATCACGCTTAAACATGCCGTTAATGTAGACTCACAATAATTTAAAAACCCAAATCTCAAATGGACTTTTTCAGTTTTCCCCCTCCTTCAATGTGCCAATTTACTAAAAAAAAGTATTCACGGAGTTTCAGATTCATAAAATAACGTTAAAGCGAGGCTCATTGTCGTAACATTTGAGAAAATAACCTATTTTTGTTAAAACAAACATTAATTTCCCAAAGAGAATAAAAGTGTTTATTTTGTAAACCTGCATTGTATTTTATAAAATGGGAAATGTTATTATCTTCACATTTTATTCTTGCAGTTATTTTGATAGAACTTTCAGTTATGAAGATATTTGACATTTTATGTAGACTTTACACATTCCTAATCGGCCTTCTTAGTTTTAAAATTCCCCTTTAACTTGTCTGTTTTATTTATTAACCCTTAGTGTGAGTGCGTATCTGAGTGGTACTAACATTACTCTGGACTGCAAAATGTATGTTTTAATTAAAAAACGTCTATTGTTGAGAAAATGAACCTTTTAACAGTACCTGGTATTTTAAGCTATTGTCTATGTTTTCTATTTTTTTTATCTAGAATGCATTAGTTTTCCTTAAACCTTTGAAAAACGAAAAATGGTGTACTCGTACACTAAAGAAAACAGCTGTAGTTCAGGTGAGGTTTTGTTTTTTTTTTGCATGTACTCATGCAGCATGCGTAAGTCGAACTAAAATATGAGCCTTAACTGTTAATAATCTAATCTAATCTAAGTTGCAAAGATATGCTACATTGGAGATTCACATTACATGCATTCTCACAACCAGACATGTACAAGTTTGCGCTTGCACATGCCTCATGTGAGCCTACAACATAAAAACCAAATCTCAAATGGACATACACCCTGCAACTCTTGCCGTCCTTCCCTGTAACAGGGGTGACATTGGCAAAGTGAACCATTTTTACAGCATGGGTGGTCAGCCGCATACCAACCTATAAGTCAAGGAACATACATGACAAATTACATTTTTCAAATCAACAAATAATAACATATATGGACATCAAAAACTAAAACATAAAACAAATTTCACTTTAATAAACCCTAGCTGACAACATTACAGATCAACCGCCATTTCTTTTTGTCCTTACATACTTCTTCCATTTCCTCCAGAGTCATATCTTTGCGATTGCTGCTTAGCCGCCAACATTACAGATCAACTGCCATTTCTTTCTGTCCTTACATACTTCTTACATTTCCTCCAGAGTTTATCTTTGCAATTGAGATTATAGATTACACAAGCCTATAAAAAAAGCCTTATTTGTGTCAACGCGAAAATGACATTCCTGAATGATGACTGTAGCAAGCGTGAATGAACATTTCTCAGGTCGTAGCAGCCATAAAATTTTTCGGGCATGTTATTTTAACAACTCAGAGTAAATATTAAATTCAGAACGTTATGATTTCAAGATAACACAAATGTGAAAATAAAAATAACAGAATTAAAATAAAAGGCTCCATTAAAACAAATTCAAACTGCTTCACTTTCACCTTTCACGTATGAAAATGTCACAAATGATATACGGTGCTATTCTTAGACATTTTAGTCATCCGTTGAGCCCACGCTTTGACAAACTAATAATGAATTTGTATGAAGACCTGTCAATCCAAGATGGCCGCAAGAGTACAGCTGATTTGTCTTCATACAAATATTACCAAAATGCGGTAGGTAAGAATGACCGTGGTGATGAGACTTTCAGCCCAGGCATCATTAGTTTGTCAAAGCGTGGGCTCAACCGACGACTAAATGTCTAAAAATAGCCCTGTTAGGGTATTGCTACGATTAAAATTCCGTTTACATTTGGTTCAATTATAAAGTGGCTTTTTAACTATTCAGCTCGACGGCTCTGATACAAGTCTACGCTACAGACGGCTTAAGCCCTTTATATAGTATGATATAAAGATGGTTCTCTATACATTGTGAACTAGAACATTTGTTACTTTACCAGAATATTATATTTCAAAGATTTTTAGGGGGCTTATCCAACGACGAAAATGCCTAAGAATATGAGTGCCCTATTTTTTTTATGTTTTTTGGCAAGTGAAGGTAATTTTTATTTTAATTATCTCATTTCCTCTAATGAGACACGATTGCTGACAGCATTATTGTATTTGTTTGTGGTAATGACGTCATCATTATGGAACTCTCGGCCAACTTTTTTGGCGCCGAGTTTTTGGCCAAATAATTGAAAACCATTGTCATGAAGTGCGCTCTAAGTTTAATGAGATGCGAATGCAAAAGTGGAAATTGAAAAAAAAAAACAATGCTTTTGTAAATTAATATTGTAAAAAGAATAAAACAAAATTAATCTGTGATCTAGTTTGCAAAGATATATTACATTTATGATTCATATTAAGTGCATGGCCACGATAAGACACGTGTAGTTTCGCGCGTACAAATGCTGCATACCTGTATGTATGTATTTACAAATAAAAATCCAAATCTCAAAAAACATTTATAAACTGTCCATCTTTTGCCGACCTTTCCTGATATAGGGGTGACATTGGCAAAGTAAACGATATTTTACAGTATGGGTGGTCAACCTCATACCTACTTATAACCCAAGAAAGCATCTATAATCTTTAATCTTAGTTGCAAAGATATATTAGGTTTTAGATATTTTAATATTATTAGAGTTTTAGATATATTAGATTATTAAAGATATATTAAGATTTGTATTAAAGTCATTTCCACATGAAGACACGTATAAATTCGCGCTTAAACACGCCGCATGTGAAACTATAATACATAACAGTTTCTCAAATGAACATAAGCCGTGCAACTCTTGACAACCTTCCCTGTAACAGGGGTGACATTGGTAGAGTAAACCATTTTGTTTACAGTATGGGTGGTCAGTCTCATACCAACCTACAAGTCAAGGAAGCATCTATAATCTCATTTGCAATGATATATGACATTTAAGATTTATATTAAATTCATTTCCTTATACTTACACGTCTAAGTTCGTGCTCACACATGCCGCATGTGATCCTACAACATAAAAACCCAAACCTCAAATGGACATACACCCTGCAAATCCTGCCAACCTTCCCTGTTACAAGGGTGAAATTGGCCGAGTGAACCATTTTTACAGCATGGGTGGTCCTACGCATACCAACCTATAAGTCAAGGAACATATACAGCAAAAAACATTTAAGACATAAACAAGTCAAGATCAAGTCAAGGAACAGAATCGCACAGAATTTCTCAAATAAAAAAAAACTGACCGAAAGTTCAAAGGAGAAATGTTATATTTATTTTTATTTTTCTTAATAAGCCCACAGGGAAAAACATACAAAATCAGAAAATACTTATGGCTTCATTATATTACTACGAATGGCCGCACATCTGCCGGTCAAGCGAGCTCCCCTTGCTAATTAAACTTCGGAGGAATCCGAGCCAATCCTCGGGCAAACTTCCTCCAGGAACTTGCTACAGCCTCTCGACTCCTTGCCTCCATGGGACATGAATGAATGAGAATTTTCTCCAGGAAAAACTCTCCAACAAAAGTTTCCCAAGAACCTCACAACTTTTATGCGCATCTGGAAAAATCCCGGTATTAATTCAATGTTGCAATTTTCTTCTAGTTTTCTTTCCACTGTTTTGGTTCTAGAAAATTTTCGTTGTTTAATCAGTCATTATTCAATTAAAAAATAATATATAATAATGTTGGAATGATTTATTTGTTGAGCGCTGTTTTTGTGCCCTCTGCGAGCTTGGTCGTCGGTTGGATGGACCTTGCAGTGACCGGTAAAGGTTTATGAGTTTTTCAACCCACCGAAGAGCACATTTAGAAATATAAATGAAATATTTTGTGCTTCGCCGGGATTCGAATCCACAACCTTTCATTTATGGGTCCGAAGTGTTGCCACTGGACTACGGACCGGTCCAATGTTATGTATAAAGGTAGATTGAATAGCGACTGAGGGCGTCAGAAATGATTTCCCGTTTCGGTGTCTATTTTTCAAACCCCAAAATAAAATATTGGAAAGGTTTACTCAGTCTTCGCAAGAAATGAGTACAATCCCCTCGGGAGCTAGGAAACCCACCCTTTAATTGAAGTGGTCCAGCTATTTGTTCGAGATTGGTTGAATTGAATGTTAAAGCAAAATCTAGTATGGGGCCGTCCATAAATTACGTCATCGATTTTGGCCGATTTTCGACCCCCCCCCCCCCCTAAAATCATCCTATAGTCATTATCTAATGACCCCCTCCCCCCCTCTTGCTGTAATAATGGATGAGCTTAATAATTAATAATGTTATATTAGTTGCATACTATTTTGGATATTGTGTAAAAATTGGTATTTACAAGAACAACGTCACTTCTGGGACTCGTACATCATTTACCATCATCCGCAGACCAGACCCCGACCAGAAATGCGAATGACGTAATATATGGACAGCCCCTATGTAGCGATTCTCCATGATTCGAGAATGATCTTTATTTTTAATATAAAATAAGGACCGAAATGCTTTGGAGCTTAAGAAATCAATTGAACGTCATACGATACTGTGCAAATTAATAATTTAACCGCAGTTGTTCTTAAATTAGAACCATTGTACCTTGACTTTTGTTGATATGAGGCTGACCACCCATACTGTAAAAGATGGTTCACTTTGCCAACGTCACCCCTGTTTCAGGGAAGGTCGGCAAGAGTTGCAGGGCTTATGTTCATTTGAGATTGGATTTTTATAATGTAGGTCCACATGCGGCATGTGTTATCGCGAACTTATATACATGTCTGCTTGTGCGAATAAATAACTAAATAAATGTGCCTGTCTCTGGACAATTGGACATGCATTTAATATGAATATTAAATGATATATATCTTTGCAAGTTAGATTTAGATTTATCAATAGTATTCCGGGGCGGTTTTTTTCCAAATTATGAATATAAAAAAGTAGTACTATTAGAAAATGAATCTGAAAATTGAATGGGATGAGTTTTTCCCAAACTGGGCCACGTAAAAGCCTTTGGAAAATCATATTTTCCATGAGAACATGCACTGTCTTTGCTGATAGACAGAAATAAACTGGCAATTCCTCGAAAATTCTGGCGTTTCAGCCACGCCGCGTCACCCTGACAGGCCATCCAAGTAAATTGACTGACATTCAGAAAGCTCCCTCTCTCTCCTCTCTTTCCTCTCTCTCTGGAGCTTTTTGTACATTTTCCCTGAAAATTACCGAAAACATCAAAATTTAATTCGACGAGCATGAGGTATTTTTGTTTTCCCCCCATTTAAGTGGCGCTTTTCAATTTACGAGGCACCTGAAATTAGATACTTGAGAATTTTCATCATTTTCGCACAAATTTGTTGCTGTCCTGAAAATTGTATTTTGAAGGAAAATATAATCATAAATTTATATGACCTGAATGTTGAAGGTCAAAAGTGTTTGAGGTAGATGAAATTATTGTGAAAATAAAATTACGTTTTGAAAAAAATATTTTATTTTAAATTTGTATTTCTACTTAATTTTATAGAACCAAAAGAATGATTATTTAACACTGATTTATTTTCATTCAATTTATTAATTTTATTGTAATTAATATGCACGATCGTTTCCCTTGGTCGGTGTTTATTTCAAGCCCTAAAGTGAAAATGTCGGCAAGATTTACTCAGCCTTCACAAGAAATAATACCAGCCCCCTCAGGAGTTGGGAAATCTCCACTTCAACTGACCTTACCTGTAATTTATGACCGGTCCGTAGTCCAGTGGCAGCACTTCGGACTCGTAAATGGAAGACTGCGGGTCCGAATCCCGGCGGAGCGTAAAAAATATACCATTTATATTTTCAAATATGCTCTTCGCAAATACCGGTCATTAAAGGTCCATTAAGCCTTACAGCAACTGGGTCTTGCTTGAGTATTTGCGCTTTGTAGCGATGACCAAACTCGTAAACACCTCTGCGGCACTACAACATGTGTCATAGACCCCTAGAGTCTCTAGAATCTAGGGAGTCACCGCACAGGGTGTTCTTAAAAAAATAGGTTCAACTCGCCACATGCGAAAACCTTCTGCAATAACGCGGCTAGAAGTTACACTACATGTGTAGCTTAGTTGCGTTTTGCATTGATTGGACATTATTGCTACGAAAACAAGTGTCCTTAAATAAAAATACCACAGTTGTAAATATAATTTGTGCGAGAATTGCATTGTATTAGGAGGGGGAACTAAATTGAAGGGAATTACCAACATCCGTTGCATTTCATCTACTTACCGTGTCTACCATTCATATGACCCTCATAATAAAATCAATTCAATACATTGAACAAACAATGCGTTGACCGGTACGTAGTCTAATGGTTAAGTCTACAATCTCAATATCGAAAGGTCGATGGTTTGGTTTTTTTAGGAGCACAATAAAAGTCTGATATATTTATTATGTGAAAGGTTGGTACTTTCAATTGCGTGATTTTTTTTAAACCGCATTATTTTTTTGTATCAACGGTGTATTTGTTTAAAAAAATCCCACTTAAAGTACTCGTAGTTGTATTTTTAAGAATTGATCCTCTGTTCCTTGACTTATAGGTTGTTATGCGGCTGACCACCCATAATATAAAAATTGGTTCACTTTGCCAATGTCACCCCTGTTTCAGGGAAGGACGGCAAGAGTTGCAAGGCTTATGTTCATTTGAGATTGGGTTTTTATATTGTAGGTCCACATGCGGCATGTGTTAGCGCGAAATTATACATATCTGCTTGTGGGAATGCATTTAGTATAAATCTTAAATGATATATATCTTTGCAGCTTAGATTAGATTAGATTAGATTTGATCACAGTAAAAATATCATTATTTTTATTTTTATTTTTTTTGGGCACAATAGGATACCCTAATTACAGTGCACCCTCACAGCTATCAACACGCTGAGAGGAACTCTTTTGCTAGATTTTTAAATCTAATAGATTACATTAAAAATGTCTATATTTGACTTATTTAAGAGCTTTATACTCCGAGTCACAGGGTGTTGCGCCACGACATCAGTAGGACTTTTCGGTACATGAAATAGATCATGTCCTCGCCCTCGGGTGTAGTCGTTAGGCACATACAACCTGTAGCCCTCCAATAGGGTGGGACTGTCAATTAAGCCGTTGATGACCTTATTTATATCTATACCTTAGAGCATAAACAACGGTAGTCACATTTAGTAAAATGTGCAGGAGACGAGTTTTAGTGAAAATGTGCACTTTTTTACACCATCATAACTTCTAAACTAGACGAGATATTTTTGATCTGTAAAAACAGTTTATCTTCTTTTATCGATACTTATTTAATGTGAAGTAATGTGAACAACGTATGTGGAACTTCCGTGGTTTATGCTCGCACTTTTATGTGCATCCCATATTTATTACACTTGATATCTCAGTAACTATGAGTCCGAGGACTCCAATATTTTTACCACTTATAGAACAGCTAATTACACCTAATAATTTCTGCATCATTAACTCAAAAACGCAAAAAAGTGGACTTCCGTTGTTAGGTACAGATATCTTTTCAAGGCTTACAATCTAAAATCTATTCTTGGAAAGTGCACCACGATCATTGTGGTTTGTGTCTCTGCTAAGTAATCAAAACATTACCACTTTTGTTGATAGATGTCAGCTTACAGTTTGTATCAGCTGATTCCCAAAATGATAAAATATGAAGTATACAGAAAACAAACTATTTAATAGCAAAGTTCGTATTTAATGTAATTGCATCAAAGCAAAGCGAGAATGGAACAAATAGCATAGGCAAATACAATGTGACATCACACGGGCGGTCTAAAAATGTATATTTAAAAGTGTGAAGTTAGCTCGCCACAATAAAACACTAAAATCTAACTTGAGCTTGGTCCTGATTTTACTTTACGGGATGACTTTCCGCTTGAGCAAATATACAAGAAATAATAATATTAGGATGATTTATTTGGTGAGCGCTATTTTGTGTGTTTCACACCTCAAGAGCCCTCTGCGAGCTTGGTCGTCGCTGTAGAAAGCGTCAATTCTCAAGCAAAACCCAGTTGTTGTAATGTTGGATGTACCTTTCAGTGACCGGTCTTTGGTAAAGGTTTATGAATTTGTAACTCAGCGAATAGCACATTTGGATTTATACATGGTATATTTTTGTGCTCCGCCGGGATTCGAACCCACAACCTTCAAGTGTTGCCACTGGACTACGGACCGGTCCAAGAAATGCCAACAACACGCGGTGTACCTAGCGGTCACCCATCCAAGCGCAAAATGTTGCTTAACTTCGGTGATCTGATGAGAACCGGTGCTTTCAACATGGTATCGTCGTTGATATAGCTTTGTATGAGCGTCCATATGCTGTGGGTCCTTCTGACAAATACTAGTAGGTACATGACGGGTATGAGCTGGGTTTGAGCATACCATATAGTCCTTTTTTATGGTTAACGAAGGGCTGGTGGTTCCAATTTTAAGATGCTTTTGTTTTCTTGTTGTTACAGATCGTCGATGGCAACACCAAGACCGACATGTCGAATAGAAAGGACCCTGGATTGTTCTGTGGGGAGACGGAGCAGCCTCAGACCTTCATCTCGGAGACCAGCTTCGTCAAGGTCCTCTTCCACACAGACAACTTCACGGACCAGACCTACTTCTCCTTTGACTCGAGGTACGCCAATCAATATGTAAAATGAGAAGGAATATTTCAATATTCTAAGGTGTGTGCATGAAATCAATTTCTAATTTTAATTAAAATTGTTTTTTTTTTTATAAAACACAGTTTAATAAATTTCTAGGGTTTTAAGGGCAATACAGATCTCAGGGCAGTCGGCCGTTGGGGCACTGACAACCTTGTAGAGTTCAACGTCAAAAAGACTCAAGCATGTCTGATATCCTTAAAGAGGATTCCAAACAACTATCTCCCAACTTTCGACAATGTCTCCCTCTCTAACCATGAACACTTAAATCTTCTTGGTGTTTCTCTGTCATCAGAGTTAAAATACCATGATGCTATTGAGTCTCGCACAACTTCCGCTTTCCGGCGACTCGGCATATTATACAGAGCCCGTAGGTTTTTTACTTCAGCCCAGTTATTGACTCTGTATAAATCCCAAATCCGCCCCATTATCGAGTATGGCAGCCATCTCTGGTGTGGTATGTCCAAGAAGTTGAGTGACCAACTTGATTCTGTGCAAAGGAGGGCAGTGAGGTTGATCAATGATCCTTCTCTGACATCCGATCTGCAGCCGCTCCAGCACAGAAGAAAAGTTGGAATGCTCAGTCTTTTTTATCGATATTACCACGGAGCTTGTTCTAATGAGCTCCATTCATTAATCCCTCCCCCTCGCATTTCAGAAAGGGAAACTCGTAGTACGACTCTCATTCATCCCTTTGCAGTCGATCTCAAAACTATGAGAACTTGGCGTTTTCATGACTCATTCCTTTTCCAAACTGCCCGTTTATGGAATGGTCTACCAGTATATGTGTTCCCTTCCCAATTTAATCCGGTTTTATTCAAAACCAACATCAATCGCCACTTCCTTGCAGCGCCTCACGACAGAAGCAACAACACAAGGGCAATAAATATAAATAAAAAACAATAAAGATAATATTATGCAAAAGCAAATACCTAGTCTTTCTCCCCTACTAGTAGTACCTGCCTGAAAATCCCACCTACTTTCTCTTTCCTACCTTGAATGTTGATCCTTTTGTTAGTATGCGGTTGATCCGCCATACCTACTGTAGAAGATGGTTCACTTTGCCAATGTCACCCCTGTTTCTGAGTTGCAGGATGTATGTTGATTTGAGATTCGGGGTTTTATATAGTAGGACTACATGCGGCATGTTTAAGCGCGAACTTATACGTGTCTGCTTGTGAAAATGCATATAATGTAAATCAATAATGTTACATGTAGACTTTTTAAAGTTTGTGTATTCACACAGTGAAAATTCATTTTTATAAATAATTATAAAAAATTATAAAAAACACAGAGTTTAATTTTCACAAATTGAGTATTTATTTCAACCTCAAGTACTTTCGACTTATTCACGTCATTATCAAGAGGATACTAAATTACAAAAATTGACAAGACAAACACCATAGAGAAATAAAATAAAAATAATGATTTAGGTATGACAAATAGGTACAATAAGGAAATGACACATAATATAATTACAATATCATATAATGATAAAACAAATTGACAAAACAACAAACCATTGAGAAATCTAAATAAAAATAATAATTTATGACAAATAGGTACAATAATGAGATGACACATATTATAATTACAATATTAAAAAATTGACAAAACAAAAACCATAGAGAAATCAAATTAATAAGTCACGATAAAGAAGCACAATTAGTTAATAACAAAGGTGAGGCAGCAGGAATTTGGACATTGACCAAATTGTAAGAATTAGAATTTTTATGTTTGTGGATTTCTAAAGTTTCTAGGGCAATTAGTTGTCTGCCCTTGCATCCGGAATGGAGAACCCTGACACCGTCATTATTGAACGAGTGGTCATTTTCGATACAGTGGTCCGCCATCTCCGAATAACCAGACAAACCCCTAAAAGCCCTCTTATGTTCTTTCAACCTTACATTTATAGATCTGGAAGTTTGTCCAACATATACGGAATTGCAGTCATTACAAGATAAACGATATACACCCCCACCATCCATACGTTCAATCTTATCCTTTTTGTTGAATAATATTTGACCTATATTACTGTTGGTATAATAGGCGCAACTAAAGGTATTTTTTACTAAGTGACCAAGGTTGGTACTCACTTGCCCTACATATAATATTCTTCTCCATTTCTGATCCTTACCATTATCCCAACAATGAGGGTAAATATATTTTTGGTACATGAGTTTTTTTTTGTTTAGATAGTAAAAGGTCATTAATAATGGCCTCTTTATACCCATTATTTGACGCTATAGTCTTTATCGTATTCAATTCCAGGTTAAAAGCTTCCCTCTCGAGGGGTAAGTTAATCAGCCTATGAATTAAGGAATGAAAGACAGCCATTTTTTGCGATATAGGATGGTTAGACGTTGCATGAATAATTGCGTCCGTGTATGTTGGTTTTCTATATACACTGAATTTAAATTTATTGTTCACAATATTAATACTAAGGTCTAGGAAGTTTAAGGTATTATTTATCCCTATTTCCATGGTAAATTTTAAATTTTTGTTTAATGAATTCAGATAATTAAGAAATAAGTCCAATTGTCTCATACTTCCTGACCATACACACAAAATGTCATCAACATATCTATGATAAGAAGAAATACAGTTCAAAAGGGTGTTTTTTGATTTAAACAAAGAATTTTGTTACATTTTGAAAATGTTACATGTATTTGCAACTTAGATTAGATTAGATTATATGTTGTGGTTTTACCTCAGTTAGCCTCTCTGAAGATGGACGGATAAAGCCCGATAGCGTTTTGGCAATGTAACAAAAAAAAATTGTTAATAAAACTGTGTTTTATATTTAAAAAAAAAAACATTAAATTTGTACGTCGCAAGACTCGTTGAGAAATGATAATGATTGGTGTCGTCAGTACAACAAATAACTGTATGATATTCGTACAGTACCTACCCTTAGTACGAGTTGCAAAACTTGAGTAATGCAAAGTTTACGGCAATTTTTAAAGTGTGATTTCCCCCAAAATCTGCCGTTTTTGTTTGTTTGAATTTGATTTTCTTCCTCACTGTAATTCTTCTGCTAAGACCACAAAGTGTAAGAAACAAAAACGGCAGATTTTGGGAGATATCACGATTTGATATTTTCCGTAAACTTTACTTTTCTCAAGTTTTGCAACTCGTACTAAGGGTACAGGACCTGATATGATCAGTTTCATCAAAGTATGACGCTTCAAGTGCAACTTCTTGCTAGTCGAGTTTGTCGATCTTCTTGCATCGTTATTTACCTTCACACTGGTGGGCTATTGTGATTGAACAGCGAGACAAGTTATCAACTTCATGTTCTTTACAAAAACAAAATCTCTCCTTTTTTGTTTATTTATTTGGGAAACAAACAGTCATTATACAAATAATGGAGCAAACAATGGAGCACCTGCGGTGTTGTCCCTCCTGTCCGACAAGCTGCTCCATGGATGATCTCTTTGCGGGAAACCAAAGAGCTGTAGACATTGCTCGTTACTGGGCCAATACGGTGTGAAGCTGACACGAAGAAGAAGAAGATTGTACAAATGTGATGTTGATAAAATTTAAGTAAATATAGACCTTAAAATCCATAGAAATATTACAATTATTAGAACTACAAGATAAAGACAATAAAAATAAAATTGAAATGAAAATAAAATAATACTAAAATAAAATCATAAAAGAAAGGGGAAAAAGAACAAGCTATTAAAAACCGTTAGTTGATTGACTCTCTAGAAGCATATTTCTCTCATCATATTACGCAACGAATGTTGGGAATTTGAGAAAATGTCGGCATCTGAAAGATTTCTGTTATAATGTGTAGTTGCGCGTCTGAAAAAGGAATTATTTGAATAGTTGGTACTGCAGGTAGGAATGTGGAATGTTTGTTTGTGACGAGAGGATATTCGAGGGGCTTTCAGTAAGACGTTTTCTAAAAGGAGCGATGAATTTATATGATTATTAATTATTTTGTACAGAAAAATTGCGTCTACACTCAAGCGTAACTAGACCATGCCGATCAGTTAAAGTATTATAATCTGTGTAATTGTTTCCTGTCCAAAAGTCTCCTTATATAGCTCAATTCTCGTCAGTCACTGTTATTTTATTTTATGACTATTTCCTTCACCATTATTTAAAAAAAAATCAATTTGGTTATTTATTTAAATCCATTAACGGCTTTCGCCTTTTACAATAACAAAAAAAATACATTAAAAACTGTTATATTGTTTATATTTGAATATTTGCTTTCTTTTCCAGAGCTGAACAGCAGTTTGAAGTCTACCTAAGATATGGCCAACATCCAGAGTTGTATCCAAATAGAAGAGGGGAAGTGGTGGCAGGGTAAGGTTATTTTTTTCGCTATTATTCTTCTTATTGGTTGACCGGTCTGTAGTTCAGTAGTAACACTCCGGACTCTGAATGGTAGGTTGTGGGTTCGAATCCCGGCGGAGCACAAAAAAATAAACCATTTATATTTTTAGACTTTTTAAAGTTTGTGTATTCACACAGTGAAAATTCATTTTTATAAATAATTATAAAAAATTATAAAAAACACAGAGTTTTATTTTCACAAATTGAGTATTTATTTCAACCTCAAGTACTTTCGACTTATTTACGTCATTATCAAGAGGATACTCGGATAGAGGATAGAGGAGTATCCTCTTGATAATGACGTAAATAAGTCGAAAGTACTTGAGGTTGAAATAAATACTCAATTTGTGAAAATAAAACTCTGTGTTTTTTATAATTTTTTATAATTATTTATATACATTTATATTTTCAAGTTTGCTCTTCGCTGGGTTGAAAAAAATCATAAAAGCCTTTACCAAAGACCGGTCACTAAAGGTCCATCCAGCCTTACAGCAAATGGCTCTTGCTTGACAATTGACACTTTGTAGCGACGACGACCAACCTCGTAAAAAGGTCGATAGCTCAATTGGTAGACCACCCATACTGCACAAAAAATGGATCACTTTGCCAGTGTCACCCCATTTTCAAATTTTCTCTTCGCTGGGTTGAAAAATTCATAAGCCTTTACCAAAGACCGGTTACTAAAGGTCCATCCAGCCTTACAGCAACTGGGTCTTGCTTGAGTATTGGCGCTTTGTAGCGACGACCAAGCTCGTACACCTCTGCGGCACTACAATAAGTGTCACAGACCACTAGAGTCTCTAGAATCTAGGGAGTCTCCTGCACACGATTTCTTAAAAAAATATCTCCATCACAATTTATTTTTTCTAAATTCCTACTGTTCGCCCATGCGGCTCGAAGGATCAAAAATGGTCGGGTTTTGGTTCGTGGACTGTATGTTCGGCGCTGACTTTAATTTTGATGTTGAGGGATGTGGAGATGACTTGAAAGATGTAGTTAGTTTAACAATTTAATTGGCCTTTATTCCATAAAGATTACAAGGGGTTTTTACAAAGGATTACGTGATTAAATTAGGTGAACAGGTTAAGACAAGTTACCAGGGCGACGTCCGAAGAGAAGAGACGGATGTTGGGTTTCACACGCCTGAGGCGTCTGTCAGAAATGCAATACCAACCCAACAAAATGTACCAAAGACAAAAAGATTATTATTCTTGGTAGGTATATTGTTTTAATTAATTTGGTCATATTAAATTTGGACCACCTACGTTTCATGTTTTTCAGTCCTTTATCTTTCCAAAGCTTGTTTTTTTTTTCGTTATCCAAAGTACTTGGAACGAGGTACTTTGTTCTACGTATTACCTTACAAGTTCGTACACCTCTGCGGCACTACAACAAGTGTCATAGACCCCTAGAGTCTCTAGAATCTAGGGAGTCTCCCACACGATTTCTGAAAAAAATATCTCCATCACTATTTATTTTTTCTAAATTCCTACGTTTCATGTTTTGCAGTCCTTTATCTTTCCAAAGCTTGTTTTTTTTTCGTTATCCAAAGTACTTGCAACGCGGTACTTTGTTCTACGTATTACCTTACAAAATAGCGTTACATTATCCGGCCACTTGTGCGTAACTGAAACGCCTGAAAAAAAACAGTTTAAAAATAATTCACTCCACGTCGTACCCACGTCAACCTGAAAAAAAAACTGGGGCGCCGATTTTACGTTAAAAAGTTCAAGTTAAAACCCATCTCTCTCTGCTTGGATACTCTTTATTTAAAGCAAGAAAGAGATGGTAGTTTAAGGTAGAGAATAATTCGGTTTCAGTGTGTATTCGTTTGAAATATAGAATAGAAAGAGGGCAACCTGAAAAAAAAACAAGTGTCAATTTTACTTCGAAGAGAAGAAGTTAGAATCCATCTCATTCTAACTGGATCTTCTTGATTGAAGCAAGAAAGAGATAGTTGTTTAATGTACATCATTACTTAGGAAAAAAACTGGGTACCTATTTTATTTAAAAATTGTGAAATTTAGCAGCCATCTCTTTCTGGTTGTATAGGTACTCTTAGTTAACGCAAGAAAGAGACAGTTGCTTAATCTATTAAATAATTCATTTAAATTGTTTATTTCCTTAGAAAAAAGAATAGAAAGAGACTTTAATATAATATTTTATTATCTATAATTTAAATTGCTAAGATATATTGTCATTTAATGCATGCCCACAGAAAGACACGTTTATGTTTGCGTTTTCACATGCTGCATGTTTAATAACAACATTAACCTAACCTCACATGAACATAAAAAAAAACTTGCAAGTCCTGCCTCCTTTCTCTGAAATCTGGTTAGCATTGGCCAAAGTGAACCACCTTTTTTTTTCAGCATGAAGGTCAGCTTCATATCAACCTATTAATATTAAAACCTTAAAAAATAAATGTGTCCTGCATTTACATAGTTTCAAAAGTAGAAGTTAGAATCCATCTCTTTTTGGTTGAATACTCTTGGTTACGCGAAAAAAAGAGATAGTTGTTTAAGGTGGAAAATAATTCTATTAACAGTGTTTATTCGTTTGAAAAATAGAATACAAAGGGATGGTTGATAACATTTCCTGGTTTTTAGATTCGGATTTAATATAAGCGAGTTTCCTTCTGAGGTGAGATTTGTAGGTAGATAAGTGTTTAACAGTGAATGCCAACCAGTGGTTCGAGAGCGACTCGGATTTTTTGCGAAAGGGCCATGTGGACTTAATAAAAAATACATGGTTAGAATATGGATTGGAAAAGGAAAGTAGGAAAAAGAAGGAGTCCTGGATAAAACTGGAGAGGACTACAACTCGCAGCAATTAAAACTCCATGTTTTCAACACGCCATATACCTGTATTTAGGTATAAGAAATAACGACCCATTAATCGTTGTTATGTTATTTTTAAATAACATTTTTAATTATATAAACGTGAAGTCAGCGCATGATGGCTGCAGTTACGTCGGCGTGGCGGTAGCTAAACTACGACCGAGCTCTACCGAGTGCTTTCGAGGCTACACTCACCGTGATTCCTGATGAAGGAGGAGGTCGGACACAGCGCTGCGAGGTGGCAATTACTGCCTGGGTTTCCCAGTTGGGGCCCCCATGGACTTAGCCGCGAGACTTCCACGTGGGGCGTATACATGGAGCATCCGCCATCCAAGGCGCCCGCCTTATGGACCGGAGCCTGGTGCAGAGGAGCCTCCACCCCGGGGCTCCACGTGTTGAGGCATCCGCCTCATGGACTGCGGCTCTCGGGGGGCGAAGCCCCGAGCCGTGTAAATCACCTCCTGAGCTTAATGTAAGCTCGCCTAGGACTCCAGCCTACAGATCAGTGCTTCGTGAAAGTGAGCCGCGGGAACTGTGATTGTGTTTGAGTGTTGATACAGGTCTGGCTATTTCCTTCTCCACTATTCCTCTTTTCCTTTTTATGGATTTAACTTTTATATTTGACTTTAATTAAGAAAATAACATAAAACACGATACCGGTATCAAAAACATAAAACACGATAGAGTTGTTTCAAATATTTAAAAATAATCATTTATAGCATTCATAAGACATATTGGTCCAGTACACATGCAAACATTGCTCATGTGAAAAACTTCTGATGGACATAAGAAAAACAAGCACTCAGGAGACGATACGTAGCTGGAGAGTAAAGGCGATGTTAGGCAAGAGTGAAGGATAATCCTGAAGCGCTATTCTGCTATATTCTTTATAACCTTAAGGTGACGAGATAGCGATTTGTGTCCAAAAATAAGGGACACTGTGATGTTCATCTGTGGAGCTCTTTCGCAAGCGCTAGCAAGCTCCGACTTGGATGGATATCCAAAGTGTAAGGAATTTGGCAGAATAGCGCTTTTGGATTCAGCCAAGGCTCTGAAATATGTACGCGCACTTAAACACGCATACAACGTAAGACGGAACCATCTAAAAGTGTTAGTGAATTGTATTCGTGCATTGGAATGACGCTCTAGCGATTGTGTGTGTACATAACGTTCTGGTGGTAGAATGATCTAGTGAATCGGAGAAATACCCCTCTGGTTCCCTATATAAAAGATCAAAATGGTGAGGACAGTAGAATCGCAAAATAAAGCAATTCGCTGAGTAACGTCTATAAACAGTGATTGTCAAGTTGTAAAATAAATTGTGAAAAATAGATTGTGTAACAAATAAATTCTGGCATTTTAATTAAAAAGAAAATCCAGCAGAAAACGCAACAATAATGATCATCTGCCTAAGTAGTCTGATTACAAAAAAAAAGGTTTCGTAGCACTGCTGTATAAGAAAGGAGATTATTAGATATAATGTGTCTCTGAGGCCTCTGGAGGATATGCCCAAGAAAGGGAAAATATACGCGAGGCTTTCCTTTAGCAAGATCGGTTTTCTTTTAGGAAACCATCCATCAATCTGTCCAAGGGAAAGTGGTGTTTTTTTCTGCTTACCCTCGTAACGCAGATTTTATTCTGAAACCTATTATTGCATCTCTCTCTGTTGCATTGTTTTGTATGGGCTAAGAGTGAGATAGCGTTATACTTGACTTACTTTAACTACTTAATAAAAAAAAAAAAACCCTTTCTTTATTGACGTAATAAGCTATCATGCATTTGAGAATATTTATTAAGTTACTTTTTTGTTATTATTTGTATGGTTTATTGAATATTTTTATATTTTTCCCTTGACTTGAAAGATTAAGGCTAAAATCCAGTACGGTAAAAATAAGTTCACTTGCCAACGTGAAGGGTGGCAAGAGTTGCACCGCTAAGTTCATTCGACATTTGGCTTTTTATTTTGTTTGTGCAACGTGTGTACGCGTGTTTGTTTGTGGGCATACATTGCTTATTAATCTTTAATGTGAGTATATTTATGAAGCAAACATAGATTATAGATGTAGACACAAACTGCAAACTTCGTTTAAAATTAAATATTACAAAAGTGTTTCTTGATTAATAAGTTGATATGAGGCTGATCCCCCATGCTGTACAAACTTGTCTAACTTGTACCAATGCCACCCCGATTTCAGGAAAAACAGGCAGGAGTTGGAAAGGTTATGCTCATGTGACGTTTGATTTATTTTTTAATAACACACACAGCATGTGTTACCGTGAAATTACATGTCTCTGCTTGTAAGAATGCAGTAAATTCGAGCCTTAAAATATCAATATATCTTTGTTACTTAGATTATAAATGGTACATACTACCTTATTTTATCAATCATATATTTGTGAGTTTGTATTTTTAAAACATCATTAATATATTGCGTCTGAATATATATTTTGGTTAAATTTATAAAACATCAAAAAAGGGAGAGTAATTTATTTTCAATTTACGTTTATTTTTTAAACAAGATTTTCAATGATTTGAAACTCGTGTTTTCTCCCCGTGTTGGAAAATTTAAAAATAAAACACATTTGGGGGTGGGTTGAGTTTTCCGAACAAAACAAGTACATGAGAGATTTACAGGGGATGATTTAATGTAAGCAAAATTGGGAAGCTTATGGTGGACTTGCGAACCATAATGAGATTTTGATTGTGGGATTTTTTTTATTAATAAAATCTACTCGAGAAAAAAATCGACTAAACAACGTTCAACTTTTTGGAAAAGAAGAAATATTGGGAACACAACTAAGAGGTCATCAAAGAACCAGGAGTAAAGTGGCTCAAGGTTGTTAAATCCTATTCAAAACCCAGGAAGATGGTGATCAATAAAGACAGATTGCTAGCACAACAAGGCACTGCCTTTACATGAGGATAGCGACTAGCAGAGACAGATTGTTAGTACAACAAGATATAACCTTTACAAAATGATGCCGAACAGTAGATACAAATGGCTAGCACAACAAGGCACTGCCTTTACAAGAGGATGGCGATCAGCAGAGATAAATGCCTGGCACGAGAAGGCACTGCCTTTAGAAGAAGATGACATCCATCAGAAACCAATGGCTAGCCCAACAAGGCACTGCCTTTACAATATGATGGTAACCAGCAGAGATAAATGCCTAGCACGAGAAGGCAACGTCTTTAAAAAAAGGATGGCGACCAACAGAGATAAATGGATAGCACAACAAGGTACTGCCTTTCCAAGAGGATGGTGACTGGCAGATACAAATGTCAATCAGAATAAGACACTGTCTTTACAAGAAGGTGGCTACCAGAAGAGACAATTGACTAGCACATCAAGGAACTGCCTTTAGAATATTATGACGACCAGCAGAGAAACATGCTGTACACAAAAAGGCACTGCTTTTACAAGATGATGGCAACCAGCGGAGACACAGGATAAGTCACCCCCTTTACAAGAATATGAAATCCAATATACAGAAATGGCTAGCCCAACAGGGCACTACCTTTACAAGAGGATGATGCCCATCAGAGACAAATATCTGTCACGATAAGTCACTGCCTTTACAAGAAGATGAATTCCAGCAGAAATAAATGGCTAATACAACAAGGCACTGCCCTTCTAAGAGGATTTCGACCAGCAGATTTAACTAGCTAGCACAACAAGGCACTGCCTTTACAAGAGGATGGCGACCAGCAGAAATAAATGGCTGATACAACAAGGCACTGCCCTTTTAAGAGGATTTCGACTAGCAGATTCAACTAGCTAGCACAACAAGGCACTGCCTTTATTAGAAGACGATGAAGACAAAAACTGAGAAATATTCAAGTACAATTCACATTATTTCTAAAGACTTTTCCTAAATAAAAGGCCTACATTTTCCAAAGAGGCTTTTAACGGCATTTTTACTATCTATCTCTTTGTTTTAAGGACCCGTAAAATTTCTATACTTTATATTGCGGCCGTAAAACTGAAAACATTGTCTTGTTATGAAAATTTCTGTCTCACAGTTTATATACAGATGGATAGATTTCTCCTGAGAGGTCGTAAAGCAACAAAATGTTGAATTTCATTTCAGAAATTTATGCCCTCGCCATAATTCTTTAGATACAATATTAAAAGGAAATCATAAAAATACAGTACCTTTGTATCATGAAACAAACGGGGCTATTCTTAAACATTTTAGTCGTCGGTTGAGCCCACGCTTTGACAAACTAATAGTGCCTTAGCTGAAAGTTTCATCAGCATAGTCACTCTTACCAACCGAATTTTGTTATATTTGTATGAAGACAAATCAGTTGTTGACCAACGACAGATTAACATCGTCCATTAAAAATACGTTTTTTTTTCAATTATTTTACTGAATTACTAATTAATGATATTTGTTTAAGTAGGATATTTTTTATTGCCAAGGTTCTCCATGGGGCTCGAACCAGCGTTGTTTTTATTTTGAACATGCTAGTTAAATTTACCTTATACGCTTGGCCTTAGCATTGTTGAAGGTATTTTATTATTGTTGGTGTTTGATTTATTTGGTATTAGATAACTTCTTGACTTATGAGTTGGTATTAAGTTGACTATCAATGCTGTAAAATATAGTTCACCTTCCCAATACCACCCCTGTTTCAGAATGAGTCTGAAAAAGTTTTATTTAAAAGCAAAATTTATGTCCGAAGTTCAGGTCTTATTTTGTATGTTCACACGCAGCATGTGTAAGCGTTAAATTACTCGTATCTTCTTGTGGACATGCATTTAAAATGAATCTTAAATGTCAAAACATTATCTTTTCCAATCGGATTATCACATTCCTTGACTTATAGGTTAGTATGAGGCTGAGCACCCATACTGTAAAAAAATATTCACTTTGCCAATGTCACCCCTGTGTCATGGAAGGTCGGCAAAAGTTGTAGGGTTTATGTTCATTTGAGGTTTGGATTTTATTTGTAAGTTCACATTCATCATTTGTAAGCGCGAACTGCAAGTGTTTGTTTGTGGGCATGTATTTGAGAGCCTTAAATGTTAATATATCCTTGCAACTTAGATTATAGATTATTTTACATGAAAATATTTACATTATTTATTTTTGGTTAAGTACTTAATTAAAAAAATTATTGTGTGGTACAAATTTTCCATCCACTCTTTAAGTGGCTTTCAACAAAATTCATTAATTTCTGAAAGCCTATCGTTTATGAAATTTCATTTTCAGTCAGCCATTTCGAAAGTAGGTCATCGTTATTTTGGCACATGTGCTAAATCAAATGGATTATGTTTGTATACCTGAAATATAATTTTCAGGAAAATGTCGTAAATTTAAAATCGAATCCATTAAAGTCTTTTAACAATTACTTACTTACATACTTACTTAATCAGCCACTTCTTATCCACTGCTGGACATAGGCCTCCCCCATATCTCTCCAGGCGTCTCTGTCCTGGGCTCTCTGCATCCAGTCACCAGCAACTCTTTTGATATCATCTGACCATCGTTTTAACAATTATTCAGTCTAAATTTAAAAAAAAAACTTGAAACTAAAGATGGTTTTATTTTCACTTATTTTGAGTTAACAAGGCTTAAGCGCTATCGGACTTTATCCGTCTATCATCAGAGGCTAACTGAGGCTAAAAACAAAAAGGTTAAAATTCAGGGTAGGAAAGAGAAAGTGGGTGGGGTTTTTGGGCAGGTACCTACTGTTAGTAGGGGAGAAGGACTAGGAATTTGCTTATTAATAGTATTATTTAAGTTGTATTGAATTTCGAGGGTTTCAATATAATCTATGTTGCAAAGATATATTACATTTAAGATTCATATTAAATGCATGCCCAAAAGCAGACACGTTTAGATTTGCGTTCACAAATGCTGCATGTAAACTAACAAGATCTGTAATCTAAAATCTAAATTGCAAATCTAATCTTATCTAAGCTGCAAAGATATATATCATTTAAGATTTATATTAAATACATTCCCACAAGCAGACATGTGTAATTTCGCGCTAACACATGCTGCATTTGGACCAACAATATTAAAACCCAATCTCAAATGAACATAAACCCTGCAACTCTTGCCTTCTTCCCTGAAACAGGGGTGAAATTGGTAAAGTGAACCATTTTTTACAGTATGGGTGGTCAGCCGCATACCAACCTATAAGTCAAGGAACATACATGACAAATTGCAAACATATACAAAAATATATTTATTTATTTCATTGTTCTCCCTCAGGTCTTACTGCGAACGCGTCTTCCGCGACTGCCGCCTGCAGACCTGCTACGTGCAGTCGCCCGCCTACCCGGGCGTGTACCCGCGCCACCTGCACTGCCGCTACCACCTCAACACCAGGCTGCCCTTCATCAAGCTCTACATAGAGAACGAGGAGTTCAACATAGACGGGCAGCGCTGCGAGAACATCATGACGTGCCCCATGAGACCAATCACGTCAGGTGAGGCTCTTCATTTCTTTTTTGTTTTACAAAACAATGGTCGATGTGGAGCAAGCTGTCCTTTGTAGATCTGAAATAAAGCATTTGACTCAGTAGACAGAGGTATGTTGTGGGATGTTTTGAAAGCATATAGAGCTCTCCCTCCACAAACCCACACCCTGTATATTATCCATCCCATACGGGGATTTGTCACAGGACTCGCATCAGAAATAGAGTGAGATGCAAGCGGCAAAAGGCCTCCGATGATGCTACACTGTCTTAAGTGGTACACTCAGAAAACACGAAAAGTAAAAGCCAAGTGCAAGAATTTAGGGCTCGAGGAATTAAAAGTAAAAAGCAAAGTGTTTCTGAGCATCTGGACACAAGAAGTTAAGGCCACAATTCGTGATTTTAGTGAACAAGTTCGGGAAGTGCTCTCCTGACTGAGTGGCCACCAACCCGAAGGTGGGAAAGAGAAATAATTAGAAATCAAAATGAGTGAACGGAGCTCTTGAACTTGGGGAAGGTGAACTCGATCCTCACTGAGGGTGTCAGAAATGATATTATCCCTTTCAAACCCAAAATAAATACCAGCAAGGTGTACGCAGCCTTCACAAGAAATGAGAACCGGTCCCCCGGGGAGCTGGGAAACTTCCACTTCAATTGAAAGTGGCTGGTGTGAGGCCAGCTCTCTTAATTTTTTTTTTTAATTTTAAATTTTTTTTTTTTTTAATTAAAAAAAAAATAGATTTGTGAAGAGGAATGCAATTCACCAACCTATTCTATCTGGCCAGAAACAGGTATTAATATCATCAATTAATAATTCATTATTGTTTATATTAATGAATGATTAATTAATAATAACCCATACTGTAAAAAATGGTTCACTTTGCCAATGTCACCCCTGCTTCAGGGAAGGTCGGCAAGAGTTGCAGGGCTTATGTTCATTTGAGATTGGGGTTTTTATATTGTAGGTCCACATGCAGCATGTGTAAGCGCAAAATTATGCATGTCTGCTTGTGGGAATGCATTTAATATGAATCTCAAATGATACATATCTTTGCAGCTTAGATTTAGATTTAGATTTAGACCCAATAACATCTGTTGAACCAGGGTCAAAGTTAAAGTCAAGTGACCCAAGCGGGGATCGAACCAACGTTATTATTTTCCAAATACGCTAAAAAGATCAGCCTCTTGGCCCACTCGGCCATAACACCGACTAAAACCTTACCTGTAAAAATAAATAGGTTCCACTCGCCACATGCGAACCCCTTCGGGGATAACGCGTCAAGGAGTTACACTATGTATAGCTTAGTTGTGTAAGTTCGCTTTTATTCACTGTCCATGCCTCAATTCAATACCTACATCTTCAAACCTATATCTAAACTATGACAAAGTATTCGTATACCATTAAAACTTATAGAAACGTGAAAATTTCCACTAGATATGCTTCAAATCCAGGTCATTTAGCACGGCAAACGTACGAAATTCAGTCCATTACACTAATTTATCAAAATTCAGGTCAGATATACGAATATGGGGCCAGTGCTTGCAGTCCCAATAAATATTGCGAAGACAAAGTGCAGTCATTTCGGCACGAAGCCAAGTGCATTAGCCGTCACGTATACTGAGGTGTTTTCTTGTGCAGTTTTTCCTTTTCCTGTGTTATTACTGAAAAGCATTTTTGTAAGAGAAACTAACCTACTTAGTGGAACACGCCTTATCGGTGTTCGTGTGAAACTGAAGGAAGCCACTCACTTGCCTAGATTGATTCCGAATCTAGAACCCCGTTTACAAAACAATTTTATAAACGCATTTCGATCGCTTTGGTAGAATTTTTTAAAGATAGAGCTAGACCCCTTGTGAGTAATTTAGTTTCTATTCAAGCATGTAGGTGATGATTATATCGATAAATCTAAAATTGATTGATCTTATTTAATAGGCGTATAAAACATAATTTTTTCAGAGATTTAATAAATGAAGTGGTATGTGGCTGACCACCCATGCCGTAGAAAATGGTTCACTTTACTTATGCCATCCCTGTTTCAGGGAAGATCAGCAAGAGATTCAGTGAATATGTTCATTTGGAAATTGGGTATTTATGTTGTTGGTTCACATGCGGCATGTGCAAGCGCGAACTTATACGTGTCTGCTTGTGAGAATGCATGTTATATGAATCCCCAAGGTTACATAGCTTTGTAACTTAGATTGGATTAGATTAGAAGTAGTTATTTTGCATTAAAACTACATAAAAATGGAATATTCTTGTTTACTTATTTTTGTGTTTGTGTCGAATTTCTAACCTCCAAATGTATGAAACGTTAGATTCAAACGGATAAGAGACTAGCACCTCTGGTGGTCAGATTTGGAACTTATCCGGCCAGATGACCACATTTAGATTCTCGGTTTTCTAAATGTTCAGACCTCATTCACATAAAATTGACGGATCTTATCTTTAGACACCTCCTAGATTGGCAGCAAAAAGATCAGTGAGTGGCTTCCCTGAAAGAAAATGCTTTATCGCTATTCTTGCAAAAATAAGAAAAGGCAGACACTCACGGTGTTTTGTCTTACATAATAAAGTACATACCTCTATGGACTCTTTTAAAAATCTCTGTTTTATCAAAAGAAAATTAATACAAACAGTGTCACACTAAGTGTGAACTTTTGAGCTTAAGAAGTATAAAATTCGGTAACTGTAGCGCTGTCGGCGTTACACTAGGGGTGGTTAACACTTCTGTAGAGTCTCATTGACTTATTCCTTTCCTGACATTCCTTGACTTATAGGTTGGTAAGAGGCTGACCACCCATACAGTAAAAAATGGTTCACTTTGCCAATGTCACCCATGTGTCAGGAAAGGTCAGCAAAAGTTGTAGCGTTTATGTTCATTTGAGGTTTGGATTTTATTTATAAGTACACATTCAGCATTTGTAAGCGCGAACTACACGTGTTGGTTTGTGGGCATGCATTTGGTATGACCTTTAAATGTTAATATATCTTTGCAACTTAGATTATAGGTTATAGGTTATTATCGACATACCAACTTCATATCTAACCATTTATTCATACATTTCCTTTTAATATGCAATTTTTATATCCAATGACATTTCATTCTTGATTTCCCATTTACCCTTTTGCCTCTTAAATTTCTTTTGTATATACTCATAGTATAGGTAGACATAATTTGGAAAAAAACTGGTATATGAGCCGAATGAGCAGCGGGAAACGCTGTCACGTTAGTGCTTTTTTGTCTTATCTACCACAAAGGAGATTCAACAGGAGCAGTATTATTATTATTTGTTTACTGTACTAAAAAAAACATTTATTTTTTAAACCTGTTTTCCCCTTATTCTCAGTTTGACTTCAATGTGCCTATTGTAAAAATCCACAGTTCAAATTTTTAAATAATTTGTATTCTCTATAATCTAAGTTCCAAAAATAAATTAACAATGAAAATTAATATTTAATGCATGCCGACCTACAAACACGTGAAAATTCATGCTTAAAAATGCTGCATATGTACTTAGAAAATAAAATCCAAACCTCAAATGAACATAAGCGCTGCAAGTTTTGCCGATCTTCCCTGAAACAGGGGTGACACTGGAAAGGTGAACCATTTTTCACAGTATGAGTAGTCAGCCTCTTCTTCTTCTTGTGCCACTTCTAACGAAGATGGGCGATCATCATAGCTATTTTGATTTTTGATTCTGCGGCTCGAAACAGGGACTTGGTGCTTCTGCCGAACCACTGTCGCAGGTTCTTCAGCCACGATGTCCTTCGGCGTCCCTGAGATCTTTTCCCCTCAATCTTACCCTGAATGATAAGGTACACCGCGTGTCGTTGGCATCTTGGACCGGTCCGTAGTCCGTAGTGGCATCACTTCGGACTCGTAAATGGAAGGTTGTGGATTTGGATCCCGGCGGAGCACAAAAATATACCATTTATATTTCGAATGTGCTCTTCGCTGGGTTGAAAAATTCATAAGCCTTTACCAATGACCGGTCACCAAAGGTCCATCCAGCCTTACAGCAACTGGGTCTTGCTTGAGTATTGGCGCTTTGTAGCGACGACCAAGCTCGTACACCTTTGCGGCACTACAACAAGTGTCATAGACCCCTAAAGTCTTTAGAATCTAGGGAGTCTCCCGCACAGGATTTCTTAAAAAAAAAAAAAAAGATGAAGGAGACGGTACTTCTCATTTTTCATAATGTGACCGAAGTACATTAGCTTTCTCTGCTTAATGGTTGGCAGGAGCTCCTTTGTAGTGCGCATTCGTTGAAGGACTTCTTCATTGGTGACTCGATCACGCCAAGAGATCCGAAGCATTTTTCGGTATAGACACATCTCGAATGCATATATCAACCTATATGTCAAGGAATGAACCAAAAAATATCTCCATAGGTACATTTGACAAATAACAGTATTGGATGCGTATAAATGTATATTGGATACATTCAAATAATGTCTATGTCCTTCCATAAACGGATGGTTGTACTACCATTTCGAATCAGCCTATCAACGGTCTAAAGATGAAAACGCTCAAAATACATTTTCCAGATAAACAAAATGGTGCGTGATTGATGGTTGCAAGTGAATGTATCTAAACGTGATAAGCTACACATATAGTGCCACTGCTTGCCTGCATAATACCCGAAGAAATCGCCCGTGTTGAGTGAAACCTATTTATTTTAAAGGGTAAGTGGGCAAGCCTTATGCTCACCACTTCAGTTAAAGTGTTTGTTTCCCAGCATTTGAAGGGGCTGTCTGTTATTTCTTGTAAAAGCTGAGTGAACCTTGTCGGTGTTATATTTCGGGTTTTTAAATAAACACTAAAAACGGGAAATCATTTTTGTCACTTTGGTGGGATTCGAACCGGAGCTCTCGGCATAGAATGCAAGCACTCCACAAACTGAGCTATTGACTGGATTGTTTATATTGTTACTTTTGTGGTAAAGCAAGAGATTGAAAAAAAAAGTGCGACATATTACTCGTTTAAACTTGTATTATTTAAGACAAAACACAATAAATGTCTGACTTTCCTGATTTTTGCAAGAACGGTGATAACATACTTTCTTATACGGAAACCACTCACTAATGGTTATACTGCCAATCTAAAACTAGAATAAAACGTAAAAAGTAGAACAAAACGGCAGTAGAATTTATTTAGATTTTCTGCTCAGTCCATTTCTGTTTTTCTGTTGATCTACTTATGTAATAAAAACCTTTGAAACTTTTTAGAATAGAAATGGTATTTGAATCGATTCACTTCCAGTCTGTATACATGATATTATGACTGTTGATTGGACAGACTCTAGAAGCAATATTACTCCATACACATCAGACTGTGAGGCTATTAGCTCAGTTGCATTCTGAGCCACTCTGCCGGAACATTTCCCTTTCACATTCTGATCCTCTCTACCATTGTTCTACGTCCAGTAGGATTAATAAGTCTACTAAATGGAAACAGGCTGAATATACTATATAAACGGAATTTGTTAAAATGGACTGGACAGTTGAATTGGGGGATAAAATGTGATGTCATTCGGCCTGGTTGCTATGGAAAAGGGATACAAATATTTTGTGATAGGAAGTTCTTCTAATCTAATCTAATCAGAGTTGCAAAGATATGTTACATTGGGGATTCACATCACATGCATTCTCACAAGCAGACACGTACAAGTTCGCGCTTGCGAATGCCGCATGTGAACCTACAACATAAAAACCTAAACCTCAAATGAACATACACCCTTCAAACCTTTGCTGACCTTCCCTGAAACAGGGGTGACATTGGCAAAGTGAAACATTTTCTACAGCATGGGTGGTCAGCCGCATATCAACCTATAAGTCAAGGAATATATAAAACAAATTACATTTTTAATATCAACAAACTGTAACATGACATCAAAAACTAACAGAAAACCAATTCTAATTAAAAAACCCTAGCCGCTAACATCACAGATCAACCGCCATTTCTTTCTGTCCTTACACACTTCTTTCATTTCCTCCAGAGTGTTTGGTACCTATATGAATTTTTCAACCCAGCAAAGAGCATATTTGAAAATATAAATGATATATTTTTTATGCTGCGCCGGGATACGAACCCACAACCTTCCATTTACGAGTCCGAAGCTCTAACCACTAGACACCAGACCGATCATTGGTAAAGTGAATAATTTTTACAGTATGGATGGTCAGCCTCATACCAACCTTTAAATCATGGGATAAGAACAATGAATGAGAAAAATAAGAAATTCAATATAACACTGATAATGAACATAAACATGGTATTTTCCATTCTTGTTACTGTATACAAAATATGCTTACATTAATTTGGCTTTATGATCAACTCCAATATCTATTATTATTGTTATTAATTATGAAATCAGTCAATTATGATTGAAATTGATATTCCAATATTTCTAGTATACAACTTTATATATAACTCAACTCTTGCGTTGTACGATATATGTATTGAAACGAAATGAGCGAAATTAGTGAACGTTTTGCTTTTCAAACATTTTTGGTAAAATGCTGTACGCGGATATTTTTACTTTGGATACGCTACCAGGCATGGATTTAGGGCGGTTTGAGAGGTGCGACTGTACATGGGCGCCAATGTTCAAAGAGGACTTGAAAAAATGCAAAACAATTTTTGAGCACAATTTTTTTGGTAGCCTTTTGGTTTTGAAAGCTCCAGATAATATTGAGAAAAAAACGAAAGAATTGTTGAAACATAAATATCTTTGGGAACACAAAAAAAAGAAAGTATTCTAGTATGTAACACTGCTATTCACAAAACATTAAAACCATAGCAGATCTACGGATCAATGAATTTTTATATGGAAAATTCACTGTAGGCTGCGGATAAGCCTTGGTTTTGCTGTTTGAAAATAACACCGTAAGTCAATTGGGTTTTTTAATTTTTTTTTTTTATCAGTATAAAAAATGGTTCACTTTGCCATGTCCCCTCTGTTTGAGGGAAGGTCACCAAAATTTGCCGGGCTGGAATTTTAGGTCTTTAGTTTGGAAGTTAACATGCAGAATTTGTAAGGGCAAACTAACAATATGTGTCTGCTTGTGGAAATGCATTTAATATGAATTTTACTGTTAATATATCGATACCGTAAAGGTAAAAATTAATAAGTCACATATTAAGCTAACATTGGTTTCTCAGATAAGTGCACCTTTTTTTCTATATTGAGTGTCAACATTTAAAAATTGTAAAAATCCTGTAGTTGAGCAGTTTGTCATGATCACTTCCTTATAATTAGTTCACTTACTATGAGAAGTTACTCCCAGTGCAATATTTCATCCACGATTTCTCCAACCTGTGAATCAGCACTCATTCAGTTTTACATTTAAGCGATATATTTGTAAATTATATTATACAACGTCGTAGTTACTTCTCAGGCTAGATTTGGTTCTACATTATGTGGGGTGAGCGGCACCAGGGCCCCCGGTGGGCTCGATCCAGGCCTGCAGTACATTAAAACTACAATAGCGTTCGAACCCTGTACGTTTCGCATTTAATAAACAAACGTACGTATTGAATATTACCTGAAATTACACTATCACATTTTCCTGTTAATTACAGGGAATTATTTGCTCACCGCTTTTGGCCGGCTGGTTGAAATAACAGCTCATTTCAAATTGTCGCGTCAACAAGCATTCACTGGTGCAATTATTAAAATAAACTTCATTTGCAATATGTTGAAACGGATTTCATAGAGTCATAATAAATATAGAGCAAGCGTGAAAAAGGTTAGGTAAAAAATAAATATTATTATATTAGAATTTAATAATGTACGACTGGTTTCGAAAACAATGTTTCCATCATTAGGTACATAGTATTACTATTTTCTCAGATTAAATTAATTTTAAAGAATGAAAAAAACGGATTTTACTGACCGTGTAAAAGAGAAAAACGATTTTATCCGACGTCCTCAGGAGACGTGTGTCCTCTACAAGGAGGAACCATGAACTGCTAAATTAATATGCTCAGAATAAAATTTTACTCGCCCCCTAACCATATACAAATTGGGTTAATTTTTAATATTTAAAAAATGAAAGGTTACAAAGTGAATGCCTCATCAATTCATGATATAATTATATCGATGATTTATTCTTTTGACTTATAGATTGGTATGAATCTGACCACCCATGCTGTAAAAATGGTTCACTTTGGCAATCGTCCCCTTAGTGCTTGTTTGTCATGTGTCCATCAGAGGTAATTTCACATGAGCGATGTTTGCATGTGTACTGGAACAATGCTCCTTATGAAAATAGGAAGTTGATTTTAAAAATATTTAAAATAACTCTCACATTATCGTGTAATACCTTCGTGTTCTTCTCTATTTTTTATTGTTGTCCAACTTAATTTAAAATCTACTTGTCTTTTCTCCTCAGGTGAAAAGAACTGCCCGTACGACTTCATCAGGATATTTGACGGAAAAGACGAATCCTCTCCCATCATTGGCACATTCTGCGGCATGGGCAAGTTCCCGTACTCCATCGTCGGAACTTCCCAAGATCTGTTTGTGGAATTTGTCTCGGCACCTGCAGGTAAAAAAACACTTCTATTATATTGACTTTTATTAATACACTTATTCTGAGGACCAGTATTTTCTAATTTAGTTGTATACTAAGACCTGTCCGTAGCTTGGTAGTAGAGCTTCAGACACTCGTGAGTATTTTTAATATATTTTTAATAATCATTTCTATCAGATTAAAAATGATTCATTATGCTAATGTCACCCCTTTTTCAGAAAAGCTCTGCAAAAGTTTCATGGTGTATGCTCATTTAAATTTTGGGTCTATATTATTTTGCAAGTGCACATGCAACATTTGCAGAAGTGTGAACTTACAAGTGTCTGCTTGTGGGCAAATATTTAATATGAATTTTACTGTAAATATATATTTGACCCATCCTTGGTCTAGTGATAACGCGTCGGACTCGTAAATGGAGCATCGTGGGTTCGAATCCCGGTGGAGCACAAAAAATATACTGGGTAAAAAAATTACATAGTTTCATGGATTTATAAGGATATTAATATAACTCCATGCATAGCTTTACCAAAGACCAGTCACTAAAAGTCCATCCAGAATAACAGCAACTGGATTTTGCTTGCAAATTGGCATAGCGACGATCAAGCTCGTAGAGGCTCTCGAGGTGTGATTCACGCAAAAACAGCGCTCACCAAATAAGCCATCCTAATAATAGTAAGTAAGAGACATAATACATATTTAATCAACGGCATTCAGAACCCCACACGTATTTTCACCCTGGTACTACAAGTTACGAGACTTTGCACTAAACTATTGCGCTTACAACAGTACTCTAACATTAAAGCTCTCGACAAACGCAGGCCCGCATCAAGAACACCGGGGCCCTAGAGCGAGATAATACATGGGGCCTAACGCCCCAAATTTAATCAATTTATTAGACCAGTCCGTAGTCCAATGGTAACACTTCAGACTCGTCAATGGAAGGTTATGTGTTCATATCCCGGCGGTGCACAACATATTGTAACGAAATACACTGGTAGATGTTTATTGGTGTACGTGTGTTTTGAGAGAATGTTCTGGCCCAAACGATTGTAATTGTAAGGTGTGTATGTAGGTAGGAAATGGACTCTTCATGAAATAAATATGTCCAGAATCGTCTATACAACTGTGGTAGTGGAAGTTTCTAGGGCAGGCTGGAATGGCCCCTAGGTTCCGCTATAAGAAGGGCGACAATGGGCTGAAGCGAGTCAGTCTTCGAAGCACTCACACAGAGGAGTATCTAGTTACTAGGGCGACCAATATGGTGTAAAATAAATGTAATCTGTACGAAATAAATAAGTGTGTTAAAATAAATCTGTTAGAATAAGTCTGTTAAAAATAAATCTATTGTAAGAAAGTCTGTGTAAATAAACTGTATGGCTAACTTGTGTTAAACTTGTGTTTTAATTAAAAGAACCCTAAGGAAAAACGTAACAATGGTGTCGGTGTGAGATTTAAAACCAAGTACCAAAAAATCTGTGCTTAAGACTATTGAAAAATATTTCTGGACAACTGTGAGGGTTTTTCCTCTGTCCTGCTGATTGACACAATTAATAATGTAAGAGCCACTTTAATATGTTTACTTTATTTCCTTTCACAATGTATACACAATAAACCACAGCACAATAATATTAATTATTCTTAATTACACATCCTTCTGGCTCTCACGCCAGGCAAGCTTCTTCCCTCTTTTCGCATTTTTTTGTTTTCCTTTTTCCATTCAAATTTAAATACAATGTTCCATTCTACCAAACAAACAAACTCATCTCGTTACAATACACCTCCTTCCTCTCATAAAAAAAAAACATTCCCAATTTTTTTTTTCTTTTACAATGAGTAAATAATGTATCATAATGCTCAGCCGGCGCCACATATTTTGTTTTATTTTAAGGATAAATTTCAAAAATATGAAAATAAAAAAAAACCTGTTTCTGATACATTATTCAGTCATTAATACCTTTTTTAACAATACCAATTATTTTCATACTAAAATTAATATATATTTTTTTTAAATACTTAATTCAACAATTCAAAATAATCAAATAACAATACATAATAAACATTCACCAGTTAATTAATCAATTCATTAAAATAACTTTTTTTTTTTTAAACATATATCACATCTTTCCCAATATTTAAATTTATTTCAAATTTATTTTTCATTAATAAATTACTCAGTCCATCAATTTTTTTAAAAAACTTTACCTTCATATGTAATACTTTGTTTAATTTATGTTTCATACCTTCATTCATGCAATATTTCATAATTCATTCTTTCACTGATCACTTTTATATCAACTTTCACCGTATCATTCATCACCTCAAATTTTTCATACACATGAAAATATGTTTTTTTTTTTTTTTGTTAATCTAATTTGATTATGTCCTTGATTTATTACAAAAATTGCATTTTTGCATTACATTTTTCTCTTCTGTGTCATTCATTACATTTAAATTCTTACATTCATTAAATTTGAAAAATGATTCTAACTTGCTACATATTGTAGATAATTCCTCTGTATTTTTAATTTCAGATGTTGTCAGTAAAGTTGCATATTTTTCTGACAATCCATGAATTATTATGTCCATAAGTTCTTTATCATGCATTCTTTTATTTAATAAATTATTTTTTGATTTTACCTTTAAAATATAAACAGATGCATTATCATGACCTTGTACCATATTTAAAATTTCTAACTTAAGATTCCTTTGAAAGTCATATTTTTCAAATTGTTGTAAGAATTTGGTTTTAAAAATTTTCCAATCAAATTCACAATTAATTGCTCTGTACCAAGTTAACGGAAAATCTGTTAAAAATATAGGCATACACTCTACCAAATAATCTAATTTTAATTTGTAGACTTTGGCTAATTCTTCTAACCTTATTATAAATTCATTTGGTTCACTTTCACCATTAAAAGATATTTTTAATTTGAGAGGATCAAAATTTATGGACTCCATTGTGTTACTTTCTAAATCCTTTTTATTATTTATTTTTTTAGATTTCGTCATTTGCTGTATATTTTCAATTTATGCAATTAAAAAAAATCATTTCATTGAAAAAAATTTTTTCATACAAATTAAATATAACACCATCTATATATATTTATCTAAACTGATTTGAAACAAACTGGTTCATGTCCAATCTTTTTTCTTCTGGGACGTTCGATTTTTAAATCTTCATTTCTTCTGAACGTAGTGTAGGTAATTTGAATTCTCTCACCTTCAATATTTTCAAAACCGCCTTTGAAATCTTGCAATTTCTTGTTATAAATTGTATAAGTTGAGTTTTTTAAAACATTTTAAACGTGTTGATGCTTTCACAACCATAAATCTGTCCAATTTTAATTATTTCATATATTGTATTGTTTTCAATGTCATTTGTTGAAATCGACTGTCATTTGTTTTTGTTTGTGAAAAATTTTCTTCATAGGAATTTCATTTATAGATTTTTTCTTTTACGTTGGGCGCCAAAATGTGAGGGTTTTTCCTCTGTCCTGCTGATTGACACAATTAATAATGTAACAGCCACTTTAATATGTTTACTTTATTTCCTTTCACAATGTATACACAATAAACCACAGCACAATAATATTAATTATTCTTAATTACACATCCTTCTGGCTCTCACGCCAGGCAAGCTTCTTCCCTCTTTTCGCATTTTTTTGTTTTCCTTTTTCCATTCAAATTTAAATACAATGTTCCATTCTACCAAACAAACAAACTCATCTCGTTACACAACATAATAAAAACTAATGAATAAAAAAAAAAAAAGTTTTAAATACAACTGATTAAACTTGAATTAAAAACGATCGTGTGGTTACCCGCTAAAAATTTGATTGAAGTGTGCATAGATAACGTGTTAATAATATTGTGTTAGTGTTGGTAAATACTCATTAGCCGATCTGACGAAGCAAAGTAAATAATCATTATCTAATATCATTATTTGAAATTTAAAAATATTTTTTTTTTGTAAAATAATTTGTTTTGAAGTAAATTATTTTGAAGTAAATTTAAATTTTTGTTAAAATAAAAAATGGCTAAGGTGAACATCAAGGACCTCAAAGTCTATGAGCTTAAGAATGAGCTTCTGGAGAGGGACCTGGAGACCTCAGGAGGGAAGGCGGCCTTACAGGCACGCCTCATGGAGGCCTTGGAACAGTCAGGCGAAGACCCGGCATACTTTGTCATGGCATCTGGGGGAAACCGCGCCCTTGAGGAACTGTAGCTCAGCATCAACAGTAACCTGACAGGACTGAAGACTGAGATGGCTGACAACGCCAAGACCCTGGAAGGGAAGATGGCTGACAATTCCAAGACCCTGAGGGAAGCCCTGGAGGAGAAGATGGCTGACAACGCCAAGACCCTGGAGGAGAAAATGACCAGCAACCTGACCGGGTTGGAGGAGAAGATTGCTAAAAACCTAGCCTTAAAAATGTCGGTGGACACTGATAGTGTAAAATTAAGTGATAATCAGGATGATAAAAAGGCCGATATGTCAACTGAGGATGAGTCGTCTCAGAAGTTGGGGAAGGGAGACCTGAAGGCCAAAATCAACGGCCAGCTCAAGGCTGAGGACGCAGCTGACAGCAAAGATGTCAAAGACGATGTCAAGTCGGCTGAAAACGGCATGAGTGACTCGGCCGAGGTAAAGGCTGACAAGGATGCGAAGGAGGAGACGGACGCCAAGGAGGAGGATGAGGACGCCAAGGAGGAGGATGAGGACGCCAAGGAGGAGGATGAGGACGCCAAGGACAAGAAGGGCAAGGCCAAGAAGGCCAACAGTGTGAAGAAGAAGCCCGCGCCCAAGAAGAAGGCGGAGGAGGCCGTGGAGGAGGCGCCCAAGAAGAAGAAGGCCGTGGAGCCACCGGTGCCCGTGCCCGCGGGCCGGGGCATCCCCGACGTGGAGGTGGCCATCTCCAGGTTCGAGATGGAGGACCTCAAGTTCCTGTACAATCAATTGTGCCGCACGAACCTCATAAAGCGCAACAAAAAGAAGTTCAAGGGCTACGAGTTTGAGAAGGACACGCCTGAGCACAAGGCCAAGCTGGAGGAGGTGCAAAAGCTGGAGCCCAAGCAGCTGCGGACGCTGTGCGAGAAGCTGGGCTTGGACAAGAGGGGCGCGCCCACGGAGCTGGCCAGCAGGGTGGTGGGCTTCCTGCTGCTGCCAAAGCAGGTCTCCTCGCACGCCAGGGGGCTGATGAAGGAGAGGCCGGTGACTGACCGCGGCGAGGCCACGGGAGGCAGGCCCAGAAGGTCCGCTGCTGCTATTGTCAAGAGAGGTTACTCTAACGAGGAGTATGAAACAGATCCGGAAACCAAAGTGCGGGGACCCAAAGTCAGCAGGGATGAATTAGGGGATTCAGATGGCTCGTACAACCCGAGTGGCTCCGGACAGGAGGCGGACTCTGACTTTGACCCGTCAGTGGGGGAGGGGGGCGCTCCCTCCCGCAGGCGCCGCGCCCCCGCCCGCAGGGGCTCAGCCAAGCAGAGGGGACGACCCAAGCATGGCGCGGCAGGAAGCCACTCAGCGAGTCAGAGGACGAGAGCAAGAGTGAAAACTCCGCTTCCGAGCAGGAGAGCGGCTCCGACAACCAAGGATTCTGATCCTTTGACGCAGGAGCCGGCGAGCAAGCGGAGCCGAGGAGCGGTGGCTGACCGGGGACGCAAGGCGGCGCCCCCAACCAAGGAAAGGCGCCCATGCCGGCCGCCAAGAGGAAAGCACCCCTCCCGCAGGCACCGCGCCCCCGCCCGCAGGGGCTCAGCCAAGCAGAGCAAGCAGAAGGGACGACCCAAGCATGGCGCGGCAGGAAGCAACCCAGCGAGTCAGAGGACGAGAGCGAGAGTGAGAACTTCGCTTCCGAGCAGGAGAGCGGCTCCGACGACCAAGGATTCTGATCCTTTGACGCCGGCGAGCAAGCGGGGCCTAGGAGCGGTGGCCGCCCGGGGACGCAAAGCGGTGCCCCCAGCCAAGGAAAGGCGCCCATGCCGGCCGCCAAGAGGAAAGCACCCCCCCCCCACACCAGCCAGCAATGACGGGCAAAACCCTAAGGGGAAAATTCCGTGGAACGTCATTTTTCCTGACCACTGGATGCAACTGTGGGTCAAACTGCCCGTACCTTCTTAAAGAAAAGACTGTTCCGGGGCGGAACAGTCTAAGGGGGGGATAATGTAACGAAATACACTGGTAGATGTTTATTGGTGTACGTGTGTTTTGAGAGAATGTTCTGGCCCAGACGATTGTAATTGTAAGGTGTGTATGTAGGTAGGAAATGGACTCTTCATGAAATAAATATTTTCAGAATCGTCTATACAACTGTGGTAGTGGAAGTTTCTAGGGCAGGCTGGAATGGCCCCTAGGTTCCGCTATAAGAAGGGCGACAATGGGCTGAAGCGAGTCAGTCTTCGAAGCACTCACACAGAGGAGTATCTAGTTACTAGGGCGACCAATATGGTGTAAAATAAATGTAATCTGTACGAAATAAATAAGTGTGTTAAAATAAATCTGTTAGAATAAGTCTGTTAAAAATAAATCTATTGTAAGAAAGTCTGTGTAAATAAACTGTATGGCTAACTTGTGTTAAACTTGTGTTTTAATTAAAGAACAACGAGGTTGCAGATGATAGATATGTTGTTCACAGAAGGGATAGGTGTCTATCTACCTCTACAAAGAAGGATGGAGGTGGTGTCTTAATTTTAGTTAGGAAAGACATCCCTTGTGTTAGATTATTTAATGATGAGAGTCCGTTAGTTGAGGAAATTTTATTACATTTACCTACAGTTGGAAATGGTTTAATTATTGCTGCATGCTATATTCCACCACTTTCCAGTCAATCCATATATGAAGCACATTTTAATAAATTCAATGAAATAGCTATAAATAAAGTAGATCACAATTTCTTTTTAATTGGTGATTACAATTTGCCCTCTATTAACTGGACCCCTGACATTGATGGCCTTTCTTTTGTAATGCCCTCCTACCTAAGTAATATAATGTCTTTCCTGATGCTCAAACAATGTAACTTTATTAGGAACAATAATAACCGTTTATTGGACTTGGTGTTGACGGATCTTGTTTGTTCTGTAGTGGGATGTGCTGCACCCCTTAGTACAGTAGATCCTCATCACCCGCCGATTGAGTGCACTGTGAAAACATCACGATTGTTTTCCAGGATGCCAGTACATAATGTCCATAAATACGATTTCAGGAAAGCAAATTTCAATCAAATCATGGTAGAATTGTTAGAATTTAATTGGTATGACAACTTGTATAATCTCAATACTCAAAATGCGACCGATTTCTTTTATTCCAAATTGTACTCAATATTAGATTATCATGTACCACCATTATATGTACGTGCAAAAAAATATCCCTTTTGGTTCTCAAATGATTTAAAAAAGCAAATGAGCAAAAAACTGAAAGCCTGGAAGAGATGGAAGACATATGGTAACATTAGTGACTACGATAGGTTTCGATCTGCTCGTGCTAATGTAAAGAGACTCATGACTGCGTGTCATAAGTCTTACATAAACAACATTGAAACATCAGTTACTCATAACGTCAAAAGTTTTTGGAAATATACACATAATTTAAAAAATAACTCAATGGGCTATCCATCATCTATGATGCTTGATAATCGGGTATCGAACGACCCTAATGAAATTTGCAATATGTTTTCTTCGTATTTCTTGTCTGTTTTTGAATCGTCATCACAACTAACTTGCAGTCCCAATACCTCCTCTATAAATATGAATTTTAATTACCAAAACAATAATAACACATGTATTTCTGATTTGTTCCTATGTGAAGACGATGTAAGGGAAGCACTTAATCTTATTGATATAAAAAAAGGCGCTGGTCCGGACAAATTAAATGCTTTTTTCCTTAAAATGACCTCTGATGCCCTGTTCAAACCTCTCACACTTATTTTCAACAAAAGTTTAGCTGAAGGATATATACCAAGCATATGGAAAACTGCTAACATAATACCCTTACATAAAGCAGGGCCGATGAATGACATCTCTAACTACATACCTATATCTATCTGTAGCTGACGCTCTACAGGCGCGGGTGGACTGGATCCGTCTTCTCACACTGTTCCTCTGTCAGCTGGTTGTAAGGCAGCTGCCTTTCCAATAATTCAAGATCTCGATGTCAGGGGGCAAAGCGGCGGGTCGTTGTATCGAAGATCTGAAGAGATGGTCAGGAAGAGTAGCAGGTCGAAGTTCTGAAGAAAGCGGAGAGTAGTAGTAAGAAGTCGGAAGTCGGAGAACAAGTGATTTATTTTGAAGAACATACACATATTTATATTCAAGGAAACAAAAGGGATAACGGGACAAAGGATAACGGGAATTCTCACAAATAGGGATGGGAACGAAAACTAGGGATGGGGCGTGGGAGTGTCGGCACAAACAAGACAAATCTACATTCTTATCAATAATTGCTAATCCACGAGCTCCCCCGGTATTTGTGATAGTGGACCCTGAAGTTGACATGTTTCTTTATTAAAGGGTCCACATTTCACATTACACATACCGAGGTCGCCGCAATTATCGCACTTTATGTAGTTGCCCTAAGAAGGACCTTCTTTTGCTTAACGAATACTCTGAAGCTCGCTGCGTCCGCAACACTATCCTCTCTTGCATTGCTAAAATTTTTGAAAAGTTAGTACATGGAAAAATATATCCACTACTCAAACACTGTATTCCTGATAGTCAACACGGATTTGTCAGATCAAGATCCATAGTTTCGAATTTGTTACTTTATTCTAACTTTATTTTTGAGACATTTGACCAGGGCTCTTCTGTTGACAGCGTGTACACCGATTTCCGCAAAGCTTTTGATAAGGTTGATCACCTTATATTACTTAAAAAGCTTCACTTCAATGGAGTCCAGGGCAACCTATTCAGGTGGTTTTGTTCTTATCTTGATTCGAGATATCAAACTGTTACCCTTAATGGTTACGCCTCATCATTGTGTGCGATAAGCTCAGGCGTCCCACAGGGCTCCATATTAGGTCCTTTTTTGTTCACAATTTTCATATCTGATATCCATAAATGCGTTAAAAACAGCAATTTATTATTATTCGCAGATGATATGAAAATTTTTAAAAAAATCGATAATATTAACGACTGTCTATTACTGCAAGAAAAGACATAAATAGACTCAGTTTATACTGCTCGATTAACAAACTGTCACTTGCTCTTGAAAAATGTAAAATTATAACCTTCTCAAGGAAACGCATTCAAATCAATTACAATTATACAATTTCCAATCACACACTTGAAAGAGTATCTTGCATACGCGACCTTGGTGTGATTTTCGATTCCAAACTACTTTTTGACATGCATGTACATGCCGTCGTCAAGAGGGCCTTTCAAATGATGGGTTTTGTGTTTCGTGTGACAAAAAAATTCAAAATGATATCGAGCTATATGACTTTATATCATTCATTGATACGATCACAACTAGAATTTGCTGTGACTGTATGGAACCCATTTTATGATGTGTATAAAACTCTACTAGAGTCGGTTCAAAGAAAATTTACGAAAATATTGTTCCATCGGTTAAGCTACGAAAACCGCTCTTACGACAAACGCCTACTTCATCTAAATCTGGTAAGTATTGATAATCGATGTTTAATATTGAGTGCGTTGACTCTGAGGAGTATATGTCTATCGGAAACGGATTGCCCTGGTCTTCTATGTCAAATTAAGTTTCGTATACCAAGATGCGCATCTCGTTCTTCACAATTATTTTTTCTGTCAAAATGTCGAACAAATGCAGGTCAAAGAGCTCCTATTCATAGAATGTGCAGTGATTTTAATAAATATTTTAATGATTTAGATTTGTTTAATAAGGGGAAATACTCCTTTAGGGGGGACTTGATGAAAACTATATATAAAATGTCTTTTACACCCAGTTTATAGGTGCTGATTGGGCTTTTTGTTCTTCTTTTTTATTCTTCTCTTTTTTCTTCTTTAACTTTTACATTCTTATGTTTTTCTTTGTTTACTCTTCTTGTTTCTCCTTGTTATTTTTGTTTCTTTTACTAATTTTATTACTAATTTTGACTTCCTCTACTTCTTTTATATTTTTATGTCAGCTACATTAAATTTATAATATATATGTGGGAAATTTTTAAGGATGTAGGCATTTTAAATTATATGTATCCACTTTTTTGTTTATTGCAACTGTGTCTGTATCTGTTTTTTCTCCTAATAAAGTAAAATAAAATAAAATAAAAAAACCCTAAGGAAAAACGTAACAATATGTACCATTTATATTTTTAAATATGCTCTTCGCTGGGTGAAAACTTTATACACCTTTACCAAAGACCGGTCACCAAAGGTCCATCTGGCCTTACAGCAACTGGGTCTTTCTTAAGAATTGGCGCTTTGTAGCGAAGATTAACCTCGTATAAAGTCCAGTCGATATATTGAAAATGTATGGGTTATACTAAGAAAGGATCCCCGAACAGATATCTGCTTTTATTTGCTTGTTAATTAATATTCGTTGGGGCCTCTATAGCAAGCCTCCAAAAATCACCCATTGACCAACTCGCAACTCGTAATTGCAACTCGCATGGGTAAAAGAAACTCGAACAACTCCAACAACAAAGAATCCGCCACCGTCCATCTAAATTTAATTTTATTGAAAGGGGATTTAGATTTACGACACACAAATTTCAAAACTTCTCAGTTTTATTTTCACTGGGAATATTATCAATGGTATTATTAACTGGCAAAATGATACTTTCAGATAAAGAAAATCACACTCGCAACCAAACAAAAGTCACTCGCAATTTGCGAGCTAGCGAGTAGAATTTTGGATGGTTGATATATAGTCAAAGGAGGTCAAATTCTAATAAAATGATGCTCAAACTATTGTTAACACCATTTTTTTGGGGCCCTAGTGCGGTTACATCTCTCAAACCGCCCTTAATCCAGGACAATACTCCGAGTATACAACATTTCGTTTTAACTCTATCAAAGCGTTTTCAAAAATATATGTGTAAACCAAAATAGTGTTTCAGTAAATAATTTTCATTTCGATGGAATTTTGGTATAACGCTACGGCTAAGTTTGAACATAAAGCGTTATAGGTACTCCGTTTGTATAAACTCACTGTTCCAATCGAGAAAATGCAAGGAAACTACATCACTCACTACGCGTGCTGTTGTATCTTTCATACCATTTTCTATTTACGCTATTAGGAGGAGTCTTTGTAATGTTGTGTACTCGGAGTGCAAGTCCCGCAAAGGATGGTTATTGCAGAATTTGCTATTCTGGAGTGCTCGCGAACTGCAAGGGCTTTAGGAAAATGTACAGGAATAACAAAAACTGTATGCTCCATCAATTAATTTTTTTATAAAAGTCAAAGTTAGCACATTTCATCATCATGAGCTTAACACCCCTGGGTGGGTTTTGACTGAATCCAGAATTCTTCTCCACTCTCGCCTGTCCATCTCCTTTGCTCCATAGCTACGTATATCTGCCTTGGCTGCATCTGTTTTGATACCATTCATCCATAGAATTTTTGGTTTCCATCAACGTTGTGTTGCCGAGAGTGTTGGGTGCTTAATGGAGATTTTTTTTTTAAGGAATCCTGTGCGGGAGGCTCCCCAACTCTTGAAAGTCTTGGGGGTCTATATCACCCTGGAAGGGTGCCGCAGAGGTGTTGTTGCTTCTGTCGTGAGTGGCGATTGATGTTGGTTTTGAATAAAACCGGATTAAGTTGAGAAGGGAACACAGATACTGGTAGGTCATTCCATAAACGGGCAGTTTGGCAAAGGGATGAGTCATGAAAACGCCAAGTTTTCATAGTTTTCAGAACGACTGCAAAGGGATGAATGAGAGTCGTACTACGAGTTTCCTTTTCTGAAATGCAAGGGGGAGGGATTAATGATTGGAGCTAATTAGAACAAGCTCCGTGGTAATATCGATAAAAAAAAAAACTGAGCATTCCAACTTTTCTTCTGTGCCGGAGCGGCTGCAGATCGGATGTCAGAGAAGGATCATTGATCAACCTCACTGTCTCCCTTTGCACAGAATCAAGTTGGTCACTCAACATATTGTACATACCAGACCAGAGATGGCTGCCATACTCGATTTACTCGACATTTAATCAAAACTGCAAAGAGATGAATGTGAGCCGTTCTATGAGTTGTCCTTGTTGTGACGAGAGGAGGAGGTATAAGGGCCATACGCAGAACTTTTACTCACCATTTTAACTGTCCAATTCTTGGATCAAGGATCATTGATCAACCTCACTGCCCTCCTTTGCACAGAGTCAAGTTGGTCATTCAACTTCTTGGACATATTAGACCAGAAATGGTCGCCATACAGAGATGATTGATGATGAGATGATAGAGATGGTTTGCGACACACACTCGAATTATATGATCAGCTCACACAAAATTGAGTAAAGTATTGTTGTGCCGAGATTTGAACTTTAAACTCCTTGACCTTGGCTGCATCTGCGTTGACACCGTCCATCCATCGTATTTCTGGCTTTCCAGAGCTGAATGTCTCATCACCACGGTAAAATTCTTACCTACCGAATATCAGTAATATTTCTATGAAGACCTGTCAATCCAAGATGGCCGCAAGTGAACAGCTGATTAGACTTTATACAAATATTACCGATATTCGGTAGATAAGAATTACCGTGGTGATGAGACTTTCAGCCCAGTACCCTTAGTACGAGTTGCAAAACTTGAGTAAAGTAAAGTTTACGGAAAGCATTAAAGAGTGATTTCCCCTAAAATCTGACGTTTTTGTTTCTTACACTTTATGGTCTTAGCAAAAGAGTTACAGTGATGAAGAAAATCAAGTTCAAACAAACAAAAACAGCAGATTTTGGGAAAAACCACTCCTTTTAATACTTTCCGTAAGCTTTACTTTTCTCAAGTTTTGCAACTCGTACTCAGGGTACTGATGGTCTCCTTTGGTCTTGTGGTGCTGGGAGTGCTAAGAGCTTAAGGTTGGCAGCGTCCATTTTAATTTTGTGACAAGCCGCCTTGAAGGACTGATAACACCTTTGAAGGACTGATAACATCTTTGGGGGACTGATAACATCGGGCTCTCTGTAGATGACGTAGAGCTCTTTGTTGAACCGACGACGCCTACCATTCTTATCTCTTCGGACCGTGGGCGGTTCTGAGAATCTCGCTTTGAAATGTCGTAATAGAGATTTCGTTTTTTAAGAGCGCCGTTTAAGCGGCGTAAAAAAATACTCTGTTGATTTTTGTACATAAAACTGATGTATATTTGTAACTTCTCAAAATCATTTTCCTATTTTTTCAATTTGACCAATATGAGACAGGTCGCGTCTTGTAAAAATAACGCTGAGAAGAAGTGGAGGGGGTGTGTTTGCGCATGGGTTACAGTCGCGCCAGTACAAATAGACCGATAAATCGCCTACTGCGCAGCTTGCTGCTAGCGTTCTTTTTACATGACGCGACCTGTACTTCGTGTTATCGATAATCTATAATCTAAGTTGCAAAGATATATTACATTTGAGATTAATGTAAAATGCATTCTCACAAACAGACACGTATACGTTAGCGCTTAATCATGTCGAAAATGGACTGTGGACAATATAAAATAAAATCTCATATGAACATAAGCCCAGCAACTCTTGCTGACCTTTCCTAAAACAGGGGTAATTTTGTCAAAGTGAACAATTTTTTTACAGTATGGGTGGTCAGCCTCATACCAACCTCTAAGTCAATGTGATTTTTGTTAATAAAGCGGAAATTATTTTTAAATCACCCTATACTTGTACAGTTGAGCACTAGAGATGGGGTAGTTGTGTATGTATCAGCTACAGGAGTGTGCGGTATTAGGTACGTACGTATTATGTATCCGGGTGGGAGGGAGGAGCGTGTACCCTTTGCTAGTCGTCCACAATTCAATTGCGTCGCCTGAGAAGTTGTTAATACTTGCGCCAACTCTCGCGCAAGTTTGGCGTAGGGCTGTGCAAAGGGAATGATGCAAGGGAAAAGGGTAATTCTATTAATACATAGGGAATTACCTGCCTATAAATGTAATTATTTATTCATTATGTATACTGAGGCCCACAGGTAGCAAGGTGCAATTACGTCATAGCTTGGCTAGCCGAACGCGATGTGTATTGGCGGGACTCAAATTCTCGTTATTTTATTTTAGAAACTATCAATGATTTTTTTTATTTTTACTACTAAAAAAATATGGTTGTGACCCTTGTAATGTATTCTAGACAGCAGTGCTATAGCATTTTCAAACATATTTCTCACGTCTGCAATTACTCTATAAAATGTAACCTGAGGAGGAACGGTTATCTCATCTCTAATCTCATCGGCTAAACACAAGATGATTTATTTCCTCGAGCACTTTTGATGTTATCACACCATTATCAAGAGAACAACTAACATATCTAAATTAAAGAAGTGAAATTGGAGAAAGTTTTAGTTGGCGGAGCTATGGTGGAGTGAAGGAAGGGATAAATATTATATTTAAAAAAATCTTTCTTCTTTTGATTTATTAAAAAAATGTTAAGGTGATATCAATAATTAATTAAAACACAATTTAATTTGAACACACTTAAGGTTTATTTAAGTCATCGCTGAAAAAATTAAGAAATATAAGGAGAAGAGGGCCTAACCTGGAGATGATAGTAGAAATGTTCTGGTTCCAATTGAAGACAGGAATCCATCAATTTTGCCAGGCACTCACACAGTCTCACTTCTTTTCTATTTTGCGATTCGTTGAACTTGTAACTTACTTACTGTTATCACTTGATGTGTTAACAATGACTGATAATGACATTTATTCCACTCGGTCTCCGAAGCTACATAACACGTCCACGTCGAACGATGTTCTCTCGTCGACTGCCTCTCGCATGCGCGCTTGTCGGAACAAGCCGAACTCGGTCGTGCTTCTTCGGTTTTTTTCCGGAAGCAACAGCGCGAACATACTAGCAACAAATTGCATTGCTAAATTAGGTAAGAACATGGCAATGCGCTATTAATTCGAAAATGAAAATCATAAAATATATGCTTTTTTATTTTAATGGTCCGTGTTTTAACGTTGAAAACTTATTTTATAAATAACTATATCATTGATGACAGATTACAAAACGATTACGGTTCTTAGAACATCATCAAGTAAATGAAACTGATATAAAACAAATAAAATGCGAAAATATGTTTTTATTTAATTTATATTAAAATAGCATTTAAATTATTTTCCCCTTATATCCCTCATCCCTATTCACAGAACTCCCCTCTCGCTATAGTTTTCCCTTACCCTGTAACAGTAAGTCCGGTTATTATTATTCATAATCCCACCCCTAGCGGCTCCTTCCCCTTTGCACACAACACTAACTACAGGATTAACATGCCGTTAGACCAATCAGCGGGGATAAAGCAATGAAACACAATTGCTGCGACTACCCACTATGATGATGCTGCACACAACCAGCGGTGAAACGTCAGATTTTTTTTTCAAAAATTTGAAAAAAAAAATCAGTTCTATAATTTTTTTATTGAAACTACCACTATAAAGAAGCATCAAAGAGCTTACTGCGAAACATAAGCTCTTGAGACAAATCTTGGAAGATATTATTTGGTGAGCACTGTTTTTGTGTGAATCACACTTCAAGAGTCCTCTGCAGGCTTGGTAATCGCTTTAGAAAGCCTCGATACTCAAGCAGAACCCAGATCCTGTAAGGCTGGATGGATCTTTGGTGACCGGTCTTTGGTTAAGGTATTTGAACCCACAACCTTCCATTTATTAGTCCGAAGCACTAACCAGTAGACTATGGACCCGTCAAAATGTCTGTCCACCTAATTCTTGCAAGACAAAACATTTAAATTAAATCAAATCTAAATGACGTCCTAAAGTTTAAAAGGAACCATAAAAATAATGTCAAATAATCTGACTCACTCTTTAATTATTTTTTTCGCCCAGGTCCCCTCCTCAACACCGGCTTCCACTTCAACGTCGGCAACTGGCCTGGACACGTAGAAACAGCTGGTCTGAAGAACGGCACCTGCGACTGGTTGCTGACCTCCCAATCTCTGCAGAAGTCCGGAGACTCTGAGGGCATCTTCCTGTCTGTGGCGCACTGGTATCCACCGCACACTTCATGCACCTACCTGATGCAAGGCCTGCCCAATCAGGTGGTCCGGCTGTACTTCCCAAGGTAAGCAGCTTCTTCATCTTGTCCTCATTGCTGAGGGTTGTGATTCTTGTAGAAGAAATTACTCTTCTCCAGTTCTCTCTTGACTGCGTTGCCCACAGTGTTCCAACTACCGAAGCTAACGTATATACGACGTAAGGGCCCTGGTTTGTACGCATCACTCGAACCGCTCTTAAACCGGACCATCTAAGAACTGTTCTCTTAAAATCATTATCAATCTATGGAATTTTATTGAAAGAAATTTAGATTAAGCAATAGCAGATTGATTGCCATCGGTATTCAGAAGGAAATAATGAATGATACCATGTATTTTTGAACACAATGGAGCTGTAAGACATTTCTGTGAATGCATTTGTGGCCTGTAACTTAAACTTGTTATATGTTTCGCAGCTTCCGCATCAATCGCATCGAGTCTCCGATCCAGGCTTTTGATGGAGACTGTGGAGAGAGCTTGACTCTCTACGACGCTTCTTGGCCAGATGACTCCCGCATCATCAAGACTTTCTGTGACACGTTCTCCAAGGCCATGGAAAAACATGACTTTGTGTCCACAGGTAGCTCACTGTTTGTGCGGTTTGAGAGCAAAACTGGAAGCTATAGCGGGTGAGTCTAATAATTTTGATCAATAAACTATCAAATATAGATATTAGACTTGCAAACGTCATTTTGTTAAATCTCTCTAGGATACACTTTTACTATTTAAATCTGTTCAAAAATTGTTTATTCTGCCTATGCATTTTTTGTATTATGAGCATCTCACTCCTTTTTGTAGGACACAATTCCACTTAAAACCCCATTCATACTTACAAAATCCTTATTTCTACTGAGGTGTAAGACAGCGACCAGAAATAAATGGCCAGGTCACCCTTTTGTCATGAAAACGACAATCTGTCTCCAAAGATAGGACAACTTGTTCACTGTTAGTAACAATAATAAATATTTTCTCCGTTTCCTTTAAAATAACTCATATGAAGTTGACTGGAATGCTAACGATTGCTCCAATTGAACGTACAATTTTAATTCTAAATCTGAATATGAATGTCACCCCTGTTTCAAGGAAGGTCGGCAGAGTTGCACGGCTTATGTTCATTTGAGATTGGGTTTTTTATATTGTAGGTCCACATGCGGCATGTGTGAGCGCAAAATTATGCGTGTCTGCTTGTGGGAATGCATTTAATCTGAATCTAAAATGATACATATCTTTGCAGCTTAAATAATTTCATTTTACCGTGTATTGCCTACCTGTTAGGCGCATGTGTTTGTATGGGATGCACGTCTCTGCTTGATGGCAGTATTAAAAATAGCCATGATGATTACGGATCTTTGCTAAAAGTGGCACTGACAGCAACATAAAAAAAACCCAACCTTCTTTATTTTCACCATAATACCAAGACTTTTTAATTGCCACGTGAATTCATTTCCCAGTGATCCTCACACTCTTACATATTTACAGTTGTTATCTTAGTATGCATCAGTGGATATATCATAAACTTTAAAAAGTCCCAGCTTTTATAGCCCATTGCTACATAAATGGTGATGAGACTGATTTGTTGACGATTTAATGTTTTCTTCTCTCAGGTCATCTTTGTACTACTGGGGACACTACGACTTCTTCAACAACACTCATTTTGGCGAACCAGTTGCTGGTACACGGTGCGATGAAGTCATTGCTTCTTGGCGTCTTCCCAAAGGATACCTCAGATCTCCTCCCAACACCCTCGTATACAAGAGACCAGGATCTGACGTCAGCTGTCTGTACAGATTTGTGACGGACAAACGACTGTTTGCAAGAGTCATCCTCAATATTGTGAACATCAATTTCAAGGTGAGATATACCATATTCCAGTTGTCTTTGCTAAGTTCAGATAAAAGGTTGATCTGATTTCTAAATAATTTTCTTTTTCTTACCAGGAGCATTCATACGCCACCAGTCCATGCCAGAACTGCTACGAAGACCGTGTTGATAAGCTTGTGATTTGGGAACCGTTACCTGCAACTGTCAACAACCAATCCAACACCGGGAGAACACCGATACCTCTACATGCAATAGTTCAAAAAGGAGCTGGATCGTGTCTGTGCACCAAAAACGCTCCTCTCATTTCTACAAACAGACCATACCAGGTTATCTCTTCAAGTGAACAATTGAATCTACAACTGATTGTAGACAGTGCTACAGCTGCCAGTTGGTACTTTAAGCATCAAGCTCCGCTCTTTGAAGCTAACTATGAATTTGTTCATGGACCTCTGTGTGGTCCAGCTACAATTGAACCTACAGCAGATGGAGAAATATTGTTCCCATTTTTGGAAGCTCTCGGATACACTGATCCGCCAAAAGACATTCGATGCATTTGGGATTTGAGAATCAATAGGGAACGAGATCTGTGGATTCATTTTGAGAAAATTAAATTTGCGTCCAAGAATTGCGAGGATGGTAAACTTGAAATCTTCTTACCTGGTAAAATTGATCCGTATATAACAATCTGTGGTGAAAACGTTTCTCTAGCAAAGGAGTTGCCAATTTTGTCCGCAAGTGAACTTGGATTAGAATCCATTGAAGACCCGTCAGCTCATAATTATGAAGAAACAAGAGCAATTAGGATTCAATTCATCAGTCAAAGCTCTCCAACAAGAGCTGCATTCAAAATAGCATGGACTGAATTGTTCCATTTGCCGAAAAATTCAGATGGAAGCCTTCTTACATCCAAATTGGTTGAAGCTGGTTCATTAGATTCAAGATACAACTTAGATTTGGAACCTGAGAAAAGAAGCATAGAAACGTGTGACTTTCTTTGTCCCGGAGAAAACAGTTTATGCATTCCTGCAAGACTTGTTTGCAACGGGATCGTAAACTGTCCCAACTCTACAGACAACAAAGATAGAAACAGTTACTCACACGCAAACACAGAATCAAGACTATCATACATTGAAGAGAATTTGAAGCGGATCGGTTACACTGGTGTGTTGAATGGTAAAGTCTTGGCAACGCTCAATGACGAGTCTCCAGAGATTTGCAATAATCGCCAAGATACCGTTGATGTCATCAACTCGTGGATGGGACTTGGCCTTGGAGCAATCGGTGGATTGGTTTTAGGCGTTGCTTGCCTGATTGTCCTCTGCAAGATGTGTTGTTACAAGAGGTCAAACAATGATGCAGACCTCAGTTACTGACATCAGGCCAAGTTTCAGCCTGGACCACATTGCCAATTAGGGTCATCATCATCATCGTACACCAGAGAATATCATAGAGACGGCAGTGGGGCTGCTTATGATTGGAGCTTGCATTGACAAGACTTCTAGAAAACAAGTTGTTATTAGTTTTCGAACAATAGTTCTACTTTGATACTCAAGTGAAAGACAAAAAAACAACATTTTCTTTGAATTGAGTCGGTGCACAACTTTCGGATTTTTTTTTTGTAACAAATGACAGACTAACAGTGCTATTCACGTAACATTTGATCCGTGGCTGATCTACGGTTAATGTTTTTTTTTTTGTATCGATAATTCCCTGTAGGCTGTGGATCAGCCATAGCTTTGCTGTTTGAGAATAACACAATAGGAAAATAAATGACCAATTTTTGGCTACTAACCTTTCTAATTACTGACCAAATATCAAACAAATATTTGGATCTTTATTTCCAACGAATATGTAGATCGGTGACGTCAGATTGCTGAGAGAAATTTGAAATGCTCCGACTCCACAATGTGAATTTTCTTATGAGTATAAGGAATAATAAATATTTAATAAAAAATGTAATCCGTGATGTCAATTTAATGAAAGAAAAACTTTTTTAATCTATTGAAAGCAAACAGTGTTAAAAATAAATATTTGATTAAGTGAGTTTAAAGACTTTTTGAAATTGAAGTTAAATATTTGTTAAATTAAAAATTAGTGTTAAAAATAAAGTACTAATATTTGGTAATTTTAATGTTTGCAAAAATATAGTGTGTTTCTGCGATTTGTGCCTGTTTATAAAGTTGTAAAATATGTATGGATGTTACATAATATTAGCATTACTTAATTTCTACTAAATTTTATAGAACCAAAAAGTCTAATCAATCCCTGTCTTATTTTAACTTGCTTATAAATTTTATTTTAATTAATATATGCAAATTTTTTCGATCTGTCAATCAAAATAAAACCATGTTTCATTAGAATTTTTGTTTCTATAAAATTTAGTAGAAATCAATTAATATGACTTTTCACAGCGTTAATACACAAACCATAAAAAATATAATATGTTTTATGGACTGTGGATTTTTTTTAAATTGAATATATATTTTATTGGTGAAACAAATGAAAGACATATCTGTAACATTTCTATTCAAATTGAACAATTTTGTTTTTTTTAATTAACCTTTTTTTTGTCAAACTAATGAACTCAAGAAAATATGAATATTTTCAATTTATTGATTACAAAATATGATTTTAATTGAAATATTATTTTGTACAATAAATTGAATATTTAAATTTAAAAATCGCTCACCCTTGTAATATAATGTTAAAAAATAGATAAAAATGTAAATAAATAATATTAGAAATCCCTTTTTATCATTTTTTTTTATTGGTGAAAATTAAAAAAAGGGGTACATTATCCATCAAACTGAACAAGACTCGCTCATTTTAATTTTTAAATAATTAAGAGCCCCCTTGAAAAATAAACTGCCAATAGTTACAAGCTGTGCCTCATGGTAGCATAATTTAAGTGAATTAAATAGAAGGTAAAGTGTTGCACAATATATAAAATTAATAGAATAAGATCGAATTGAACTGTTTTTTTAATTTAATTTGGTTTATTTTGATGGTAAATATTTCCCAATTTGTTGTTTTCAACTGACGTTTCACTGACATTCATGTGAACCCTCTTCAGAGTAACATAATGCATCTTTTAAATATAAAGCTCCTGTAAGATCGATGTTGAAGTCATTGGTATACAAAAAAATTACAGTGCTATTCTTAGACATTTTGATCGTCCGTTGAGCCCACGCTTTGACAAACTAATGATGCCTGGGCTGGAAGTCTCATCCCCACGGCCATTCTTTTGTATTAATTTGTATTAAGACTAATCAGCTGTTCACTTGCGGCCATCTTGGATTGACAGGTCTACATACAAATGCATCATTAGTTTGTCAAAGCGTGGTATCAACGGACGACTAAAATGTCTAAGAATAGCACCGTTGTACATACTTCTTTTCCATTTAATTTTTTTATTTTTGTAAAACTATGCAAAAAATGACATCTAATCAAAATATATTTTTTTTTCTTTATTTTTTAATGTTTTTTTTCAACGTGTAAATAAAGTATGTAAATTATAAAAAAAAAAGATGTAAAATAATTAATCATAAGTAAAAATCAATAATTGATTTGTTTTTAGTCGAGCACACAATAATATTTTATACAGCTTAAATGCAATTCATACCACACCTGTTTAAGGGAAAAGCGGCAAAAGTTGCACAGATTATATTGAAGTTTAACATTGCATACGCATGTTAATGGGAATAAAATACGAAATTTAAATGTCCCTATTCACACATCTGCAACTAAGATTAAGTTTGAAAGATGACCTGTTTTAACTGAATTACTTTTGGCAGAGCGCAGAAAAATAACTTTTATTGAGTGAATCAATAAGAAACAATTTAAAAAAGCATAATTCAAAGTATGTAGAGTACATTTTATGTACGATGCGAATGTATGTATTTAAGATAAGCATTATTATGTTACACGTTAACCATAATTGACACAATAATTTTATGATTATGATAATATATTTTTTACAAAATATTTTTTGTGTTTTTCTTGTTTCTCATATGAAGTTTACCCCATTTTTTAAGGGTCTACATCCATGGTGTAATCTATAATCTAAGTTGCAAAGATATATTAACATTTAAAGCTCATATCAAATGCATGCCCACAAACAAACACGTGTAGTTGGCGCTTACAAATGCTGAATGTGTTCTTACAAATAAAATCCAAACCGCAAATGAACATATACCCTACAACTTTTGCCGACCTTCCCTGACACAGGGGTGACATTGGGAAAGTGAACCATTTGTTTCAGTATGGGTGGTCAGCCTCATACCAATCTATACGTCAAGGAAAAGTTGCAAGAATATGTCAACATAATAAGATTTAAATTTAATGTATGCCCACAAACGGACACGTATAAGCTCGCGCCTACACATGCTGCGCGTATACTTACAAAATAAAACCCAAACTTCAAAGGAACATACATAAACGTTCCAACTCTTACCGACCTTTCCTGAAATAGGGGTGACATTGGAAAAGCGAATATTTTTTTAGATTATGGTTGTTCAGCCTCATACCATCCTATGAAACAAGGAACTGGATCAAAATGGCACAAATATTTTGATATAATATGATTTTTTTTGTCACCATGCTTAAACAGACAATTAAGTACCTATAGGTTTGCGATTAGACATGCTGCATACGTAGGTACCTACTCACAAATAAATCCATTTTCGTAAACGAACGAAAATAACTGCAACTCTGGCCACCTTTTATTGAAAAAATAAGGTACTTATATTAAAAATATTTTGTTTCCAATACGGATGTTCAGTTTCATACAACTAAAATATTTTGTTATTTAAATATATTCTTTTGTTTTAAATAATAAAAATATATTGAAAAGATACTGAAAGTAAGAAAAATAAATAAAAAAGAATTATAAAAATATGTTTCCGCCCGGGATCGAACCGGGGACCTTGTGCGTGTGAAGCACACGTGATAACCGCTACACTACGGAAACCGATGGGCGGTGCGCCAAAAATATCGTATACAAAATTAGAAACGCTCTGTGACTTGCAAATGTACCTATGGGCGTGACCAAATTGAGATAAGACAAAAATAATCTCTAAAGATATTCATTGTTTTTTTTGTATGGAAGTGTATTATACATTCACTGTTTAAAAATATAAATTAGAACAATTCAACAGACAGCTATTTTTCTATGTATTATAAACAAAATAAAAAAAAAAACAGTGGGAATAATAATTAAAAAGTCTTTCGCCGGGTTGCTAACTATTTTAAGTTTTTGTATACCTACCTGTGACGTCATCCCGCCGCGCCAAGCTAAATTTGAAATGATTCGACTCCATTTTCAATTGATCTTCTTCTTCTTCTTGTGCCACTTCTAACGAAGATCGGCGATCATCATAGCTATTTTGATTTTTTATTTTTGATTGATAAATAAGTATATACCTACAACGTTTGTGTACCTCTGCTATTTATTCGGTGTGCGAATTTTTTGTAAAAATCACAACTCAAGAGCATTTTGCGAGCTTGGTCATAGCTAATCAGCGCAAGTTTCTTTTACGATATCCCGTTGCTGTAAGGCTGAATGAACTTGTGTTACCGGCCATTGATACAAATATTTTCTCATCATTTCCATATATATATTATTATTTAAATATTTTTTGTTCCTTGATTGCTAGGCTGGTATGAGGCTGACTAGTGACCACCCATAATCTAGAAAATGTTTCACTTTATCAATGTCACCTTCGTTTCAGGATAGGCCGGCAAAAGTTGCAGTGCTCATGTTCGTTTGAGATTTAGGTCTTTATTTTGTTAGTACCTAAACATGCAGCATGTGTAAACGCGAACTACCTGGTGAGCTGGTGGGCATGCATTTCATATGAATCTTGAATGTTAATAAATCTCTGCAACTAAGATTATTGCTGATTCTAAACAATTGATTTTTTTCTGCTTCACTGGGAATCGAACTCACAACCTGCTGATATGTCAACTAGTAGAGTGTGACCGGCCATAATAATAATATAATCTAAGTTGCAAGGATATATTCATTCAAAGCTCTCAGATGTATGCCCACAAACCAACACGTGTAGTTCGCGCTTACAAATGCTGATTGTGTACTTACAAATAAAATCCAAACCTCAAATGAACATAAGCCCTGCAACTCTTGCCGACATTCCCTGAAACAGGGGTGACATTGGCAAAGTGAACCATTTTTTACAGTATGGGTGGTCAGCCTCATACCAACCTATAAGTCAAGGAATACGAGTAATAAATAACATTTAAGTATATAAAAAAAACAACAAAATCTTAAAAATAAATCTATACAAAAAAAAGTCAAAAATTTCTTATGCAAAAAATGTAGCAAACTAATAAACCAACATTACAAATCAGCATTGCAGATTAGCCGCCACTTCTTCCTGTCCTTGCATACTTCTTTCATTTCATCCAGAGTCATAACCTTTTTCATACAAGTTCTCCTTTTATAATGACTCTGGATATCCCATTCACTCGCTATTTCGAAAATTTGGTACATCCATACCTTTCTCGGTCTTCCTCTTCCACGACATCCATCAATTCTTGCAGCATACACGATCTTCGTCAGTCTTTCCTCATTCATTCTCTCCAAATGTCCAAACCATCTAAGTATACTTCTTTTAATCTTTACTTTCACACTTTCTCTTACACCACATTCCTCTCTAACAAAATCATTCCTCACCCTATCACTCCGTCTTTTTCCAATCATACTTCTTAAGTAGTCCATTTCCACTGTATAGACTTTACTAATCTCACTTTCACTCACCGTCCAGGCTTCACTTCCATACATCAGAGTGGGCACTAGTATACCACCGTGCACCGCGAGTCGAACATTTTTTGAAAGATTCTGGTTCTTGGCGATGCTAGCGGTAGCACCCAGCTTTAATAACACGTGCTGTAATATATATTACGAATATTTAATTCATAAAAGCAGCTTGATACTTGCATTATCTTAACAAACAAGTTATCATAAAAAAGGAAAATAAGACCGGTAAGTATAAATAAAATTTTACATAAATTTATTGTTTTATTTTTACGTGGGTTCTTTTTTTTATTTATAAATATTTCAGATTTGGTTCGGATACTGAGTCACTTTACACTAGCACAGTGCAACGGTCTGTTGATTTATGACGCTACAGAGAGTTTTGGTCCTTATTTTATAGTAATAATAAAAATCATTCTCGAACTATGGAGAACCGCTACCTGCTAGATTTTGCTAGAACATTTTACCCAACACTCAAGCAATCTCAAACAATACAAAACAACATCAAATACAAATTATATAAGTAGGTACCTAAATTTTACTTATTTCTAGACAGTCTTCACAGACTTTATTATTAATTCACACAGACAAACACGACACACAACAGCATATTCGTAAATCGTAATAATATAAAGTTTGTGTTGGTTTACCAGTAGCGGATATCAAATTCCTGTAGTAAATTTGCTTCAGTATGAAAAAAAAAAACAACAAAAGATGCAACAGAAACTTCTAGAGAATTTGTAATAAAAAGCATTATTTTTTTTAAAGAAATTTCTGCAACAAAGAACTGTCCAAGTTTTGATTTATAATGAACAAGATACTTAGTATGAAAGAATGTTTTGCAAAGAATTCTTCCATGCATATTTATTCATTTATTATTCTTGTTTTAGTGCCTTTTTTATTAAAGAACGGAAATCTTTATGAATATTTTTACTTATATATTTTTACGGATACGAAGCCTGGAGTCTGACTCAGAAACAAGAGAAATCTCTTCAGGTATTTGAGAACAAAATGCTTCGTCGCATTCTCGGACCTGTATTTGAAGATGACAGGTGGCGTATCCGGACCAACGTGGGCCGGACATGTAGCACGTGCAGAGAACTCCAGGATCATCAGAACTGTCTTGGATGGTGCCCCCTCAGGTGTAAGACCACTCGGACGTCCCAGGATGCGGTGGGCAGACAACGTTGAAGCCGAAGCCGAAGTTCTGGGAGTGAGGGGACCATGGAGGGAAGCAGCACAAGACAGAGAGTCCTGGAGGATTGTGGTGCGGGAGGCCCTGAGCCTTTAAGGCTTATGAGCCGAAGAAAGCAAGAAAGCATTATGAAAATAATAAATATAATAATAAAAATAATAATGTAAATATAAATATTGAAATAAGTATGGGTAGTTATAGTTATAAGAGTCCTCATAGGTATAGGTAGGTAGGATCGATAATTGTGTATAAGTGTAGAATTCTCTAGGCTAAGTAGGTACTTGTTATAATTATAGGAATTCTGTATTACATTTGTAGGTAGGATTTTGGTTGTGTCTAGGTAGTACGTGAAACATCGAGAAGTAATAATTACTCTGGAACCGTCTGGCGACTTTAGTTCTGGATCATACTGCTCTGAAGAGTATAAAGGTGCGAATGGCCTGCAGAGCGGGCCAGTATCATAGAGACTTACAAACACATCGAAGTCATCTGATCAGTGAACCAAAACCAAGTGGAATAATCGAGAAAGTAGTGTGAAAATAAATTTTGTAACTGTGTAAAATAAATAACTATTGAAGAAGACCTGTGTATTTTTAATTTGAAGACAATTGAACCCTAATTTCGTAACAATTGGCGTCAGGTGCGGAATTGTCAAGAAAAATTAAGATCTTCTGTCTAAAAATAAATAAAATAAATTAAATAGTGTTAAAATGAACTTTATTCAAATTGAACTTTGTGTGAACTGACTTTTGTGAAAACAAGTGTTTAAATAAATTTTTGTTAAAAGAAAAGACGCAAAAGCAAGTTGCTTATAAATTCTGGAACATCATATGGAACATAATTCTGGACATAACATAATGACTATTTTACCGCATTGAGAAAGTCATCAAATTGGACCATAGTTTTTTTTTTTATTATTGTGTGTGATTAAAAAAATAAAATAAATAAATAAAAATCTTGAAAAATATTACAAAAGAACGTTCCAGATTCATCGAGAAAAAGTTTTTGAATAACTATCCTTTGTTTACAAGTGTGTGAATATACATTAAGTACCTACCTGTGTGTTTGAAAGACTTGAGACGAAATAAATAATTATGTACTATCAGACATTATTATGTAAAAAAATATTGGTGAATTAAAAATAAATATTAAAAGACAGTACCTACTCACAGTGTAATCAGATAAATTATTATTTTGCTAAAGTACGTATTCAAAACAGCTCTATATATAAAACTCGTATTAAATAAATTTGAAAATATTTTTTTTGTTTTGAAGTAAATTTAAAAAAAAAAATGGCAACTAAAGTGAACGTCAAGGACCTCAAAGTCACTGAGCTTAAAAATGAGCTTCTGGAGAGGGACCTGGAGACCTCAGGAGGAAAGGCGGCCTTACAAGCACGCCTCATAGAGGCCTTGGAACAGTCAGGCGAAGACCCGGCATATTTTGTCATGGCGTCTGGAGGGGACCGCGCCTTGGACGAGCTAAATATCAGCATCACAAAGTCCATGAAGGAGGAGCTAACACACAATGCCAAGACCCTGAAGGAGGACCTGACCGGGCTGGAGGAGAAGATGGCTGACAACGCCAAGACCCTGCAGGAGAACCTGACGGACCTGAAAGTGGAGATGGCTGAAAACGCCAAGGCCCTGCAGGAAGACCTCGCCAACATGAAAGAGAAGATGAACGAGAATCTCACAACCCTGAAGGGAGAAATGGAGGAGAAGATGACAGCCCTGAAGGGGGAAATGGAGACTCGGATGTCAAACCTGGAAGACCGTCTGCGTGCCGAGCTGGCTGACAAGTGCCAGATGGAGTCCACCAGAATCTCCCCCAAAGGCGGCCTTCACGACGAGACCGACCAGGGATGCTCAACTCCAACCAGGATCACAAGAGGGGATGATGACCCTTCCCTAGCCAAGCACAACCTCCCAACCTTCGACGGGAAGACGTCGTGGGAGGAATACTTGACCCTCTTTGAGACGGCTGCCATGATGGGAGCCTGGAGCCAGCAGAAGAAGGCTTCGGTTCTCAGCCTGTCGCTCCGAGGAGACGCTCTCAGGGTTCTGCAGGCCATACCCCTGGACAACCGTGGTGACTTTGGGCAGCTGAAGCAGCGCTTGGATATGCGCTATGGCCACAAGTGCCTGGGGCAGCTGTACAAGTCGCAGCTGAACACAAGGGTGCAGAAGCCCAACGAGAGCCTCCAGGAGTTTGAGATGGACATCGTCCACCTAGTACGAGACGCTTACCCGACATTCCCTGATGACATCTGCGAGAGCTTGGCAGTGGACAAGTTCCTGAACGGATTGAGAGAATGGGAGACGCAGCAAGCAGTGAAGCTGGCTCTTCCGAAGACGTTGAACGAGGCGCTAAGCCGAGCTCTCGAATTTGAGGCTGTCAAACAGTCCATCAGGGGCCACGCCAGGGTTTGTGCAATCAAGGCAGAGGAGGTCAAACTACCTACAACCGAGGAAATAATAGAAAAAGTGCTGCAGCAACTTGAGCCAACGAGACAGAAGGCGCACTGCTGGACGTGTGGCCAGCAAGGACACCTGAGCGCGAGGTGCCCAAAGTCTCAAGGACCGGAGAAATTGGAAGACGACCGCAAGGATGTAGAGACCACCATGGAGATGAACAAACGGCTGAGGAAACAGCTCCAGGATGCCGAGAGAAAGGTCAAAGTCATGGAGACGGAGAACAGGCAGCTGACGAAGAACTTGGCCAGCAGTGAAAGGGTCCGGCGAACAGCGGAGGCCGAGAGGGACGAGTTGCACGAGACTGTGCTGAGCCTGGAGAGACAGAACAAGGGGCTTAAGACTAAGCTCCAGCAGCTGGAAGCTGGGCAGGGGCCCAGGACGAAGGACACCATCGCCAACCTGGAGTCCAAGATCAGCAACACCAAGGGGGCGGGAGCTCGAATGAAGGATAACCACCGGCCAACTCAAAGAGCAAAGTGGTCAAACAATGACCAGCCCGCCCAGAGAGTACAAAAATGCGTCGCATCCAAAGAAGCGCCCCTGTTTGAGACGTTCTGGAGCAAGGTGCAAGAGGGACAGAAGATTCGCCATGGGGTGACCACAGAAGTCCACAAGGACTTATTTGAGGTCACTGGGGACCACACACTGGCATGCAGTGTACCGGAAGATCTAGATATGTCTAGAGGAATTGCACGGGTCTTCCGATACAAATTCGGAGAACCGCAACCCTCGAGCAGCCCGCAAGGAAGAGCTCTGAGACTACCGAAGGGGCGTCAACAAGCATACTGCCTGGTTGTCCCGGATTCCAGCAACCTGGAAGATGACTACAAGGCATTGTGGGACGGCCTTGTTGAGCTGCGTGACTACATGCTGGAGGATCAGCAGGCGCGTCTGGCAATACCAAAGATGGGTGGCGGCCGCGCCAATCGAGATTGGCGGATAATCCGGAGTATGATTGAAGCAGTGTTCTCGGGAGTCGGCATCAGCGTCATGGTGTGCTGCGAGCAAGCGCAGCCGAGAGCCAGTGAGGAGAAATCCGTGGGCTGCCACTTCTTCCTGACCACAGGGTGTCGACGTGGATCAGCATGCCCCTACCTACACAGAGTCAAGACTGTTCCGGGACGAAACAGTCTAGGTGGGGGGTAGTGTTATGTAAATATAAATATTGAAATAAGTATGGGTAGTTATAGTTATAAGAGTCCTCATAGGTATAGGTAGGTAGGATCGATAATTGTGTATAAGTGTAGAATTCTCTAGGCTAAGTAGGTACTTGTTATAATTATAGGAATTCTGTATTACATTTGTAGGTAGGATTTTGGTTGTGTCTAGGTAGTACGTGAAACATCGAGAAGTAATAATTACTCTGGAACCGTCTGGCGACTTTAGTTCTGGATCATACTGCTCTGAAGAGTATAAAGGTGCGAATGGCCTGCAGAGCGGGCCAGTATCATAGAGACTTACAAACACATCGAAGTCATCTGATCAGTGAACCAAAACCAAGTGGAATAATCGAGAAAGTAGTGTGAAAATAAATTTTGTAACTGTGTAAAATAACTATTGAAGAAGACCTGTGTATTTTTAATTTGAAGACAATTGAACCCTAATTTCGTAACAATATTGTTACGATTTTAGGGTTCCAAAAGTCTTTCAATTAAAAATACTGGTCTTCTCATACAGTTTATTTTACACTTTTAATAATTTATTTTCACAAAGATTGTTATGTTTAAGGTTTAAAGGTATCTCCAGGATACTTACTTCCGGCTAGCTCTCATCAGCATCACTCTCAGGGCGTGGGGTTCTTTCTTTCGGTTGCTCACTTGTACTTTGGGAAGGGTTTTATAATTAAAAGATAAGTTTGACATGAACAAATAAGGGTTTATTACTGTACTAATATGGGGGGAAAAAGGGGAAATAAGGGATTGGCCAGACCTACAGGTTGTCACCAGAACACTCCCTATTCCGTTGGCTGGAGTTCTAAACGGAAGGCCTGGGGCAGCGCCCCAGGCTAGCGGCGGTTCGCAAGGCGGACGCCTCCACACGTGGGAGCCCCTGGGTGGGCGCTCCTATGCCTCTGGTCCACAAGGCGGGTGCCTTGCTGGCAGGAAATCCAAGTAGATGGGGGGGGGGAGGGAGCTCCATCGTAGTGCCTCCTCCTGCACCGCTTGGTGCTTGGTCGCTAACGTCTGACTCACTTCACATCTCGCCGGGAACTAACGAACGACGGCCTGATTAGTTCATACGGTGCAGTTCGGCCGCTTCCGTGACCGTTCGGCTCCGCTCGGCCCACAAACACACACTGCACACTTCGGGATTGTTTTTTTATAATATGTTATTTTAAATAACATAACAAGATAGTCTCGACTATTCCATTACACTTGGTTTCTGTTCACTGGTTAAGTTTGGTCAATGTAGTTGTAAAGCTCGTATGATACTGGCTCTGCAAGCAACTTGCACCCTTCTTATACTCTTCAAAACAGTACAATCTAGAATTATATTTGCTAGACAGTTCCAGATTCAAGAAGGTACGTAGTAATCATTATTTCTAGATGCTTCAAGTATTTTATTCAATGATTCCTACCCACACATATTTATGAGGATTCTTATTGCATAGTTATAGCTAATACCTATTCTAATATTTACATAACAATATCGCCACCTTAAAGGTATAACTGAATAAGTGCTCATTTACTGATTTGAGAAATCGTGGATTATAAATTGTATGTAACTTCTCATAGTAAGTGAACTAATTATAAGGAAGTGCTCATGATGATCTTCTAAACTACAGTATTTTCACACTTTTTTATTGTTTTCTCTAGTAGAAAATAGGGAAATAGACAGGTGCGTTTATTTGATATACCCATATTAGCTTAATTTTTTTTTTTTTTTTTTTTAAATAGATTTGTGGAAAGGAATGCAATCCTCCAACCTATTTTACCTGGCCAGTTGTCTTCGTGCGACAGCAGAAGCTTGTGTGCATGCAACGACAGCTGTTGAACCAGGGTCGAAGTTATCGTCGCGGGATTCGAACCAGTGTTATCCGGTTCCAAATAACCTGTCTTGATCCCCGCGGCTATAACACCGACTTACATGCCTCCTTCCATTCATTCATATCCATCACCAATATGTCACTTATTCAGTTTTACCTTTAAAGTATCGATAAAGTAACAACATAGGTAGGTACTTTTATAAAAATCGTTTTTTTTTGTTACTTAGTGCCTTCTTTAAATCCACCATTTAGTTGTAAAATTCTTCACTTTCAAACTTCAAAGTACTTTTTCTTACATCATTCATGGATGGATGTCGTGGAAGAGGAAGACCGAAGACCGAGAAAGGTATGGATGGAACAAATTTTCGAAATAGCGAGTGAATGGGATATCCAGAGTCATAATAAAAGGAGAGCTTATATGAAAAAGGTTATGACTCTGGATGAAATGAATACAAGGACAGGAAGAAGCGGCTAATCTGCAATGCTGATTTGTAATGTTGGTTTATTAGTTTGCTACATTTTTTGTATAAGAAATTTTTGACTTTTTTTGTATAGATTTATTTTTAAGGTTTTGTTGTTTTTTTTTTTGTAAACTTAAATGTCATTTATTACTCGTATTCCTTGACTTATAGGTTGGTATAAGGCTGACCACCCATACTGTAAAAAATGCCAATGTCACCCTTGTTTCAGGGAATGTCGGCAGGAGTTGCAGGGCTTATGTTCATTTGAGTTTGGATTTTATTTGTAAGTACACAATCAGCATTTGTAAGCACGAACTACACGTGTTTGTTTGTGGGCATACATCTGAGAGCTTTAAATGAATATATCCTTGCAACTTAGATTATAGATTATGGATTCACATTTTCTTTCTAAGCAAAAGTCTATCGTCTTTCATCTGAGTTAAAAATACTTTGCTTTGGTATGAATGTAAAATATACGTACTCGACCGCTTCTTCGTCAAAAGCCATCTGAAAGATAGAAAGAAGGTCCATCTATGGAGGCTTCACACACAGCATGGTGCCCGCGGCAATGCTACGTCATATTTTTTGTCTTTCATGTTTGACCCACACTATTCTTCACAGACTTTACAAGAGCGAGCTTCAAAAAAACAAATCTATGTACAGAATTTAAGCGACGGTTCATACTCTATATGATCGATATTGTAATGTTTTTGGTTCGAAATAGTCTCTAAATTAAAACATACTACTTGTCTTCTTTCTGAATATTTATTTCCACTGAATTCATTCTACAATTTACATTTATTTTTAACACTTGGATTTATTTAATTACACTGGTTGTAGTTCACTGGTCGAATTTGTTAATTGTATTGGTGGAGCTCGAAGAAGACTGGTCAATGCAAACAACTTGCACCCTTTGATACTGAGAGAGTGGAACACTCCGGAACACATTTTTGCTCGAAGTACTAAGTCTAGAGACTTCTCTATTTACACACAATTATCAATCCTACCCACCAATAAAGTAGGTACCCATAAATACAATAAAGAATTCCTATAACTAATACTTTTACATATTTTAATATTTACATTGCCTTTTTACATGACAATATATAAGAACCAGATGGGCTAAGAAAGTAATCCTTTGAGTGTTTGCATTCCATGACGATAGCTCGGGTTCGAATACCACGGAGGATGTCAGAAATTATTTCTCATTTCGGTGTTTATTTCATTGTTCAAAATAAAATTACCACCAAGGCTTACTCAGCCTTCACAAGAAATGAGTACCAGCCCCCTTGGAAATTGGGAAGCCTACACTTTGGTTGGCGTGAGCCACCTTTTACCTGTAAAAATAAATAGGTTCATTCAAATAGGAAAACGCAGCAAGAAGTTACACTATATGTGAAGCTTAGTTGCGTTTTGCGTATATTATGACAACATAAAGAGAGGCTCATGTCAGTTTTTATGCAATTTAAAGTTCTAGCCGGGGGTTGACATTTCATTGACTGTCAGTTTGCGATTGTCTCCAAAAATGGAGATGGATGTATCGACAGTAAGCATGTGTGAGGGAGATAGACAATAAAGCGATACACTTTCACGAATGGCTTGTTGCTTGCGAGCGTACGAGCTTTGAAGAAAAGAAGAAAAATGGATGACAGATTGCATCGACAGTGAGGGTTGACAGCAGTGTTATAAAAAAAATGTTGACACAACAAACGCGTTAAAAACAAATATGGAGCCATGTTATGTTATTTTTTTAAATAACATTGAAAATAAAGAAACTGTGTAAAGTGCATGTTTCGTGGGCTGAACAGTTTTGTTCTAATACGTGTCTGCTTATACGAATGCATGTAGGTAATGTGGATCTTAAATGTAAAATTGGCTTAAATTTAAGTTTGGCAAACGACGTTAGCCATGTTGAAAGCACCGGTTCCCATAGATCACCGAAGTTAAGCAACATTGGGCGTGGTCAGTACTTGGATGGGTGTGCGCTCAGGTACACCGCGTGTCGTTGGCATCTCGGACCGGTCCGTAGTCCGTTGTGGCAACACTTCGGACTCGTAAATATTTGGAAGGTTGTGGATTCGGATCCCGGCGGAGCACACAAAAATACCATTAATATTTCGAATGTGCTCTTCGCTGGGTTGAAGAATTCATAAGCCTTTACCAATGACCGGTCACCAAGGGTCCATCCAGCCTTACAGCAACTGGGTCTTGCTTGAGTATTGGCGCTTTGTAGCGACGACCAAGCTCGTACACCTCTGCGGCACTACAACAAGTGTCATAGACCCCTAGAGTCTTCAGAATCTAGGGAGTCTCCCGCACAGGATTTTCTTAAAAAAAAAAAAAAAAATACCTTTGCCACTTAGATTATACATAGATTGAAGAATATTTATCGCTACATTTCGTTATTAATTTTGGCAGGCTAAGTAGGTACTTACTAGGAACACAACAAGGGCGTGTGTGAGTAAAATGTACTTGTATTGGTAAAAAATCTTAACTGTGCGGTTAGGTGTGCTATCAAAATTGGACCCCTGGCTTTGTTTGGCCTCTTGAAGCAGAGCTTTTCGCTGAGTTGGGGTTAATTTTTTGAAAGCCTTTTCCCTTGTCCGCCCATAGATTACGCCCGAGCCGAATTTGCATATAGACGCGTCAACGCTTGTGGAGAGTCAAGAGAAAGGGATAGGTGGCAAAAAATGCAAAATAGGGTACTTCTTCTTCTTTTACTGCCAATTTTGTCAAAGCTCTGTGATGTGCTTTTAACATAGTGTCACCTTAAAGGTCATTGTTCAGTGGTAACACTTCGGACTCTGAATGGGAAGGTTGTGGGTTCGATTCCCGCGCGGAGCACAAACAATATACCATTTATATTATCAAATTTGCTCTTCGCTGGGTTGAAAAATTCATAAACTATTACCAATGACCGGTCACCAAAGGTCCATCCAGCCTTACAACAACTGGGGCTATCTTGAGAATTGACGCTTTGTAGCGACGACGACCAAGCTCGTAAAAAGGTCGATAGCTCAATTGGTAGAATGCTCACATTCCATGCCGAGAGCAAGGGTTCGATCTCAAAGGTTTACACAGGCTTCACCAGAAATGAGAACCAGCCCCCCCGGGAGCTGGGAAACCCCCACTGCAACTGAAAGTAGTTGGTGTGAGGCCGGCCCCCTTACCTGTAAAAATAAAAAGGTCCCGAAGCGCCACATGCGACCGCTTCGGGGATAACGCAGGCAAGAAGTTACACTAAGAGCCTGTCCAGACAGGGCGTTTTACGCGGGAGTGCACTCGCGCGTTGCATGAGGACATGCGCGAGAGCATCTGGACGGGATGTATGTGGCTCTAGCATCTTGGCTACGCGCGAGTGTCTAGCTCGCGCGTAAAACGCTCCATCTGGACAGGCTCTTAGATTGAAAATAAAACCAGCACCGTGTGTATATTCAAGAGCGCCTATGTTTATGCTACCTAGTTTAACTTAGAAACTTATGGCATGATAAACAGGGAATATTTGTTTACCCTGTATGAAAAACAAACCCTATCTACTCCGTTTTCTGTTTAACTGGCTAACTGTAACATTTCGAGGTGTCTTTGTTTACAATTTAAATGTTTGTTAGTGAGCTTGTCGTTGGTTTCGTTGGAGCTATATACATAAAGCTTAATGACATATGTAGGTACATATATATATATATATATATATATATATATATATATACATGTGAGGATGTTTTTTTTTTTACATTACAAAAAAACGCCGTTTTTGTGTGTGTCACACCTCAAGGGCCCTCCTAATCATGAATGAGATGAATGAATGAGACATATACAGAGGGAGGCATCTACATCCGATGGGATCAGTTCCATCAAAGTAGTACGCGTGCAGTGGGTTGGGATGGAAGTCTTACCATCACGGTAATTCTTACCTACCGAACATCGGTACATTTGTATAAAGACTAATCAGCTGTTCACTTGCGGCCATCTTGGCTGGTCTTCACGCAAATATTATCGATATTCGGTAGGTAAGAATACCCGTGGTGATGGGACTTCCAGCCCAGGTCACATAATTAGAATGTACGACACCTACCTCATTAAGCGTTTTTGTGATGTTTATCAATTAAAAAAATAAGTTTGTATTTCTATTTTATTTCAGAAATGTGTTTTTTATTTTTTACTCGCAGTTTTTTTTATTATATTCCTACAATATTGTTTATTTTTACGAAATATGTTTTTGTTTTTTTCTAATTTAATTATGAAAATATTTTTATTAAAGGGGTTATTATTTTTTAAACAAAAAAAAACTTTTTATTTTTCAGGTTTCTTTTAACATTGAAACATAATTATTGAAAATATTTCATATTTGCACTCACTGTTTGAACCCATTTGATTTATAATCGAAAATGTATGTTTCATAGATATATTGATATTTATTGCTTGCCCACTGGCTAACACGTAGATGCTTGCGCTCACACATGCTGCATGGGTATTTACAAACTAACCAAACCTTTAATGAACCGAAACTTTGCAACTCCTGACGTCTTTCCCTGAATCCGGGGTGGCATTGACTAAAGTGAACCAGTACCCGTAGCACGAAGTTTTGTGAAAAAACTCAAACTACGGGTACAGGTTTTTACAGCAGGGAGTCATACCAACCTATAACGCAACGCAACTAAGCTACACATATACTGTAACCTATTGCCTACGTGTTCCCCGAAGGAGTCGCATGTGGCCATTCGGGACCTATTTATTTTTTCGGGGAAGGGGGCTGGACTCATACGAACCACTTTGAGTTGAAGTGGGGGTTTCCCAATTCTCGGGGTGCTGGTTCTCATTACTTGTGAAGTCTGAGTAAACCTTGAGATCGAACCTTTGCAATCGGCATGGAATGCAAGCATTTTTTTTTTTTTTTTAAGAAATCCTGTGCGGGAGACTCCCTAGATTCTAAAGACTCTAGGGGTCTATGACACTTGTTGTAGTGCCGCAGAGGTGTACGAGCTTGGTCGTCGCTACAAAGCGCCAATACTCAAGCAAGACCCAGTTGCTGTAAGGCTGGATGGACCTTTGGTGACCGGTCATTGGTAAAAGTTTTTATGAATTTTTCAACCCAGCGAAGAGCACATTCGAAATATAAATGGTATTTTTTTGTGCTCGGCCGGGATCCGAATCCACAACCTTCCATTTTAGAGTCCGAAGTGTTGCCACTACGGACTACGGACCGGTCCAATATTCCACCAATTGAGCTATCAACCTTTTTTACGAGCTTGTTCGTCGTCGCTACAAAGCGCCAATTCTCAAGCAAGACCCAGTTGCTGTAATGCTGGATGGACCTTTGGTGACCGGTCATTGGTAAAGGTTTATGAATTTTTCAACCCAGCGCAGAACCTTTTAGACAAAAAAAACAGATTTTCATAACGTTTCCGCATAGAGTGGTATCCCAATGAACTGAACTTAGTTGAAATTCTAAAATCGTCATGGAATTTTCGAGCAAGCCCAAAATTCCAAGAAATTTATTAAATCCTGTGGGCGCCCAAAATATCAAAACTTCTGCCATACAAACTTTTGTCAACAATACATGCTATTAATTTTGGCAACCCTCAGTGCTTGTTTGGCTTAAGAATCCCAGTCTTTACAATCTGAGCTAAGAAATAAATGTAAAACACGAAAATGTGAGAGTTGTTTTACATATTTTTACAATCAATTTCCAGTTTTTATTAGACATATTGGTCTATTACACATCTATCTATAATCTATAATCTAAGTTGCAAGGATATATTCATTTAAAGCTCTCAGATGTATGCCCACAAACCAACAAGTGTAGTTCGCGCTACACATGCCGAATGTGTACTTACAAATAAAATCCAAACCTCAAATAAACACAAGCCTCACAACTTTTACCGACCTTCCCTGTAACAGTGGTGACATCGGCAAAGTGAACCATTTTTTACAGTATTGGTGGTCAGCCTCATACAAACCTATAAGTCAAGGAATTAAAGTAATAGTAATAATTATAATTTTAGGATGATTTATGTGGTGAGCGCTGTTTTTGTGTGTATCACACCTCAAGAGCCCTCTGCGAGCTTGGTCGTCGCTGTAGAAAGCTTCAATTCTCAAGTAAGACCCAGCTGTTGTAAGGTTGGATGGACCTTTCAGTGACCGGTCTTTGGTAAAGGTTTATGAATTTTTCAACCCAGCGAAGAGTACATTCGAAATACAAGTGGTATATTTTTGTGCTCAGCCGGGATTCGAAGCCACAACCTTCCGTTTACGAGTCCGAAGTGTTGCCACTGGACTACGGACCGGTCCAAGAACATACATACAAACATTGTTCATGTGAAAGTACCTCTGATAGAGATACGACAAATGAGCATTAAGACGACGTTTGATATTGAGTTAAACCAAATTTATCGCGAACAATCCTCAAGCAAATTAATTATATTATTTTGTATGGAACAACTTGAAAAGTCTCGAATTATTTACAGACCGAGGTTATTTGAATATTTCCATAGATTAAATTGTGAGTTTATAATGTTGTTTTAGAGATGATATCACCGGTCTAAGTTGATATAGAAATGTGGTTACTAGAGTTGGGCTAAAAACGCAACTAAGCTACACATATAGTGTAACTTTTCGCCTGCGTTGTCCCCGAAGGGCTCGGATGTGGCGATATGGGACCTATTTATTTTTACAGGTAAGGAGGCCAGCCTTACACCAACCACTTCAGTTGATGCAGGGGTTTCCCAGCTCCCGAGGGGACTCGTTCTCATTTATTGTGAAGGCTGAGTAAGCCTTTGAGATCGAACGATTACTCTCGGCATGTAATGCAAGCATTCTACTAATTGAGCTATCTACCTTTTTACGAGCTTGGTCGTCGTCGCTACAAAACGCCAATTATCAAGCAAGACCCAGTTGCTGTAGGACTGGATGGCCCTTTGGTGACCGGTCATTGGTAAAGGTTTTATGATTTTTTCAATCCAGCGAAGAGCAAATTTGAAAATATAAATGGCATATTTTTTGTGCTCCGCCGGGAATCGAACCCACAACCTTCCCATTCAGAGTCCGCAGTGCTACCACTGAGCTACGGACCAGTCAATCGTTGATCTAGAAATGTGGTTTTTAGAGTTGGGAAGTTATTTATTTAACACAGTTTGTTTTAAGATACGGTTCACATATTATGGTTCGTACACAGGGTTGCTTGTGAACCGTTACGCTCGACGTCTAAGATACAAGTCTGACTACAGAGCATTTCGGTCTCCATTTATAGGTGAGAAGTTATTCTCGAAACATTGGGAAAAGTACTAATAATATGAAGGTCATTTATTTGGCGAGCGCTGGTTTTGTGTGAATCACACCTTAAGAGCCCTCTGCGAGCTTGGCCGTCGTTGTAGAAAGCGTCAATCCTCAAGCAAGACCCAGTTGGGGCAAGGCTGGATGGAACTGCAGTGCTATTCTTAGACATTTTGGTCGTCCGTTGAGCTCACGCTTTGACAAATTAATGATGCCTGGGCTGGAAGTCTCATCACCACCACGGTCATTCTTACCTTCCGAATTTTGGTAATATTTGTATGAAGACTAATCAGCTGTTCACTTGCGGCCATATTGGATTGATAGGTCTTCATACAAATGAATCATTACCACATAATAATATAATAATAATATTAGGATGATTTATTTGGTGAGCGCTGTTTTTGTGTGTATCACACCTCAAGAGCCCTCGGCGAGCTCGGTCGTCGCTGTAGAAAGCGCCAATTCTCAAGCAAGACCCAGTTGTTGTAGGGTTGGATGGACCTTTCAGTGACCGGTGTTTGGTAAAGGTTTATGAATTTTTCAACTCAGCGAAGAGCACATTCGAAATATAAATGGTATATTTTTGTGCTACGCCGGGATCCAAATCCACAACCTTCCATTTACGAGTCCGAAGTGTTGACCTATAAGTCAAGAAAATTTTGTGATAAAATAATACATTGTAAGTGTTTCCTTTGATTTGCCGAGTTTAGACCTATAGTCTTTACATAATTTTGTCCCATCCCTTCGTTAGCTAGTACTGTAGCATGCTACAGGATACTTGCAAGTATCTAAATTCAAGTTTTGTTTGAACGACTAAACAAATTTAGGGCTGTGCCCAAAACTTTGTATTGTTCTTTGACTTCATAGTACATATACATAGAGCGCCTATTTTATAATACATACAAATCTAAAATTTTAATATACTACCTTATGTCAACGATACCACGTTGAAAGCACCGGTTCTCATCAGATCACCGAAGTTAAGCAACATTGGGCGTGGATGCTACTTGGATGGGTGACAGGTACACCGCGTGTTGTCATTTCTTGGACCGACCCGTAGTCCAGTGGCAGCACTTCGGACTCTTAAATGGAAGGTAGTGGATTCGAATCCCGGCGGAGCACAAAAAATATACCATTATTATTTTCAAATTTGCTCTTCGCTGGGTTGAAAAATTCATAAACCTTTACCAAAGACCGGTCACTGAAAGGTCCATCCATCCTTATAACAACTGGGTCTTGCTTGAGAATTGGCGCTTTCTACAGCGACGACCAAGCTCGCAGAGGGCTCTTGAGGTGTGATACACACAAAAACAGCGCTCACCAAATAAATTATCCTAATATTTTTATTATTATTATACTCATTCAAAATATGACTGACCGGTCCGTAGCTCAGTGGTAACACTGCGGACTCTGAATGGGAAGGTTGTGGGTTCGAATCCCGGCGGAGCACAAAAAATATGCCATTTATATTTTCAAATTTGCTCTTCGCTGGGTTTAAAAATTCATAAACCTTTACCAATGACCGGTCACCAAAGGTCCATCCAGTCTTACAGCAACTGGGTCTTGCTTGAGTATTGGCGCTTTGTAGCGACGACCAAGCTCGTACACCTCTGCGGCACTACAACAAGTGTCATAGACCCCTAGAGTCTCTAGAATCTAGGGAGTCTCCCGCACAGGATTTCATAAAAAAAAAAAAAAAAAAACGTGGCACTCTTTGATGTGAGGTTTATGTTGAAACTACGGTCTAATATAATCTAAGTTGCAAAGATATGTAACATTGGGGATTCACATTATATGCCTTCTCACATGCAGACACGTACAAGTTCGCGCTTGCACATGCCGCATATTGACCTACAACATTAAAACCCAAATCTCAAATGGACATTCACCCTGCAACTCCTGCCGACCTTCCTTGAAGCAGGGGTGACATTGGCAAAGTGAACCATTTTTTACAGTAAGGGTGGTCAGCCTCATACCAACCTATAAGTCAAAAAATTCATACCAACCTATAAGTTAAGGAATGTGATGGAAGAGGAAAGTCAAGGAATATGATGATTGCCAATTTTCGACATAAGTGGCACGAAAAGAAGAATAAGCAACTTAGATTACAGATATAGCAGCAATACATCATCGTCATCAGTGTTGCCAGAGCTTTGTTCTGTCGACTCTGTCAAACGGGCAATACTATTCAGTATCCGGAGTTGCCAGACATTGTTTTAATTTGATTTTCCTTCCGCGAAAACACCTGCCGAAACTTTGGGACAGGAATCTCTCCTTAGATGGCAACACTATTGTTTGAGAAGTTTTGCAACAAATCCTTTGACAGTGGAGCGCAACCTTTTCCTTGAAGCATGAATCTGCCTTTAGCAAAGACCGGCCATCAAAGGTCCATCCAGCCTCACACCAACTGGGTCTTCTTTGAGAATTGCCGCTTTCCACAGCGACGACCAAGCTCGCAGAGGGCTCGTGTGGTGTCTAATCTAATCTAATCTAATCTAATCTAATCTAAGCTGTAAGTATATATATATCACTTAATATTTATAGTTTATGCATTCCTACAAGCGGACATGTATAATTAAAAACACATGCCGCATGTGGACCAACAACATAAAAACCCAATTTCAAATGAACATAATCCCTGCAACTCTTGCCGTCCTTCCCTGTGACAGGGGTGACATTGGCAAAGTAAACCATTTTTACAGCATGGGTGGTCAGCCGCATATCAACCTATAAGTCAAGGAACATACACGACAAATTACATTTTTTGTGTGTTCCACCCAAAAACAGCGCTCACCAAATAAATGATCCTAATATTAATATGAACGTGGTTTTATATACATATACGGATGCTAAATTATCTTGAAGGTCTTTCTCCCTAGACTAAGTTCAAATAAGTTTTTTCTTTGTCCTTAGTACGAGTTGAAAAACTTGAGTAAAGTAAAGTTTACGGGAAGTATTAAAGAGTGGTTTTCCCCAAAAATCTGCCGTTTTTGTTTCTTACACTTTATGGTCTTAGCAAAAGAGTTACTTCTTCTTCTTGTGCCACTTCTAACGAAGATCGGCGATCATCATAGCTATTTTGAGTTTTGATGCTGCGGCTCGAAATAGGGACTTGGTGCTTCTGCCGAACCACTGTCGCAGGTTCTTCAGCCACGATGTCCTTCGGCGTCCCTGAGATCTTCTCCCCTCAATCTTACCCTGAATGATAAAAGAGTTACAGTGATGAAGAAAATCAAGTTCAAACAAACAAAAGCGGCAGATTTTGGGGAAAACCACTCTTTAATACTTTCCCTAAAATTAACTTTACTCAAGTTTTGCAACTCGTATTCAGGGTACTGCTCCAAGTATTCACAAACCATAAAAATATTGTAACAAATGTGTGATTGTGTGTTTTACTTGCTAGTGTGTCTCTAGATGTAGGTATTTGGATGGTTGTACTAGTGTCCGCTCGAAGCTTCTAAGTAATAGTATTCTAGAGTAGACTGGCATATGCCAGAGCAACCGTAAGTAGAGATCGCGTTACTTTGAAGGCAGACTCGTATTAGAGACTTCGATCAAACCAGCAAAAAAGTTAGCTATGAACCGAATATGAGTGAATCCTTAAATAAATTAATCAAAGTTTTATTAAATTAAACCCAAGTTATTCATAACAATATTTTACACAGAAAGGTTGACCTCCACTGCGTCACGATATCTACACCCCCGTCACTCTCCTGCCGATGTTTCGCTGACACTCCGTAACGCCATCAAACCTTCAGTCTTCCTCTGTCTCATTATCTCTCTGACGGAAGGCGCTGTATATCCTGGACAATAGGGAAACCAGCCCAAGTACAAAGCCAGACGTCCAAACTTAAGGATAGCGCTTCACCGAAAATGTGCGAAAACAAAACTAGATTATTTTTATTTTCATTGCAACTTTTTTTTCTTACTCTTGAATGAATTTTTACCATTTTGCCATATCTGGTCGATAGCTCAGCTGGTAAGGTGCTTGCATTCAATGCCGAGAGCTCGGGTTCGAACTCTGGGTGTTCATTTCCAATACAAAACAAAATGCTGGTAAGGTTTACTCAGCTTTCACAAGGCATGAGTACCACTTCACTATTACAGTTTTCAACTAAGCTACACATACAGTGTAACTTCTTACCTGCGTTATCCCCGAAGGTGTCGCATGTGGCAATTCGGGACCTATTTATTTTTACGGGTAAGGGGGCCAGCCGCACACCCACCATTTTCAGGTGAAGTGAGAGTTTTTCATCTCCCGAGTACTCATTTCTTGTGAAGGCTGAGTGGGTTTATACCTTGCCGGTATTTATTTTGGGTTTGAAATAGTCACCAAAACGAGAAATCATTTCTGACACCCTCGGTGGGGATCAAACCCTACATCTCGGCATGGCATGCAAGCATTCTACCAACTGAGCTATCGACCGGTTTTGGGTAAAGGCTTAAATTTTTCAACCCAGCAAACAGCATATTTGAAATATAAATGGTATATATTTGTTTGCCCCACCGGGATTTGAACCCACAACCTTCCATTTGCGAGTCCGAAGCATTGCCACTGGACTACGCACCGGTCCTATTGTATAAATGACATATAACAAACGTTTATTTATTTTTTATTTATTTATTTAATATGAAGAAGATTTGAACCCACAACCTTCCATTTACGAGTCCGAAGCATTGCCACTGAACTACGCATCGGTCCTACTGTATAAATTACATATTACAAACGTTTTCAGTTTTTAATTTTTACTTCCATACATTTTTAATATACGCTACGTTTGAGTTAAAAACGCGATATCTTATACTTGACGTAAACAACAAGATCCCGCTTCTAATCTAATCTAATCTAAGTTGCAAGGATATGTTACATTGAAGATTCACATTACATGCATTCTCACAACCAGACACGTACAAGTTCGCGCTTGCACATGCCTCATGTGAACCTACAACATAAAAATCAAATCTCAAATGGACATACACCCTGCAACTCTTGCCGTCCTTCCCTGAGACAGGGGTGACATTGGCAAAGTGAACCATTTTTACAGCATGGGTGGTCAGCCGCATACCAACCTATAAGTCTATTTATTTATCCCGGGACAAGTTTTAACGAGATATCTCGTGTCGCCGTTCACTCATTACAAGATCAAATTACGAAACTATTTTTATTTGTGATTTCGCATCTCGGAGGTCTTTTGTGGTCTGAAATGGGATACGTGGAAACCTCGGTGATGATGATGATTGCTTTATAGTTTGGTGAAAGATTTTCACTTCAAAGGAGCACATCTGGGTGTTGTATGGAATAAAGGTGCGACTACAGTGCTCCCTTAAGCTTAATTTGGTAAGCTCTGAAACTAACTAAATTATAATTCTATACGTTGAAATGGACTTTCTAAGAAGTATGATTGGGAAAAAACGGAGTGATGGGGTGAGGAATGATTTTGTAAGAGAAGAATGTGGTGCAGAATTGTTTAGATGGTTTGGGCATATGGAGAGAATGAATGAGGAAAGACTGGCGAAGAATGTATACGTTGCAAGAATAGATGGATGTCGTGGTAGAGGAAATCCGAGAAAGGTATGGATGGACCAAATATCCGAAATTGCGAATGGATGGAATATCCAGAGTCATAAAAAAAGGAGAGCTTGAATGAGGTAGGCTATGACTATGAAGGAAATGAAAGAAGTATGTAAGGACAGAAAGGAATGGCGGTTCATCTGTAATGTTGGCGGCTAGGGGTTTTTAAATAAGAATTTGTTTTCTGTTTTAGTTTTGATGTCCATACAAATTATTATTTATTGATTTTAAAAATGTATTTTTTTGTGTAGGTATGTTCCTTGACTTAAAGGTTGGTATGCGGCTGACCCCCCATGCTGTAAAAATGTTTCAGATTGCCATGTCACCCCTGTTTCAGGGAAGGACGGCAAGAGTTGCAGCGTGTATTCCCATTTGAGATTTGGGTTTTTATGTTGTAGGTTCACATGCGGCATGTACAAGCGCTGCACTGTTCACTCTTCACTCTCTGCTTACAGGTCTTCGCGTTACAATGGTCAAAGCAACTCTGTTTGTCACACAGAAATTAGCTCATACATATATGTGTGGCAGAGACGATTCTTGCATGTTCAAGAACATGGTACATAGATACTTACATAACGTATAATACTAGAGCATTCTTCCACACTATACCAGATCCGTCGCACACACCAATCAGCGTGCCTAGGCTCACGTCCACACGAACTCTTACATTATTAACAAAATCTTTGCAACTTACATCATAGATTAGATTATAGGGCGTAGAGTGAATTTTATAAAAAAGTCATTTTGTTGTTTTTTTTACGAAAATTCGAAAATATATTTCAAATCTTCTCTTTTATTTTTTCCTATTTTTCTCATTTTGACCTCTATGGTACTAAGTGCCGTATTTTGAATCAAAGCATTTAATTAACTTCGCCTGATTGATCGTTTTTTTCTTTTGAAGGCAGAAAATTAAAAGTCCGAATCATTAGTGACTTGATTAATGAGAAATAAAAAATAACTTGCAGACAAAATAAAACGTTTTGTTTATTTCTTCTCCTGATTTTTAAGTTTTTATTATCGAAATAATATAAGCTGTAATCTAAGTTGCAAAGATACATTGAAATTAAAGGCTCACTCTCAATGAATGCCCACAAGTAGACACATGTAAGTTTAGATTTACAGATACTGCATGAGTACATTCTAAATTAAGTAAACCTCACATGATCATAATTTTTGCGACTTCTTGCCGCGTTCACTGAACGTGTGGCTTAGTAAAGTTTTTTTATTGCTTTCATGTATAAATTTTCAGAATTGATGGATGTCGTGGAAGAGGAAGACCGAGAAAGGTATGGATGGATCAAATTTTCGAAATAGCGAGTGAATGGGATATCCAGAGTCATAATAAAAGGAGAGCTTGTATGAAAAAAGTTATGACTCTGGATGAAATGAAAGAAGTATGCAAGGACAGAAAGAAGTGGCGGCTAATCTGCAATGCTGATTTGTAATGTTGGTTTATTAGCTTGCTACATTTTTTGCATAAGACATTTTTGACTTTTTTTGTATAGATTTATTTTTAAGGTTTTGTTGCTTTTTTATACTTAAATGTTATTTATCACTCGTATTCCCAGACTTATAGGTTGGTATGAGGTTGACCACCCATACTGTAAAAAATGGTTCACTTTGCCAATGTCACCCCTGTTTCAGGGAATGTCGGCAAGAGTTGCAGGGCTTATGTTCATTTGAGGTTTGGATTTTATTTGTAAGTACACAATCAGCATTTGTAAGCGCGAACTACACGTGTTTGTTTGTGGGCATACATCTGAGAGCTTTGAATGAATATATCCTCGCAACTTAGATTATAGATTATAGATGTACCTAAATCTTTCACCCATAATCTAAGTTTCAAAGCTATATTTCATTTAAGAATCATATTAAATGCATTCCCACAAGCAGACACGTTAAAAGTTCGCGCATGCACATGGCGCATGTGAACCTACAACATAAAAACTCAAATCTCAAATAGACATACACTCTGCAACTCCTGCCGACCTTGATGGTGATGATGATGAGTTGATGATTTCTGTATAGCGCCGTTTCGTGATGTAGTCACTCCAAGGGCGCTTGTGCAAATTCAGTGCTTTCCGGAACTTTCCATGGTCCTCTAGCTCTCTCACATGATGTGGCAGGTGGTTCCAGGCCAAAGGACCTTCCCTGAGACAGGGGTGACATTGGCAAAGTGAACCATGTTTGGTCAGCCTCATGTGTATCGCGTATTTTTTTTGCTTTCGTGTAAAATCTATCATGAGTATCCCAAACGGTGAATCTCTTTTTTTTTATTATTTTTTGGTTATTCTTTTTTTCTATCTCCCCCCCCCCCCCAATTTTTTTAAGTTCACCTCCCCCTCATTTTATTCATATTTTAATTGAAACGCACAACCACAACTTGCTGAGTCCTCCCCCTATAGCTCCTTGAACTCCCCCCTACTCGCACTTCTCTCTTACACCCACCCTTCCACCATCACCCTCTCAGATAAGAAGTTGGTCCCGCGGCGGTGCAAGATGTAACTTTGTTAATCCCACACCATGTAATTGCTCCCTAGCGCTTCAAGCGACTAGTCTGAAGTCCTGCGCCGTTTGTTAAAAATATTACAACCTCGTTTCATAGGAGTTTTAGGCTTACACGGCCGGCTGATGATGCTGGAGATGCTGATGAATCTGTGGGAGTTTCATCAAGATTACCTTCATCATTTTACTTTCAAGATGAAGGAACCCCTCACAGACATGGATGAAACGTCCATAAGCCCCGGCTCCCACAGATCCCGGAAAGAAACTCTCCACTTTCAATCTTTTTTTTTTCAGAAATCTTGTGCGGGAGACTCCCTAGATTCTAGAGACTCTAGGGGTGTATGACACTTGTTGTAGTGCCGCAGAGGTGTACGAGCTTGGTCATCGCTACAAAGCGCCAATACTCAAGCAAGATCCAGTTGCTGTAAGGCTGGATGGACCTTTGGTGACCGGTCATTGGCTTATGAATTTTTCAACCCAGCGAAGAGAAAATTTGAAAATGAGGTGACACTGGCAAAGTGATCCATTTTTTGTGCAGTATGGGTGGTCAGCCTCATACCAACTAAAAAGTAAGAATAATAATAACAAATATTTACAGTTATGTATCACTAAACACTAACACAATAAAATTAAAATCTACAAAACATATGATTTTTTTTTTTTTTTTTTCAATTCTGTTCCACCCTTTATACGTCTTTTGCAAACCTTACCACGCCACCCCTAATGGGAACCGACAGACTTATCACTCTGAGGGGATAGAGAAGGATTTCCCTTTCTCTTGTTATTTATCTTTCCCACAAAACGACACAGAGAACCTTCCGTTCCGAAATTATTTATTAGTCCACGGTGGAATAAACGATGGTATTTTGTTTCATTGTTATAATATCATGAAATATCGTTAAATTTACCGAGCATAAAGAAGTTTCTAGAAAATACACCTAAGGACTTTTGATTTATGTTGTTTAAAAAAAACATAAATCAATCAATATGAATTTTCACAGTGTTAATACACAAACCATACAAAATATACTAAGGACTTTTATTTGACGCAACTAAGATACACCAACCGAGATTTTGACCGGTCCGTAGTCCAGTGGTAGCACTTTGGACTCATAGATCGAAGGTTGTGAGTTTGAATCCCGGCGGAGCACTAAAAAAAAATTACCATTTATATTTTCAAATGTGCTCTTCGCAGGGTAGAAAAATTCATAAACCTTTACCAAAATCCGGTCATCAAAAGGTCCATCCAGCCTTACAGTAACTGGGTCTTGCTTGAGAATTAGCGCTTTCTTCAGCGACGACCAAGCTCGCTGAGGGCTCTTGAGGTGTGATACACACAAAAGCAGCGCTCACCAAATAAATGAGCCTAATTTAATACACATATATTGTACCTTCTTGGTTGCGTTATCCCCAAAGGGATAGCATGTGGCCATTTCGGACCTTTTTATTTTTACGGGTAAGAAGGCCGGCCTCACACCAACAAAAATATAATATATATTTTTAAGGGCTTGGTGATTTACACAGTAAAAGTCCATTGTATATTAATCTAATTAACAAAGTTCTAATTCACTTTTAACAATTTTATTTTTGTCTAGCACTTTCGCCTACAAGGCATCATCAGGACAATCATATTTCAATTATTGTCCTGATGATGCCTTGTAGGCGAAAGTGCTAGACAGAAATAAAATTGTTAAAAGTGAATTGTAACTTTGTTAATTTGATTTAATAAAATAAAATATGTTTAATATTTTTGTAGTTTTTATGAGCCATCTGTTTAATAAAAAAATAATGATTTCGTTGGTAACCGCATCACTCGAGAACGACTGCAGTGTTTTGACTGTTTTTCATCATAATGTGACAACGACGTTTTTTCATCATAATTTGGCAACATTGGCAACGACGTTACCATGTTGAAAGCACTGGTTCCCATAGATCACCGAAGTTAAGCAACATTGGGCGCGGACAGTACTTGGATGGGCTACCGCTCAGTACACCGCGTGTCGTTGGCATCTTGGACCGGTCCGTAGTCCAGTGGCAACACTTCGGACTCGTAAATGGAAGGTTGTGGATTCGGATCCCGGCGGAGCATAAAAAATATATCATTTATATTTCGAATGTGCTCTTCGCTGAGTTGAAAAAAATCATAAACCTTTACCAAAGACCGGTCACTGAAAGGTCCATCCAACCTTACAACAACTGGGTCTTGCTTGAGAATTGGCGCTTTCTACAGCGACGACCAAGCTCGCAGAGGGCTCTTGAGGTGTGATACACACAAAAACAGCGCTCACCAAATAAATCATCCTAATATTATTATTATTATTAAAATTATGTTTGCAATTGTAAGAAAAGTTGTGGCAGAAAAGATTTTTTTTTTTAAAGATTTTCTTGCAAAGGTTTTATTTCATGTTACTTTTTGCATAAGTTTCTTACTTTAATAAAATAATGTGTACTGTTAAAAAATATATAAGTTGGTAACTTTTTACACAAATCAAAAATACTTTTATAATTTGTGTAACATTGTTTCAAAACAAACCCATTAAAAACTAGCTTATTAGCGTCTACGATTATTTCTACTTTGTAGTCAATACACCAGTGGCGGGGATGAAAGTTTTTAAAAAAGGGGCACAAAAATAACTCTGAATTATAAAATGTATTGGATATCTGAAGCCATAAAAAGAGTGCTTATATGAAAATATTGTTATGTAAATATTAAAATATGTATAGGTATTAGTTATAGCTATGTAATAAAAATCCTCAAAAGTATGTGTGCGTAGGAATAATTAAATAAAGTACTTGAAGCGTCTAGAAGTAATGATTACTACGTACCTACTTGAACTTTCCTTAATTCTGGAACTGTCTAGCGAATATAGTTTCTAGATAATACTGTTGTAAAGAGTATATAAGACGCTATTTGCTTGCACTAGGAGTCAGTCATCTGTAAGCTTTCACCCATACAACGAACGCATTCGACCAGTGAACTCAAACCAAGTGTAATGGAATCGTAACAATATATTATTATGACTGAATGACGTAAAAGAAGTACGCAAGGAGTTACTAAAATGGCGTTTGTTACGATCTGTTCTGTTATGCTTGGTATTGCTCTTCCGGGTTTTAACAGCGGTTCATAGTTTCCTGCTTCTTGCATCTTTTTCTGTATTCTTACTTACGTTTTGTTACCACTGTGTGTAACTTTTTCGGAGTTCTATTCCCATCTGATGCAAGTTGAAAATTCGGCGTCAATTTTTTTATAATTTGCTATGTTTGCTATTTCTTTATATTTTCTTTCTGTTGTGTTATAAATATTTCTTGAACCCGTTCACTATATATAATATGTACCTTAGAGCATAAACAACGGAAGTCCACTTTTTTGCATTTTTGAGTTAATGGTGCAGAAATTATTATAGTTAGCTGTTCTATAAGTGGTCAAAATATTAGTGTCTTTGGACTCATAGTTACTAAGATATCAAGTGTAATAAATATGGGATGCACATAAAAGTGCGAGCATAAACCACGGAAGTTCCACATACGTTGTTCACATTACTTTACATTAAATAAATATTGATAAAAGAAGATAAACAGTTTTTACAGATCAAAAATATCTCGTCTAGTTGAGAAATTATGATGGTTTAAAAAAGTGCACATTTTCACTAAAACTCGTCTCCTGCACATTTTACTAAATGTGACTACCGTTGTTTATGCTTTAAGGTACAGCTATGTGTTAAATGGAGTCAAAGCACATGGAATCGTATACTAAGCTTTATATTTTTACGATTGGTGGAAGGCCTACCCCTGAAATTGAAAGCAACGACTAAATCTAAGTTGGTTAATGCTACTGAAGCTAATAGCATACCTCGGGTGGTACCCCTTGTGGAATTGTTGCTAGATAACGACTCACGAATAGCGTGAGAAATATAAAAAAAAACAATACAAATAATAGGATTTTTAAGCTAACACGGCTGACAGTTGATACTGGAGAGTTGCATTCCGGAATTTTTTACTATCTAAATACGTAGTCTGCAGGAGCTGGAACTTTCGAACGTTTCACCAATGACTGAGATGGGCTTGTTCACCGAGATGATGCGATGCTGATGAAAGTGTTAGAAATATAAAGATCTTAACCATCGTTATCACTTCGTAATCATGATGAAAACGCCCATTGTTGACTTGAGTGAAACGTCCAGAACCTCCAGATGCTATAATGTATTTTTTGAAAAACTCAAACTTTATCGCAAATTAATTAAAAAAAGCAATGAAAATCACGTAATTGTAACTCTACGCCAATGGACAATACATCTGGCTCTACGGCGTAGACCCCAGCTTTGCTACGACGTTCATTACTACAAGTGTAAAACCTTGCATTCAAAGTCAACCACAAAAATGTTACAAAACTAAAACCCTCACTAGAGACTGCAATTTCAATATCAATACACTTTCAGTTAAACGCTACAATTAAGTTGAAAATTTACGTTGTACATTTAAAGTACAGGTTTTGCTCTGTCCCATGAAAACTTTGAGCATTAGTCAAACTTTGTATTGCCATATAAATTCCCCGATATCTGGAAATATAATGTATCGTACTTTGTATATTCCAGAGTTGCCGTTATTAAAGTTTGTTCACAGCAAGCTGGGCGAGATTTTGATAATTATTGATGTTTCGTGAAAGTTGTGAATGCTGTATTTAGTGTAGATGTAATATTTCACATCAAGTTAAAAATAAGTTTAAAAAGTACAAATTTGTATGAATTCTGCCTTTTTTTACATTTTTACAATCCATCATAGTAAAAGACATATTCACATTAAAAACTCATATCAAATGCATGCCCACAAACATACCCGTGTAAGTACATTTGATGAAAGAATATCCTTTACTCTAATCTTATCTAATTTAAGTTGCAAAGATATGTTACATTGAAGATTCATATAATATGCATTTTCACAAGCAGACACGTATAAGTTCGCACTTTAACATTCCGCATGTGGACTAACAATATTAAAACTCGAATCTCAAATGGACATACACCCTGCAACTCTTGCCGACCTTCCCTGAGACAGGGGGGACAATGACAAAGTGAACCGTTCCTTGACTTATAGGTTGGTATGCGGCTGACCACCCAACCTGTAAAAAATGGTTCACTTTGCCAATGTTACCCCTGATAAAGGGAAGGACGGCAAGAGTTGCAGGGATTATGTTTATTTGAGATTGGGGTTTTATAATGTAGGTCCACATGCGGCATATTATACATATCTGCTTGTGGGAATGCATTTGATATAAATCTTAAATGATATATATCCTTGCAGCTTAGATTACATTATATTAGATTAGAACCATTTTTTACAGTATGAGTGGTCAGCCTCATATCAACCTATAAGTCAAGGAACCGTAATCAAGTAAGTATATAAATATAATCAAGTGTACCACCAATCGAGCGTTTTTAGATTTTTATTTTATTTTAAGCGATACAAGCGGTAGCACCCAATAAACACCTACCTTTCATTATCCTTCTTTCAAATTCCCCCGTCATTCTTCCATCTTTTTCAAACTTACTTCCCAAGTATACAAATTCATTTACTACATCAACATTCTTTCCATTTATTTTAAATTCATATTTTCATTATCTCTTGTTATGTTATTTTTTTTAAATAACATTAAAATTAGACGACTGCAGTTACGTCGGCTACCGAAGGCTTTCGAGGCTCTACTCGCTGTGACTCGGAAACCCAAGACGAGAGAGAAGGAGGAGGTCACACACAGCGCTGGGAGGCGGTAATTACTGCCTGGGTTTCTCAGTTGGGGCCCCGTGGACTTAGCCGCGAGGCTTCCACGTGGGGACATGTGCATGGAGCATCCGCCATCCAAGGCGCCCGCCTTATGGACCGGAGCCTGGTGCAGAGGAGCCTCCACCCTGGGGCTCCACGTGTTGAGGCATCCGCCTGATGGACTGCGGCTCTCGGGGGGCGAAGCCCCGAGCCGTGTAAATCACCTACCGAGCTAATTGTAAGCTCAGCCAGGACTGCAGCCTACAGATCAGTGCTTAGAGTGTTAATACAGGTCTGGCTATTTCCTGAAGAACTGTGATAGTTTTCATCAAGATCATCATCATCATCATACTTCACGCTGAAGAAGCTCATCGTAGAAATGAGCGAAACGTCCGGAAGCTCCAGCTCCCACAGACCACGGCAACAGATCCCGGAAAGCATCACTCCCAAATCTCTTTTGTTAACATTAGCTCTTGACTTATCAATATACAACCCTTCCCAAAATACAAGGTGAGCAACACAAAGAAAGAACCCCACGCCTTGAAAGTGATGCCGATGATAGCTAGCCGGAGTGAGTATCCTGTAGGTACATCCTGAAGGTACCTTTCCATATTAACATAACACTCTTTCAAAAATCAAAACTTTCGTCTTCCTTCGTACAATTTTAGTAAAGCCCTCTGATCAAGCCAAACTCTTTAGTTGTATACAGTTGTTAGTGCTGTTTATGGTTTGCCCTGTTTCGGTAATACCGGTCTTTTAATACCGGCTAATTGGATGCCGGTAATGGAATGACGTCACAAGCGAACTCGCATAAAGGCCTCCTGCAATCCCTGCATTCGCCGGATCGTCCTCCCAGTGCTTGTTGGGCTTCTCTACCGTTTGATTCAAAGATGTCTTTTCAATGAAATCTGAGCTAAGAAAAAAAGGTTTATTTTAAAATAATGAAAAATAATAATAATAAAAAGTTTTAATATTCAAAAATAATTTTCATTATTTTAAAATAAACCTTTATAATGGCTTACGACAATGTTTGACTTAATCAATTTGAAATCTAAGAAAAAAACATACATACAATACGATAATGTGAGAATTGTTTTAAATATTTCTAAAATCAATTTCCATTTCCTTGACTTATTGGTTAGTATGAGGCTGTCCACCCATACTGTAAAAAATGGTTCACTTTGGCAATGTCACCCCTGTGTCAGAGAAGGTCGGAAAAAGTGGTAGGGTGTATTTTTATTTGAGGTTTGGATTTTATTTGTATGTATACACTCAGCATTTGTAAGCGCGAACTACACTTGTTTGTTTGTGGGCACACATTTGATATTAGCTTTAAATGTTAATATATCTTTAGATTACAGATATTATTATAGATAAAACATATAGGTCCAGTACACATACAAACATTGCTCATGTGAACTTACCTCTGATGGAGATAAGACAAACAAGCACTAAGCTGACGGTATATTGGGAACTACGTAGTGTGCATTCTGTTTGGAGATTAACTGAGAAGTCTGAAAGCTATAATACATAGTGCATGCGCCTCCCTGTTTCAGGGAAAAGCGGTCAGAGTTGCAAAATTCAGAAATTTTAGTTTCCAATAATTACACCAATTTATATTGAATTTTTTTTTTTAAGAAATCCTGTGCGGGATACTCCCTAGATTCTAGAGAGTCTAGGGGTCTATGACACTTGTTGTAGTGCCGCAGAGGTGTTTACGAGCTTGGTCGTCGCTACAAAGCGCCAATACTCAAGCAAGATCAAATTGCTGTAAGGCTGCATGGACCGTTAGTGACCGGTCATTGGTAAAGGTTTTTACGATTTTTTTCAACCCAGCGAAGAGCATATTTGGAAACATAAATGGTAAATTTTTAATGCTCCGCCGAGATCCAAATTCACAACCTTCCTTTTGCGAGTCCGAAGTGTTGCCACTGGACTACGGACCGGTCCAAGACGTTTAAGGTCTTGATGGTTTTATATACCTGAATGTTATTTATTGTTTGTATTCCTTGATTTATAGGTTGTTATGAGGTTATTTGGTCTATCCATTCCTTCCTCAGTCTTCCCATTCCACGCTTTCCTCTGGCATTCCCTCTGTACACTTTCTTCGTCAGTCGATCGTCATCCATTCTTTCAAGATGCCCAAACCATCTCATCTAACGATTTGGTAGTACCCGTGATCTGTGGTTGTACCTATGTAAAATTTTTAAATTTGTATTCCTTGACTTTTATTTATAATCTAAGCTGCAAAGATATATTTACATTAAACTCATATCAAATGAAATGAATGCCCACAAACAGACACTGGTAAATTTTACTTACACATTAAAATCCAAACCTCAAATGAATATAGTATAAGTTTTGCCGACGTTTCCTGAAACCAGGGGTGACAATGGCAAAGTGAACCATTTTTTGTACAGTTTGGGTTGTCAGCCTCATACCCACCTAATAGTCAAGGAATACAAATAATAAATAACATACAAGTATATAAAAACAACAAAACGTTAATAAAGAAATTTATACAAAAAAAAACAATAGGTACCTATTCAAAAAGTATTACATAAAATTACGAATGAACAAGCCGCCAACATTGCAAATCAACATTACAGATTAGCCGCCACTTCTTCCTTAACTTAGTTATAGTCATATATAGTTATGTTAATAGATTTTTGTAAATCGAAGATATGAAAAAGAATGATTCGAAAATGACTCGTCAAAGGTTCTGGCCATCTTTGTGGAATAGAATTATGCTACAGTTACCATTATCGCAATCATCATCATCATCATTCCTTGACTTATTGGTTGGTATGAGGCCGACCACCCATACTATAAAAAATGTTTCACTTTGCCAATGCCACCCGTGTTTCAGGGAAGGTCGGCAAGAGTTGCAGGGCTCATGCTCATTTGAGATTGGGTTTTTATATTGTAGGTCCACATGCGGCATGTGTGAGCGCGAAATTATGCGTGTCTGCTTGTGGGAATGCATTTAATATGAATCTCAAATGATACATATCTTTGCAACTTAGATTTAGATGTTTTAGATTTAGATCATGAACAACAGTTCTAAATTATGCCGACTTTACAAATTCAAAGATTGTGATATTTTACACTGGACAATGGAAAAGGTAAAACTACTCTCTAGGGTCAGAACACACACACGCACACACACACACACACACACACACACACACACACACACACACACACACACACACACAGACACGGCTTAAAATACAAAACACAGTGTTTTGTGGGTTGTAAAAAGCTGTCCACTCAACCCCATGACTGCCAGTATAAAATATTTATTCTACCCCGGGGTATTTTATATTTTCAAATATTAATTAATTTCAATGATGATGACACTTTTCAGATATTAGACGAATAGTGATGCGAGAACTAACATTATTATTTTTAATATAATTGTGAAGAGGAATGCAACTCACCGATAACCGAAAAAAATGATCTGGAATGCTGGCGGTTAATGATAAGGCTTTCAAATTTTTGATTCTCAATTTTATAGGTGTTTTGTTTTTTTTTTGTTTTAATTTGATTGTTTTTCTAGTGATTGTTTCTTTTAACTGTAATCAATTGTTTGTATTCCTTAACTTACAGGTTGGTATGAGACTGACCACTCATACTGTAAAAAATGGGTCCCTTTGCCAATGTTACCGTTGTTTCAGGCAAGGTCGGCAAGAGTTGCAGTGGTTAAGTTCATTTGAGATTCGGGTTTTTATATTGTAGGTCCACATGCGGCATGTGTAAGCTCGAACTTATACTTGTCCGCTTATGATAATGCACTTAATATGAATCTTAAATGTAATATGCCTTTGCAACGTCTGTGTTATGGCCGAGAGATAGAGGCGCGGTATTTGGGACCAGATAATGTTGGTTCGAATCTTGCGTCTAACCTACTTGACTATAACTTCGAGCCTGGTTCAACAGATACCGTTGCATGCACACAAGCCTCTGCTTTCGCATGGAGATAACTGGCCAGGCAAAATATGTAGGTTGGTGGATTGCATTCCTTTTTACAAATCTATTTAAAAAAAACAAACTTAGATTGTAGAAAGTATGTTATCAGCGGCAGGGAAAGGGTTAAAATAAGGTTTCGTTTTGGTATAGCGCGGCCGGGCTAATCGCCGTTTCAGCGGATCCCTTGTACGGACACAACGGCCGTTAAACGGCGCACAAAGCCTTTCAATGCACGAACAATAACGGCCGTTGCTGTCATCAAAAACACAAGCTTACGGCCAGTCAATTTAGTGAATCCATTACAAATATTATATATTCACACAAATGGGAGCTGTGTATTCAAACAAAAGCGATATGTTTGATTGCCAATTTAAATTTAAAACAACGTTTTGCGGTGTCTGACGGTGCTATTCTTAAACATTTTAGTCGTTCGTTAAGCCCACGCTTTGACAAAGTAATGATGCATTTGTATTGTCGTGTTTTTAGGGTTCAAAAGTCTATAAATTAACAAAACTTGTCTTCTTTCATGGATATTTATTTTACACTTAGATTTATTTAATAATTTATATTTATTTTTATCAATTGACATTTATGGTTTAGCACTTTACATTTACTTCACAGTTGGTCTTCACTTACAATGTCTTTCTTGTTCAAAAGCAGAGCGCCGTGTATAGACTCACACTCTGCAAACCACTTGCCGCCTTTTTGTACTCATGTGAAGAAGTCACCAGAAGTCAATTTGCTGGAACCTTCTCGAACGCTTCAAACGCTTCGAGTACACATGTAATGATTATGATTTCTAGTTACTTCGAGTACAGAATTGAAATACATCTTAACCTAGGTACCTATAATCATTACTCCAACTATTATATACTACACGGCTATACTCGGCTAAACTACACCCACCTAACGTTTATAGCACTTGTCATTTATATAACAGATGAAGAACTGTCAATCCAAGATGGCCAAAATTCGGTAGGTAAGAATGACCGTGGTGATGAGACTTTCAGGCCAGGCATCATTAGTTTGTTAAAGCGTGGGTTCAACCGACGACTAAAATGTAGAATAACCCCGTTAGTATTGAGTGGATTGATATAGATGGTCAATAGCTCTATTGATAGAACTCTTGCGTTCTATGCCAGAGGGTGAGAATTCGATCTCCACTGAGTCATATCATATCCAGAGTCATTATTAAATGAGAGCTTGTACGAAGAAGGTTATGACTCTGGATGAAAGGAAAGAAGTATGTAGGGACAGAGAGAAATGGCAGTTGATCTGTAATGTTGGCGGCTAGGTCTAGAATTTTTTAATTAGAATTTCATATTTTGTAATTGTTTTGGCATTTACATGGATTTTTTTTTTAATTGAAAAATATAATTTATTGTCAATCATCCTTATCTTTAAAGTTGGTATGCGGCTGACCCCCTATGCTGTAAAAAAATGTTCACTTTGCCAATGTCACCGGTTTTTTAGGGAAGGTTAGCAAGAGTTGAAGGGTGTATGCACATTTGAGATTTAGGTTTTATATTAAACTGCAGCTTCTAGACGTTTTACCCATGTCTATGATGAGCTTTTTCAGCGAGAAATTGAAATGATGAAGGTGATCTTGATGAAATTGTAACAAATGGTTGAAACGTCCAGAAGCTTCAGCTCCATAGACCACATGGGTATATCCAAGTGCGTTTGTACTCGGCATGCTTGGTTTCAGTAGCCTGGAGGCAAGAAGGAATGAATTTTTGATAGTTCATTTTATCCGCTTGATTCGTGGTGAGATTTGTAATCCCGCTCTTCTGGGACAAATTGATCTGCATGTTCCCGACAATTATTGTAGGCAACGTGAGCATAGACTATTGCTACTCCCAAGATGCAGGACCAACCTACCTAGGGTTATGACTGTGGAGAGGGCAATGGCTATGCTCAATGAGATCTCCTCTTCGGTTGATATCTTCCACCTGAGTGAAAATCAGCTTAAACAGAGGCTTCCGTTTCTCTTAAGCATCAGCTTAAGGTTACTTATGCATGTTTTTAATTATTGTATGTATTAGATTTAACCTGTCATGTACTATCTAATCTAATCTAATCTAATCTAAGCTGCAAGGATATATATCATTTAAGATTTATATCAAATGCATTCCCACAAGCAGACATGTATAATTTCGCGCTAACACATGCCGCATGTGGACCTACAATATAATAACCCATCTCAAATGAACATAAGCCTTGCAACTCTTGCCGTCCTTCCCTGAGATAGGGAGATAATGTGTGAAAATAAATCTATCTATCTATCCCAGAAAGCATCTCTCCAGAACAAACTGTTTAGTCAAGTCTACTTCCGCTTTCTCAGACTTTTTTAATCCTCTCCTGGACGTAGGCCTCCTCCAATCTTCTCCATGTTTGACTATCGGCTTCTGTGTTCATAATATTTTTATGTTTATTGCAGTTCATCTGTTGATAATCATTTATTTATTTATTTATGAGAGCCAACAAAATTTTAAAGCGCTTACATTTTAACGGCGGCCGTATTTCGTATTTGAATTTTGATTGTGAATTAAAAATTTATCCCTCGTTTCGAGCACTTAGCATAAATTTCAAAATTTATGATTATTATTATGTTAAGCGTGGAAATTTCTGGATAAACAAAGGACTTTTAGAGTGTCCTTAGGATTAAATGAAATATCCTAGTCTGAGGTACTTTGTCCTAAGTAAATATAGTTTAAAACTAAAATTTTAAGTGAAAACTATAAAATTTAAGATAAAAGGTTATAACCGAGCAGTCCGTAGTTTAGTGTTTAACGCTATGAACTCGTAGTTAGTAGGATTTTAGGTTCAAAGCCCTGTGTACAATAAAAACACATAATTAAGTGTCGGTAATGAAATCCAGAAGACTCCAGTGGGCCGGACATGTAGCACGTGCAGAGGACTCCAGGATCATTAGAACAGTCTTGGTTGGTGCCCCTTCAGGTGTTAGACCACTCGGACGTCCCAGGATGCGGTGGGCAGACAACGTTGAAGCCGACGCCGAAGTTCTGGGAGTGAGGGGACCTTGGAGGGAAGCAGCACAAGACAGAGAGTCCTGGAGGATTGTGGGGCGGGAGGCCCTGAGCCTTCAAGGCTTATGAGCCGAAGAAAGTAAAGTAAAGTAAAGTAATTAATTTTCAAATGATGCATTAATTAATCATTTTGTTGGATTTAAAAATTCATATGCCTCTACTAAATACCGGTCACCAAAGGTCTATCCAATCTTGTTATAAATATTATTATTTATATAATGTTTCTTGACTAATAGATTGATATAGGTACTGTGGAAAAATGGTTCACTTTGCGAATGTCACCCCGGTTCCTGGGAAGATCGGCGTGAGTTGCATGGCTTATGTTCATTTAAGATTGGGTGTTAATTTTGTGAGTTCACATGCGGCACGCATAAGCGCGCACTTACTAACTGTAACTGTAACTTTGTCGCCATTCCGCTAGGTGTGGCCAGAGCCTCTGCAGAGCTGCCTCCATTTTTCCTATCCTTACATACCTCTTTCAATTCATTCATATCCATCACCTTTTTCATGCATTTTCTTCTTTCACGCTGTTAGATTATAGATTAAAGATTACATAGATCACCCATTGGTCAAAGTTATAAGGGAAAAACTAAAGGTTCATAAGAAATGGAAAAAATCAGGCCTACTTCAGGACTATGATGAATATTCCTTACATAGAGAACGCCAAAAAAAAATGCAACTCGAATGTTACAGAACCTTTATTAATAGAACAGAGTTAAATATTAAAAATGACCCAAAGAATATCCACAGCTACGTTAAATGTATGAAATCACAATCAGGTTTCCCACAAAACATGTTTTATAAAAACACTGTAACTAACGAAATGGAACAGGTATGCGAGATGTTCAGTGACTTCTTTCAGTCATCGTTTACATCGAGTGCTTGTCCAGTACCAGACGTGGTGAGCCCTGGAGAGATTGATATCGCCCGCATTTCTTTTGAACCATCTGATATTTTGAAAAATCTCAAACAAATGGACTTGAATAAAAGTCCGGGCCCCGATGGAATTCCCCCGCTATTCATAGTTAAATGCGCAGAGGAATTGGTCGCTCCGCTTTCCATTTTATTTAATTTGTCATTTACAACTGGAGTATTCCCGGATACTTGGAAGAGATCCTTTGTGACTCCCATCCATAAATCGGGGCCAAAGCATAACGTAGAGAACTATAGGCCTATCTCCAAACTCTCCTTGTTCAGCAAATTGATGGAGAAAATCGTGGTAGAGCAATTGACTCCAGCGTTAAAGAGTTTTATTCTTCCAAATCAACATGGATTTTTTAAAGGCAGATCGGCTGACTCGAATTTGGTTGAATTCACTGACTACTTACACAATTCAATGAGTGGTGGGGGACAGGTTGATGCCGTGTATACGGACTTCTCGAAAGCCTTCGACAAAATTAACCATGAAATATTAATCCATAAGCTCGGGAGGTATGGAGTGCACGGCAACCTGCTACGATGGTTATCTTCTTACATTATTAATAGACTCCAAGCAGTAACGGTAGAGGGTAATACTTCTCCATTTCAACAATGTCCATCTGGCGTTCCACAGGGCTCACATTTGGGGCCTGTATTATTTATTTTGTACATAAATGATATTCAGCATTGTTTCAGATCATCTTCTTTCTTGATCTATGCTGACGACATTAAAATATACAAAAGAATTAAATGCTCCAAAGATTCCGAACAACTTCAGTTTGATTTACAGAGTTTGTCCCACTATTGCTCAAGAAGTAGCCTATTTCTGAACGTTGCTAAGTGCTGCTCAATATCTTTTACTCGTCGCAATACCCCTTACTATTTTAACTATACAATAGACGGTATATCCCTTAGAAAGTGTAGTGAGGTAAAGGACTTGGGTGTTGTTCTGGACAGCAAAATGACGTACAGGGCTCATATCAATTGGAGAGTGAGTGGGGCCCTTAGGCAGCTGGGATTTATTCTGAGAATCTCTAAGCCATTTAAACTACTAAATACAATAAAATTGCTCTATTATACGTACGTAAGGACATGTCTGGAATATGCCACGGTTGTTTGGAATCCTCAATATACTACGTATATTGATAGACTAGAGAGGGTCCAGAACAAATTTTTAAAGTCTCTTAATTATAGATGTCGTGTCACATTTGACAACTACCGCCTTTCTGCCAAATATCATCAATTAATGACCTTAGAAAATAGACGTACCGTTACTGACATGAAATTTCTACATAAAATAGTGAACAATACAATCGATTCACCCAACTTGCTTAAAAAAATTTTTTTGAACTGTCCCATACGACGAACTAGATCCTTGCTTACATTTAAACAACCTACCTGTGCAACTAATTATTTACAGAGCGCATTCATATACCGGGCCTGCAATAACTACAATATTTTTTTTGTCAACATTGATCTGTTTAACACCACCATACTGCAATTCAATGAAGCTGTAAAAAGATCCCTTATGACAGCGGGGGCTCATGGGGTTTAATCGTTGGATGCTTTTCCTTTTCCTTTCCTTTTCCTTTTCCTTTTCTTTTTCCTTCCCTTTCCTATTCTTCCCCCCATTCCTTTTCCTCTCTTTATGTGATGATTAGGTTAATAGTCGTTTTCTCTTTGTTTTTTTCTTTCTTCTTCTTCATTTTTCTCATATTACTTTCCAAATTTTTCTTGTTTCTCCTTCTAAATTAAGCTGTAAACTAAATTATACTACATTATGTTTGCAAACTTTGCTGGTTTTTGAAATTGTATAACTATGTTGTTTATCCCATATATTACATGTATAACTGTTTGTTTGTCTAATAAAAAATAAATAAAAAAATAAAAAAAATAGAACCCAAGGAAGAAAATATATTTGAAAAAATAAATGGAATATTTTTTGTTCTACGTCGGGATTCGAACCCACGTGCTTCCATTTAACAGTCCGAAGCGCTAACCACTTTACACTCATTCCTTTACTAAATTGCCAGTTTATGGAATGACCTACCAGTATCTGTGTTCCCTTCCTAAAATCCAGTTTTATTCAAAACCAACATCAATCACCACCTCCTTGCAGCGCCTCACGATAGAAGCAAGAACTCAAGCAACACCTCTGCGGCACCCTTCCAAGGAGACATAGACTCCCAAGGCTTTCAAGAATTGGGGAGCCTCCCGCACAGGATTACTTAAAAAAAAACACTAGACTACGGACCTGTCTACACTCAAACAGTCCTAACGAATATTTAATTCTCGTAGACCTCATCAGGCCAAGTATAATTCTAACCCTTTCACTTCCACTTGGGTCCACAGTGGCATCCACCTGTTTACACGGGTCCAAATTGAGCCTTAATTATGCACGCACAGACCCCACTCGCAGACCCCGGAAGGCAGAGGGTTAAGGAGAAATTTACAAAAAAAAAAAAAACACCGGCTGTACTTAGAATACTGAATAAACAAGAAGTGTTGCTTTTGAATGGACTGGAACATGTATAATCTAAGTTGCAAAGAAAAAAAAAGATATTTTACATGTGTAGCTTAGTGCCAATATCACTCCTGTTTCAGAGAAGGACGGCAAGAGTTGCAGGGTGTATATCCATTTGAGATTTGGTTATATTGTAGGTTCACATGCGACATGTGCAAGCGCGAACTTGTACGTGTCTGGTTGTGAAAATGCATGTGATGTGAATCTCCAATGTAACATATCTTTGCAACTTAGATTAGATTAGTTACAAATGTAAAATAATCAACTAAATAAAGTTCAAATTCTCTTTTTACAATTTTATTTCTGTCTAGCAGTAGGACAATTCAATACAAATCTATAAGTTCATGCCCACGTGTTTTTATGAGTGTGTGTCTTGGCATGTTTGCTGGCTAATAATAAATATGTGTGTGTGTAGACGTGGAAGTGTTTGACACTTTGAACTGTTGGAAACATCCATTCTAGAGGCGACTCGTACAGATAGGAACACGCGAGAATAGGCCAGTCAAATATATGTATAGGCTGCGGTTCTGTGAAGCTTCAGTAATACTTGAACTCCCAAGACGTGAAACCGTCAATACATAAGTTACAGAGTGAACCATATGTAATCGATTTGTGTAAAATCAATTCGACTGCAATTTCCTTAATAGGAAATCCGAATTAAAACATTACGAATTTAAGAAACCTTGCAACGGAAAAATTTGAAATGATTTCGTATCCACAAAAAGAAAAAAAAAAGCTACCTCTCTAACCGAAAATCCCACCCATGTACAAAATGAGATAGTTAGCATTTCCATGCCCGTGTACAGTGGTGAGGTCTAACAGAGGTCCTTTTCGCTTTGTTTAACCGTGCCCCTAGTATGGGACCTTACGTTCAACCCCCTCATACCTTATCTCTACATTAATTTAAATCAGTACTAGCATGCTAAGGTCCTGCATTCGAAATATAGGTTAAAAACACAATTAAACTGTACTAATAGTGGAAGTTCTTGCCTGCGTTATTCTCGAAGGGAAGGTCGGCTAGAGTTGCAGGACTTATGTTCATTTGAGATTTGGTTTTTATATTGCAGGTCCACATGCGACATGTGTTAGCGCGAACTTATACATGTCTGTTTGTGGCAATGCGTTTAATATGAATCTTAAATGAAATATATCTTTGCAGCAGAGATAAATATTAAAGATTTAGGTTGCATGTGGCGATTCGGGACCTACTTATTTTTACAGGTAAGGGGGCCAGTCTCATGCCAACCACTTCAGTTCAAGTGTGGGTTTCCCAGTTCCCGAGGAAGCTGGTATTTTTTGTGGAGACTGAGTAAACGTTGCCAGTATTTTATTTTTGGTTTGAATTAAACACCGAAACGGAACATCATTTCTGACACCTTTCGTGGGATATATATAGAATGCAAGCATTCTAGCAACTGAGCTATCGACTAGACTTCTTACGAGCTTAATCGTCACTACAAAGCGCAAATTCTTAAGCTAGATCCAGTTACTGGAAGACTAAATGGACCTTTGACCACGTTTCATTGAAAACTTTAATTTGAAAGACTATTGTATTTTATTTTACCCCTTCCCTCACCCCACCATAGCTCCACCATCTAGAACTTCCTTCAGAACTTTAAATTTTAGCTTTGTTAGTTGTCCTCTTGATAATGGTGTGATAACATTGAAAGCGCTCGAGGAAATAAATCAACTCGTGTTTTTTAAATCCGAGTAATCTATATTTATGTACAAAACAAAATTTATTTTTTAATCTTTTTAAACTTTCACTCGTTCTGAAGGGGTTAAACTCGTAATGAAGCGAAATTATTCGGAATACAAAATGTATGAAAACTAAGACGCTCACAAGAGGCTCTATTCTCGTTTGAATATTAAGTTTTATACTCGCTGTACAAGAGTAAATTGTATGTTAGGGGGACATTACCAGAAACGTTGTTTCTTTTTTACACCTCGCCTGCTTTCTCGTATAATTGGATGTCTTTTTTATTATTCCTGTTCTTTTTTCTTCATTTAAAGAGAATTGGACTTGTTTTCTGTCTATCACAGTGTCCTAATTTTTTTTTTGAAAGATTTCATTGACTTATAGGATGGTATGCGGCTGACCACCCATGCTGTAGAAAATGGTTCACTTTACCAATGTCATCCCTGTGTCAGGGAAGGTCGGCAGGAGTTGCAGGGTGTATGTCCATTTGAGATTTTGTTTATATGTTGTAAGTTCACATGCAGCATACGAAAGCGCGAACTTGAACGTGTCTGATTGTTGAGAATGCATGTAATGTGAATCCCCAATGTAACGTATCTTTGCAACTTGGATTAGATTAGATTGAAAGGACTGGTTTTGCAATGCATGAAAAAACGCAAACGCAACTAAGCTACACACATAGTGTAACTTCTTGCCTGCGTTATCCCCGCAGGGGTCTTACAAACGCTGAATGTGTACTTACAAATTAAAATTCAAACCAAAAATGAACATAAACCCTGCAACTTTTGTCTACATTGGCAAAGTGAACCCTTTTTATAACAGTATAGGTGGTCAGCCTCGGGTGATGAAAATACTCAGGGTGTTATTTTTGAAATCTTTTCCCGCAAAACAAAATTCAAAAGAAAAAATGAGCATTCAAATGATTCAAGTGATTCCACAAGGTGATATCGGAGCATGTTTTTTTCCGACGCCATTTTACATTCACAATTCAAGGTGATGAGATTACTCGGGTCCAAGGGAGGGTGGGGGGGGGGGGAGGCCAATGCTACCCCCGGGGACAGGTATAAATGCCGCCTTTCCTTGAGACGTTTGACGGATGCCGCCATTATGGCGTTCAGAACCCCGAGTAGGTCTACAACATGCGTAAATCTAACCTCGATTGCGTAAATCAAAAAAATGTATGGAAACTAAAACACTCTCTAGGAGTGCTGTTTCACATTTCATACATTTTTTTTACTTACGCAATCGAGGTGAGATTTACGCGATATTTAATACTCGGCGTAAGGAAGGAGAGTAAAATATTGCTTTTGTAGCGATGTCACGTAGAAACGTCTAGAAGAAAGCAAAGCTTAGACCTTTACAAGTCAGTGTAACTTTTTATGGAATTTTAAAAAATATTTTAAATAAATAAATTATTATTCATTATCATTTTGTTACCGACATTACTTACTGACTTTACTTAGGCCGGCAAGCACAGCAAATCACTTGGCCGTTGGGCCGCGTCAGAGGCGAAGATCCAAGCCCTCCATCCACTTCACTGCTCCTGGCGTGGCTTCGTGGAGGTCTTTCAGGCCAGGAGGGTGTCTTCTGATGGGGCACTCCTTCACTGTGTGCCGGACAGTCTGGTTCTCCGCCCATCCCCACATCCTGGAGATGGAGCTATTCAAGGTCGTCCACAGTCCTCTCGTAAGATTAAACCCTGGGACCTACTGGTGTGTATAGATTAGTATTAAGGTGTATAGATATAGATTATAGGTGTAGATTATAGGTGTATAGAGTATATTATTATTATAGACCTCCTGGTGTGTCAGAGTGATCACCTCGTGGTTTTTAAAGCTTTTCTCCTCCCATATGGACTTCCATTGCAATGTTGTAGCATCCCTACTCCGATCATCAATATTCCAGATGGGGTTTCTGGACTTGAGTCGCTTGTTTAGGTGCTGCAAGATGTCCTTGAAAGCAGGGAGCAGCGGGTCACTTCTCACTTTGTCGACCAGTTTTATGGAAGCTAGGGATCTACGCAGGGTTGGGGGGGCGATGTTGGGCAGGACCGAGAGCCACTGGATGGGTGTAGACCTCACGGTTCCTGAGATAGAGCGCACCGACATTGATGAATCGAAGTGAATCATGGACTAAAAACGACAGCGAAATGATTAAGATATATACGGAGCAAATGAAACACTTTAGGAGTGTAAAAATTTACACAATTCATTCCATGACTTGAAGGATCGATCTCTTGCTCTCGGCATGGACTGTAAGCAATCTACAAACTGAGCTATCGACCGGACTTTTTACGAGCTTGGTCGTCGCTACAAAGCGTGGATTCTAAAGCAAGACCTATTTGCTGTAAGGCTGGAACTTGGTAATCGGTATTTGGTAAGGGTATGTGAAATTTTCAACCAAGAAAATAGCAAATTATTTCAAAATATCTAATCTAATCTAAGTGGCAAAGATTTGTTATATTGGAGATTCACACATTACATGCATTTTTACAAAACAGACATGTTTAAGTTCGCGCTTAAACATGCCGCATGTAATCCTACAATATAAAAACCAAATCTCAAATAGACAAACACCCTGCAACTCTTGACGTCCTTCCCTGAAACAGGGGTGACATTGGCAAAGTAAACCATTTTTACAGCATGGGTGGTCAGCCGCATACCAACCTATAAGTCAAGGAACATAAATGGAATATGCAATATTCTTCTTCTTCTTCGTGTCAGCTTCACACCGTATTGGCCCAGTAACGAGCAATGTCTACAGCTCTTTGGTTTCCCGCAAAGAGATCATCCATGGAGCAGCTTGTCGGACAGAAGAGACAACACCGCAGGTGCTCCATTGTTTGCTGAGCTCCACACTCACATAGTGTAGAGTCCACCCGTCCCAGAAATCCCCAGGTCAGCATGCTGGCCCGGGCTCTTCCAACATTGGTCCTCAATCTGTTCATGGATCTCCATACGGGCCACTCGAGGTTCTTTCCTGGAGGTAGGCTCTCTGAAGGCTGCATTAAGCTCTCCGGGCATTCCTCCTTCCACATTTGTAATCTCTCCACCACTGGATCCGAAGACAAGGGCTGCACGGAACTAAGGAAGCTGTGTCTCGACTTCAGGCGCTGCTGTGATGAAAAGCCCCTTCCGTAAATGCAGTGCTGTGTGCATGTGCAATATTGATTCAATAGAACAAGAAATATAAATGGTATATTCAATATTGTGTGTGCTCCGCGAAGATTTAAACCCACAACCTTTCATTTACAAGTCCAAATTATTACAACTAGGCTACGGAGTGGTCAGATCAAAAATGAAATCAAGAATATTTCAGTTGTACAGAGGACTGCAGGATAATCAGAACTGTCTTGGTTGGTGCCCCCTCAGGTGTTAGACCACTCGGACGTCCCAGGATACGGTGGGCAGACAACGTCAAAGCCGACGCCGAAGTTCTGGGAGTGAGGGGACCATGGAGGGAAGCAGCACAAGACAGAGAGTAGTGAATGATTGGGGTGTGGTAGTTCTTGAAATGGTAAGAAATTTGATCTTTATATTTTAATAAATCCACTGCTAGAGACTCCCTAGATTTCAGAGACTCTAGAGGTCTATGACACTTGTTGCAGTGCAACAGAGGTGTTGTTTACGAGCTTGGTCGTCGCTAAAAAGCGCCAATACTCAAGCAAGACTGATAACTTTGTGAATGACAGGTCCGGTAGACAGGTGAGCAGCATAATAATATTAATATTAGGATGATTTATTAGGTGAGCGCTGTTTTTGTGTCTATCACACCTCAAGAGCCCTCTGCGAGCTTGGCCATCGCTATAGAAAGCGCCAATACTCACGCAAGATTCAGATGTTGTGTGGCAGCCTGATACAAATATCGGCGCCAACCTGAAGTTCCCTTTTCTACCACCAGGTGAAGAACAACCTGTGACGTGGAAGTAAACGCCACGCCACGAAGCAAGCATCTCCTTCTTCCTCTTCCCTTTTCTACTCGGACCGCCGACCTGAGTGGACGTTCCGTCACGCCCTGATCAACCGTCCATCTTGTCTTTTGTATTCCATCTAACCTTGTGTTGAGAATTCTCTATCCGTTCCAACACCAGTGTTACGCTTAATTGTTCACCCATTTATTTGTAGTGTCTCTAATATTAATTAATCAGATATTAATTAACTATTCCTCTGTGTAACTGTTTCATAAATAAATGTCGATGTGTTTCGTGAACTGCATTCAAGTGTTTCCTTTTATATCAAATTCCAATCTTATCTTTCAGAACACGCGAGTCAATTTTAACTACTAATGACAGTGATAACAATCTGAAAGTGGTGACCTCACTTTCGATGGCTATGGGATCATCTCTCATAGCCATCCACCACTGTAAATGATCACACGTCATTTACATTCGTTAAAGTTGTAAGGCAGGATGGACCTATAGTGACCGGTCTTCGGTAAAGGAATTTGAATTTTTCACCCAGCAAAGAGCGTATTTGAAAATACAAATGGTACAATTTTTGTGCTCCGCCGGGATTCGAACCCACAACCTTCAATTTACGAGTCGGAAGTGTTAACCACTAGACTACGGACCGGTCATGATCTTGCTGAAATGAATATGGTTTTTGCTTTATTCTGAGTGAAAGCTGTCTCCTTCTTGCTACAGGGGATATCTAATAAAATAATATTTACATTGAAAATATTTGCCTTCCGTCGAGCCTGGAGATTTCATAGTTAAATCTTTAGACTCAAAGTTAAAATATTAAGAAATTTAATAATACTTGAATGATATGAAAAGTATAAATTTAATTTTAATAAATTTAAACTACAAACGGGGCTATTCGCGCCTACACATGCAGAATGTGTAGGCGCCAACCTACATGTGCCTAATAACGTAATAATGTAGGCATGCATTTCATATGAGCCTTAAATGTTAACATATCTTTGCAGCTTAGATTATAGATTTATAGATGGCCGAGGGGGCCAAGTGGGCTGATCTTTCTAGCGTGTTTGGAATAGAACTGCGTTGGTTCGATCCCCGCCTTGGTTATTTGACCATAACTTTGATCCTGGTTCAACATATATTATTGGGTAATTATTAATTAATAATGCATTAAAATAAACAATAAAGAATTATTAATTGATGATATTTATACCTGTTTCTGGCCAGGAAGAAGAGGTTGGTGAATTGCATTCCTCTTCACAAATCTATTTAAAGAATAAAAGATAATGATATTAATCAAATTTATTTTATAAATACTTAAAAATATAAATGGTACAACATTGTTTTAATTTTAACTACATTAATTAAATCTAACAAATCTAGTAAATATAATAATAAATAAATAATTACCCCATGATTGCTTGTAAACAAAGGTTTCAGTAATCTTTAAAAGCCCCAACTAGAATCAAACACGTGTTATTTTATTTCAAACACGCTCAGTTGAGATTACCGTCTTGACCCACTAGACAATAGCGTCGACACTTCGTTTTTATTACAGTAGCACAAAATTATACACAAACAGGATTTTACAAATTAGTCTGGGAAATAAATGGAAATATGTCCTCATATCCTTGCATACGTTTTCTTCTTTGGCCTTTCCAGAGGCTTGTGAAGGAATTTTCCAGAAGCAAAAAGTGCCAGTGGTCCCCCAGGAAATCTGCTGGCGTCGGAAAACACAGCCCACGCCTGCGAACACTCATATTTCCAGCTTTCCTCTACATCTTTATTGTACCCTCTCTGCACGTTTCGTATTTTAGCCATTTGCATTTTTAGCTTTGACGCGTTTTTATTGTAAGCAAATATATTCAATACACTCTGAATATTTGTGTATATTTGTGACGTCACCTGGCCGGGTTAAAGAGCATTATAATTTCAAAACAGTATAATTATTGTCTTTTAATTCACACTAATCCAATCTAATAAGTCAAAGATATGTAACATTGATGGTCCAATCCAAATCCAAGCTGCAAAGATATGTATCATTTGAGATTCATATTAAATGCAATCCCACAAGCAGACATGCGTAATTTCGCGCTTACACATGCCGCATGTGGACCTACAATATAAAAAACCCAATCTCAAATGAATATAAGCCCTGCAACTCTTGCCGACCTTCCCTGAAGCAGGAGTGACATTGGCAAAGTGAACCATTTTTTACAGTATGGGTGGTCAGTCGCATACCAACCTATCAGTCAAGATCACAAAGCTTTATTTGGAAAAACATCCAAATATCTCGCTGATTTAATCAAACCAGTCGCCCTCGGCAAAAAAAGCCTAACACTGCGCTCGGCTGAAACTGGAGCCAAATCAAAGATTGAAGAACCGATGAGAAGAGTTTACACAATGTTTGGAGAGCGTGCATTTGCAGTTGCTGGTCCTCTGGCCTGTAACCATCTGCCACATCATGTGAGAGAGCTAGAGGACCATGGAAAGTTCCGGAATGCACTGAAGACAATCTTGTTGTTGTTTATAACATTTGCACAAGCGCTCTTGGAGTGACTACATCACGAAACGGCGCTATAAAGAAATCATCAACTCGTCATCATCATTAAGGATTCACATGACCGGTCCGTATTTTAGTGGTAACACTTCGGACTCTGAATGGAAGGTTCGTTCGAATCCCGGCGGAGCACAAAAAATATAGCATTTATATTTTCAAATTTGCTCTTCGCCGGGTTGAAAAATTAATAAACCTTTACTAATAACCGGTCACCAAAGGTCCATACAGACTTACAGCAAATGGGTCTTGCTTGACAATTGGCATTTTGTAGCGACGACGACCAAGCTCGTAAAAAAGGTCGATAGCTCAATTGGTAGAATGCTTGCATTCCACGCCGAGAGCAAGGGTTCAATCTCAAGATTTACTCAGCCTTCACAAGAAATGAGAACCAGCCCCCCCGGGAGCTGGGAAACCCCCACTTCAACTGAAAGTGGTTGGTGTGAGGCCGGCCCCTTTCCCGTAAAAATAAATAGGTCCCGAATCGCCACATGCGACCCCTTCGGGGATAACGCAGGCAAGAAGTTACACTATATGTGTAGCTTATTTGCGTTAGTTGCGTCTAGTCTTAGCCGCCAACATAACAGATCAACCACCATTTCCTATCTGTACCTATAAGTCAAGGAATCCTTTATTTTAGAATGTTGACTCTGAATGTTACTGTATGTGCTTATGCTTATAAACACGTCTGGTTGGCGAGCAAATTATTCCATTGCGGAGACAGCTGACAGTCCCGTGAAGTCCCGCGGGGCTGGACGGCAGTCCTGTACGCGACAAATCTACTCTGCAGTGAATGGAGACTCGGATACAGTATCCCTAGTACATAAATAATGTTACGCCTAAACTCTGGAATAGCGTTTAATAATAATAATATTAAGAGCCATCTGTGAGCTTGGTCAGAAAGCGCCAAATCTCAAACAAGACCCAGTTGCTGTAAGGCTGGATGGACCTTTGGTGACCGGTCTTTGGTAAGAGAATATGAATTTATTACCCAGCGAAGAACGTATTTAAAAATAAGTCATATAAATGCAAACGCCGTCAACTCCTTACGCGATGAGTTTGAGAAAAATATACTTGTAAACTTGTAAAACGACAACACCAGTTGGAGATGACGGCGTTTGCACGAAATCATATTTTTTCAATTAAAATTACGAAGGATTAAGTGAGGCTTACATTATACCGCACACAGCAAATGATTTGTTACACTGCGCAGAATCCAATTCAATCATTATCTCAAAAATCATAAATTTTGGAGATGACGGTGTTTGCAGTTATACGACTCAAATATAAATAGTATATTTTTGTGCTCCGTCGGGATTCGAACCCACAACCTTCAGATCAAAGGAGAACATCTTGGTTGAAGAACCTGACACAGTGGTTTGGCAGGAGTTCACGATTCCTGTTTTGTGGCGCAGTTTCGAAGTTGCAACTCGCCAATCTTCACTGAAAAGGCACGGAAAGAATATGAAAAAGAGAGTATGAAGAAAAATGCGAGGAAAAAGGATAGAAATGGAAAAAGACAAAAAAAAAACGTATGCAATCTCGTTTATGCCGTAGATTTCAGGATCTCTGCTATAGCGTCGTTATGATAAACGACCGTCTCCAGGGGTGGAAGGGGCGGCCGTCACGCAGAGGCACGTTTGTCATTCGGGGAGCGGGAAAAATCCCCCAGTTGGATTGTGTGTCCGTAGCGCAGATGGAGAAATGATTAGACCTGCCCTGTCTAACAATATAATACGGCATCTTTACTTACCTACGTGGAATTCAAAATATAAGAACACATGCCTTTTCATAATCTAAGTTGCAAATACATTTTATTAGCAGCTGAGTAACATTACTGACAAATTTTCCTGATAAAAACACTGCTTAATTTATCTAAATTTAAATTTAAATCTAAGCTGCAAAGATATGTATCATTTGAGATTCATATTAAATGCGTTCCCACAAGCAGACACGCATAATTTTGCGCTCACACATGCCGCATGTGGACCTACAGTATAAAAACCCCAATCTTAAATGAACATAAGCCCTGCAACTCTTGCCGTCCTTCCCTGTAACAGGGGTGACATTGGCAAAGTGAACCATTTTTACAGCATGGGTGGTCAGCCGCATACCAACCTATAAGTCAAGGAATTCAAGAAGAAATATAATATTATTATAATATGTTATCTTTAATTTTAATACATTACATACATTATTTGGGTCACAAAATACAGCTCGGGCGAGATAACCAGACAGCAGACCTAAATAGAAGAGTCGGACTAAGCTGGGCAGCATTCAAAAATCTTGGTCACATTTTGAAAAATCCGAAAATACCCAACTCAACTTATAATATATAAATCAACTTAAAAAGGAAAGTATTCAATGCCTGTGTCCTGCCAGTGTTCACTTATGGTATTGAGACAGTCACAATGTCACAAAAAAAAGCCCACAAGCTAAGAGTCACACAGAGAGCAATGGAGAGAGCCATGTTGGGTGTCAGTTTGCGGGACAGACTCAGAAATGAGGACATAAGAGTCAGGACAAAGGTTTCCGGTGTCATCAAGATGGCCGCAACCCTCAAGTGGCGATGGGCGGGACATGTCGCTCGCGATCCAGATGAAAAGTGGACAAGGCGACTGCTGTGCTGGTGCCCAAGGACGGCAAAGCGTGGAGTTGGGCGCCCACAGTTGCGTTGGCGCGACGATGTTCAGAGAAGTGCAGGACTTGCCTGGATGCGGATCGCTCAGGATAGAAATGAATGGAAAATGCGAGAGGAGGCCTGCGTCCAGGAGTGGACGATCAAAACAGGCTGAAGAAGAAGAAGAAGAGAAGAATTTTAATACTAAAAATAAAACAGTGTTTTTAATCAAGAAAAATTGTTTTATACAGGTTTTTTTTGAAGAATGAAAACTTAATTTTGACGCTTCCTTTCTGATTTTCAAAGCGACAACCAAGTAAATCACAAGAATTAAAGGTTTTATTGTTGAAGAACCAGTGCTGGGATCGCAAAATCAGTACAATCTAGTACATCATTCAAGATACCTAGGATCCGAAGCCTATCTTTTCCACTGTGTTGAAAAATTAATGTGTCGCCAAAGGTTCATCCAACCTTACAGCAACTGGATCTTGCTTTTGTTATTTCTTTCTAGAGCAACTAGACAACAAGCTCGCAGAGGGTTCTTGAGGTGTGAGACATTTTTTACGGGTACAGATAGGTTTGGTTCACAATAACTCGGATAATGGAGGTTCTATATTTCACCAATGGTGTACAATTTATTATTCCATGTGTTTTAAATAAAGCGAAAACAATAGAGATTCAATAATTTGTGCCGGTGAATTATTTATATACATCGGAATATTTATTTATTTAAATTTATTCTCATGCATATTATGAAAATATATTTCATTTGAATTAAATTGAAAATAAATTCCATTCCTTCAGGCATGATGAATATTGAATAAAAATATGGAATATTCATGGTGGACGCTATGATGGAGCGGACTAAGTGGTCGTATTCGAATTGCCATTTGAAAAAACTGAAAAAAAGAGTTTTGAAAAAAGGAAATGTATGAAGAGGTGATGGATTTGAATGAATTGAAAGAGGTATGTTAGGATAGGAAAAAATTGAGGCACGTCTGCAGAGGCTCTGGCCACCCCTAGTAAAATGACGACAGAGTTACAGTTACAGCCGTTTCGAATCCCACTATACCATGTTGACGATACTTTGATCCTAGTTCAACAGATGCCATTACCTATTTCTGGTCAGGCTAAAATAGGTTTGTGAATTGCATTTTTCTTTACGAATTTGTTATGTAGGTAAAGATTCATTACAAAAATTGAGGTTGTGTGGATACAATCTCTACAATCTAAGTTGCAAAAATAAGTAAAATTTCCATGCACATACAAAACAATTCCCTTCTTTGTTCACGCTTACACATGCTGCAGATGTGTAAAAATAGAAACCTACATCTCACATTAACGTAAGCTTTGCAACTTTTGCCGCCTTTCCCTGAAAACTGTAAAAGAATATGGCTTTTATGATTGTAAATTACTAAGGTCGTTAGATAAATTGATTTTACGATCCGTGTTGAAGAGAAGATCGGGCATCTCAACGTTTCGTCGAAGTCGTATCCTGAATCATCAAAAGATATGTCTTTTCTTTGACAAAAAAGCACGAACTACATACTACGTTGTCAAGAAAATTAATATTGTTGTTGATATCGATTGAAGATTGTAGTTCCACATGAAGCATTTCGTATAAGCGTGAATAAACTTGTTAGCTGTATCATACTGAAAAATGATTGTATATACGTATGTAAAGGAACTACAACTACGTATTAAGCTCCTTTAATAGGTATTCTTGTTTATTTGTAGCGCTCGGTCGGCACTCAGGTATTTACCTACTTTCTGGTGAACAGCCATTAGCCATTTTGCCGGACGGTGCGCGTGCAAGTCGATAAGATTGTAAAAAGAATTAAACGACGTGATTGTAGTTTCCTATAAATAATAAGCAACTTCAACTGTCTTAAATTCTAAACAAATATATGTTTTCATAAAATTAAAGTTATTTAATTTATCTATAATTTACAATCTTACAAAACTACAATTTCGATTAAAATGAATAAACTACGGTTTAAATTTGTCGTATTGGGGTCCACGGATGGCAAAACTAATGTGATATGCATAACCTCAATTGAAACACCGATCGGAGGTGTTTTTGAAATCCCAGATGATTTAAAGCCAGTAAGTAAACATACTGCCATATACTCCTCAGATATATTTACAAAAATAAAAAAATCACTAAAAAAAAGGCATGAAGTGCGCTCTATATGGATTCCTGTAAATGCAGAGTTGAGGAAAATATATCTGGATGACGGAGACAACTTACAATTTGGTGACCAATATTTAAATGAAATTACAGAAGAAACAAAGGCTTCACATACTAACAATGCTATCAAGACGACAGAGGAGAAAAATATAGGAAAAACTGCTGAGAGATTTTTCATGGACAAATTCTCAAATAAAACATGTAATGCGGATCAATGGATAACGAACTTTGAGAACGAGTGTCTAAGGTTTGAAATTAATGATGATGAAGAAAAAATTCAGGTATTAAAATACCTATTAGAAAAAAATTGTCTTGATTGGTACAACAGTATGCTAATAAAAATGACGTTGAGCTCCAAATGGCAAGACTGGAGAGAAAATTTTACTGAAACTTATGGAGGAGAAGGTTGGTGTCGTGTCAAATATGCATTTAGATTTAAATTTCAAGTGGGATCAATGCTGGAATATGCCATAAAGAAAGAGCGGTTGTTATTGGAGATTAATAAAGAAATTAATATCAAAACAATGATAAATATGATTGTTATGGGATTACCAGACAACGTAATAGATAAAATTGATAAAAATACTGTAAAAACAACCGCAAGCCTGTACAATGAAATAGGGAAATTGGAACAACTTGTTGAAAACAATAAGGATAATAAAAAAAGTACCATGTATTCTGACACCAGACCCAAACAAATTGAAGAAAAAAAACCATGCCGTATCTGCGTTAACGAGAAAAAAGGGAAACGTTACCACCCTGAGGAGAATTGTTGGTTTAAAGAAAAGAATTTAAAACCAAATTTAAGAACTGTTAATAATTCTAAATTAGAAATTGAATTGAACGATAATAATCAAAAAAACTAGAGGTACCACCATTAATAAAAGTTAATTTGCTATTAAATGATACTTTAAGAGTTTCTGGAATATATGATTCTGGGTCGAATGTTTCATTAATTAATGCAAATTTATTGAAAATACAGCCAAAGGAACTTACAAGTAATATGCAAATAGTAAAATTGAAGACTATTAATGGTGGGAAGAAAACAAAAGGTTTGATAACACTGAAAATAAAAATCTACAATATAGAAAAAAATATGGATGTATTTGTAGTAGATAATGAAAATTTTGATTACGATTTTCTAATTGGTTTGGATTGTATCAAAAATTTCAGATTAATCCAAAACGAAGAATTACAAATTATCCAATCTAACAAATCAGAAGAAGACAAGATGAGCATAAAAGAAAAATCACATATTCTACATTCTGAAGAACAAGAAACAAAACACATACACAAATGTGAAATAAATTTCAATGAACACATAAAAGAAGGGGATTTCAAAGTAAGTAAATTAGACATTAAACAAAAATCAGAAATATACAAACTAATAGATACTTACAAATCAATATTTGCAAAAGATAAATATGACATTGGAACGGTCAGAGAATATGAAGCACGTATTGATCTACTTATGGACAAATATTGCTGTAAAAGGCCCTACAGATGTTCAATTGAAGACAAAAAAGAAATAGAAGAACAAGTGGCAAAGTTACTAGACAAAAAGCTTATAGAGGAATCTTATAGTCCATTTGCGGCACCAGTAACGTTAGCTTTCAAAAAAGAAGACAACAAAAAATCAAGATTATGCATAGACTTTAGAGATTTAAACAAAATAGTGGTACCTCAAGCGCAACCATTTCCACTGATCGACGACTTAGTGATTAAGATAAGAAACTCATCATATTTTACAACGCTAGACATCAATTCAGCCTTTTGGTCAATCCCGCTGAAAATTGAAGACAGGAAAAAAACTGCATTTGTGACGCAGGACGGGCATTATCAATGGACGTGTTTACCTTTTGGGTTAAAAACATCACCAGCTATTTTTCAAAGGATACTAGGTAACATTTTAAGAAAATATAAGCTTACTGATTATGCAGTTAACTACATAGATGATATCCTAGTATTTTCCAAGACTTTTTCCGAGCACATTATCCATCTCACACAATTGTTAGAAGCTATAAAAAGTGAAGGTTTTAGATTAAAATTTACAAAGTGTACATTTGCTGCAGACTAAGTGAAATATCTCGGTCACATAATACACAATAATACAGTACGACCAATAAGAGATAATCTTGTTTCTATAAAAGAATTCCCCACACCGAAAACTCAGAAAAATGTTAGACAATTTTTGGGAAAAATTAATTTCTATCATGAATATATACCTAAAAGTGCGGTAATTTTAGAACCTCTTCATAATTTACTTAGAAAAAATCAGAAATTTAATTGGTCTGCAGATTGTCAAAATTCTTTTGAACAAGTTAAGAACTTATTATGCTCTCAGCCAATATTAGAAATATTTGATCAGAATTTGCCAATAAATATTTACACCGATGCATCCTTAGAAGGTATTGGAGCAGTGCTAAAGCAAACACAACCAAATGGAAAAAACAAACCAGTGGCATACTTTTCAAAAAAATTGAATCAGCTACAAAAGAAAAAGAAAGCTGTTTATTTAGAATGCTTAGCTATTAAAGAAGCAATAAGATATTGGCAATACTGGTTAATAGGTAAATCATTTACAGTATATTCAGACCATAAACCATTGGAAAATTTAAATATTAAAGCTAGGACAGATGACGAGTTAGGAGATTTGACATATTATTTATCACAGTATGATTTTAAAATAAAATATGCTCCAGGAAAAGAAAATTTAGAAGCAGACTGTTTAAGTAGGAACCCAGTACTGGATGCAGACAATGATACTGATGAACAATTACAAATTGTAAACATGATCAATTTAAATGATATCGTTACAGATCAGACAAACAATGAACATGTACAAAGAAATAAAACAAAACTATTATTAAAACACAATGTTTACTATAAAAATCTTAGAAAATGTGAAAAAATTATTTTATCAGAGAATTTCAGTAAAAAACTTATTAAAAATGTGCACGAAAACATGTGTCATTTAGGAGAAAAACAAATGCAAAACAAAATTAGTACAGTTTATACAGCAAAAAATTTAACAATAAATATTAAAAGACATTGTAAAAGCTGTGAGATATGTATAAAGAATAAAAAGAGAGGGCAAAACAAGTATGGTCTGATGTCACATTTAGGCCCTGCCACAAAACCTTTTGAAATAGTGTCAATAGACACGATTGGAGGTTTTGGAGGCTCACGATCAACTAAAAGATATTTACATCTTCTAGTAGACCATTTTACACGAAACGCTTATATTGTTACCTCTAAAACACAAAATGCTAATGATTTTATTAAACTAGTCAATAATGTAATAGATTCGAATACAATTGGAATGCTCCTTACCGACCAATATCCGGGTATAAACTCGAAAGAATTCAAAAATTTTTGTAATAAAAATTCAATAACAATGATTTTTACTGCAGTGAACGCCCCGTTTTCTAACGGTGTTATTCTTAGACATTTTCGTCGCCCTTTGAACCCACGTTTTGCTTAATTTTGATTCTTGAACATTTCTGAAGTAGTTAGGCTTGCGTCTCGAGTTCAACGCCCGCCTAAATCTAGCCTCCAAATGTATGCGAAGTTAGGCCAAGACAAAACCACCTCGGAGAGGGTTTTGTGGTACAATCGATTTTGACAACTGCCGTATTTAATATTAAATCGTAAATATTTGCTTTATTACTGTTTTGTTTTGCGATTTGTTTTTGTCATTTTGGTCACATTGACAGAATTCAGCATCTTTTTGCTAATCAATCGCTTTTTGAGGCACAAAACACAAAAAAATAAGAAAGAAAAGAAATCATTTGAAAGATTGAATCACGGCTCGCGGCAAAATTCTTCATATGACACATTTTACAAAACTGAACTTAACTAGATAGTTTAAAATGAGTGAAGAAGATATTCAACACTCCACGAACACATATGAGACACTTTTTCCACCTGAAATAAAATATTTAGATGCATTTCGGTCGAAATCTGATTTGTTTACAAACAAAACAACCAGCCGTCCACCATTGTGACGTCTGCCCCGCGCGTCTCCGCCAGTCCGCCTGCCCGCCGCGGCCATAAATCTGTGTGGTCATCCCAAACGCATATTCCCTACATTTGTTTTATTTTTCCCGATCCACAAAAAATATACGGATTTATTTGGCTAATCAATTGTTTTCAAAGTTTTTTTAATTATAAATTGCACAACAAATTTAAAAACTGATTATTTGCTTTTATTTTTCATATTTTTTTTGCGTTATTGTCAATGGTTATTGTTTTAATAATTATTTAAAAACGACTGAAAATTCCCTATTCTTTAAATAATATTTATAAAGTGACATCTCTAGAACAGATTTTTTTTTGAAATACGACATTGAACGGACGTAATTTCAGCCGTCCAAATTTGGTCGCAGGCTCAACTGTTCCTACGTTACACTATGAACGAGAATCAATATTTCAAATTTGGTCTAGTCCGGCGTTGTACCCAGACTAAGTAGTCGCCAGTTAGGCCGATGGCGAAATATGACAAGTAAGAATAACACCGTAACGGTTTAAATGAAAGACTCAATCAAACATTAGTCAACAAAATCAGATGTAAAATCAATGAAAAAAGTCAAAGAACAGCATGGACAACCATAGCTCATCAATGTGTAGATAAATATAATATGACAGAACATACAGTTACGGGGTTTGCACCAAAATACCTCATGGATGGTACAGATGTTTCACTTTTGCCAAATGAACTTAAAATAAATACAACAAAAGATGATTGGATTAGGGATAGAAAAATAGCATTAAACAATTCTATAAAGTCACATAATTACAATACACAGATTTTTAATAAAAATAGAACTCAATTTAATTTTGATGAAGGGGATATGGTGTATGTAGAGAATGGGAACCAATTAAATAGAAATAAATTAGATGAGCTGAGAGTTGGTCCATTTCAAATAACTCAGAAGATTTCAAATTCAATTTATGAAATAAATACAGGACATAAAAAAATGGAGTCAAATCTCTTCCATATTACAAAACTCATACCAATTCTCATATAAAAAAAAAAAAAAAAAAAAAAAAAAACAACAACAACAACAACTTATACTTTACTTATATACAATAACTAAACAATTTATACATATTTAAGTTATATTACTCTATTACTTATGTTTGCTTAAGAGAAAATTTTGAGGAAAATTTTCTTTTGAAGGAGGGAGATGTAAAGGAACTACAACTACGTATTAAGCTCCTTTAATAGGTATTCTTGTTTATTTGTAGCGCTCGGTCGGTACTCAGGTATTTACCTACTTTCTGGTGAACAGCCATTAGCCATTTTGCCGGACGGTGCGCGTGCAAGTCGATAAGATTGTAAAAAGAATTAAACGACGTGATTGTAGTTTCCTATAAATAATAAGCAACTTCAACTGTCTTAAATTCTAAACAAATATATGTTTTCATAAAATTAAAGTTATTTAATTTATCTATAATTTACAATCTTACACGTATAATTAGGATTACAATGATTACAATAAACAAGATAAGATAAGACAATATTCTAGTACGATATTTTTGGCGCAACGCCCATCGGTTTCCGTAGTGTAGCGGTTATCACGTGTGCTTCACACGCACAAGGTCCCCGGTTCGATCCCGGGCGGAAACATTTTTTAAAATTTAATTTAATATTTTTTCTTTCTATCCATGATTAAATCTTAAACTATTTATTGTTGTTTACCATTTGTATTTTATATTAATGTTTACTTTATTTTGGAATATTTTTTTCTTAATCTCATTGTTGACAGTTGACGCTTTAATAAAATGTTACAATTGACACAGAAGTGAAACCACATTTCAGACAAATATTTGTTGACGTCTAAATCTAAGCTGCAAAGAAATGTATCATTTGAGATTCATATTAAATGCATTCCCACAAGCAGACACGCATAATTTCGCGCTCACACTTGCCGCATGTGGCCCTACAATATAAAAACATGAATCTCAAATGAACATACACCCTGCATCTCCTGCTGACCTTTCCTAAAACAGGGATGACATTGGCAAAGTGAACCATTTTCTACAGCATGGGTGGTCAGCCGCATATCAACCTATAAGTCAAGGAACATACACAACAAATTACATTTTAAAAATCAACAAATTATAACAGAAAACAAATTTTAATTTTAAAAACCCTAGCCGCCAAAATCACAGATTAACCGCCATTTCTTTCTGTCCTTACACACTTCTTTCATTTCCTCCAGAGTCATAAACTTCTTCATACAGACTCTCCTTTTATTATGACTCTGGATATTCCATTCATTCGCAATTTCACAATTTTAGTCGGTGTTATGGCCGCGGGGATCAAGACAGGTTATTTGGAACCGGATAACGCTGGTTCGAATCCCACGACGATAACTTCGACCCTGGTTCAACAGATGCCGTTGCATGCACACAAGCTTCTGCTTTCGCATGAAGACAACTGGCCAGGCAAAATAGGTTGGTGGATTGCATTCCTTTCCACAAATCAATTTAAAAAAAAAAAAAAAAAAAAAAACGTAATTTCGGAAATTTGGTCCATCCATACCTTTCTCGGTCTTCCTCTACATAGATCTCAGAAAATATCCCTCTAGCGCCGCAAGGGTTTATTAAAGAACTAATCGTGGGAGATATTTTTTAATCTTTTTCCCAGCTGGTGGGTTATTGTGTGGACGGGAAGAAATAATATGAAAGTCTAGGGGTGGTCTATAATTTAATTATCTGTCCATACCGCGGCGCGATGCTGTAGGTCTAATTTAATAAGCGAACAAGAGATTTCTTACAAGATGAAAAAAAACATTTATGATGGGAAATGTATGTTCATGCAATTTCCTTCAGAGGAAATAAAATTCGTGACTTTTTGTCGAGAAAAAAACACATCTCTTGATGATGATGACGTTGGATACGACTTAAACGAAACGTTGGAAATCCAGTTTTTTTCTACATCACAGTTTGTAAAAATAGTTTTTCATTCATTCCAAATATCTACACAACGCAACTAAGCTGCTCATGTAGAGAAACTTCATACCGCGATCTCCTCAAAAGAATCGCATGTGACGTGTGGAAATTATTTATTTCACAGGTTAGAATAAGGCCTTACACCAACCTCAATGTTGAAAGCACCGGTTCCCATAGATCACCGAAGTTAAGCAACATTGGGCGTGGTCAGTACTTGGATGGGTAACCGCTCAGGTACACCGCGTGTCGTTGGCATCTTGGACCGGTCCGTAGTCCGTAGTGGCAACACTTTGGACTCGTTAATGGAAGGTTGTGGATTCGGATCCCGGCGGAGCACAAAAATATACCATTTATATTTCGAATGTGCTCTTCGCTGGGTTGAAAAATTCATAAACCTTTACCAATTGACCGGTCACCAAAGGTCCATCCATCCTTACAGCAACTGGGTCTTGCTTGAGTATTGGCGCTGTGTAGCGACGACCAAGCTCGTACACCTCTGCGGCACTACAACAAGTGTCATAGACCCCTAGAGTCTTTAGAATCTAGGGAGTCTCCCGCACAGGATTTCTTAAAAAAAAAAAATTTGAACACCAATCTCTATGGTCGCTTTAAGGTCATAAAGAATTTAGTAGAATAGCGCTTCTAGTATACACCTTATTATTGTTAGAAATATTTCGCCTTTATTTCCCACTAAATTACCGAGTTTCCCACGTAAATCGCACTCCTTACCTCATCAAACACACTTCTTCCCAGGCCCGGATTAACTCCTCTGGGGGCCCTGGTGCGGGGACAAGCTCGGGGGCCCCCCCATATGCCCCCCTCCCCTCGTAAAAAATCCCCTCCCCCTTCCACCCCTATTTTTTCAAAGGACAAAAAATGATTTTTTTACGATTATATATCTCTGTATTAATCTATACTCTAAATTGCAAGGATATATTAAATTAAAAACTCATATCTAATTGCATGCCCATAAACAGACACGTGTAAGTTCGCGCTCACAAATGCTGAATGTGTACTTACAAATTACTTAAATCAAAACCTCAAATGAACAAAAGCCCTGCAATTTTTGCCGACTTTGGAACAGGGATGACATTGCAAAGTGAACCATTTTTTACAGTAGGTATGGGTGGTCAGCCTCATACCAACATATAAGTCAAGGAACGTTATCGTTATATTGTATCGTTACCAATTTCTCTTCAATAAGGTTTTCTGGATAATTTATATCAATCGTTCTCTTGAGACTCTCGCAAGATTCTTAGAAGAATTCGACTAGTTTTTAACATTTCTAAATTTTCATACATCAATGGATAATGTTTACATGATAAATTCAAGTGATAAATTTCAAACCCCGGAATAAAATACCGGCAAGGTTTACTCAGCCTTCACAAGAAATGAGTACCAGCCCCCTCGGGAGCTGGGAAACCCCCACTTCAACTGAAGTGGTTGGCATAAGGCCGGCCCCCTTACCTGTAAAAATAAATAGGTTCAACTCGCCACATGCGACCCCTTCGGGGATAACGCGGCAAGAAGTTACACTATATGTGTAGCTTAGTTGCGTAGTGTATAGGTATTAGGTTAGGCATTATCCATTGACTTGCTCAACCTTGAGAGGAAATTAAAACCAGAATCTTTGGGAGCTGGAAAATCTCCCTTCAAGTTAAGTGGTTGGTGTAAGGGCGGCACCCTAACATTTAAAAATAAATAGATTAATTTTCACATTCCAACCGCGGGTGTGTGAAAGAAATGGCGTTGCTAAATATTGGTTGCTAAGGACCCTAGTCACATTGACCTGTGACATATGCCCGAGGAGATTTTAAATTTTTTTTTTTGCATATTCTATTGGTCCGGTCGATAGCTCTGTTGGTAGAGTGCTTGCATTCCATGCCGTGAGCTCGGGATCGAATCCCACCGAGGGTGTCAGAAATGATTTCCCGTTACGGTGTTTATTTCAAACCCCGGAATAAAATACCGGCAAGGTTTACTCGCAAAAAAACGCAACTAAGCTACACATATAGTGTAACCTCTTGCCTGCGTTATCCCCGAAGGGGTCGCATGTGGCGCTTCGGGACCTATTTATTTTTACAGATAAGGGGGCCGGCCTCACACCAACCACTTTCAGTTGAAGTGGGGGTTTCCAAGCTCCCCGGGGGACTGGTTCTCATTTCTTGTGAAGGCTGAGTGAACCTTTGAGATCGAACCCTTGCTCTCGGCATGGAATGCAAGCATTCTACCAATTGAGCTATCGACCTTTTTACGAGCTTGATCGTCGTCGCTACAAAGCGCCAATTCTCAAGCAAGACCCAGTTGCTGTAAGGCTGGATGGACCTGTGGTGACCGGTCATTGGTAAAGGTTTTATGATTTTTTCAACCCGGCGAAGAGCAAATTTGAAATATAAATGATATATTTTTTGTGCTCCGCCGGGAGTCGAACCCACAACCTTCCCATTCAGAGTCCGCAGTGTTACCACTGAGCTACGGACTCAGCCTTTACAATAAATGAGAACCCACCCCCCCGGGAGCTGAGAAACCCCCACTTCAACTGAAAGTGTTTGGTGTGAGGCCGGCCCCTTTAACCGTAAAAATAAATAGGTCCCGAATCGCCACATGCGACTCCTTCGGCGATAATGCAGGCAAGAAGTTATATGTGTAGTTAGTTGCGTTTTTTTTAATGCCCCCCTTTGTTTCAGGGAAAGGCGGCAGGAGTTGGAAAGTTTATGCTCATGACAGGATTGGTTTATTTTGTATGTACATATGCAACGAATTTAAGGTGAATTATATGTGCCTGCTTGTGTGCATGCATTTAATATGAGCCTTAAATGTTAATAGATCTTTGCAACACGGATTATAAAGCTGATTGTTTTGATAATCAACGTAATATGAAACCGGTTGTCGGGCAAAAATTATACAAATACTTTAAGAAGTACCTACCTATCATCTTTTGATGCATTTCTAAAGCTAAAAAAGAAAGACAGAAATTTAAAGGAACCCACTAGTTCTCAGGTAAAATTTGCCGACAAAGCAATATAAACAATACGTGGAAGCAAAGACCGACCATTCATTACCCGTCGCTATACACTATTTTTTTTGTTTCGAAACTTATACTGTTTACATTTTATTACATTACTAGTGAAAGATTTATAACTGTCGCGTCGGAAGTTTTGCCGCCATGGTAGGAACAATAGCGCAGTTTACTGCTATAATCCTACAGGTTCCATTATGTGACATGCCTAGGAGTTTATGATGGCACATGTTTGGTATCTTTCTTTGGTTCCCTTTATTTTTTTTAGTTTTAAGGAGAAACTTCATTTTTTTATTACTGTTTGAAATGTTCGGGGCCCTAATCAGTTATTGTGGGGCCCCGGAAGATTTGTTGTGAGTAGCTTTTATTTCTGTATTATTGAAGTCTTTGTCTGCATAAAACGTAGCGTTATGAACCGGAAGCGATGAAAAGTTGAATCTATACAATTTTATTTTACAATAATGATAAAAAATAAGACTTTTGGGGGCCCTCAGGCCGCGGGGGCCCTGGTTCGGTCGCACCGCTCGAACCGCCCTAAATCCGGGCCTGCTTCTTCCCCTACAAATTCAGTGCGCGAGTGAGCCCTCCACCTTCCCAGCTCTGCCAGCGCCCATTAATCACTGCACCAGGTACCAAACGCCCCCGCCGGCCTTATTGTGGGCGCTATTTAATTTTTTCTGCCGCCTTTCCGTGGTCAGCCAGTGTGGGCGCCAGATGACTGATTACCTGGCAGTTTACACGCACACACCTTTACAGTTTCCTTACAGAATATTTCATTATTTGTCCGGTCGATTGTAAATGAAATTAAACAACGCTGGTTCAAGTAAATTAAAAGGCCCTTTGTTCCTGAGTTAACAGATATATAATCTATAATCTAAGTTACAAATATATATTAACATTTAAAATACATAAAAAATGTTATTTGTTGTGTATATTCCTTCACATATAGGTTGGTATGCGGCTGACCACCCATGCTGTAGAAAATGGTTCACTTTGCCAATGTCACCCCTGTTTCAGGGAAGGTCGGCAGGAGTTGCAGGGGGTATGTACATTTAAGATTTGGTTTTTATGTTGTAGGTTCACATGCGGCATGCTCAAGCGCGAATTTGTACGTGTCTGCTTGTGAAAATGCATGTAATGTGAATCCCCAATGTTACATATCTTTGCAACTTAAATTAGATTAGATTAGATATTAAGTGCATGCCCACAAATAAACACGTGAAAGTTTGCGCTTACAAATGCCGGTTCCCTTACCCGTAAAAATAAATAGGTCCCGAATCGCCACACGCGACCCCTTCGGGGATAACGTAGGCAAGAAGTTAATAATAATATTAGGATGATTTATTTGGTGAGCGCTGTTTTTGTGTGTATCACACCTCAAGAGCCCTCTGCGAGCTTGGTCGTCGCTGTAGAAAGCGCCAATTCTCAAGCAAGACCCATTTGCTGTAAGGCTGGATGGACCTTTTGATGACCAGTCTTTGTTAAAGGTTTATGAATTTTTCAACCCAGCGAAGAGCAAATTTGAAAATATAAATGGTAATTTTTTTGTGCTCCGCCGGGATTCGAACCCACAACCTTCCATTTTACGAGTCCGTAGTGTTGCCACTGGACTACGGACCGGTCCAAGATGCCAACGACACGCGGTGTACCTGAGCGGTAACCCATCCAAGTACCATCCGCGCCCAATGTCACATTATATGTGCAGCTTAGATGCGTTTTTGCGAATCCAATAAAATCATAACAGTATGCTCCAGTCATGCATACGTAATACATTAATCTCTGCAACTTAGATTATATATTCGTAGTTTGCATAAATGTTTTGTGTGTGTTTTTGACCCTTGAATATTATTTAACTTTCTGATAACTCGAACCAGATCTTGAATTAACAGGGACCAAGTTTTCAGAGAGGGTCCGAAAACTATCGTCGCTTTAGTTACAAATAACAACCGAGGAAACAAATAGACGCTTTCCGCAAAATAACTAGCTGACCCTCGAAGGGATGTCGGACCTTTCCTATTTATGACCCTTCCTCTGTACCATTTGTAAACTCCAATGCTGTCCTATTCGTGACCTTTTCATTGTCTTTACTGTTATCTTTACACTGTCCTTTGAGTGACCTATTGGTCCTATTCATAATATTGATTTCATGACTTCTTTGTCCTGTTCATGACCATTTTATTACCCTAAACTCGCAGTGGCAAAGGGTGCCATACAACTCGATTCCCATCGGTTTCCCTTTTAAAATGAGGCAAAAATGATAATAAAGTTGTCCTATTCAATATTACATTGCTGTACTATTGATAACTCATTCTCTGCCTTATTTGTGACTCCATGAGACAGTAACTTGAGAGATTCCCATCACATGGTTTATAGTCTTCTTCAAGTGACTCTTAAATTTGTCTTTTCATGAAGATTTTTGCCGTCCTATTCACGATCACTTTGTTGTCCTATTTATGACCTATTTTCTGTCATATTTAAAACCTTCCTACTATCTTATTTAGAACAACATGGTTTATAGTCTTCTTCAAGGGAACCCTTTGTCTGTCTTTCTCTTAAGACTTTCACTGTCTTATTCACAATCACTTTGCTGTTCTATTCATGACCCATTTGCTGTCCTTTTCATAGCGTCTGCGCTATCCCATTCACGACCACACTTTTGTCCTATCCGTGACCCATGCACTGCCCTATTCGTGACCCATTTGCTGTCCTTTTCATAGCCTCCCCGCTATCCCATTCACGACCACACTTTTGTCCTATCCGTGACCCATCCGCTGCCCTATTCGTCACCATTTGCTGTCCTTTTCATAGCGTCTCCGCTATCCCATTCACACCCACACTTTTGTCCTATCCGTGACCCATGCGCGCTGTCCTATTCGTGACCCCCTGGGGCAGTAACTTGCGCTAATTCCCACAGTAATAGGCAATTATCCGAGAATGACCATCACATCGTTTGTAGTCTTCGTTTAGTGAGGTCTTTTCAACATACGCAAACGCTTTTTGGGATGGACTCAGCAAAACGCCTGGAAATGAAACTAATTTCACCTTTAAAGTCGGTTTGCTCACCTTAAAGCACTGCGTGGGAGTGCTCCAGGGTACCTGATGGAGCTGGTGTCTCCAGCAATTACAACCTCGCGCGGACAAACACTGAATCAAGAAGCAGCTGCCTGGACATCCCTGCAAAAAGGCCCCGCACTGTTTTTGGAGACAGAGCATTCAAGGCGGCCGCTCCAATGACTTGGAATGCTATTCCCGCCTCACTGAGGGAACTGGATTTGGAGAGACTGTTTAAAAGAAGTCACAAGACTCACATCTTCGTCCAATCATATGGACAAGCGCCTTTGTAGTGACACACTGTCATAAAAGGCGCTTTACAAATTTTGTGCTGTCAAAATTATGTCAAAAAGATGGCGACCATTCCTAAAAAACAAGCATTTACGGGCCAATCAGAACAATTGATGTCTTTATTATTGTTGATTTTTTTTCATATTGTTGTGTTTTTGGGTTCGAAAAGTCTCTAAATTAAAACATACACGTCTTTTTTCAGGATCTTTATTTGCACTTAATTTATTTTTACAATTTCTTTTTATTTTTAGCACTTTTGGTAACACAATTTTTTTTCACAGTTTGGTATCGCTTACACTCTTCAAATCAAAGGCAAATATCTCACTGTCTTAGCGCACTCAATTCTACGCCTTATATACTTCACAGACAGAACTCTCCAGTGACTAATTTTGCCAGCACATTTGCGAATATTCTACCAAGTTCAAAAATACAAAAGGATCATTTAATTTCTAGATTTCTTAGGTCTTTAATTATTGCTACCTACGGTGTACACCTATATTAATCTACTATTTACATAACATTATAAATGGAAAAATAGTAGTATAGAGTATCCTCTTGATAATGACGTGAATAAGTCGAAAGTACTTGAGGTGGAAATAAAAACTCAATTTGTGAAAATAAAACTCTGTGTTTTTTATAATTTTTTATAATTATTTATAAAAATGAATTTTCACTGTGTGAATACACAAACTTTAAAAAGTCTAAATGGAAAATTTTTGTTTCGCTGCGTTTAGTGAATCCAACATACTGTAACAAAATACACTGGTAGATGCTTATTGGTGTGCGTGTGTTTTGAGATAATGTTCTGGCCCAGACGATTGTAGTTGTAAGGTGTGTATGTAGGTAGAAAATGGACTCCTCAAGAAATAAATATGTCCAGAATCGTCTATACAAGTGTGGTGGTGGAACTTTCTAGGGCCTATAAGTCAAGGAATATTTACAACAAATAGCATTTTACACATTAACAAATAGATAAACATATAAATCAAATACAAAATACAGAATTCTAATTAAAGAGGGTGGTCAGCCGCCTCGTTTCAATAAAAAAAAAACGAGATTTTTGCACAAATCAATACAGAACTCTACGTAAGAGTGAACAAATAAAAATCGCTTCCATTCTGGAATGTTCTCTTCCTGTCTACTCTGTTACTTGTCGACTCTATTTCCTCTTTATATGTCGTTTTAGTTTCATTTGCCCAAAAGGGCACACTAAGACTAATTTGCTCTGAAAATCCTAATACAATGCCCGGACACAATCATAAAATATTTTACATGTTCTCCGCTCGTTTGCCTCGTTCCTGAAAAGCGTGAAGCCCCCTGTTGGATTTCTCTCTCAAACCTTGAACACCCATTATCAACAGATTCCTGAAAAATCCGGTTTTATGCATAGACCAAAAAAGATGGCAGTTGATTTGCAATGTTGGCGGCGAGGGTTTTTATTTATTTAATATTATTATTCCTTGACTTATAGGTTGGTATGAGGCTGACCACCCATACTGTAAAAAATGGTTCACTTTGCCAATGTCACCCCTGTTTCAGGGAATGTCGGCAAGAGTTGCAGGGCTTATGTTCATTTGAGGTTTGGATTTTATTTGTAAGTACACAATCCGCATTTGTAAGCGCGAACTACACGTGTTTGTTTGTGGGCATAAATCTTTTTATTTTAATTTTATTTATTTATTAACATCTGAGAGCTTTGAATGAATATATCCTTGCAACTTAGATTATAGATTATAGATAGATTATAATTATATTTTGTAGGGTGGATTTATTAACACAGTTACAGTCCATTTTTAATAGGTTAAAAATTCAACTGGGTGAAACAAAGTTTTAATTCACTTATTTATTTCTGTATTTGATTATAATTAATTTAAATTTATATTATGATTTTTTAAAGTAATAATTTATGTAAGTCCGCATTTCCGTATTTTTTGAGATCCACCGGGAATCAAAACCACGACTTTCAGATTGCGAGTCTGAAGCGTTAACCACTAGCCTGCGGATTGACCTACTGTATAAAAGAAAATATGCAGTTTTTAATGGTTATTTTTTTTGTCTTTTAATATATCGCCACCTTAAAGATGGAACTGAGTAAGTGACATATTAGGCTAACATGGGTTTCTCAGGTCAATGCAACTGTTTCCTATTTTCTAAGTGAGAAAACACTAAAACAGTGTAATAATCTTGTAGTTAAGAAGTTTGCCATGAGTACTTCATTTAATTTAGTTCACTTACTATGAGAAGATACACCCAATGAATGGTTTCATTAAGGATTTCTCAAATAAGTGAATCAGCACTTATTCAGTTTTACCTTTAGGGTGGCGATATATAATATTGTACGATTTTTGGTTCGGATTCTTTTCAAATAAAGCACTACTCTTCTTATTACTTATTTATTTTACACGTTTATATTTATTTTTACAAAGACAATCTCAATTATTCCATTACACTGGTTTTAGTTCACTGGTTGAATTTGTTGCATGTATTGGTGAAGCTTGCAGATGACTGACTGCCTAGTGCAAGCAACTTGCACCCTTTTTATTTATTTATTTATTTATTTATTTATTTACGGCGTTAGCCTTTTACGAAATAAGTACATATCAAGGGAGTTTATACAAAACAACAATAATAATAAATATAACAAGAAAAAAAAGTAAAAAACATTACGGTTAAACATAAAAGAAAAGAAAAGAAAAAATAAACCCATATATAAACACTAAACAGTAGGTTAGAAGCAAAACAAAAAAAGCATATCAAAAATAAAAACTTCAGAAACCATTCAAATATCACTAATAAAGAAATTCACCAGGCAGACATCGTTCATATAATAACAATCTAAAACAATATAATTTATTATATATTATGGATGTCCCAAAAACATTTTTTTCATTTTTATACTAAGAAGATGGAACTGTTGAGAACACATTTTTGCTAGACTGTTCTCGAAGCACATACATAATTTAAGTAATCTAGTGACTTCTCTATTTACACACAATTATCAATCCTACCCACCAATACAATAAAGAATTCCTATAACTAATAATTATACATATTTTAATATTTAGGTACATTACCTATTTACATTATAACAATATTAATAATTTTTAATAAGTTCCTTGACTTATAGGTTGGTATGAGGCTGACCACCCATACTGTAAAAAAAAATGGTTTACTTTGCCAATGTCACCCCTGTTTCAGGGAAGGACGGCAAGAGTTGCAGGGCTTATGTTCATTTGAGATTGGGTTTTTATATTGTAGGCCCACATGCGGCATGTGTTAGCGCGAAATTATACATGTCTGCTTGTGGGAATGCATTTAATATACATCTTAAATGATATATATCTTTGAAGCTTAGATTAGATTAGATTAGATTAGATTTAATACGATTTTGTTCGAGCGCTTTCTTTAAGCAAACTTTTAGATTCACTTAGCGTCCAATGCCATGGTTGAAAATTGCCACCTCAATTTATTTTATACGAGATGTACACCCAATAGAAAAGGGATCCAATTTATATCCTATCTATGTGGAGCACCCATTTCAGATATGAAATTCTAGTGTATTTCCAATGTAACTGTAACTGTTTTTCACAATTTTCTTCGTTTTCCGGAGAAGGTTGTCTTCCGTGTTTGTCTGATGGTTTACAAAGCTGTCAATGGTAAGGCTCCTTCATATTTGTCCGACATGTTCTCACCCGTTGAGATAGATTTGAGGCGCCAGATCTGCGGAATATGGGGTGGTTGACTTAGTCCATCCGCACCGTCAGACACACACTAATTTTGGGGACCGGTTTGCTATCATTTATTTGATTTTTGACAAATAATTACTTCATGCTTGCGTTATTAACCTCAACATGTTTGTTTTTCCAAAATTAAACTTAAAGTTGCAAAACAGATATATTAGCCTTGAAGAAGTCAGCCACATGTTCACTACGAAACGTAACAGCCTTCTAAAAAGAAAAAAAACAGCATACAGAAGAAATATTGGACCATGGTCTACAAGCCTGGAAAAATGGATTCTGCATCTTTATCATCATCATCTGAAGCCGGCCATGAAAGCCTAAAAACACTTATTGATATATTATCATTTAAAATAACATTAAATGCATGCCCACAAAGAGGAACGTGTAAGTTCGCGCTTGCAAATACTGCATGTGAACTTACAAATTAGAATCCAAACCTCAAATGAACATACACGCTTCAACTTTTGCCGAACTTCCCTGAAACAGGGGTGATATTTGCAATGTGAACCATTTTTTAACAGTATGTGTGGTCAGCCTCATACCAACCTATAAGTCAAGGAATACAAACTATCAAGTTCGCGCTTATACATACCGTATGTGGACCTACAATATAAAAACCCAAATCTCAAATGAACATTATCACTGCAACTCTTGTAAAGAGAACCATTGTTTACAGGGGGTGTGATCAACCTTATACTAACCTATAAGTCAAGGAACGTCACTTAAATTTTATGGCCAAAAAAAGACATCAAATCGAGGTCAAAAAGTACTTATTTTTTAATGTCAAAAATACCCAAAAAATTCATTATCTTTACACAATTCTGATCCACTCACACGCTCCACAAATCTCTCACAAAACATGTAATTTCATAAATATTTCGACTATTAAAAGCACATGTTCCAGTGGCCATAAAATGCCCCTACTGCAAAAATACACGAGTATGTACATATGCCCCAAAACACCGTCCAGGGAATGGGGCAAAGTGTCCACGAGTTTCAATTTAAGGAGACCATTTGTATGCTGGTCTGGTCCGGCCTGGGGGATACTTGGTCTCCTCGCTGCGGCCCTGTGCGGTGAGAAGTTGTGCCAGTTTGGTCCATTAAGTTGCATCACCTAAAACCAATGTTTTTGTTGCCAATGAATTTGTACCAGTTTGGTCTATTTCCTTGTATCCCTAAAAACCATGATTTTATATGTAACATATAGACTTTTCAGATTTAAGAAAACGCAACTAAGCTAAACATATAGTGTGATTTCGTGCCTGCGTTATTTCCGAAGAGGTCGCATGTGGCGATGCGGGACCTTTTTATTTTGACAGATAAGGGGGCCTCATACCAACCCCTTCAGTTGAAGTGGTGGGTTTCCAGCTCCCGAGGGATCTGGTTTTCATTTTTTGGGAAGGATGAGTAAACCTTGGAAGTATTTATTTGAGAAATAAACACCGAAACGGTAAATTATTTCTGACACCCTCAATGGAGATCGAACCTTTGTTCTCGGAATAGAATGCAAGAATTCTATTAACTGAGCTATGAAGTGGACTTTTAAAAATAAAAATGGTATTTTTTTTTTGTGCTCTGCCGGGTTTCGAACCCGCAACTTTCCATTTACGAGTCAGAAGTCTTAACCACTGACCTACGGACCGGTCTGATGCGTGTTTTCTTGTGATAATGCATTTATTAAGAATCGTAAATGTAAAATATTGCTGCAACTTAGATTAAATATAAATTAAAACCCCAGCACCCTCGCCTCGGCGGGATTCGAACCGTGAGCTCGGGTTCGAATCCCGCCGAGGCGAGAGTGTCAGAAATGATTCCCGTTTTGGTGTTTATTTCAAACCCCAAAATAAAATACCGGCAAGGCTTACTCAGCCTTCACAAAAAAATGAGTACCAGCCCTCTCGGGAGCTGAGAAACCCCTGCTTCATTTAAAGTGGTTGGTGTAAGGCCGGCCCCCTTGCCTGTAAAAATAAATAGGTTCAACTCTACATATGCGACCCCCTCGGGGATAACGCGGCAAGAAGTTACACTATATGTGTAGCTTAGTTGCGTTTTAGCATATTCTAAGTAATAGAAAAACATGGAATTATTTATTTATTTGTATTAAAATCGTCCCAAGCATTTTCTTATAGGGGCCTGTACCATATGATATTCAGAGTTGCAGTGCGGGTGGGGGTTTCCCTCTCCCCACGAGATCAGGATTGCGGTGACAAAACGCACCTGCCACGCAATTACTGAACCGTGCAGCATGTCTCTGAATAAACCGTAGCTAAGCTGCACATAAAGAGTACCTTCTTACCGCGTTCTCCCCGAAGCATATCGCATTTTAGGTGCCTTGATTTATAGATTGGTAGTTCTTTGATTAACAAGTTGGTATGAGACTGAAAACCTTTACTGTAAAAAATGGTTTTCTTAATCGTAATTTTGGTTTGACCGTTCCGTAGTCCAGTGATAGCACTTCGGATTCGTAAATGGAAGGTTGTGGGTTCGAATCCTGGCAAAGCACAAAACATGTAACATTTATATTTTCTAATTTGCTCTTCGCTGGGTTGGAAAATTCACACATCTTCACCAAAGACCGGTCACTAAAAGGTCCATCCAGCCTTACAGCAACTGAGTCTTGCTTGAGTATTGGCGCTTTGTAGCGACGACCAAGCTCGTAAACACATCTGCGGCACTACAACAAGTGCCATATACCCCTTGAGTCTCTGAAATCTAGGGAGTCTCCCACACAGAATTTCTTAAAAAAAATGTCACCCTTTTTTCAGGGAATGTCGGCAATAGTTGCAGAGCTTATGTTCATTTGAGGTTGGGCTTCTATTTTGTGAGTCCACATGTAGCACGTGTACCTAAGCGTGAACTTTTACGTACCTGCTCATAGAAATACATTTAATATGAATCTAAATTTAATACATCTTTGCAATTTATATTATAGATTATAGAAAGGTTGGCAAGAAGGCTGGCGTTATATTTAATACCGGCAAGGTTTACTCAGCCTTCACGAGAAATGAGAACAGTCTCCTCGGTAGATAGAAAACCCAAAATTAAAGTAAAAAGTTTTGCGTAAAACTGACTCCCTTGTCTGTAAAAATAAATAGATTCCACACTCCACATGCGACCCCTTGAAAACAACGCTGTAAGAACTCTATATATGCAGCTAAGTTGCTTTACAAACTGGGCTATTGGCCCAATAGTACCTGTAGGGCTCTTGAGGTGTGATAGACACAAAAACAGCGCTCACCAAATAAATCATACTAATATTATTATTATTATCAATTTTCCTTTTTCAAAACCCTGCAACTTTTGCCGACCTTCCCTGAAACAGGGGTGACACTGGCAAAGTGAACCATTTTTTACACTTTGTGTGGCCAGTCGCATACCAATCCATAAGATAAGGAACATGAGCAGTAATTAATGTGCTACTTAATTTTTTTTAACGGTTAAGTGACCAGACTTACACCAACCATTTGACCTGTACACCAGTCAAATTACTTTTGGGAGGACGAAAAACTGACCATGTCTCTCCTCTGTTGCAGCGCCTTCATTGGCTGCGGGTCCCAAAGAGGATCGAGTACAAAATATGTGTTTCTGTTTTTAACGCCCTCAGAGGAGTACTTGTGTAAATTGTGCAGAGTGAACCAGATAGGTGGAAAACGACGCACTCTTCGTTCTGCACAGAGTGACGCCGTAAACAGGCTTCAACTGCCACTTCGACGGAACAGAACCGGTTTGGGAGACAGGGTTTTTAGTTCGACTGGTCCATCCTGCTGGAATAGTCTACCTCTGGAGTTGAGAACAGAGACCAGTGTTGGCAGTTTCAGGAAGTTGCTTAAGACACATTTGTTTAACAGAAGCTTCAACACAGAAAAACGCCCTTGGGGTGGCTAGTGCTACTAAACGGCGCTGTATACAAATTGTCCAATTATTATTATTATTGGACCGAATAAAAAAACGAGCAATTTAAAACACATCAAGAAATTCCCCACCTTGTTTTTCTTCTGGCATTTTAATTTGGACCATAAATCAAAAAACAAACCTTACCCTGAAATAAACATATTGTGTATTGTGTGGGGTGAACCTTTTTCAAATATTATTTTTGGGGAGGCAATCAAAGCGAAATTAGGCCCGAATAACACCGGACTCACCGGCTTACAGGAAATCTCCACAAAGTAATGGGACTGGTTTCTAAACTCTAAATCTAAGCTGCAAAGATATATATAACTTAAGAATGATATTCAACGCATTCCCACAAGCCGACACGTATAAGTTCGCGCTAACACATGTCGCATGTGAACTTACAATAAAAAAAAAACAATCTCAAATGAACATAAAGTCGACAATTCTTGGCTACCTTTTCTAAAACAAGGGTGACATTGGCAAAGTGACAAATCTTTTTATACACAGTATGGGTGGTCAGCCTCATACTAACCTACAGTGGCGAAGCGTGCAATACAAGCCAGTTCCTATCGGGTTCCCTTTTAAAATGATGTAACAAAGTACGAGTAGTTAAAAAATATAGGCACAAAGTAAAAAAATATATTTAAACCTATGGAAACAATACGTATTTTTTCCCCATTGAAACCATGCAGTCTACTTTATAATCATTTCTTTCTAATTTTAAACGGGAAACCGATGGAAACCGGCTTGTATGTCACCCATAGCACCCCTCGCTATTGCTAACCTATAAGTCAAGGAATACAACTTATAAGGCAATAATGTTTCATTAGAATATTTTTAATTTCATTGACTAATGGGGTTCCGTGTAAGAACGACACAGTGACCAAACAACACCTGACATTACAGCACATGACAGATATATACATGACAAAATATTACAATGACAAAACATTACAGGTTATGGCATTGACTTTTGTCCTTGTGTCTAAGTTTTGGAGGAGAAAAGTCGCACATGTATTTAATTAGGGTCCTTAGCAACCGATGTTTTTTTTTTTGCCTCGACTGTGACTATTACACAACGTCACAGTTTTCCATTAGAGTGATTGTTAGCGTTATGATTATGAACATTGTTATAATAATATCAGGATGATTTATATGATCAGCGCTGTTTTTGTGTGTATCACACATCAAAACCCTCTTCAAGTTTTGTCGTCGTTTATTCTCAAACAACTGTTATTGTCAGCGCTTCTTTTTCGCGAGTTTTTTAAAGGGCTAGTCTCAGTGCTTTACGGACAGCAGTAAATAACGCTGCCTGTCATATTTCGTTACCTGTGGTGGTGTTAGGGAACAGAACAGTATCGTAACATATAGCGGTACCGTAACATATAGCGTGACCGTAACATACAGCGGTACCGTGACATACATACAGCGGTACCGTAACATATAGCAGTACCGTAGCATATAGCGGTACCGTAGCATATAGCAGTACCGTAACATATAGCGGTACCGTAACATATAGCAGTAATAATAATACTAATATAAGGATGATTTATTTGGTGAGCGCTGTTTTTGTGTGTATCACACCTCAAGAGCCCTCTGCGAGCTTGGTCGTCGCTAAAGAAAGCGCCAATTCTCAAGCAAGACCCAGTTGTTGTAAGGTTGGATGGACCTTTCAGTGACCGGTCTTTGGTAAAGGTTTTTTATGAATTTTTCAACTCAGCGAAGAGCACATTCGAAATATAAATAGTATATTTTTGGTGCTCCGCTGAGATCCGAATCCACAACCTTCCATTTACGAGTCCGAAGTGCTGCCACTGTACTATGGACCGGTCCAAGATGCCAACGACACGCGGTGTACCTGAGCGGTAACCCATCCAAGTACTATCCGTGCCCAATGTTGCTTAACTTCGGTGATCTATGGGAACCGGTGCTTTCAACATGGTAACGTCGTTGAGTACCGTAACAAATAGCGGTACCGTAACATACAGCGGTACCGTAACATACAGCGGTACCATAAAATACAGCGGTACCGTAAAATACAGCGGTACCGTCACATATAGCGGTACCGTAACATATAGCGGTACGGTAACATATAGCGGTACGGTAACATATAGCGGTACCGTAATATATTGCGATACCGTAACATATTGTAGTACCGTTACATATAGCGGTACCGTAACATATTGCGGTACCGTTACATATAAAGGGATAGTAACATATAGCGTGACCGTAACATAAAGCGTGACTGTAACATAAAGCGGTACCGTAACATATAGCGGTACCGTGACATACAGCGGTACCGTGACATATAGCGGTACCGTAACATTTAGCGGTGGCGTACTTTTAGCGGTAGCTAACATGTAGTGGCGTAACACATACTAAAGCACTAACAAAAGAAAATTTCCGATTCATCAGCCTGTGCGTAAAGTCGGAGTATTGAGAAAGCCGCACTTACATTGAATATATAATAATAATATAATCTATAATCTAAGTTGCAAGGATATATTCATTTAAAGCTCTCAGATGTATGCCCACAAACCAACAAGTGTAGTTCGCGCTTACAAATGCTGAATGTGTACTTACAAATAAAATCCAAACCTCAAATGAACATAAGCCCCACAACCTTTGCCGACCTTCCCTGAAACAGGGGTGACATTGGCAAAGTGAACCATTTTTTACAGTATGGGTGGTAAGCCTCATACCAACCTATAAGTCAAGGAATATGAATAATAAATTACATTTAAATATAAAAAAGAACAAAACCTTACAAAGAAATCTATACAAAAAAAGTCAAAAATTTCCTATGCAAAAAATGTAGCAAATGAATACACCAACATTAGAAATCAACATTGCAGATTAGCCGCCACTTCTTCCTGTCCTTGCATACTTCTTTCATTTCACCCAGAGTCATCACCTTTTTCATACAAGTCCTCCTTTTATTATGACTCTGGATATCCCATTCATTCGCTATTTCAGAGATTTGATCCTTCCATACTTTTCTCGGTCTTCCTCTACCACGACATCCATCTATTCTAGCAACATATACTTTCTTCGTCAATCTTTCATCACTCATTCTCTCCAAATGCCCGAACCATCTTAACATACTTCTTTTAATCTTCACTTTCACACTTTCCCTTACACCACATTCTTCTCTTACAAAATCATTCCTCACCCTGTCACTTCGTTTTTTCCCAATCATACTTCTTAGATAGTCCATTTCTACTGTATGGACTTTAATAATTTCCCTTTCACTCACCGTCCAGGCTTCACTTCCATACATCAAGGTTGGCACTTGTATACCACCGTGCACCGCCAATCTAACATTTTATAATTATTTTTATTAGATCAAGTTTGAGTAAAATTTATTTAAGAAGAATAAACGGCTATATAGCCTTTTACAACATTGCGATAAATATAAATATGTAGGTACATAAGTAGGTACTGTATCTATAGGTATAAAACTAATATCTTAAAATATAACACAAATAAATGACACATAAATATTATACAAAGATGTAAATATACGATGGTTATAAAGCAATAGAACTAACAATTTAAAAATAATAACAATAAACTTTAAAAATAATAATTCAAAAACCATAAACCAGTGTAAGCAATTGTTGTATACAAAAATTGTTGTAATAAACAACAAATCTTCATTATTTGATCAGGGTTGTCACAAACATAATATACTAAATCAGGTGTAAAATTTGCTAAAATTAATAGAATAAACAAAAGATCATTTAAAATTTCAAGGATTTTTTTATAAAAAAATTTCATACAATGCAATACAACATACAATTTACAATGTGTTGTGCAAAGAAAGAAAGAAGATGTGAAACTAAAGGTACAAAAAAAAAAAATGTGTTGAGATGGCTTGGGCCTGTGGAAAGAATGGATGATGAGAGACCGACAAAATGCGGATACCTACATACTATTTTTTTTTTTTTTAAATGTATAGAATCCCGTGGAGAAAATATCAACCTCCAGCTTGTTCGCCTCCCTGGGCAGTCGCTGAAAAGGCGAGTAATACTGGTAGTTCACGGCACAGTCTGCCACATCAAAAGTATCCACGTTACGCGTGTTCCTTATTGGGACACGGAAATTAATTTTTGATAGGAGTTGGGGCGCGTCGGTCAAGCCATTAATGAGTTTGTATAGAAAAACCATGTCAGCAGCACTTCTCCGAGCCGAGAGCGGTGCAAGTTTATACGATTCTCGGAGTTGGTTATAATTGATATCCGAGATGGGTATTCCGAGTTTGAAGTTGATAAAGCGAAGTAGTTTGTTTTGTACCTTTTCTATACTACGTATATGTACCTGGTAGTGAGGAGACCACAACACGGAGTTATACTCCAGCAATGGCCTCACCAAACTTGTAAAAATATAAATAAAGGTGTGCACGTTATAAAATTTTTCACACAGTCGTAAGGAAAATCCTAATGTTCTGAGTGCCCTATCCACAGTTGCCTTTATGTGTGGTACAAATGTTAATCCCGCGTCCAACAATACTCCCAAATCTTTGATTTGCGCAACCGACATAAGCTGTGTACCATCAATCGAGTAAGGGTACACCGTGGGATTCTTAATTTTGTGGAAACGCATTACTTGACATTTTTCTATGTTTAAAGTTAAATCATTCTTCACACACCAGTCATAAAGCACGTCAATATTTCTTTGTAATATCTCGCAGTCACCAATACAGTTAACCACTCTGTAAATTTTCAAGTCATCAGCAAACATGACAAATCTCACCCCGTCAAACCCGCTCAGGAGATCATTGACAAATATATTAAACAAAATGGGTCCGAGATGTGAGCCCTGCGGCACACCGCTCTTCGCCAAAAAAGGAGATGAAACAACGCCCGACACACAAACCCTAAGTTCCCTTTCAGCAAGATAGCTCGAAAACCACGCAAGGAGTGCACCATCAATACCAAGAGAAAGAAGCTTTGCCAACAATATTGTATGGGAGACGCGGTCAAACGCCTTGGAGTAGTCTGTATATACACAGTCCGTCTGACTCCTGGTAACAAAAGCATCCATGATATCACAATGAAATTCCAAAAGGTTTGTCAAGGTCGATCGGTTTTGCATAAAACCATGCTGTTGGTCCGATATAACGAGTGCTAAGTCACTCTTAATCTTACTGAGAAGAATACATTCGAACAACTTCGGTATGCAGGATTGTATACATATTGGGCGATAGCTAGTGACATCAGATTTATCTCCCTTTTTGAAAATTGGAATAATGTTGCTAGATTTCCAAGCTGTTGGAAAAATTCCCGATTCAATAGATTTATTAAATATTTTTTGTAAAATCCAACACATAACATTTGAACAATTCTTAATAAAAACAGGCGGCAGTTGATCAGGACCTGCAGATTTATTAGTATCCAGCGAATCAATACCACGCTGCACGTCCGACACGGAAAATATCACACGCGCGATATGAACTCGATCAGTCAGCGGGAGCGCCGGAGTGTTGACACCCATGAGAACGTCCTCGTAGATTGACAGGAAATATTTTCTAAATAAGTCCACTACATCACTCACGCTATTGGCAGACCTGTCATTGAAATACATTATTTTCGGGTAATCGCTATGATCGTCTTTTAAAGATTTGGCAAGTTTATACAAATTCACGGAGGTTCCTGGTAACTGACTCTCTATGTTTCTATAAAATTCACGTTTTAGCGCTGCTGAAAGCACCTGGCACTCCTTTCTTACCCTACTGAATGCTTCGTAGTCACTGGGGTCCCCAGTTGCCTTATACTGGGCATGCAATCTTTTTTTCAAACTAATCTTATCAACAAGTTCGCGTGTGAACCATTTGGGGTAGTTCCCCCATGGTGGCCGTTTGATAGGCACAAAATCGTGAACGGAACTATTTATAACGTTGTAAAATTGTGACACAATTTCATTTACGTCGGTATTTGTATCAAGGAAAGACCAATCAACCTCATTAAGATGGTTATTTATGACGTCGTAGTCACAAGTTTTGAAGTTTTTTGTAATTCTTTTCGGCAAGGACTCCCTTTCATAATTCACAATAAAATCTATCTCTAATGGGGGGTGATGGGCATCAGCCGGCAGGATGATCTCCGCGGCTGTGGAAACATTAAGACCATCAATATCTGTAAATATTAAGTCCAGTAATCGGTTTAAACTGTTACGTACCAGATTACACTGAACCAAACCAAGGAACGAGGACATGTTTTTAATTTCGGCGGTACACTCATCGTCTATCACCGCATTGGCCTCACACTCACACCATTTGGCACCCGGCAAATTGTAGTCCCCAGCAACCAAGATTTTAGCGTCTGGATATTTAAAACGGATTCTTTCCATATCTTTACAATGATTGGAGTAGGATTCAGAGTCTGAACCTGGCGGAATATATACGCAAGCCACAATTAAAATTCCAATCGGGAGAATGATTTTAACAAATATTTGCTCCAATGAAGTGTTCAGACATTTTATTATACAGGACCTGAACCTTTTGGCAACGCAGATCATAACACCTCCTCCCCTGGACTTGCCACTATCTTTACGATCACGATCTCTCCTATACACACAGTAACGGTCAAAACCAAGCTCTCCGTCACGCACACCTTCATTCAACCAGGTTTCTGTAAAAAACAATATATCATATGAAGTTAAAGATGCACTAATAGATAATTCAGATAGTTTTGTGTTTACTCCACGGACGTTCTGATAGTAGGCAGTTGCGCCGATTCTCCTGGTAAGTTTTTTCGGAGCTTTACAATCTTTGGAATTGAATCGAAAAATTTCACCGTCAGCTCCTCCTCACCAGCCATTCGCCTCTCCTCGACTTCCTTCCATAGACCCCGTAGATGTTCCCTCTGTGAGAGAGTCAGATCAGCTTTAGCTCGCACACCATCGCCAAGAAGCCTATTATTACGCAGCACATATCTGGCCTCCGAAGAATCAGCAAAGGAAACTTTAACAGGCCTTACTTTGTCAGCCGCCACTCTTCCAACTCTGGATACCTTGATACAATCCGTTTTGACTTCATCGAACTTACTGACGATATTCATGACAGTGTTGCGGTCATCATTCAGTCGCTGCACCTGGGTAGTGGCCGCGCTTTCTGGAATATTCATCAACATTACATTCTTAGATTTTTCACGTCGTTCCTCGAGTTCGCTAATCGCATCAAAGATAGAATTATGCTTTGAGTCCTCCGACTCGCCCATTGAAATGGGCTTACTCTTGAATGTCTGCAATTCCCCTTCCATTTTGCCGGTTAAAACTCCAATCAGGGACATCGTTCTTGCCAGTCCCGCCGTCGTGGGTAGCAATTTAGAAGTCAACTCCTTAACTGCCTTCACTGCAGAATTATTGCCATTTATTAGCGCCAGTTGCATGGTATTCAAAAGGTTTGATGCCTCCGTTATTAGTTGAACAACGTTTGATTCCATTGTTAAAAATCGTTGGACAAGAGGAAAAAAAAGAAGTTGTAATTATAATATATATTTTTTTTCTCACGGGTTATTTAAGTTTTATATTATTTAAGTATAATATTATTGTTTTATGTCACAGGTACAATTTATTTGATTATTGTGTTTATTTTTATTTATCCCAATTGCAGTGACAGCCCTGCTACAAAGTATTCAGCAATAATATAAGCAATTATGTTTATTGGCTGCAATTTATTGGACAGATTTGCAAAAATAGTCCTTATTGATATTACAAGCGATGAAACATTTATTTTTAATTTGAAAAAAAAACACATAAGCAGCAGTCAGAGAGAACCGCGAACAATTTGTGATAAAAAATTGAGTTAGCTTTACACTGTAAACACCAATACACTTCACGCAATTCAGTTATTACAGATATTTATAATTATTTATTAGCAAGCAAAAATTTGGAGTGCACTACTTATGATATTATGTATATTGATTGCCCCAAAATCAATATAATGTGTAGATTGTTAGAAATCTCAGCTGTTTGAATGCTCGGGCAAGGGTTCGAACCCCATATTTCCCATTTCAATGGTCATTTCAATTCCAAAATCAAAAATATTGGAAATATTTACTCGGATTTCACAAGAAATCATGGAGGTTATAGAGGTAGAGTGCTTGGAAACCGACCACGTATAATGAACGGGTTGGAGTAAGGCCAGTTTCTTTTAAAATTGTCTCCTTAGCAGTAAAAGTAAACATGATTTAGACGCCAAATGATAACCTTAGCAACTACGTAACATTTTTTTTACGTTTAACATTCTACTATTGTGAGGTTGGCTTTAGCTACAAACAGAGGCCGTTAATCATCCACTCATATGAATCTACCTTTAAGCCCCGTCCACGTAAAATGCGGCATGAAAATTAAGCTGCACGTATAGCGCAACTTCTTAAAGTTTTGTAAAAGCTTAGACCAGCTGCATGCTTGCAAAATAAAATTAACAAATCTCAAATGAAAATAGACCTACATGAAAATAGGCCAAACTTCCCTGAAACAGGGGTAAAATAGGAAAGGTTTTTTTTTGGTGTGGGTGGTCAGCCTCTTACCAACCAATAAGTCAAGAAACTATTATGACTTAATCAGTTTTTCGTCAAATATATTTTCATTTATTTCAGTCACTCTCTTTTTTGACGGCCTGTCATTTTATTTCCAATACAATGTTAGATCGATATGCCAAAGGCAGTGTTCAATGCAAAAATAAAAACATTTAAAAATACTTTACATATGAACACAGAAACAAAGGGCTCGAAATTTACATCAATTTTTCATTAAAATGTCCATCATATTGAAAAGTTCCAACATCAAAATATAAAAATTGTTTCATCCAATTTTTAGCCATACCTCTTTTTTCAATTAAAAAAAACCGTTGAAATAAATGTAAAAAAACGAGAAAAAGCTTTTGATTTTTTGAAAAACATTGGATTTTTTGAAATCCATGTATTTTATTTTTTTAAAAACATTTGATTTTTTTAAAAACAATAGATTTTTTTAAAAACATTTGTTTTTTTTTAAAACATTTGATTTTTTGAAAACTATTTTATTTTTGTACAAACATTTGATTTTTGTACAAACATTTGATTTTTTTAAAAACGATAGATTTTTTTAAAAACAATTGTTTTTTTGAAAAACATTTGATTTTTCGGACCTCATTATCAAAATATTCCTCGGCGCTTACACAGGAGGAGTGAGTACGATAAAAATAAAATCCTCTAATGAACTTAAGCCCTGCAACTCTTGCTGACTTTCCCTGAAACAGGGGTGATTTTGGTATGAGTGAATCATTATTACAGTTTGTGTGGCCAGCCTTATACCAACCTAACTTCGCCCATCCATACTTTTCTCGTTCTTCCTCTACCGCGACATCCATGCACATGAATAAATAAATATAAAAAAGATATCTCAGATATATTACTATGAAACATAATCTGACTTTGTGTGGATTTTGTCTTCCCAAGAACCAACATGTATCTCATATATATGGTAATTTCACAACACAAGATGAGATACAATTTTTTCGTCACGTTTTAAAGAGAAAATCTCATAATATCTTTGTATATTTTTATGTGCTTAGGCACGTGTACATTGTACAACAACCATGATTTTATTCTGATATTATATTCATTTCTTTACCTTGAAGGCAAAACTGAATAAGTGCTGATTCACTGATTTGAGAAAGCGTGGATTAAACATTTTATTGTGAGTAACTTCTCATAGTAAGTGAACTAATTATAAGGAAATTCTCATGAAAAACTTCTAAACTACAGGATTTTCACACTTATTGCAATGTCTATTGTAGAAAATAGGAAAAAAAGAATCCCATGTAATATGTTATTTGTTGTATACATTCCTTGACTTATAAGTTGGTATGCGGCTGACCACCCATGCTGTAGAAAATGGTTCACTTGGCCAATGTCTATATTGTAGGTTCACATTCGGCATACGTAAGCGCGAACTTGTACGTGTCTGTTTGTGAGAATGCATGTAATTTGAATCCCTAATTTTACATATATATGCAACTTAGATTAGATTATATAAGATGTAAGCTTAATAAGTCACTTATTCAGTTTAACCTTTAAGGTAACCCATACTGTAAAAAATGGTTCACTTTGCCAATGTCACCCCTGTTTCAGGGAATGTCGGCAAGAGTTGCAGGGTTTATGTTCATTTGAGGTTTGGATTTTATTTGTAAGTACACAATCAGCATTTGTAAGCGCGAACTACACGTGTTTGTTTGTGGGCATACATCTGAGAGCTTTAAATGAATATATCCTTGCAACTTAGATTATAGATTATAGATATAGACCTTTAAGGTAGCGAACTTTATAAAGCTGAAAAATCGAGGTAAAATTGTAAGATAACTGATTTTTTTAACAAAAATACAAAATAAAAGGTAATGGTATGCTAATGATTAATATTATTTTTGACATTTTCTACACCCATGCTGTAGAAAATGGTTCACTTTGCCAATGACACCCCCGTTTCACGGAAGGTCAGCAAGAGTTGCAGGGTGAATGTTCATTTGAAATTTGTGTTTTATTATATTTTTACATTTATCAGGTTCCCATGCGGCATGTGCAAGCGCGAACAAATACATGTCTACTTGTGAGAATGCATATAGTATGAATTCTCAATGTCACATATCTTTGCAACACAAATTAAATTAGACTACTAGATTCAAGATACGCGCCCTTGGAGTGACTACATCACGAAACGGCGCTATAAAGAAATCATCAACTCATCATCATCATCATCAAACGATTTTTGCAAAATAAGCATACAAACAAGATACCAGATTCAAGGTGCAAGATACACGATTGTTTAAAAACACATATCTCGCATTCCGAACCCACATAGCTCTCCGCAAAGTTAGATGTCCAAGGTTTTATTTGACACAATTCGGTCCAAACATTTATTTGGTCTGCCCCTTACTTCGGCCGTTCGGTCTGCTCCATTGAGTAATAACATAGAGGAGCAGAAACTTACTTACTATTACACAAAAAAAAGGCCACTTACATGAAGATGATAACCTATATCTCATCTTGATTTGCATAAAAGGAAAAAAAGAAGGACATAATTAAAATGTTATAAATACGAGTAAATTTGTGTTCAATAAAATTAGCCTCATTAGAGATCCAGATCTCGCCCATATTTTCCCCCCTCCTATCAATTTTAGCCCCGCCTCCTCCCTCATCAAAATTGTAAGTCATGTATTAGTTGTAAATTTAGTATCTTATTCTAATCTATTCTTAGACATTCTAGTCTTCCGTTGAGTTGAAACATATATTTAATGTATATTTTCGTTAGAATAATATCTAGTCCACAGATATCATAAGTCAATGGTCCGCTCTATACCCAAGTCCAGAAAATTCCATTTCAACTGAACCATATCGTATTACCAAAAATATCCTTAAACTAAAACCCTCAATAGAAGTGCTTTTAAGGATATAATGTTTTTTTTAAAACGCTTTGGTTGCGTTTATACGGAGAGGTTTGACCTCTTTATCGTTTGCTGGCACAAGAAATAGAGAGATCGCTACTAGAAAATTTACCGACCAACAACGAAAACTTGGATCGAGAAATAAAGAAAAAAAAACGTGTTTTTCTGCTTTTAAATCAATCGTAGGAAACGAGGAGTGTTATACGCGATGGAGCGATGTAATTGTAACCTTATTTTATCAACGGTCCATCCAACCTTACAACAACTGGGTCTTGATGATAATGATGATTTGTAAAGCGCCGTTTCGTGACAACTCGCTCCCCCAGTTCTTGTTTACGGTATACGCCAATCTTGTCAAATATGACTTTTTCATGCAGTTGTCTAATGAATCAAATTCTACACAATCTGAGCTAAGAAAAACCGTAAAACTCGATAATGTGAGAGTTCTTTTAAATATTTTTTTAATAAATTTATTTTTTTTATAAGACACATTGGTCCAGTACACATGCAAACATTGCTCATGTAAAATTTTCTCAATGGCGTATACGGTAAACAAGAACTAAGGCAGCGTACCGTCACTGCAAGGGCGCTTTCAGGCTTGACGCGGCGCTTGCTTGAGAATTGGCGCTTTCTACAGCGACGACCGAGCTCGCAGATTGCTCTTGGGGTGTGATACACACAAAAACAGCGCTCACCGAATAAATCATCCTAATATTATTAATCTAAATGTAAATCTAAATCAAAGCTGCAAAGATATGTATCATTTGAGATTCATATTAAATGCATTCCTACAAGCAGACACGCATAATTTCGCGCTCACACATGCCGCATGTGGACCTTCAATATAAAAAAACACAATCTCAAATGAACATAAGCCCTGCAACTCTTGCCGACCTTCCCTGAAACAGGGAAGAATTTTTTTTACAGTATGGGTGGTCAGCCTCATACCAACCTATAAGTTAAGGAATACAAGCAATTAAATAACAAACAAACACTAGAAAATCTACAAAACATCTATAAAAATTAAAATTGATTCTTGGCCTTAGCCGCCTACATTACAGATTAGCCGCCATATTTTCGGTCCTTACATACTTTTTTCATTTCATCCAGGGTCATAACCTTTTTCATACAAGCTCTCCTTTTATGATGACTCTTGGTATCCCATTCATTGGCTATTTCGGAAATTTGGTCCATCCATACCTTTCTCGGTCTTCCTTCAACCATTCATTTTATTATTATCTCAACATACAAAAAAAATATATAGAAAATAATCATTGTAGATGGTTCGGTCGGTAAAAAGACTTGAAGTGGAAAAATGGCTGTCTTATTGCCAAAACTTTGTGCCGGAGAGCATGGAAAACAAATAAAACAACTCACTTTTGGAGGGGCAACAATTGGAAAAGAGAGAGAAAAGGGAAAAAGTGGGTCAGGAAGGCGGGAAATGAAAGAAACATCACGAAGGCGATGGTGCTTTTATTTTTGATGGATCTGGGGTAAGCAGAAATGTGTTCACTGTTATTTTGTTTTGAATATTGTATACGCATTGCGAGATCAAAGCAATGTTATGCATGGCATATTTTAAATGAAAACACCGTACAAGATACTTTGTAACTTGTAGCACTAGTTCTTTAACTAAAAGGTCAGCTGAGCCCCTAATCTAAATCTAAATCTGAGTTGCAAAGATATGTATCATTTGAGATTCGTATTAAATACATTCCTTTTTGTCAAAAATACTTGAAAAAATAGTGGCAGGAAGACTTTCACCAGACCAAACCAGTCACCCTCGGCAAAAAAAGCCTAACACTGCGCTCGGCTGAGACTGGAGCCAAATCAAGGATTGAAGAACCTATAAGAAGAGTTAACACAATGTTTGGAGAGCGTGCATTTGCAGTTGCTGGTCCTCTGGCCTGGAACCACCTGCCACATCATGTGAGAGAGCTAGAGGACCATGGAAAGTTGCGGAATGCACTGAAGACAAGCAAATTTCTGGCGTCGTTTGCACCAGCGCCCTTGGAGTGACTACATCACGAAACGGCGCTATAAAGAAATCATCAACTCATCATCATCATCATTCCCACAAGCAGACTCGCATAATTTCACGCTCACACATGCCGCTCACCATCACCATGTGGACCTACAATATAAAAAACCCAATCTCAAATGAACATAAGCCCTGCAACTCTTGCCGACCTTCCCTGAAACAGGGAGGACATTGGCAAAGTGAACCATATTTTACAGTATGGGGGGTCAGCCTCATACCAACCAAGTCAAGGAACCCCCCATGCTGTAAAAAGTTGGTTCACTTATCGTATCCCCAGTGCTTGTTTGGCGTATCTTCCATTTGATTCACAGATTACAATTAAATGAAATAGTCTAAAATATCACATTCTACACAATCTGAGCTATGAAAAAAATGTAAAACACGATAGTGTGAGAGTTGTTTTAAATATTCTACAAATCAATTTCCAGCATTCATTAGACACATTGGTCCAGTACACATACAAACATTGCTCATGTGAAATTACCTCTGTTGGAGATACGACAACTAAGCACTAAGGTGACGTCATGCAAATGCCACTGGTGTTTCAGAAAATGTCGGCAAAAGTTGCAGGGCCTATGTTCATTTCAGATTTGTTTCTTTATTTTGTTCGCACTTACACATGCCGCATGTGGACCTTCAACATTAAAACTCAATCTCAAGTTAACATAATATTTAAAACATGAATTATGCTTTTTTTGTGCTCCACCAGAAATCGAACCCACGACCTTCGAATATCGAATGCGTAGAGTTAACTAATAAGCCACTGACAGGTTAAAGAACGAAAAAAAAAATATATTTGCAAAGAAGCCCTCTGCAATTATAAAAATCAAGGACCGGTCACAAAGGTCCATCCAGCCTTACAGCAACTGGAACTTGTCTGAGTATTGGTACTTTTTACATGGCGACGACCATGCTCGCAGAAACTTCTTAAAGCGTATAATCTAAGTTGCACAGATATATTTCATTTAAGATTCGTATTAAATGTATTCTCGTAAGCAGACACGTATAAGTTTGCGCTTAAACATGCTGCATGTGGACTTACAACATAAAACCCCAATCTCAAATGTACATAAGCCCTGCAATTACTCTAGCCGACCTTCCCTGAAATACCATTGACAAAGTGAACCATTTTTTTACAGTATGGGTGGTCAGCCTCATATCAACCTATAAGTCAAGGAATATCTTTTCAATAATTTGTTTGGTGTACACAACACCGCTCACCAAACAAATCATTCTTATGTATGTATATTCATTTATTAGCGTGGTTTCTAAGATTTTTTATCATTTAATATAAATGGGGAATTTATACATTTTCCCTACTTCTAGGGAAAACCTCACACAATTTCCCTATTGAACAGACCGTATTTCATTCCACTGCAGTGGTGGTAAGCCTTCACCTAATGGGACCGCTGATTGAAATGCAGATATAATATAATATGTAATTAATTGCCGTTGGTTGCGCTACACTGCATGTCTGAGCCCTTTGCTGTGAAATTCAACAGCTGTGCGCCAATGTCAAAAAATGTAATCTAATCTAAGTTGCAAAGATATGTTACATGTTGATTTAAAAAAATGTAATTTGTCATGTATGTTCCTTGACTTATAGGTTGTTATGCGGCTGACCACCCATAATATAAAAAAATGGTTCACTTTGCCAATGTCACCCCTGTTTCAGGGAAGGACGGCAAGAGTTGCAGGGCTTATGTTCATTTGAGATTGGGTTTTTATATTGTAGGTCCACATGCGGCATGTGTTAGCGCGAAATTATACATGTCTGCTTGTGGGAATGCAAATGATACATATTTTTCAAGCTAAGATTTAGATTTAGATTCTCACAAGCAGACACGTACAAGTTCGCGCTTGCGCATGCCGCATGTGAACCTACAACATAAAAAATGCTGCAACTCTTGCCGTCCTTCCCTGAAACAGAGGTGACATTAATAATAGTTCTACACTTTTTTATAGTGCCATTTCGTAACTGATGTCACTTCAAAGGCGCTTTGTAGGAGTGTCCAAACAAAAATGTTTTTAATTGCTTTCTAAACCGCTCCTCAACGTGTTGTTCTCTGAGCGTCACTGGGAGTGCATTCCAAGCCATCGGAGCTGCGACACAAAAAGCTCGGTCACCGAACAACGTCCTTGTGGATCTGCCAGGGACCTGGAGCAGACTCGCGTTAGCGTCTCGGGACCTAAGTGTGCGTCCGTGAGTTGAAATCTCCTTCCTTCCAATCATGTCCACAAGGTAAAGCGGCGCCATTCCATGTACTAATTGACATTCCATGACATTCCATGACATTGGCACAGTTAACCATTTTTACTGCATTGGTGGTCAGCCGCATACCAACCTATAAGCCAAGGATCATACACGTCATTGAAACATTTCATAAATTACATATTCGTTACAATATGAATGAATCTAAATAGGTATGCAATGTAGAAATAGAGATTTCTCTGCAGAGGCTCTAACCACCTCTAGCAGAATAGCAACAGAGTTACAGCAACAGTTACTGAGGTGAAGTTTTTTTGTACATTTTTGACGCAGAAGTCTATCGAAGAAAAGCTTAATATGAACTTTATTGAAAAAGCTCCGATCCTCGGAAATGTTCGGTCGCAGCTCGGGTTCCCATGATGGCGAAAGCTGCATAAAACGTCTGCAAGTAGATGCACCAAGTACCAATGCAATTTTAAATTTCAACTCAACCATAATAAAATCATAATAAAAAAAGAGCCTGTATGAAAAAGGTTATGACTCTGGAGGAAATGAAAGAAGTATGCAAGAACAGAGAGAAATGGCGGTTGATCTGTAATGTTGGCGGCTAGGGTGTGTTAAATTGTAATTTGTTTTCTGTTTAGTTTTGATAATAAACTTCATACACGAGAAGTCCACTATCAAAATGCCTCTGCCTCAGGTGGGGTAGAGGTAAGTAACCTATTCTCAGAGTACTTCTCATCTGTCTTTATCAAATCTAAAGGCACAATAATAAAAGAAACCTCGTTGGCACATGACTCTGTATGCCATTTATCTCTTAATAAAGATGAACTCTTTAAAATTATGAAAAGTCTCGATATAAATAAAGGTACCGGTAGTGATGATATACCCAACATTTTTGTTAAGGAATGTGCAGATGCATTGATAGATCCTCTTTTCAGTATATTTGTAAAATCTCTTAATGAAGGCGTGTTCCCATGTCTGTGGAAAACTTCTAGAATTGTCCCTGTATTTAAATCGGGAGACAGGTCAAATGTCAAAAATTATAGACCAATAAGTCTGTTACCATGTTTTGGTAGATTATTTGAAAAGATCGTACATGGGCACTTGTATCACCATGTAAGCCCACTTCTTATTAAGGGTCAACATGGGTTTATACCCAAAAAATCAACTAGTACCAACCTATCTGAGTTTGTGAATTGTATTAGCGAGTGTCTCGACTCAAGAACTCAGGTAGATGCAATTTATACAGACTTCAGCAAGGCCTTTGATCGTGTTGACCATGCAATTCTTCTACAGAAGTTACACAACATGGGAATTACTGGCAAACTTCTAAATTGGATTGGTTCATATCTTTGCGATAGAACACAGATTGTTTCAGTGAGCGGTTTTGATTCTGAACCAGTCCAATCTACCTCCGGAGTTCCACAGGGCTCCCATCTTGGACCGCTACTATTCTCGGTCTTTATAAATGATTTAGGATCAAATCTTATTTGTGACTATCTTATATATGCCGATGATCTGAAGATGTTTACGCCTGTGCACTCCGTTTGCGATTGCCTTAAGCTTCAAAATGACCTCAATACCTTAGCAAAATGGAGTGAAAACAATAATATGCTACTCAACTCCGATAAATGCTACTTTATTAGATTTACTCGCAATAAAAAAGTACTGAGTTTTTCCTATAGCGTAAGTGGCACAGAGCTAACAAAAGTGACATCAATTAAAGATCTCGGAATTATCCTGGACGCTGAGTTAACGTTTAAAGATCACTATGATCTCATCACGCAGAAGTCCTTTAAAACTTTGGGTTTCCTATTAAGAACAGCAAAACCTTTCAAGCAGCCCTATAGTGTAATCACACTTTACTATGCCCTAGTCCGCAGTCTTCTCGAATACCAGTCTTTTATTTGGTCCCCGTACTATACATTGCACAATGACAAGATCGAGCGTGTCCAAAGATACTTTACAAGAATTCTGTGTTATCGAGCGGGGCACGGTGGTCGTTTGGACTATGAGGAGCGCCTATCTCTTTTTAATATGGAAAAATTATCAGTCAGGCGAAATGTCGCCGAATTGATGTACCTTCGTAAGTTAGTAAAGGGTAACTTGGACACCTCGGACTTGGAACTACTATGCTTTTACGCTAACTCTAAACTAAGAAGTGGGCAATTATTTCGCCTAAAAAAATATAACACCAATGTAGGGCATTTCTGCCCGATTGGACGCATGATGCGATCGTATAACAATGTATCGAAAGTCGTACCTAATGTTGATATTTTTTCTGATCCGGTCACTACTTTCAAGCGAGCAATCCTCGTGGCCTTTAAAGCGCAATCAATTGTAGACATTTAACAAACTTTATGTAGTATACGTCATTAACTTAGTATGTATACTTCTTTATCCCTCCTTCTTCATATACATATTGATATATATATGTATGTATGTAATATTAATATTCCCATCTTTTTTAAACATATTTGACCTGTTTGTAATGGTAAGTGCATTAATATTCAAGCCTTTTTTACTCACCTATATATCATATTATCTGAACGGTAATGAATTAATTCCAAGGTGCTAATCAATTGGAATATTCATTTTTTTTTTCTCTCTCTTATTTTTTCTTTCTTGTTTTTTTTTCTGCTTTCGTGATTTTGCCTGCAACATTTTATAATGACGAGCGTTGGGTATTTGTGGCTTAATATACGATTATTATGTATTGACTGGTATTTGCACTCAATGTACTCGTCAGGAATCAAGCGCGCTTATATTATTATGATGATTAATTATGGTTCATATATTATATAAAATTTAGACAATAAGAATTTTATAACAACTAAGTATGTGACAGACACCGTCACTGGAGCATTGATGTCTAGTATGTAATTTATTATGTTTAACTTGTGAAAAAATTGTCAATGATCTGTTGGTGTTTTTACAAATAAATAAATAAATAAATAAATAATATTATTATTTACTGATTTATAAAATGTAATTTGTTGTGTATGTTCCTTGACTTATAGGTTGGTGTGCGGCTGACCACCCATGCTGTAAAAATGGTTCTCTTTGCCAATGTCACCCCTGTTACAGGGAAGGACGGCAAGATATGCAGGATGTATGTCCATTTTAGATTTGGTTTTTATGATGTAGGTTCATATTAGGCATGTGCAAGCGTGAACTTGTACGTGTCTGGTTGTGAGAATGCATGTAATGTGAATCTCCAATGTAACATATCTTTGCAACTTAGATTAGATTAGATTAGAACCACATATAGTCTAGCAAAAATGTAAAGAAAATAAAACGGCCACTGCAGTGCTATTTTAGTTTCCATACATCACTAGTTTTTTTATAGTTGAGAAAATACCACGACGACGCTTTCTCGTGAGATTTCCAACGAAAGAAAATACGTCATTTGTTCGCCGAGTATATATATAATCTAAGTTGCAAAGATATTGTTATTATTTGACTTGGTTTCTTTTAATTAAACTGCGATTAATTTATTAAATATTTTGCTCAAATCGGTTTAGAATGAATTTTTTTCTTGCTCTGCTAATTTCTTCGCGCTACAATGTTTCAAGCGACTCGACTCCATACAATTGCGGCTCATATTTACACAGTTCAGATGTACGTTTCTCTTGTATTCCAGATTCTTATATAGTGGATTGTTCCACACACACACACAAACCAGAATGGATTATACCAGTACCCTTAGTTCGAGTTGCAAAACTTGAGTAAAGTTTACGGAAAGTATTTAAGAGTGATTTTCCCCAAAATCTGTCGTTTTTGTTTGTTTAAACTTAATTTTCTTCATCACTGTAACTCTTTTGCTAAGACCATGAAGTGTAAGAAACAAAAACGGCAGATTTTGGGGAAAATCACTCTTTCAAATACTCTCCGTAAACTTTACTTTACTCAAGTTTTGCAACTCGTACTACGGGTACAGAGCAGTCTACTATCATCCATTTCATCATTATACTAGCTGTTCGACACTATTCCAGTTACGCACACCAGGAAGCTACGTGCCTGGGTACATGTACACACAAACTGATAATTCGGAACAATATATTAACGTTTAAGAGTCATATTAAAATGAATTCCCACAAGCAGACATTTTGATGTTTTCTCTGACACATCTTGCAAAATATTCTCCCAAAATAAAAATAAACACCTCTCTTTGTTCCTTGATTTATAGGTTGGTATGCGGCTGACCACCCATGCTATAAAAATGGTTCACTTTGCCAATGTCACCCCTGTTTCAGGGAAGGACAGCAAGAGTTGTAGGGTGTATGTCCATTTGAGATTTGGTTTTTATGTTGTAGGTTCACATGAGGCATGTGCAAGCACGAACTTGCACGTGTCTGGTTGTTAGAATGCATGTAATGTGAATCTCCAATGTAACATATCTTTGCAACTTAGATTAGATTAGATTAGATCATGAATATCATCCGTGTAACTCTTTCCATTTTTTTCAGACTTTCTCAGTCCACCCCTAGACTTAGGCCTCCTCCAATCGTTTCAATGTTTTTCTATTGGCTGCTGTGTTCAGCCATCCTCTGCCTGCAGTTCCCTTGATGTCGTCCAGCCACCTCAGTTGGGGTCTCCCCACTCCCCGCTTGGACATGCTGGACCGCCACTGGACCATCCTTTTCAGCCACCTGTCATGGTCCTGCCTTGTGACGTGACCAGATCAGCGCCACTTTAAGCAGGCCACTCGCTGTATGACATCAGTGACACCAGTGCGTCTAGGGATCTCCTGGTTTGAAACCCTGTCTCTGAGGCTGATTCCCAGCATCCTGTTTTCAATGGCTCTGTAGCATGTCCTCAGTCTGTTGGCGCTATACTGAGTGAGTCTTTTTGTTTCCCACGCAATTTATCTACACTTAGTCATAATAAAAGGAGAGCTTGTATGAAAAAGGTTATGGCTCTGGATGAAATGAAAGAAGTATGCAAGGATCGAAAGAAATGGCGGTTGATCTGTAATGCTGGCGGTTAAAGCTAAGGCTTTTAAATTTAAAAAATATGTGTTGTAGCTTTTTAATTTTTTACTGTTTAATTGCTTAGAATTTATTTGTTTTATATATTTGATTGTATCAATTGCACGTACTCCTTGATTGATAGGTTGGTATGCGGCTGACCACCCATACTGTAAAAAATGGTTCACTTTGCCAATGTCACCCCTGCTTCAGGGAAGGTCGGCAAGAGTTGCAGGGCTTATGTTCATTTGAGATTGGGGTTTTTATATTGTAGGTCCACATGCAGCATGTGTAAGCGCGAAATTATGCATGTCTGCTTGTGGGAATGCATTTAATATGAATCTCAAATGATACATATCTTTGCAGCTTAGATTTAGATTTAGATTTTAGCAATCGTATATTGAGAGGAATGTCTAAGCCGATTACTAATATGAAAACTTAGCAACCAAGTTCAGAGAAGGGTTGAAATCATTGAGTATTAATATTGATGGAGAAGAAACTAGCTTAAAGCATTTGATACATACTATTGACCGGTACGTAGTCCAGTGGTTACGCTTGAAACTCGTAAATGGAAGGTTGTGGGTTCAAATTCCCGCGGAGCACAAAAAATATACCATTTATATTTTCAAATATGCTCTTCGCTGGGTTGACAAATTCATAAAACCTTTACCAAATAACGGTCACCAAAGGTCCATCCAGTCGTACAACAACAGGATCTTGCTTGATAATAGGCGCTTTCTATAGCGACGGCCAAGCTCGTAGAAGGCTCTTGAGGTGTGATTCACACGAAAACAGCGCTCACCAAATAAATCATCCTAATAATAATATTATTATGCTGCTCACCTGCCAACCGGACCTGTCAACCACAGAGCTGTCAAATACAGAACATATCATGTGAAATTTATGTTTTCTTGCTTTCTCCATCTTATGTTTCAACACTTAATAATTACATTACATACATGCGCTTATGTTTTATAATGACTTTTTTTTATACATGTCAACATTGTTATTTGTAAAAATGTAATTTATTGTCTATGATCCTTGACTTATAGGTTGGTATGCGCCTGCCCACCCAAGCTGTAGAAAATGGTTTCACTTTTTCAATGTCACCCCTTCTTCAGGAAAGGTCGGCTAGAGTTGCAGTGAGCATGTTCATTTGAGATTTTGGTTTTTATGTTGTAGGTTCACATACAGCATGTGCAAGTGCGGACTTATACGTGTCTGCTTGTGAGAATGCATATAGTTTGAATTCCCAATGTTACATATCTTTGCAACTTAGATTGGAGTAGATAAGATTAGTGTGTGTGTGTGTCTGTAGATGTAAGTATTTAAACGCATAAACGCATCTAAGCTACACATATAGTGTAACTTTTTACCGCGTTATCCCCGAAGGGATCGCATGTGGCGAGTTGAACCTATTTATTTTTACAGGTAAGGGGGCCGGCATTACGCCAACCACTTCAGTTGAAGGGGGGGTTTCCCAGCTCCCGAGAGAACTGGTACTCATTCTTTGTGAAGGCTGAGTAAACCTAGCCGGTATTTTATTTTGAGGTTTGAAATAAACACCGAAACGGGAAATCATTTCTGACACTCTCGGTAGGATTCGAACCCGAGCTCACGGCATGGAATGCAAGCACTCTACCAACTGAGCTATCGACCGGACAATTTGATTATCTTAAACGTGTCTGCTAGTAAGAATGTAAATAATTTTATCCTCAATATTACATATCTTTGCAACTTAGATTCATTAATACACCAACCAATGTGATTATAAATTAATACCAACCATGCAGAAAAAAAATCCAGCGACTGTACCTTTTGCCTATTAACAAAGTGTCGAAACTTGGGCCATCATTGTTCTCTTTCTAATTAACGGTTGAGGTAGGTTGAAAGAGATATAGTGTCTACTTGCGTCAATATAGTTTCAACTCCACTGTATTATAACTCAATAGTTGAAATTCAGCACGTTAAGTATTAAACTTAACATTTCAGCTCAACCAAAGCGTTTCACCTAAAATATGTATTGAAATATAAACGTTCACCGGAGGAGCTGTTTTAATTTCTATACAATTTTCGATAAAACGATGTGGCTAAGTTAAAATTGAAAGTTTTATACTTCGGATACGGGGTCTGTTACTTGAAAGATTCCTTCCTAGGCCCACCGACCCCCAAAGTCTTTGATAGGGGTGTGCTTTCATTGTTATATCAAGGGAAAATATAAAATATTCCCTGGAGTGTCCGGTCGATAGATCAGTTGGTAGAGTGCTTGCATTCCACGCCGAGAGCTCGAGTTCGAATCTCACCAAGGGTGTCAGAAATAATTTCCCGTTTTGGTGTTTATTTCAAACCCAAAAATAAAATATCGAAAAGTTTTACACAACCTTCACTAGAAACGACTACCAGCCCCCTCGAGAGCTGGGAAACCCTAACTTCAACTGGAGTAGTTGGCTTAAGGCCGGCTTTCTTACTTTTACAAATAAATATCTTCCACTAACCACATGTGACCCCTTCGGAGAGAACGCGGCAAGACGTTACACTATATGTGTAGTTTTTAGTTATGTGTGTGTCGTATTCAAACGGTGTTATCTTCTAACAGAAAAGTCATGGCTCATCCACAGCATGCAATGAATTTTCCACAAAAAAAATCTATGATCTGTAGCTCAGTTATGGATCAAATGTAATGTGAATAGCAATGTTTGTATTGATACGAATGTGCAGTTTTGTGTTGTGAATTGTCTGTGTTTGTATGTGTGAGTTGATTATAAAGTATGTGAAATCTTTCTAGATATATAAATAGAAAAGCCTTTGAAGCCTCAATCCTAGTGAAATGGTAGTCGTAGGACTGATTACCTTACAAGTAAAAGTAAAAAAGTTTCCACTATTTACTTGTGACCGTTCGAGGACAACGCCGTAAAAAAATCCATTATATGTACAGCTTACTTGCGTTTTCTAGTTGGCATTCTGTATATATGTAGGTCTGTTCTGCTTATGAGAAGCCTAAGAGGACTTTTTTTGGATTGGGAAGAATGTGAAAAGAAAAACGTATAAGAACAAAATATCGTAACCTAAATGGAATAACTAAATAAGTGGAATATTAAACTAACATGGATGTCACAGATAAATGCTCCTTTTTCCCTATTTTCTATGACAGAAAACAATGAAAAGTATGAAAACCCTGGGGTGTAGAAGTTTTTCATGAGACCTTCCTTATAATAAGTTTACTTAGGGCCTGTTGCACCAAACTCTAATCAGACAAATGTCAAAATTAAGTGTGTTTTCTCCCAAAAAATCAAAAATTTGTTTGCAAATACGTAAATCATCTGATGTTAATCATCTTTCATGTAAAAATTCCATCATATTATTAACCACTTCGAAGAAATATTTAACCGAGGTCCTTACCAGTCAACGACGCGACGTTACCATGTTGAAAGCACCGGTTCCCATTGATCACCGATGTTAAGCAACATTGGGCGCGTATACTACTTGGATGGGTTACCGCTCAGGTACACCGCGTGTCGTTGACATCTTGGACCGGTCCGTAGTCCAGTGGCAACACTTCGGACTCATAAATGGAAGGTTGCGGATTCGGATCCCAGCGGAGCAGAAAAATTACGTACTCATACCATTTATATTTCGAATGTGCTCTTCGCTGAGTTGAAAAATTCATAAACCTTTACCAAAGACCGGTCACTGAAAGGTCCATCCAACCTTACAACAACTGGGTCTTGCTTGAGAATTGGCGCTTTCTACAGCGACGACCAAGCTCGCAGAGGGCTCTTGAGGTGTGATACACACAAAAACCGCGCTCACCAAATAAATCGTCCTAATATTATTATTATTATTACCAGAATCTAGCAATCAAATATTGATTGAAGGCAGGTGCAACAGGCCCTTACTATGAAAAGTTACACCCAATAGAATGTTTTATCCACAATTTCACAAATCAGTGAATCAACATTTATCCAGTTTTACATTTAAGGTGGCGATATGTTCCTTGACTTATAGGTTGTTATGCGGCTGACCACCCATAATATAAAAATTGGTTCACTTTGCCAATGTCACCCCTGTTTCAGGGAAGGACGGCAAGAGTTGCAAGGCTTATGTTCATTTGAGATTGGGTTTTTATATTGTAAGTCCACATGCGACATGTGGAAGCTCGCATTTGTACGCGAGGTATGCCATTAGCTTCAGTATCATCGAACCACTTATTCTTATAATCATGGGCGCGCCTCTCAACTAGAAGTTCTCGTTTAGTCGTGCCGTTGTTTTTACTTCACGGAAAGGTCTTCCGCAACTTGATATGCATGAACGCTCATTGGTCCTTCTGACACATACGTACTAACAGGACGAATATGAAGAGGTCCACATGCGGCAGAATAGAGAAGAGGTCCACATGCGGCATGTGTTAGCGCGAAATTATACATATCTGCTTGTGGGAATGCATTTAGTATAAAACTTAAATGATATATATCTTTGCAGCTTAGATTAGATTAGATTAGATTAGATATCCCATATTAGTCATTTATTTTGAGGAGAAATGCTTTTCCCTGGCTCTACCCCATCCCTATGTTTGCTAGGGTTGATCCCGCATACCTCCAGACCTCACAACTCCTGATCCGCTACTTGCAAAGTATCGATGACCCTAATCAAGTTGGGCCCAACCCTAGTGCCCGATCTCTACTTGAGTTTACTTCTACGTAAGATGTGGTCACATCACTAGTCCGAGCTTTAATGTGGGGATATGTTGACAAACAAGAAACCAAGTTGCTTGGATCAAGTAGGTTATGACGCAACGCAACTAAGCTACACATACAGTGTAACAACTTGAGAGAAACTATTTATTTTGATTAGTAAAGCAGGCCTCACGCCCAGTGGGGAAAGGAGCCATACAAGCCGATTCCTATCGGTTTTCCGTTTAAAATGAGGCAAAAATGATAATAAAGTAGACTGCATGGTTTCAATGGGGCAAAAATACGTATTGTTTCTTTGGTTTTAAATGTATTTTTTTTACTTTGTGCCTATTTTTTTAACTACTTTGATACATAATTTTAAAAGGAAAGCCGATGAGAACCGGCTTGTTAGGCACCTTTCTCCACTGCTACATATACGGTATAACAACTTGAGAGAAACTATTTATTTTGATAGGTAAGAAAGCAGGCCTCACGCCAAGCATTTAAGTTGAAGTGAGGGTTTTGCAGCTCCTGAGAGGGTTGGTACTCATTTCTTGTGAACGTTGAATAAGCAGTTATGTTGAATCTAAGTTGTACAAGACGTATATTAACATAAAAAAACTCATATCAAATGCATGCCCACAAACGTACACGTGTAAGTTCGCGTTTACAAATGCCAAATGTGTACTTACAAATCAAGACCAAACCTCAAACGAACATACACCCTGCAACTTTTGCCGACCTTCCCTAAACAGGGTTGACATTGGCAAAGATAACCATATTCTACAGCATGGGTGGTCAGCCACATTACCAACCTGTAAGTCAAGGAATTTTGGGGGAAAAGAAGAAGAAGTCTGTTGGTTGTTGATCACTGTGAAATCACTAATGATGATGATGAGTTGGTGATTTATTTATGGCTCCGTTTCGTGATGTAGTCACTCCAAGGGCACTTGTGTAAATGATAACTGAAATTTTCTTGTCTTCAGTGCATTTCGGAACTTTCATACCTTCATGTCACTGGAATTGGTTTTGTAACAGATGCGAGTTTTGTCACTTTTGTAACCAAAGTTTCAGCTGTCGCAAACCATGTGGTTTGTGAAAGATTAATCTTCTCTTTGCCACAAGTGACAGAATAGTTGCGCACAACTGGCAGATGAATTTATCATTTTAATTTTAGACATGAAAATGGTGGTTAATCTGTAATGTTGACGACTAAGGTTTTTGTTAACTTCAACTTTTTATTTTTTTCAATACTTCATTGATTGTTTTTAAATGTGCAATTTATTATTATAATTTTGATTTCTTGACATAAAATCAATTATGTGACTTACCAACCTCACTGTAAAAATTGTTTCACTTTACTAGTGTCACCCCTGTTTCAGGTAGGGGCTGCAAGACTGTATTAATTTGAGATGGTATTCATTTGAGATTTGGTTTATTTTGTAAATACACATGCAGCAGGTGTAAGATAAATCTTACCAGTATCTGTTTATGGGCATGCATCAGGAAGAAGTGGCGGCTAATCTGCAATGCTGATTTGTAATGTTGGTTTATTAGTTTGCTACATTTTTTGCATAATAAATTTTTGACTTTTTTTGTATAGATTTCTTTTTAAGGTTTTGTTATTTTTTATATTTAAATGTAATTTATTATTCATATTCCTTGACTTATAGGTTGGTATGAGGCTGACCACCCATACTGTAAAAAATGGTTCACTTTGCCAGTGTCACCCCTGTTTCAGGGAAGGTCGGCAAAAGTTGTGGGGCTTATGTTCATTTGAGGTTTGAATTTTATTTGTAAGTACACAATCAGCATTTGTAAGCGCGAACTACACGTGTTTGTTTGTGGGCATACATCTGAGAGCTTTGAATGAATATATCCTTGCAACTTAGATTATAGATTATTATTATAGATCCAATGTGAATGCCATAAATTTCAAGATAGCAACCCTTAATTAATAAATTTATAATAAATAAGATCGTACCTATACGATTTACTTGTTATTGTTATTTAATAATTTATCTTTAAAAATTATCATAAATTAATATTCCCTCGTTAATTAAAACATAGTAATATGTATAACATTATTCATAATTTAATACTTATAAGATATTACCTTAAATTACACTGTGTATTTATTAATCTTCATTATTGTAATGAATTTCGAGGGAAAGTGTAATTTTATATTATCCATGTGTATCACACTTGGATTTAATTGTTCCTAGATTACATTATGATGTAATATTACAGTATAATGTAAAATAACATTATAATATAAGATTACATTAACCCTGTGATGTTCAAGCTAATCTGCACAGAATGTTGGCAAGTAATAAAAATGTGTATGTTCGTGTCTTCTTTTCATGCATAAGAAACGCATAAACGAGACTAACGGGTTTTCGAGCTGTCGAGGAGGCAGGTTTTAATTTTTTGTGAAGGCTGAGTAAGCTTTGCCGGTGCTTATTTTGGTTTTGTAATAAACACCGAAATGGGAAATCATTTCTGACACTCTCGGTGGGGATTGAACCCTTGCTACAAAGCGCCAATTCTGAAGCTAGACCCAGTTGCTGTAAGGCTAGATAGACCTAGGAGGTTTTCCTCGAACGCTATATAAAATAAAACATAACAAATTCATTACTTTCATCGTTATTATAATTTAATTTGGTCAAACAAATAAAAAACATTTAATTAAATTTCATTGAAACTGAAATAACAATTTCATTTTTGTATGAGCAGAAATAACGTCAAAAAAAACCCATCAAAAACGCTCAAACTAACATTTCATGTCAACACTTTTTTTCGCGAATCAACTGACTGACGTCGACGGAACATGACGGGATTTATCGCAAGCCTTTATGTGTGAAAGAAAATTGGCAAAACTCACTCAATCGTGCTAGAAATTAATTACGTATGTTTTATTATTGCCAGCTAAATCGGTATAATAAAATTTCCTTAAGGATCTGAGACTGAATAGATCCCAAATAAATGGATTTCTGGAAAGACTAACAAGGGCGAAGATCTGAGAGCCCAGACACCTCTGGGCATGCAATGTGGTAAATCGGACTTAGGTACATATTGGAAGGAAGGATGAGTTGGGAGGAATTGGGAACGTTGTCATGACGGAAGGATCCTTAACCAACCAGAGACAGGTCGTAAGTCCTGTGACTCCCATCTCATCCTGACTCCGTGCGGCGGGCCTGAGTTTGGGTCTTGGGCCAAAAAAAATTAGAGACCTGACTCGGTGAGACCGTGGATGCTCAGCTATTTCACAAATTCAATACACATTGTGATATTCACTTGCGAAACCGTTTTTGATTTTCAAATTTATTGCAAAATAAGTGCGTGTCAGAGGAGTGTTTTTCTGTTAAATTCCTTAGGTACACTTTGGATATCAATCCAAGTCAGAGCTTGCTAGCGCTTGTGAAAGCGCTTCAAAGATAAATAATCACAGTACACCGTATTTTGAGACACGAATCGCTATCTCGTCGCCTTAAGGCCGTAAGGAATTTAGGAGCTTAAATTATAGCGCTTCTGAGCTTCTCACGTTTGAAAACAATCTCAATGGGTAAAAACATGTCAGACAAATATGAAGAAGCCGCACCATTTACGGCTTTGTAAACCATCAGACAAACATAGTAACCCACCCTCTCCAGTGAATTAAGCCAATACAGTTTTTAAAACAATGGAGAGATGTGAGTATTGAAAAACGCCTGAACATCATAGGGTTATAATGTAATATAGCATTTCACTTCATATATTATAATGCGATATTGTTTCTCGTCTAATAGAAGCATTAGATAGGCTTCTGGTAAATACGTAGAGATGACAAAATTAACGACATTTACCGGTATTGACGGTTTTCTTCTTTGTAGTTCTATCCCAAGTTTTTTTTTGGGCTGAAGGCTTAATTGTTTTCACTTTTTTTCGCACTCTTTATCTAAAAGATTCTGTTATGCTATTCGCATCTCGTTATTTTCGCTTGTATTTTTATTAAAATAGTTGAAAGAAAAACTTTATTAATAGATTTAAAAAAATAAAATTTCTACGTTATAGTTCACGAAATTTTACTTTTTTATGGAGTTTCACAAAGTAAATGCCGAAAATCTAAATAAGAACATCTTTATATTTGTATAATAATTACTGTTTTTTATACTTTTGCCGTCCTTGATATTGGCAAAAGTAAACATTTTTTTACATTACACGCGATCAGCCATATACCAACCTAAAAGTTGAGGAACATTAATAAAAAAATATTCACCAAACCAAAAAAAAAAACATAATTTATAACAATATACCTTTTTGTGCAAGCTCTCCTTTAATTATGACCAATATACCGTTCTTGTAGTTGTGATGGAATTTTAATACTTTCTTCGTCAGTCTGTTTTTTTGTATATATAATCTAGAATCGCATTCAACTCTTATCGATCTTACCTGCAACAGGGGTGGCATTGTCAAAGTGAACCATTGTTTTACAGTATGGGTGGTCAGCCTCCTACCAACCTATAAGTCAATGAAATTTAATACCGGAGTATCCCGGATTTTTTAATCTCGCCCATCCCTAAACCTGAGCGAGTGCGTGCTTAAGACTGTACCAAGAAGGCCTTTGTGAGAAATCCAATTAACCGACATAGAGAGGGGATTAATCGAGTCGTCAATTAACGGAAATGATTAACGGATTTGCAATTCCGCCCGCCCCTTATTAACGACAGACTGGCGGACCCTAATTGCAACGACTGTATTTGTACACGGCCTACAAATTGTATCGGCCGAAAATCTCGATTCATTCGCTGCTATAACGAGCGATTTGTTTTTGTCGTTAATTGAATTAATTTTATTTTTAAAAATCGACTTATGAATGAAATGAAAGACGTTTGCAAGTAACGAAATTAATGGCAGTTGATCTGCAATGTTGGCGGCTAAGTATAGGATTATGGGTTTCTAATTTCAAATAAATATCTAAAAACAGTGCGAAAACTTATATTTATGAACTTTGCCATACAGCCATTGTTATTGCAAGAATACTCAGTTACAACAGTATGAGTGGTCAGCCTCATACCAACCTATAAGTTAAGGAATGGAACCATACACATAAAATAAAGTTTCAACTATTTTAAGTTTTATCAATGTCACCCCTGTGTCAGGGAAGGTCGGCCAAAGTTGTAGGGCTTATGTTCATTTGAGGTTTGCATTTTATTTGTAAGTACATACACATTCAGCATTTGTAAGTGCGAACTACACGTGTTTGTTTGTGGGCATGCATTTGAGAACTTTAAATGAATAAAATATCCTTGCAACTTAGATTATAGATGGGGATTTGAGTTTAATTTTTAGTGATATTTTATGCAAAATAATACATTGTAAGTGCTTTCTTTGACACGCCGAACTACGACTCAATGCTGTAAACTAGAAAAAAATTCCTGATTATTGGGAGTCCATTTTATGTTATTTACTATCGTTCCTTGACTTATAGGTTGGTATGAGGCTGACCACCCATACTGTAAAAAATGGTTCACTTTGCCAATGTCACCCCTGTTTCAGGGAATGTCGGCAAGAGTTGCAAGGCTTATGTTCATTTGAGGTTTGGATTTTATTTGTAAGTACACAATCAGCATTTGTAAGCGCGAACTACACGTGTTTGTTTATGGGCATACATCTGAGAGCTTTGAATGAATATATCCTTGCAACTTAGATTTTAGATTATGGATTATAGACTATGGTATTGCGGGTATTTTAAATGTTCATTGTATTTTTATTCAGATTTTTTTATACAAGAGTAACTATAATAATACACATAAATTCATAATCTCAGTTAGTCTGTCTGCTGTAAGAGGAGAGATGACAAAGAGCAAAAGATAATAAACAATAATTTGTTTAGCCTTGTGTTTAACAAGTCCCTGTCTGCAGTTGACTTTAATCATTTCACCCGTATCACGACCACCCGTTCATAGACAGCTCGTCCATTGACAAATCGGTCACGTGACAGTTCATCCAAACGCTTTTTTGGTCATTTCGGTCACATACAGCTCAGCCGCAGTCTACGGGCACATCGGTCACGGATAATTTGGTCCCACTATATTTCGGTTAATGACAACTCGGCCACAAATAGCTCGTCTACAAACACATCGGTCACGGACAATTTGGTCAAACGATAGTTCGTCCACATGACTTTTTTGGTCAAAGACGGAGAAACTGTGGGTAGCCACATCTAGGCGTGACCACCTACAGTCGCTGCCTTAGTTCTTGTTTATCGTATACGCCATTGAGAAAATTTTACATGATCAATGTTTGCATGTGTACTGGACCAATGTGTCTTATGAAAACAAGAAATTTGTTTTAAAAATATTTAAAAGAACTCTCACATTATCGAGTTTTACGGTTTTTCTTAGCTCAGATTGTGTAAAATTAGATTCATAAGACAACTGCATGAAAAAGTCATATTTGACAAGATTGGCGTATACGATAAACAAGAACTGGGGGAGCGTACTAGTGAATGGAGTTCCACTCTCCATTGGAGGTAAGCTGATCCAGCCTTCTGATTCAGTGAGACTTCTAGGAGTCTTACTGGATCGGAATCTGACACTGGAGAGGCAAATAGATGCCACAATAGCTTTCTCTTGTTTTTTACTTCACCAAATTAAGGCTATTAGAAATTGTTTACCCTCAGATGCAGTCAAGACCCTAGTGGGCGCGTTTGTGATGTCTCGGATTGACTGTTGCTTAACGCTTTCTAGTGGTTGTGAGAATGCATAAATTGTGAATCTCAAATGTAACATATTTTTGCAACTTAGATTAGAACGACATGTCGTTGACCAAAAATTCTTGTGGACGGACTGTCGTGTGACCGATTTGTCAATGGCCGAGTTGTCCGTGAACGGTTTGTCGTGGAACCCATTTCATCCAGACAGCGTAGACAGCGCTCGTCTCCTCCAGAGCTGTTGTCTTCAAGGATCCCATTATAAAGAAACATAATAAATGTTTCCATTGCAGCGTCTATTTGAGATGATAAAACTTTACCTTTCACTCTGCGACCTTTTCTGTAAAGTGAGAATATTTTTCTTTGAATTTTAAACTGCTCTTGGAAGTTGAACAAAGGTTTTTTCACCGGCAAGCAAACGTCACACGTCGATGCAACTTGGGTCCTTTTTTTTAGAAACCCTGTGCGGGAGGCTCCCCAATTCTTGAAAGTCTTGGGGGTCTATGTCACACTCGAAGGGTGCCGCAGAGGGGTTGCTTGTGTTGTTGCTTCTGTCGTGAGGCGTTGCAAGGAAGTGGCGATTGATGTTGGTTTTGAATTAAACCGGAACCTTCTTTGTTTACGTCAAATTTTCGGACATTGTAAATTTCAATTCGTCATTTATTATTTTGTTATGATCTGATTTAGGGTTATTTTAATTAAATTGCGATTTTAATTAAATAATTCTCTGCGTACAGGTCTTCGCGTCACAATGGTTAGAGAGACTTTGGCTGACCCACATAATCTTTGCTCGTATTTATATGTGCGGCAGAGACAATTCTCGCATGTTCGAGAACATGGTAGATACTTACATAATGGATTATACTAGAACATTATTTTACACTATACCAGAGACGTCACACACACCAACCACCGTGCCTAGGCTCACGTTTGACGAATCCATAAATCGTAACAATACCTGAATTAAAACTTATTTTTATAATGTAATACGGTATAACTTTTGTGCTTTGACTTATAAGTTGGTATAAGGCTGCCTACCCATGCTGAAAAAATGTTATTTAATACTGTTATGTAAATATGCAATTTAATATTTAGATAGGTAAAGGTATTAGTTATAGCTGATTGGAATTATTTATAATATTGGTGAGTAGGATTAATTATTGTTGAGTACCTACAGAAGTCACTAGATTGTCATGTGCTTCGAGAAGCTTCTGGCAAAATTAACCTCTATAAGCTTCTATCGCTGGGGTATATAAGGCGCAAACAGCTTGCAAGAGGGGAGTTATTTTGCGACCTTATACGTGTGAAGACTAACAGCATAAGTGAACACAAACCATCTGTGAAATAAATAAAATGTAAATTGCTAAAGTACGGCTGATAGCTCAGTTAGTAGAGTGCTCGCATTCTACCCCGTGAGCTCGGGTTCGAATCCCACCGAGGAGGGTGTCAGAAACGATTTCCTATTTCGGTGTTTATTTCAAACCCCATAATAAAAATACCGGCAAGGTTTACTCAGCCTTCACAAGAAATGAGTACCAGCCCCCTCGGGAGCTGGGAAAACCCCACTTCAACTGAAGTGGTTGGCGTAAGGCCGGCCCCCTTACCTGAAAAAATAAATAAGCTCAACTCGCCACATGCGACCCCTTCGGGGATAACGCGGCAAGAAGTTACACTATATGTGTAGCTTAGTTGTAGTTGTTGTTGTTGCTAAATAAATCTAAAAGTGTACAAAAAATTTTTTACTATAAAATAAATATCCTAAAAGAAGACCATTGTTTAATTTGGAGATAATTAGAACCCTAAAATCATAACAATACACTTTGCCAATGCTATCCCTTTTTCAAGGACGGTCGGCAACATTTGCAGGGTTTATATTAATTTGAGATTTATCACATGTATAAATTGAATACGTAAAACGTAATATTCACTCAAATTTAATTAATTTTCTAGAAATTTTAAATAACCATCAAAAGCAGGCATGTTTCTCACTCAGCTAAGCCGACATCTCGACTTTAAGTTGAGGCTCGTCTATCGGTTCCATGTTAGAACGACACAGTGACATAACGACACATAACAGAACAACACACGAAAGAAAATTACTATGACAAAAATCACAGGAAATGATGATGATGATGAGTTGATGATTTCTTTATAGCGCCGTTTCGTGATGTAGTCACTCCAAGGGCGCTGCGCTGGTGCAAACGATGCCAGAAATTTGCTTGTCTTCAGTGCGTTCCGGAACTTTCCATGGAACTTTTCATTGTGATGTAGGAAAGTACCTACATCACAATGAAATAAAACAACACATGACGTAGACGAAAAAATTAGCGTTCACAAAATAAATCATCCTAATATCATTTTTATTATTATGACAACTGTATTGTTTGTGACGTTTGTCATAGGATTTCTTTAAGTGCCATTAATTGTATGTTCTGTTTTAGGTATGCGATATTTTGTCTACGTCTTGTTATAGCGATGTATTTTCTGTGTTGTTTTGTCATTGTGATGTATTTTGGGTGTTGTTTTGTCATACAGGGATTTTTTTTCATTAAGATATTCTGTCATGTGATGTTCTGTCATGTGCTGTTCTGCCTTGTGTCGTACTGTCATGTGTTGTTCTGTCATGTGTCATTCTTTCATGTGTCGTTTTGTCTTTTGTCGTTCTGTCATGTGCCGTTCTTTCATGTATCGTTCTGTCTTGTGTCGTTCTGTTTTTTGTCGTTCTTTCATGTGTTGTTCTGTACTGTTTCGTTCTGTACTGTGTCGTTCTGTACTGTGTCGTTCAGTACTGTGTCGTTCAGTACTGTGTCGTTCTGTACTGTGTCGTTTTGTACTGTGTCGTTCAGTACTGTGTCATTTTGTCATGTGTTGTTCTGTCTTGTGTCGTACTGTCATGTGTTGCCCTGTCATGTGTCGTTCTGTCTTTTGTCGTTATGTCATGTGTCGTTCTTTCATGTGTCGTTCTGTACTCGTCGTTTTGCCACTGTGCCGTTCTAAACCCGTCTCCCCGTCTATCATACGGCTTATATAAACATTTAAACTTTCATCTGATTACAATACTGGAGTTTATCGTTACCTTACACTTAAGTGCGGCTTAAGATATTTAATAACTTTTCCCTGAGGCTTTTGTCTGTCGAGATATGAAGCTGAGATCCATCCCTTAACTTGACTTGTTTCACTTAAGGATGTCTAAGTTTTTAACATTCCAAGTGAAATGTGAAAGCAGATTAAACAGGTGCAATACTCCACCCTTAAAAGTCTGTTTTATACAACGTAAGTTACAAATATATTGTTTTGATTTTTGCGGGTAGAATTTCATTAAAATGCGGTGTTTTATTTTACACAATTTATTTCAGATTCGGTTTACATCCAGAGTCAACTTTACACTTATACAATCCAACGGTTGCCAGTTGGCTGACTTCTCCAGCCATAGAGAGTTTTTGGCCCTTAATTTATGGCAATAATAAGGATTATTGTCAAATCATTTAGGATTGCCACATGCAAGATTTTACTAGAACACTCGAGGAATCTTACGCAACGCAACTAAGCTACAAATACAGTGGAACTTCTTGCCTTTGTGCCTTGCCTTCTTGCCATGTGGTGATTTGGGATCTATTTATTTTTACGGGTAAGGGCGCCGGCCTCACACCAACCACTTTCAGTTGAAGTGGAGGTTTCCCAAATCCCGGGGGACTGGTTCTCATTTATTGTGAAGGCTGAGTAAACCTGGAGATCGAACCCTTGCTCTTGGCATGGTATGCAAGCATTCTATCAATTGAGCTATCGACCTTTTTACGAGCTTGGTCGTCGTCGCTATAAAACACCAATTCTCAAGCAAGATCCTGTTGTTGTAGGGCTGAATGGACCTTTTGATGACCGGTCTTTGGTAAAAGTTTTATGAATTTTCAACCCAGCGAAAAGCAAATTTGAAAATATAAATGGTATATTTTTGGTGCTCCGCCGGGATTCGAACCCACCACCTTCCATTCACGAGTCCGAAGTGTTGCCACTGGAGTACGCACCGGTCTTGACCAATACAAATAAAATTATATAAGTACCTAATATCTACAAACTTAACAGACTTTTTCACAGACGCTAACACAGCCAAACAAAACACACAATTACATATTTGTAACAATGTACTTTTTTTAATAGATTTGTGAAGAAAAGAGTGTCGTGAAAGGGAAAGCGAGAAAGTGAAGATTAAAAGAAGTTTGCTAAGATGGTTTGGACATATGGAGAGATTGAGTGATCAAAGACTGGCGAATAAAGTATACGTTGCAAGAATAGATGGATGTCAATTCATCATTTCATCTGGATTCATAATCTTTTTCTTACAAGCTCTCCTTTTATTATCTAATCTAATCTAATCTAATCTAACCTGCAAGGATATATACCATTTAAGATTTATATTAAATGCATTCCCACAAGCAGACATTTTCGCGCTAACACATGCCGCATGTGGACCTACATTATAATAACCCATTCTTGATTGATTGATATGATTCTGGATATTCCATTCATTCGCTATTTTAGGAATTTGGTCCATCCATAGCTTTCTAAGTCTTCCTCTACCACGACATCCATCTATTCTTGCAACCTAAATTTCTCCGTCATCTTTTCATCATTCATTCTCTTCATATTATATCTAAACCATCTCAGAAAACTCTTTTTATCTTCACTTTCTCTTACACCACATTCTTCTCTTACAAAATCATTCCTCACCCATCTTTTTCTATAATATCATTTTACCTGCCCCATCTCCTCGTCTTTCTTTCTCTATCTCCCTCCCTTTCTGCGACATAATTGAATAAACTTTCTGGCCGCCACTTTCTTCACATCTTCCCTAAATTTCTTCCACGATCTCTCACTAAAAGCTGTGGGGGAGAATTTCTGATTTTATTAAAAAAATAAATCAATAAAATTCAATGGTTTATGAAAAAAAAGGAAGCACTATAGTGGTTGGACTGAGAAAACGCTATTAAGCCATACATATAGTGTAACTTCTTGCCGCGTTTTGTCCCGAAGGAGTTTTATGAGGCGAATGGAACCTATTTAATTTTACAGGTAAGGAGGCCGGCCATCGGACTACATAGCGGTGGTCGAACATAGAAAAAGAGGACAACGTATTTGACAAGGTTGAAAATATAATATTTACAAAATAATGTCTCTTAAAATCTGTAGATCCTATCTGTCAAGTAGAAAACTTGTACAATATTGCCAAAATGTTTAGAGATTCACATTACATGCATTTTCCCAGACAGACACGTACAAGTTCGCACTTTTACATGCCGCATGTGAACCTACAACATAAAAACCAAAACTCAAATGGGCACTCACCCTGCAACTCCTGCCGTCCCTCCCTGAGACAGGGGTGACATTGGCAAAGTGAACCATTTTTACAGTTTGGAGGTTGTGTGTGTGGTGAGAATTGAAAGCCCGTTTTTGAAAGTGTATATTTTTAATGCAGTCAGTACTGTTCAATCAAAGGTAATTCAAAATGTTGTATTGGTTGCAATCTTCCGGTCTTCAAGCTGCGTCCAGGCGGAAGTCCTCCTTAATCCGCCTTGCTTGTGAGGCGAGCAGGATGCTTGATGCTTGAAGTGGGGGAAGGAAAGGAAATATGGAAAGTGGCAATTAGGACGAAACCATGTAAACTTTTGAGGAAGTTCGGATTGGCCCTAACAAGGACCTTTTGTTGTGAGCAGGAGAAAAAACTGTAAACTTTTGAGGAAAATTAAAAGTGGCCCTAAGAAGGACCTTTTGTGTTGTGATGTGAGCAGTGTGCTGTAGGAGACGGTTGCCTCAAGTCTGTTCCTGGCGAGGTCTTGAGAATCTTCTAGGTAAAGATGTGGCGAAGCTGGAGATGTCCAGGTGAAGGTATGATGAAGCTGGAGATGTCCAGGCGAAGGCACGAGGTAAGATGTCGTCTCTGCTTGGAAATTGGCGGGAACGCGAGAGATGTCTTGAGATTTTGGCGGGAGATGTAGATGTCCGCTCGGTGGTCTCGAAGTTTCTCTGGTGATGATGTAGTGGTCTGCGGAGACGTCCAGGCGACGGTGCAAAGTAGTTTTGCGTCTCTGCTTGGAAATCGGCGGGAACGCGAGACGGCTTGCAATTTTGGCGGGAGCGCGGTAAGATGTTGCTCGTTCCGTGGTCTCAGTGTGTCTGGCTGGCTGGAGCGCGGCGTACACCTTTTATACTCCCACTCGTTCTCGCGGGCCCACTACTAGGGGTGGGCACGCACAATTTTCGGATTATCTTCTTTTTATCTGATTTCAGATATCTGGTTTTCTTTCATCTTCTGTACTGATGCACCACAGAGGCCCCCTCCAGTGTCAATGACGTCTTGAAGTGAGCGTTATTGATGCGATGTTTTTGTGCAGAAGATGAAGGTACTACTCGTCGTAGCAGGATTAGAGATTCTACGTTGTATCTGGTGTGTGTGCTGACAGATGTGTGAGCTTACGATCCTCCTAGGCGGATGCGGAGGCAGGATTGTGAAGTCATCTGCAGCGGTCCTGATGAGGATCTTGAGGCGTCGTCAGGTTGTCTCCAGATTTATGGAGTTCCTCTGGTTTTTCCAGGCTGTTGTCCTGTGGTGAGGAATTGTACTACTTGTTGTAGCGGGGTTGGTTGTTTGTTGCTCAGCGGTTGCTGTTGTAGCAAGGATTGCTGTGCCGTAGTTCGGCGTTTGCTGCTTGGGCAGCGGGATTGTTGTTTGTTGCTACGCTGTGCAGCTATGGTGAGCGACTTCCAATCCTCCAGTGCCTCGTTGCGCTGGGTGAAATTGGGGAGTCGGCTGCAGCGGGGTGAGGAAATACTTTTACAAGTATCTTTTGGGGATGGTCACTCGTCTTCCTGACCTTGTTTTGGTGTTTTCTGCTTCGGGTTGATTTGAAGGTCCTGGGCTGAGTGGCCTTGGTGTTGCTGTGTTTGGTACATCTGCTTCGGGCCGTTGTGAATGTTCTGGTCCATGTGATGTGTATGTTTCATCTGGCATGTATGCTGGCTTCAGACGATCTATTGAGATTGTTTTGGTTTTCCCACTGAAGTCAACCATGAAGTATTTATCGTTTTTCTGAACGATTTTGAAAGGTCCTTCATATGGCGCTTGTAGAGGTGTTTTGTGTGAGTCAACACGCACAAATACATGTGTGCACTCTTGTAGGTGTTTGTGCACGAATGGTCGCTCCTTCTTGTGGTTTGAGGTGGGTACCGGTCTGATATTTTGTAGGGTTAGCTGTAGTTTATTTGCAAAGGTATCAGGTTCTGTTGGTGTGGAGTTCTCAAAGAAGTCACCTGGCATGCGTAGTGTTGTGCCGTAGGTGAGTTGAGCTGGTGAGTACGCAATGTCTTCCCGGATTGCGTTCCGCAGTCCTAAGAGGATCATTGGCAGGACTTCAGTCCATCTTGACGTTGTTTGGGAGCGTATGGCGGCTTTTAAGGTGCGGTGCCATCTCTCGATCAATCCATTTGACTGCGGATGATATGCGGTGGTGTGTATATGTTTGGCTCCAATGAGGCGTGTGACGTCTCTGAAAAGCTGCGACTCGAATTGGCGTCCTTGGTCAGTTACAATGTGGGACGGTACGCCAAATCTGGCGATCCAATTTGTCAACAATGCTTTTGCGACTGTCTCAGCGGTAATGTCCTTCAGTGGGACCGCTTCAGGCCATCTGGTGAATCTGTCAATCATTGTTAGGATGTATGTGTATTCCTGTGATGACGGCAGTGGTCCTACAAGGTCTATGTGGATATAGCTGAACCTTGAGTCCGGTGTGGGGAGACTTTGAATCGGGCTTGTTGTGTGCCGTGTGATCTTGGTTTTCTGGCACGTGATGCACGTGCGTACGTATTGTGTGACATCACGTTGTAGTCCAAGCCATACAAATCTCGTTTTCAGAGTCCTGTACGTTGCTTTTGTACCGGTGTGTGCATTTTCATGGTACATCCTGATTATCTCGTGTCTCATGTCCTTGGGTATAAAAGGTCTCGACGTTCCCGTTGAGGTGTCTGTCCAGAGAGCAAGGGCTGTACCAGGTATTTCTTGGAGTTGCAATTTCAGAGATGATTCCTTCTTGAGTTTTTCTAGCTCTTGGTCGGTTGATTGCGCTTTAGCGATGTCTCCATAGTTGATTGTTGAAGGTATTGTTATGGCCTCTACTCTTGACAAGGCGTCTGCTACTACATTGTCCGGTCCAGGTATATACCTCACATCTGTCGTAAACTGTGAGATGTAGTCCAGTTGCCGTTCTTGTCTCGGTGTAGAGCAGTTCCTCTTGTTTCTGAACGCAAATGTCAATGGTTTATGATCGGTGAGGATGTGAAAAATTCTTCCTTCTATTAACTGCCGAAAATACTTGGTGGCTTCGTATATAGCTGACAGTTCTCTGTCGTATGTGCTGTATCTTCTCTGTGCGTCGCTGAATTTTCTTGAAAAAAATGCAAGTGGCTGCCATGATCCTTCTTGAAGTTGCTGCAGGGCTGCCCCCATGGCGAACTCTGATGCGTCTACCACAAGTGATAGCTCCGCGTCAGGTTTGGGGTGTGCTAGCATAGTGGCTTGGACCAAGTCGGCCTTGCACTTTTCAAAGGCGTTTTCCAACTCGCTCGTCCATGTGATGGGTCTCTTGTCATTTTTCTTGTAGTTTGATGTAGCTTCAAATAGAACACGTTGCGCATTAATTGCGTGTGGTAAAAATCTTCGATAGAAATTGACCATGCCAAGGAATCTTCGGAGTGCTCTCACTTCTTGTGGTATGGGGAACTCGAGGATCTGCTGCACCTTTTCAGGCAGTGGCGAAGTTCCAGCTGCGGTAACCTTGTATCCCAGAAAGCTAACTTCTCGTTTTCCGAAGTTGCACTTTTCGGGGTTGATAACCAGTCCATACTCGCACAGCCTTTTGAAAATTGTCTTCAAATGTTCGGTGTGTTGTTCTTCGTTCTTGGACGCAATTAAAATGTCGTCAATATAGGTGAAACAGAATCCCAGGTCTCTGGTAACTTCGTGAATAAATCTCTGGAATGTTTGAGCTGCGTTACAGAGACCAAATTGCATGGCTGTAAACTCGAACAATCCGAATGGTGTAATGATGGCTGTTTTGTTCACATCTTCAGGGTTGACCGGGATTTGATGGTACGCTCGTTCTAGGTCCAATGTACTGAATATCTTCGCATCATGCAGGCGGTGTGCGAAGTCGTGGATGTGCGGTATGGGATAGCAGTCCGGAGTGGTCTTGGCGTTTAAGGCGCGGTAGTCTCCACATGGTCTCCAACCTCCATTGGGTTTTTTCACCATATGCAGCGGGCTGGACCAATTGCTTTTGGATGGGCGGCATATCCCTAGTTTCATCATCTTGGCAAATTCTTGTTGGGCAGCTTCCAGATGTCCAGGTGCTAATCTTCGTGCTTTGGCTGTGACAGGTTGTCCCTTGGTTTCGATGATGTGTGTCACTGTGTGTTTCGTTGCTTGTGGCGCTTCCTTTGTTTGACAGTGAATCAATGTGGGATACATGGAGATGATCTTGTGGTATGGGTCAAGATTGTTTATCATCGATAGCTTGGCCGATGGTCCTGGTGCTCTGTGTCCTCTTGAGATTAGCTGAGTTGTGCCATCGATAAGACATTGTCTACGTAGGTCCACTAATATGTTGTGCTGGTGGAGAAGATCAGCTCCAATAATGGGTTGTCCGACATCCGCGATGATAAAAGTCCACTCAAACTCACGGCGAAGTCCGAGACTGATCTTGATGTCTTGTGTACCATAAGTACGAATCCTGGTGCCATTTGCTGCGTAGATTTCCGGAAATGCTGTCTGTTGGGTGTTGGTTGCTGCATTGTTGGAGAAGCGGCGGGGTGGTATGGCGGAAATGTCTGAGCCCGTGTCAATCAGAAACTTTTGAGATGACAGCGAGTCCCACACATGTAATCTGCAGCTTTGTGTTGGTGTCGGCGTCGAGCAAGCTGCTATTACTGAGCGCCTTTGAAGTTTTCCGCCATTTTGCATGGCTGTTGACATTTTCTGGCGTTGTTTCCGAAATTACTATGGTAGAAGCAAAGACCGTCAGCTGTTCTTGATGAGCTTGATGAGAAACGGTTCCCGGTGCGTCCGCGACTGTGACTTCTGCCTTGCCTCTGCAGTTTTGTTTCCAGCTGTTCTATTTTCTTCGTTAGCTCCCCTACTTGCATGATGAGCTGTGTAACCAGTGGGCGTAGAGAGTCTTGGCTTGAAGCTGGTGTAGGTAACTGCGTCATACTGTAGATAGAAGGTCCCTGACAGACTTCTATAATGCGGTCAGCTATTGCGGCTTGTTGGTCCAGTGGCTGGTCAGGCGACACAGATAAAATCGTCTGGGCTTGTTGCGGCAGGTGCTGGAACCACAGGCTGCGAAGAATTGGGCTGTCTTGAAGTTTGTATCCTGCAAGCTGCTTCATTTGGAGGAGAAGCATTGAAGGTTTCTTGTCTCCCAAGGAGAGTCCATGTAACAGCTTTGCTAGGGATTTTTCCTCAGATTCCTTGAACCGGTCGATGAGAGCGTCCTTCAGCGTGTCGTACATCTTCTCCGCCGGAGGCGACATGATAACATCGGCGACACATTCAAGTGCTTCTTGATCCAAGCCACCGACGAGTATGAAGTATTTTGTGCTGTCCACGGTAACTCCAGCATGTTGAAATTGGGTCTCAGCTTGCGCGATCCACAGACCGACGTTCTTACGCCAGAATGGCGGCATCTTGATGCTCACTTTGGCGGCTTCCATTGTTCTTGCACTTTGATTAAATGTTTAAAAATGTTACTGTACTTGATTATTACGGGTCACCAAATTTTTTGTTTTAAATCACGTCGGGCGTCACCACTTTGGAGGTTGTGTGTGTGGTGAGAATTGAAAGCCCGTTTTTGAAAGTGTATATTTTTAATGCAGTCAGTACTGTTCAATCAAAGGTAATTCAAAATGTTGTATTGGTTGCAATCTTCCGGTCTTCAAGCTGCGTCCAGGCGGAAGTCCTCCTTAATCCGCCTTGCTTGTGAGGCGAGCAGGATGCTTGATGCTTGAAGTGGGGGAAGGAAAGGAAATATGGAAAGTGGCAATTAGGACGAAACCATGTAAACTTTTGAGGAAGTTCGGATTGGCCCTAACAAGGACCTTTTGTTGTGAGCAGGAGAAAAAACTGTAAACTTTTGAGGAAAATTAAAAGTGGCCCTAAGAAGGACCTTTTGTGTTGTGATGTGAGCAGTGTGCTGTAGGAGACGGTTGCCTCAAGTCTGTTCCTGGCGAGGTCTTGAGAATCTTCTAGGTAAAGATGTGGCGAAGCTGGAGATGTCCAGGTGAAGGTATGATGAAGCTGGAGATGTCCAGGCGAAGGCACGAGGTAAGATGTCGTCTCTGCTTGGAAATTGGCGGGAACGCGAGAGATGTCTTGAGATTTTGGCGGGAGATGTAGATGTCCGCTCGGTGGTCTCGAAGTTTCTCTGGTGATGATGTAGTGGTCTGCGGAGACGTCCAGGCGACGGTGCAAAGTAGTTTTGCGTCTCTGCTTGGAAATCGGCGGGAACGCGAGACGGCTTGCAATTTTGGCGGGAGCGCGGTAAGATGTTGCTCGTTCCGTGGTCTCAGTGTGTCTGGCTGGCTGGAGCGCGGCGTACACCTTTTATACTCCCACTCGTTCTCGCGGGCCCACTACTAGGGGTGGGCACGCACAATTTTCGGATTATCTTCTTTTTATCTGATTTCAGATATCTGGTTTTCTTTCATCTTCTGTACTGATGCACCACAACAGCATGGGTAGTCAGCCGCATACCAACCTATAGGTCAAGGGACTTAAAATGAGTCGTACAACTGCAAACGCCGTCATCTCCAAGTTTTATGATTTTTGAGATAATTATTGAGTTTCATTCTGCGTAGTGTAACAAATCATTTGCTGTGTGCAATGTGATGAAAAACTCCTTTTAATTGAAAAAGTATGATTTCGTGCAAACGCCGTCATCTCCAACTGGTTCCAAATTGCGTTCAAAACACAAGTTTATTTTTCTCAAAATCATCGCGTTAGGAGTTGACGGCGTTTGCATTTATACGACTCAAATATTAATACATCTTTGCAACTTCCAACTTGCAAAATCCAATATCAATCGGCATTTCCTCTCAGTGTGTCAAAACAAAGCAATGCCACACACACCACAGCACTGCGCAGCTAACGATCCTGCAACCGGACATGGACAACTGCCACATCACCAACACCTCTGCGGCACTATAACAAGTGTCATAGACAACGACGTTACCATGTTGAAAGCACCGGTTCCCATAGATCACCGAAGTTAACCCTACATGACATGATTTTTTGTTTCTTGAGAAAAAAAATATTTTTTACATCCTCATGTTATGGTTGATAAGGGAAAAAATATTTAAAAAAATAAAAAATGCTTTGTAAATTTTTTATTCAATAAAAAAAAGATGTATTAAATTTGATACATTGTGCCTTAAATGATTATTTATGTAGGTAAGTACTCCTACTTCTATCCTATGATTATAACTACGGTGTGTAATCAGTTATTATGAAAATCAAAGAAACAGTTTTTATTCTTATTCATGCATAAATGTAGTCCACATTTACTGCATTTTATATTAGAGAATGCATTTATACAAGTTGGTAATTTACACCGCTGTCTTTTTTCATCATATATTGGCCAATGGCCGATACCATCCATCCGAACATCCTTTGGTGGAATATATGAAGTTGTTGCAGACCGCTGTTTTTTCACATTTATTTCTACTTCCAGTGATGGTCTTCCCCTTTTAGGTGTGGCCAAAGAACTTCCAGAGCGGCACAGACTACAGGCTACTTCGGCTCGAAAATCTGCTAATTTTATTATTTTCTTTACGTCTTCTTCTTTGTTAATTGTTTGTATAGCAACCACGAATTGACCAATGTCATATCTAACATGTGGTAAAACAATCGCATGTACCATTTCTTTGTTCTTATTTTTATTTTATACCTCCCTAAGAGGCTGTCCATCAAATCCACACCACCCATGTGTTAGTTGTATTCGTTTATTAGGGCTGGGGCTTCAGTAGAGACACTTTTTTTATTTTCTTATCAAAACGTTGAACTTTGATTGGTGGAAATTTTCCAACATATGTGCTTAAAAATGTGACCACTTTATTATCTTTCCAAGTCACAGAAGACACTTCAACTTCATCAATATTAGATACAAACTCAAATGATGCTCCACGGTTTTTTTTTTTCATTTCTTGTTCTGACGGAAGTTTGCAATTAGGAATCCTAGGTCTTCGGACAGTACCCAAAGATAAAATTCCATTATTGGCCAAATGAACCATCAACGGCACTGAGGTATAAAAATTATCAAAATAAAGTCTGTAATGTAGATGTTTAGGTATTATTCTTGAAAGTCTCACAACTATATTAGCAGAGGAACCTACATCAGGCTCATCGTCTCGTCTAAATTTTGCATCATTTTCTGCTATCAAGACGCTATCATACAGCATCTCTTCCATTGCACCTCCATTAGTTGCTTCTCCGTTGTTTGTATCTTCATTGGCATCGCAAGATTTTTGGAGAACAATGCCATCTTCACATTCAATTTGGCAGGAATCCATATCAATATCATCAAAACAAGCCATTTTTACAAATTCTTCCTCATCACTAGATTCACCACTATCGTCGCTGTCTCCAAAATGTCTAATAAACATCTCATATTCTTCTTTTGTCAAAAACTCCGTGTCCAACCAAGATTTAGAAGACATTTCTATAACAAGTAAAATAAATTGTACAGTGGACTGCACAGGACTTTATAGCACAAAATACGGTCATGTTTAGGTCATAGCCAATTTTCATAACAAAACATTTAGTTGTGTGTAAGTAATGAAGCTAATCTTTTTAAGCAATCGTCTTTTTGCAGTATTATCATTGATCCCGTTTGTATCAAAACTAAAACTTTGTTTGGTGGGTACCTATACTTTTCATTGATATTTTGGAAAGTTATGATTGATTATTATATGGGTACAACTTACTAGATTTTAAGACTCGTAGCCTAGTATTTTATATTAGGCGTTTTAGTACCAAGAATATTACAATTATTTTTGTATTAAAATTTGTCACTTTGTATGGTGGCTACACCTTATAATATTTATTTGAAAAAAGTAATGATTAATGTATGTAGGTATATATATGAGCTTTTCAATTGTAGAACATTATTTTTTGGTTAACCCGTTCTCTGCCGGGAAAATTTAAAATATTGTTTTCTCTTGTATGGCAACCCCCAAAACAAAGAGTATTAAGAGGCAATGCTTATAGTTGTTTTATAGAAATTGATTGAGAGAATTGTTATGTAGCTTTATTTATGGGTATTAGACGTTTTGCTACCAAAAATATTACAATAATTTTTTGTATGAAAATTTGTCACTTAGTATGGTGGCTATACTTTATAATCTTTTTTTGAAAAAAGTAATGATTCAAATATGTAGGTATATATAAACGCTTTTCAATTGTAGAACACTATTTTTTAGTTAACCCTTTCTCTGCCGAGAAATTTAACATTTTTTTTTTCTCTAGTATGGCAACCCCCAAAACAAAGAAAATTATGAGGCAATGGTTATTGTTGTTACATAGCAGTATTATAATGAGGATTATGCAGAAAAAATAAAGAAAATCGTAGGAGCCGTTTTTGAGAAAATCTCATTTGAAATTTTCAGCTGTTCGGAAGCCATCTTGAATTTTCTAAAATTTGAAAAATGTTTCACTATGAGTTATAGTGATTACAAAGTTCTTTCTGATAAAGTTAAGAAACATAAAAAAAAATTGCGTTCTGATGGGTTTTTGTAGCCTTTTAATTTCAATTTTTGATATCATGTAAACGGCACTTTATGTTTTTATTTTTACAAAAATTATTTAATTTTTATATAGAATTTGATGTTACGTATAATATTGAAGAACATATTTTTTTTGTCAACGCATTCACTTTTGAGAAAATCACAATTGTTTATTTTTTTCATATGGCAACTCATAGACGCAGATTAGCAAAAATGTTGCCATAACTAAATTTGGTAAGAATATACCAAGCAACTACTTTACTGAAAATTTAAAAAAAATCGTTAGAGCCGTTTTTGAGAAAATCGCATTTGAAGTTTTCTCCTCTTTGGAAGCCATCTTGAATTCTCAAAATAGTGAAAAACAAATTATATTGCAAAGAAGTTTATAAATTTTTCTTTCTTGTGAACCTAAAAAAAGTTTTACAAAATTGCGTTTTTATGGGTCTTTTTAATATTTTCGATGAAAATTTTGAGATCGTGTAAACGGTTCTTTAAGTACAAAATTTTTTAAAGTACTCTTTAAATTTTTGTAGAAATTAATATTACGCGTAATATTGTACAACATTTTTTTTTTGTCAACCCAGCCATTTCTGAGATAATCACAATCGTTTTTTTCTTTCATATGGCAACCCATAGACGCAGGTTGGCAAGAGTGTTGCCATACCTAATTTTCTTAGAAAAAACTTAAGCAACGACCACACTGAAATTTTAAAGAAAATCGTTAGAGCCGTTTTTGAGAAAAGTGCAATTTTATGTTTTTTTTGTATGGCAGCCATCTTGAATTTTCAGGGTGGCGCCATGCCGGTCGACTCATCAAAATCTGTGGTTATCAATTCTCTAAATCCGAAAATTGGTGTCTCTGTGATCAGTAGTTTCGGTTGGGACATACACTCATACGGACGGACGGACGGACGGACGGACGGACGGACAGGTTCGACAAATTAGGTTTTTTTGCATGTCCTGGTGCAGGACAACTCATTTCCGTTGAAACCTCATTTTTTTTTTTCGGACGAATACAATACTTTATAACAGTCCTTCGGACTGCTATAAAGTAAAAATCAGTTGAGGCACAATGTATCAAATATAATACAACTAAATAAAATGGTGATTATCAAATATACCTTTATAAATTTATATCAAATTATTATCAAAACTGATTTCTTACCTTATATTTATGAAGAAAACACTATCCTTTTAAATTTGTAGGGATTTTTGTAAGCACAATCAATAAAATGTTGAAGTGAAAAATCAGCAACAGTTGACAGGTCAAGACTTGAAGCAAGAATGACAAGTTTTGACAAGTCACTTTGGCGCGAATTCATTATAACTCTTAAACATCATATACGTAAGGATGTGTTAAATCTAATACAAAAATCCTCAGCAGAAAAAAAAAAATCCTTCACACTAAAATTAATATTCGAAAATTTTGTATTAAATTTGATACAAAATGCAGTGTAGGGTTAAGCAACATTGGGCGCGGACAGTACTTGGATGGGTAACCGCTCAGGTACACCGCGTATCGTTGGCATCTTGGACCGGTCCGTAGTCCGTAGTGGCAACACTTCGGACTCGTAAATGGAAGGTTGTGGATTCGGATCCCGGCGGAGCACAAAAATATACCATTTATATTTCGAATGTGCTCTTCGCTGGGTTGAAAAATTCATAAACCTTTACCAAAGATCGGTCACTGAAAGGTCCATCCAACCTTACAACAACTGGGTCTTGCTTGAGAATTGGCGCTTTCTACAGTGACGATCAAGCTCGCAGAGGGCTCTTGAAGTGTGATACACACAAAAACAGCGCTCACCAAAAAAATCATCCTAATATTATTATTATTATTATAGACATTAGAGTCTCTCGAATCTAGGGAGTCTCGCGCATAGGCTTTCTTAAAAAAAAAAAAAAACTTAGATTTTATATTATAGATTGAATATTTATAGAAAAACCTTTGTTTTGTTTATTTTTTATATAAATTCTATCTGTCATTAAATCGCGCCAGCATTTTGTAAAATATGTTTCGTCCATCATAAAACCCGGCGGGCTGTCATAAAACTTGTATGGCGTAATAAAGCTGACTTGTAAAAATAATGCTCTTCAGACATGAAGCTGTGGGCCCCTGCAGACGATCGCTTGAAGGCTTCAGCCAGCATTCAAGAACATGGCCTGCGCCCCTGCTGAATGCGGGAATCCGCCACAAAGAAAAAGAAGAAGAAGAAGAACATGGTGGCCGGGTGAACATCTTACCCTCTTTACTGTTCATCCGGAGACAATTCACGCTGAAGTACTGCCGCGCACATCTAATGAATTATCTAGTTTCAGTTTTTTCATATTATCTCGAAAACTGTTCACATTACCTATAATATTTTTCATAATCTCTCTAGACATTGTATCATTCTATAATTATGAAGAAAAAAAATATGTCCGAAATATCAAACAACAAAATTAGAAGAAAAAATTTTGAACAAAAACGTGTTTTTTTCAATATTTTTTTGTAGGGTCATTTTTTATGTTTTATAAAATATTTTAAGTTTGAAATTTAGATAAAAAATCAAATAACATGCGTGATTTTTTCCATTAATGTCACTCTTTTACAAAGGCCATAAAGTGTAAGAAACATTTTTCGTGTGTGTCGTCTGTCGAAATGGCTAGTTTAAAAGAAAGACGCGGGCCGGTTGCCTGGAACAATTTGCCCATCGGTGTTCGCGCGAACCAGCCTACCACCACCTTCAGAAAGGAACTGAAGACACTACTTTTCCCCAGAAGCCATGGCGCCCTTGAGATGGTCCTGGACCATTGAATGGCGCCACAGGAAATAAATCATCCATCATCATCATCATCAAGCCATCAATGGCTTGGCTCCACCTTATCTGACTGACATGATTTCGCCTGTTGAGATGGGTGCGAGGAAACAGACACTCAGATCCGCGGGCGATGGTGCAATCAATTTGGTTCAGCCGCATCGTCAGATCCGTACAAATTTTGGAGACCGTGCTTTCCATGTTGCGGGTCCGGTGGAGTGGAACAGACTGCCACCCGGAGTGAAGAACTCCAAATCTATGGGTACATTTCGCGGAGCTCTCAAGACGCACCTTGAGGTGGGACACACACAAAAACGGTGCTCTCTTATCATGTGCAAATTAAAATAAATAAGCCTGACATATATATCGCTCCCCCAGTTCTTGTTTATCGTATACGCCAATCTTGTCAAATATGACTTTTTCATGCAGTTGTCTTATGAATCTTATTCTACACAATCTGAGCTAAGAAAAACCGTAAAACTCAACAATGTGAGAGTTCTTTTAAATATTTATTAAATAAATTTATTACTTTTATAAGACACATTGGTCCAGTACATATGCAAACATTGCTCATGTAAAATTTTCTCAATGGCGTATACGGTAAACAAGAACTAAGGCAGCGATATCATGAAAGCAAGATAACACAAATATAACACAATTAAGCTGCACGTGTAGTGTAACTTCATGCCGTGTTCGCCCCGAAAGTGTCGCATGTGGTGAGTGGAACTACTTATTTTAACAAGCAAGGGGGCCGGTCTCACACCAACCCAGCTCCCGGAGTTTCCCAGGAGTTTCCCGAAGGGGCTGGTACTTATTTTGCGTGAAGGCTGAGTAAACCTTTCTGGTGTTTTATTTTGGGCTTGAAACAAACACCGAAACGGGAAATCATTATTCAAGACACCCTCGGCACGGAATGCAATCACTCTCAAAACTGAGCGTTTAATGTTAATACACCTTTTCAACTCAGATTACAGCTTATTCTCGATAAACTATACTTCTTTTCATTCCTTGAATGCCATCTATGGAATGACGTACATGAATGTTGAATGTTTCACGATCGTGTGTTAGAAGTAAGCCCCATAGAGTGCAGTACTTGTCAAGACTCCACTAAGAAGGCTTCTGCCTTACCACACGTGTTGGGCTATACACTGCCTTGCAAATTCCGACTCTTACAACATCATAATAAGGCAGTTATACAATATACAGGTAAGACCTTGGATTACCTATAGAATATCGCGACCTTAAAGGTCAAATTGAATAATTGCTGATTAATTGTGATTCGGATCCCGGCGGAGCACAAAAATATACCATTTATATTTCGAATGTGCTCTTCGCTGAGAAAAAATCATAAACCTTTACCAAAGACCGGCCACTGAAAGGTCCATCCAACCTTACAACAACTGGGTCTTGCTTGAGAATTAGCGCTTTCTACAGCGACGACTAAGCTCGCAGAGGGCTCTTGAGGTGTGATACACACAAAAACAGCGCTAACCAAATAAATCATCCTAATATTATTATTAACTAGTGTGCATTATTTATTCGTATTCTTTGACTTATAGGTTGGTATGAGGCTGACCACCCATACTGTAAAAAATGGTTCACTTTGCCAATGTCACCCCTGTGTCAGAGAAGGTCAGCCAAAGTTGTGGGGCTTATGTTAATTTGAGGCTTGGATTTTATTTGTGAGTACACATTCAGCATTTGTAAGCGCGAACTACCCGTGTTGGTTTGTGGGCATACATCTGAGAGCTTTAAATGAATATAATATCCTTGCGACTTAGATTATAGAAATTGTAGATAAGACATTTGCTCGTTTGTAACTTATCATAGAAAGTGAACTTATTATAAGGAAGTGCTCATGAAAAATATCTAAGCTACAGGATTTTCACACACTCCGAGTGTTTTCTCCTGCCTTAGTTCTTGTTTGCCGTATAGACCATTCAGCTAATTTAACATAAGCAATGTTTGCATGTGTTCTGGACCAATGTGTCTTATGGAAACAGGAAATTGATTTTAAAAATATTTAAAACAACTCTCACATTATCGAGTATTACGTTTTTTCTTAGCTCAGATTGTGTAGAGTTTGATTCTTAAGACAACTGAATTAAAAAGTCATATTTGACAGAATTGGTGTACACGGCAAACAAGAACTGTGGGTGCGGTCTTTAAGAAAACAGGAAAAAATATGTATTTACTTGAGAAACCTATGCTAGCTTAATATATCACTTATTTAGTTTTTCTTTTAAAGTGTCCATATAATTATTAATCTATAATCGCAAACAATTATATTTAAGATGTCTATAAAATGCGTTCTCAGAAGAACGTATAAGTTCGCGCCTAACGGTCCTTAGTCTAGTCACTAATGGTTAAGACTCCGGTCAAAAAAAAATCCCGTTGTTTGTAAAAATATGTTTCTTATACTTTATGGTCTTAGTAAAAGAGTGACATTAATTAAAAAAATCACGCGTGTTTAATAATTTTTTATCTTAATTTAAAAGTTAGTTTTTTTTATATAACTTAAAAAATGACGCCACAAAAAAATATTAAAAAAAAACTCATTTTTTTTACTTTTTTTTGCTGGGATTTTGTTGTTTTGAATTTTGGAAATATTTTTTTTCTTTATAACTATAGAATGATACAAATTCTAGTTTGTAGTGTGATTTTTAATAAAATAATGTGAATAGTTTTTGCGCTAATATAAAAAATCTGAAACTAATTAACTTATTTAATTCTTGAAAACAGTTTTTTCAAATTATCTCCAAAACTATTCACATTGTTCTATTAAAAATCACACTACAAACTAGAATTTGTATCATTCTATAATTATACAGAAAAAAAAAATTCCAAAATTCAAAACAACAAAATCCGAGCAAAAAAAAGTAAAAAAAACGAGTTTTTTTAAATATTTTTTTGTGTCGTCATTTTTTAAGTTATATAAAAAAAACAAGTTTAAAATTAAGATAAAAAATTATTTAACACGCGTGATTTTTTTCATTAATGTCACTCTTTTACTAAGGCCATAAAGTATGAGAAACATATTTTTAAAAACAACGGGATTTTTTTTTGAACACGGCCTTAACGCTTTAGACTCGTTATTGGAAGGCAGTACGTTCGAATTCTGGAAGAGCATAAAATATACCATTTATATTATCAAATATAAATACCGGTAATATTGACCGTTCACGAAAGATCTATCCAGCCTTCCAGCAACTCGGTCTTTCTTGAGAATTGGCGCTTTCTATAGCGACGACCAAGCTCGCAGAGGGCTCTTGAGATGTGCTTGAAAAAAGGTGCCCTAAAATGATTGCATATGTCTTAAACTTTTAAATAAATAAAATATGCGTTTCATACAATTCCAGTGTCTTATTCCGAAGCTACTCGTACTATATTTTAAAATAACAGATACATATTACTCACTTATAACAGTGACAGGCTCTTATGTCACCGGTGACAGATTCAACGTGCATACTTACATGGAAATTTTAACGTTACAGAATGTAAAAGTATATCCCATTTTAGTAAAAAAAATATTAAGCAGTAACTATTATATTTTATATTTTGTATTGTTTGTGTATTAACACTGTGAAAATTCATTTTGTTTCAATTTATAATTTTTGGATGAAATTTTTCAAGCAAAACACTGTTTATTTTCACTATAGACTTTATTTAAAAGATTAAAATCTTTAAAACAAAATTACGAACGTTTTCGACCTAGAAGGTCATCATCAGGTATGATTTGATTACATAAATTAATTTTATTTTATGAAATTTTGTCAATAGGCACAAATGATGTCAGGTAGGTAAAACACATACAGTAAGATTTTAATTTAATGAAATAATTAAATAAACTAAACAAGTAAGAGAAGATCTATTAGGTAATAACTAATTAATTAATTATAAGTCCATTTTAATAATAAAATAAAATAAATAAAATAAAATTGGTCAAAAGGTATAAAATTCAGTTTGGTAGGTAAAATATTCAGTAAAAATTCTGTTAACATTAAATTAGTTTTATGGCAATTATGAATTCTTATTCTTTCATAATTGCCATAAAACTAATTTAATGTTAACAGAATTTTTACTGAATATTTTACCTACCAAACTGAATTTTATACCTTTTGACCAATTTTATTTTATTTATTTTATTTTATTTATTTTATTTTATTATTAAAATGGACTTATAATAAATTAATTAGTTATTACCTAATAGATCTTCTCTTACTTGTTTAGTTTTTTTAATTATTTCATTAATTTAAAATCTTACTGTATGTGTTTTACCTACCTGACATCATTTGTGCCTATTGACAAAATTTCATAAAATAAAATTAATTTCTGTAATCAAATCATACCTGATGATGACCTTCTAGGTCGAAAACGTTCGTAATTTTGTTTTAAAGATTTTAATCTTTTAAATAAAGTCTATAGTGAAAATAAACAGTGTTTTGCTTGAAAAATTTCATCCAAATATTATATTTTACCATGATTTTGCCGGGTTCAATTTAATACAAATTGCGGTTTAAGATACGGTTCACATACTGTTCGTCCACACTTTTGAGCTGTATGGCTCGACGGCTTAGATACTTGTCTGGCTAGAGAGACTCTTGGTCTCTATTTATAGGTGAGAATAAGGGTTATTATCGAAGTATTGAGAACTGTCACATGTAATTAGAATATTCGAGCCAACACTCACACAGTCTCAAACAAATACAAATAAAATCATTTAGGTGTCGACATCTAGAGACTTCACAGACAGACACAACTCAGACGACTAACACAGACACACAATTACACATTCGCAACAATGTATTATATCACTACCATTCGTTAAGGTTAGCAATTTTCATCATTTTTTTTCTATTCTTCCTTGTCTAAGGCAATTTTTTTGAGCTTCCATTCCTTGACTTATAGATTAGTATGAGGCTGACCACTCATGCTGTAAAAAAGGGTTCACTTTGCCAATGCCACCCCTATGTCAGGAAATGTCGGCAAAAGCTGTAGGGTTTATGTTCATTTGAGGTTTGGATTTTATTTGTAAGTACACATTCAGCATTTGTAAGCGCGAACTAAACGTGTTTGTCTGTGGGTATGCGTTTAATATGACCTTTAAATGTCAATATATCTTTGCAACTTAGATTATAGATTATTATATTATTCCATAAGCTTCTAGATCAGCTTTATACCAACCTATAAGTCAAGGAATAATTATAATCTAAATCTAAGCTGCAAAGATATATATCATTTAAGATTCATATTAAACGCATTCCCACAACACATGCCGCATTTGGATCTACAATATAAAAACCCAATCTCAAATGAACATAAGCCCTGCAACTCTTACCGACCTTCCCTGAAACAGGGGTGGCATTGGCAAAGTAATAATAATATTAGGATTATTTATTTGGTGAGCGCTGTTTTTGTGTGTATCACACCTCAAGAGCCCTATGCGAGCTTGGTCGTCGCTGTAGAAAGCGCCAATACTCAAGCAAGACCCAGTTGCTGTAAGGTTGGATGGACCTTTCAGTGACCGGTCTTTTCTTCTTCTTCTTCTTGTGCCACTTCTGACGAAGATCGGCGATCATCATAGCTGTTTTGATTTTTGATGCTGCGGCTCGAAATAGGGACTTGGTGCGTCTGCCGAACCACTGTCGCAGGTTCTTCAGCCACGATGTCCTTCGGCGTCCCGAGATCTTCTCCCCTCAATCTTACCCTGAATGATAAGATGAAGGAGACGGTACTTCTCATTTCTCAAAATGTGACCGGTCTTTCGGTAAAGGTTTATGAATTTTTCAACCCAGCGAAGAGCACATTTGGAAATATAAATGGTATATTTTTGTGCTCCGCCGGGATTCGAATCCACAAACTTCCATTTACGAGTCTGAAGTGCTGTCACTGGACTACGGACCGGTCCAAGAAATGTCAACAACACGCGGTGTACCAAGCGGTCACCCATCCAAGTAGCCTGAAATAAATAATAATAATATTAAGTAATATTAAATAAATAAAAGTAATAATAAAAAGAAAGCAAAAACCATTAAAAATAATAAATAAATTGTGCTAACTTTCTAGAATCGGTCTCAGTCTCGAGTCTTCAGGGCTGTCCCAAGCCGGTATTCAGAAATCCCGGCCGGGATATTCGTCTCCTCGGAGACAGGGCGTCGCTTACGCGCTCCACCGCGGCCCGAATCCCGGGAACATTTATTCTGGAAGCTGAGAGCGTGTAATGGGACTAACAGAGACAATTCAGGGCTTTCAACTTTAGTTGTAAAAAAACAAAAAAACATTTAAATTTTCGGGATTCACTTTTTCGTTTCGTTTCGTCTAGTGGTCAACATCATCACAGCAATAAATCTATGCTTTAATGACGATTACTGCTTTGTTTTAAAATGTTTTTTTTTTTAATTTCAAAGTACGTCGATAGCTTGATAGAATGATGATGATGATGATGAGTTGATGATTTCTTTATAGCGCCATTTCGTGATGTAGTCACTCCAAGGGCGCTGGTGCAAACGATGCCAGAAATTTGCTTGTCTTCAGTGCATTCCGGAACTTTCCATGGTCCTCTAGCTCTCTCACATGATGTGGCAGGTGGTTCCAGGCCAGAGGGCCAGCAACTGCAAATGCACGCTCTCCAAACATTGTCTTAACTCTTATAGGTTCTTCAATCCTTGATTTGGCTCCAGTCTCATCCGAGCGCAGTGTTAGGCTTTTTTTGCCGAGGGTGACTGGTTTGATTAAATCAGCGAGTTATTTGGGTGTTTTTCCAAATAAAGCTTTGTGGACCATCGTGCACACTTTGAACTCGATGCGCTCCGGTATACGGAGCCAGTGAAGCTTCTGGAGAAGAGGAGTAATGTGTGTAAATTTTGACTGACCAGCAATTATGCGAGCAAGAATGCTTGCATTCTATGCCGAGAGCATGGGTTTTTTCCCCACTGAGAGTGTCAGACATGATTTTCCGTTTTGGTGTTTCAAACCCAAAATAAGTACCGGAAAGGTGTACTTTGCCTTCACAAGAAATTAGAACCAGTTCCTTCAGGGAAGCTGGAATGCCCCCACTTCAACTGAAAGTGTTTGGTTGGTCCCCTTACCGGTAAAACTTAAGAGGTTCCGATTCGCCACATGAACTCATTCAGGGATAATGCAGACGAGAAGTTTCACTATATGTTTAGCTTAGTAGCCAGTTGCCAATGATCAATGATGGACGTTAGACCAAAGTCAGCCCCCGATGTAAAAAAGTGCGCAGAAAAAAAACCGGCAAGGCTTACTTAGCCTTCACAAGAAATTAGATCCTGCTCCTAGAGAAAAGCGAAACCTCTACGACAATTGAAGTAGTTTGCGTAATGCCAGCCCATGGGAAAATATACATCTGTCATGCGCAGACAATGCTGTAAGAAGTTGCACCAGGGTCAAAGTTATGGTCAAATGAACCAAGTGGGGATCGAACCAACGTTATTCCATTTCCAAAAACGCTAGAAAGATCCGTCCCTCGGCCATAGCGCCGACAAATTTTCAACACATTTCTTCTTACTAGAAAAGCATGATATAAAAAGGAGTAAAAACAACAATAAAAATATTGTTGCTTTTAACATAATTAAAATTACACAAATAATAATTTTCACAGCCCTGTTTCTGGTGATGACAAAGTCAGAGTCGTTTCACGTTTTCCGTGACTGTGTTTTTTTCGGCAGCCCTGTAAGTGATACTCTTGCTGCATAATTCACGAGACGCCACTGCATTCCTGCCCCCCCCCCCCTCTTTATGCTGTGTGATAGCTTCTGCGATACGCCTCTGCACTGCACTAGGTCTTTTAGTCATCCTATACTGCTGTGTTCTACAGGGAACGGTCGAAATTCAAAAACAGAATGTTTATGTTCGAAATTAAAAATATTTTTTACATTTTTTGTTCATCATCATAGTTCCTTGACTTATACGTTGGTATGCGGCTTACCACCCATACTGTAAAAAATGGTTCACTTTGCCAATGTCACCCCTGTTTCAGGGAAGGACGGCAAGAGTTGCAGGGCTTATGTTCATTTGAGATTGGGTTTTTATATTGTAGGTCCACATGCGGCATGTGTTAGCGCGAAATTATACATGTCTGCTTGTGGGAATGCATTTAATATAAATCTTAAATGATATACATCTTTGCAGCTTAGATTAGATTAGATTAGATCATTCGGTCCTAACGATAGCTCAGCTGGTAGAGTGCTTGCATGTCGTGCCGTGAGTTCGGGTTCGAATCCCACCGAGACAATGTCAGAAATGATTTCCTGTTTCGGTGTTTATTTCAAACCACAAAGTAAGATACCGGCAAGGTTTACTCATCCTTCAAAAGCAAGTTGTACCAGCTCTCTCGGGAGCTGGAAAACTCCCACTTCAACTGAAGTGGTTGGCGTAAGGCCGGTCCCCTTGCATTTAAAATTAAATAGGTTCATAAGAAATTATAAAAAAAACACACAGTTTTATTTTAACAAATTGAGTATTTAATTCCACCTCAAGTACTTTCAACTTATTCGCGTCATTATCAAGAGGATATTTTTAATTTACTTAAAAAGAACAACAAGCAATACACATGTCAGGCAAATACAAATGTTCATGTTATTTGTCGTGTATGTTCCATGACTTATAGCTATAGGTTGTTATGCGGCTGACCACCCATGCTGTAAAAATGGTTCACTTTGCTAATGTCACCCCTGTTTCAGGGAAGAACGGCAAGAGTTGCAGGGTGTATGTCCATTTGAGATTTAGGTTTTTACGTTTTAGGTTCACATGCGGCATGTGCAAGCGCGAACTGTTCGTGAGAATGCATATAATGTGAATCTTCAATGTAACATATATTTGCAACATAGATTAGATTAGATTAGAGGCAGGTACCTACAAAGCGCCATCATCAATGTGGATTTATTTTTACAAAATATCGATATTTCGTTTTAGAGGGCTCTTGAGGTGTGATACACACAAAAGCAGCGCTCACCAAATAAATCACCAAATAAATGTAAATCATCCTAATATAATTATTATTCGTAAATTATTTTGGATTCACCTTACTTTGACTCGCTCCCAGGTTTTATCTCCGCGCTACGCCTCTGCACTCTGCCTCTATACGACACTTGTTTTCCTCTGCTGGCGGAGAATGCCTACTAGGAACGCGCTCGCAGTGGCGTAGAAACATGAATAAGATGGGGGGGGGGCGCTTCTGTGACAGAGCTACGCGGAGGACTCGCTGCAGTTACAAGTAGAGAGGAGGAGACACATAGATGTATAAACTACAATCTAAGTTGCAAAGATATTGTTACGATTTTAGGGTTCAAAAGTCTTTCAATTAAAAACATTGGTCTTCTCTCACAGTTGTTTATTTTACACTTTTAATAATTTATTTTCACAAAGATAGTCTCGACTATTCCATTACACTTGGTTTCTGTTCACTGGTTAAGTTGGTTCAATGTAGTTGTAAAGCTCGTAGGATACTGGCTCTGCAAGCAACTTGCACCCTTCTTATACTCTTCAAAACAGTACTATCTAGAATTATATTTGCTAGACAGTTCCAGATTCAAGTAGGTACGTAGTAATCATTATTTCTAGATGCCTCAAGTATTTTATTCAATGATTTCTACCCACACATATTTATGAGGATTCTTATTGCATAGTTATAGCTAATACCTATTCTAATATTAACATAACAATATATTAACATTTAAAGCTCATATCAAATGCATGCCCACAAACAAACACGTGTAGTTTGCGCCTACAAATGCTGAATGTGTACATACAAATAATATTCAAACCTCAAATGAACATAAACCCTACAACTTTGGCCGACCTTCCCTGACACAGGGGTGACATTGGCAAAGTGAACCATTTTTTACAGTACCTATGGGTGGTCAGCCTCATACCAAACTAATAGAAATATAAAGCATTTTTCATCCGTAAATAGTACTTAGGTTTAAACAAAATAAATAGGGTAGGTGTATATAGACTCTAGCTGTAAGATGAATTATTATTAAGTACCTAGAGTAAGCAAATATTATATAAGTAGTGTTTCACTTTGCCAATGTCACCCCTGTTTCAGGGAAGGACGGAAAAAGTTGCAGGTTTCATGTTCATTTCATGTTTGGTTTTTAATTTGTAAGAAGCTACACATGCAGTATTTGTACGAGCAAACTCACGCGTTTCTGTTTGTGGTTTTAAATGTAAAAATATATTTGCAATGAAGATTATGGATAGATAAAGATGATTTAATATAGATTCACTCAAATCCGACACCTCCGGGGATAACGCGTCAAAAAGTTGCTTTAAAATAGAGGTTAGACGTTTTTCCGCAAAAAAAACGTTTTGTTTATTATGTAAGGCACAATGCATAGCAAAACATTTTCACAACCACTCTGAATAAGCTTTTGTATGAAATTTCTCATTCCGCTAAGTGGCATTACTCCAGTATTTGTTTCCCGGCTGCACATCTTCGCTAAGCAAAGGTTTGTGCACAGCCACCGCTAGACAAGGCGAGTTTTTGTGTCTAGTGCCACAACAAAAGAGGAGAGTACACTTGGATATTATATGCAAAGCCAGAGTAATGTTATTAATACTGTGCTAGAGAGCCATCAAAACTCGGCGAGGCACTGTACCCAAGCTTGCGACACATGGATTAAGGATTTGGACAGTTAAAATGACGAGTAAAAGTTTTGCGTATGGCCCTTATACCTCCTCCTCTCGTCACAACAAGGACAACTCGTAGAACGGCTCACATTCATCTCTTTGCAGTTTTGATTAAATGTCGAGTAAATCGAGTATGGCAGCCATCTCTGGTCTGGTATGTACAATATGTTGAGTGACCAACTTGATTCTGTGCAAAGGAGGCAGTGAGGTTGATCAATGGTCCTTCTCTGACATCCGATCTGCAGCCGCTTCAGCACAGAAGAAAAGTTGGAATGCTCAGTCTTTTTTTTATCGATATTATCACGGAGCTAGTTCTAATGAGCTCCATTCATTTATCCCTCCCCCTCGTATTTCAGAAAGGGAAACTCGTCGTACAACTCTCATTCATCCCTTTGCAGTCGATCTCAAAACTATGAGAACTTGGCGTTTTCGTGACTCATTCCTTTGCCAAACTGCCCGTTTATGGAATAATCTACCAGTATCTGTGTTTCCTTCCCAATTTAATCCGGTTTTATTCAAAACCAACATCAATCGCCACTTTGTTATGTTAAGATTGAAAGGTATCTCCAGGATACTTACATCCGGCTAGCTCTCATCAGCATCACTCTCAGGGCGTGGGGTTCTTTCTTTGGCATTGCTTACTTGTATCCTGGGAAGGGTTTTATGATTAAAAGATAAGTTTGACATGAACAAATAAGAGTTTATTTAATCTACTAATATGGGGATAAAGGGGAATTTAGGGATTGGCACGACCTGCAGGTTGTTCCTAGAACACTTCCTATTCTGTTGCCTGGTGTTCCGAACGGAAGGCCTGGGCCAGCGCCCCAGGCTAGCGGCGGCTCACAAGGCGGACGCCTCCACACGTGGGAGCCCCTGGGTGGGCGCTCCTATGCCTCTGGTCCACAAGGCGGGTGCCTTGCTGGCAGGAAATCCAAGTAGATGGGGGGGGAGGGAGCTCCATTGTAGTGCCCCCTCTTGCACCGCTTGGTGCTTGGTCGCTGACGTCTTAGTCGGTTGACATCTTGCCGGGAACTAACGAACGACGGCCTGATTAGTTCATACGGTGCAGTTTGGCCGCTTCCGTGACCGTTCGGCTCCGCTCGGCCCACAAACACACACTGCACACTTCGGGATTGTTTTTTTATAATAAGTTATTTAAAATAACATAACAACTTCCTTGCAACTTCTCACGACAGAAGCGACAACACAAGCAACACCTCTGCGGCACCCTTCCAGGGTGACATATATCCCCAAGAATTTCAAGAATTGAGGAGCCTCCCGCACAGGATTTCTTAAAAAAAAATGTAACCTGCTAAAAACTTAACATTGTGAATTTTCAGACCTCATTGTTTCGCTCATTTTTTAGAAGTTTGTACCCCATTTAAACAAAACAATGATTATCAAGTATTTTTCAAACTACTGGTAATAATCACTAGCTCATTTACTAGCTCGCTCTCACTACTGGTGTTTACAAATCGCAGGAGTACAGTCGTAAAGTGGAGTAATGACATAATACTGAAAATAATATGAATACTCCATAACAAGAGGAGCGTTTAAGTATGCAGAAGTCTATTCATACAGGCAGTCTATTATAAAATGAATATTTTGTACCATAAAGCATCCAAATTTTACGTTTAACTCAACAATAGCTTTTACTAAAAATGTATAGAAATGTCGGTAGAGTCTCAGTTTTAGTTTTTAAATAATATTGTTACGAATATGTAGTTGTGTGTTGTATTTGTATGTGTGAATTTATAATAAAGCCTGTGACGTCTCTCTAGAAATAAAAATATTTAAGGTACTTATAAGAATTTGTATAACTTCGAGATTGCTTGAGTGTTCGATCCCACCGAGGGTGTCAGAGATGATTTCCCGTTTCGGTGTTTACTTCAAAGCCCAAAATAAAATACCGGTAAGGCTTACTAAGCCTTCACAATAAATGAGTACCAGCCCCCCAGGGAGCTGGGAAACCGACACTTGAATTTGTAAGGCTGCCCCCCTTACCTGTAAAAAATAATAAGTTCCACTCGCTACCTTGCGAAACTCTTCGAAGAAAAAGCGGCACGAAGTTGCAATATATGTGTAGCTTAGTTGTGTTTGCGTTGCGTATGAGATGTGATGCAGAATCTTTCGATCAAAAGTTTTCGATCGCGCCAGACCTCCTGAACACTTTGACTTAAGTCATTTATATCGGCCACATAGTGAGAAATTAAAAGTATTCACTCGTGCATCTCATCATACTGGGAAGAATCTTCACCGGTCCGTAGTCTAGTGGTAACTCTTCGGACTCGTAACTGGAAGGTCTGGAGCGAGACGTAACCGAAATGGTACAAAAATTTAAACGGTCATTAGAGGTGCTATTTTAATTTTCAAACCAATTTTTGATCAGCGCTATGGTTGGGTGAAACGTAATCTTTTTTCTTGTGGTACAACAGGGAGCGCTTCTTTGACAAATGTCGGGATTTTTCAAAAGTCATCCCTTCCGCGCACCCTAAGCGGTTCCTCTAGCCGCCTAATGATCCAAGGGCGTCAAGGGAAATCGACACGATAATTCTCAGTGCGCCCGACTTTTGTCTCTGCCCAAATAATACTACGCTTTGTTATGTTTACGATTGGAAAGGTAACTTCCAGGATGTACCTACAGGATACTTACTCCGGCTAGCTATCATCAGCATCACTCTCAGGGCGTGGAGTTCTTTCCTTGTGTTGCTTACTTGTATTTTGGGAAGGGTTGTATATTAATAAGACAAGAGCTAAAGTTAACAAAAGAGATTTTATCAGTTAAGGTGAAATATAAAAGTTAAATCCATAAAAAGGGAAAGAAGAATAGTGGAGAAGGAAATAGCCAGACTGTATTAACACCCAACACACAATCACAGTTCTCGCGGCTCACTTTCACGAAACACTGATCTGTAGGCTGGAGTCCTAGGCGAGCTTACGAGAGCCGCAGTCCATGAGGCGCATGCCTCAACACGTGGGGTGGGGGCTCCTCTGCACCAGGCTTCGGTCTATAAAGCGGGTGCCTTGGATGGCGGATGCTCCATGCACATGTCCCCACATAGAAGCCTCGCGCTTTAGTCCACGGGGCCCCAACTGGGAGACCCCGGCAGTAATTGCCGCCTCGCAGCGCTGTGTGCGACCTCCTCCGTCGTCCGCACGTAATTCTAGACTGGCGTCTCGGCTATCCGAGTCACGGCCAGTGAAGCCTCGAGGGCCCTCGGTAAAACTCGTACGTAGCTCGGCTACGGCCACGCCGACGTCACTGCAGCCATCATACGCTGACCTCAGATTTATTAAATTTTATGTTATTTAAAAAATAACGTAACAGCTTCGGTACTGAAAATAGGCTCTGGATTCAAGGAACTAAAATTTCTTACATTCATCAAATCGTCCGGTGAATGGTCTAATCTAATCTAATCTAATCTAATCCAAGTTGCAAAGATATGTTACATTGGAGATTCACATGACATGCATTTTCACAAGCAGACACGTACAAGTTCGCGCTTGCACATGCCTCATGAGAACCTACAACATGAAAACCCAAATCTCAAATGGACAATGGACATACACCCTGCAGCTCTTGCCGTCCTTCCCCAAAGCAGGGGTGACATTGGCAAAGTGAACCATTTTTACAGCATGGGTGGTCAGCCGCATACCAGCTTATAAGTCAAGGAACATACACGTCAAATTACATTCTTCAATTCAATAAATAGCAATGTGTATCGACATCAAAACTAAAACAGAAATGAAATTCCAATTTTAAAAACCCTAGCTGCCAACATTAACGATCAACCGCCATTTGTTTATGTCCTTACATACTTCTTTCATTTTATTCGGAGTCAGTTCCTTGACTTATAGATTGGTATGAAGCTGATCACCCATACTGTAAAAAATGGTTCACTTGCCAATGTCACCCCTGTTTCAGGGAAGGTCGGCAAGAGTAACAGGGCTTATGTTCATTTGACATAAGGTTTTTTATACAGTTCCTTGACTTATAGGTTGGTATGCGGCTGACCACCCATGCTGTAAAAATGGTTCAATTTGCCAATTTCACCCCTGTTACAGGGAAGGACGGCAAGAGTTGCAGGGTGTATGTCCAGTTTAGATTTGGTTTTTATGTTGTAGGTTCACATGAGGCATGTGCAAGCGCAAACTTGTACCTGTCTGGTTGTGAGAATGCATGTAATGTGAATCTCCAATGTAACATATCTTTGCAACTTAGATTAGATTAGATTAGGTTAGATACTGTAAGTCCACGTGCGGCATGTGTGAGTGCGAAATTATGCGTGTCTGCTGGTGGGAATGCATTTAATATGAATCTCAAATTATACATATCCTTGCAGCTTAGATTAAGATTTAAATAACCTTCTTTATACAAGCTCTTCTTTTATTATGACTCTGGATATGGTCAAGTACCTACTTAATAATTCAAATCGAAAAGTTTTTGCACGCCACAAAATAACACGAAATGCCAGGGGTCAGGGTTTCCGAGACCTCACTCCATACAAACGTTTGTAGTCTGAAAAACAAAACAAACAAAAAAACTTTGAAAAACTACTGAGTACGAGTTTTCCTATGAGAGTTGGTTCGAACAAATCAGTGGCTCTCAATTTGTGGCACGCGAGTCCCTAAAAAGTGGTCTGCGACAGCGTCAAATAGAATGAAATATAGATTAAAATAAAAAACTTATTTGTTACAATTCACATGAGCTCATGTGAATTGTAACAAATAAGTTTTTTATTTTAATCTATTAAAATGAACTTTCACGAAGTAACTGCCAAAAACCTAGATAATATATAGAATGAAATATATTTTAACGATTATGTGATTTATGTTTTGTTTGTCTGTGTTTGTAAATTCAGTGAAGTCTCTCTAGAAATAAATAGATGTTTAAAAATAGGTTACACTCGTGACTTCTTACAGAATAACGTTGTAAGAAATTGCACTATCAGTGCAGCTTTGTTTTTTTTTTGCGTTGGCGTCTTGTCAGGTCCCTCCAACGTCGACTATTGCTTAAAAAGATAACATAGTCGCTGTAGAATGCGCCAATTCTCAAACAAGACCCAGTTGTTGTAAGGTTGGATGTACCTTTCAGTGACCGGTCTTTGGTAAAGGTTTATGAATTGTTCAACCCAGCGAAGAGCACATTTGGAAATATAAATGGTAAATTTTTTGTGCTCCGCCGGGATTCGAATCCAAAACCTTCCATTAACGAGTCCGAAGTGCTGCCACTAGACTACGTACTGATCCAAGATTTATCTTTGGTGACTCGAACCAGGTCCTTCATTGTTTTTTTTTTTTTTTTAAGAAATCCTGTGCGGGAGACTCCCTAGATTCTAAAGACTCTAGGGGTCTATGACACTTGTTGTAGTGCCGCAGAGGTGTACGAGCTTGGTCGTCGCTACAAAGCGCCATTACTCAAGCAAGACCCAGTTGCTGTAAAGAGCACATTCGAAATATAAATGGTATATTTTTGTGCTCCGCCGGGATCCGAATCCATAACCTTCCATTTACGAGTCCGAAGTGTTGCCACTACGGACTACGGACTGGTCCAAGATGCCAACGACACGCGGTGTACCGGAGCGGTTACCCATCCAAGCACTGACCGCGCCCAAAGTTGCTTAACTTCGGTGATCTATGGGAACCGGTGCTTTCAACATGGCTAACGTCGTTGACAAAGTCGTCGTTGCTTAGAATGTTTGACTCAAATGTGTCTGTTATTCTTACTTAAATGCACCTGCACTTATTTCAGCTTTAAGCTCATGGGGTATGGCATTCTACAGCAGAGGGCTGGCCATGCGAAAAGCACGATTGCCGTGCTGCATCGTTGCAACTGGTAAAAAGAAATATAGTTAAAGTTGTATTAACATTAATTCTCATCATCGATCGTGTTGAAGAATACCATCGCAAATATGCTCGAAACGGTTCCATGGCAGAATAACGCATGACAGAACATCGCAATGAAATTACATCACAAGACAAAAAATCACATGGCGAAAAATTGCAAGCCTGAAACAGAGCATACCATAATAGGCAAATGACGTTTGTGATGTTTCGCCATAGTGATGATTTTTTTCTGTGTTGTTTTGTCATAGTGATGTTTTTTCATGTAATGTACTGTAATGTGTTGTTCTGTCATGACACCTGTGTTGTTTGTGATGTTTTGTCACATGATATTTTTTCATGTGCCGTTTATTGTATGTTTTATTATTAGGTGTGTGATGTTTTGTCATGTGATGTTTTATCATAGTGATGTATTTTTTGTGTTGTTTTTTCATAGTGATATGTGTCATGTGATGTACTGTCATTGTGATATTCTGTCATGTGTTGTTCTGTCATGTGTTGATTTGTCATTTGTTGTTATGTCATGTGTTATTTTGTCGCTGTGCCGTTTTATCATGTCACCGTTCGAAACTACCGATAGACAACGGAAACTAATCTCAGAAACTAATTCTCCAGTACCAAATGACGGCCGTGAATGCTTTAAGTGTCTGGTCAAGAAAAGGTTGAGAATCACTGGAACAAAGTACCGTCGCTCACTTCATGATAGATCACTGGTAAATAAAGAAAGTAATTTATTTAAGTTGCAAGTTTATTTGGAAACTATTCACTTACTAAAGCCCGGAAAAAACAAGTCGTTTTTTGTGTCTCTAGCTCACATGATGATTTATTTATTTTTATTGTCTACAATCTACGTGATAAAAGAGCAACGTTTTTGTGTGTGTCACATCTCAAGAGCCCTCCAAACGATGAGTATGAGACACTTTATAAAGGTGCTGTTTCAGTGCTCCCTTAAAAATGACAACAGATTCCGAAACCGTCACTCCGAGTGATCCCGTGAACCCCAAAATTAGTCCTACTATCCTTCAAACAAGGAATAATTTAAATACATATATAAATCAAAATATATGTACTATAAATCTATATAGAACACTGTAAAATTGAAATTTTGAATTTTGGAGTCGGGAACATTGTAGATCAACTTCCATTTCAAAAGTACAGCTCCGAGAAAACAACGAAGAATATTTTTTTAAAAGACCTGGAGAGTTCTTTTAATTGAGTCAGACTCCAGGCTTCACATCCGTACACCACAACTGGCTGGACAATAAAATTATGTATTCTTTCACAGTCCTTGCATACTTCTTTAATTTCATCCAAAATCGTAATCGTTTTTATGCATACCTACTATACTTTTATTTTATCTTAAAATTTTGTTTCCGTTTTTTTCAACACTGGTCAACAATTCGAATTCGAAATTCAAATTTAAAAAAGAAATAAAAAAGCTTTGAAAATTGACAGGGGCGCTTTTTCAATAATAGAGTGATTTCCGCGTGCAATAATTCAGAGCTTTTTACAAAGCCAAATTGCAAGTTCGAGTAATCGCTCTGACGTCACACTACAAAGTTCGACCACCATGCGAGGTGCGTTAAAAAATACATTGCCTGAAAGACCAAACGGTCAATAAGAAATATTACCTTGTTCCTTGACTTATAGGTTGGTTTGCGGCTGACCCCCCATACTGTAAAAAATGGTTCACTTTGCCAATGTCACCCCTGTTTCAGGGAAGGACGGCAAGAGTTGCAGGGCTTATGTTCATTTGAGATTGGGTTTTTATATTGTAGGTCCACATGCGGCATGTGTTAGCGCGAAATTATACATGTCTGCTTGCGGGAATGCATTTAATATAAATCTTAAATGATATATATCTTTGGGGCTGTCCATATATTACGTCATTCGCATTAAAAGGGGGGGAGTCTGGTCTGCGGATGATGGCAAATGATGTACAAGTACCAAAAGTGACGTCGTTCTTGTAAATACCTATTTCTACAAAATATACAAAATATTATGTAAGTAATATAACATTATTAATTATTAATCTCATCCATTATAACAGCTAGAGGGGGGGAAGGGGTCACTAGATAATGACTATAGGATGATTGTAGGGGGGGGGGGGGGGTCGAAAATCGGCCAAAATCGATGACGTAATTTATGGACGGCCCCTTTGCAGCTTAGATTAGATTAGATTAGATTAGACCTGAAAACTTTGTTACAATCTTTAAGTCGTCCTCCCAGTGCTTGTTTGGATTATCTATCATTTGATTCGAAGATGACTTTTAAAAGAGTTTGTCTTAAAAATAACATTCTGCGCAATTTGAGCTAAGAAAAAAACGTAAGACACGATAATGTGAGAGTTGTTTTAAATATTTTGAAAATCAATTTCCTGTTTTCGTGGGGCACATTGGTCCAGTAGACCATTGCATGTGTGAAATGACCTCTGATAATAAATAAAAATGGTTTTCTTTAGAGTCACTTGTATTGTTACGAATATATGAGTTTATGTCTGTGTATGTTTACTTATGAGTGTGTATCTTGTGTTTTTACTTACTTGTATATGTGTGTTTAGAAGTAAGTATTTTAATGGTCGTATCTACTTCTGTACCCTTAGTACGAGTTGCAAAACTTACGTAAAATATTAAAGCGTGATTTCTCCCAAAATCTGCCGTTTTTGTTTCTTACACTTTCTGGTCTTAGCAAAAGAGTTACAGTGCTAAAGAAAATTAAGTTCAAACAAACAAAAACGGCAGATTTTGGGGGAAATCACTCTTTAATAATTGCCGTACACTGTACATTACTCAAGTTTTGCAACTCGTACTTAGGGTACTGCTCGAGACCCTTCTGCCATGTTCTGGTATATGCTAAACTAGCCTTTAGTCACCTATAGATACGGAATGCAGTGCTTTGAAAGGCACCAGTACTCGATTAGTACCCTAGCCGTTATGCGAAACGTACAAAGATTTAAACTGTGAACCATAATTTGACCGGTCCGTAGTCCAGGTGGTAACACTTCGGACTCGTAACTGGAAGGTCGTGGGTTCGAATCCCGGCGGAGCACAAAAAATATACTATTTATATTTTCAAATTTGCTTTTCGCTGGGTTGAAAATCTCATAAACCAAAGACCGGTCATCAAAAAGGTCCATCCAGCCTTACAACAACTGGGTCTTGCTTGAGAATTGGCGCTTTCTACAGCGATGACCAAGCTCGCAGAGGGCTCTTGAGGTGTTATACACACAAAAACAGCGCTCACCAAATAAATCAGCCTATTTTTTTATGTGAGCAAATTCTAAAATAAATTGTATAAAATATATTTAATCGAAGTTTGATTAAATTCAACCCAAAGTGTATCGTTATAGAACTTTAAATAAATGAATATGATTTTTTAGCACACCTCGTACATAAAGCTATGGGCGAGAATAAATTTGGCAAAAGCTTCCACGAGCTTTGTGATTGAAACACAGGCTGCAGCTCCGCACATAGAGAGAGAGAGCTTTCATTTATTTACTTAGAAAGCTCCAGTGCGGAGTAAAACGTATTATCAAGTGCCATATTAAACTTGTACTGCAAAAGCTCGCTTCGTTTTCTTCTACCACCCAAAGCTTTTCACATTCTATTCTCTAATCTTGTTAACTTAATTTTAAGTTTCTTTTGTTTAATTATTTCAGTTTTTGATTCTATTCACATGCTCATCATCATTTTGGAGACAGGGCATTCAAGGCGGCCGCCCCAATGACTTGGAATGCTATTGCCGCCTCACTGAGGGAACTGGATTTGGAGTAACTGTTTAAAAGACGTCTCAAGAGTCACATCTTCGTTCAATCATATGGACAAGCGCCTTTGTAGTGACACACTGTCATAAAAGGCGCCATATATTTTTTGTATAAATAATAACAATTATCATGAGCTTGAAAGCCCTGGATGATCCTTGGCTGAAACCAGAATACCCCTCCACTTCTTTTAAGCGGGTTCTTATTAATTAAAACTGAGGTTTATTTATTTTATCACTTCCGGTTCAGAGTTGCATTTGCACAGTAGGTACAGTATGATGATTTATTGATTTCTGAAACCACATGGAATTTCGGTCCTTAATTTATACTAAAAATAAAGATCATTCTCGAAACATGGAGATTCGATACATATAACCTTTCAAGATTTTACCAGAATATTCGAATCATCACTTAATTAATCTCGAACTGTATCAGGGAAGGTCGCGCAAGAGTTGTAGGGATAATGTCGCGAAATTATGTGTGCATGCTCATGGAAATTCATACTGTACCTGTAACTGTAACTCTGTCGACATTCCACTAGGGGTGGCCAGAGCCTCTGCAGAGTTGCCTCCATTTTTTCCTATCCTTACATACCTCTTTCAATTCATTCATATCCATCACCTTTTTCATGCATTTTCTTCTTTTACGCTCACTTTGTATATCCCATTCTTTCACAATCTCCTCAATCTGATCACTCCATACTTTTCTCGGTCGTCCCATCCCTCTTTTTCCTTTCACACTTTCTTTGTATACATACTTTGTCAGTCTATCATCATTCATTCTTTCCACATGCCCAAACCATCTCATCACATTCTTTTGTACTTTAACTTTCACATCCTCTTTCAAATTACATTCTTTTTTTACCCATTCATTCCTAACTCTATCCCTCAGAGTTTTTCCTGTCATGCTTCTGAAATGCTTCATTTCCACCGTACATACTTTACTTATTTCGCTATCGTTCACTGTCCATGCTTCACTTCCATACATCAAAGTCGGTAACAATATGCCATGGTGTACCGCCGTTCTCAGATCCATCGTCAATCGCTTGTTCTTTGCTATTCTTCCTATTGCACCGACCACTTGCTTTCCCTTGCACACCCTATTCTCAAGTTCTCTTGTCATCTTTCCATTCTTCTCAAACATACTTCCCAAGTATCTAAATTCATCCACAATTTCAACTTTCGTACCATTCAACAAAAACGTGCATTCTTCATTTTCATCCGTTCTGTCAAAAATCAGTACTTTCGTCTTACTTGCATTAATTTTCAACTTGTTTACACACAGAGCATGGTTCAGACTAGAAAGCATTGCCTGAAGTTCTGCTGCTGAATCAGCAATTAATACTGCATCATCAGCATAATGCAGAACTCCGACTTTTCTCTCTCCAATCTGTATGCCATGCCATTCCAGATACGCTTGTTTAACACAATGATCCATAATTATATTGAATAACCATGGGCTCATTATGCAACCCTGTCTCACACCCTTGTACACATTAAAATACTCGCTGTATTCTCCATCCACCCTGACCAGAATATTCGAATCATCGCTTAATTAATCTCGAACTTTATCAGGGAAGGTCGCGCAAGAGTTGTAGGGATAATGTCACGAAATTATGTGTGCCTGCTCATGGAAATTCATGCTATATTATGAATTTAAAATGTAATATACCTTTGCAACTAATATTATGGCTATGCATTGATACTGCTTTTAACCTATTTCTGGTGAGATCAAAGTATCATTTATTGGGATGATTTATTTGGTGAGCGCTGTTTTTGTGTGAATCACACCTCTAGAGCCCTCTGTGAGCTTGATCATCGCTATAGAAAACAAAAATTCTCAAGCAAGACCCAGTTGCTGTACGGCTTGATGGGCCTTTAGTGACCGTCCTTTGGTAAAGGTATATGAATTGTTGAACCCAGCGAAAAGCATATTTGAAAATGTAAATAGTATGTTTTTTATAAGTGTTTTTAGGCTTTCATGGCCGGCTTCAGATGATGATGATAAGGGTGTAAAATCCATTCCGGGCTTGTAGACCATGTTCAATAATTGTAGGCTGCTTTATTCTTTTTTCTTTTTGGAAGGCTGCTACGTTTCATCAGTGACGTACGACTGACTTCTTCAGGGCTTGAACTTCGACTTATATATTTTTAGTATATTTTTTGTTCTCCGCCGGGATTCGAACCCACAACCTTCCATTTACCGAGTCCCAAATGTTTGATACTAGACTACGAAGCGGTCAAAAGGTTCGTGAATTGCACTAATCTTCTCGAATTTGATTTGAAAAAATACAATGAATATTCTTTTTGAAAAACATTCAGTTCAAAATTTTTGTTGAAGTTTAAAATATTTAAATTCTCGTCATAACCGCATAGTTAATGTGAATTCCCATTAAAGAGTGATACTTTAATTGTCAAAGGAAAATTAATTTTTGTACTTCTTTTCAATTTGTACAAAAAAACAACATGATAACCCACAGTTGTGTTAATCTTATTTTGTCAAATGAACACAATTTCAAAACAAACATCGTGTTTCAGGGGCTATAATTTGTCAAAAAACTTTTTTGAAAAAAAAAATTAAAAAGGAACTGCTGTAACTGTAACTGTAACTCTGTCGCCATTCCGCTAGGGGTGGCCAGAGCCTCTGCAGAGTTGCCTCCATTTTTACCTATCCTGACATACCTCTTTCAATTCCTTCATATCCATCGCCTTTTTCATGCATTTTCTTATTTTACGCTCACTTTGTATATCTCATTCTTTCACTATACAGCTTCTACACGCAAGATGGTAGACATATAAACCCTCATTGCACACACACTGACATCACAGTTCTCATCAAGATCATCATCATCATCATACTTCACGCTGAAGAAGCCCATCGTAGAAATGGGCGAAACGTCCGGACGCTCCAGCTCCCAAAGACCACGGCAACAGATCCCAGAAAGCATCACTCCAGCATCATCAGCCGGCCGTGTAAGCCTAAAACTCTTTTCCAGTTGGAAATGACGGCGTTTGCACGAAATCATACTTTTTCAATTAAAATAACGAAGGATTAAAGGAGGTTTACATTATATCGCACACAGCAAATGATTTGTTACACTGCGCAGAATCAAATTCAATCATTATCTCAAAAATCATAAATTTTGGAGATGACCGGTCGATAGCTCAGGTGGTAGAGTGCTTGCATTCCATGCCGAAAGCTCGGGTTCGAATCCCACCGAGGGTGTCAGAAATGATTTCCCGTTTCGGTGTTTATTTCAAACCCCAAAATAAAATACCGGCAAGGTTTACTCAGCCTTCACAAGAAATGAGTACCAGCACTCTCGGGAGCTGGGAAACCTCCACTTCAACTGAAGTGGTTGGCGTAAGGCCGGCCCCCTTACCTGTAAAAATAAATAGGTTCAACTCGCCACATGCGACCCCTTCGGGGATAACGCGGCAAGAAGTTACACTATATGTGTAGCTTAGTTGCGTTACGGCGTTTGCAGTTATACGACTCATTGGAGGTTGACATGAAATCCTTCACTTCTAGGTTGGTGTGAGTTCTTTGGCTTATAGGTTGGTATGACTGGTATGAGTCAGACTTCACACCAATTGATAAGTCAAGGAAATTACTTAGTTAGCACAGGAAATGTGACGTCACACGGGGAGAGTCATATATGTAAACCTATAGCGTTTGCCCGCTGAGATTTTTTATGGAATATATTTCACCAATCTAAGCGCTAGTGTGGTCAAATCTAATCTAATCTAATCTAATCTAATCTAAGCTGCAAAGATATATATCATTTTAGATTTATATTAAATGCATTCCCACAAGCAGACATGTATTATTTCGCGCTAACACATGCCGCATGTGGACCTACAATATAAGAACCCAATCTCAAATCAACATAAGCCCTGCAACTCCTGCCGTCCTTCCCTGAAACAGAGGGGACATTGGTAAAGTGAACCGGAGCAAATCGAAGCGTTAATATAACTTAGTATTTCCAACGTTAACATAATGGGTTCTGAATGAATGCAGAGTAAAAGAAAGCGTGAAAGTGAAAGTGCAAAGAAGTGTGATGCGATGGTTTGGACATATTGAAAGGATGAATGAAGACCGACTGACAAAAAGAGTGTATAAAGGAATGTTATAGGTAAGCGTGTAAGGGGAAGACCTAGGAAAGAATGGATTGATCACATAAGTGAGATTGCGAATGAATGGAATTTATAGAGTGGAAACAAGAGAAGAGCATGCATGAAAAGAGTGATGAAAGAAGTATGCAAGGACAGAGTCAAGTGGAGGCACTTGTGTGGAGGTACCGGCCACCCCTAGAGGAATGGCAGCAGGATAAAAGACAAAAACATAGAAAATTTATACTGAATAAAAAGAACGCACTTACCCCATATTTTTCAGATTAAAGTAACTTATGCTAACGTTGAAAATACCGGGCCTTGGATTTTTTAATACTGGAGTTACTCTTTGACCTTAAACGATAGCTTTATTATTAATAGTATGGAACTCTGATAACAAACTCGTCAGTCGCATTTCACCAGTTGTGAGAGACAATATTGAATACAAAAAGAAAAATGTTTCGCCTCAGTTTAATAGTATTTTTTAGTGTTTTGATATCAGTTTTAAGTGTGACTTTGAGTTATCCTGTAAAACAGGAAACAGGACATGTTATTTTAAGGAGGGAGAGTCCAGCAAACAACGAACCTGTGACGTTGAATCCAAATAAAAAGATTGCAATGGCGGGTCGTATGGTTCACACACCCAGAAGATGTCCATCAAATACAAGATTAAGCAGAAATGGCGATTGTGTAGCTGTTTTTTGAAGAAAGAAAATGATGTAGGATTCTTGTTGGAGTTCTGCCGGACAGTTAGATCCTCTTGCTTCTCTCCTGTGACGTGTACTCCGAGCTGTTTCTCCATATTTTGTGCGGTCTTCTGTGGCGACGTTTGCCAGATGGCTTCCGTGCATGAATTAAAAAAAAACACAAAAAAAATAAAGACTAAAAACAATATATAATAGTATGATGGATGTCGTGGTAGAGGAAGACCGAGAAAGGTATGGATGGAACAAATATCCGAAATTGCGAATGAATGGAATATCCAGAGTCATAATAAAAGAAGAGCCTGTATGAAGAAAATTATGACTCTGGAGGAAATGAAAGAAGTATGTAAGGACAGAAAGAAATGGCGGTTGATCTGTAATGTTGGCGGCTAGGGTTTATTAAATTGGAATTTGTTTTATTTGTAAATGGATATTTTGTATTTGGATATTATTATTTAGTGATGTATAAAATGTAATTTGTCGTGTGTGTGTGTTCCTTGACTTATAGGTTGGTATGCGGCTGACCACCCATGCTGTAAAAATGGTTCACTTTGCCAATGTCACCCCTGTCTCAGGGAAGGACGGCAAGAGTTGCAGGGTGTATGTCCATTTGAGATTTGGTTTTTATGTTGTAGGTTCACATGAGGCATGTGCAAGCGCGAACTTGTACGTGTCTGGTTGTGAGAATGCATGTAATGTGAATCTCCAATGTAACATATCTTTGCAACTTAGATTAGATTAGATAGTATCGTCACCTTAAACTGAATAAAACTGATTCACTGACTTGAGAATCGCACATAAAAAAAAAAATTGAGTGTAACTTCTCATGAAGTAAGTGAACTATTTGTAAGGAAATACTATTGACAATTAACTTCTAAACCATAGACTTTTCACGCTTTTGTAGTTTATTTGTCTCGTGGCAAATAGGAAAGCGGTGCATTTATCTGACCCATGTAACTGTAACTGTAACTTTGTCGCCATTCCGCTAGGGGTGGTCAGAGCCTCTGCAGAGTTGCCTCCATTTTTTCCTATCCTGACATACCTCTTTCAATTCCTTCATATCCATCACCTTTTTCATGCATTTTCTTCTTTTACGCTCACTTTATATATCCCATTCTTTCACAATCTCCACAATTTGATCACTCCATACTTTTCTCGGTCGTTCCTTCCCTCTTTTTCCTTTCACACTTTCTTTGTATACATACTTTGTCAGTCTATCATCATTCATTCTTTCCACATGCCCAAACCATCTCATCACATTCTTTTGTACTTTAACTTTCAGTTTAATGTCAGTTTAAAATATCACTTTTCATTTTAACCTTTAGGGTATCGAAATGTGTAATTAATTAATTTAAAATAGGGAAATGTTTTGAAAAATCATGAGTTTAATTTTCACAGATTGAGCATTTATTCCACCTTAAGTTCTTTTGACATGCGTACATCATTTTCAAGAGGACACTGACGTAAGCAGGTTGAAAGAACTCGAGGTGAAATAAATGCTTACTTTGTCAAAATAAAACTCAGTTTTTTATTTGTATTTGTATTCCTTCTCATAAAAAATAATTTTCACTGTCTAAATGGGTAAATGCACAAACTCAAAAAAGTATTTTTTTCTATTATATTTACTTTCATCTGAAAATGTAATTTGTTTTTACTCTAAGATTGTACAAAACAAACAAGTTTTATTAAAAAGTAACTTCAATCAACATACCCTGTGTTTTTCTGTTTCAACTTTTCCCTCATTGTACCCTCTTTTCCTAACGCTAACGCCACTAAGCTACGCATATAGTGTAACTTATTTTTCTTAGAAAGAGTAGCATGTGGCGAGTGGAAACTATTTATTTTTACAGGTAAGGAGGCTGGCCTTACGCCAACCACTTCTGTTGAAGTGTAGGTGTCCCAGCACCCGAGGGTAATGGTACTCTTTTATTGTGAATATCGACTTATTCGTTATTATTTGCCGGGATTTAATTTTGAGTTTCAAATAAACACCGAAACGGGAAATCATTTCTGCACCCTCGATGGGACTCGACCCGAGCTCTTGGTATGAAATGCAAGACTTCTATCAACTGAGCTATTGACTGGACTTCTGAAGGTGAGAAAATCACCAAAGGTGGATGTACAAAGAACGAATCTATAGGTGATTAACAGTACAGGATCAGAAAGGCCACTGGACACCATTTGATTAAAGGGTTGGGAAATGATTCCAATAAAAATTACAACTACATTTTGATTGGCAACTTATCTTCGATAGAAGTGTCACTAAAGTTAGTAAACAACAACAATTTCATAATCTTGAGTACATAATTTAAATCTAAATCTAAATCTAAGCTGCAAAGATATGTATCATTTGATATTCATATTAAATGCATTCCCACAAGCAGACATGTATAATTTCGCGCTAACACATGCCGCATGTGGGCCTACAATATAAAAAAACCCAATCTCAAATGAACATAAGCCCTGCAACTCTTGCCGTCCTTCCCTGAAGCAGGGGTGACATTGGCAAAGTGAACCATTTTTTACAGTATGGGTGGTCAGCCGCATACCAACCTATCAGTCAAGGAGTCATACATAGGTAATAAAAAAAAGATTTTTTTGTACGAAAGATTTATTTGTTGAAAAATAAATAAATAAATTAATACAAAAAAATACAAGACGAAAAAAAAATCCAAGTGTGAACGCTATTTTTCTGACATAGTTAAACATCTACGAACAAAGAGAAATGACTGTTCAGACGAGGACAGCAAGTAAAAATAAGTATCTCTTTCATTTTAAAATAATGGGTTGAATTTCTTTGAGGCAAATTAATTGTTTTCATTAGTAAGAAATAAACAAAACATTAATCACAGTAAAACAACCGTGTTTCAAAAAAGTGGATGCACTTTTGGAAGTAAATAAGGTGTTGCCATTAGTAAAAAAACAAAAGTAAAGCATGAAATATAGTAAAAGAATACCGGCAAGGATTTCTGAGCATTCACAAGAAATGAGTACCAGCCCCCTCGAGAGCTGAAAAACCCCCACTCCAACTGATGTGGTTGGCGTAAAGCCGCCCCCTTACCTGTATAAATAAATAGGTTCCATTCGCCACATGAGACCCCTTCGGGGAAAATGCAGTACGAGAGAAGAAGCTTAACCCAACATTAAATACTCTACATTCTCTACCAGTACCCGAAGTACGAGTTTTTTCACAATACTCGAAGTATTGAGTTTCGAGAAAAATGTATGTATGTGAACTTGAAAAGCACCTCTGGCGAAACAAGTTTCGAAACTTTTTTGCGATAGGTACTACGCGTACAGGATGCATTTTTTGAGGTAAGTAAGGTGTTACCATTAGTAAAAAAAATCAAAATTAAATACTCCAAAATTTTATTATGACTCTGGATATCCCATTCACTCGCTATTTCGAAAATTTGGTCCATTCATACCTTTCTCGGTCTTCCTCTACCACGACATCCATCAATTCTTGCAGCATATACTTTCTTCGTCAGTCTTTCCTCATTCATTCTCTCCAAATGTCGAAACCATCTAAGTATAAACTAAGTATATTCTAAGTAAACTGATAGAAAAGATAAATTTAATTTGACGCTATAGATTGTAAGCAATCACTTTTGCTTACAAAATCGTATTTTATTTTGAAAAACATAGAAAGCAGATACTCATTATATTTATGCGGTCAAGTCTTGATAAGAATTGATAAGAATGATTGTTCCTGGAATTTCAAACTGTTAAAGTATTCACGGATATTTATTTTGAGCAGCTATATTTCATGTTAAAAGAAGGTCACATGCCTCTTGTAATCTAAGTTGCAAAGGTCCGTTAAAATATATAATTAACAAATTCAATGCATTTTCCCAAGCGTACACTTGTAAGTTCGCTAATTTTACTTTGCTTATAATATTTATTTTTGTTATTATACACAATTCATTTTACAACTTTCATTTAAGAGTTGCATTCGCACAGTTTAATTCAATGGTTGATTGATTTCTTTAACTGCAGGGAATTTTGGTGCTTAATTTATACATAAAATAAACATCATTCATCATTGTAAATTTTAAATTAGAATTTTGTATTTGATTTTAATGTTTATCCATTTGTTTATCTCTAAAATGTTATTTGTTGTGTATACTCCTTGACTTATAGGTTGGTATGCGGCTGACCACCTATGCTGTAGAAAATGGTTCACTTTGCCAATGTCACCCCTGTTTCAGGAAAGGTCGGCCAGAGTTGAAGGGTGTAGGTATGTCCATTTGAGATTTGGTTTTTATGTTGTATTTTCACATGCGGCATGCGCAAGCGCAAACTTGTACGTGTCTGCTTGTGAGAATGCATTTATTGTAAATCGACAATGTTACATATCCTTGCAACTTAGATTAGGTAAGAGTAGATTCTCTAAACATGAAAAATCGCTACAAACCACCTTTCTTTACTTCTCCAGAACATTCGATTCAACCCTTAATTTATCTTTTTATAATTTACATTATAAAGGTACTTTCCTATGTTTTTATTTACTAATAAAAGTTTCATGGACCTACTATCAAACCAACACAGATAACCCAAAAAAGACTATCAATATGTATGATTGGGAAAAGACGGAGTGATAGGGTAAGGAATGATTTTGTTAGAGAGGAATGTGGTGTAAGAGAAAGTGTGAAAGTGAAGATTAAAAGAAGTTTGTTAAGATGGTTTCGGCATATGGAGAGAATGAATGAGGAAAGACTGACGAAGAAAGTATATGTTGGTAGAATAGATGGATGTCGTGGTTGAGGAAGACCGAGAAAGGTATGGATGGACCAAATATCCGAAATTGCGAATGAATGGAATATCCAGAGTCATAATAAAAGAAGAGCTTGTATGAAGAAGGTTATGACTCTGGAGGAAATGAAAGAAGTATGTAAGGATAGAAAGAAATGGCGGTTGATCTGTGATGTTGGCGGCTGGGGTTTGTTAAAGTAAAATTGGTTTTATGATTTAGTTTTTTTTGTCCATGTATATATTGTTATTTATTGATTTTAAAAAAAATGTAATTTGTCATGTATGTTCCTTGACTTATAGGTTGTTATGCGGCTGACCACCCATACTGTAAAAAATTGGTTCACTTTGCCAATGTCACCCCTGTTTCAGGGAAGGATGGCAAGAGTTGCAAGGCTTATGTTCATTTGAGATTGGGTTTTTATATTGTAGGCCCACATGCGGCATGTGTTAGCGCGAAATTATACATATCTGCTTGTGGGAATGCATCTATACTTATAAAACCAAAAAAGCGTTCGTTGGTAATGCGACAGAATGGTGAAGGACTAAACGGTTTTGGCTGTCTTTCGTTTCAGAATAAAGTACGTAATCTGGGAAGGGTTATAGCGTACAAAAAAGTTGATAAAATAACGCAGAACATGTTTAAATTTGTGAAATGCTGAACGTCGTTTTTATATGGGAATTGATCATTTCCAACTTCATCTAATTGACAGATTTTTGTTCCATATTCAAATTTCATTAAATGTGTTCGGTTTGAAATATTGTGAGAGGTTGAACAAAATCAAATTAATAAAATGAACTGGTAGGTACAAAATTTGAAAATGGAATAAAAAATCATATTATTCATCAACAGCCTGTACCAAACAGAACTCTTTTTTAAAAAATGGAATTTAGCTTTTCAACTGTCAAAGTCATGAAAAGCGTTCAAGATTAAATAAATAAGTCTTTAATCTCAGTTACAAATATATGCACACATTTAAGGTTCATATTGAATGGATGCCCAAAAGGAAACACATGTTAGTTTGTGCATACACATAATGCATGTATATTTTCAAAATAAGACCCAACTGCAAATCCCAAATAACAACGGTGCAATTTATGCTGACTTAACTTTAAACAGGCAGAAGTGAAACAATTTGTACACCAACTTACAAGTCGAGGATTTATAATCTAAGTTGCATAAAAACATATGGTGGCTCTTTCAACATTTCTTTGATCCGTCTAATCTAATCTAATCTAAGTTGCAAAGATATGTTACATTGGAGATTTACATTACATGCATTCTCACAAACAGACACGTAAAGTTCGCGCTTGCACATGCCTCATGTGAACCTACAACATAAAAACCAAATTTCAAATGGGCATACACCCTGCAACTCTTGCCATCCTTCCTTGAAACAGGGGTGACATTGGCGAAGTGAACCATTTTCACAGCATGGGTGGTCAGCCGCATACCAACCTATAAGTCAAGGAACATACACGACAAATTACATTTCAAAACATATAATCTAAGTTGCAAAGATATTTTGTCATTTTAGACTCATATTAAATACATGCTCAAAAGTAAGCACATTGTAAGTACATGCTTTCACATGCTGCATGTGTACATAAACTTTGAAACTCCTACCACTTTCTCTGAAACCAGGGGGGCATTGGCAAAAGTAAACCAAGTTTTACTACATACTCGATCTTCTTACTTAATATTCAACTTTCTATGTGCAAACTTGAGCTCGAATCGTCCATACGAGGTAACAAATCAAAGCTAACATGAAGAAAATATGAATTTTGTATCATCAATAGATCGTGAAAAAAGGAATTCATTTTTTCCGAATATAAGTGGCAAAGGTATTGGGGATTCACAAAATATGCATTCTCACAAGCTCACACGTATAATTTCGCGCTAACACATGCCGCATGTGGACCTACAATTTAAAAACCCAATCTCAAATGAACATAAGCCCTGCAACTCTTGCCGTCCTTCCCTGAAACAGGGGTGATATTGGCAAAGTGAACCATTTTTTAAAGTATGGGTGGTCAGCCGCATACCAACCTATAAGTTTAGGAGCATAAACACAATGATCTAAATCTAAGTTGCAAAGATATGTCTTGATATGTATGATATTAAAGATATCATTTAAGATTCACATTGAATGCATTCCCACAAGCAGACATGCATAATTTCACACTAACGCATGCCGCATGTGGACCTACAATATAAAAACCTAATCCGAAATGAACTTAAGCCCAACAACTCTTGCCGGCCTTCCCTGAAACAGGCGTGCCATTGGCAAAGTGAATCATTTTCTGCAGCATGGGTGGTCAGCCGCAAACCAACCTATAAGTCAAGGAACATACACAATAAATTATGTTTTTAAAATCAATAAACAATAATATGGACATCCAAAACAATGATCTATCCTAAATTATCGTATTGATTTTATTTCTTCTAATATCAATCAATATGTATACAATATACATCAACGTTTGCAACTAGCTTTATTTAAAGCATCATTAAAACCTATAAATGATAATTTAATTATTTTTGAGATGTACCCAGAAAACGTTTCCTTCTGCCCAATAGAACGACAGCATTCTTTTATTGGTATTAAGCAATGAAATTATGGTTAAAATACCAATTACAGTGTGAAAATGACAAAAGATATACAACTTTCATATACACCTCCTGAAATTTTAAAGGCTACGACATCTTTCATAACTGCAATCCATAGTACTTCTATAATCTATAATCTAAGTTGCAAGGATATATTCATTCAAAGCTCTTAGATGTATGCCCACAAACAAACACGTGTAGTTCGCGCTTACAAATGCTGATTGTGTACCTACTTACAAATAAAATTCAAACCTCAAATAAACATAAGCCCCACAACTTTTGCCGACCTTCCCTGAAACAGGGGTGACACTGGCAAAGTGAACAATTTTTAACAGTATGGGTGGTCGCTTCAATATACTTCAATATCTTTAAATGAGCCCAACTTCATTTGATATAATGTCCATGAAGCTCAATTGTTTTAAGTTATTGGGCGATGCCGTCTCGCTATAATAGTTACAATGATCACTTCAAAATAAGATTTCTTCGCTCATCTTTTCCATTTTCTGAAGAACAGCCATTCCCAAATTTACAAATCCACAAAACTATTGAATCTCATTTATAAAAAAAAGGCAGGCTAAAATCTGCGGGGTCAGCTAGTTTAATATAAATCTTAAATGATATATATCTTTGCAGCTAAGATTAGATTAGATTAGAATATCCTGCATATTACATACAGTATCTTTGCAACTAAGATTATAGATTGTAGACCTTCTGACTTATGTCTTTAATGTGTTTATACCCTTTAACCTCGGTACACTATAAGTACGCTGAAATTGTAAGAAACTCATCAGTCACATTTAACCATTAGTGGAAGCTGCTTTGAATATATACTAAATAGAAAATATAAATCCTAAAATGCGTCGTTTTAGTGTGATAGTATTTCTGTGTATTTGCATATCCATTTTCCACATGATTTCGAGTGCTCCCACAGCAAACGACTCAGGACATGCTGTTGAAGAGAATCAAGACAGCAGCAAACCTGGAGAAATTTCTGTAAAACCTAGAAGACTATATACACCACGCATCGCGATCGACACTCCTCCAAGATGCCCACGCAATCAAATGAGGGATAGAGATGGAAAGTGTAGAGAACTCTTTTAATGAAGATGATAAAAAAGGAAATTAAAGAAAAATAATTAATTAAGAATGTGGGTGTAATGGCCGTGGAATCAAGTCGCAGTTCTTGACTAGCGTATTTGGAACAAAAAGCGTTTGCTCGAAATAATGAAAGAAGGATGCAAGTACAGGAAGAAGTGGCGGCTAATCTGCAATGCTGATTTGTAATGTTGGTTTATTGGCTTGCTACATTTTTTGCATAAGACATTTTTTACTTTTTTTGTATAGATTTATTTTTAAGGTTTTGTTGTTTTCTTATCCTTAAATGTTATTTATTACTCGTATTCCTTGACTTTTGCTTGGTATAAGACTGGCCAACCATATTGTAAAAAATGGTTCACTTTGCCAATGTCACCCCTGTTTCAGGGAATGTCGGCAAGAGTTGCAGGGCTTATGTTCATTTGAGGTTTGGATTTTATTTGTAAGTACACAATCAGCATTTGTAAACGCGAACTACACGTGTTTGTTTGTGGGCATACATCTGAGAGCTTTGAATGAATATATCCTTGCAACTTAGATTTTAGATTATGGATTATAGATAGATAGATAAAAAAGAAAATTAAAGAGGAATAATTAATTAAGAATGTGGGTGTAATGGCCGTGGAATCAAGTCGCAGTTCTTGACTAGCGTATTTGGAACAAAAAACGTTTGCTCGAATCGCGTCTGGCCCATTTGACCGTAACTTCGACCCTGGTTCAACAGATGCCATTACATGCACACAAGCTTCTGCTTTCGCATGAAGACAACTGGCCAGGCAAAATGGGTTGTTAAATTGTAATATTCTTCACAAATTTATTTAAAATAAAACTTATTATAAATAAATGGTGAAACATTTTTAATGGCTTGTGTAATAATGCTGTGAAAAATTATTAAAGATGTTGATATTTGATAAATAAAAACAACTATTCTTTATTCTACCACTGTTTTATTATAATTTTACTTATCGTTTATGGCTGTTTTTATTTACATTTCTTTGAATTGAAATAATTCGATGATTATTTATTAAAAGTTTTTTAAGGGATTGGGTATTGACATTGTAAAGATGAATTTTAAATTAATAATGTAAAATTAAAACACAAAGTTTTTCTTCGCGAGTTGATTTATAATCTCGATCCTTTCGATATTCAGTGCAATCACAAACATTATCAAGGGAACAAAAGCGCTCAAGGAATTAAATCAACTCGTCAAAAAAGCCTTTTTGTTGTACTATTTCATTTTATATTTAATTATTTCGATACATGAAAGGAAAAACTGAATAAGTGACATATTAAACAATCATGGGTTACTCAGATAAATGAACCATTTGTCCTTTTTTTACTAGAACAAAACCGAAAAAAAAAAACTTGTAATTTAGATGTTCGAGATCAGCTTATAAGTCAAGAACATTTTAAAAACTTTGTATTTTTTTTAGTTATTATTTACTAATCTAATCTAATCTAAGCTGCAAAGATATTTATCATTTAAGATTTATATTAAATGCATTCCCACAAGCAGACATTGTATAATTTCGCGCTAACACATGACGCATGTGGACCTACAATATAAAAACCCAATCTCAAATGAACATAAGCCCTGCAACTCTTGCCGTCCTTCCCTGAAACAAGGGTGACATTGGCAAAGTGAACCATTTTTTTACAGTATGGGTGGTCAGCCGCATACCAACCTATAAGTCAAGGAAAAGGTAAAGGTATATGATTTTTTCAACCCAGCGAAAAGCATATTTGAAAATGTAAATGGTATATTTTTTGTGCTCAGCCGGGATTCGAATCCACAACCTTATATTTAAGAATCACAAGTGCTGCCACTAGACTAGACTACGGACCGGTCCAAGAGACCTCTCAGATACAGAGACCTTCTGACTTTAATGTTTTTGTACTCTTTAACCCCGGTCCATAATAAATACGCTGCAACCACTATAAATATCCACTATAAATAAACCACTATAAGTACGCTGAAATTTTAAGATATTCATCAGTCACATTGAAACATTAGTGGAAGCTGCTTTGAATATATACTATACAGATAATATAAATTCTAAAATGCGTCGTTTTAGTGTGATAGTATTTCTGTGTATTTGCATATGCATTTTCCACATGATTTTGAGTGCTCCCACAGCAAACCACTCAGGACATGCTGTTGAAGAGAATCAAGAGACCAGCAAACCTGAAGAAATTTCTGAAAAATCTAAAAGATCATATATGGTCCACACTCCTTCAAGATGTCCACCAAATCAAATGATGGATAAAGACGGAAATTGTAGAGAAGTCTTTGAATGAAATCAATAAAAAAGTAAATTAAGGATGAATAAATTTTTGACCACAATAATTAAAATGCCATAATATTAAGATAATATTTGCAGTGCCGTTTTGTAATAAATATATTAAATCAAGCCATGTGAAAAAGAAGTATACAAATTGTGTTCGACAAATCGGATTACACAGAAATTATGAAACATTTTTTTTGGTTTGTGCAATGTGCATCTAAATCTAAATCTAAGCTGCAAGGATATGTATTATTTGAGATTCATATTAAATGCATTCCCACAAGCAGACACGCATAATTTCGCGCTCACACATGCCGCATGTGGACCTACAATACAAAAACCCAATTCTCAAATGGACATAAGCCCTGCAACTCCTGCCGACCTTCCCTGAAACAGGGGTGACATTGGCAAAGTGAACCATTTTTTACAGTATGGGTGGTCAGCCTCATACCAACCTATAAGTCAAGGAATTAATTGCATAATTACTGGAAATTATTTTTTATGTATATAAAATGTCGGGGTTATAGCCGCGGGGGCCAAGAGGGCTGATCTTTCTAGCGTGTTTCGAATGGAACAACGATGGTTCGATCCCCGCTTGGGTCACTTGACTTTAACTTTGACCCTGGTTCAACAGATGTTATTGGGTAATTATTATTTAATAATTCATTAATAATAAACAATAATGAATTATTAAATGATGATATTTATACCTGTTTCTGGCCAGGCAGAATAGGTTGGTGAATTGCATTCCTCTTCACAAATCTATTTTTTATAAAAAAAAAAAAAAAAAAAACAATGATTGTTTATTCAAACACAGTTTTGTTATTTCAATTATTTAAACAAAACACGGCTTTAATTCACAATTTTTTTATTTTATGTTTGAATATTTTCGCCTTAAGAGGCACCTTCAGACATTTGGCATTTTTATTGCAAGAGTCACTGCTCCTGATGATGCCTTTTAAGGTGAAAATATTCGAGCATAAAATAATAAAAAAATAAAATAATAAAACCGTTTTTTTTTAATAAATACAATGGACTTTCACAGTGTGAACCACCAAACTCTAAAAAACATAATTTTTTTTTTTTTTCACATTTATTTTTATTTTATAGAGAATAACAAAAAAAATATACCTACTCTTGTTAGCAGGAATACGTTACGCCAAAAAAGCTACAAAGCTACATATAAAGTGTAACTTCTTGCGGCGTTTTCCCTAAAGAGGAAAGCTATTTTTGTAGAGCTATTTATTTTAACGAGTAAGGGAACCAGCCTCACGGCCACCACTTTTCTTCAGACTCTAGGGGTCTATGACACTCTTTGTGGTGTCGCAGAGGTGCTTACGAGCTTGGACGTCGCTACAAAGCGCCAACACCTAAGCAAGACCCAGTTGATGTAAGGCTGGATGATCCTTTTAATGACCGGTCTTTGGTAAAGGTTTTATAAATTTTTCAACCCAGCGAAAAGCATATTTGAAAAAATTTATGTAATTTTTTTGGGGCTTTGCCGAGATTCGAACCCACAAACTTCCATTTACTAGTCCGAAGCATTACCAATGAACTGCGGTCCATTCTGTTAGTAAAAATACTTTTTTCTTTGCATTTCTTTGAAAAGATAATAACATGATTATTTCTTACATTTTTTTTATATTTTGGTTCCGGGTTTTGACCGTGGTCCATATTTTTGCTTGTTTTCTTCTTTTTTTTAGAGGCAAGCAGAGCTTCAAATAAGTCGCCCACAGAGGACACAAAACGTTAGCTGAAAGTCTTTAAGAAAGATCAAGAGAGAAGAAAAAGAAAAAAGAAGAAAACAATAAAAAATATGGACCACGGTCAAAAAAAACCCGGAACCAAAAAAACAAGAATCTGAATACGCCCGTGAAAATCTAAAATCATTTAATTTGTTTAACGCAAACGCAAAACGCAACTAAGCTACACATAGAGTGTAACTTCTTGCCGCGTTATCCCCGAAGGGGTCGCATGTGGCGAGTTGAACCTATTTTTTTCACAGGTACCTAAGGGGGCCGACCTTACGCCGCCCACTTTAGATGAAGTGGGGGTTTCCCAGCTCCCGAGAGGGCTGGTACTAATTTCTAGTGAAGGCGGAGTAAACCTTGCCGGTGTTTTATTTTAGGGTTTGAAATAAACACCGAAACGGGAAATCATTTTGACACCCTCGCCTCGGCGGGATTCGAACCCGAGCTCACGGCATGGAATGCAAGCACTCTACCAACTGAGCTATCGACCGGATTTATCATTTTGCATATCTATAATGCACTTACCACTAACCACTAATAAATTTCAACTGTCCTAAAACACTTGTTACTATCTCGATCAGAATAAACCCAATTCTACAGCTCAGCAATAAATATTTCAGGCACGCCAACTGAAAGTTCAGCTTTCCGAAGGCTTGCTTTGTTCGCGCAGGCTTTGAGCTCCTACCTGCTCGATGCAACACCAATAAAACCAGTGGACCAGCGGGCAAACTCGCTACTTTGTTCAAGGAATTAACATTTCTTCAAGTCGGCACTAACTAAATTAAAGACTTCGTTACAATGTGCCTTTTTTTTTGCACAGTTACTTTTTACATTTTGTAAAGTGCAATATGCAACTTTAACTTTGACGCCCTTTTTACTAGGGATGGCTAGAGTCTCTAAAAAAGTGGACTTTACTTGTTTCTATCCACGATGAACGGTATGAATGAATGAGATGAGATGGTTTGGGCATGTGAAAAGAATGAGTAGATGAAATGAAAAATGAGTGATAGATTGTCAAAGTGTATATGAATAGGAAGTGTGAAAGGAAAAATAAGTAAGGGATGATCGAGAAAAGTATGGAGTGTGGATTGAGGAGATTATGAAAGAATGGGATGTACAAAGTGAGCGTAAAAGAAGAAAATGGATGAAAAAGATGATGGGTATGAATGACTTGAAGAAGGTATGTAAGGATAGGAAGAAATAGAGGCTGTTCTGCAGAGGCTCTGACCACCCCTAGCGGATTGACGAAAGAGTTACAGTATGAAAGAGGTATGCAAGAAAGGGTAAAAATGGAGGTAAATCTACAGAGGCTTTGGCTATCCCTAGCGAAATGATAACAAAGTTGCTGTTACAGTTACATGCATCTTTAATCAAAGTTGCAAGGATACAACATTTAAGAATCATATTAAATGCACGCTCACTGGCATCAAATAAAAACCATTCCCTTGCATTTCCTCTGCAGCTACTCTTTGTCAAATTTACGATCAATGTATTATCTAAGTTGCAAAGATAAGTTGAAAAAAAGTTAACCATGATTTCTGAAAACAGTGAATCAGCACTTTTAAAGTTTTACATAGAAAGTGATGAATATTAAAGAAATTAAAGAGATACTAGAGATTCGTCGGGTTATGGCCGAAGGGTAGAGGCGCGTGTTCGAATAGCGTATTTGGAAGCGAATAACGTTGGTTCGAATCTTGCGTCTAGTCCACTTGACCATAACTTCGAACCTGGCTTAACAGATGCAATTGCATGCACACAGGCTTCTGCGTTTGCATGAAGACAACTGGCCAAACAAAATAGGTTTAGCATTCTTTTCCACAAATCTATTTAACAAAAAAATGCAAGGATAGAAAAAAGTGGAAACGTTTCTTCGGAGGTACGGGCCACCCCCAGTGGAACAGTATATACATATGAATGTTCGTATTACCAGCTAATAATGTTGACCCTAACGGAATTCTCAAAGACCTTTTGGGTCCTTCTTAGCTTGACAAAAAAATCGGGGACAATTAGAACGGCACAGTGGCAAAACGACTCATGACAGAACAACACGTGACAGCACGACACATGGCAGAACAACACAATGGCAGTACATCACAAGACAGAACATCACTTTGACAAAACAACACAGAAAATTAATGATTATGACAAAACATCATGACTTTTTTTTATGGGCCGTCTATAATAATAATATTCGGATGATTTATTTGGTGAGCGCTGTTGAGATGAGAATCACATCTCTAAGAGCCCTCTGCGAGCTTTGAAAAAAGTGCCAATTCCCAAGCTAGACCCAGTTGCTGTAAGGCTGGATGGACCTTAAGTGACCGGTCTTTGGTAAAGGTATATGAATTTTTCACCCAGCGAAGAGAATATTTGAAAACATAAGTGGTACATTTTTTGTGCTCCACCGAGATTCAAACCCACAACCTTCTATTTACGAGCCAGAAGTGTTAACCACTAGAATACGGACCAGTCAATGATATGTTTGGTTTTAGGTATGTCATGTTTTGACATATGATGTGAGCGTAAAAGAAGAAAACGGTGATGGATATGAATGAATTGAAAGAGGTATGTAAGGATAGGAAAAAATGAAGGCAGCTCAGCAGAGGCTCTGGCCACCCCTAGCGGAATGGCGACAGAGTTACAGTTACAGTATGTTTCATCATGTAATGTTTTGTCATTGTGATGTAAGTACGTACCTGAGATGTTTTGTTATGTGTTTTTCTGTCATGTGTTTCTGTCATATGTGTCTCTTTGTCATGTGTCGTTCTTTCATGTGTCATTCTATCTATAATCTATAATCTAAGTTGCAAGGATATATTCATTTAAAGCTCTCAGATGTATGCCCACAAACCAACAAGTGTAGTTCGCGCTTACAAATGCTGAATGTGTACTTACAAATAAAATCCAAACCTCAAATGAACATAAGCCCCACAACTTTTGCCGACCTTCCCTGAAACAGGGGTGACATTGGCAAAGTGAACGATTTTTTACAGTATGGGTGGTCAGCCTCATACCAACCTATAAGTCAAGGAATATGAATAATAAATTACATTTAAATATAAAAAAGAACAAAACCTTACAAAGAAATCTATACAAAAAAAGTCAAAAATTTCCTATGCAAAAAAATGTAGCAAATGAATACACCAACATTAGAAATCAACATTGCAGATTAGCCGCCACTTCTTCCTGTCCTTGCATACTTCTTTCATTTCATCCAGAGTCATAACCTTTTTCATACAAGTCCTCCTTTTATTATGACTCTGGATATCCCATTCATTCGCTATTTCAGAGATTTGATCCTTCCATACTTTTTTCTATCATGTGTCGTTTTATTATGTGTCGTTATGTCATGTGTGGTTTGGTTACTGTGGCGTTCTAACATGGAACCAAAAAATTCAGGCCTATCTCATTACAAAAGACTTCAAAGGGCCTTTACATTCAGACACGTGCTAGCCCCTACTTACCGAGAGGGGTCAGCCAAGTTCGGGCTTGAAAACCGAATAGTCCTACAATATTACTCGTATTATACTTTTCAATGTACGGAGTTTCTGTTTTTTTTTTATCGATTTTTGAAACAAATATCTTCGCTGTGACAAGGGCGTCAAGACAGTAAGTTTGACTAGCGTGAATGAAATTAAAACAGCGCTGGTTTGAGTCATGTCAAGCCCGTTAGTGATAATTGCGACCCTGATTCAACAGATGTGATTCATCATGCAATATTTTTCATTATAATAATTTTCACTCTTTCCAATCTTAGAATGATACCATATATTTTTTTTAAATATGTTTGTGAAGAGGAATGCAATTCATCAACCTTTTTTGCCTGTTGTCTTCATGAGAAAGCAGAAGCTTGTGTGCATGCAATGACATCTCGCTGCCTTAGTTCTTGTTTACCGTATACGCCATTGAGAAAAAATTACATGAGTAATGTTTGCATGTGTACTGGACCAATGTGTCTTATAAAAACAAGAAATTTATTTTAAAAATATTTAAAAAAACTCTCACATTATCGAGTTTTACAGTTTTTATTAGCTCAGATTGTGTAGAATTTGATTCATAAGACAACTGCATGAAAGAGTAGGGGCAAGTGGTGTACCTATAGACACGCCGTTTTTTTTTCGACTTAATATTTTTTTTCTCGCAAGTTAAGAAAGGTAGAGAGAAGATTGTTTATGTTATGTATTCATTGTCTAATTGTGCATAACCAACTTATTTTTAGTTTTGTATAATATTGACCTGTGTTGTGTTACGACCTTTCCCCCAAAAATCGCATTTTTGTCCAGAGGTACACTTATGGGTGTGTACCTGTGGACAGGGGTAAGTGTACCTTGGGACAGCATGTGTACCTCTGGACATCAAAAAAATGAAGTAGTTTAAAAATGATTAAACAAAGTATTATTTTATATTTTATTGGTGATAAAATTGCACAAACTTATTATTATAAAAATGACAACAAAACATTTTGATAGCGATTATTAAAAACACGTAATATATATTGTTAGAAGAACCTACCTTATAACAACAAATAATATTAAAAATATTTTTTATTTTCCATGTAGAACTCATTAATCTCTTCGGAATCGTATGAATCTGATCCAAAAACATCTTTATCCAAACGCTGCATTTTATGAAAAGTGTGAGGATGCAAAGTTAAAATGAAAACTCTCGATTCTTTTGCTTTTTCGAAAACTTGTATATTTATATGGGAATCGTGGTTATCCATGATTAGGAGAATTTGATCACTTTTTTAAGGTATCACATGAGCAACTTTGATTCGTTTGACCAACTAAAAGATGGATAAAAAATTAAATTAGAATAGTCTAACAAGCATTTTATCTTAAGTTGAGTACCGGTGGACACAAGGCGTGTACCTTTGGACGTCCATAGGTACGCGCAAAAATGTGTCCAGAGGTACACAAATGATACTAAATTAAAACATCAACTGACATTTAATTTTGAGGTTCAAAATAAGGCAAATGAATGCTCTATCGTTTTAAGCACTCCCTAAACCCTAAATTGGTATTATCATTTGACTAAAATATTTCATAATCACACCATATAAACTGTTTAAAAATGCATAAAAACTAACTTTTTGTTGCTGAAAACTTGAATTGTAAAAAACGGGCACGTGTTGTAGGGGATGACAAGTTACACACAATTATATTTAGAGCTATCAAAAATGTAATATCCCCGTTTATGTGATGATTTTTAATCTTCTGTATTTCCAGAGATATGATGGTGTCCAAAGGTACACAACGTCCAGAGGTACACCACTTGCCCCTACTATTTGACAAGATTGGCGTATACGGTAAACAATAACTGGGGGGGGCGATCATTTGAACTTGAATCGAAGTTATTGTCGATAGGACATGGCCGGGGCTCGAACCAACGCTATTCTGTTCCAAATACGCTAGTCAAGAGTAGCGTTTTGACTTCCTTAGCCATAACATCAATAGAATATTTTTTTCTCTTTTTAATGTACCCGCAGTTAGATTCACAATTAAACTTTGTTGTTTTTGTTTAATTTTAATTAAATATTTACGCGTTTTAGGTTCATTAAACTAAATACAAACTTAAAAAACAAAACAAAACTTCAAACAACAGCAAAAAAAAATAAAACACAATAAAATTAAATTTTTTAATGTTTGCACATTCACCGAGTGAAAATTCATTTTTAATTTAATAATTAAAAAACTTTTTTATTTAAAAAACACTTAGTTTTTATTTTCACATATGAGTTATACTGCCTAAGCGCTGTTGAACCTGCTCTGATGATGAACCGAGCAGGTTCGACAGCGCTTAGGCAGTATAACTCATATGTGAAAATAAAAACTATGTGTTTTTTAAATAAAAAAGTTTTTTAATTATTAAATACACAATAAAATCATGATAATAATGTGCTCATGATATTAATAAGAAAATCATAAATTGTATGAAAATTCATCACAAGGGGAACAATGGTGCTTGAGTCTGGACAAAAGGCACACAAAAACCTTCTAATAACAAAGCCAAACTGGCCAAAACTCACCACGCGTAAAGCTCCTTTGTTGGCTCACTTTTTGTGGAAATTTCCCTTACGAAGGTGTGAAAATATTGTATAAATAAATATAACGTAAATATGCGATAAAATCCTAAAGAAAAACAATATCTACATAAGTACATAAAAAAAACGATCATCATTAATAACTGTTTCTTCGCTCTTAGGTAATTATGGGGTTGGCCCATAGAGTTGGTTGGCCCCACATGCTATAAACACTTGGTTCACTATTCGTCGTGCTTCTTTGTTTTATCTCCAACATATGTTATTTCACATTAGCAATGTTTTTGTGGGTGGTTCAAGAGCAGGCGATACGTATTTTTGATGTTGTTTCATCTACCTACTCGTTTATTTCTGGAGTTCCACAGGGATCTGTACTGGGTCAAATCTTATTTTTACTGTGTATAACCAACATTTCAAATAAAAAATGAAGCATCTCCGCTTATAATTGGCAAGTTTACATTAAAAGCAGGATTTGAAGAAAGCAAGAAAAGTTGAGCAATAAATCCTGTTGTGTAGAGGCCTCCTGACGACTTTGGCATCGAAGCCAATGAAACTTCGAGAATACAATGTAAATTCCACCACATAAGTTTGTCGAATATGTTTGTAGGTACTTATTGTAACTTTCCTCTTCTTTTTGTTCCACTGCTATCAAAACTATTTTCACCTTGAATGCTGCCGCTCGAAACAAGGAGATAAAATAGGTACATGCCATAAATAAAATTCTTCAACTTTTTTTTGTAGATCCTCGAGCTAAATGAGTAAAGTATGTTCGGTGGAAATAAAGCATTTGAGAAGCATGACAGGAAAAACACTGAAGAATAGAGCTAGGAATGTATGGATAAAAAAGAATGTAAGTTAAACGAGGATGTGAGAGTTAAGGTACAAAATAATGTAGTAAGATGGTTTGGTCATGTGGAAAGGATGAATGATGATAGACTGACAATGTATATATACAGAGAAAGTGTGAAAGGAAAAAGAGGTAAGGGACGACCATAAAAAACCATGAAGTAATCAGATTGAGGAGATTGTGAAAGAATGGGATGTACAAAGTGAGCGCAAAAAACGATAATGTATGAAAAAAGTTAATATAAGTATATGAATGAATTGAAAGAGGTATATAAGGATAAGAAGAATGGAGGCAGCTCTGCAGAGGCTCTGCCCACCCCTAGCGGAATAACGAAAGAGTTACAGATTACAGTTTTTTGCTCTTAAGAAAAGTGATACATGGGTTCAACTCGCCACATGCGACCCCTTCGGAGATAACGCGGCAAGAAGTTACACTAAATGTGTAGCTTAGTTGCGTTGCGTTGCGTTGCGATACAATTTTTTAATAAATAATTTTCTATTCAACACCATTTATTTGGTTACATGTACTTTAAGGTGTACCTTTTAAAGGGATGAGCTTTATTATATTCGCTTATGTGAGTATCAGCCTTAAAGCATGGCTGAGCTTTGAGGCTGATAGGTTTTTCAGGTTGAGCGAAAACCTGAAAAATATTCACAACCCTGTGAAAGCCTTAATCTCATATGGAGTTATTAAATAAACATATATTTAAAAAATATATGCAAAAAGAAATACGATACATTTTGGGATATTGTATTTGAAAGAAATAAATCCGGTTCAAACCCTGCTGAGATCTAAAATCTATAATCTAAGTTGCAAAGATATATTAACATTCACAGTTCATATTAAATGTATTCCCACAAACAGACACGTGAAAATTCACACTTACAAATTCTGAATGTGTACTTACAACCTTACATAAGATACTTTTACCGGTCCGTAGTCTAGTGGTTAACACGCCTGACTTGTAGTGGAATCGAATCCCAGCGGAGCATTAAAATATACCAATTATATTTTCAAATATGCTCGTTGCTACCCTTAGTACGAGTTACAAAACTTGAGAAAAGTAAAGTTTACGGAAAATATTAAAGAGTGATTTCTCCCAAAATCTGCCGCTTTTGTTTCTTACACTTTATGGTCTTTGCAAGAGTTACAGTGATGAAGAAAATCAAGTTCAAACAAAAAAAAACGGCAAATTTTGGTGGAAATCACTCTTTAATAATTGCCGTATAGTTTACATTACTCAAGTTTTGCAACTCGTACTAATGGTACGTGAAAAATGTATATACCTCTACCAAAGACTGGTCACTAATATAGGTCCATTCAGCCTGACACCAACTGGGTCTTGCTTGAGAATTGGCGCTTTATACAGCGACGACCAAGCTCGCAGAGAGCTTTTGAGGTGTGATTCACACAAAAACAGCGCTCACCAAATAAATCGTCCTAATATTACTGTTCTGTGAGAAGTGATCCAAATGGTCGATCATCCGGCGTGGATGTGCCAAAATGGTCGAAATTTGTCATCTTGTTACTAGGCACTGGCTTTTGGGGTTATTAATCCAAATAATAACTGCAACACCTTCGATTGATTGTTAAAACTATTTATTTTACACATTAAATCACCATTGGCAAAGGATTGCCTTACATTGATTCGGATGAAAACTAAGGCGACATGTTGCCTGCACAAAGTTTGAGAGAAGAGAGAACAAGAAACAAGCAAGTTCAAGGAAACAGCTCTCAAAAAACTGACATGAACTTAGCAGCAAAACCTCCATAGACAATAATTCAAATAGATTTTGGTAAGTAAAATTAACATTTAATTACTGTAAAAATACATTTTCACCTTTCTTTTAATATGGACAATAGGGGATGAAGCAGCTCTCGGCGGAAATTTGTTTTTCTTTCAACCAAATAAATAAAGAGCGGCAACATCTTCTCTCAGAGTCAGTCTCCCCTCCACTGACCCACGCCCTGTATATCCATCCCATCCGGGGATGTGTCACAGGACTCGCATGCAAAAGTTATGTGAGATGCGAGGGGAAGAAGGCCCTCCCGTGAAGCTTCACTTTCCCAAGTGTTTACACAAAGCAAAGGAAGCTCAAAAATCACTGAAAGATTATAGCCGTGAGGGCTTAGGGCTCGAGGATTTTAAATTTACAAACAAAAATGCAAAGTGATTCTGAGCGTCTTAACATATGACTTAAGGCCTAGAATTCGAGATGCTACTACTGAGACTGTTCAGGAGGCGCTCTTCTGACTAAGTGGCCAACCACCTAGAGGCGGAAAAGAATACAGAAAAATAGAAAGAATGTCCGTCTAATTAGACCGACGAGTTAAATAAAGAGCGGCAGCAAAACTCAAAAGCTGTTTGTTCCCAATGAGGAAAAACTTTCAGAGTCTGCTCTCATAATTTTGCATTCTATTATCTCAAGTGGCCGTCGTGAGGTGGGATATGGAGGTCATCATGAAACAACTGATTACGTATTTTTATATTTTTACTGTGTTATCTTTAAAAAAAACTGCTATTTTTTTATTTTTACAGAATTTATTTTACACAATTTGGTTCTTATTTTTATTTATTATTTATACAGCAAACATACAATTTATACATGATTTATATTGGTACAAAAACATTATTAATATATTTATTTGTTTTTTAAAAAAAACACATTTTTTTATATTAACACTATTTTATTTTCACACACAATACATTTAAATTATAATATAACAAACGTTAAAACATAAATAAAACAGTGTTTATATAAAAAATGTGTTTTTTAAAAAAACAAATCAATAAACATGAATTTTCACAGTGTTAACACACAAATCATAAAAAAAATAATTAATACAATTCAAATTCAGAAAAGTGTGTCTTGGATGGTGCCCCCTCAGGTGTTTACCACTCGGACGTCCCAGGATGCGGTGGGCAGACAACGTTGAAGCCGACGCCGAAGTTCTGGGAGTGAGGGGACCATGGAGGGAAGCAGCACAAGACAGAGAGTCCTGGAGGATTGTGGTGCGGGAGGCCCTGAGCCTTCAAGGCTTATGAGCCGAAGAAAGTAAAAAAAGTAAAGTAGAAAGTAAAATTAGGTTCACAATTTAGAACAATTTATTTCCAGCTCTGGCTCTCGAACTTCAAGGCTGAATGTTTAATGGACACATTCTGGCTGCTGCCCTTTTGCAGTCCTGTTATATAGGTGCAACAGAGATCTTTCTTGCATATTCCAGATCATTTTCCGATCATTCGCTCACACCAGATGGTTCTACCCTCACTATCGTACATGTATAGGTGCGCGTAGGTACTTTTATTTCGTAGTTCGTAACACTGTCACAATCATACTATAGCGTCAGACTTTTTTTAACTGGATTTTTTTCTCTCAAACATAATATTCCGAGACATTTTTTTTAAAAGAGATTTGTGAAGAGGAATGCAATTCACCAACCTATTCTGCCTGGCTAGAAACCGGTATTAATATCATAAATTATTAATTCATTGTTGTTTTTTTAATGAATTATTAATTAATAATTACCCAATGACATCTGTTGAACCAGGATCAAAGTTATGGTCAAATGATCCGGGCGGGGATACGCTAACGCAACTAAGCTACACGTATAATAGTGTAACTTCTTGCCACTTTATCCCCGAAGAGTTTCGCATGTGGCGAGTGGAACCTATTTATTTTTACTGGTAAGGGGGCCAGCCTTACACCAACCAATTCAGTTGAAGTGGGATTTCCCAGCTCCCGAGGGGGCTGGTACTCATTTCTTGTAAAGGCTGAGTAAACCTTGCCGTTATTTTATTTTAAGGTTTGAAATAAACACCGAAACGGGAAATCACTTCTGACACCCTCGGTGGGATTCGAACCCGAGCTCACGGCATGGAATGCAAGCACTCTACCAACTGAGCTATCGACCAGTCTATTTATGGTGATAGAATGTTAGAATATCCTTGCAACTTAGATTATAGATAGTCCATTTTCGATACAAGCGTCACTCAAAGGAGAAGAAGCAAAAGTTTTCGCCACAAATGGTAAGTGCTTAGTGGCAAGTGCTTAGTGGCAAGTGCTTAGTGGCAAGTGCTTAGTGGCAAGTGCTTAGTGGCAAGTGGTTAGTGGCAAGTGCTTAGTGGCAAGTGCTTAGTGGCAAGTGCTTAGTGGCAAGTGCTTAGTGGCAAGTGCTTAGTGGCAAGTGCTTAGTGGCAAGTGCTTAGTGGCAAGTGCTTAGTGGCAAGTGCTTAGTGGCAAGTGCTTAGTGGCAAGTGGTTAGTGGCAAGTGCTTAGTGGCAAGTGCTTAGTGGCAAGTGCTTAGTGGCAAGTTGTTTGTTAGTAACCATACAAGGCGCATTCAAGCAGACCAAAGACAATGTTTTGCCCATAAACAAGGAAACTTTATCTTAGTACCGAACAGTGACGTAGGGTGAATTTTTCTAAAAGGTTCCTTGCCTAGGTTGAAACTTTCTTTAATTTGCGTATGGCTGGCAAGCGCAACAAATTTCTTGGCCATTGGGCCGCATCAGAGACGAAGATCCAGGCCCTCTATTCACTTCCCTGCTCCTGGCGTGGCTTCGTGGAGGTCTTTAAGGTCAGGAGGGTGTCTTCTGATGGGGCACTCCTCCACTATGTGCCGGACAGTCTGGTTCTCCACATCACAGTCACACTCTGGAGATTGAGCTAATCCCCATCTGTGGAGCAAGGAGTTGCAACGGCCTTGCTCAAGGCCGTGCACAGTCCTCTACGAAAATTGAACCCTGGGACCTCCTAGCGTGGCAGAATGCCTAGGTTGGTATGAGGCTGACATGGCACATGACATGGTAATAACTTGGTTTACTTGTGCCAAGAGTGCCAGAGTTGCAGGGCTTATGTTCATTTGAGGTTTGGTTTATTTTGTATTTGTATTTGTCATGTTCCTGCCTGTGAGCATGCATAAAAAATGAGACTGAAATTTTGCACGTATTGCAACAAAGATTATAAATAACCAGATAATAAATAAAAACACCTAAAATTTAACAAACAAAAAAATTAGATTAATTTATTTAATCATTGATACACGGCCATCTGACAGCATAAAACATACATGTCTACGTGTAGGCATACATTTCTTTGCATCTTAAATGTACAACACCTTTGAACTTAGATTTTAGACGTACAATTTTTTGACTCTTTTCAAAAGGGACGCCTTTTTTTAGGACCCTACTTCACTGGTACAGAAATATTAAAAGGCAAATAATAGTGTAACCAAACAGACTTGTTCCTTGACTTATAGGTTGGTATGCGGCTGACCACCCATACTGTGCAAAAATGGTTCACTTTGCCAATGTCACCACTGTCTCAGGGAAGGACGGCAAGAGTTGCAGGGCTTATGTTCATTTGAGATGGGTTCTTATAATGTAGGTCCACATGCGGCATGTGTTAGCGCGAAATTATACATGTTTGCTTGTGGGAATGCACTTAATATAAATCTTAAATGATATATATCCTTGCAGCTTAGATTAGATTAGAAAAGACGTCACTTACAATGTACAAAAATAAGCAATATTTTATAATAGCTACTTATTGATTAAATTCCTTTTTTAACTGTTTATGTATAAACGGTTCCACGACAAAATATCCACAGACAGAATGCTCACAGACATAAAGTCCAACGAAAAAGTTCCATCGATATTTTGTCTCGTGGATATTTTGTTGCGTGTATATTCTGTCTAGTAGACAATTTGTCTCTTTTTTGCTACATTTCCCTTAAATATTAATTCTCGACACATTTTCCCAGCTTACATTAAAGATAGATTAATCTAGTAGATAATAAAACACTGAAGTGTAGCTAAAAACCGGACATTTTAACGATCAGCTTCCAGCGTCCAATAAATCCACTTCGGAAGTTTATCTGCGAATTCGCGCAGTTTATAGCGAACGTGTGTGCGTTTTTTTTTTTGGATTATAGAATAATTTATAAAGGACATACAACATTTATTTCCAGCTTAAATTATCACTTCCCACTCATGTGCGATACTGAAAATGTATAGGGTTGGTGAGATTATACAAAAAAAAGGTTTTTTTTTTTAAATTAACGTTTATGTGAGTGCTTGATTTTCTAGTCCCGGGTTTTGACCGTGGTCCATGTTTTTTCTTGTCTTCTTCTTTTTTCTTTTTATTCTTTCTTGAAGACTTTCAGCTTACGTTTCGTCTCCTCTGTGGGCGACTTCTTCGGAGTTCTGCTCGCTACTGAGGTCTGAACGATAGGCGATGTCTTTTATACGTAGATTCTAAAAGGGGCGTGGCTTAATTGTTAGGTATAAAACTACCCTCTTTCATAACTTCAATTGTACTCCACCAAAACCCGGGACTTCAATTGTACTCAATCAAAACCCGGGACCAGAAAATCAAGCATCTAGATCCGGCCGTGAAAGCCTAAAAACGTTTATGTGAGTGTTTAAGAGACTGGTTAATATTGGTTATTGTGTGTATCACACCTCAAGAACCATGTGCGATTTTGATTGTCGATGTAGAAAGCGCCGATTCTCAAGCTAGACCCAGTTGCTGTTAGGCTGGATGGACCTTTAGTGACCGGTCATTGGTAAAGGTATATGATTTTTTTTCACCCAGCGAAGAGCATAAATTTAAAATATAAATGATGCACTTTTTATGCTCTGCCGGGATTTGAACCCATGGCCTTATAGATTGGTATGCGGCTGACCATCCATGCTGCAGAAAATGGTTCACTTTGCCAATGTCACCCCTGTTTCAGGAAAGGTCGGCAGGAGTTGCAGGGTGTATGTTCATTTGAGATTTGAGTTTTTATATAGTAGGACTACATGCGGCATGTTTAAGCGCGAACTTAAACATGTGTGTTTTGTGAAAATGCATATAATGTGAATCTCTAATGTTACATATATTGCAACTTAGATAAGATCAGATTAGATTAGAAGAGCACATTTGAAAATATAAAACATAACACTTCTGACTTGTAAATGGAAGGTTGTGGGTTCGAATCCCTGCAAAGAACAAAAAATATACCATTTATATTTTCAAATTTGCTCTTCGCTGGGTTGAAAAATTCATAAACCTTTACCAATGACCGGTCACCAAAGGCTCGTCCAGCCTTACAGCAACTACTGGGTCTTGCCTGAGAATTGGCGCTTTGTAGCGACGAAGACCAAGCTCGTAAAAAGGTCGATAGCTCAATTGGTAGAATGCTTGGATTCCATGCCGCGAGCAAGCGTTCGATCTCAAGGTTTACTGATCCTTCACAACAAATGAGAACCAGCCCCCCCGGGAGCTGGGAAACCCCCACTTCAACTGAAAGTGGTTGGCGTGAGACCGGCCCCCTTATCCGTAAAAATAAACAGGTCCCGAATCGCCACATGCGACTCCTTCGGGGATAGCGCGCGCAACAAGGTACACTATATGTGTAGCTTAGTTGTCACAATCTTTTTCATAGTTAAACAAGTCTGAAGTGGGAATCCGAGTGCCTAGGATGACGTCAAGAAACACCAAAATCCAGCTCTATATTCCGTCTCACAAAACAAATTCATACGGAAACTCATTCCTCTTGAGAGCTTCGCGGTTGTTCAATGAAAAGTTTAGTGAACTGGATATTTTTTACCAATCGACCAATACTTTGAAAAAGTTAACGACGGCCATACTTTGCCCTTAATTCTTGATTAATGATGTAAAATAATAATAATAATAATAATAATTGTAATTGTAATAATAATAGAAACGTGTTCATGAAATATAATGAATTTTGACTAGAATTTCAGTGTGTAGGTATTAGTGAGTGGGAAAAATTAAAATTATAATTGAAAATATTGGCATGTTCAAGTGAATGTAAGGCTGATTTGATATATGTAATTCTGTTTTTATCTTTTATTGTTTGGTGTCATTACGGTTATCATGATTATTTTAATAGGTTTTTATATTTTATATTTTGTGTTTGAAAAAAAGAAGGAAAAATATCTTACTATCATTAGTATTGATATTTATATTCTTTTTTTTTATTTTAATACTTATATTTAATGTCAACATTGTATGAAAAAATATCATATTGTCATTAGTATTTATATTTATATTCTTTTTTATATTCTTTTTATTTTTAATACTTATATTTAATGTCAACATTGTAATTGGGAAGGTACAACATCAATTGTATATATTTTTATTATTGTTTTATATATTTTAATGTATTTTCCTGTTTTGTTGAATAAACTATTTAAAAAAAAAAAAAAAAAAAAAGACTTATTATTGGAACTACCCCCCACGAGTGATATATGCATAAGAGCTTGATCCCTGTAAATGGTGAAAATATTGTTAAAGTGTTTTACAAGGATATACTACAATTAAATTAAAAATGATATCAAAGGATCCATATTTGAAACAATATTATATAACGAACAATATTCATTTGAAACTTCTATCAGGCTTTCCAACTTTATTTCTAATTAAAGAAGATTCTAATTAAAATTCTGTACCATTTTTTCATTTTATATTGAGTAAACTGTAGGCTATGGCCGAGGGGCAAGTCGCTATTCTGGACTAGTGTATTTGAAACAGAATAATGCAGGTTCGAATCACGCCTTTCCCCTGACCCTGGTTCAACAGATGACAGTGGTTAATTTTTTAGTTTTGCTTTTTTAAGGAACCCTGTGCGGTAGACTCCCTAGATTTAAGAAACTATAGGGGTCTATGACACTTGTTGTAATACCGCAGAGGTATTGGTGATGTGGTGGTTGATGTCCCGATCCTTTCTAACAGGGCTGTTAGCTGCGTAGTGCTGTGGTGTGTGTTACGTTGCGTTGTCTTTGTTTTGAAGCATTGTAATTATTAATGGGTAATGAGAAATGAATAATAATTTATTTTAATATTTCTTGACTTATAGGTTGGTATAAGGCTGACCACGCATACTGTAAAAATGGTTCACTTTGCCAATGTCACCCCTGTTTCAGGGAAGGTCGGCAGGAGTTGCAGGGTGTACGTCAATTTGAGATTTGGCTTTTGTGTTGTAGGCTCACATGCGGCATGCGCAAGCGCGAACTTGTAAGTGTCTGCTTGTGAGAATGCATGTAATGTGAATCCCCAATGTTACAAATCTTTGCAACTTTTATTAGATTGTTCATTTGAGATCCGGGTTTTCATATTGTAGGACTACATGCGGCATGTTTAAGCGCGAACTTACACGAACTGTTATATATGGGCTTAATTTTTCTTTTCTTTTATGTTTTACCGTAATGTTTTATACTTTTTATTCTTGTAGTATATTTTTCTTTTTCTTGTTTTGTATAAATTCCCTTGATATGTAATAATAATAATATAAGGATGATTTATTTGGTGAGCGCTGTTTTTGTGTGTATCACACCTCAAAAGCCCTCTGCGAGCTTGGTCGTCGCTGTAGAAAGCGCCAATTCTCAAGCAAGACCCAGTTATTGTAAGGTTAGATGGACCTTTCAGTGACCGGTCTTTGGTAAAGCTTTATGAATTTTTCAACCCAACGAAGAGCATATTCGAAATATAAATGGTAGATTTTTGTGCTCCGCCGGGATCCGAATCCACAACCTTCCATTTATGAGTCCAAAGTGTTGCCACTACGGACTACGGACCGGTCTAACTTTGTACTTATTTGGTAAAAGTCTTACGCCGTAAATAAATAAATAAATAAATGTCTGTTTTGTGAAAATGCATATAATTTTAATCTCTAATGTTACTTACATTTTGCAACTTAGATTAGATTAGATTAGATTAGAAACAAATACTTGATGATATTCAGATGAGCTTATAAAAAATTTAAAATGTATTCCTGCAAATTTTTTGCCGGCATATTGTGATGTCGTTTTTTTTTCGCAGCCCAGCTGTATTCATCATTCAGAAGCAGGGCGTCCCATCGCCTCTCCCATCAGGATGTGGAGTGGAGGAGATAGACGGAGGAGGAAGCAGACAATGGCTGGGAGGAGGAGAGGAACCGGCAAGGCATTGTGGGGCGCCATTATACAGATTGCCTTTCAAAAGGCCATTCCATTAGCGGGGGGAGACGACATCTGTGATGCCTGGGGTCTAAGTCTAATTAAATAAAACCACGGCGAAAATATATAATATCCTTGACTCGATGGCGGTTGATCTGTAATGTAGGCGGCTAAGGCTTTAAAATTTTGAATTCTCATTTTTAATACGTATTGTTTGCATTTGAATGTTTTACTTATAGCCCAGGAACTTTAGATAGAATTTGGCCCAATAACTAAAATGCTACATAACCAGCTGAAAATTCGCATTCGTGTTCCTGATTGATCAACAGCAATAAAACCTGAAAAGTACCCTCCGCCATATGCGTCTTGAGATATACAGGTTGTTTAAAAACTTAAAAAAAAAAGGTTCGAAAAAAAACTATTTCATTGAATTACCTAATACAATAAAAAAAATCCTGCTACCGTCAGCACTGTAAATATTTATTTTTAAGAAAAAATACATTTTTTCATTCATCAAAATCTAAATCTAAATCTAAGCTGCAAAGATATGTATCATTTGAGATTCATATTAAATGCATTCCCACAAGCAGACATTCATAATTTCGCGCTTACACATGCTGCATGTGGACCTACAATATAAAAACCCCAATCTCAAATGAACATAAGCCCTGCAACTCTTGCCGACCTTCCCTGAAGCAGGGGTGACATTTGCAAAGTGAACCATTTTTTACAGTATGGGTGGTCAACCGCATACCAACCTATCAGTCAAGGAGTACAAGCAATTAATACAATCTAATATATATAAAACAAATAAATTCTAAGCAATTAAACAGTAAAAAATTAAAAAAAAAAAAAAAAAAAAAAAAAACTACAACACATATTCATCATATTATTTATTATAGATCATCATTGCAAAGGGTGTCAGATTTAATTCAGACCAAAGGTAAAAGAAAATATTTTTGTCTCCAATACTTTTTATTTTGAGTTGAAAATAATAGACTTATTGGAGGTACAAGTTTGGTAGGTCTGCTGCAAAAACTCATTAGCTCCGAAAGAAGCTTTACTCGTCACGGCCAATCGCCGAGAAAGTCCGATTGTCTTACGAACGTAATGGTGCTATTCCAAGCACTTTAATTTATCGTAAAAGTTAACACGACATGAAAGTTGCCATAAATATGCAGCTTCCTTGCTTTTTTACGTTACTTTAAAAATCATTTTTTCCCCTAAAAGGTACAAAAAACATTTTTAGAAGTCTCTACTATTGCTTGACTGATAGGTTGGTATGCGGCTGACCACCCCCCATACTGATTTTTTTTTCACTTTGCCAATGTCACCCCTGCTTCAGGGAAGGTCGGCAAGAGTTGCAGGGCTTATGTTCATTTGAGAATGGGTTTTTTATATTATAGGTCCACATGCGGCATGTGTAAGCGCGAAATTATACATGTCTGCTTGTGGGAATGCGTTTGATATGAATCTTAAATGATGTTTATCTTTGCAGCTTAGATTTAGATTTCAGAATGCGAGAAAAGTATGTCTTGATCAGATAGGTGCAAAGTATTGGGATCTACAAAAAAATACGGAAAGATGTGAAAAAACAATCGATATTTAATGAAATTATTAAATTTCTACAATAAAAGCACATTTTTTGGATTATTTTAAGCATGTTTTTATTCTGCTTTCGCTAAAAAATCAGGAGTGATAAACAAGCAATGCTCGTCGTAGACATGTAAGATTTCTTTGTACTACGGTTGTGGTGCTGCCGTGGGCGCATTGATTTATTTCCCGCCATTTGTAAATGTGAGATTTGTACGTCACCGTGACATTTGAAAAATAACACATTTCGTGGATTATTGGAGTTGGTGAGTTTAAACAACTGACCCGACCATTTAATGTCTCCTCACTTCTGGTGTAAGAAATGATTTCCTTTTTAGGTGTTTATTTAAAACCAAAATTAGTTTTTTGAGTCAATGATAAAAGGCATAATATCAATACCTTAAAGGTACACCTGTCCGTAGACCGTAGATGGTAGACCGGTCCGTAGCTCAGTGGTAACACTGCGGACTCTGAATGGGAAGGATGTGGGTTCGAATCCCGGCGGAGCACAAAAAAATACCACTTATATTTTCAAATTTGCTCTTCGCTGGGTTGAAAACTTCATAAACCTTTACCAATGACCGGTCACCAAAGGTCCGTCTAGCCTTACAGCAACTGGGTCTTGTTTGAGTATTGGCGCTTTGTAGCGACGACCAAGCTCGTACAACAAGTGTCATAGACCCCTAGAGTCTCTAGAATCTAGGGAGTCTCCCGCACAGGATTTCTTAAAAAAAAAAAAAAAACTAGCACGACGAGGAACTAAAAGTTTTTTCTACAACTTTTCACTTAGCCATTTATTTCTAGAACTTCTATCTGGCGGAGAAAACGCCCAGGTATAGTCCTACATTTCCAACGCTACGTTTTAACTGAACGTCAGCGTTCTACCATAAGTGTATTGATATCAAAACGCTCAATAGATTCTATGTTTTAATTTTCACACATTGTTAACGAAATGCTTGCGTGTAAGGGAAGAGTTGTATGTACTTAGAAGGTCTATAGATTTTTTTTCCAAAGGACAAAGTTTTGCTAAGACCTCTATGCAGCTTAGTGGATAAGATTTCAGGCTGAAGGTGGATTAGATCGGTCCGTAGTCTAGTGATTGACGCTACAAAATAGTAATCTTAAGTTCATGAGTTCAGTTCCCAGCGTAGACACTATATAAAATGGAATTTTCTAAATATAATCTTCTATTCACTGGATTGAAAAATTGATATACCTAACCTAACACCGGTCACTAAAGGTCCATCCCGTCTTAAAGAAACTAGGTCTTGCTTGTGTATATGGTGCAATTGTCAATTTTCAATCAATACCTAATTGTTGTAAGGCTGGATGGACCTTTTGTGGCCGGTCTTTGGTACAAACAATAAATAATTCAAGTCAGCGAAGAGCTTCTTTGAAAATGTTTTGCTTCTTGTGCTCCGCTAGGAATTGAACTCACGACCATCCGATTATTAGGCCTTAATGTTAACTACTAGACAACAGATCGCGATCGGTCTAATAAACAAAAGCCCTGCATCTCTTTCCGACTTTCACTAAAATAAGGGGGGTATGGGTAAAGTGAACCAGTTTGTACAATTTGCGTGGTCCTCCTTCTTTTTTGACTTATTAATTGCTAAAAGGCAGACCACCCACACTGTAAAAATGGTTCATTTCGTTAACGTTACCCCTGTTTCAGGGAAGGTCAGCAAGAGTTACAGGGTTTACGTTCATGTGAGATTAATTTTTATGTTGTAAATCCTCATGCAGCATGTGTATGCGATAAACTTACACGTATATGCTTGTGAGAATGCATGAGATATGAATCTTAAATGTAAAATATCTTTGCAACTTAGATTGTAGAATACAGCCTCATACTAACCTATGGGTAAAGGAAGCTTAAATGCAAATATTTGTTAACAATTGTCATTACAGATACAATTCATTTCAAATTGATTTTCACGCATTCAATACTTTAAAAACAAATGTAAAGTCACATAAAACGTGACTTCGCGTGAAATCACGTGAGCAATCCAAACAGCACGCTCACGTGACACGCTTCCGCACGTCTGTCACGTGCGGTCATCACCAGTGGTGGCAAACGTGCAATCGACAGTGCATTTGCAGTAGCAGAGGAAATAATTCCTTTCGTCTGTCGTCACACACGTAAAAGTTTCACGACCACTGACCGGAGAAGGACAATTCTATTATCCATGGCGTTCGGGTGCAAACAAGTTTATTTTCAGTAAAATAAAGTATTGATAAAATTTAAACACATTAAAGCACCCTAGACTTGGTTTTAAGTCATGCATGCTTCCAATATCCACCTATGGTCTGGAAACAAAAGGGCTCATTCAGTTAAGCGCCAACAGACTGAGGACGTGCCAAAGAGCCATGGAAATCAGGATGCTGTAAATCAGTCTCAGAGACAGGGTTCCAAACCAGGAGACCCGTAGAAGCACTGGTGTCACTGATGTCATACAGCGACTGGGCTGGTCACGTCGCAAGGCAAGTCCATGACAGTGGCCGAAAAGGATCGTCCAGTGGCGGCCCAGAATGTCGAAGCGAGGAGGGAGGAGACCCCAACTGAGGTGGCTGGACGACGTCAAGAGAACTGCAGGCTGAACACAGCAGCCGATATACAGGAATGGAGAGGATTGGAGGAGGCCTACGTCCAGGAATGGACTGAGGAAAGCTGATGAAGAGGAAGAAGACGAAAAATAAGAAGACGTTCCGTGGTCTAGTGGTAGCGCTTCGGACTTGTAAATGTAAGGTCGTGGGTTCGAATCTCGGTGGAGCACCATAAATATACCATTTATATTTTCAAATATTCTATTCGCGGTTGAAAAATCATATAGGTACCTTTACCAACGATAGGTCAATAAAAAGTCCATCTAGCCCTACAACTACTTGAGAATTGGCGCTTTCTATAGCAATGTACAAGCTCGCAGAGGGCTCTTGAGGTGTGATTCACACAAAGATAGCGCTCACCAAATAAATCATCCTAATGTTATTATTATTATTAGAGGTAGTTGCCATTCAACGGCTTTATAGAAAAATAAAAAACTATTATTATTTTATTTGAAAGCTGTTTTCCGGATATTGAGTAGTCGATGGGAGATAAAGCTTCCGGACGTTTTGCAAATATCTGCGATGGGTTTCTTCAGCGTGATGATGTTATATGATGTTAGTGAAACTGCTATGTTTTCTTTATTGTTAACATTGATAAATTGAACTGGTTCGTATGGACACTGGTAAAAATCCCCCATAGTTCGTGAAAAGCTTCAGTCACGTTTAATACGTACAGTTTCTCACTAAACAATGAGATTCTTACGTTGCGTGTATACAACCAGACCTCCCAAAGAGCAAAGCCTGAAGTGGTCCGTAATCTAGTGGGGAAAAGTACTGATTTCAACTCTAAAAGTACGCGGCTGGATTCCACTGACGAGTAGAACTCAATTTACAGATTTCTTCTTCTTCTTCTTCTTCTTTTTGTGCCACTCTATCGAAGATCGCTGTCCATCACGGTTATTTTGAACTAAGATGCTGCGGCTCGAAACAGAGACTTTGTGCTTTTGCTGAATCATTCATGCTTTTTATAGACGTTTTGTAGATTTTAGTCTTATTGTTCCTGCGAAACACTTTTCAATAAGCAAAATGTTAAGGAGCAATTTGAATGATTTAGCCAAAAAAAAAAACATTAAATGCATTCTTATAAGCAAAAACGTATCAGTTCGAGCTTACAAATGCCGCATGTGGAATTACAACATAAAAACCCAATATCAAATGAATATAAGCTCCTTGACTTATAGGTTGTTATGCGGCTGACCACCCATAATGTAAAAATTGGTTCACTTTGCCAATGTCACCTCTGTTTCAGGGAAGGACGGCAAGAGTTGCAAGGCTTATGTTCATTTGAGATTGGGTTTTTATATTGTAGGTCCACATGCGGCATGTGTTAGCGCGAAATTATACATATCTGCTTGTGGGAATGCATTTAATATAAAACTTAAATGATATATATCTTTACAGCTTAGATTAGATTAGATTAGATATAAGCCCTGCAACTCTTGCCGATCTTCCCTGAAACAGGGGTGACATTGGCAAAGAGAACCATTTTTTCAAAGTAAGAGGTGTCAGTTTCTAACCAACCTATAAGTCAAGGAATATGTACAAATAATAAGTAAAATTTAAGCATATTAAAAGCAACATAACCTTAAAAAAAATCGATACAACAAAAAGTCAGTGGGTATATTAATAACATAGAATTACAGTAATGAAGAATAAGCCACCAACATTACAGATCAACATGACAGATATAATTAATAATTATTGAAAACTTGTTTATTTCTTAGCCTGTAGTGGGAACTATGTACTTTCCTAAATTAGCTCATAGCATGACAGATTTTGTAAGAAAATTTTGAGTAGGGTCCCCGGTCAATATTTTAACCTTAATCTTACCACACGGAGTCGAAGCGATCCCCAATGGAGTCGATTCCAATTTCATTTACTGCAAATCGTAAAATCACATGGGTGCTAAGAAAAAATTAAACATACAATGGGGTTTTGCTTGCTAAGGACCGTAGTCACACAGACAAACGTGCGACGATTGTCTAAATAGAAAAAAAAATGTTCCCATTTTTATTTTATTTTCGTTTCTCTCTACTCGTTACTTTTTAGTTAATCTCTGTCTTTTTTTGATACATTTATATGATGTTGATATCAGTATATCATAAATAATTGATTTATTTGTTATTTCATCAATAAATGAGTTGTTACGACTCAACGACGGATATATAGTATAAAAGATTTGAACGGAAAATAAATTTAAATTTTCTGATAATAATAATAGTTTTCGACATTACGTAAATGTTATTGTAAATGTTTATTGTAAATGTTAAGTAATTTCTCTAATAATTGTTTGTTAAATATCTGAAAAGGATTATAAATTTTAAAGTAAACATTGATTTGTATAAAAAGGTGGTATTCTTTTATTTCCTCCGATAATTATTAACTGTCATTTTCTGAGGTTCAATGAAATAATCTTTGTTTCTACATACGAGTATTTGTAATTGTATAAACCTTAGATTGTCATTTTTGATTATAAACGAAAACATTCATATTTTCCAATGATATTTTCATGTCTAGTCAATAGCTCAGTTGGTAGAGTGCTTGCATTCTATACCGAGAGCTCAGGTTCGAATTCAATCGAGGCGACGGTGTCATAGAGAATTTCCCGTTTTGGTGTTTATTTCAAACCCAAAATAAAATCTAAACAAGGTGTACTCAGCCTTTACAAGAAATGAGTATCATCCCCTTTGAGAGCTGGGAAACCCCCACTTTAACTGAAGTGATTAGCGTAAAGTCAGCTCCCTTACCCAAAAAAAATAAATGCGTTCCATTTGCCACTACATTTATGAGCTGAGGGTCAAACAGTGATATAGACATTTTGGTCGTCCATTGAGCCCACGCTTTAATAAAATAATGATGCCTGGGCTGGAATTCTCAGCACCACGGTTATTGTTACCTACCAAATTTTGGTAATATTTGTATGATAACTAATCTGCTGCTCAAGGTCTTTATACAAATGCAAGTGGGCTCAACGGACGACTAAAATGTCTAAAAATAGCACCGTTAGAGCCCGTTCCCACTCGTCGGGTGTCGGATCCGTATATTAATCGAAGGTTCCAGTGGCATAACATTATGTTTGAAGCTATTCACACCTGTCGGAAACCGATTTTGTCCGAAATGTTCTGCAACTGGAACCTCCGATGAATATACTGTTACGTTTCTCCTCAGGGTCCTTTTAATTAAAACACAAGTTCAACACAAGTTAGCCATACAGTTTATTTACACAGACTTTCTTACAATAGATTTATTTTAACAGACTTATTTTAACAGATTTATTTTAACACACTTATTTATTTCGTACAGATTACAGTTATTTTACACCATATTGGTCGCCCTAGTAACTAGATATTCCTCTGTGTGAGTGCTTTGAAAGACTAACTCGCTCCAGCCGATTGTCACCCTTCTTATAGCGGAACCTAGGGGCCATTCCAGCAGGCCCTAGAAAGTTCCACCACCACACTTGTATAGACGATTCTGGACATATTTATTTCTTGAAGAGACTATCTTCTACCCACGTAGACACCTTACAACTACAATCGTCTGGGCCAGAACATTCTCTCAAAACACACGCACACCAACAAGCATCTACCAGTGTATTTCGTTACAATACGGATCCGACACCCGACAAGTGGGAACGGGCTCTTAGTGGTCTTCCAGCTAGCTTTTCCGGATATGTCGCGCGGTAGGCGAAAGGTTAATTATTCTCGGCAATGATTGAATACAACATAAATTACCCGTAGTACGCGTCGCAGCGCGTAAACTTTTCACTCTGGGGCGAGTTTAAACGCGCAAGACCAAGTTCGTGATTTATTTCCGTCGATAACGCCCTCGGGAACAGTCGGTTATGAAAAAAGTTTGCCGCTCCTCAAAGTGTTGCAGTGTGCATTCGTTTATATCAATTACAAGTTTTAACATCTTGATTTACCGGCCGCCCATTGAACTTTGAAATTTAATATTATTCATTCCTTTAAAATTGTTTTCAACACTTTGGGAAACTGTGAGGAACTAATTAAAATTACGAAAATTGATTCCTTGACTTGTAGGTTGGTATGACGCTGATCACCCGTCTAATCTAATCTTATCTAAGTTGCAAAGATATGTTACATTGGAGATTCACATTACATGCATTTTCACAACCAGACACGTACAAGTTCGCGCTTGCACATGCCGCATGTGAACCTACAACATAAAAATCAAATCTCAGGGGCATACACCCTGCATCACTTGCCGTCCTTCCCTGAGACAGGGGTGACATTGGCAAAGTGAACCATCTTTACAGCATGGGTGGTCAGCAGCATACCAACCCATAAGTCAAGGAACATACACGACAAATTACATTTTTAAATCAATAAATAATAATATGTAGAGTGTTTAAAGGGAATGTATAATAGGTAAGCGTGGAAGGGGAAGACCTAGGAAATAATGGATTGATAAGATAAGTGAGATTGCGAATGAATGGAATTTACAGAGTTGAAACAAGAGAAGAGCATGCATGAAAAGAGTGATGAAATTAGATGAGATGAAAGAAGTATGCACTATGCAAGGACAGAGTCAAGTGGAGGCACTTGTGTGGAGGTACCGGCCACCCCTAGAGGATGGCGGCAGGATACAAGACAAGACAAGACAATGTATGGACATCAAAACTAATAAAGAAAAAAAAAACAATTTAATAAACGCTAGCCGCCAACATTACAGATCAACCGCCATTTCTTTCTGTCCTTACATACTTCTTTCATTTCCTCCAGAGTCATAACCTTCTTCATAGAGGCTCTTTTTTTATATATACTCTCAAAAAATGGTTTACTTTGCCAATGTGGGGGACATTTTTTAGGAAAGGTCCGCAAAAGTTGTACGGTCTATGTTCATTTGAGGCTTGGATTTTAATTTCTAAATACACAAGAGCGAATTTACGCGTATCGGTTTGTATGTATGCATTCTAAATCTAAATCTAAATCTAAGCTGCAAAGATATGTATCATTTGAGATTCATATTAAATGCATTCCCACAAGCAGACATGCATAATTTCGCGCTTACACATGCCGCATGTGGACCTACAATATAAAAAACCCAATCTCAAATGAACATAAGCCCTGCAACTCTTGCCGACCTTCCCTGAAGCAGGGGTGACATTGGCAAAGTGAACCATTTTTTACAGTATGGGTGGTCAGTCGCATACCAACCTATCAGTCAAGGAAAATTAATTGTAAAATTTAAATGTTAATATATCTTTGAATGGGAAATCAATTAAAAATGCAAAATTTTAAAAATCTTCTTACCATCTAAAAATATTTATGAGAAGGTTAACAATAACAATTTAAATATAAAACATTAACTGAAAATACTGGAAACATATGATTAGGTACATTTGTACATAATATCTCACGTATGATTTCGTTTCCTAGACTCAGTTTATAATAAAAAGACAAAAATAGGGGAAAAGTTGCCTCAAAGAAGGCAATATTTTGCGTCAGACCAGACAGTTTTCTCGTCTATTCAATTCGACGTAGCGTCCCTTTAGTACTTGTTTGTCTTACGTCCACTAGAAGTAATTTCACATGAGCAATGTGTGTATGTGTACTGGACAAAAATGCATTTATAATGGGGAATCCTTCATCAAGATGACACCACGCTCTGTGAATGCGGAGCCCAACAGTCAATGGATCATCTTCGGATCTGCCCGGCCTGCCCAACAAGCTGCTCACTGGCCGACCTAATGGAGAGTAATGGTGAAGCAGTGGATGTTGCCCGACACTGGGCAAGAGTAGTGTAGTGTCTGACACGAAGAAGAAGAAGAATAATGCATCTTATAAAAACTGGAAATTGATTTTAAAAATATTCATAGCAACTCTCACATTACGGTGTTCTACGTTTTTTTCTTTGCCCAAATTGTGTAAAATGTAATTTTTGATCGGTCTGTAGTTTGTTTGATGAGTGAGATGGTTTGGGCGTGTGGAAAAAATGAATGATGATAGACTGACAAAGTATGTATACAAAGAAAGTGTGAAAGGAAAAAGAGGGAAGGGACGACCGAGAAAAGTATGGAGTGATCAGATTGTGGAGATTGTGAAAGAATGGGATATACAAAGCGAGCGTAAAAGAAGAAAATGCATGAAAAAGGTGATGGATATGAAGGAATTGAAAGAGGTATGTCAGGATAGGAAAAAATGGAGGCAACTCTGCAGAGGCTCAGGCCACCCCTAGCGGAATGGCGACAGAGTTACAGTTACAGTTACAGCTGTAGTCTAGCGGTTAACACTTCTGACTTTAAAATGGAAGGTTGTGAGTTCAAATGCCGGCGGAGCACATAAAATATATAATAGGTTGAAAAATTCATACTACTTTACCAAAGACCGGTCACTAAAGGTCCATCCAGCCTTACAGCAACTGGGTCTTGCTTGAGAATTGTCGCTTTCTACAGTGACGACCAAGCTCGCAGAGGGCTCTTGATGTGTGATTCTCACAAAAAAGCGCTCACCAAATAAATTATCCTTATATTAAGGTTTATTTTTAAATAATAAAAAATATTTAAAAAAATTGAAATTGAAAAAACATTTATTTCAAGAACGTTTTCGGTATTTCAACCATCTTCTGTTAAACTTATACTCAAACTAAAAAATAAAGACATGTTATTATTTTATAAGAACAATTTCATTGCAAGGTCATCTTTAAATCAAATGGTAGATAAGACAAACAAGCACTGAAGTGGCGATAGACGAGAAATGTGCTGGGCTAAAGCCTTTCCTCTCATATGCACTGAATACTCCAGCAGACGTTGCTAAAAAATCGACGCTCCAATGTGAGACAGAAATGCAAAATATTCTAGCTTTGCCAAGTTGAAAAATGATGAAATAACTATTGTAACTGTATCTGTTAACTCTCTTACCCTTTCGCTTCATCTTTGTTCTTCCAGAGCGCAACGCAAACAAGCTACACATACAGTGTAACTACATTCCTGTGTAATTCCTTGACTTATAGGTTGGTATGAGGCTGACCACCCATACTGTAAAAAATGGTTCACTTTGCCAATGTCGCCCCTGTGTCAGGGAAGGTCGGCAAAAGTTGTAGGGTGTATGCTCATTTGAGGCTTGGATTTTATTTGTAAGTAGGTACACATTCAGCATTTGCAAGCGCGAACTACATGTGTTTGTTTGTGGGCATGCATTTGATATGAGCTTTAAATGATAATAAATCTTTGCAACTTAGATTATAGTTTATATAGACATGCTCGCGTTATCCTCGAAGGGTTCGCATTTCTCATTTATTTTGACGGGTAAGGAGGCCGGCCTCACGCCAGTCATTTCTGTTGAAGTGGGGGTTTTCCTGCTCCCGAAGAGGATGGTTCTCATTTCTTGTGCAGGCTGAGTTAACCTTGCCGGTATTTATTTTATGTTTGAAATAATTCATTTCATTTCTGACACCATCAGGCCATAAAAAGGTCTATCTAGGCTTACAGCAAGTGGGTCTTGCTTGAGAGTTGGTGCTTTGTAGCGACGACTAATCTTATCAAATTTGCAGAGATATGTGACATTAGGAATTCGTATTATATGTATTGTCACAAGCAGACACGTACAAGTTCACGCTTGCACATGCTGCATGCGAACCCACGACATTAAAACCCAAGTATCAAATAAACATACACCCTACAAATATTCCTGACATTTCCTAAAACAAGGGTAACACTGGCAAAAACAGCGCTAACAAAATAAATCAGTCTGTTTTTTTTTTTAAACAGGAGCAAGATTCCACTCGCCACATGCGACTGTTTCGGTGGAACGCGGCAAGAAGTTACACTATATATGTAGCTTAGAAGTAGTGTAGCTTGAAACAAATTTCATTTCAATATAGCACATTGCAAAACGAACGTTGTTGAAACGAAGGTTTTCAGTAAAAGAGTATGAAAACAAATACGTTCCAATCCAACTGTTCCGTTTATTATAAAATATAGAGAAACTTAAACGATCGTCGGAAGTGCAGTTTAACTTTTTATACACTTTTTGGGTTGATTTCTTAGCGAATGGTTTTATACTCGGGATAAAGAGTTAAATTTTAACTGCAATACGTTAGAGATGGAACACGTACTATGGGTGGGCAGAACTTTCGAATATCTGAAATAAAATAAAAATCCGTATACCAGACATACCACCTTTTCCATTTCATCAAACGGGCAAAGATAGAAGGTAGAAGAACACAAAGAAGCCCAAGGACATCGCGGCTAAAAAAATAAAAAAAGTCCCTATTGTGAGCCGCGGTATCTTAATAAATCTAAGCTGCAAAGATATGCATCATTTGAGATTCATATTAAATGCATTCCCACAAGCAGACACGCATAATTCCGCGCTCACACATGCCGCATGTGGACCAACAGTATAAAAAACCCAATCTCAAATGAGCATAAGCCCTGAAACTCTTGCCGAACTACCCTGAAACAGGGGTGACATTGGCAAAGTGAACCATTTTTTACAGTATGGGTGGTCAGCCTCATCCAAACCAAATTGAAAATAGCCATGATGACCTTCCGTAGTCCAGACTTAGGTTATTATTTAAGAAATGTACTAATTTGTTTCATTTTTACAAAGGTCTTAGTTTACAAAGTTGTACAAAAGTGACTCAAGCCCTTTGTGAAACGAGCCAAATATGAAAAATCACAAAAAATACGCACAAAAGAAAAATAAAAAACAAATTTTAAATAAGAAGAAAAAAGCAAGCAGTGTTAATGCAAGAAAATAAATGATAAATTTTATTCTTATTATTTTAAAAACAATGCTTCCTTTTTTTTAAAAAAAAAAATCACAAAAATAAAAATACATTTAAACAGAGAAGAAAAAAACAAGCAGTGTTAATGCAAGGAAAATATCATGATTTTTTTATTATAATCATTGATAGATTTTATTATTTTTATTTCCAAAACAATACTTCCTTTTAAAAAAAAAATCAAAAAAAGGACTCACCATTTTCAGGAACGCAGCTCTGGAACACACCATTACTTTAGCACGGGGTTAACAAATGAAAAAAAAAATACGTGGTTCAGCTCAAGCTCCCGGCTGCTTCTCCAACCTTGGCTTTCCCACGTCACAATAATTAAATTTTATTGGTAAATTTAATTAAAAAACGACACTTGTGCAATAAAATGCATTTGTGGGGCCCTTACTCTGATTTAAAAAAAATATAAAAGTAGAAAGGAATTAATGTATGCAATTTTATTAAGTAAAATATAATTTTATTGCACTAAATAGTAATTTACTTTATGATTAAACACCAAACACTCTTGTTGCACTTTTTAAATTATATGACTTTGTTTTTACAGGTTTTATTTATATTCTTAGGCTTTCACTTATTATTACACTTCAAATCATTTACGAGAATCAATCAATTTATTATTAGAAAAAAAAAAATTTTTTGAAAAAATAAATTTCATTAAAATCCCTTTCATAAAAAATATTTTAAAAATCTACACAGTTATATTAAAAAAATGTGCACCAAAAAAAATCACGCACTGAATTTCATACCAATTTCAAAATCACTCGAGATGCTCTCCGGTCAAAAGCCGCGCACGGTCTGATTTCTCTTGCTACGTCGGCTGCTTTTATACCTACGGGCCGCAGAAAATTTTCTCTTTTGGTGGGAGGTGAAGTGGGGATCATACGTGGCCCGATCAAAAATTTTTTTTCTAGAAAATTTGATTTTCTTCAATGAAAATATAAAACCATGTTTGGCGCCTTTTTTAAATTCAATAATGAGGCGCGCGCATTAATTGACATAGACAAAACTGTGTCAACACGCGGCCGAGTTGCTAGGGAAAAAGCATTTCCACGACAAGATGTCCATTGACAAAATGTTCAACGACACAATGTACATTGACAAAATGTCCACGCAATAAAATGCACACATACGTAATGCCCACTGACAAAATGTCCACGCATCGAAATGGCCACCTTCATAATGCCCACGGACAAAATGATCACGCAATAAAATGCCCACCTACATAATGCCCACGGAAAAAATGTCCCCGCAATAAAATGCCCACCTACATAATGCCCACGGACAAAATGTCCCCGCAATAAAATGCCCACCTACATAATGACCACGGACATAATGTCCACGCAATAAAATGCCCACCTACATAATGCCCACGGACAAAATGTCCACGCAATAAAATGCCCACCTACATAATGCCCACGGACAAAATGTCCACGCAATAAAATGCCCACCTACATAATGCCCATCGACAAAATGTACATATCAGAAATTCCTAGCATCCCTAGTGCAGAGTCAGACGTTTTAGTGCGAGACGTTACAGATGAAACACGTGTGGGTGGCCAGCATCTTTACTGCTGAATTATACTTGTTTATTGTATAACAGCACTTCCCTTTACAGCGCCAGTGCACCATCTTGCATTTACAGAGGTCTGCAGTGAAAAGCATTAAACAGGTGACAACAATTTATTACCACCATTCGAAACAACTTCCAGAATCTAATCGAATCTATGTATGTTGCAAATATACGCTTTTATTTGTTTAAGTATATTTATAAAGACGAATGCAATTCACGAACCTATTTTGCCTGGCCAGTTTTTTTTTTTTTTTTTAAGGAATCCTGTGCGGGAGGCTCCTCAATTCTTGAGAGTCTTGGGGGTCTATGTCACCCTGGAAGGGTGCCGCAGAGGTGTTGCTTGAGTTCTTGGTTCTGTCATGAGGCGCTGCAAGGAAGTGGTGATTGATGTTGGTTTTGAATAAAACCGGATTAAATTGGGAAGGGAACACAGATACTGGTAGACCATTCCATAAACGGGCAGTTTGGCAAAGGAATGAGTCATGAAAACGCCAAGTTCTCATAGTTTTGAGATCGACTGCAAAGGGATGAATGAGAGTCGTACTACGAGTTTCCCTTTCTGAAATGCGAGGGGGAGGAATTAATGAATGGAGCTCATTAGAACAAGCTCCGTGGTAATATCGATAAAAAAGACTGAGCATTCCAACTTTTCTTCTGTGCTGGAGCGGCTGCAGATCGGATGTCAGAGAAGGATCATTGATCAACCTCACTGCCCTCCTTTGCACGGAATCAAGTTGGTCACTCAACTTCTTGGACATACCACACCAGAGATGGCTGCCATACTCGATAATGGGGCGGATTTGGGATTTATACAGAGTCAATAACTGGGCTGAAGTAAAAAACCTACGGGCTCTGTATAATATGCCGAGTCGCCGGAAAGCGGAAGTTGTGCGAGACTCAATAGCATCATGGTATTTTAACTCTGATGACAGAGAAACACCAAGAAGATTTAAGTGTTCAAGGTTAGAGAGGGAGACATTGTCGAAAGTTGGGAGATAGTTGTCTTCATACGAAAGCAGAAGCTTGTGTGCATGTAATTTTAAATGTCATTGGGTAATTATTAATTAATAATTCATTAAAATAAACAATAATTATTTAAAATAAACAATAATTAATTAAAATAAACAATAATTAATTAAAATAAACAATAATTCATTAAAATAAACAATAATTAATTAAAATAAACAATAATTTATTATTAATAATAATTAACGATACTAATACCTGTTTCTGGCCAGGCTGAATCTATCTATAATCTATAATCTAAGTTGCAAGGATATATTCATTTAAAGTTCTCAGATGTATGCCCACAAACAAACACGTGTAGTTCGCGCTTACAAATGCTGATTGTGTACATACAAATAAAATCCAAACTCAAATGAACATAAGCCCTGCAACTCCTGCCGACATTCCCTGAAACAGGGGTGACATTGGCAAAGTGAACCATTTTTTACAGTATGGGTGGTCAGCCTCATACCAACCTATAAGTCAAGGAATAGGTTGGGGAATTAAATTTCTCTTCACAAATCTATTTAAAATTATATATATATGCGATTCTTTCAGGGATAAGGCAGGTAAGAAGTAACTCTATATGTGTAGCTTAGTTGGTGAGTGATACGCAATGTTGGATGCTACGGGCACGGGGTAGTTAATCATTGTATGTTTAATTTGAATAAACAATTTTCTCACTGTCACAATTTAATTATGAAAAATTGCTGCCATTAATTTATTTCCATTAGGAAGAATCTAAAGAAAATAGCATGCCGCGAGGTGCGCTCATAGCGATGATTCTCCGGCATTTCTTGATTCAAAAAAGGAACTAGTTCCACATAAAACTTGTTGCATACTTCATTTTCGAATTCATTTCATAGAAAATAATTTCACCCTTATTTTTCACACAACATTTTTTTTTGAAGAAATCCTGTGTGGGATACTCCCTAGATTTTAGAGACTCTAGGGGTCTATTACAGTTGTTGTAGTGCCGTAGAGGTGTTTACAAGCTTGGTCGTCGCTACAAAGCGCCAGTACTCAAGCAAGATCCAGTTGCTGTAAGGCTGGATGGATCATTAGTAACCGGTCTTTGGTAAAGGTTTTTATGATTTTTTTCAACCCAGCGAAAAGCACATTTGGAAATATAAATGCTATTTTTTTGTACTCCACCGGGATTCAAAGTCACAACCTTCCATTAACGAGTCCGGAGTGTTGCCACTGGATTATGGACCGGTCCAAGAATTTAAGCACTACTTTATTTTTTAAATAAATTCGCGAAGAGGAATGCAATTCACCAAAGCTACTTTTTCCTGGGCAGAAAAATGTGCGTATCTTATCATATCTAATCTAAGTTGCAAATACATGTTACATTGGGGATTCGCATTGTTTGCATTTTCACAAGCAGACACTTATAAGTTCGCGCTTGCACATGCCGCATGTAGACCTACAAATAAAAACCCAAATCACAAATGAACATAAGGACTGCAACTCTTGCTGACCTTCGCTGAAACAGGGGTAACATTGGCAAAGTGAACCATTTTCTACAGCATGGGTGGTCAGCCGCATACCAACCTATAAGTCAACGAACATATACAACAAGTTACATTTTTAAATCACAAATAATAATATTTATAATAAACATTTTTTTTACAGTTTGGGTGGTCAGCCTCATACCATCGCATAAGTTAAGGAAGTATCCGGATTCATATTAAAACTAGAGCTTGTATGAAAAAAGTTATGATTCTAGATGGAATAAAAGCAGTTGGTATAAAGGAACCAAAGCAAACAGTGACAATAGTTTATTTATTAATTATTTTTAAATTGCACAATTTTTTGTAACTGTTTGGTGTGCGTCCAGTTTTAGCTTCCCAGGAATGCAGGATCGTTCGCTTTCCATCCGCCCAGTCCACCATGAGGAACCCAGACTAAATGCAGCTTCGTTCTGTTCACTTCTCCACACTGCACTTACCTGCAAACTACACGTTCTACAAATAAACTATATAAACTAAAACAGCACTCCTTGCGAACGTTTTACATTGCACACATTCGTGATACAACGACACATCTGAGTGTAGACGTGAATTTGTATAGTTGGTGTACTGTATGGCTGAAGCTTCGCATTCACGCTGAAACTCAGATATAGGGTTTTAACAAGAAAGTATGGAAACTGAGACAGCGCGCCTTGAGAGAGTTTTGTCTTGGATATATTTTTGGAAAAACTCTGTGGGTGAGTTTAGACTTGTATGGCTGAAGCCCCGAAGGTGATCAGTTATAATTTGCCGCTCCAATGGCCGATACATCAACCGACCTGCGGACGAATATTTTCAAAACCTAACTGAAAAAATGCCCAATAAACTGTGAGAATAACTAATATTTTGTAACGCTACTAAGCTGCACATATAGTGTAACTTTAAAGCACTGCGTGGGAGTGCTCCGGGGTGCCTGATGGAGCTGGTGTCTTCAGCAACTGCAACCTCGCGCGGACAAACACTGAGGTCAGCTGCATCAAGAAGCAGCTGCCTGGACATCCCTTCAAGAAGGCCCCGCACTGTTTTTGGAGTCAGGGCATTCAAGGCGGCCGCTCCAATGACTTGGATTGCTATTCCCGCCTCACTAAGGGAACTGGATTTGGAGAGACTGGTCAAAATACGTCTCAAGACTCATCTCTTCGTCCAATCATATGGACAAGCGCCTTTGCAGTGACACACTGTCATAAAAGGTCATGAGGCTGACCCCCGTGCTGTAAAAATCGGTTTACTTTTGTCAATGCCACCCAGGTTTCAGGGAAAAGCGGCAGGAGTTGCATGGTTTAAGTTCATTTGAGATTTGGTTTTTATGTTGTAGGTTCACATGCGGCATGTGTTGTTTTATATTGTAGGACCACATGCGGCATGTTTAAGCGCGAACTCATACGTGCCTGTTTTGTGAAAATGCATATAACGTGAATCTCTAATGTTACATTTTTTTTTTTTTTTTAAATAGATTTGTGGAAAGGAATGCAATCCACCAACCTATTTTACCTGGCCAGTTGTCTTCATGCGAAAGCAGAAGCTTGTGTGCATGCAACGGCATCTGTTGAACCAGGGTCGAAGTTATCGTTGCGGGATTCGAACCAGCGTTATCCGGTTCCAAATAACCTGTCTTGATCCCCGCGGCCATAACACCGACAAACATATATTTTGCAACTTAGATTAGATAAGATAAGGGTGTGTTAGGGTTTGAATATAGACTCCCACATCCAGGCAGCAGTCGATGCTAAATGAATCCTTCTAATTTGTGGAACGACGATTGATGGTGGAGGGGAAGGTGGATGAGAAGGGAGGAAAAGCAAAGCGTAGCCTAGGCATGGTATCCACATCATGAACTTCAACCTAGCTGTTCCCCAGCGGGGAAAAATGCAATAAGACACAAACTGTTCGTATTCAATTTATATTTTATCTTCTCAGTACAAAAACCAATAGATATTTTGTATTTTTTTAAGGAACCCTGTCCGGGAGACTCCCTAGATTCAAGAGACTATAGGGGTCTATGACACTTGTTGTAGTGCCGCAGAGGTGTTGGTAAACGCAAAAAAACGCAACTAAGCTACATATATAGTGAAACTTCTTGCCGCGTTATCCCCGAAGGGGTCGCAAGTGGCGAGTTGAACCTATTTATTTTTACAGGTAAGGGGGTCGGCGTTACGCCAACCACTTCAGTTGAAGTGGGAGTTTCCCAGCTTCCGAGGGGGCTGGTACTCATTTCTTGTGAAGGCTGAGTAAACCTTGCCGGTATTTTTATTATGGGGTTTGAAATAAACACTGAAATAGGAAATCATTTCTGACACCCTCCTCGGTGGGATTCGAACCCGAGCTCACGGGGTAGAATGCAAGCACTCTACCAACTGAGCTATCGACCGGACATGGTGGTGATGATAAAAATATATTTTGTTATTTGTAAATAACCCTGTGCGGGAGACTCCTTAGATTTAAGAGTCTCTAGGGGTCTATGACACTTGTTATAGTGCCGCAGGAGTGTTGGTGAGTCACACCTCAAGAGCCTTCTGCGAGCCTTGTCAACGCTATAGAAAGCGTCAATTCTCAAAAAGACCCAGTTGCTGTAAGGCTGGATGGACATTTGGTGACCGGTCTTTGGTAAAGTTATTTGAATTGTTCAACCAAGCGAAGAGCATATTTGAAAACTTAAATGATACTACTATCATGTTTTTGTGCTCCGCCGGAAATCAAACCCACGACCTTTTGAGTTCGCGAGACTCCTATAACTTATTTCTTCCGTACCAGAAAGAGGTAGGTATTAAATATTTATATAATCTACAAAAAAAGTATCAATTTTATTTAATTAATTATTTATTTACATTTACCCAATGATAAATTACATACTTAGTTTATTTAGGGTTCAAGCAATTATCAAAAGGTCCGTAATGACTTGAACCAGCGTTGTTTTCATTTCAAACACGCCAGAACCGTTTTGACTTGCTCGACCGTTACGAGGACATATATCTATACTCTAAGTCAAGATTCAGCAACCTTTTGTTGTAAAAGGGCCAAGTATTTTACGTGGGACTTAGTGGCGGATCTAACGGTCAGCATTTCAGTCAATGCTGACTACCCTTCCGCGCCTCCTGGGATCCTCTTGTGAATCATGCATCGTAAACATTAATTAATTGACGTACAGACTACAAATGAAAATACCCTCAAATTCACTATTAATATTCCCATCGACATTTTGTCGATGGGCATTTTGTCGATGGGCATTTGGTCGAGTGGGCATTATATGTATTTTGTCGGTGGACATTTCGTCACGTGGACGTTTTGCCGCGTGACCAATACGTTGGTGAACATTTTGTCAATGGACATTTTGTCAGTGGACATTTTGTTGGTGGACATTTTGTCGATGGATATTATGTTCGTGGACATTTTGTCCGTGGGCATTATGTAGGTGGGCCTTTTGTTGCGTGGACATTTTGTCCGTGGGCATTACGTAGGTGGGCATTTTATTGCGTGGATATTTTGTCCGTGGGCATTACGTAGGTGGGCATTTTATTGCGTGGACTTTTTGTCCGTGGGCATTACGTAGGTGGGCATTTTATTGCGTGGACATTTTGTCCGTGGGCATTACGTAGGTGGGCATTTTATTGCGTGGAAATTTTGTCCGTGGGCATTACGTAGGTGGGCATTTTATTGCGTGGACATTTTGTCCGTGGGCATTACGTAGGTGGGCATTTTATTGCGTGGACATTTTGTCCGTGGGCATTACGTAGGTGGGCATTTTATTGCGTGGACATTTTGTCCGTGGGCATTACGTAGGTGGGCATTTTATTGCGTGGACATTTTGTCCGTGGGCATTACGTAGGTGGGCCTTTTATTGCGTGGACATTTTGTCAATGTACATTGTGTCGTTGGACATTTTGTCAATGGACCTCTTGTCGTGGAAATGCTTTTTCCCTAGCAACTCGGCCGCGTGTTGACACAGTTTTGTCTATGTCAATTAATGCGCGCGCCTCATTATTGAATTTAAAAAAGGCGCCAAACATGGTTTTATATTTTCAGTGAAGAAAATCGAATGTCCTAGAAAAAAATGTTTTGATAGGGCCACGTGTGATCCCCACTTCACCTCCCACCAAGAGAGAAAATTTTCTGCGGCCCGCCGGTATAAAAGCAGCCGACGTATCAAGAGAAATCAGACTGTGCGCGGCTTTTGACCGGAGAGCATCTCGAGTGATTTTGAAATCAGCATGAAATTCAGTGCGTATTTTTTTTTTGTTGAATATGTTTTTAATATAACTTTCTAGATTTTTAAAATAATATTTGTGAAAGTGATTTTAATGAAATTTATTTGTTCACAAAAAACTTTTTTTTCTAAAAATAAATTGAATAATTCTCGTAAATGGTGTGAAGCGTAATAAGAAGTGAAAGCCTCAGAATATAAAAAGAGATCTTGAAAAACAAAGTAATATAATTAAAATAGTGCTTGGTGTTTACAAATAAAGTAAGTTACTATTTAGTGCATTAAAAAAATATTTCACTTAATAAAATTGCATACATTAATTTCTTTCTACTTATATATATATATTTTAAATTAGAGTGAGGGCCCCAAAAATGCATTTATTGCACAAGTGTCGTTTTTCCAATCAAATTAACCAATAAAATTTAATTATTGTGACGTGGGAAAGCCAAGATTGGAGAAGCAGCCGGGAGCTTGAGCTGAACCACGTAATTTTTTTCTTCATTTTTTAGCCCCGTGTTAAATTAATTGTGTGTTCCAGAGGTGCGTTCCTGAAAATGGTGAGTCCTATTTTGTGTTTTTTTTTTTTTGAAAAAAGGAAGTATTGTTTTTTAAATAAGAAGAATCCAATTTATCAATTATTTTGATTAAAATAATCATGATATTTTCATTGAATTTACAATGCTTGTTTTTTTCTTCTTTTTTTAAATTTGTTTTTTATTTTTATATGTGTATTTTTTGTGATTTTTTTATTTTTGATTCGTTTTACAAAGGGCTTGAGTAGCTTTTGTTCAATTTTGTAAACTAAGACCTTTGTAAAAATGAAACAAATTAGTACATTTCTTAAATAATAACCTAAGCTAAAGTTATAAATATGCACTAACATTTAATATTCACAATACACATGCCACATGTTTACCATGTAACTCTTGCCACCTCTCACCCAGCCTTGAACTTTTTACAAAGTATAAAATTATTTTTAATTCACTTTTTATTAAAAAAAAAAACCTCACAGCTTGCAAAATGAGTGGATACTCGTATTTTTCATATTTTTTTTTTTTATGTAAGCCATGTTGTAACGTATTTCTGAAAATAAAATACAAACATTTGTTTTTATTCCAAGTATATTAATCAATTTTTATTCAACAATATTTTCCGGAAAAAGGCCATTTGAAAATGCATGAAATTTTCAGGAAATGTCAACGATGTAAAAATAATTTATTTACCCTGAAAAAATGCAAGGTTTTTTTTCCAAGTATTTTAATTTTTTTTTATTTTCGTCATTCTTTGAGTTTAATTTTTAATGACTTATAGGCTACTGACTAAGAGCTAGGTAGGAGGTTGATTCCTAAATCTAAATCTAAGTTGCAAAGATATGTATCATTTGAGATTCATATTAAATGCATTCCCACAAGCAGACACGCATAGTTTCGCGCCCACACATGCCGCATGTGGACCTACAATATAAAAAACCCAATCTCAAATGAACATTAGCCCTGCAACTCTTGCCGACCTTCCCTGAAACAGGGGTGACATTGGAAAAGTGAACCATTTTTACAGTATACCCATACTGTAAAAAATGGTTCACCCGGTCAGCCTCATACCGACCTATAAGTCAAGGAATAATTCCCATGCTGTAATATCTTGGTTCACTTTTTCCAATGTCACACAGGTTAAAGGGAATAGCGGCAGAAGTTGCACGGCTTATGCTCAACTAAGCTTTGGATTATAATTAATTGGTAAAGCACATGTAGCATTTGTATGTGCGAACTTGCACGTGTCGCATTTAACATGAATTTTAAATGTTAATATATCTTTACAAGTTAGATTACAGATTAAAGACATAAAAACGCAACTAAGCTACACATATAGTGTAACTTCTTGCCGCGTTATCTCCGAAGGGGTCGCATGTGACGAGTTGAACCATTGTTTTTTAAAGGTAAGGGGGTGGCCTTACGCCAACCACTTCAGTGTCGGTGAAGTGGCGGTTTCCCAGCTCACGAGTGGGCTAGTACTAATTTCTTGTGAAGGCTGAGTAAACCTTGCGGTATTTTGTTTTGCGATTTTAAATAAAACACCGAAACGGAAAATCATTTCCCACACCCTCGGTGGAATTCGAATTTCGAACCTGAGCTTACGGCATGGAATGCAAGCATTCTACCAACTGAGCTATCGAGCGGACTTATGTATATAATTAAATAATTAAATATTTCACTAATTAAGTTGCATCTAAAGTATCGATATATCTAATCTAATCTAATCTAAGTTGCAAAGATATGTTACATTGGAGATTCACATTACATGCATTCTCACAACCAGACATGTACAAGTTTGCGCTTGCACATGCATCATGTGAGCCTACAACATACAAAACAAATCTCAAATGGACATACACCCTGCAACTCTTGCCGTCCTTCACTGTAACAGGGGTGACTTTGGCAAAGTGAACCATTTTTACAGCATGCGTGGTCAGCCGCATACCAACCTATAAGTCTATAGTTCTTAGAAATACATATAACCTAATATAAATAAATTATTATGTAAGTTTTTAAAGGTTTTCCATTCAAATCGAACTTTATATTTGCAAAAGTTTGTCAAAGAAACCCTGTGTGGTATGTTGGCAGAATAATTTTCTTGAATAGACCAACCAATACACGGAAAACAAGTACAAATACTAACATATCTTACTTGTACAAATGTAGTATGAACATGTAGTATGAAGTCTACAAGGGTATAGCAATGCATTTGTACAGATAAAATGGTATGTTTTGTTATGCGTGTCTACAGACAGACCAGAAGCGCTATTCTGCTAAACTCCTTACACTTTGGATATTAATCCAAGTCGGAGCGAAAGAAGCTCTATAGATAAAAAATCACAGTAAAACCTTATTTTCAGACACGAATCGCTATCTCGTCGCAAGGAATTTAGCAGAATAGAACTTCAGGCGGAAGTCTCGACTACCGAAGGTAGATCTTACCGTACCGATTTGAAGACAGGACGTAATAAAAAATGGCGCGCATGAACAGCTGACAATTTTATGTAAATCAGCGATTAGCTCTTCACACACCGCCGTGTATAATTCTGTCCTATCATCGAATAGGCACGGTATGGTCTACTAAAAACCGTTGAGACTTTCACTCCAATATCGTAATTTTTTTTGTTAAGGCTGAGTAGCCTTGCTGGTATTTTATTTCAGGTGTAAAATACTCAATGAAACGGGAAATCATTCAATCAAGACACCAACTTAGGCGGGATTTGAACCCGAGCTCTCTGCATGAAATGCAAGCACTCTACCAAGTGAGCCATAGACCGAACAAATATTATCTACTCTAATCTAAGCTGCAAAGATATATATCATTTAAGATTTATATTAAATGCATTCCCACAAGCAGACATGTATAATTTCGCGCTTAAACATGCCGCATGTGGACCTACAATATAAAACCCCAATCTCAAATGAACATAAGCCCTGCAACTTTTGCCTCCTTCCCTGAAACAGGGGTGACATTAGCAAAGTGAACCATTTTTTACAGTATGGGTGGTCAGCCGCATACCAACCTACATATAAGTCAAGGAACTATACTTAAACAAATCTATACTTTAAATTGCAAAGATTTATTAACACTTATAATTAATATTTAATGCATGCCCACAAACAGACACGTGTTAGTTCTGTAAATGCTGCATCTTTACTAACAAATACAAATGCAAACCTTAAATAAAGATAACTGGGGAAAAACAAGGAATTTCAGGAAAAAGTAAGAAAATATTCTACTAATGTCATCTAGTGGCATCTGTGTGTATCTAAAGCTCTGCAAAATTTGTAATGCAACAACAGTCGCTATCACAGTTTATGGCGGTATTTCCGGTTCTTTGTGACAGGCAATAACCATGAAAAATACTGACATTCAAAATTCATTAAGACATTCGTTGTTCTTCCACTGTATTCTTCAAGTGAACAAAAACCCTGGAACTTTTGCCGACCTTTCCTGCAACAAGAGTGACATTGGCAAAGTAAAGCATTTTTTACAGTACGGGTGGTCAGCCTCATACAAAACTAAAAGTCTTGGAATACATCGGAGAAATAAATTTAAAAAAATACATTAAAAAAATTATTGACCCATCTGTAGATTCACTTTCAAAGAATGCACCCCGTATCGCAGGCGAGTTCACGTCAATGAAAGCTCAATAAAAGCAGAAATATAGCTTTGTATGAGCGTACGTGTGCGGGCGGACGCTTTGTCTATGCCGGATCATCACAGCGCTGCACACAACACCGGACCCAGAACCATATCTGACGGTGTTTGCTTTTAATCAAAAATATCATCAGAACTGTGTGTACAGTGCATCTACCTCTGCGCGCAATATTGATATATTTCATTTATTTTTTAATATAAAAAATACATAAAAATACTTTGAAATATCGAAACTGACGCCGCCATCTTGGTCGCCAACGTCTCGTTTGATAGTTCAACGTGAAGTATTTTGTTGACGAAATAAAAAGTAAAGACCGGTCCGTAGTCCAGTGATAACACTTCGGACTCGTAAATGGAAGGTTGTGGGTTCGAATCCCGGCGGAGCAAAAAAAAAATACCATTCATATTTTAAAATATGCTCTTTCTATAATCTATAATCTATAATCTAAGTTGCAAGGATATATTCATTTAAAGCTCTCAGATGTAAGCCCACAAACCAACAAGTGTAGTTCGCGCTTACAAATGCTGAATGTGTACTTACAAATAAAATCCAAACCTCAAATGAACATAAGCCCCACAACTTTTGCCGACCTTCCCTGAAACAGGGGTGACATTGGCAAAGTGAACCATTTTTTACAGTATGGGTGGTCAGCCTCATACCAACCTATAAGTCAAGGAATTTGTTGGTGAAAAAAATCATATACCTTTACCAAAGACCGGTCACTAAAGGTCCATCCAGCCTTACAGCAACTGGGTCTTGCTTGAGAATTGGCGCTTTCTACAGCGACGACAAACCTGGCAGAGGGCTCTTGAGGTGTGATACACACAAAAACAGCGCTCACCAAATAAATCAGCCTTTTTTTTATTTATTTTAACATTGATTATATAGCAGTTTGAAGGCTCTAAAATCGTAATAGAGCCCTCATTTACATGTCATCTAAAAAAACGCAACGCAACTAAGCTACACATATAGTGTAACTTCTCGCCGCGTTATCCCCGCGGGGCTTAGCATGAGGCGAGTAGAACCTATTTATTTTTACAGTTAACAGGGGGCTGCCGTTTAAAAACTTATACATGTATTTGTTCGATGGTGTGAGCATTCGCTCGAATCTTATAAATAATCATTTTTAGCGTGGTCTCGCGTGTGCCAGAATAACTCTTTGACACCTAAAAATAGAGAACAAAATGCTTTGAAGAAGACTTGTATCGGTGCTGGCGAGCAATACAGTGCAAAAATTAACTCTACTCGTAACAAATTTGAGCGGTATAAATTGTGTGAAATAAATAATATGAAGATTTCATTAAATTGAACCCATAAATTGCAAGAATATTGTTTCGAATTATGAGTTTGTGTGTATGTACCTAGGCACATAACTTGCTGGTGTGCGCAACTGGAATAGTGTCAAACAGATAGCATAATGATGAAATGAATGATAGTAGTAAGATAATTAATAGACTGCTCTGGTATAATTCATTGTAAAAATATGTGGGATAATCTCGAACACGCATGAATCTCACGAAAGAAGTCTATTTTGTACCTATATATACGATTAAAGGTTCTGCGAAGAGCAAGTCGCTTGAAAACATTGTGACGCATCTTATAAATAATCATCCACATATAACCAATGTATGTGCTAAAGGTTTGAAAATGCTTGGTTTTGTGTTCCGCATTGCTAAGGATTTTCGTGATACCAATACAATAAAATTGTTATACACGTCACTAGTCCGTAGTTGTCTGGAATACTGTTCACCCGTCTGGTCTCCTCATTATACGGTTCATATAGATAGTATTGAAAGAGTTCACATTAAATTCTTGAAAATTATAAATTACAAGCTTAAAATTCCTATTTCTAATTTTGATCCCATCCTTTTGAACTCTTTTCTTAAATTAAATAATTTACTGGAAAGACGCAAAATCATTGACTTGTTGACCCTTTATAAAATAAAAAATGGACTTATAGACTGTCCGTCGTTGCTGGGCGAGTTAAATTTTTTAATCCCTCGTCAAGGATCACGACACATTATTCCTTATCGCCCTGTAGCTTCCAATACAAATGCACAATATAACAGTTGCATAAATCGCCTTCAACGTAGTGGTAATACCTGTACACTAGACTTTGACCCACCCAACAATAACTTTGATAGGTATAGAGCTGGTCTGTTGAGGTACTTTTTGGATGAATAATGTTTTTATTTCTGTTGCTTGTATATTTCTTTTGATTTTTGATTTATATTTTTTCTCTAAATAGTAACTTTGATTTTTATTCTTATTTTTATATAGTTTTTGTTATTGTGTTTATTTGTTTCATTTTACTTTCATATATAGGTATTTATAATTTTTTTCAATCTATTTTTAATTGTGGTTTTATATTCAGCTACTTACTTCTAATTTCTGCTTACTATTTATACATTCATAAACTGTCTTTTCTCTTGTTTTTTTATCTCATCTCTCTATTTTTTTTTAAAGTATTAATACCTACTTATGTAATCATTATTTTGTTTTATGTTACTTTTTATCCCGGATAGTTTTCAATTGTAGTTCTGATATATTTGTTGTTTCATTTTATACTTTTTACTTACTCTTGTATTTATAACACTATTTTTAGTATGGTTTGTAAAAGGCACTAAGTGTCGTGAATTTATAAATAAATAAATAAATAAATAAATATGACGCAAAGTCGATACAAGCAGAGCAAGAAAAGTAATCAGTACATTGTAAACCAATATTTTGCGAAATAAATCTTGTTAAATAAATTATTAGTTAAAAAGAACCCCAGTAAAATCTTACAAATATAATAGTTACGCCTCTGATAAAAGCAATTCTAGTGAGTGCTTTAGTCTAGGGCTGACAATCATCATGTTTAAGGGCCGCAGCTATTATTCAAACTTGTAGGACGCGCAGCAAATATTTGATGAACCAGTAGCAGCCCTGAAAGATAGATACAATATGGTGATGGGGCTTCCACACGCTTGCCAACCCATCACAAGTCAAGCGCACAGTGTGTCGTCTAGAACATGCTAGCTGGACAAATTTTTGTCTAATGGACTAATTTTGTCCAGCTAGCATTTTCTAGACGACACACTGTGCGCTTAGCTACAAGCCAAGTGTTCAGTGTGTCGTCTAGAACATGGGTCGGCAACCTGCGGCCCGCGGGCCGCATGCGGCCCTTGAGGCGTCTTAGTGCGGCCCGCAACGCACGTGCCGGAAAACTGCAAATCGATTTTCAGTAAATGACAAAGCTAAAGCATTTATCAAGAAATTTAAAATTATAAAAAATAAGCGTATTGAATGAGAACCTTAAAGAATCGTGGGATTCCCAAATTGAATTGGCGGGAATTCTACAATATGAGATTTATTTTGGGGGGTAGAATTAATAGTGAATTTGGGGGTAATTTTCATTTGTAGTTCGCACGTCAATTGATTTTAATATTTACGATGCATGACTCACAAGAGGGTCCCAAGGGCCGCAGGAGGGGAGGGGGGGGAAGGGGGGTGCTAGTCAGCATTTGCTGAAATGCTGACCATTAGATCCGCCACTGCCCAAGTGCGGCCCGCACTAAATCCCATGTAGAATATTTGGCCCTTTTACAACAAAAGGTTGCCGACCCCTGGTCTAGAACATGCTAGCTGAACAAAATTAGTCCATTAGACAAAATTTTGTCCAGCTAGCATGTTCTAGACTACACACTGTGCGCTTGACTTGTGATGGGTTGGCAAGCGTGTGGAAGCCCCATGAGAGTGAATGAACACTTCGCCCCTACCAGTGCTTGTTTGGCTTATTTACCATTTGATTCAAAGATGACGTTTCAATGAAAATTGTCTAAAGAATCACATTCTACACAATCTGAGCTAAAACATGCCGTATGTGGATACCATATAAAAACCCAATCTCAAATGAACGTAAGCCCTGCAACTCTTGCCGACCTTCCCTGAAACAGGGGTGACATTGGCAAGGTAAGTTATTGGCATTTTTTACAGTATGGATGATTATCCTTATACCAACCTCTATGTCAAGGAATACAAACAATTAATTACAAACAGTAAAAATTAAAACCTATAAAACATTTATTCTATAAAAAAGTGAACAATATTTTTTAAAGCCTCAGCCTTAAACGCCAGCATTATAGATCAACCGCCATTTTTTCGGTCCTTGCATACTTCTTTCATTTTATCCAGAGTCATAACCTTTTTCATAAAAGCTCTCCTTTTATTATCTAATTTAATCTAAGTTGCAAAGATATGTTACATTAGAGATTTACATTACATGCATTCTCACAACCAGACATGTACAAGTTCGCGCTTGCACATGCCTCATGTGAGCCTACAACATAAAAACCAAATCTCAAATGGACATACACCCTGCAACTCTTGCCGTCCTTCCCTGTAACATGGGTGACATTGGCAAAGTGAACCATTTTTACAGCATGTGTGGTCAGCCGCATACCAACCTTTAAGTCAAGGAACAATGATATTGACTCTGGATATCCCATTCTACAATCTAAATCGAAGTTGCCATTCGCTATAATTATTATAATTTTGTAAATAAATGTCTTGTTAACATTAATCATTTAAAAATTATAGGATTCAAAGTGTCGGTTTGAAAATTTTCTCTAGGCTGTAAAAATCTACCCTTCAATTTAAAAAAAATGTACGAAGTATGTATTTTCCGTTGCCCTTCAAAATCTTTCAAAGCACAAATTATTTTTTAAAATATTTTTTTAATTACATAAACTTGATACATCTCTTCAAACAAAATTAAAAACAGCAATAAAAACTCATTTAAATTTAATTAACAAAAATAAATATAACATCAAATCTCCCGGTTCTCATTTTCCTTTAATTAAGTATTTTTAATTTTCTTTCCCTCCAACATTCTTTGCATTTTTTTTTTGCAATAATTTCTTTGTTTTCTCAAAAGCGAAAATAATCCCAGTTTTTTTGTTTGACTTCATAATTAAGAAAATAAATACTTGAGCAAGTATTTCTTTCGTTATTTCACGTTAACACTCGACTTCATTTCGATCGATGAGTAAATTTTTAATGTAAATTCGCATTTTTTAATCAAGAAAAAGTAATTAAAATTCTTTGTACTTGAGACGAGTGCACAGTGTTTATTTTTTTACAAAATGTTAGTATTTAATTTTCTCGATAGAATTTCGAAGTAGAAACTTCAAATTGTTTTTACATTTATAATAAATCTTAGGTGGATTAAATAAAAACAATTTTGTTTACAATCGACAAAAGAAGATTACTTGAAATTAATTAAACAAAAATAAAAACAAAGTTAATTGTAAAATCATTAAACCCATAGATTGGTATAAGGCTGACTATGTATACTGTAAAAAACGGTTCACTATGTCAATGTCATTCATGTTTCAGGGAAGGTCAGCAAAAGTTACAGGGCTAATGTTCATTTAAGGTTTGGATTTCAATTTGAATGTACACATACACCATTTGTAAGTGCGATTTTTGATCGTGTCTTTTTGTGGGCATGCATTTAATATGAATCTCAAATGTTAATGTGTCTTTGCAACTAAGCTTATAGATTAGAACGGAACCTTTAATGACAAAATGAGGACAGATGTGAAAAAAAAATAAGGATGGTTTATTTCTTCAGCGCTATTTTTGTGTGATACACACCTCAAGAGCCCTCTGCGAGCTAGTTCTTTGCTTTATTCTGAATCAGGACGCAGTTCCTTCAAGGCTGGATTGACCTTTGGTGATCGGCCTTCTGTCAAAACTTCTGAATTATCCAGCCCAGCGAAAATAATATTCTGTTTTTTTTTGTGCTACGTTGGGATCCAACCCACGACCTTCCGAGTTCAAAGCGTTAACCACTAGACTACAGAACAGTCAAGGTAAGTAAGATTAATTGTTAGAAAAAGTATAAAAATAATTTAATTCATTTAAGCACTAAATTTTCAGTAGTGAACACGTACGTAATAGAGAAACTTTGACAGGCAATTTCAGTACTTACAGCCTTAGAATAACCAATGTCCTGCTGCACTTAGCCACTATGAATAATTCACGATACACTACTGCGGGCTTACGGGCGGGTTTCCCTTGCACAATGAAAAACAACGCGTCACATTGAAAATTCAAATACTTACTATGTGTGAAAACTAGCAATAAGACATGCTTTTACAAAAAAGTCTATATGTGTTCTTAGGACCATTCCATTACTATCCTGCGCGGGAGACTCCCTAGATTCTAGAGCCTCTAGGGGTCTATGACACTTGTTGTAGTGCCGCAGAGGTGTACGAGCTTGGTCGTCGCTACTAAGCGCCAATAATCAAGCAAGACCCAGTTGCTGTAAGGCTGGATGGACCTTTGGTGACCGGTCATAGGTAAAGGCTTATGAATTTTTCAACCCAGCGAAGAGCAAATTTGAAAATATAAATGGTATATTTTTGTGCTCCGCCGGAATTCGAACCCACAACCTTCCCATTCAGAGTCCGCAGTGTTATCACTGAGCTACGGACCGGTCAATGCACTGATAGACATATATCCCTTAAATTACATAAATTGTAAATTAACTCTCCATGACACTCTCCAAGACATGACCTACGAAGATACAGAGAAGCTCTTAATTGTAGTGGAGTAAATTTATATTTCTATTTTCCATTTGTTTATCCTAATATCTTGAGTTGACTAAGTTTATTTGTATTAGAACCAAGATATAAGATGATAGTATTGTAGTGTTTTTTGGTTCGGAAAGTCTCTAAATTAAAACGTACAGGTCTTCTTTCAAGATCTTTATTTTCACTTTATTTATTTTTACAATTTATATTTATTTTAACACTTTTAGCAACTCAAATGTATTTTCACAGTTCAGCTCTGCTCACACTCTTTAATCAAAGGCGACTATCTCACTGTCTTGCTGTATTGAATTTTGCCCCTTATGTACTGTAGTGACAGAACTCTCTAGGGGCTAATTTGCCAGCAAAACTCTCGAACATTCTACCAACTTCAAGAGTACAAAAGGATCATTTTATTTCTAGATTTCTTAAGCGTATAGTTATTGCTACCTACGGTGTACACCTATATTAATCTACTTTTGACATAATACTAAAATAACTATCACTACCTACGATGTACACCTATATTAATCTACTATTTACATAACAGTATTAAAATATGAATAAATGTAATAATTATTATTTAGATACATATTGTGTACAAACTTTCCACGCCTGAGACACAGGATTTCCTAGTTCAGGCACATGCATTATTATTTTCTTATTAAAAGTTGAATACCTTATGTGTACAAATGTAATGTTATGAGGGGTTCCTGTATTAATAAATAATTATTATTTTTAAACAAATTTTAGGTCTGGTAATTTCAACTTCAGTATTAATTAAATTGTTTATTACTTTCAATTTATTCAAGACACTACAGTTTGAATAATCCAAAACAAGATAGACCCGAAATGACAAGCATCGTTTCAAATCTTATACGCTGTTTACATTCAGCTCCTAGCGCAAGGCGAGGAAGACGGGAAGTGAGCAGTGCATGTGAGTGAATGAGCATACTCGCGCTATCGCGAGTGAGCTTCCATGTCTTGTCGGTAATTTTAGTGAAGTTGTCAACCAATTTTTTTAATATCTTTAATAAGCTTGTAATTTAGTATTATATTTTTTTAAGTATTACATTTTCAGAACGTTTTTCATATTTTCAGTAAAAAAGTGGCCAAACTAAAAGAATGACAGAAAAATGTACAAGGAGGCAATTTTTTATCACTTAAATGTTCCCAGAATTGCTCCTGCAAAGTTTGATGCTGATCAATTACATTTTTTTTATCGTTTTTTTTTTCATATCATTCATTACAAAGTTGTTCCTTATTTAGTGTATATATAACTCTAAAAATAGATCGTTTGAAGTTTGATGCCGATCGGACCACAAAAAAAAAGTTAACATTTTATTGCGTAATACTGCTGCTCTCAACTGAGAAAATAAATTGATTCCACATGCCTAAATAGCGTTTGTTATGAATGGCTAGTATATTAAAAAATATATACATGTTTTTAAAAATCCAAAAAAAAAAAATTCTTCGGTATTTAAAGAAAGTGTTTTTCTTTCACTCTTTGGTGAAAAATTATTTTCAGCATCTTTCAAATATAACACAATATTTCAACAATTTTCAGTCACACCCCACCCCCAATATTTTCCGTAAATATATATCACATCGTCTTTTTTCTCGAGCGAGCATAAAAATACCACAAATCATGGCTCACATCAAAGTCCATTGACTTCTCCAACAATACCCGAGTGCCGAAGAACTGGCATCATTTTTCATTCACGTCTTTTATTCTGCCTTCATAAAAACACCAAAAAAGAGCGCTTGTTTTTTTCCAAAGCAACTTCCACCCCTCGAGTATAAAACATCACGTACTCTCCCCTCAAACGCGTAAATTAAAACAAAAAAACCACGAAAACTAAGTCACTCCCTAGGTTTACTATTGTATTTTCCATATAAATACACATTTAATTACGCTTACGAAAAGATTTTACACAACTCTTTATACTCGGGATACAGAACACAAAAAGGGAAAAATGAAAATATATATTTTTCCAGCCAATTCATCGTATAATAATAATAATAAATTATAATAAAAAGCCTTGACTGTCTTTAGAAATGATCGTTTGAGGTTTTTATTTTATCATTATGGTATTTTTATGGTGATAAACACATTTGGTTGGTTATATCGATGTTTCAGTCGGTAGAGAGTTAGGGTTCGATTTTTTACCAAGGATGTCAGAAATGATTTCCCGTTTCGTTGTTCATTTTAAGCTCAATATTGAAATATCGCCAACTTAAAGGTAGGTATAACTGAATTAATTCCGATTCACTGATTTGAGTGGCGTGGATTAAACTTTAATTGCGTGAATTTGCTCATAGTTAGTGAACTTGAAACAAGAAAATGCCATGACAAACTTCTTAACCACAGGGTTTTCACACGTAGAACATAGGAAAAAAGGTGCATCGATCCATCGATATATAAGAATTACTAGAATTTTTAAAGTTTTTGTATTCACACTGTGTTTTGTATTCATTTTTATAAGAATTTAAAAAAAAATTAAGAGATACTTCCTTACTTACTTCCTCCATGCATTGATCTGTACCCTTAGTACGAGTTGCAAAACTTGAGAAAAGTAAAGCGTACAGAAAATATTAAAGAGTGATTTCCCCTAAAATCTGCGTTTTTGTTTCTTACACTTTATGGTCTTAGCAAAAGAGTTACATTGATGAAGAAAATCAAGTTCAAACAAACAACAACGGCAGATTTTGGGGGAAATCACTCTTTGATAATTGCCGTAAACTTTACATTACTCAAGTTTTGCAACTCGTACTAAGGGTACTGCGAAATCCATGTTAGCGTACTATGTTACTTATTCAGTTTTTACTGCCTAGGTTTACTCTGCTGCTGATTTAGAATTGGTAACTATTTTATTTAATTGGCATAAAAAAATCAATCTCCATAGTTAAATGGCAACCTCCCTTCCTTCCTTAGCCTTTCTTCGTCCACTCATGGACGTAGATTCTCTCCAATCTGCTAGATTTTTGTCTATCAGCTGCTGTGTTCAGTCATAATCTGGCTGCAGTTCCCTTGATGTCGTCCAACTACCCCAGTTGGGGTCTCCCCGATTCCCGCTTGGACATCCTGGGTCACCACTGGACGATCCTTTTCAGCCACCTGTCATGGTCCTGCCTTTCAACGTGACCAGCTCAGCGCCACTTTAAGCAGGCCGCTCGCTGTATGACATCAGTGACACCAGTGCGTCTACGGATCTCCTGGTTTGGAACCCTGTCTCTGAGTCTGATTCTCAGCATCCTCTTTTGAATGGCTCCTTGGCACGTCCTCAGTCTGTTGGCGCTATGCTGAATGAGTCTATTTTGTTTCCACGCTATAGGTGGATACTGGAAGCACGCATGACTCTTGACGACCTTGCGTTTCAGGTAAACAGGTATTTTAGGGCAACTACTGGAACGGCAACCACTAACATTATTATAAATTCAAGAGTTCAAACCACAAAAGTTAAATATACGTGAATTCAAAACCTCTAAAACTGTGGACGCTACGCTAGACGCTACGCTAGACGCTACGCTAGACGCTACGCTAGATGCTACGCTAGACGCTACGATAGACGCTACGATAGACGCTACGCTAGACGCTACGATAGACGCTACGATATACGCTACGATAGACGCAACGCTAGACGCTTCGCTAGACTCTACGCTAGAAGCTACTAAGCTACACACATAGTGAAACTTCTTGCCGCGCTTTCCTCGAAGTAGAAGCATGTGGCTAGTGGTAATTTTTTATTTTTACAGGTAAGGTAAGGCCGACCTTACGCCTCCACTTCAGTTGAAGTGGGGGCTACCCCGCTCCCAAGGAGGCTGGTACTTATTTCTTGTATATCTGAGTAAGCCTGACCGGTATTTTATTTAGTTTTGAAATATACACCGAAACTGGAAATCATTTCTGACTCCCTCGGTGGGATTCGAGCCCGAGCTGTCTGCATGGAATGCAAGCACTCTACATTTTCAACTTATAATTAATTACTCAATATTTTTCATTAATTATTAAAACTACCCAATTACATCCGTTGAACCAGGTTCGAAGTTATTGTCGATAGCACATGACCATTCCAGCTGTACTGTACTGTACTGTATCCTGCCACCGTTCCACTACGGGTGGCCGGTACCTCCACAGATGCGTCTCTACTTTTTTCTGTCCTTGCATACCTCTTTTATCTCTTCAACATTCATCACATTCTCCATACATACCAGCGACAGACAAAAACAAAAAAATGTTTGAGAACCTTTTCTTCCACATCTTTCTCGAATCTAGAGCAATCTTTTAGCACCGTCCTACGCATTGGCGGAACCAGTCAAGGATACACAGAAAGAGGGGGGAGGCTGGAGTGCCGTGCCTCTTGAAGCCTGAACGGCAAATGGCCCCCTTATTCGTCTCATACGCCAATAATGGCTCTGCCGACGTTCACATATACATTCAATTTCCTCCAAACCGACTGAGAGATATTACTCTAATCAATTCTCAGCTGAAATCAAAGTTACTGCACTGACACATTCATGGTAAACACGTCAAGGAAACGCTGAAAAATGTGATTTTAATTTTTAATTTTTAAATATTCAAATATTTTATTTTAATTTTGTATTATTGATATATACATCACCCATACTATCTTATTCTAAATCCAAATCTAAATTGCAAAAATAAATGTCATTTGTGATTCATATTTAATGCATTCCCACAAGCAGACACGTATAAGTTTGCTCAAACACATGCCGCCTATAGACCTACAATATAAAAACCAAATTTTCAAATGAACATAAGCCATATACTATACTAAAATCTATAATAATCTTTAATCTAAGTTGCAAGGATATATCAACATTCAAAACTCATATCAAATGCATGCTCACAAACAAACACGTGTAAGTTCGCGCTTACAAATTCTGAATGTGTCCTTACAAATCAAAATCCAAATCGTTTTTGAGTCAATCAGCTATTTCTAAACGTGTTTTATTTTACGTTTTTGTAATTTATTTTGTAAGCATATTTCTTTCTTTTCACATTACATCAAGATTCCATTTCTTTGAAACGAAAGAGAGACGGCGAAAAATTTTTTTTTTCGGAAAATTCACTTTAATAAAAAGATAATTAGGTCATTCGTTTGCCACAAATGACTTTCTTTTTAAAGAGATCTTTTTTTTCAACGAACTTACTCAATTTTTTAATTAAGATTTTGTCAAAGGATTTTTAATAAAATTGTGCAGTCAAAGGCTTGGAGCCACTCAGGTCAGCGGACTTTAATTAGACCCATTAAAGTCTTTTTTTTTGTTAGGCTTCAGACCTCTGGCAAAAGGTATTTTTTCATGGTATGAAAATTAAATTATCCTGTTTAAAAAGTTTGAAAGCAGCGTGGTCTGAACTGTAGTTTGACATCTGGCGACCGCGGCGGTAACCTTTTTATAAATTAAATTAGCGGAGACACCAACCACAAGGAATGTAGTGCTCATTGCTATAATAGATTTAGCCAGTAGGTAGCCTACAAGAGTATATATTTATTTAATGTCAAATTGTATTCTTTACTCTCTTTGTGGCCAGCCTTCGTATATAACAGATATTTTGACTGTAGTTGGCAGTTATTATTTGTGATAAATAATTAATAGATGAAAATAGAATATTCTTTGACTTATAGGTTAGTATAAGGCTGACCATCCATGCTGCAAAAAATGTTTACCAATGGCACAACTGTTGCTGAGCTTATGTTCATTTTAAGTTTGGATTTAATTTGTAAGTACACATGCAGCATTTGTAAGCGAGAACTTATACGTGTCTGTTGAGGACAAGTATTGAACATGACTTTTAAATGTCATCATAATTTTTCAAGTAAGATTAAGTATTACAAATGTATTTTTTTAAGTAAGAATAACAGTGAAACTACTTTTTTATAATTTTATAATTTTAAAGTTTATAATTTTAATGTAATTTATTTGTGGTGTACAATAAAGTTTATTATTATTATTATTATTATTATTAACAGTGAAACTACCAAAAAATACATTAAACTAAACCGAACCACATTTTGGTCCTTCGAACCGGATCGTGCTCGCTTTAGGAATTCAAAGAATTTGTAGAAGTATGCCAGTTACAGTATTATCAACAAATCTTTCATTTGTATATTGTAGAAGTAGATAGGGATCAATAAAACATGAATGTGCGTGATCAGCTGAATACGTTATAATTTTTTTTTCATACAAATAGTAGACAACTATATATGGAGAAAATTTGACAGTGAGATCAACTCACGCGCAGCCATGTTTTATCGCTTTTTATCTAGCTATTTGTCCGCAGGATTGTCGAAATTCTCACTCAGGATAGTAAAAAATTAAGACAGCAATGCTGATGTTTTGGCTACCTCTAGCAGATTGGCAAGAGAGCTGCAGTATCAGTCACAATATTTTTCTAAAAATGACAGCAAAAATAAAATATTCTGATTCGTTTTTGTAACTTTTAATATTTATTGTTCAAAAATAAGTTTACAAATAAATAGAAAATATAAATAAATAAATTGTAAATAAAAATTGAAGATATGTTATTTAATTTTAATAAAATGAAAATACGTCTTCCAATAAAAATGAAATTAGAAAAAAACACTAGAGGTACCCATCCTTTAAAAAGATGTTTTATTTAAATAAATAATTAAGTATTATGGTTTACAGCTTATCTTATTAAATAATAATCAACAAAACAAACAATGATTTTGAATTTTATTTTCAACATTTTTTTAAACATAAGCATCTACCATAAACTTATTTTTTTATATTTAGATTATTCCACATAAAATAATTTATTTTTTTCAAACATTCAGATTTAATGAAATACAAAATAAAAAAAATCTTGTATTTTCTAAAATAAAATAATTGTTTAACATAAAAATAACAAAACAAAAAATGTAAACTACCTACCTACATATTAAGTTGTTTGTTTTTATTTACAGTGAGGTATTTCATTTTAAATTTAAATAATAAATATTTGTATTCACGATTTAAAGATAAACAAAAAAATAAATACATACACAGTATTTAAAATATTTTGTAAAAACATATTTAGCATGTATTCACAATTAAATTAAACTTATTTCTTTGAAATCAACTAATTTCAAAGAAAATACAACTTAATAGGTATTTATGAATTTTTGACGGGAAGCGTAAATAAATAAATTATTTATAATTAATAATTTAATTGTTTTTCTTCACATACAAATAATGTTCGCTGATGACATTCTATACAACTCTTATGAAACGTCGAAGATTTTGAGTTTCTCAAGAGAAATTTGTTTTTTTTTGTTTCTATCTTAATTATATTCTAATTTACACTCTCTTGAAAATAAAAATAAAGATGAAGACTTATATGTAGGTTGTTTTAGGGATCGTTGGCTAAAATTGCTGGGCTAATGTTCATTTGGGATTGGAGTTTTTATGTTCTAAGTTCACATGCAGAAGAATGTGTAAGCGAGAATTTGTATGTGTCATCTTTTAATTTTTTTTTTTAGAAATCCTGTGCGGGAGACTCCCTAGATTCTAGAGACTCTAAGGGTCTAGGACACTTGTTGTAGTACCGCAGAGGTGTACGAGCTTGGTTGATGCTACAAAGCGACAATACTCAAGCAAGACCAAGTTGCTGTAAGGCTGGATGGACCTTTTTTTTTTCATGTAGGCATAAATTTGCTATTAATCTCAAATGTTGATTTATAAATACGACATGGAAGAAGAAAGATCCACGGCTGGATACAATCATAGCAGACTGTTTTACAAGTTCTTTGATAGACAGCGTTGCCATTGGTTAAGCCTCGATGTGGGTTGTAGTTCCATTGAAGGACAATAAGATTATGATGAATTTCTAGATGATTATTTTTCGACTGTGATATCAAATTTTATTGAAGTCAAGATCCACTTTAAGTTGATGCCACAATGATGATGTCGATGATGATTATAAAATCTATTTATTTAGTCCATTGAACAAGAAGACTATGAGTTTCTAGATGATTCTATTTAGATTGTTGAATTAATTTTATTGGAGCCAAGATCCACATCAAGTTGATACCACAATGATGATGTTGATGATGATTGTGTAACCTTTTTATTTAGTCTAGATGTCCAGTTCAGTGTTTAACTTCGCTGCTCCTTTCTGTACGTATTCAGACGTACTCCTCACAGCTCTGACCAACTGAAATAACAAAAATAAATAGTCAGAAATGAAAAAAAAAAAACAAAATAATTTTTAAAAAAATGGACAAGAAGTTGGTGTAATGCCGTGTAGTTTTTCCTCAATTTAATGAATGTAAATATTTTTATATCTTGTATGGTTTTTGTATTCACACTGTGAAAATTCATATTTGATTTCCAATTAATTTTATAGAACTAAAACCATTCTAATAAGGCGTTGTTTTATTATCACTTGATTTATTAATTTTATTTTAATTAGGTAATATACACGCATTAATGGACACTGGTTTCTTGGGTTGATGATTTTTGTTTTATTAATTTTTAATTTGTTTTCTTGATAACCAAACTAAGCCCCAAACGTCCTGACACCAGTTGTTACGATTTTAATGGGGGTTTTCTTTTAATTAAACTGCAATTATTTATTTTAACGGAATTGATTTAATTAACAATAATTGATAATCCCCTCCGCGCCACTGCAGCCCGTATATATAGGTACAAAAGTCTTATCCGTGATCGGAGAGGGCCCTTGAGGTGTGACACTCACAAAACGGCGCTCTCTTATCATGTGTAATTAAAAAATAAATTAGCCTGATATATATATACAAAAGAGACCATTATTGCATGTTCTTGATTATACTAGACAGCTGCTACACTACCATGATATATCATACTGGACTGTTCTACACACACTATTGTACCTGTACAGGCGCACATAAGTAATTCGAATTCACAGTTCGTAAGACTACCACCATTATACTAGAGCCAGATTGTTCTACGCACTATGTATGCATGTACAAGCGCACGTAAGTACTCCAAGCTCGTAACAATAAGACAACATGAAACGAGAGAAATAGTTCACCATTTGGACTGCGTTGTGTATCAATAGGGAAACCTTCGTGATAAATGGATCATCCTGAAAAAAGAAGAAGTAATTATTATAAAGTTGTGTATTTATTTTAGATAAAAATTGTAACGTATATGAGGAACCTGCAGAAAACAGTCACAGGGGAGAGGCAAGAGGACCAACAGACCAGCAGGACTCAACCAAGATCTCAAGAAGAGAGCGTGCATTTGCAGTTGCTGGTCCTCTGGCCTGGAACCACCTGCCACGTCATGTGAGAGAGCTAGAGGACCATGGAAAGTTACGGAATGCACTGAAGACAAGAAAATTTCTGGCATCGTTTGCACAAGCGCCCTTGGAGTGACTACATCACGAAACGGCGCTATAAAGAAATCATCAACTCATCATCATCATCATCATCATCAAGAAACGAAAAGGGTAACAAAGTAAAAGTTTCACTTACTCACCTTTGGCTTTTCCTCGTGATGGCCATAGGAGTAGCCTTTCTGAAAATGAAACGGGAGTTAGCAATTTATTTTCACAATTGAGACGTTAACCAAATTACTGCCATTATAAAAAAGATTATGTACAAGCGCAAAATTACATAGAGTTACTTAGAGGCAATGGAATTTAATTTGAAATAATATCTTTGAATATTGTCTCAAAAAAAAAATGCAGCTTGTTTGATAGAATGTAGTATAGACCAGTTGACCAGTGGACAACGGATTTAACATGATTAGAATTGAGTTTTATATTACTCTCTCTAGTAAATATTTCATGTATGGATAGAAGAAGAAGAAGAATAGTCATTAATAAAAAAAAATGACATCGACGGTTAAAAGGCACTAGGGCAGTGTAAGCGACATAAACTGAATTGTTCAGGAGAGCAGTTTAAAGTTTGGCATTGCAGAAAAATGGCGTAACTTTTTTTATTTTTTATCATGTCGTTAAAATCGAAACAGCTCCAAAATTTTAAAAAATAAGGCATTTATTGGCATTCCTATCAATGTGGTTTTACGATTTTTTTATGTCACAAGCGCCTTTAGGACAAACAAGGCCAAAATCTTGTCGGTTACACCAAAACCGTACTTGGAAAACGCAGTTGTTTGTTTGGGCATAAACAGCACAAAAATCATCGTATAGCTATGGGAGTTAGCACATTAGAAAGAGCGGAAAATTTTAAGTAGGATGCATTCATTTTTCACCAAAAGCTCATGTCCTTCTTCCTTTTAACCGTCGTCATGCATGATTTTTTCTAAAATCTGGATAAAAAGTTGTAGGTACTTCAACAATTTCTTCGTTTATTTTATATAAGCGGTTTTCAAAAAGTAGCTGTAGGTACATATTATCTTTTTTTTTCCTATCTGTAGATGAGTTTTTCTATCATCTTTAGTTCACTTTTAATTTGCTTGAAATGATTCATATTACTTTTTAGATTGTGTGTGACGTGTGAGTAGACTACAACTTTTCTTTTTATCCAAGTAATGTAATGTTTTTTTTTTTCAAAATTGATAGAAAAATACCTATTATATACATACAATACTTATATACATAAATACATACATAAAATATAAAAAAATAAAAATATATGCAAATACATGTATTACAGATGATATGGAATCCTTCACCTTTTTTATGTAGAAATAATGGAAAACGTAAAATTTTAGATGATCTTAAAAGTACAGTATTCTCATGAAATGATTATCTTTAGATAAGCTTAGTAGATGAGATTAAAGTTGATAAGCTGAAAACATAAAAGGAGATATGATAACAAAAAATATCAATGAAATGATTATCTATATAAGAGTTTAAAAGATGAGTTTTAAGTTCATAAACTAAAAACATAACATCTTAGATGAGTTAATGTATGATTAAAATAAAATATTTAAGGGATGTATCAATGTAAGAATTTCTGTAGATAAGTTTAGTAGACCAGTGTTAGTTGATAATTAGAGACTTAATATTTTAGATGAGCTTTATAAGATATAATTAAGAATTTAGTGTTCAAGAGATATGTATTTATGAAATGATTATCTTTAGATAAGTTAAGGAGATGAGTTTTTAGTTGAGCAACTGAAATTATCAAAATACATATCTTCGTGACTTACTGCAGAAAACTGCTCAAACGAAGGTTCGTGAATGACATCGTATGTGTGAATGTGGTGGACCTTGAAGAAATTAAAAAGTATTTCAACTTTATATCTTTCATCTATAGATAATAATATTTTTTATGATAAACTTGTAAACCATTATAAATATTTAAAAATATAAATGGTAAAACATTGTTTTAATTCACTTTATTAAATACTTTATTGTAAACCATTTTTTATTTGTTGATAAATTACTTAAATACTTGAATATGCAGACATAAAATTGTACTTAATTAAAAAAAAAACAAAGATATTGTGATTTTATCTACAGATAAGAAATTTGTTTTTATTCAAATGTAGGTCCTGAAATAAAAGTTATTTTAAAGCAAAAATATTACAAAGCAATTGCTTATAGTAGAATTTATTTTACAGAAAATGTTGTGCTTTCAAATTGTGGGTAATCAAATCTTTTTGAAATTTACATGCTTGACAATAATTATTAATTAAGACTCGTAACTGGAAGGTTGTGGGTTCGAATCCCAGCGGAGCACAAAAAATATACCAATTCAATTTTCAAATACCTATGCTCTTCGCTGGTTAAAAAAATCATAAACCTGTACCACAAACCGATAACTAAAGGTCCAACCAGCCTTACAGCGACTGGGTCTTGCTTGAGTATTGGCGCTTCGTTGAGACGACCAAGCTCGTTAACACCTCTGTAGCACAACAACATATTTTGTCATAGACCCCTAGAGCAGCGCTTTCCAAACTGGGGGGCGCGCCTCCTAGGGGAGGCGCGAGCTATGGCCAAGGGAGGCGCCAAAAATGTGTCTACATTAGTATGAATATTAAGAAATAAAACTTATAAAGAGAGGCGCGAAAAAAAATAAAACGTACAAAGGGAGGCGCGAAAAACAAATTTATTTTTAGGGAGCGTGGTAGCATAAAGTTTGAATACCGCTGCCCTAGAGTCTCTGAAATCTAGGGAGTCTCCCGCACAGGATTTCAATAAAATAATTATACTCACAACTTCATGTTTTTCCTTTTCTTCATGTGGAAAAAAGTTCTTCCCAGCATTGGCTATGAATTCCCCGATATTCTCCACCAGATTCTTTTCGGGCTGCTCCTCCTCTTGAAGCCATTCCTCAGGACCCGTGTAGACTTCATTATTGGAGTACAAATGGGAAGGAGGACCAAAAAATGGTTCAGGAGCTCCATACACGGCAGCTGGAGGTCCGTATGTTTCAGAAGGAACTCCATACACCGGCTTCGGAGGCCCGTATACCGGTTTTGGAGGGCCATAAACCGGTTTTGGAGGTCCATAAACCGGTTGAGGGGGACCGTATACCGGTTTTGGAGGGCCGTATGCTGTATTTGGTGTGCCATATTCTGCTGAAGGGGCATACGCTCTCTGCCAAATACCATAGTAAGATTGTGATGATGCGTGGTCTTTTTCTTCTTTATTTGTGTTCTAAAAAAAAATATCAATACAATAATTTGTATACTGCCATCTAGCGAAATATTGTAAAAGCTTTTACAAAACATTATACACAAGTTTGCTTACTACCCTACTTTAGAAAATGGTTTGTGTCTTAGATAAAACTTTGTAAATAAGTGAATAGTGTATATAAAAAGCTTTTAATGACAACACACAGATGTTAATACAAGTATAATTCTCTGATTTATTACAAAATATAATATTTTTAGAAAGATTTTCTACATACATCTGTGAATAATGACGTCAGATCTTCCAGACCCAAAAGGAAGGAATGCGCTTGATGAAGACATATTGAAGCCAGAATCACGCAATAGCAGATATTCAGCCTCATTTTGATTTATCTGCAAATAAATAAAAAGGATTGATTATGTGAGAAAGTATTTTTTATATGACCGTATGTTTGCACTATAACGAAATGTTCGGATTCTGTTTACTTTTAAAGAAAGTGAATTTTTGAGGGAAAGTGTCAAATGCCGTCAAATAAAAAAAAATGAATAAAGCAAATAAAAATAATGTGATAATTATTTTAACCTTAAAATATGAATTAATATTGTTTCTCGGCGAGCACACGTCACACTTCCATAGGACTGCGGTCCTTAGCAACTAATAACAAGATATTTGTTTGCCTATTCCCTAGCAACTAGTGTCATCCCATTTGTATACAGACTTAAAATAATTTGTAGTTTTCTTCCTTTACTTATAAACTAGGCACAAATTCCACAGACAATTAACACGACTTTTCACGGCCAGGTTGCTAGGGAAAACGCACACTAATATTAAGACTTGACTTATAGGTTGTTATGCGGCTGACCACCCATACTGTAAAAAAATGGTTCACTTTGCCAATGTCACCCCTGTTTCAGGGAAGGACGGCAAGAGTTGCAAGGCTTATGTTCATTTGAGATTGAGTTTTTATATTGTAGGTCCACATGCGGCATGTGTTAGCGCGAAATTGTACATATCTGCTTGTGGGAATGCATTTAATATAAATCTTAAATGATATATATCTTTGCAGCTTAGATTAGATAGGATTAGATAAAATAATTATGACGTTTTTCAGACGTGAAACAAAAATATTTTCTAATTTTGTGCCGACCCCAATTAAATGTTATAAGGGCCAGCAAAAGTTGCAGGGCTTATGTTCATTTGAGGTTTGGATTTTAATTTTTAAAAACGCTCCTTGACTGATAAGTTTGTATGAGGTTGACCCCCCGTGCTGTAAAAAGAAAGACGGCAGGAGCTGCAAGGTTTATGTTCATGTGAGGGTTTTTTTTTCTTTTTTTATTTGTATGCACAGATGCAGAATGTGTATGCGCGAACCTAGATATGATATGCCTGACTGCGGGTATGCATTATGTGCCTTAAATTTTAACATATCGCACGCTTAATAATAAAGAGAAATAACTCGAAAATTGGGAAAATCGAGATTTTGTAATAAAACGCAAGAACAATGCAAGAAGAATAGGTAGAATGCGACAGCCGTTCAATTTGGACGAATATAACCGAGATAAAACATCGGCCGCCTTTTTCATCCCATACAAGTTGTACTGGTTGTCTGAACTTCAAACGTGATTTTCCAACATTCATGTTTTTTGAGTTATTGCTCTTTATTATTAAACGTGCGATATTATCTTTGCAGCTTAGATTAAGATTATAGACATGCAGCATTTGTAAATGTGAACTAACACGTGTCTGTTTGTGGGCATACATTTAATATGAATTTTAAGTGTTAATATATCTTTGCAACTTAGATAGATGCTATTTTTTTAAAAGCTATAACATACCAAAATATGACAAAATTTATTCATTCATTTCGATTTTTAATGAATTTTATTTTTAGCTCGGAAAAACCAGAAGGCTTCTGCATGACAAAAAAATCATTGTCACATTTGTCAATAAGAGACAAACAATACAAAATATTCAATATACAATATGTATGTGGCCAAAATTTCCATATTTTTAACTATGAAAAATTCCAGAAATGTATTAACGTAATTATGTACTATTATTCCATAGACATGCTCGATATAAGCGATTATCCATGCTTGACATGTTTGCATGCGAAAAAATAGTCTAACAAAATAATCTTCTAATAAGGCCAACTGTTATGTCGTTAGTATTTGTAATTCATTTAAAATGCCTATTCCGCAGCTGTAACTATGTCGCCATTCCGCTAAGGGTGGCCAGAGAGTCTGCAGAGGTGCTTTCATTTCTTCCTATGCTTGGATACATACCTCTTTCAATTCATTCAATGTACAGTTTCGATTTTGTTTTGTTTTTCATAAAATTGATGACGTAAGGTTGGCTCTTTACTTGTGAAAATAAATGTGTTTACAAGACATTGCTATTCTCTCTGCGATATTGCAGATACGAGTAATTGTTTAACAACTGTATCCTGAGTATAAAAAATGCGTCCAAACTTATCGATTGCGAAAACGCATAACAGAAACCATGCAAGTATGGAATATACAAAAGCGGTTCTAGAGCGTGATTTGGTTGTCATACTTTTTTCCTGTTTACGCAATGACAAACAAAAAAAAAATCTAATTTAAAGCGTAGATAAAAATGAATACCACAGTCAAAAATGACATTCACGAATGATCGTGTTATAGAATGCGTCAAGTGGTTAATATTCAAAAACGAAACAATCCATATTAATGAACGAAAATTTTGTGTAAAAAAAAATACATAATAATATTATGTTAATATGAAAATTGAAATTTCATTGTTAGACGAACGAAATGTGAAATCATCACCAATATGTGTCTTGCCGAGCGTTTACATTAGAATACCCATCACACAATCATAGCCGAAACGTACATACATTACGCCTTTCAAATTCGTCTCGCAATGTTTTTTTTTTAACAAATTTCAATGGCAATTTTTCTTTGTGATGTTTTCGACGTGTGCCATTGAAAATATTCGACTTAATTTTGCGTAATTTTTCGCTATTTAAAAATGTGAAATGTATTCCGTTCGCTTAGTGCTTGTTTGTCTTATCTCAAACAGAGCTAATTTCATATGAGCAATATTGATATGTGTACTGGAACAATGTGTCTTATGAAAACTTGAAATTGTTTTTTTTATTATTTCTAACATTATCGTGTTGTACGTTTTTTTCTTAGCTCAGATTGTGTAGAATGTGATTTTTAAGACAATTTAACTGAAAGGTCATCTTTGAACCAAATGTTAGATGAGCCAAACAAGCAATGGAGGGCCGATATGATAGTTATATAATCTAAGTTACGGTTGGTATTTGGCTGATCACCCATACTGTAAAAAAATATTAATTCACCTCTGTTTAAGGGAAGGCAAGAGTTGCAGGGCTTATCGTCCCCACAGTGCTTGTTTGGCTTATCAACCATTTGATTCAAAGATGAACTTTCAATGAAACTATCTTAAGAATCATATTCTACACAATCTGAGATACGAAAAAATCTAAGACAGGATAATGTGAGAGATGTTGTCATAATATTTAAAAAATATTTCCAGTTTTCATAAGACATATTGGTCCAGTACACATATAAACATTCTAATCTAATCTAATCTAATCTAAGCTGCAAAGATATATATCATTTAAGATTTATATTAAATGCATTCCCACAAGCAGATATGTATAATTTCGCGCTAACACATGCCGCATGTGGACCTACAATATAAAAACCCAATCTCAAATGAACATAAGCCTTGCAACTCTTGCCGTCCTTCCCTGAAACAGGGGTGACATTGGCAAAGTGAACCAATTTTTTACAGTATGGGTGGTCATTAAACATTGCTCATGTGAAATAACGTCTGATGGACACAAGACAAACAAGCACTAAGGGGACGACATTTCTAACAGTATGGGTGGTAAGCCTCATAACAACCTACAAATCAAGTAACAAAAAAATATATAAAACACACTAAGTACCTACTACATATTTACTATAATAATCTATAATCTATAATCTAAGTTGCAAGGATATATTCATTTAAAGCTCTCAGATGTATGCCCACAAACAAACACGTGTAGTTCGCGCTTACAAATGCTGATTGTGTACTTACAAATAAAATCCAAACTCAAATGAACATAAGCCCTGCAACTCCTGCCTACATTCCCTGAAACAGGGGTGACATTGGCAAAGTGAACCATTTTTTACAGTATGGGTGGTCAGCCTCATACCAACCAATGACTATAAATGACAAAACAATATCGACGGTTAAAAGGCAGTATATAAGTGACATAAACTAAATTGTTCAGGAGAGTAGTTTAAAGTTTGAGATTTCAGAAAAATGGAATAACTTTTTTCTTTTTTATCATATCGTTAAAATCAAAACAGCTCTAAAATAAAAAAAAAAAGGCATTTATTGTTTTATTAATTTTTTTCATTAATTTTTTTATGTCACAAGCGTCTTTTGGACAAAAAAGGCCAAAATCTTGTCGGTTATGTTATCTATGGTTACACCAAAACCATACATCGAATACGCAGTTGTTTGCTTGGGCATAAACAACACAAAAATCATCGTAGAGCTATGGGAGTTAGCGCATTAGAAAGAGCGGAAAATTTCAAGTAGGATAGCATTCATAACTCATTTTTGACCAAAATGACGCTTATACCCTACTGCCTTTTAACCGTCGATATATATATATAAAAATAATTACAATTAAAAAAAATTATGTCTTTGATGCCAACATTGCAGATTAACCGACATTTTTTTTTGATAAAAGAAAAAAAAAAATTATACAAATTTAAAAAAATTGCAATTCAAATGATAATATGGCACGTTATTTTTTTGTAGAAAGTGGATAGACAGATAAAACGAAAAAAAACAAAAACACAGTTTTATTTTTACTGCTACTTATAGAGGCAATTCTTTTAATGCATTTGGAATAAAATTAAAATATTAACCACGGCCTAGTCGAGTTTTATTACAAAGAAATGATTCTGTGGAATTTCTAAAACACGTAAATTTTACTGCGAGTATCAACACTGTGTAAATACGCAACCATCGCGTTTATAAAAGTAATCTATGATCTAAGTTGCAAATAAATATATTTACATTTAAAATTCATACTAAATGCATGTCCACTAAGCAGTCACGTGCAAAGTCTGCATGCGTATTTAATCTTATCTAAGTTGCAAAGATATGTTACATTGTAGATTCATTCTCTTATATTATCATTTATATGCATTTTCACAAGCAGACACGTTTGTAGGTACGTGTTTGTTCGCGCTTGCACATGTCGTATGTGAACCTACACCATAAAAAAACAAATCTCAAATAGACATACACCCTGCAACTCTTGCCGTCCTTCCCTGAAACAGGGATGACCTTGGCAAAGTGAATCATTACTTTACAGCGGGGAGGTCAGCCCTATACCAACCCATAAGTCGAGGAACACAAATGATAAATAACAGAACCTTAAAAAGAAATCTATTCCTACGAGCAACAGCGTGAATAGCAAAAAAAATAAAATAATAACGAAAAACAAAAACACTCGCTAGAGGCGCAGTTATATGTTCTATACTTTTTGTTTATTGTATTTGATTTTTTTACGCGAGGTAGAAACCTACTTGATCTCTGTCTCTGCGAAAAGACGATCTTCGATATAAGTATCACTAAAAGAAGACTTGTGTTTATAATTATTTGATTGCTCTTAAAACTGCAAGTGGTTTTAGATTCGTCAGTTGTATCCATTTTTTTGTTGTTGTTGGGTTTTGAGGTTAGTCCCACGTCAATCGATTTTGAAAATTTTCAAATCTTAACGATCTATTATTAAAATAATAGAAGAATTTTATATTTTTGTTTTCGTCTCTATACGAGTTTTTTTAAACATTAAGGAAAGAAATGACACATCAGAACCGTTTGGCGTACCAAATCACTGATGTCCTAGAATGAGTGAAACTAAGCAGCACATATACTGAAACTTCTACTTGCGTTCTCCCTAAAGGAATCGCATGTGGCGTCTGGAACCTGTTTTTTTGTTAATATGTAATACCGGCAAGGTTTACCTACTAAGCCTTTACAAGAAATGATTACGAGCCGAGAAACCTTCACATCAACTGAAGTCCGGCCCCCTTACCTGTAAAAAAAAATAGGTTCCACTCGCCATTTGCAGCCCCTTCGGGAAAAATGCGGTAAAACATGTACTATATTTAACATAAAGTGAGCCTTTCCCATCTCCCAAGGGGGCTGGTTCTCATTTTTTTTGAAGGCTGGGCAAACCTTGCCGGTATTTCGATTATGGGGTACACCCTTGGTGGGGATCGAACCCCAGCCCTCTGGTATGGAACACACGCATTTAACCAACTGAGCTATCAACCGAACTGCTTATACATTGTGAAAATGGTTCTCTTTGCCAATGTCAACACTGTTTCAGGGAAGGGCGGCAACAGTTGCAGGGCTTATGTTCATTTAAGATTGGGTTTGTATATTGTAGGTGTTATGTTACGGTGTTATGGCCGAGGGGGCCAAGCGGGCTGATCGTTCCAGCGTATTTGGAATATAATAACGTTGGTTCGATCCCCGACTGGGTCATTTGACCATAACTATGACCCTGGTTCAACATATGTTATTGGGTTATTATTAATCAATAATTCATTAAAATAAAAACAATAATGAATTTTTAATTAATGATATTAATACCTGTGTCAGGCCAGGCAGAATAGGTTGGTGAATTGTATTCCTCCTTCACAAATCTATTTAATTAAAAAAAAAAAAAAGGTTCACATGCTGCATGTGTTAGCGCGAATTAACACATGTCTACTTGTGGAAATGCGTTTAATATGAATCTTAAATGATATTTATATCTTTGCAGCTTAGATTTAGATTTTTTAAGTTAAAGATTCATTGTTAAAAGCCACGCTCGGCGCTTTATTTGCATAGTTTTCACAAATTTCTCTACGTGTTAATTTGTACGTTATTCTTTTTTAAGGATCCATTATTCATTTGTATATGATATTTTGACTAAACAAAGAGATGACAGACAAGTCGTCCGCTTAGTGCTTGTTTGTCTTATGTCCATCAGAGGTGATTTCATATGAGCAATGTTTGTATGTGTACTGGACCAATGTTAATATTTAAAACAACTCTCACATGATCGTGTTTCACGTTTTTTTCTTGGCTCAGATTATGTAGAATCTGTTTATTATGATAATTTCATTGAAAGGTCATTTTTTAATCAAATGGTAGATAAGCCAAACAAGCACTGGGAGGACGAAGTACCTGTAACATAATATAGTCGTATATAGTATACAAGTTCGTGTGTAGACATATCATATTATGTGTTCTTACAGAATAAAAAAGCAAAATTTTAAATAAAAATAAGCATTGTAACTCTTGCCGAGCTTCCCTGAAACAGGGGTGACATTGTCATTGTAAACTATTTTACAGTATACATAGGTGGTTTGTCTAATACCAAACTATAATTGAAGGGAATACAAAAAATAAATACGATAATAAAATAAAAAATGAAGAATAAAAAAATCTTACCAACAAATGAGTAAATTTTCACTTTTAACTTAATCTCTCCAAAAGGTCTTTAAAAATACATTCAACAATTTTCTCTGTTGACCACACTGGTAAAATAAAAACCACTTCAACTTTTCTTATAGGCACATGAATACAAAACAAAAAAAAATATACTTATTTGTTATCGAGAATAAAAAAAATTAAAATGCCTAAAAAAATGTTACTCCAAAAAAAAACCGACTGTGCAATTTGTCAAAGGAACTATTACTCATTTAGAAAAAAGAGTTATGGCTTAAATTTTTAAAGATACGACGCCTAAATGTTTCGACTTGTCGAGAGGAGGCTTAGGCTATGACTGGCTTTAGGCGTATGGCTATGTCTTGGATGGACCGGACAATTGCCTAAAAAATGGTGTGAAGTGTCATGCATGACAGATTGTGGTCCATACAAAGTATAGTGTACCAAAATTTTGAGTTGCCAGAGCTGGAAGAATGAGTTGTATATTAAAGATGTTAAATTATATTTTGTAGGGTTTGTGTATTCACACAGTGAAAATTCATTTTATTTAAAAAAAATTTTTTTTTTCTTAAACGTAGTTTAATTTTCACAATTATATTTTTTTATCTCGAGCACTTTCGACCTTCAATACTCTTGATAATGACCTGAGTATTGAAGATCGAAAGTGCTCGAGATATAAAATATAAATATAAATTATACTACGTTTAAGAAAAAAATAATTTCATTTTAAATATTTTAAATTATGATTACGGTAGTTAGAAATTTTATAGAATGAAAAAAAAACTTTCATTAATCAGACGATTTCATAAGAAGACATAATATCGTCCTTCTGTACAACTGGGGCTATTGCAACGTCTATGGGTGCATCACCGAAGGTTAATAAATGTACCTACAACCTTCGGCCTCGATCAAACAACAATAATTCAACAGTTCGTGGTTCTTCTTTGTAGAAGAGACACGTCTCCTGAGGACGTCGCATATGACTCCGACGAAACGTAGAGAAAATCGTTCTTCTCTTTTGCATGGTCAGTAAAATCGATTTTTTTCATTCTATAAAATGAGTTGTCTATGATTGGAGAGGTTGTCTTCTTGGGGAATTTGATTTTTTAAATATATTTGTAAATAAAAATAAATTCTAAATATATTTTAAATATATTTGTAAATAAAAATAAATTCTAAATATATTTTAAATATATTTTAAATATATTTTAAATATATTTTAAATATATTTTAAATATATTTTAAATATATTTGCAATACACTAACATAATAATGTTGCCTGGCCAGAAACGGGTTAATATTTTTTTTATATTTTCAATGAATTATTAATTCATAATTACCCAATGACATCTTTTGAACCAGGGTCAAAGTTACTGTCGATAGGACACAACGCAGGGGGGGCTCAAACTTGCGTTTGCTTTAATAATACAAATTCGAGTGCGGACGACTTACCCCTCGACCATGACTTACTACCATACATTTTAACGGTGTAAAAATAAAAAGGTTCCATTCGCCACATGCGGCAAAGAGTTGCGCCATATGTGTTGCTTAGTTGTGTTATTTGACTCAATAAGTAATAATATTCTTATGATTTATTTGGTGATCACTGTTTTTATTTGAATCACACCTCAAGAGCCCTCAGCGAGCTTGGCCGTCACCATAGAAAATGCCAATTCACAAGAAGACACAGTTTCTGTAATTCTGGATGGAACTTTGGTGACCGAGGTATAGGAATTGTTCAACCCAGCGAAAAGCATTTTTGAAAATATAAATGTTAGGTTTTTGTGCTCTGAATTCGAACCCAGGACCTTTCATTTACTAGTCCGAAGCGTTACCATTGGATTACGGACCGGTCAAAAATAGTTGCACTATATGTGTTGCTTAGTTGCGTTATTTGACTCAGTTTTGGTTAATCTTCCAGCTCTGAAGTGCACAGTCCAAGCTAAGAATGTTTCTCGCATACGTTTGAATATTAGAAAAGAAGCGGGAAAAGAGAGGGAAAGAGATGCCAATATCTAAACCTGTTACAGAGCATCACTTCTGCGTGACGTTCTTGCGCGTACGCACAACGACATTCCAGAACTATTGGAATTTGAGTTACATGCAAAAGAGTTCACTAAAAGCAAAAATATGGCAAGAGTGACAATATCAGAAGTTGTTCAGATGTTAAACGAATGGTATATGGCTCGATTCCAAGCATATCACTAAAAATATCTGATTTCTAACTTTTGGAAATGCTTTGTAATACGGTGGTGAAAACTTTTACAAAGTGCGGTTAAGGATTTTACTATGATGCATATGGATTAAAAAAAACACACACACACCTCAAATGAACATAAACCTTGCAAATTTTCCAGCATTTCCCTGAAACAGGGGTAACATGAGTAAAGTAAAAATTATTTAAAAGAACGGGGGCAATAAAATCAAGAAAATATACACCAATAATTAAAATGATCATTATCGTGTTATTTTTTTTTCTTTCCAAAAATAGATTTGTGAAGAGGAATGCAATTCACCAACCTATTATGCCTGGCCAGAAAAAGGTAGTAATATTATCAATAAATAATTCATTATTGTTTATTTTAATGAATTATTAATCAATAACATCTCTTGAACCAGGGTCAAAGTTATGGTCAAATGACCCAGACGGGGATCGAACCAACGTTATTATGTTCCAAACACGCTAGAAAGATCAGCCCACTTGGCCCCCTCGGCCATAACACCGATTTTCAAACAGCAAAGCCGTATCTCATCCGCCACCTACAGTGAATTTGCCATACAAAAAATCGATAATACGTAGATCAACGACGGATTTTTTTTTTCTCAATAGCACTGTTTGAATAAAAAAAATTCGTCTCCAGCATTGCATCATTGCATGCCCATTGCACCAAATTTGTAATCAAGATCTCTCACTCAAAAATGACACGCATAAATGCTGACTGCTGAGTGATCATCTGTAGGAGGTAGGATCACATAAGCATTTTATATTTGTTTTTAATTCAGAGAAATTTTTGGTTAAATGTTTAAATTCATGAATAAATTTCAAATGCAGGAAAGAAAATTTCATTTTCTACAGAACCGGAAAAATAGATTAAAATCATACGATTGCAATAGAATGATAAAATTTGGCATTTTTTCTCTTTTTTATTGTTATCGTTAAAATAAAAAATTTTGATGAACAAAAAAGTGAAATAAAGTCGTTTTCGATTTCTTGTGCCTCTGTTGCAACCATCTATAATCTATAATCTAAGTTGCAAAGATATATAAACATTCAAAACTCATATCAAATGCATGCCCACACGCAGACACGTTTTATTTCGCGCTTACAAATGCTGAATGTGTATTTACAAATTAAAATCCAAATCTCAAATGAACATAGAACAATACTTTTGCCGACCTTCCCTGAAACAGGAGTGACATTTGCAAAGTGAACCATTTTTACAGTATGGGTGGTCAGCCTCACACTAGCCAATGAGTTAAGGTACATCAATCATTTTATCAAATTGATTATTCTGACATTGAATTTTTTGCAACAAAAAACTGCAATCTGATCCTCTAACGATGCATTGTGGGTTTTTATGCAATTGTACAAGATGGACGCAAAAAATGCAAAAAATACCGTGAGTATTAAACTACACGTAAATACTCAACAATCGCGTAAACAGTTTTTTTTAAGAAAGATGCGACAGTGCCTCTAGGGATTGCTTTAGTTCTGTTAACGTGATTTTAGAGTATATCGATGGTTAAAAGGAAGTAGGGCATAAGCGACGTTTTGGTCAAAAATGAGTTATGAATGCTATCCTAGTTGAAATTTTCCGCTCTTTCTAATGCAATGACACTCATAGCTCTACGATGATTTTTGTGCTGTTTATGCCCAAACAAACAACTGCGTTTTCCAAGTACGGTTTTGGTGTAACCGACAAGATTTTGGCCTTAATTGTCCTAAAGGTGCTTGTGACATAAAAAAAATCGTAAAACACCGTAAAACCACATTAATAGGAATGCCAATAAATGCCTGATTATTTTTTAAATTTCAGAGCTGTTTTGATTTTAACGATATGATAAAAAATAAAAAAAGATATGCCATTTTTCTGCAATCTCAAACTTTGAACTGCTCTCCTGACCAATTTTGTTTTTGTCGCTTATGCCCTACTTCCTTTTAACCGTCGAAATGTTTTATACTTGTGTAAGGTTCACTCGGGTTATCTCTTAATTTGATTTAGACGGTTGGCAGGAGTTATTTTGCTAACAAAAACTTTGTGTTAAACACATATACGATTGCGCTTACACATGCTGCATGTGGCCTTACAACATAAAAACCAAATCTCACATAAGCACAGGCCCAGCAACTCTTGCCAACCTTCCCTGAAAAAAGGGTGACATTGGCCAAGAATGGGTGGTCAGCCTCATACCAACCTATAAGTCAAGATGATCATCTGTTCTCTTTAGATAACATGAAGCTCATCTCAGCTCATTTTGATCTCTCCAAAATAACCTAGTCGCCGTTGCAACTGCTTGCTCCACAGATGATTAGCTCCATCTCCAGGGTGTGACTGTGGGGCGGAGAACCAGACTGTCCGGCACATAGTGGAGAAGTGCCTCATCAGAAGACACCCTCCTGGGCTGAAAGACCTCCACGGAGCCACGCCAGGAGCAGGAAAGTGGATGGAGGGCTTGGATCTTCACCTCTGACGTGGCCCAATGGCCAAGAAATTTGTTGCACTTGCCGGCCATACGCAAATAAATAAATAAGACCTCTTCAATCCTCTATTATCATGTTTTCTCTCTATTGCATTTTTTTTTAAACAATGCATTCTTCATTGTTAATTTAACCAAGAAATGTTTTCACCAATTAACTAACGACAACTTTCAATCATTTAGATTTCTTGCAGAAAAACGTACATTTTTCTAAAAATATTCTAATTTGTGCAAAAATGACGCTTCAATTAATTAACAACAATGTTTTAATATTTAATTTTTGCAAATGTATTAAGAATGCAATGCACTCACTTTCTTAAAAACATGTATTTTCTGTTTATTTTTCTTAACTAAATCACTTCTGTCAAACACGATAATGTGAGAGTTGTTTTAAATATTTTCAAATAGTCAATTTACAGTATTTATGAGGCACATTGGTACAGTACACATGCCTAGAAATATTGCTCATGTGAAATTATCTGTGCTAGAATAGATGGATGTCGTGGTAGAGGAAGACCGAGAAAAGTATGGAAGGATCAAATCTCTGAAATAGCGAATGAATGGGATATCCAGAGTCATAATAAAAGGAGGACTTGTATGAAAAAGGTTATGACTCTGGATGAAATGAAAGAAGTATGCAAGGACAGGAAGAAGTGGCGGCTAATCTGCAATGTTGATTTCTAATGTTGGTGTATTCATTTGCTACATTTTTTGCATAGGAAATTTTTGACTTTTTTTGTATGGATTTCTTTGTAAGGTTTTGTTCTTTTTTATATTTAAATGTAATTTATTATTCATATTCCTTGACTTATAGGTTGGTATGAGGCTGACCACCCATACTGTAAAAAATGGTTCACTTTGCCAATGTCACCCCTGTTTCAGGGAAGGTCGGCAAAAGTTGTGGGGCTTATGTTCATTTGAGGTTTGGATTTTATTTGTAAGTACACATTCAGCATTTGTAAGCGCGAACTACACTTGTTGGTTTGTGGGCATACATCTGAAAGCTTTAAATGAATATATCCTTGCAACTTAGATTATGGATTATGGATTATGGACATCATCTAAAATTTAAATCTAAATCTAAGCTGCAAAGATATGTATCATTTGAGACTCATATAAAATGCATTCCCACAAGCAGACACGTATAATTTCGCTCTCACACATGCCGCATGTGGACCTACAGTATAAAAAACCCAATCTCAAATGAACATAAGCCCTGCAACTCTTGCCGACCTTCCCTGAAACAGGGTGACATTGGCAAAGTGAACCATTTTTTACATCATAAGAGTCATAATAAAAGGAGGGCTTGTTTGGAAAAGGTTATGACTCTGGATGAAATGAAAGAAGTATGTAAGGGCAGGAAGAATTGGCGGCTAATCTGCAATATTGATTTGTAATGTTGGCTCATTGATTTATGTTACATTTTTTGTATTGAATTATTTTTGTGGATTTATTTTTAAAAGGTTTTGTTGTTTTTTTATATACTTAAATGTTATTTACTATTTGTATTCTTTGACTTATCGCTGCCTTAGTTCTTGTTTGCCGTATAGAGGATAGACCATTAAGCTAATTTTACATGAGCAATGTTTGCATGTGTACTGAACCAATGTGTCTTATGAAAACAGGAAATTGATTGAACTAAAATTGCATTTTAGTTAACTTTACTATACTTGTAAATACCGGGCCTAAGGGGACAAACTGCCTGTGGACGTTGTGTGGACATCTTTGACCGTTTTGTCGTGCCATGGGCAACAGCAGTCACAGAAACAGTCCGAGTAAGTGTTTTATGGTTGAACCCGCGCAGTGTACATCACTTTCATACAGATTTATGGCGCAGAAAAGAAACAATTTAAACTGATTCGCTCGCTACTTTCTGCTCCCCTACAACTGATTTGTCAGCGTTGGGTTACAACAGGGGTGGCTTGAAAACGACGACTATTCGAATGTCGAAAAAAAATTGGATATTCGAAAACCAATCTCTGTAAAATCTTGTAAGTCATGCAACTGAGCTCCACTTATAATATAACCATCCAAAGAGGTCGCATGTAGTGAATGGAACCTTTTTATTTTTACAGTGAAAGGGACCTGCCGAACGCCAACCACTTTAGTGAAGTGAGAATTTCTCAGCTTCAAAGGGCGCTGGTAATCATTTTTTGTGAAAGCTTAGTAAAAATTTCCGGTATTTTATTTTGGGGCGTGAAATAAACAACGAAATGGCAAATCATTTATGACACCCTCGGTGGGATTAGAACTCAAGCTCTCGAGCATGGAATGCAAGTATTTTACCAAATGATGATTGAGGTGAGATTGCGAAAGAATGGAATCTGCGTAGTGAGAATAAGAGAAGATTATGTATGAAAAAGGTAATGAATTTTGAGGAAATAAAAGTGGTTTGTAAGGACAGAAAAAAGTGGAGGCGCATCTGCGGAAGTACCGGCCACCCCTAGTGAAACGGTGGCAAAATTCAGTACAGTACAGTACCCTTAGTACGAGTAGCAAAACTTGAGTAATGTAAATTTTACGGCAGTTATTTAAGAGTGATTTCCCCCAAAATTTGCCGTTTTTGTTTGTTTGAACTTAATTTTCTTCATCACTGTATCTCTTTTGCTAAGACCACAAAGTGTAAGAAACAAAAACGGCAGATTTTGGGAGAAATCACTGTTTAATATTTTCCGTAAACTTTACTTTTCTCAAGTTTTGCAACTCGTACTAAGTGTACAGTACAGATCTATAAACCGAACTTTTTACGAGCTTCGCCGTCGCTACAAAGCGCCCATTCTCAAGTAAGAATTCATCTGTGTAAGGCTGAATGAAGCCGCGAACGGCTTGCGAGAATCAGTCTTCATACGACACTCTACTTTTAAACACAAAATACAGTGTAAGTGATCACAAACCATCTGTGAAATAAATGTTAATTGGTAAATAAATGTAAAAGTGTAAAAAAATAAATATAACTGTAAAAATAAATCTAAGTGTAAAATAAATATCCTGTAAAGAAAACCAATTTTTAATTTAAACTCTAAAAACACAACAGTACTTTGGTTTCCGATCTTTGGTAAATGAATTTTTCAACCCAGCGAAGAGCAATTATTTGAAAATATAAATGGTATTTTTTTGTGCTCCGCTGGGATTCGAATCCACAACCTTCCATTTACGAGTCCGAAGTGTTGCCACTGGACTACGGGCCGGCCCAAGAATTAAAAGATTTTCAAGAATTTCAAGATATTCAAATAAATTCGAATAGTAAGAAAATTGACGGAATATGTTTTCCACAACCCTATTATTGACGAGGCAATAAATAAACAACGCAGGGATCAGATTTCAAATTGGTGAGCCATGAGCCGTTACTGTGCGCTTAGTGGAACCCTCCCTTTACGAAACATGGAAAATCGCCTGCGGGCATACCGTGTACTAGCAAGCCTGGGCTTTTACCTAATTCAATGATGAAAAATGGTAAACAAAACGAAAAACTTCTAAATATTGTTATGATTTCGCTTCTACTTTTTAAATGAAATTGCGATTTAAATTTATTGTTCACAAAATCGTTTAAAATATACTCTTCTCTCTCTTTGTGTACAGGTCTTCGCGTCACAATAGTCGAAGACACTCTCTCTGTCACACAGAATCTTTGCTCGAATTTATATGTGAGGCAGAGACGATTCTTGCATGTTCGTGAGCATGGCCACAAGCAGACGCGTGAAAGTTGACGCTTATCATATCCTTCGTCCAATCATATGGACAAGCGCCTTTGCAGTGACACACTGTCATAATAGGCTCTATATAAATTTTGTATTATTCTAATCTAATCTAATCTAAGCTGCAAAGATATATATCATTTAAGATTTATACTAAATGCATTCCCACAAGCAGATATGTATAATTTCGCGCTAACACATGCCGCATGTGGATCTACAATATAAAAACCCAATCTCAAATGAACATAAGCCTTGCAACTCTTTCCGTCCTTCCCTGAAACAGGGGTGACATTGGCAAAGTGAACCAATTTTTATATTATGGGTGGTCAGCCACATAACAACCTATAAGTCAAGGAACATACATGACAAATTACATTTTTTTAAATCAAAGAATAAAAATAACAATATATACATGGACATAAAAAACTAAATAATAAAACCAATTTCACTTTAACAAACCCTAGCCGCCAACATCACAGATCAACCGCCATTTCTTTCTATCCTTGCATACTTCTTTCATTTCCTCCAGAGTCATAACCTTCTTCATACAAGCTCTTCTTTTATTATGACTCTGGATATTCCATTCATTCGCAATTTCGGATATTTGGTTCATCCATACCTTTCTCGGTCTTCCTCTACCACGACATCCATCTAATCTACCAACATATACTTTCTTCGTCAGTCTTTCCTCAATTTTCTCAATTTTCCTTTATTAATAGCAATTATTCGTATGTAATATCTAGAGACTTCGCAGACTTTATCACACACTCGGACAAGAAAAAAACACAAAATTAAATATTCGTAACTATATTTAATAAACGAAATTAAATCTATCATTTATTAAAGAAAAAAATATGTGAATTAACTTTACTCAGTAATGGACTCTGCTTTCCGTTGCCATGATGGAATGGGGGTTGTTTTGTATGGGGAGGTTCTATTGAGGGTTGTGACGAATGGCTTATTGCTTTCTACTCCCCCTGCCGCAATAACCGAAGGAAATTCGGCAATTTGCGATACCTGATTGGTTGGTTAACATGACAGGGAATGTGGTAGAAATGCGGTTTCCTTCATAGTAAACAATTTCAATGGAGTTTTTCTCCTTCAAAATACATCTTTCGTTTAACTTCTTTCTTTCTTTTCAAAAGAATCAGATTACATTCATCATCGCATGGAATTAAATTTGCTTCAACTTAAATATAAGTTGCAAAGATACATCAACTATAATCTATCTATAATCTAAGTTGCAAGGATATATTCATTCAAAGCTCTCAGATGTATGCCCACAAACAAACACGTATAGTTCGCGCTTACAAATGCTGATTGTGTACTTACAAATAAAATCCAAACCTCAAATGAAGATAAGCCCTGCAACTCTTGCCAATTTTATAAAAACGTTCCATTCACTTTGCCGTTCACTTTGCCAATGTCACCCCTGTTACAGGGAAGGATGGCAAGAGTTGCAGGGTGTATGTCTATTTGAGATTAGGTTTTTATGTTGTAGGTTCACATGAGGCATGTGCAAGCGCGAACTTGTACGTGTCTGGTTGTGGGAATGCATGTAATGTGAATCTCCAATGTAAAATATCTTTGCAACTTAGATTAGATTAGATTAGATTAGACGGTTCCGGTGATCCACCTAAATATTTTAAACTAGGAAATATCTATTAATGAACTAGTCAAGAAAACAACTTCCAAAATAAGGCTTTATTACAAATTATTAAGAGGAGTGTATAGACATTTTTTTTTTAATTTTAATGATAGTAAACTTCATTATTTAAAAAGCTTATGTTATGTTCACATCAGCAAGTAAGTTGCAGGTATAGTGTAACTTTTTGCGCGGTATCCCTAGCGTGTGAAACAAAAATAAAAAAATGAATAAAGTGGGCAATTAATCAAGCCTTACACCAACCATTCCGCTTACAGAGAGAGTTTCCAAGTTCCCCTTGGTTGGGATCGAACCCTAGCCCTCTGTATGGAGTATGCTCAAACCCTCCTCGTACCCATCCTGTATGTATGTGTCAGAAGGACCCACAGCACATGGGCGCTCATGCAAAGCTATATATTTTCTCAAGTGGCGAAAGGCCTTCCCGTGAAGTGAGTAAGCATTCTGCCAATTGTGCTTTTGACCGGACTCGTGGGATGAAGAATAAATAGGTCTTGTCTTGTCTTGTCTTGTATCCTGCCGCCATTCCTCTAAGGGTGGCCGGTACCTCCACACAAGTGCCTCCACTTGACTCTGTCCTTGCATACTTCTTTCATCTCATCTAATTTCATCACTCTTTTCATGCTTGCTCTTCTCTTGTTTCCACTCTGTAAATTCCATTCATTCGCAATCTCACTTATCTGATCAATCCATTCTTTCCTAGGTCTTCCCCTTCCACGCTTACCTATTACATTCCCTTTGTACACTCTTTTTGTCAGTCGGTCTTTATTCATCCATTCAATATGTCCAAATAATCGCATCACACTTCACACTTCACTCGTCTATAATCTGTAATCTAAGTTGCAAAGATGTATTGGTATCTCACGCTTTTACTCAATGTACTCCCATAGGCAGAATATGTGTTAGTTCATGCTTACACATGTTGCATGTGCACTTACAAAAAAATAAAATTTTGCCGCTCTTCTATGAAACCGGAGTGACATTGGCAAAGTAAATCATTTTTTACAATATGTGAGGTCAGCCTCATATCAACATCAGTCAAGGAACACCAACAATCAACTATGTTAAGCTGATATTGACTGAGTAATTGTCGTTGCTATAAAATGGGGAAAAATATGTAAACTACTGTAACTCTGTCGCCATTCCACTAGGGGGGGCCAGAGCCTCTGCAGAGCTGCCTCCATTTTTTTCTATCCTTACATACATCTTTCTGTCCTTCATATCTATCACATTTAAAGTTCCAACTTTCCATTCATCTTCTTGCTTACGTCTACTGTTACCAGACGGAAGTGATTTTTTCAGTCTGGTAAAGCTTTGGCAACCCTGCAGGGGCCATTTGACACTCCCCAAGCTTCACGGCGACAGAACTTGTCAGATCTTGTGCGCCTTTGTCCCTCCATCAAACCATCCTAATCAGACGAGCTCGATGAAAAGACAAATTTGTCATAATACTGTAATGTTTTTTGGGTTCGGAAAGTCTCTAAATTAAAACATACAGGTCTTCTTTCAGGATCTTTATTTGCACTTAATTTATATCTACAATTTATATTTAACTCTAATTTATTTTCACAGTTTAGTATCGCTTACACTCTTCAATCAAAGGCAACTATCTCACTGTCTTAGTGCACTCAATTTAGCTCCTTATATACTGTAGTGACAGAAGTCTCTAGGAGCTAATTTTGCCAGTAAGCTCGCGAACATTCTACCAACTTCAAGAATACAAAAGGATCATTTAATTTCTTGATTTCTCAGGCCTATAATTATTGCTATACCTACATATATTAATCTACTTTTGACATACTACTATAATAACTATCACTACCTACGAAGTACACCTATATTAATCTACTATTTACATTACAATACTATAAACTAGAAGATACAAAATTGTATTTTTTTCAGATTAAAAAAAAAATCAACCTAATATCTTTGCACGTAGCTCAGACGAATGAATCTACTGAAAGATTTAGGGCATGTTGCACCAAACTCCAACCAGACAAAAATAAAAATTAAGTGTGATCTCTGCCATCAAATCAAAAATTTGGTTACATAAAGCATGTTTTCATTTAAAATTCCATCATATTAGAGCCATCACCTTAGACTCTATTAGAGCATGTAAACAACGGTAGTCACATTTAGTAAAATGTGCAGGAGACGAGTTTTAGTGAAAATGTGCACTTTTTTTAAACCATCATAGCTTCTAAACTAGACGAGATATTTTTGATCTGTCACAACTGTTTATCTTCTTTTATCGATATTTATTTAATGTGAAGTAATGTGAACAACGTATGTGGAACTTCCGTGGTTTATGTTCGCACTTTTATGTGCATCCCATATTTATTACACTTGATATCTCAGTAACTATGAGTCCGAGGACTCCAATATTTTTACCACTTATAAAACAGCTAATTATAATAATTTCTGCATCATTAACTCAAAAACGTAAAAAAGTGGACTTCCGTTGTTTATGCTTTAAGGTACAGATATTATTACCCATTTCTGAGAAATAATTGACCGAAGTCCTTACCAGAATTAAGCAAACAAATTAGATGTGTCAATCAAATATTGATTGGAGGTTTGTGCAGCAGGCCTTAAAATAAGTTGTACCTAAACAGTGAACAAACGCCTGTGAAGAGTGCAGGATTCTTAATATTGAGTTGAAATAGAAGAGACCATTAAATATGCATATAAATAAACTTGTTCTGGACACATAAAAATCTTGTCAATCAAAAGAATAAAACGCAGAATAAATTAGTTGATTAAATTTTTTATTGCATTAACCTTGATTTTGAAAAAAACTAGGATGAAATAATTTGGTATGTTTTTGCACAACCTACTTTTTATTGGTATGTCTTCTTCTTCTTTTGGTTTCGTGTCAGGTCCCCCCGACGTTGACAATCACACGAGAGTAGGTTACTCGGACCTGGGCAGTCCTGCACAACTCCTTCATAGTTCTTATCCTGGATATTCCTCAGCAAGGAATTGTTCTCCTCCGAACACTTCGTCAACTCCAAGGTACTTTTTTTTTGTAAAGGCTGAGTAAATCTTGCCGGTATTTTAATAAAAGTTTGGAATAAACACTGCAATCTATAATCTTAGTTGCAAAGATATGTTACCATTTAAGATTCATGTAAAGTGCATGCCCACAAACAGACAGGTCGCGCTTACATTATGCTGCATGCCTACTTACAAATAAAAATCCAAACCTCAAATGAAAGTAAGCCCTGCAACTTTTGCCGACTTTCCCTAAAACGGGGTGACATTGGCAAAGTGAACATTTTTTTATAGGATGGGTGTTTAACCTAATAGGTACACCTATAAGTCATGGAACACCGAAACGGGAAATCATTTCTGACACACTCGGTGGGATTCGAACCCGAACTCTCGGCATGGAATGCAAGCATTCTACCAACTAAGCTATCGACCAGACAGAACGGCTGCATGTTAGACTTCGTAAAAAGGGAAAAGAAGCAGTAACCTTAGTACGAGTTGCAAAACTTGAGTAATGAAAAGTTTACGGCAATTATTAAAGAGTGATTTCCCCAAAATCTGCCGTTTTTGTTTGTTTGAACTTGATTTTCTTCATCACTGTAACTCTTTTGCTAAGACCATAAAGTGGAAGAAACAAAAACGGCAGATTTTGGGAGACATCACTCTTTAATATTTTCCGTAAACTTTACTTTTCTCAAGTTTCACAACTCGTACCTACTAAGGGTACAGGACGTCCTCATCTCAGGATCCGTGAGAAGATACGAAGTTTTTTTGTGATTTAGAGATCCAAATCAAGAAAAAGAATAAGGTTAAAAGCATTTTTGTAAACACCATCTGGACCTTGGACCCTATGAATAAAAAACGAGTATAATCGAAAGAGAAATTTTGACACCTGTCAGATTCGAACCCACGACCTTACGTATGCTTAGCGAACGCTTACTGCAATGTCAAAATCAATTGTGATACTGTGAGTATAAAACATCCAGTAAACTCACCTTAATGGTGTATATTGAAACTATATGAAAAATTTAACGCTCTCCAGGTGTGCCGTCGTTTTTTCCATGCATTTTCGATTTACGCAATTAGTTCCATGCTAGAACGGCACAGAGACAAAACAACAAATGAAATAACGTCACATGACTTTACATCAACTGTCATAACATCACATTACATGACATTACATCACAAGACAAAACATCACATAGCGTAAAAATACAGAAAATACACAAAAAAAGCCAAAGGAATATAAGGAAATGGAACAAATGCGTATATTTTGCAACGGCATAGTATGCATGCATTAAAAGTCCGGTCGATTGCTCAATTGGTAGAGTGCTTGCATTCTACCCCGTGAGCTCGGGTTCGAATCCAATCGAAGGTGTCAGAAATAATTTCCCATTTCGGTGTTTATTTCAAACCCCATTATAAAATACCTGCAAGGTTTACTCAGCCTTCACAATAAATGAGTACTAGCCCCATCGGGAGCTGAGAAACCCCCACTTCAACTGAAGTAGTTGGCGTAAGGCCGGCCCCCTTACCTGTACAAATAAATAGGTTCCACTCGCCACATGCGAAATCCTTTGGGGATAACGCGGCCAAAAGTTAAGGTATATGTGTAGCTTAGTTGCGTAATAAATGTTTGTGTTTTATTGTGATATTTTGTCATGTGATGTTTTTTCATGTGACGTTATAGGTATGTTCAGTTTTTGGTATCTATGTGAGTTTTTGTCATGTGATGTTTTGTCATAGTAATATAATTTCATGTGACATTATGTCACTGTGTTGTATTTTCTGTGTTATTTTGTCATTGCGATGTTTTTTTATGTGACGTTTTGTTATGTCATGTGATGTTTTGTCATAGTAATATAATTTCATGTGACATTATGTCACTGTGTTGTATTTTCTGTGTTATTTTGTCATTGCGATGTTTTTTTATGTGACGTTTTGTTATGTCATGTGATGTTTTGTCATAGTAATATAATTTCATGTGACATTATGTCACTGTGTTGTATTTTCTGTGTTATTTTGTCATTGCGATGTTTTTTTATGTGACGTTTTGTTATGTCATGTGATGTTTTGTCATAGTAATATAATTTCATGTGACATTATGTCACTGTGTTGTATTTTCTGTGTTATTTTGTCATTGCGATGTTTTTTTATGTGACGTTTTGTTATGTCATGTGCTGTTTTGTCACTGTTCTCTTCTAACCTGTCAGTGCTATACTCGGGGCGCTGCGCTGTGCGTGAGTTAGAGAGAGAAATCTACTTAGATATAATTGTAGATGTAAAGTGTTTAGATTAGATGAAATGTGGTGTGAGCCGTTAGATGACCTTGTCAAATGGCAGGGTCATTAGATGTCAAAATATGACGACCATGAATTTAAAATTAACTAATCAGATATGGTGATCATCCATCCATAATCTGTGATCTCAGTTGCAAAAACACAGATAATAAATAATAATTAATATTACGAATTGGTGAGCGATGTTTTTGTGTGAATCACACCTCAAAAGCCCTCTGCGAGCTTGACCGTTGCTATAGAAAGCGCCAATTCTCAAGTAAGACCCAGTTGCTGCATGGCTGGATGGATCTTTGGTGAACGGTTTTTGGTAGAAGTATGGTAGCCTTTGTGTTTGTTTGTCTTAAGTCCATCAGAAGTAATTTAACACGGGCAATGTTTGTTTGTGTACTGGACCAATGTGTTTTGTGAATGCTGGAAATTGATTTAAAAATATTTCAAACAACTCTCACATTATCGTGTTTTATGCTTTTTTCTTAGCTCAGATTGTATAGAATGTGATTCTTGAGACGATCACGTTGAAAGGTCATCTTTGAATCAAATGGTAGATAAGCCAACAAGCACTGGGATGATGGTGTATAAATTTTCAACCCAGCGAAGAGCACATTTGAAAAAATAAATGGTATATTTTCGGGTATTTTTATATTCAGACCGGTCCGTAGCTCAGTGGTAACACTGCGGACTCTGAATGGGAAGGGGAAGGGACTCTAATTCCGGCGGAGTACAAAAAATATACCATTTATAATTTCAAATTTGTTCTTCGCTGGGTTGAAAAATTCATAAAACCTTTACCGATGACCGGTCACCAAAGGTCCATCCAGCCTTACAGAAACTGGGTTTTGGGTGACGACCAAACTCGTACACCTCTGCGGCACTACAACAAGTGTCATAGACCCCTAGAGTGTCTAGAATCTAGGGAGTCTCCCGCACAGGATTTCTTAAAAAAAAATATTGGACTGTAGTCCCATAAAAGTGTGTTGTTTGCCGGCCAAGAAAAAATATTTTAAAAATTGCGGAGTCCATTATCAAAAATTGTAAATCAATAATTTCAAATGTTTTCTTAACGGTTAAAATATAAATAAAGTATGAACGTTTGCACGCAGCGTACTGAAGTTCTTTTGTATTGAAATGTTGACGTGGAGTGCTGTAGCAAGTCTAGTGGGCAACGTCACTCCATCACATTCAAAGTGTCGATGGCTCGATTCATTGAGGAACAATATAAGTGGAGCAGAAACCAGCTAGCGGCATTGAAGCCTATTATGAGACACAACTGTCAACATAATCTGACAAACATAGTACTTACGTATATCTATCTATTATATTTAATCTAAGTTTTAAGGATATATTGACGCATCCTATTAAATGCATGCCCACAAGCAGCCATATGTAAATTCACACTTATGTACACATGCTGCATGTGTACATACAATATAAACCAAACTCACGTGAACATACGACTTGCAGCTCCTGTTGCGTTTCCCAGACGCTGTCGTGGAATTTGCAAATGTGAAACAAGTTTTTACATTATGGGGGGTCAGCTTCATACCAATCTATAAGTCAAGGAACTATATATTAATGAATAATGATGTCCTTGACTTATAGGTTGTTATGAATTGGTTCACCCATACTTTAAAAAATGTTTCACTTTGACAATGTCACCCCTGTTTCAGGGAAGGTTGGCAAGAGTTGCAAGGCTTATGTTATTTTGATATTGGGTTTTTATATTGTAGCTCCACATGCGGCATGTGTGAGCGCGATAAATTATATATATAAATAAATTATAATCTCCTCAATCTGATTCTTCTTTTATTATGAGTCTGGATATTCCATTCATTCTCAATTTCGGAAATTTGGTCCATCCATACCTTTCTCGGTCTTCCTCTACAATATATATATTGTATATATAGCAACAATATAGAATATAGCAACTATTTGCGTTAAAATTGTTTCGGGTCCATCACATCCGAAAAGTCGATGGTTCGAGCCCATAAACTCAATGAGCGGATCGAAAACATGCGTTATTGGGTCGGCGACCTGCTTTTTAATTCAGAATAGACTCATTTGCATGCGTAGGTTGGTTATGCGTTAATTTTAAATTCATGAATCATAATAAAAGTAATGGGTGTGACTGAAACAAAAATGAAAGGGAATGGTGAGAAAGTATTAGTGAACGGTGAATTGTATATTTGGTCAGGTGTGGAAGATGGGAATGAAAGGCAAGGTGTAGGTGTGATTGTGAGTGAGTGTGTAAAAGGATGTATAACGGGTTATCGAAGAATTTCTCCCAGGATTTTGGTTGTCAAATTCAAAATTAACAGTTTGAGACTTTTCTTGGTTGCCTGTTATGCTCCTGTTGATTCAGAGTGTATGGAGGTGAGAATGAGTTTTTGGAATGAATTGAATGCGGTTGTGCATGAAAGGAAGAATAATGAAAACATTGTAATTTTAGGTGATATGAATGGATGGATAGGTGCACAGAGAGATGAATGTTTGAAAATAATTGGTCCTGGTGGGAGAGGTGTAGTCAATGATAATGGGCGACATCTGATTGCTTTGTGTGCGGAGCACAGTCTTTTTGCATCGAATACTTGGTTTCGGCATAAGGATGTGCATCTGTACACGAGGCAGATTGTGGGAAGTCGCACAATCATTGACTACATCTGTGTGGATGAAAGATTGAGAGGAGCCGTAAGAGATAGCCGTGTCTACCGGGGGCCTGAAATAGGCAGTGACCACTATCTCTTATGTGCTAAAATAATGATTGGTGAAGTAAGAAAGAAGAAACGCAAGAGGCAAGTAAGATTGCCTAGAATAAAAGTAGAAAGGCTGAATGAAGAAAATGTGAAAGAGAAGTATGTATCAGAGCTCCACAAAATTTTAAGTGTGAGTGAACTTGAGAAGAGTGTGTGTGGAAAAGATATTGAAAGTATGTGGAAAGATCTGAAAGAAGGAATGACTGAATGCGCTAAAAAAGCATGTGGGGTAACGAAAGGTGGAAGATTGAAAGGAGATGCCTGGTGGAATGATAGAGTGAAAGAAGCTGTGAAAGTTAAGAAAAAGTGTTATGAAAACTGGCTGAATGATAGAAATGATAGAAAGCTAGAAGACGAATATAAGACAGCTAAGAGAATGGCGAAGACTATAATTAATGAAAGCAAGATGAATGAACAAAGAAAGATTGATGAAAGGATTAACAGAAGTTTCACCGACAGTAAGAAGGAATTTTGGAGGTGGATCAATGCGGATAAAAATAAATCTTCTGCATTGACCACTCCAGGAGTCAAAAGTGCTGCCGGTGAGATGGTATGGGAGAATGAAGAAGTATGCAAGAGATGGAAGAACTATTTTCAAGAAATTTTTGGTCAGGGTGAAAGAAGAATTTATGAACAGATAGATGAAGAGAATGAATTGAATATTTTGAAAGAAGAAATGAAAGTGTCTATTTCACGTCCGAAGAATGGGAAGTCTGCTGGGTTTGATGGTATAAATGGTGAAATATTGAAAGCAGGAGGTGAATGTGTGATAGATTGGATGTACGAATTATGTAAGCTTTGTGTGAATGCAGGAGTAGTACCGATGGATTGGAGGAAGGCAGTCATTGTTCCCATTTACAAAGGTAAAGGGGACAAAAAAGACTGTCAGAACTTCAGACCAATCAGTCTACTCAGTATACCAGGAAAAGTCTTCTGTAAGGTGATTATAAAAAATGTGATTCTGACTACTAGTGAAAGGATTTCCGATATACAGTCCGGCTTTATGGCCGGTAGAGGCTGTGTTGATCAGATTTTTACTCTACGACAACTTGTTGAAAAACAATTGTCGATGAGGCGGAAGCTGTTCACGGCCTTTGTAGATCTGGAAAAGGCTTTTGACTCAGTGGACAGAGGTATGTTATGGGATGTTTTGAAAGCATACGGAGTGAATGGGGCTCTCCTAGGTGCGGTGCATGCAAACTATGAAAATAGTAAGGCATGTGTCCGTATTGATGGTGAGTATAGTGAGTGGTTTGAAGTGTATAAGGGTGTGAGGCAAGGATGTGTGATGAGTCCATGGCTATTTAACATAGTTATGGACAAGTGTGTCAGGGATGCTAGACTTAATGATTGTGGATTGATGATAGGAGAGAGCAAAGTGAGTGTTCTACTGTATGCAGATGATGCAGTTCTTGTATCTGATTCTGCAGTAGAATTGCAAACAATGCTCTCTAGATTGAATGAAGCTTTGTTAGGTAACCATTTGAAGTTGAATGCAAGTAAGACGAAAGTATTGATTTTTGAAAGAGATGATGAAAATATGAATTATGAATTTAAAATTAATGGAATGAATGTTGATGTCGTAAATGAGTTTGTATACCTGGGAAGTAAGTTTGAAAAAGATGGAAGAATGACCGGTGAATTTGAAAGAAGAATAATGAAAGGCAGGTGTGTACTGGGTGCGACCGCTTGCATCGCCAGGAACCAAAATCTCACAAAAAATGTTAGATTGGCGGTGCACGGTGGTATACTAGTGCCAACCTTGATGTATGGAAGTGAAGCCTGGACGGTGAGTGAAAGGGAAATTAGTAAAGTCCATACAGTAGAAATGGACTATCTAAGAAGTATGATTGGGAAAAAACGAAGTGACAGGGTGAGGAATAATTTTGTAAGAGAAGAATGTGGTGTAAGGGAAAGTGTGAAAGTGAAGATTAAAAGAAGTATGTTAAGATGGTTCGGGCATTTGGAGAGAATGAGTGATGAAAGATTGACGAAGAAAGTATATGTTGCTAGAATAGATGGATGTCGTGGTAGAGGAAGACCGAGAAAAGTATGGAAGGATCAAATCTCTGAAATAGCGAATGAATGGGATATCCAGAGTCATAATAAAAGGAGGACTTGTATGAAAAAAGTTATGACTCTGGATGAAATGAAAGAAGTATGCAAGGACAGGAAGAAGTGGCGGCTAATCTGCAATGCTGATTTTTAATGTTGGTTTATTGGCTTGCTACATTTTTTGCATAAGACATTTCTTTTTTTTTTTTTTTTTTTTTTTTACTTTTTTTGTATAGATTTATTTTTAAGGTTTTGTTGTTTTCTTATACTTAAATGTTATTTTTTACTCGTATTCCTTGACTTATAGGTTGGTATGAGGCTGACCACCCATACTGTAAAAAATGGTTCACTTTGCCAATGTCACCCCTGTTTCAGGGAATGTCGGCAAGAGTTGCAGGGCTTATGTTCATTTGAGGTTTGGATTTTATTTGTAAGTACACAATCAGCATTTGTAAGCGCGAACTACACGTGTTTGTTTGTGGGCATACATCTGAGAGCTTTGAATGAATATATCCTTGCAACTTAGATTATAGATTATAGATTATAGATAATCGTATCTAGGTACAATGCTGTTGTTCTTATTTCCCTTCAAAACAAAAACAAACGTCTTATTCTATGTAGTAGACCAAAGATGTAGCAGAAGAAGAGAGCAGAACTCCGAAGAAGTCACTCACAGGGGTGACGAAACGTAAGCTGAAGTCTTCGAGAAGTCTCAAGAAGAAGAAAACGAAAAAATAAGATGAAGACTATGGACCACAGTTAAAGCCGGGGAAGACTAAATCAAGCAGTCCTAATATTAATAATAATAATGCAAGATTTTTATAGCGCCTTTTCATGACTCTTGGTCATCCCAAAGGCGCTAGCTCAAATGAGCGCGCGAACAGGTGGGTCTTCAACCCCTTTCTAAAATTGCTCTCCAGATCCATTTCGGATTCCTACTTTCTTGCAATTCCTAAGACCTGTTTACTCGGTTCTCCTGTGATGCAGAAGACCAGCTGTTCTTCCATATTTTGGTTGGGCGTCCTGGATTTGAAGTCTCGACGGTCGTCGGTATATCTTACCGTATCTATTTGAAGATTGGATGGAATAAAGCAAAGCGATGCTTAAATAGTTGATCGTGGTTCAATATAAAATGGATCAGCTGTTTAAACGATAAAATCTATCGACATTCTTCGAGACTTTCACCCCTAGTTCGTCTGGTAAATAAATGTTAGGACGAACAAGAGGTTATCCAAGAACTTAATGCTTCAGGATTTGAAGCGGCTCATGGATGTCTCCTTCTATTCGCAGCTCAAGAGGATGGAAACCAACAGAGACAGAATATGGCTGCTCAATAAAGCATTGCCTTAACAGGATGATGAATCTAGTCACATTTTTTACAAAACATTTTTGAAGAGGAATGCAATTCAACAACCTATTTCGACTAGCCAGTTGTCTTCATACGAAAGAAAAAGTTAGTGTGCATGCAATGACAACTGTTGAACCAGGATCGAAGCTATGATCAAAGGGCCAGGCCTAATTCAAACCAGCGTTATCTATTCCAAATACGCTTGTGAAAACGGTGACTTGACCCCTCAGCCATAACACCGACTTTTTGACTTATTGTTTTATACTTTTTTCACGTTACTTTCAAACCCTGGAAAAAGTTGAAAAGTTTTGGCTATTGGGCCGCATTAGAGGTGAAGATCCAAGCCCTCCATCCACTTCACTGCTCCTGGCGTGGCTTCGTGGAAGTCTTTCAGGCCAGGAGGGTGTCTTCTGATGGGGCACTCCTCCACTATGTGCCGGACAGTCTGGTTCTGCGCCCCACAGTCACACCCTGGAGATGGAGCTAATCTTCATCTATGGAGCAAGGAGTTGCAACGGCCTTGCTCGGTGCGGACCCTGTTAAAGGTCATCCACAGTCTCCTCGAAAGATTCACAACACATTTGATCCAAAGCTAATCCATGCATCATTGTTTTTGTTGGAGGGAAAACTCACCCAAAGTGGCAGTTGAGCCATGGATTTGCTGTGTGTGAATAAAAACGTAAGAATATTATTAGTTGATCACTTTGGTCCGTATTTTTTGAAATGTAGAAAAATTAGAAAAGTAATGCTTCTCAATAATAATTATACATACTTCAATGATTTCATCGTTATAAGAAGTTGTTTTTATTACGAAATATGATATTATTTGAATTTTAAACACAATAAAAGTTTAGACATTAAATTCCGAAGGGCCCAGAGAGAGAGTGGTTTTGTAGACGTTTGCTTCAAAAAATTATATATTTGTAAATTCCACGTAGGTACTTTCCCTTTCACAAAGATAAAATAACATAAAATAAATAAAATGAAAAGTTATGTGATATTAAACAACAATTAACATACAACCATTGAACGGTCTTAGTCTGGTTGGCGCTTCAGACTTGTAATCGGAAGTTAGTAGGTTCGATTCCCAAATAATTTTTATTTTTGTAACTGCACTTCGCTGGGTATGTGTCTGAAGGAGTAACATCTAATGGACGCCTATACAAAGTTTTATATTTTCACAAGTGGTGGAATGCCTTCTCGTGAAGTGAAAGCGACGGCACGAATTTATGAATCTTTTACATGAACCCTAAATGTGAATTTTTCTTTAAAACTTAGATTTACGACACTTTGGTAAAACCATATTTGCAACTTTGATTATAAATAGATATACCTCATTCTAAAAGCTCTATGGGGTCCGCATATGAATTGGCTTAGATCCTGTCGTCACCTGGCCAGGTTTCTAGGGAAAGGCATACAAATATATTGGTTGCTAAGGACGGCAATCGCATACAAGACTGGCGTTTGGTCGCCGAGAAAAAAAAACAGAATTAAAAAATTTCCCGATCTCATTGGATAAAAACAGGGAAAAATACACCAAATTTAATGGAAGTATATAGAATAATTTTTGCACATTGACTTTTAATAACATTGCTACATTCAAACCCTTCCAATGTTTAAACAAATTATTCGGCGAACATTCGACGTAATGTGTGGAGTGGTATTTTATGTCCCTACAGACTGTCCGTAAACGTTCAACAATCTTGCATGTCGTTTTTATGTCTGCTCACTTTTTATAGTGCCGTCACTCTTAACTTCACGTGTAGGGCTTACTAACACCATGGCGTTACGTTTGCGTGTTGTTTTTTTTACATCTAGGCACATCTCTGACTTTGAGTTTCTTTTTGTCGTGCCGTTGCTCTTAGCTTCACGGAAAAACCATCGGCCACTTGATAAGAATATGTAGCTTTAACGATCGTATCTCGCCAGCAGAATGGGAAACACCATTAACAATCTTGCGACAGAGCACCATGAGAGCTGTAAATGTAACTCTGTTGCCATTCCACTGAGGGTAGCCACAGCCCCTGCAGGTTTGCTTTCATTTCTCCTTACCCTTGCATACTTCTTTCAATTCATTCATATCTATCACCTTCTTCACCTTTTAAGTCCCTTGTCTTTCACAACATCACCAATAATAATAATAACTAATAAGACTCTTGATAATGACCTGAGTATTGAAGCTCGAAAGTGCTTGAGGTAGAAAATATTATTGTGAAAATAAAACTACGTTTTAGAAAATTTTTTTTTTTTTAAATAAAATGAATTTTCCCTGTGTGAATACACAAACCCTGCAAAATCTAATAATAATAACATTTGGATGATTTATTTAAGGAGCGCTGTTTTCATGTCAATCCCACCTCAAGAGCTCTCTGCAAGCTTGATCAATGCTACAAAGTGTCAATTCTCAAGCAAGTCCCATTTGCTGTAACACTGGACGGATCTTTGATGACCGGTCTGATGAATTTTTCAATCAAGCTAAGAGCATATTATTTTAACATTTTTTTTTTTTCACTTTGCCGGGGTTCGAGCCCACAACCTTCCATTTACGAGTCCAAAGCGTTAACACTACGCTGCCTTAGTTCTTGTTTATCGTATACGCCATTGAGAAATTTTTACATGAGCAATGTTTGCATGTGTACTGGACCAATGTGTCTTATGAAAACAAGAAATTTATTTAAAACATATTTAAAAGAACTCTCACATTATCGAGTTTTATGGTTTTTCTTAGCTCAGATTGTGTAGAATTTGATTCATAAGACAACTGCATGACAAAGTCATATTTGATAAGATTGGCGTACATACGATAAACAAGAACTGAGGGAGCGACTAGACTCCGGACAGGTCAATGGTGTCAAAGAGTGAACATGCAAGAGTGTTGCATGCTGCATGCCGAGCTATAGCTTGAATGTTGTTTAATATCTTCTGCACGCAGACTTTTTATGTTGCACGAGATTAAATCTGCGACACAATGGCAGATAAACTCATTATATCGTGGCATTAATTCTCGAGTGCCGGAACATTCAGTGCGACCAAATTAAAAACTCAAGCCCTCCCGTACTCTGCTCGGGCTCGTCCCCTTGGTCCACTGGTTCATAACCTTTTTCTACTAAAGGGTGGTGGTCTCGACCAGGGTTGGAAGTCTCATCACCACGGTAATTCTTACCTACCGAATATCGGTAATATTTGTATGAAGACCTGTGAGCCCAAGATGGCCGCAAGTGAACAGCTTACCGAAATTCGGTAGGTAAGAACTACCGTGGTGATGAGACTTCCAGCCCTGGGACTGTTTTGTTTCAACCACTGTTTACAATGTTTTGTTTCAATCAGGGTATTCGATGGTATGAGACTTATCACCCACACTGTAGGAATTGGAGCATTTGGTTTTGAACAATGTCCATTAGCAATATTTTGTTTTGACTAGCAACCACTTGGATGATTTTTTTCCGAGCAAGATCCACTTTAATTTTGTTGTTTACACCGGAAAGCGTGTTCCCATTCCACAACGCAAAACGAATGTTCACTCACACATGCACACGGAAGTATTGCAGATGAGTGAACCTAGCTGAAAACCAACTGTTATCAAATAGCTATATACTGGCACACAAGCAATTTAATGCACATACACAGTTATGAGTGTTGAAAATTGATAAATAAGACAGCTGGATTACATTTAATGAAAAGTTTTATTTATTTAATTTCTATATAAATGACTCTTGAAAATGACGACAGTCGAAAGTACTCGAGGATAAAATAACAAATTAATATTAAAAAAAGAAAAATACTAACGTTTTAAAAGAAATTCAATAGATGAAGATGAATTTTCACTAAGTATGTAAATGCACAAACCTTTATAAGTTAAAGGTATTTCGTTTCGGTGCATGTGTGAGTGAACATTCGAGTTGCGTGGTGGAATGAGAACACGCCACCGGGAATCTTAAAACAGATTTTCGTTTTTTCCAGATTCTATTGTTATTGTTTCGTTTACACCAGAGACTAATGTTATTGTTTCTATATTCATTGTTTCGATTATAGACTATTTTGATTGTTTCTTTTATACAGGGGACTATTTCCATTGTTTAGATTAGACCAGAGACTATTTACACAGTTTCGTTTAGACCAGAGACTATTTCCATTGTTTTGTGAAAACCAGAGACTATTTCCCTGGTTTCGTTAAGACCAGAGACTATTTAAACAGTTTCATTTAGACCAGAAACTATTTTCATTGTTTCGACTAGACCAGATACCATTTTCTTTCATTTGCTTGGACCAGAAACCAGTTGAATGGTTTTCTTTCGAACAGCGAACCTAAGCGAACCTGGTTCTCCGAGTTGAAATAGAGAGGATTCCTAATGTCCTGACCGAAAGACGTGCAAGATGCATAAAACACAAAATACGTCAGGAAGGTCTTCAACACATCATAATTGAGGGGATGATCAAGGGTTCCAACTGTTTCAATTACGAGGAGGTCAAAAAAATATTTTTTGAGAAGGAGGATAGGAAATAATAGTATGGATAAACATTGCTGCTAATTAATCAAAGAAATCGAAGTTGGACTTTCTTCTGAGTTGAATCAGAAGAAAAAAATAAAAATACGTCAGGAAGGTCTTCAAGACATCATAATTGAGGGGATGACTGGCGGTGCACGGTGGTATACTAGTACCCACTCTGATGTATGGAAGTGAAGCCTGGACGGTGAATGAAAGTGAGATTAGTAAAGTCCATACAGTAGAAATGGACTACTTAAGAAGTATGATTGGGAAAAGACGGAGTGATAAGGTGAGGAATGATTTTGTTAGAGAGGAATGTGGTGTAAGAGAAAATGTGAAAGTAAAGATTAAAAGAAGTATACTTAGATGGTTTGGACATTTGGAGAGAATGAATGAGGAAAGACTGACGAAGAAAGTGTATGCTGCGAGAATTGATGGATGTCGTGGAAGAGGAAGACCGAGAAAGGTATGGATGGACCAAATTTTCGAAATAGCGAATGAATGGGATATCCAGAGTCATAATAAAAGGAGAGCTTGTATGAAAAAGGTTATGGCTCTGGATGAAATGAAAGAAGTATGCAAGGATCGAAAGAAATGGCGGTTGATCTGTAATGCTGGCGGTTAAAGCTGAGGCTTTTAAATTTAAAAAAAATATGTTTGGTAGTTTTTTTTTAATTTTTTACTGTTTAATTGTTTAGAGTTTATTTGTTTTATATACATCTTTGATTGTATTAATTGCTTGTAGATACTCCTTGACTGATAGGTTGGTATGTGGCTGACCACCCATACTGTAAAAAATGGTTCACTTTGCCAATGTCACCCCTGCTTCAGGGAAGGTCGGCAAGAGTTGCAGGGCTTATGTTCATTTGAGATTGGGTTTTTTATATTGTAGGTCCACATGCGGCATGTGTAAGCGCGAAATTATGCATGTCTGCTTGTGGGAATGCATTTAATATGAATCTCAATTGATACATATCTTTGCAGCTTAGATTTAGATTAGATTTAGATCAAGGGTTCTAACTGTTCCAACTACAAGGAGGTCAAAAAAAAATCTTTGAGAAAGAGGATTGGAAAAAATGATATGAATACACATTGCTGCCAATTAACCAAAGGAATCAAAGTTGAATTGTCTTCTGAGTTGAATCAGGAGAAAAAAATTTAAGCAATAACCCCTCTCGTGGACCCCCCGAGACTCTCGCGTGCAACCATTTGAGACCCCTGCTTTAGGGGGTGTTATTTACTGAGGAGTTTATTTGCATATGAACGCAATCGAAAGAAATAAAATGTATTGCATACCTACTAGGCAACTGAAAAACACTTTCGGTCCTGAGACCGTCATCAGGTATTTTTACGACTAAGCTACACCAGTAGTGTAACTTTTTGTCGCGTTTTCCCCGAAGGAATCGCATGTGGCGAATGGAACTTTTTATATTTTTTTATTTAACCAGTTGAAGTGGAGTGTGCCCAGCTTCCGAGGGGGCTGGTAGGTAGATACTCATTTCTTGTGAAGCCTGAGTAAATATTGCCTGTAGTTTATTTTGGGTTTGAAGAAAATACCGAAACGAGAAATCATTCCTGACACCCTCGGTGCGAATCGAACCCTTGCTCTTGCAAGCATTCCACCAACTGAGCTATATACCGGACTTTTTGACGAGCTTGGTCATCGCTGCAAAGCGCCAATTCTAAAGCAAGACCCAGTTGCTGTAAGGCTGGCTGGACCTTTGGTGGCCATGTGGTCTTTGGTAAAGATGTTTTAAGTGTAAAGCCAAGTAAAGAGCGTATTTGAAAATATAAATGGTATATTTATTGTGCTCCGCCAGGATTCGAACCCACGACCTTCTATGTACGAGTCCAAAGTGTTACCACTAGACTTTGGACCGGCCTTATCACAGATTATATATATTATCCTAAGGCTTTTGATCTATAAATCGAATTACAGATTTTATATTGAAAAATCATCGCAAGTCCAGCGAAACGTCGTTTGCACTCGTCCGAGTTGATATATAATATATAGATAGTGACGGGTATACAACAACACAGTGACAAAACGACGCATGACATAACGACACGATATGACAGGATATCACAATGGCAGTTAAATCACGTGATAAAACATCAGTATGACAAAACAACATAGAAATTAAATTATTATGACAAAACAAGGACAAAACATCACATGAAAAACAAAACGTATGAAAAACGGCACATGAAAAAAACATCACATGACAGAATGACTTTCTAGTGTTGTTTTGTCATAGTGATCAGTCATGTGTCGTTCTCTCATGTGTCGTTATGTCATCTGACTTTCTATCATGTGTCGTTCTATCATGTGTCGTTATGTCACTGTGTTGTTCTGTCGTGTGTTATTTTGTCACTGTGTCGTTCTATTATCTATCGTTCTATTATGTTTTGTTCTATCATGTGTCGTTATGTCACTGTGTTGTTCTGTCGTGTGCCATTTTGTCACTGTGTCGTTATGTCTTGTCTCGTTTTGTCGTGCGCCGTAATGTCACTGTGTTGTTCTGTCGTGTGTCATTTTGTCACTGTGTCGTTTTGTTGTGTGTCGTTATGTCACTGTGTTGTTCTGTCGTGTGTCATTTTGTCACTGTGTCGTTTTGTCGTGTGTCATTTTGCAACTGTGTCATTTTGTCACTGTGTCGTTATGTCCTGTGTCGTTTTGTCATATGTCGTTTTGTCGTGCGTCGTTATGTCTTGCGTTTTCTTGTCACTGTGTCGTTCTGTCATCTGTCGTTCTATTATGTGTCGTCTTATCATGTGTCGTTATGTCTCTGTGTTGCTCTGTCGTATGTCATTTTGTGACTGTGTCGTTATGTCCTGTGTCGTTTTGTCGTGCGCCGTTATGTCACTTTGTTGTTCTGTCGTGTGCCATTTTGTCACTGTGTCGTTTTGTCGTGTGTCGTTATGTCACTGTGTTGTTCTGTCGTGTGTCATTTTGCCACTGTGTCGTTCTGTCATGTGTCGTTTTGTCGTGCGTCGTTATGTCTTGCATTTTCTTGTCACTGCGGCGTTCTAGCATGGAACCACATTATATCTATGGACTAGGATTATATTTTTCGTCCGTTTGCCGGCAGAGTTCCCGTGTGGAAGGAGGAAGGGTAAATTGGAAAAGCGACATGTAGGGCTCTGGCCGTGCCTAGACGTTAATAGAGTCACGTCCAGCATGTTCAAGCGGGTACATAACACAAGCGATGGAAGCGTATTCTAGAAAATATGTCTTTGCCGTGCGAAAGTATTCGAAATTTGTGACGTTTTCTTGTCGACTGTCGTCTCTTAGTGCTTGTTTGTCTTGATTCATGACAGGTACTTTCACATGAGCAATGTTTGTATGTGTACTGGACCAATGTGTCTTATGAAAACTGGAAATTAATTAAAAATATATTTAAAACAACTCTCACATTATGGTGTTGTACGTTTTTTTCTTAGCTCAGATTATTTAGAACATGATTCCTAAGAGAATTTCATTAAAAAGGTCATCTTTCAATCAAATATTAGATAAGCTAAACAAGCGCTGGGAGGAAGCTGTGTCTGCGGACTCAACTGTCGTCAAAAGGTTTTACTGTATCTATTTGAAGATAGCAAGCAATAAAACATGGCGGCGTGTAAACAGCTGATTTCTGTATTTTTTTAGAAAATAAGTGCATTTATCATAGAATAAGACATTAAACAATCAAGGTAAACTGACATTTGATTCTTATACTCAGTTTTTTTCTGTCCTCACATACTTCTTTCATTTCCTCCAGAGTCATACCTTTCTTCATACAGGCTCTTCTTTTATTATGACTCTGGATATTCCATTCATTCGCAATTTCGGATATTTGGTCCATCCATCCATACCTTTCTCAATCTTCCTCTACCACGACATCCATCTATTCTTTATATAAAAAAAATAGAATTGAAAGGTACCTACATAGCAATCGAATATTTTGCCAATTTTCGCGAACGCGCCCCCAGTCGACGTTCACCTCTCACCGCAGACCGCAAAGAATTCATTTTTCGCCTTTTCACAATCCGGAGGGTGTTTCATTTATTTCACAAAATGTTTTCAATTCACAGAAGCACCTTTTCCCAGGATGTTGTGATGCACTTTTCCTTTTTTTCAAAAATAAATGTCGTGTCTGAAAAGGTATAAATCTATTGTGATCCGAACAATAGAATTGTACTTGTTATATTTATTTCATCTCTTGAAGAACAGTCTTTTTACTGTTAGGCTTAAGCTAAGATTATGGTGGTTTGATATATATATTTGACCGGTAGGTACGTAGTCTAGTGGTAACGTTTCGGAGTCGGTAAATGGTAGGCCGTGGGTTTGACTCCCGGCGGCGCACAAAAAAGTATCATTAATATTTTCAAATATGCCCTTCGCTGGGTTGAAAAAAATATCTATCTTTACCAAAGACCGGTCGCCAAGGGTCCATTCAGGCTTACAGCAACTGGGTATTGTTTGAATATTGGCGCTTTCTATAGCGACGATCAAGTTTGAATATAGCTCTTGAGCTGTGATTTACACCAAAACAGCGCTCACAAATAAATCATCCTAATATTATTGATTTCCTTGAATTATAAGTTAGTATGATGCTGACCAGGCATACAGAAAAAATAGTTCATTTTGCAAATGTCATCCCTGTTTCAGGGAAGGTCGGAAATTTTTTTAGGGCTTAGGTATGTTTATTTGAGATTGGGTTTTTTATTGTAAGTTCACATGCGGCATGTTTAAGCGCGAACTTATACGTGTCTGCTTGTGGGCATGCATTTATATGAGTATTGAATGCTTATAAATATGTGTGCAACTTTGATTATAGATTAGAGGTTTTTCTTAAACACACTTTTTCGTAAAAAATATACAGGTCTAAAAAGCCCAATATATTTTTTTTATGTTGGGTGAATTCAATAAAAGTGACAATAAATTGAAAATATTTTCATGGCAATTTCGTCTTCCATCAAGCACATAATATTCTAAAATGTATTTCTTCAAATTTGCCGCGTTTTTCAATTTCATTTTCCCGCTAAATTGCATTTCGCCCGACAGACGTCGCACTACTGCAGCGGGAATGAGATTAGTAGCTATTCTAAATTGAAACGCTATAAAGTGTACGCTGTAAGAAGATGGTGTGAGCCAAGGCAACGACTTGGGCCCAATGTTATTCATCATGTATGCACACATTATGCGGTATAGCAACAATATACTATCTTTCAAATGAAGTAAGTTTTTGTATTTTCAGTAGTAAGTGAAAAATTCAATGAGATGAGCAGCTTTTCGACATTGAAATGCAATAAAATATCTAACAAAAGATGATGGTGTCAGTCAAGGCAGCGTCTTTGGTCATATATTATTCATTAAGTGTGCATTCTCAAGTTGTTGTCTTTTTTGATGTGATAATTAGATAATAATTTATATTTTAAATAAAGTTTCTGTATTTTTATGTGCAATTGATTTTTTTATGTGATAATTAGATATTTCATTATGAAACTAATTAAAATAACTACCGCATGAATATGGTGTCAGTCAAGGTTACGTTTTTAGTCCAATGCTATTTATAAAATTTTAAAAAAAGTTAGCAAGTGAGGACTGGAATTATGGAAGAAAATACATCATTAGAAGAATAGTGCGAAATGGACTGCAGTGCCATTGAAGAAGAAAGAATCATCAAGAGCAGATATTCGTATGGAATGTAAAACTTACTTAATACTCATAAGCCTTTAAGGCTCTGGGCTTCCATATGACAATCCTCCTGGACTCTCTGTCTTGTGCCGCTTCTCTCCATGGTCCCTTTATTCCCAGGACTTCCGCGTCATCCTCGACATCATCTGTCTACCATACCCTGGGACGTTCGAGTGGTCTGACAACGGAAGGAGTGTCATCAAGTGTATCTCCGACTATCCTAGAGTTCTTTGCAGGATCTACATGTGCGACTCAAGAAAGGTCAAAAAGGTGTTTGAATGATGTAAGGAAAATTTCAAAAGAGTGGCATCAAAAGAAGAGAGAGAAATCATTACTGAAAACAAAGACAAAAGTATGACTTTTTCATTTGCATTGAGTGTAATGATAAACATTATAAGCAAATTTTTCATTTCAGGGAAGGATATGAATTTAAATTGCCGACAATAGAGTCGTTTTTATTCCTCCCTGGCATTGTAGACATCGCTTATTCGCTGCAGTAATAATAGATACACATGTAGCAACCATGTAATAATATGAAGTCATATATCGTGGGGGAGCATAAGGTTCATACAGGCGCACCTCGAATGTCGTTCGAAATTTCGTATTGGTTTATCGTACGATGTATGCTTTTGACACTGGAGAATTGCTTTCCGGGGTCTGTTGCCGTAGTTTTTCAGAGTTGGAACTTCTGGTCGTTTCGCCATTGTCTGCAATGGCCTTCTTCAACACAACGGTGATGGGATGATCAGGATGGTGCTGGTAAAACTGACATTGGAATTGGAAGGGTTGTTGAGAAAACCTTTTGTAAGTTAAACAGATCTGCAGATTTGACGCTTGAAGGATGACAGATAATTTAAGAATTGAAATACAGTAATCTTCATTGCCTTTTTCGTTGTACTTTCAATAATCTTTTCTCTCTTATCAGCAAATTTAGCTCAGAATAAAAACTCTCTTAACAATGTACCTATTGGGAGGTTTTCTTCGATAGCATCTCACAAACACAACATAATTTTTTTGTTCCATGAGGGAATGATTCTTTCCTATTTTAAAGACCTTCATATGATTTATTGATTGTAGAGGCATTAACTTTGTAATCGTTCATCATTAATGATAAAAGAAAAACAGTTTTGTTTTCGATTACGTGAGTATATTTTTATATTCCACGGTATATAAAAATATACTCACGTAATCGAAAACAAAATTGTTTTTCTTTTACCTTCATATGAATTTATGCAAGGTTTTGAACGTCGATTCCGATTCGAAAAAAACGAAAGTCAGTGATTTAGATCGTTCCATTAGTGCTTGTTTATCTTTTGCCCTTCATAGGTAATTTCACATGAGCAATCAAATGTGTACTGGACCAATGTGTCTTATAAAAACTAGAAATTATTTTTGTGACTGTGTAGAATGTTTATTGAAAGGACATCTTTGAGTCAAGTGGTGGATAAGCCAAACAAGCAATGCGGGGACGATATGCATTCCTCGTTTTGCTTTTCTAATTCCCATATTTTATAAAACGGCTTAATCGTTCCAAATCTGAGTCAGTGCTTTATATACATAGGAAGGCCCATGTTATCCTATTTTGGTTTCGACTTTCGAATGTTCTGTGTTTGAAGCATTAAAAGCATACGACTACCGAGTCAGTGCTTTAAGGGTGGCAAGGCACATACGCTTCTCCTGCTTTTAATTTGGCGCAATGAAATAGCCACTGTTTAATGCCGGCAGCCGTATTTATATTTCGCAATTTATGATTCATAAATTTGCAGGATTTTTGGAGGTGTACTCGTATATATACACGAGAAATTGCCGCTTTATTTATTCAAATACTTAGTGATGCAAAAGGTAAATTAGAAATATTCTGAAAATAAATCACTTGATAATCGGGAGGTACCTACACAAGCTTCAGGTAAAAATTTAAGCTGCGCGTATAGTGCGACTTATTACCGTATTGTGTGCATAATTATGTCACTCTCAGAACAATATGTTTGGCAGAAACAGGGGCCAAAACACGGATTGAAGAACTTGTAATAAAAGTTACATATTGATGCTGGAGAGAAATTTTCCGGGATCTGTTGTCGTGCCCTATGGAAGCTGGAGTTTCCGGACGGTTCGCCCATGCCTACGATGGGCTTCTTCAGGGTGAAAGTGCAATGATGAACACAATGTTAACACAAAGTTTACACAATGCTTGGACAGCGTGCATTTTTTTTTTTTAAGAAATCCTGTGCGAGAGATTCCCTAGATTCTAAAGACTTTAGGGGTCTATGACACTAGTTGTAGTGCCGCAGAGGTGTACGAGCTTGGTCGTCACTACAAAGCGACAATACTCAAGCAAGACTCAGTTGCTGTAAGGCTGGATGGACCTTTAGTGACCGGTCTTGGGTGAAGGCTTCATGAATTTTTTCAACCCAGCGAAGAGCATATTTGGAAATATAAATGATAATTTTTTTGTGCTCCGCCGGGATCCAAATCCACAACTTTCCATTTACGAGTCCAAAGTGTTGCCGCTGGTCTACGGACCGGTCCAAGATGCCAACGACACGCGGTGTACCTGAGCGGTCACCCATTCGAGTAGCATCCACGCCCAATGTTGCTTAACTTCGGTGATCTGATGAGAACCGGTGCTTTCAACATGGTATCGTCGTTGACAATTTTCATTTGCAGTTGCAGTTGCTGGTCCTCTGGCCTTGAACTACTTGCATCATCATGTGAGAGAGCTAAAGGACCATGGAAAGTACCAAAATGCACTGAAGTCAAGCAAATTTCTAGCATTATTTGCTGAAGCGCCCTTGGAGTGACTACATCACGAAACGGCGCTATAAAGAAATCATCTTGTGGCAAGTTGAACGTATTACTTTTCAATGATACGATAAGAATTGTGAAAGAAAGAAAAGACCAAGTAAAGTATGTCTTAATCAGAGTAGGGAAATAGTGAAATAATGTAAAAGAAGAAAATGTATGGAAAAGGTGATGGATATGAATGAATAGAAAGGGGTACATACAAGAATCAAGAGAAATGAATGCAACTCTGCAGAGGTTCTGGCCACCATTAGCGGAGCAGCAACAGAGTTACAGTTATGCTACTGTCTTCTTATTGATTATTATTATTATTATTTATTTTGGAGAAACTCTTTAATTAAGAGGTTTGCAACCTTTTTAACCTTTTCAGACTTTGTGGTTCATGTCTGGTATTTGAGAAAAATGTTTCACCGCTGGTTGTGTACAGCATACTCAGAGTTGCGTGAATAAAAACAATACTTGGTTTTATTTTTTATTTGTAATTAAAAGAATACATGGTAATAGAAATACAAAATAAAATTAAATAAACTTTAAACATACTGAAAATTTTAATTTTGTTCAAATGTTATCTTTAAGTATGGACGGTTCATTCAAGTTATTTTAAACACAAAATTTAAAAAATCCGTCAAAAAAATTTTAAGGTTTTTTTTCGATTCTCAGAAATTACGTTTTGACAGGTACAAATATAAAAAATTTAATCAATTTAATAAACTTTTTTTATGCTTCTTTAATATAATTTTCTTTTCTATTTTTTTCAATTTCTGTACAAAAATTTACGTCAATTATACATGGATAACAACTTTAAATCTATTGAATATTTATACGTTTATTCACAATAATAAAATTATTATTTTTTATACTATATACATAATATTCTTAATCTTTAAATATTTTTAAGTAAACATAATTTTTTGTTTGTTCCTGGTTAGTTCAAAAAAATTATAAAAAAATTCTGCACTTTTTTGTTTGTCTTCATTTTATTTGGTACGACAGATTAGATGCTCCACAAAACCGAAGACAGCCGATCATAGCCGAAATTTTCTTTCATGACACCGATGAGCTTTATGTAAGTCTTAATTAATATTACCTACAGAAAAAACATCATTAACTTTTGATATTTTTTTAATTAAGGAAATACATTTTTGCAATGTTTCTTTTTTGACACAACAGTGCTCACACAAAAGTGCTATATTTTTAATCAGTTAAAAATGTTTTTTTGTATTGAAAAAAAACGATTCAACTTACTGTAGACTATTGCGGCTCCTTTATATGTTTTATAGACACCCATTTTGTTATAACAAGTATGGACAGTTAGGCTGTATAAGAAGAAGTGTTTTTAGAAACAGATTTTAAAAAATATGCCGAACAAGTAGTATTCATAAGAACTATATTTTTTAAATTTATTTCTAAAAAAGTGCACAATATTTTAAGAACTATTGCATTTAGTGTAGACTCTATAATATTGGTGTTGTTTAAGTATAAAATAGATTTATAAGTACTTTCTAACATTTAGATAATTTTTATTTGATTATTAACAGTTGTTATATTTATTTTATAAATAGGATAAGAGAAAAATGTTAAAAATAATTGCACCAACACCGGCCAAGAGAAGAAATAAGAACAGATAATAATAATAAAATAATCTAACATGCTCAAGAAACTAAAAATAATTAAATTAAGAAACATTGTTGATTTTTAAAACATAATTAAAACATCATTGTTTTATAATTCCATTTCATTATCATTTGTATTTATTATTAATAAATCTGAGTTAAAAATTTTCATAAGAAAATTAAATATTATCAGAATACCATATTTTAATAAAAATAAGTTGATAAATATATTTAAAGAGAAAAAAATAATCCTTGAAAATTATACCATCACCAAATACAATAATACATTTTTCTTAAATTTAAAATTGTAACATAATTTAAAAAATAATATATTTTAAAATGTAACAATTGCTTTGTATCTTTTAAATTATTTTTAATATACTGGTAGTATTTTCTATTTTATTTGTTAAAACTAAATAATGTTTATTTATTTTTTTGTAGACTAGGGGTATGGTTATAAAAAAATGGTACAATAAGTATTTATATGAAATATTCAAATTCAGCGTTGGATTTAATAAAAAACATTTTTAACATTGTTAATATTTTCAGAAAAAAAACATTCATTTACTTTTTACTTATTTTTATCTCTTAAATAGTTTATTGGTACCCTATTTTGGCAATGTATTTTTATATAATGTTAGAAATATTTCATGTTTTCGATTACTTTTTATGTTGTACAAATTTCAAAATTGAGCAAATCATGTCGTTTTTAAATTTCAACAATTTGTTTTAAATATTAACTAATACAATATATTTTATTTATTACAAAAGTTCTCTTTATATGAAAAAAATGGTATTTTAAATTTTTCTTACAGCAGATCTTAATATTTTAGAAAATCATAGACTAAAGGGACTGAAATAAACAAATTTTTTTTAGAGAAACCTAAATTATTGAAAACAATTAAGATCTCTTAAGAAGTTTTAATCCTAAAGTGAGAATTGCTTTAAGATTGTGATAAAAGGAATTATATTGAAATAAAAATCTGTGAATTTTGTATTTTACAAATTGCAGTCGACAGCTTGTTCACATTTATTTGTTAGATTGTAATTTACATGAAAATATGAAAAGCAGCGTACAAATATCATACATTTTTTGAATTTTGTACTCCTTTTCTAAAAAAAATATTACATAAGAAATTAATAATATAATTTTGAATGAGCTAAATTCTAAAGTAACTGCTTAATATTTGATAAATTAAAATGAATCTGAGCATTCTACATTTTTAGCGTCACGGGTCTATGTAGGGTCCTAAGCAACCATTGGGTATTCAGCCCTTTCGGGGGACATCACAATTTATTTACAGCTCGAATACTTCCTTGACTTATAGGTTGGTATGAGGCTGACTACCCATACTGTAAAAAATGGTTCACTTTGCCAATGTCACCCCTGTTTCAGGGAATGTCGGCAAGAGTTGCAGGGCTTATGTTCATTTGAGTTTGGATTTTATTTGTAAGTACACAATCAGCATTTGTAAGCGCGAACTACACGTGTTTGTTTGTGGGCATACATCTGAGAGCTTTGATGAATATATCCTTGCAACTTAGATTATAGATTATATTATAGATACTTCATGACAGATCGTCCGCTTAGTGTTTGTTTGTCTTATGTCCATCAGAAGTTATTTCACATGATAAATGTTTATACATGCACTAGACCAATGTGTCTTATGAAAATTAGAAATTGATTTAAAAAAATGTTTAAAACAACTCTCAGATTATCGTGTTGTACGATTATGTAGAATGTGTGTGCCATATTTGAATTCAATGGCACATAAGCCAAACAAGCACAGAGGGTACGAGATCTTACAATTCCCAAACACTGATTTCATAAGTGTTGTATGTTATTTCTATTTTTATATTTATTGGTATATTCTGATATATTATTTATTCATATTCTTTAATACTATATAATATAATATGTTTCTATTCTAAGATAACGTTATCTGCGTTAGCTAACAGGGTGTGATACTATTTGTCCATGGCGGGTGCTGATCTGTCGTTGGTGAGGGTCTTCCTCAGCTTAACAGTGGCGAATTGGTTGACTCTGGAAGCAAAAGATAACATCAAAATTAGAAAGAAAAATAAAACTATTTTCTTATCTAACGTTGCTATTCTTAGACATTTCAGTCGTCCGTTGAGCCCACGCTTTGACAAACTAATGATGCATTTGTATGAAGACCTGTCAATCCAAGATGACCGCAAGCGAACAGCTGATTAGTCTTCATACAAATATTACCAAAATTAGGTGGGTAGGAATGACCGTGGTGATGAGACTTCCAGCCTAGGCTGAAAGAGCTGGCTGGAGCAATAGCTTGTCAGAAGCACGAAGACCCTGTTTCAAACCGCAGCATCCCAAGTCCAAAATCCATGATGATCGCCGATCTTTGATAGAAATGGCGCCAAAAGAAGAATAAGAATAAGAACAAAGAGAACGGATGAACGTCTCTTTTGACAATTCTTTTATTAGAACTATTATCCTCCTTGACTGATAGGTTTTTATTAAGCTGATCCCCCGTGCTGTGAAAATAGGTTCACTTTTGCCAATGCCACCCCGGTTTCAGGGAAAGGTGGCAGAAGTTGCAAGGCTTATGTTCATGTGAGGTTTAAAAAAATATATATTTGTATGTAGAATGTGTAGCCGCAAGCCAACATGTGTCTGTTTGTGGGTATGCGTTTAAAATAAAAGCCTTAAATGATAACATGTATTTGCAGCTTAGATTATACGTAGATAGATCCATCCCCATTGAAAATCACGTTAAGTTTCAGCTAGAAGTAAATTAATTGTCATTGAACTATAAGTTCAAAATTCAAAACGGCCACTTGTTTCTAAATTAATAAAGTTCAGAAATTAATAGAACTTGAACTAGGAGCAACATTTAATAAGAGCAAAATTTTCAATTCACAGTTTCTCTAGTTCACAGTGTATTAGACGTTGACGTATAATTTAAAGGATCCGAAACTATTTGAACGCAAATAAATTCTACATCCGTTTCAACCTGCCACAACAAAAATCTTTCTTTGTTAGAATGAGAACAAAGATAAGACGAGTGTCACTTCATTGTTAACAAGAAAGTATAAGTTTTTTATTTTTTGTAAAAGTTTTTTTTTTTCTATTTGCACCTGAAGATGAGTACTGCTTCTCCCAAAACTGGTGGTGTTAAACAAAAATTAAACTCATGTGAATTAAAACAAAGTAATTTTTATTATAATCTATTCTATATTTTTATTATAATTCCTGTTTCAGGGAATGTCGGCAAGAGTTGCAGGGCTTATGTTCATTTGAGGTTTGGATTTTATTTGTAAGTACACAATCAGCATTTGTAAGCGCGAACTACACGTGTTTGTTTGTGGGCATACATCTGAAAGCTTTGAATGAATATATCCTTGCAACTTAGATTAGAGATTAGAGAGAGATCTATGTAAGTGTAAGAAATGCTGGAAAATATATCTTTAATGTTGGTTATATAAAAAAAAATCTGCGTGGAAATTGTGTGCAGGAGTTTTTTTTGTTAAATAGGTTTTTGAAGAGGTATACAATTCACCAACCTATTTGCCTTGCTGGAAACTGGTGTGAACGTTATTGATTCATAATTTGTAATTTGATATTTGTAATTGATTATTTAATTAAAAATTACCCAATGACATATGTTCAACCAAAGTCGAAGTTATTGTTGATAGAAAATGATGCAGGTAGGGTTCGAACCAGCGTTAGTGTCAATAACGCAAATTTGAGCGCCGACGCTTTACCCCTTGACCATCGCAACGACAATTGTTTTTTTTTATTGTTTTCAATTTTTTGGATGTAAAAAGCCAGAAAACATAGGATTATTAAGTTTATTATAATTCTGTTGCGTTTGACAGATTCAGCTGACAGTTGTGTCTCATAGTGTGCTTCAATGCCGTAAGCTAGTTCAGCTCCACTTATATTTTACCTCAATAGTATTAGACCACCATACCCCATGTATTAAACTGAACTTTAAAACGTTTTGAAAACTAAACACTCACAGCAGGCTCTGTTTCAGTTTACTTATATTTTTGGTTAACGCTATGGCAGAGTTTACACGTTAAAAGTGTATACTTAGGAATCTGAGTAGTTTGTGGAGACTAGATTGTATGGAAGGAATATGGTAATTTATTACTTGGCAATATAATGTAGAATCCTAAATAAATATTTGTATGGATACTTCAATTTCCGCATCGAAATTTTGTTATCTACATATAACATGTTATGCAATGTGTTGTGTCTGGTCGATAGCTCAGTTGGTAGAACGCTTGCGTTCCATGTGAGAGGGTTAGGGTTCGATTTCCATTCCCCAACAATACTGTAAGCTGTACGTTTTTCTTTTGCCACCAAAAGAGCAGGTTTTCATCTCATCTTATGTTATATTATATGATTCTGGGTAAAATTAATGAAGTATGGAAGGGCATAAAGAAATGGCGGTTGATCTGTAATGTTGGCAGCTAGGACTAGGTTTTTTTTAAATTATAATTTTGTATTTGTTTTGATGTTAATACACATTATTATTGGTATTTTAGAAAATGTAATTTGTTGTGTATGTTCCTTGACTTATAGGTTGGTATCTGGCTCAACACTCATGCTGAAGAAAATGGTTCATTTTGTCAGTGTCACCCCTGTTTCAGGGAAGGTCGGCGAGAGTTCCAGGGTATTTGTTCATTTGAGATTAGGGTTTTTATATTGCAGGTCCACATGCGGCATGTGTGAGCGCGAAATTATGCGTGTCTGCTTGTGGGAATGGATTTAATATGAATCTCAAATGATACACATCTGTGCAACTTAGATTTAGATGCTTTCAGATAATTGACTTTTGCGCCGAGCACCGTTCGAGGTAACCTTAGTCGGTCGTTCCGCCCTTGACGTACGAGGGCTGCCACGTGCGCATGTTTAGTGTTACTGTAAACACCCACCCTACCCCTGTAATGTATGGAGAGAGGGGACCTGAGTTACACCAGGGGGCAGCCCTGAAAAACCAAGAATTACACGTGAACGGATTAGGGATATTTTTCAGGTTGTAGTCCAACAACAAAAATCTTATGCATAGGTGCTTAAACGCTTCTAAGTTACATATTATAAAACTTATTTTTATGACAGATTTATCTGAAACCACGAATTACATTTCGCTCTCCCAGTTCTTGCTTGCCGTATAGACCGCAAACGCAACGCAACTAAGCTACGCATATAGTGTAACTTCTTGCCGCGTTATCCCCGAAGGGGTCGCATGTGGCGAGTTGAACCTATTTATTTTTACAAGTAAGGGGGGCGGCCTTCAGTTGAAGTGGGGGTTTTCCCAGCTCCCGAGAGGGCTGGTACTCATTTCTTGTGAAGGCTGAGTAAACCTTGCCGGTATTTTATTTTGGGGTTTGAAATAAACACCGAAACGGGAAATCAATTCTGACACCCTCGGTGGGATTCGAACCAATTCTGTCAAACGTGACTTTTTAATGCAGTTGTCGTTAGAATCAAATTCTACACAATCTGAGCTAAGAAAAAACTTAAATTTCGATAATGTGAGAGTCGTTTTTAATATTTTTTAAATCAATTTCCTGTTTTCATCAGAAACATTGGTCCAGTACACATGCAAACATTACTCATCAATGTCAATGTCACCCCTGTTTCAGGGAAGGTCGGCAAAAGTTGTGGGGCTTATGTTCATTTGAGGTTTGGATTTTATTTGTAAGTACACATTCAGCATTTGTAAGCGCGAACTACACTTGTTGGTTTGTGGGCATACATCTGAGAGCTTTAAATGAATATATCCTTGCAACTTAGATTATAGATTATTATAGATTATAGTAACACTCGTGTTCTTTCGTTAACCTTTATCATGACAGTGGCATAAATAACTATTTCAACACATGTCGCTGGGATGGTCAAGGGGATAAGGCGTTGGCGCTCGAATTTGCGTTATTGACACTATCACTGGTTCAAGACCCGCCTGCGTCATGTCCAATCGAGATTAACTTCGACCATTGTTCAACACACGTCATCGGGTAGATTTATATTAATAATTCATTATGACATATCATAATTTTCTTGACTTATAGGTTGGTATGAGACTGACCACCCATACTGTAAAAAATGGTTTACTTTGCCAATTTCACCCCTGTGTCAGGGAAGGTTGGCAAAAGTTGTGGGGCTTATGTTCATTTGAGGTTTGGATTTTATTTGTAAGTACACATTCAGCATTTATAAGTGCGAACAACACGTGTTGGTTTGTGGGCATACATCTGAGAGCTTTAAAAATGAAAATATCCTTGAAACTTAGATTATACCTAGATTCATTGAAAACATTGAATAATGAATTATTTATTGATAACATTTATATCTGTTTCTGGATTTCTCATCACATTTAAAAAAAAATATAACTACAACTATAAAATAAAACTACTAAATAAATATAACCTACAGTTCTTGTAAAGTCATTTTTTTTAACAATTTTTTTTTTCAAAACTCCATAACGATCATCAGAATCAATAAAATACAGTCGATGATTGGAAATTTCCAGCATAAATTTTCAACCAAGCAAAACTTTGTGTCGAGTCTGGATCTGTGGCGCTGTAGGTAGGCAATGAAAGGGCAGAGGCAGTCGGGGCAATACAAACGTCGCGTCTAATGGGTATTTGTTAGCCGGGCTTTGTATCCGAAATGCTCCCCAAAAACATTACAACTATCCGGGCGGAATATACGAGAATACCCTTCAATACTGATGCCGTTATCTCTTGCATTGTATACTTGATGCACTAAATCCATACCAATCGCCGCGACAGTGCTTGTGTGGCTTATCTACCATTTGTTGCAAAGATGACCTTTCAATGAATTTGCTGTAAGAATAGTAACGAAAGGATTTAAATAGGGATGTAGAGAAAATGACGAACACAGTCAAAATTTGAATATGGAATAGAAAAAACAAAAGATGATCTACAACAGTGATTCCCAAAGTGGTCTATATCGACCCCTGGCGGTCTACGTGGCACAAAATTGGAAGTCTACGAAAAATTATACAAACCCGTGGCCACCCATCTATCAAATTGCGTGCCTGCCTCCCCCCCCGTCGTCGGTATTTTAGACAAAAAGCCGCAACAATTTTTAGGGGGTCTACCGGAACCCTCAAAACTTTGGAAGTGGTCTATTAGAAATAAAAGTTTAGAGACCTCTGATCTACAAGAAAAAAATGGATTGCTTGTGCGGCTTCAGAGCCACAGGCTCACGTAAAATATTTTGATTAGGATAAATATTATTTTGTTTTGTAAACATTCAGATGGTGTATAATCTATAATCCAAGTTTCGAAGATACATTACATTCAAGATTTACATTAAATGCATTCCCATAAGAATACACTTCTGTGCCTCCTGTGAAAAGTGATACAACTCGAGTTATACCCGTTTTGAGATTTTTACATAGAAATAATCAGAAAAAAATTAGCGATTTTTTGGTCTTACTCACATTCTTCTATCTGCTATAGTTTAGGAAATATAACTGGCAGGATTTAGGCAAAAAAACGTGAAAAGTGATATAAGTCAAGTTGTATCCCTTTTAGTAATTGATCCACACATTGTTTTTTACAAATCTATCGTGAATATTGATACATCTCGACTTATATCACTTTACACCAATTTTTGACTGGAATTTTAGCCAAGTTATACAATTCACGTAAATTATGAAAATACTACTATTGTAAGTACAACAATTGTGTCTTTGGGGTAGTATTTTTATAATTAGTTTGAGCAACATTCTGCCTGGACCATTATCTTATGAGTTATTAAATTAAAAAAATATTAAGCTTTTTGTGTATCACTTTACTCAAAGACAACTTATAGGTGCAATATAATATAACTCGACTTGTATCATTTATCACGTAATAAATGATACAAGTACAGGCAAAAAAAAGGTACAACTGACAGAGTTTAATAAATTATTTGTAAACTATAATAGTAACCATAAAAATTAGAATGCACAGTGAAATTGAATGTTTTTATCTACAAAATAAGGTACTTATGTGTAACCTAGCCCACTTAGTTCATGAATTAGAATTTTTTAAATCTTGTTTTTGCTCTCCTGTAAAATGATGATTTTTGAGTTGTATCACTTTTCACAGGAGGCACAGACTTAAATACGCGCTTGCGTATGCCGCATGTGGATCTACAACATAAAAATCCAAACTCAAATGAACGGAAGTCCTGCAACTCTTGCCGATCTTCCTTGAAACAGAGGTAACATTGGCAAAGAGAACCATTACAGTACGGGTGGTCAGCCTCATATCAACCTATCTATTCTAATCTAATCTAAGTGGCAAAGATATGTTACATTGAAAATTCCCATTACATGCATTCCACAACCAGACACGTACAAGTTTGCGCTAGCACATGCCTCATGTGAACCTACAACAGAAACACCAAATCTCAAATGGACAAACACCCTACAACTCTTGCCGTCCTTCCCTGAAACAGGGGTGACATTGGCAAAGTGAACCATTTTTTCAGCATGGGTGGTCAGCCGCATACCAACCTATAAGTCAAGGAACATTATCCGTCAAAGAAAACATTGAAACGGATCATATGTACATGAAATCATTTATGTCACCTTTGCAGTAATCGAACTTTAGCTTTCTGGTAGCGATGCAAGTATTCTATCAACTTAGCTATGGGCCAAAATCGTACCTTTTAAACTCAAAACCTTACAAACTTAAATTTCAATATTTTTTGTAAATGACAGTATCTTTGAACAGATTGATGGAAAACAAATGAATTAGTAGAGAATTTAACAAAGACAAATAATATTAAGATTAAAAAAAGCCATGCAAGGTTAAAGAAGCAAAAAAAAAAATCTTCGAACCTTAATTTGTTGTTTATTTCCTTACACTCTGGTCTCTGCCGCCCCAGAGGTCAAACCACGGACCATAAGTTGTTCCAGGCATCGGCATGAAATCCCCAGGTGGCGGCATTTGTTCCTGATGATGACCTTTCCCACTGGACCTTTCACGTGGAGGAGACCTGTAGTCCATCAGACCAATCTCCTGCTCAAATTTCATAACGGTCTGCATGGTTGGACCAACGCTGTTTTGCTTCAGCAATTTGGTCCTCGGAAGCAGCTGCGGCTTTTGCGCATCGTTGTTTCCATCGCTTACATATTTGTGATCATCAGACTGATCGTTGTAGTAGTTGCCATTTGTGTGTCTTCCATTTTGTTGTTTCTTTTGTTCGTTGTAATGGCGTTTAAGCATTTGCTCTTGTTGCATGCTCTTCTGTTGCTGCTCTGCGTAATACTTCTTGTTCTTGGCAGCTTTTTTAGAGTCAGTTTCATGGTTCTGATAGTACTTCTCGTCTTTCCTTGCCCGCTCGGACGTTGAATACTTCAACGTGTCTGTGTTTGAGTCTTGATACATTTTCAAATCACTTTCATTTGTCTTGAAAGTTTTGAAAGTACTCACTCTCTGGTTTTGCATCATTTGTTGCTCATTGGCTTGCTGCTGCTGTTGCTTGCTTGATGTCTTTTGCCTTTCAGAAGACAGAGTAGCTCTCAAATGTGGTTTGATTGGTCCGTTGTTGTCACTGTCGCTTATTTCTGATGCATACATCATCTTGTCCCTTGACTTCTTTGATGATTCGTTTGTGTTGTACTGTGCCTGCTGCTGGGCTTGCAGCCTCCTGTTTTCAAGTTCTCTTTGTTTCCTCAAAGCCATGTGATCATCTACTATGATGCAATCGTAAGGATCTGTGCTTGATGCGATCGAAGCACGTTCAGTTTCACTTCCACTCACAGACTCATTGTCGTACTGCTGCAAGATCTCTTTACGTTTGACAGTCTTCACAACCAAACCTTCACCATTTTCATCATCGTAGAAGCTGTTTTCAAAGTTTGTCTTGATTGTGCTGGAGTTTGTCAAATCGGAATTGTTAGATTGACGGTCATTGCGTGAATTGTACTCTTCTTCCATTCTTTGTTGAGCAGTCTGTTTCTGCATCTTGCTCTGTGTCACTTCAATTGGTTTCTGCACCAATTTATTCTGTGGTTTCTTTTCAACTTTATTGTTTTCAACGTGGTTCATAATAGAACTTGTGCTTTTAGATTTTTGGATCCCATGCTTCTCAAAACGATCCAGAGTCTTATCTCCAATGCTCATCTTTGCCATGTTGCGTTTCAAAGTATTTTCATTGCTTTCAGCATTGCTGGGTCTCTGTACCCTGTACTCTTTTTGCATGTTAATCATCTCATTTTCTTGTGGTCTCCTTTTATATTGTGGCACGATGTCAACCAGGTCTCTGTGTCTCCACAGAGCCATTCCTTCCAAGATGTCTTCTGAAGCAGACTTGCCAAACTTCCAGAACGATTTAGTGCGCTTGATCTTTTGACCATCTCGATCAGTCTCCATCATGGTTCTGAGCATGATTTGTTGGTCATCAGTCAAGTATCTTTCGTTGCCGTATCCATTCTCGTTTCCCATGCTCCTCACGTTGTTGTGATCTCTCTGGAGGCTGTGCGTGTGATGACCGTTGGTTTGGGCTTCGTATCTGCGTTGTCCGTTTCTAAATGTCGTGAAAATATAAAGCAACAAAAAGCAAAATGAACAAAAAGGAGCAACACAAAGTATTCAAAACAAAACACATAAAAAGTATATAGTGAAACTAATGACGCTGTTTGGAGATAAAGTGGGATCGTAAAAATATAGTTTATTTAATTTACGACTGGGACGTGGAACTAGCATCAAACTAAACGGGTAATAATGACCAAACTTGCCGATTGCAAACATTGCTCATGGAGTTGTGGGAATAAAACAAACAACAAGCAATAAAATTACATCTATCTACTATCGAGTTTTTAACACACACGATTTATACTCTTTTACTCCAATTGCATTGTTTTTTACTCTTTACAAAAAAAAACAAAAGTATCTATTTTATATAATAAATTTTAGATAATAAATTTAAAATGTACGTTAAGTTAATTAAGTAACATTTTTTAATGAAGTCCATTTCCATTTTTTCAATCATTCAAGTAAAATAGAAAAAAAAACAGTTCGTACTTAATCGTCTTTTAAAAATAACAAAAAAGACAATATTTATAGTGCCGTTTTGTGATAAATCACTGCAAAGGCAATATCCAACTGTAACATCTCAGAAAAAACATATCTTAAAATCCCAACCTAAACGCACTTGCACTATCTACGGCTCTAAGCTCATGGGATAGGGATTCCACAGCACAGGGCTGACCATACAAAAGGCACGATCCAAGTATTTTGCTTTATTAGGAATAATCAATTTATTCACAGCAGTACTATTTGCAGATTTTATTGCTTTTATTTATTTCAAGGTCATAATAAAAGTATTGTTTGCCACTGCATGTAATTACTTGACAACATCTACTAGTTTTTCTACTGAAAACATTTCAAACGTTCAATTCTTTACCTAATTGGGATCCTATGCCTGGTGGCATTCTCTTCATCAGAATAGTCTATCTCCGGTTGAGGAGGTGGCTCGTTGGAGAAGCCACTGTCGTTGGAGCTGTGCAGAGACACGTTGCCAGCTGGTGGAAGAACTGGTGCCTGGCCCGCCTTCATCTGTCCAGGATTGGAACCCTGGACTCCAGCCATTGCTCCACTGGTTCCACGCGCTGGAAGAGTTTGAGGAACTCGCGCTACGTCTGATAGTCCGGTGGTGGCTGATGACGACGTCGAAGTCTTCATAGTGGAGGCTTTGCCTGGAAAAATAATGATGTCATCAATTCAAAACTTTTAATGAGTATTTTTTTTTGTGCACAACAGGCTGTTCTAATTACTGTGCACCTTCACAGCTATCAACATGCTGGGAGGAACTCTTTTGCTAGATTTTTTAATCTTAATAAATTACAGTCAAAAAGTCCATATTTGACTTATTTAAGAGCTTTATACTCCAAATCACAGGATGTTACGCCACAACATTCGTATGGCTTTTCAGTACATGAAATAAATCATGTCATCACCCTCGGGTGTAGTCGTCAGTCACATACAACCTGTAACCCTCCAACAGTGTGAGATCGTCAACTAATCCGTTGATGATTTTATTTGAGAGTACCATAAAGGACCTGTTGCGTCTCATTTCCAAGCTTCTAAAGCCAGTTTCCCGAAGTAGCTCCTCGTGATGCATGAATTGTGGATAATTTCCATGCAGTCTCGTAAGGAGATACCTGAGAAACTTTTTTTGGACTTGTTCTATCATATATATGTACTTCCGCTGGTAGGGAGTCCAAACCTTGACAGCGTACTCCAATTTGGATCGTATAACGCAGAAAGACGTCCACCATCGCTCTGGGCCCAATGAGTTGTTTGCACACTCTGATTACTAATCTCAGCAGTTGGTGGCACTTAGACTGTCTGTCACCATATTGTTGGTTTGTCTTATCTCCAACAGAGGTTATAACACATGAGCAATGTTTGTATGTGTACTGAACAAGTGTGTCGTATGAAAACTGAAAACTGGTTTAAAAAATATTTAAAACTTAAAGTGTAATTCTTAGCTCAGATTGTGTAGACTGTGATTCTTAAGACAGTTATTACATTTAAAGGTCATCTTTGAAACACTGCAACTCTGTTATCATTCCACTAGGGGTGGCCAAAGCCTATGCAGATTCACCTCAATTTTTCCTCCTATCCTTGCATACCTCCTTCAATTCATTCATATCCATTATATTTCCTTCTCTTACATTCGCTTAATATATCCTATTTTTTCACAATTCCACCAAACTGATCCAGCCATACCTTTCTCAGGCTTTTCTTTCCGACTACAAAGTTTCTTATGAGAGTTTATAGCATGTAAGAAGGTGCCGTGGTCTCACCGGGCGCACTGCCCTGCGGCGTGGAGCTCTGCTGCGGCGCCTGGGTGTGGAAGGTGGCGCTGTGCGACTGCGTCATCCTGTTGGCTGACTGGGCGTGGCCAGCGGGAGTGGCAGCAGGGACAGTGGGCGCAGGCACAGGGGCGGGGAGGGAGGGCGGGGGGCCGGCCCTACCTGAAGTGGAAGCCGTAGCGAGGCGAAGCTGCAATTAAAGAGACGGTGACATGTTAGGTATATAGTAAACTGAATTTTTGAAATGACGATTATGAATGATGATTTCGGTGTTTTTAATGAAAATTATGATGATGTTGGGGGTTGTGATGATGATGGTGGTTGTGATGATTATGGTAGTAATCATGGTGATGTTGGTGATAACGTTGCGTGTGACCATGATGATGCGGATGGATGTGATGATGATGTTTGTGGTGTTTTTGAAGAAAGTGTTGATGATGGCAGTGGTTGTAATGACGATAATGAGTGGGTTATTTGTGACGATGATGTTAATTATTATGATTATGGGGCTAATGGGGGATTGTGATAAAAATGATTATGATGACCACCCATACTGTAAGAAATGGTTCACTTTGCCAATGTCACCCCTGCTTCAGGGAAGGTCGGCAAGAGTTGCAGGGCTTATGTTCATTTGAGATTGGGTTTTTTTATATTGTAGGCCCACATGCGGCATGTATAAGCGCAAAATTATGCATGTCTGCTTGTGGGAATGCATTTAATATGAATCTCAAATGAAACATATCTTTGCAGCTTAGATTTAGATTAGATTAGATGGGACAGGTGATAGTGATTATTATAGTATTGTGGGAATGATGATGATAGGGATGATGATAATGATTGTGGTGAAAGTAGTGGTGGTTGTAATAAAGTTGATGATGATGGTAATGGTGATGATAACGATGATGGTGGTGTTTGTGATGATACAAGTGATGGTGATGATGATGAGTGAGAATATGATGAAAAAAATGTGTAAACCATTAGAGGCTCATTATTTTAATGTTAGCGATCGTTATTTTTATATTTTAAACAACTTTCTGACGTACATCATTCAGTTTTTATTATTTCTAGAAAATCAGAATCATACAACATTCGAAAGAAATACAAAGTTCTTAGACACCCTCAACTAAAAAGCATTTTTATTTACTAACAGTACTTACTAAAAATAAACAAAGGTAAAGTTTTCCACACAAGTACATCGCAAGTTACACGGGAAACACACTAGCGACTTGTAATTCTACAAAACAATGGTATTGTGTACAGATCTTGATGACACGACATTCAATACCTTCGAATGGCGTCTCCGGGGAATCGAACCCTCACCCTTTCAACCGGCAATCGAATCTGTAACCCTAGTATAAAATTTTACTCCTGAAACTCAACAAAGCGCTAACAAAAAAATGTATGGCATCTAATACAATACCTCTTTTGAAGGTTTTAGTGTACAGCTATTTTTTGGGAAACGCAAAATAATGTTTTATATATGAGGTTAAGTTTTCAATGGACAATCAGTTGAAGGCGAGGGTGTCTGGTTCAGATCAAGCTAGTAAAAAGGAGAATAGATACTAATGGAATAGAAAGTTGTGAGTTCTAAGGGCAAGGTCTACAAGACGGCAGTAAGGCCCGCCATGCTATATGGAGCAGAATGCTGGACTTGCAAAAACGTCCATGAACGACAAGTCCATGCTGCCGAGATGAAAATGCTGAGGTGGGCTGGAGGCGTCACTAGGCTAGACCACATAAGGAACGAATACGTGAGGGGTAGCTTTAAGGTTGCCCCAATAACAGACAGGATTAGAGAATCCCAATTCCGGTGGTTCAGCCATGTGATGCGAAGAGACAATGAACATATTGTCCAAAAAGCCCTCAGCATTCCCACAGGACCAAGAGGCAGAGGCCGCCCAATGGCAACATGGCGGGCCAATATTGAAAAAGAAATGCAAAAGGGAAACCTGACAGAGGAGATGAGCCAGGATATAAAAGTTTGGCGTCTTCGAACAAGGAGGGCCGACCCCAAATGATGGGATAAGGGAAAGGGAAAGAAGAAGAGGAATAAAAAGTGGTGAATAAGTGAAAAGTTAATAGAGAAAGAAAACATGTCCAAAATATTAATTTTTAAGTTTTCTTAAATAGATATATATTAGGCTTATTTATTTTTAATTACACATGATAAGGGAACGCCGTTTTTGTGTGTGTCACACCTCAAGGGCCCTCTCCGATCACGGATAAGACTTTTTGAAAAGGTGCGTCTTGAGAACAACTATGTGTTTCATCTGCGAAAAAAGCCAAATCCTTTATTTTTGAGAAATAAAACCAATACAATCACAATTTAGACTTACATTTTTTTTCAGTAACATGTACGAGTATGGGAAAGGACATGTCAAAGAAGAGTAAGGGTGAGTTAGAGTGAGTTAAAATGTTTTCATTTTTAGTATGAGTTGTGTATTAATACTGTGAAAATTCACATTGATTGAATTCTATAAAACTTTATAGAACTTTACAAAAATCAAATAAAACATTGATTTAGTTTCACAATTAAATATATTTAATTTTAATAAATAATTTGAAACGTTTTTAATCGTGTCAATCATCTTCAGGTAAGAATAAAAAAACAGGTAAGAATAAGAAAAAGGAGTTATTTTTGTTTGAGTCATGTTACATTAAAAACTAAAAATGCAACCAACGTAAATCAACAAAAAATATTTATTCTTACTTTAAAAATTAACTCTCTGTAAAATCGTACTCTGTATCTAAACAGTCCATATTCGTAAGTCCATATGCCGTATTCGTAAGTAACGGCGCTATCCGTTAGTGGCGTCTCGTTATCTACCCATTGACGGCTGTTAACGAATTTGACGACTTTAACCCCCCACCCTCCCCTTCTCTCTCTATGTCTGTCTGTCGCCGTTAGTGGTCGTTAGTCGTTATCCCCGACGCTTGCAACGGATTACGAGATAGTCGTTAAACGGAGGTCGGAGGTTGCATGTTGACTCCGTTTCAGTTAGAGCGCCGTTAATCAAAGAGTCCTCAAACTTTTTATAATGGCGCCCCTTTTTGAAGATATAAAATCAAAATCTTTTTAAGTAACTAGAAATGAGCAAGTTGTTAAATAAAATATTTTAAAAAATGTTCTTCGCTGGGCTAATCTAATCTAATCTAATCTAAGCTGCAAAGATATATATCATTTAAGATTTATATTAAATGCATTCCCACAAGCAGACATGTATAATTTCGCGCTAACACATACCGCATGTGGACCTACAATATAAAAATCCAATCTCAAATGAACATAAGCTCTGCAACTCTTGCCGTCCTTCCCTGAAACAGGGGTGACATTGGCAAAGTGAACCATTTTTTACAGTATGGGTGGTCAGCCGCATACCAACCTATAAGTCAAGGAACAAACATCGCAAATTACATTTTTTAAATCAATAAACAATAATATAAACATGGACACTAAAAAAAACTAAATCATAAAACCAATTTCACTTTAATAAACCCTAGCCGCCAACATTACAGATCGACCGCCATTTCTTTCTATCCTTACATACTTCTTTCATTTCCTCCAGAGTCATAACCTTCTTCATACAAGCTCTTCTTTTATTATGACTCTGGATATTCCATTCATTCGCAATTTCGGATATTTGGTCCATCCATACCTTTCTCGGTCTTCCTCTACCACGACATCCATCTATTCTACCAACATATACTTTCTTCGTCAGTCTTTCCTCATTCATTCTCTCCATATGCCCAAACCATCTTAACAAACTTCTTTTAATCTTCACTTTCACACTTTCTCTTGCACCACATTCTTCTCTTACAAAATCATTCCTCACCCTGTCACTCCGTTTTTTCCCAATCATACTTCTTAGAAAGTCCATTTCAACAGTATGGACTTTGCTAATTTCACTTTCATTCACCGTCCAGGCTTCGCTTCCATACATCAAGGTGGGTAAAAGTATGCCACCGTGTACCGCCAATCGAGCATTTTTAGATATGCTTTGATTTTTGGCGATACAAGCTGTGGCACCCAGTACACACCTGCCTTTCATTACTCTTCTTTCAAGTTCACCTATCATTCTTCCATCTTTTTCAAACTTACTTCCCAAGTATACAAACTCATTTACCACATCAACATTCATTCCGTTTATTCTAAATTCATAGTTTGCATTTTCTTCATTTCTTTCAAAAATCAAAACTTTCGTCTTACTTGCATTCAATTTTAAATGTGGGTCTTACTTGCATTCAATTTTAAATGGGGTTTAAATTTTAAATAGCTGGGCGATTCAAAGATAAGTCAAAAAGGTCTGTTCAGCCTAACATAAATTGGGTTTTGCGTGAAATTTGGCGCTTTGTAGCGACGAAAAAGCTCTTAAAAAGTCCGGTTGATTGCTCAGTCGGTTGAATGCTTGCATTCCATGTCAAAAGCACCGGTTTGATTCCCACTGAGGGCGTCAGAAAAGATTTCCCATTTCGGTGGTTATTTCAAACGCAAAATAAAATACCGGCAAGGTTTATTCAAGGTTTTTCAAGGTATGAGGCTGACCACCCATACTGTAAAAAATGGTTCACTTTGCCAATGTCACCCCTGTTTCAGGGAAGGTCGGCAAAAGTTGTGGGGCTTATGTTCATTTGAGTTTGGATTTTATTTGTAAGTACACATTCAGCATTTGTAAGCGCGAACTACACTTGTTGGTTTGTGGGCATACATCTGAGAGCTTTAAATGAATATATCCTTGCAACTTAGATTATAGATTATAGTTTACTCAGCCTTCACAACAAATCAGTACCAGCTTCTTCGAGAGCTGGGAAACTCCCACTTCAATTGCATTGGTTGGCGTAAGGCGCGCCTTCTTACACGCAAAAGTAAATAGGTTTCGAATCGCCACATGCTGTCCCTTTGGAGATAACGCAGGCAAGAAGTAACACAATATGTGTAGCTAAGGCTAACACTCATGTTGAAAATCTGTGGTGTAAATCAACAGCGAAAGTTGAAAGAGTATAAGTTTGATTGCGTGTGTTTTGATTAGTTTAGCTTCAAGCTGGATCCAAAGTGGCAGAGATATATTTACATTTGAGGTCCACTCTCCTTGCACTCACACAAGCAGGCATGTATAAGTCTGGGCTTACATCAGCTGCATGTGTATTTTTAAAATTAAAATGAGCTTCAAATGAAACTCTTTTCGCCCTTTTAGTACTTGTTTGTCTTATGTCCATCAGAGGTCATTTCTAAAGTTTGTCATTTTTCATACTGGACCAATGTGTCTTATGAAAACTGGAAAAGGATTTTTAAAATATTTAAAACAGCTCTCATATTATCGTGTTTTATGTTTTTTTCTTGGCTCATATTGTCTAGAATGTGATTCTTAAGACAATGTCATTTAAAGGTCATCTTTGCATCAAACGGTAGATAAGCCAAACAAACATTGGAGGTACGAAGTGAAATTGTACCATCGCAGTAAAAAAATAGTGGATACGTTAAAAAAGTACCAATGCATGCCCACAGGCAATCACATATATAAGTTCACCTATAAGGGCTCTAGGAGTCTTATCTAATCTAATCTAATCTGCAAAGATATATATCATTTAAGATGTATATTTAATGCATTCCAACAAGCAGACACGCATAATTTCGCGCTCACACATGCCGCATATGGACCTACAATATAAAAACCCAATCTCAAATGAACATAAGCCTTGCAACTCTTGCCGTCCTTCCCTGTTACAGAGGTAACATTGGCAAAGCGAACCATTTTTACAGCATGGGTGGTCAGCCGCATATCAAGCTATAAGTCAAGGAACAGTCGACAGTATAAAAGTCCCTAATCTAATCTAATCTAATCTAAGCTGCAAAGATATATATCATTTAAGATTTATATTAAATGCATTCCCACAAGCAGACATGTATAATTTCGCGCTAACACATACCGCATGTGGACCTACAATATAAAAATCCAATCTCAAATGAACATAAGCTCTGCAACTCTTGCCGTCCTTCCCTGAAACAGGGGTGACATTGGCAAAGTGAACCATTTTTTTTACAGTATGGGTGGTCAGCCGCATATCAACCTATAAGTCAAGGGACAGTCGATAGTATAAAAGTCCCTAGTAGTCATAAATGCAAGGGTATATTAAAAGCTTCCATTTCTTGATTTATTACCTATGTACCTACCTTTTGCACAGTAAGCCAGTTCTAGGATTCTCTCAAATCAACTGCATTCGATAATGGAAGAGAGAGCTTTCGAACCGTGTCACAACAAATCGGTCAAAGATAACAAGTCCATAGACAGCTCATCCATTGCCAGTTCGTCCACATGACTTTTCAGTCTACAACATTTTGGGTACAAAAAACAAGTCCACAGATACTTTGGTCACTAACAATTTGGTCACACGACCAAATAAGCCCACAGAAAGTGCCATCACTTATAACTTGCTCTCCGAAAACCCTTCGTAATTACTGTACTTTACTTAGGCCCGGTAATTTGAAGTATCGTTAAGTTAACTAAAATGCAATTTTAGTTAAATCATCATAATATTTCACTCGCCGAATTTCGGCAGTAAATATTTAGTAACTTTAACTTACGATTTTCAAGATGGCGTCGCTTCACTGACAGCAGCTGTTCTTTTTTAATGTAAGGATACATCAAAATTGTTGCAAACTGAACATTTTTTGTGTCGTTTTCTAGCTTAATGAAGGTTAGGGATATGATTTTTATGAAAAGTTGTTTGTTTTTAAGCTTTTGAAAGACATTTTAATTATTTCTAAGATTTGGGGGCGTGGCTTCATACTTCGGTAATGTTCGGTTTTTAGTTAACTCGAACTTGCGTATTTTGAATAAAATTTCAAGTAATAATTAACTAAAATATTACTACACTTCAATATACTGGGCCTTAATGTCGTTTTTTGTGATGGAGCTTTTTGTGAACCATATCCCCCCACCTTAAAGGTAAAGCTGAATAAGTGCTGATTCACTGATTTGAGAAATCGTGTATTAAAAATTTTATTGGGTGTAGCTTCTCAAACAAATAAAACGAATTATAAAGAAGTACTCATGAAAAAGATCAAAACTACAGATCTTTTACACACATTTCTTTAGTTCTTTCTAGTCGAAAATGGTCAAAAAATGCATCTCAGTCAACGACGTTACCATGTTGAAAGCACCGGTTCCCAAAGATCCCCGAAGTTAAGCAACGTTGGGCGCGGATAGTATTTGGATGGGTAACCGCTCAGGTACACCGCGTGTCGTTGGCATCTTGGACCGGTCCGTAGTCCGTAGTGGCAACACTTCGGACTCGTAAATGGAAGGTTGTGGATTCGGATCCCGGCGGAGCACAAAAATATACCATTTATATTTCGAATGTGCTCTTCGCTGGGTTGAAAAATTCATAAACCTTTACCAAAGACCGGTCACTGAAAGGTCCATCCAACCTTACAACAACTGGGTCTTGCTTGAGAATTGGCGCTTTCTACAGCGACGACCAAGCTCGCAGAGGGCTCTTGAGGTGTGATACACACAAAAACAGCGCTCACCAAATAAATCATCCTAATATTATTATTATCTGTGCGAGAATCTCAGTTTAGCTTGATTTGATACAAGTTTAGTTTTACCTTTAAGTATCGACCAGTCCGTAGTCTAGTGGTTAACACTTTGGGCTCGCGATTGGGAGATAGTCGATTCGAATCCCGGCAGAGCACGAAGAATATTTCTGTTTCCAATTTTCCATTCGCTGGGTTGAAAAATTAATATACTCGTACCTCTACTAAAGATCGGTCACCATAGGTCCATCCCGCCTTACACCTACTCGGTATTGCTTGAAAATTGGCGCTTTCTACAGTGACGACCAAGTTCGCAGAGGGCTCTTGAGGTGTTGTATTGCATATGTAACCGAAATGCCATAGACCGAAAAATTACTTGAACGAACTTTCGTGTGACGAATTTGTCTATGGCCGAGCTGTCTGTGACCGATTTGTCGTGGAACCCTTTCAGACTCCCTCGGAGCTTTAAGGCTTTCACGCAATCATCGGCGACTGCCTCACCGTAATTAAATCCTTACTCGGCGTCTGAGCTTTTGGAGGAGGCTTCGCATATGCACTTGGACGTCTGTGAATAAGTATATATTATATCTACCAACTTCCGGTTTCAGTAGATTACTTAGAAATCAAAAGCTCACGTCAACAGTTTGACTAATTTGACAGTTTATCTGAATGTTATCTGATGTTCCTTGACTTATAGGTTGTTATGCGGCTGACCACCCATAATATAAAAATTGATTCACTTTGCCAATGTCAACCCTGTTTCAGGGAAGGACGGCAAGAGTTGCAAGGCTTATGTTCATTTGAGATTGGGTTTTTATATTGTAGGTCCACATGCGGCATGTGTTAGCGCGAAATTATACATATCTGCTGGTGGGAATGCATTTAATATAAATCTTAAATGATATATATCTTTGCAGCTTAGATTAGATTAGATTAGATTAGATCTGAAGAGAAGGCCGAAAAAAGTGTGGCATTGTAAGATGTTGGTGAATAATTATTATTAAATAACGGATAATATCTCAACCTAATGGTTGATGCTGTATGAGGCTGACCTGTGTCAGGAAAAAGTGGCAAAAATTGCATTTAATATAATGAATTGTTTTTGTGGTTTTTCTGGCTAGACCATGGTCTCCATGCAACTTTTTTTATCTGCCGACATTTTATTTAAAAAGAAATGAACATCAAATGAAAAGATGGTTAAATAAATAAAATCTCTTCAACTGTTGCCGTTTGTCTAATCTTATCTAATCTAATCTAAATTGCAAAGATATGGAACATTGGAGATTCACATTAAATGCATTCTCACAACCATAACGTACAAGTTCACGCTTGCACATGCCTCGTGTGAACCTAAAACATAAAAAAAACAAATCTCAAATGGACATACACCATGCAACTATTGCCGTCCTTCCCTGTGACAGGGGTGGCATTGGCAAAGTGAATCATTTTCTACAGCATAGCTGGTCAGCCGCATACCAACCTATAAGTCTTTAAACGATATGCTTTAAAAAAATGCCATAAAATATTCTGCATGCAATAGTTTTACGTACAAAATAAAAATCTTATCTCAAATAAACGTTAACTCTGAAACTCTTGAAGACTGAACCCGAAACAGGCAAAAATGATGCAATTTTCTACTGCATGGGTGGTCAGACTCAAACCAACATATAAATCAAGTCCAGACCTAGTATATTCTGCATTATTATACCTGTTTCATTCATTGATTACGCGGCACACTCGCTGTAACCGCGTTTAATTTCGACTGCATTGAAAATCAAACGAAGTCTATTTGACTTGGACTCAATTCTGAAACCTCAATCAGTCGCCATTGGTGGAGTGGGGGGAGGAACGGGCGGAACAGGGGTGAAAGTTGGGTGGGGTGATGAGAAGGATGGGTGAGAAATGAAGTGATGGTGGCGATGAGGGGTGGAGAGAGAAGTTAGAGAAGAAGGTTGAGGTGAAAGCAGATGCTTCATAACGTGACAAATAGTCATCAAATTTGTCATAGAAAAAATGGCGGATGACCTGCAATGTTGGCGGCTTAAGCTTTAAAATCTTCAGAATACTTATATATAACACATTTTGTATATTTTTTAACATAAGCATTTTTTTATTTATATACAGTATAATTCAATGTATAATTTGCTATTTGATTTAAAGGTTGGTATGAGGCTGAGCCCTGCGCTGTGCACTTTGCCAAGGTCATCCCTGTTACAGGAAAGGGCAACAAGAGGTGCGAGGTTAAATTTCATTAGAATTGTGGGTTTTTATTTAATTAATACACATGCAGCATCCGTAACCGTAAACTTGCGCATGTCTGCTTGTGGGCATGCATTTGATTTGAATCCTGAATATCTTTGCAACATAGATTTTAGATAAACAAAGAAAATGTGAAAGGAAAAAGAGGGAAGGGACGACCGAGAAAAGTATGGAGTGATCAGATTGACGAGATTGTGAAAGAATGGGATAAACAAAGTGAGCGTAAAAGAAGAAAATGCATGAAAAAGGTAATGGATATGAATGAATTGAAAGAGGTATGTAAGGATAGAAAAAAATGGAGGCAGCTCTGCAGAGGCTCTGGCCACCCAAAGCGGAATGGCGACAGAGTTACAGTTACAGTTACAGTCAGGTATTTAAAAAATAAACTGCATTTTTTAACCTAACTTCAAATCTGCTCTAGGTACCTATTTCGTAGATTAAAACTATGTACCTTTTCGATTGTTATTCTCAAGTGTTAACCGGTAGACTAACAAGAGGCTAATTATACGGAACAGACTTCATTAGACCGTACACGATACAATGTCTAAACTATCTGGAATCTTCTAGGGCTTACTAGCTCGTGTAAACTTAGTGGCAACAGTCTGTCGATTGTTTCATGCCAGGAAACTTCCTACCTAATAGCGTGCTAACTTTGAACGCTTGTATTTTATGTAGAACAATGTAAATTTACGGTACAGAAGTTTAAAAAAATTAGGTTATACGTAAGGTATAAAATTACCTAGGAAATGTATGGAATAAAGTATTATGAAATATGTTAATCCCTGAAAAGAGATTACTGTTATGTCGAAATATTTATTACATTTTACATTTACTTAAAGCTCAGATGGTAGTATGCTTGCATTCAATGTAGAGAGCTCGGGTTCAAATTCCTGATTTCCCGTTTAGTTGTTTATTTCAAAACCAAAATAAAATAGCGGCAATGTTTACTCAGCCTACAAGGAGGCTTGATGTCAGAAATTGGTTAAAGATTTCCAGGAACGGTGTTCAAAAAAGTATCATTCAACATTTTTTACCTTCTCGTGGGCTATTTTAGACATTTGTAGACGTAGATTAAAGCTTTAATAACATTAAAGAAGCTCTAGCTAGGTTTTGGATGGGGGAAGGATGTCTGCTTAGAGATAAAAATAAAACTAATTATCCTCATGTAGGTTGTCTGTGAACCTTACTCCTGTGTAGGTTTGTTACAAACTATAAATGGTCCTTCGAGCCGGATTGTCAAATTTTATAAATAGTCGGGACATATAGGTAAAGCTTTAAATTTGAGATCAGCACTAGCCAGGTTGTGGACAGTGGAAAGAGGTCTACTTGCTTGGAGATAAAACATTTTTTACTCACGTACTTGCTTTTGTGTAGGTTTGTCAAGAACTATTGGTCCTTCGAACCGGATTGTCAAATTTTATAAATGGTCGGGACATATAAAGCTGTTACTGAAATAAGCACTAGCCAGGTTATGGATGTTGGAACGGGGTCTACCTGCTTGGAGTTCCTATGCGCTATGAGGGTGTCTCCGAACATCCTGGGTGCCATGGCGCTTCCGTTGCTGGTGACAGGAGTGCTGGTGGACTGGGAGGGAGGCAGCGTACCCCCAGAGCGAGCTGATGAAGCGCCAGGGGATCCTGGAGCTGGAGAACGAGGAACAGCCAGCGGTACTGGTGGACAACCCCAACGGTTCGGTGAACTGGAAGTAGGAAAAAATGTCACGTTTTAAATATTTAATTATTTACAAGGAATTAATAGCCATTAAGAATAAAACTAAAATTATTCTTTATGAGTGCTTTTTTTACCAGTATTGATCCCATCTACGACAGAAAAAGTGGAATCTCGTAAATTGTAGAAATCAATCTCCATGGACCGTTTTCAAAGGTGACGTAAACTCGAAGACATATCAAATTGGCATTTATATGGTAACTACGAATATCTAGTATCGACAACTATATTATTGTGGATACTATCATAGATACTAAACATTCTAAGATATCATCATAGATATTCGCAGATACCAAAATATGTACCAGACGGTTGCAGATACCAGGTAGTCGAAAATATCATATTAGATAGTCGGAGATACCATCATAGATATCAGATATTCGTAAAAAGCATCATATATACCAGAAGGTTGTAGATACCTAATAGTCGTAAGTACCATCATAGATATCAGACAGTCGTAGATACCATCATAGATACCAGATATTCGTTGATCCAAGATAGTCGTAGATACCAGATAATCGTTGATAACAGATAGTCGTAGATATCAGATTGTATACAATACCAGATTGTTGTAGATACTAGATGGTCGTAGATACCAGATTCTATACGATACCAGATTGTCGTAGATACTAGATAGTCGTAGATACCAGATAGTTAATAACATCTATCGACTGCCTGGTATCTACGATGGTCCTTTTGACTGAGAAAGCTCGTAGACGGTAGGAATCTGCCCCCGAGGACCGTTTTCGAGGGCCGCGTAGACCCTCTACGGCAAAAGCAAGGGCTTTATTTACTAAGCTACGCCAGGGATTCATTATCGGGTTGAAATATTTACGGCACCTCACGTGGGGGATGCGAGCGACACGCGTGACGGTTTTATGAAAGCTACGCAGAGCATTATTTGAATTTCAAGTTTGAATATATTACCGACACGTGGTGACAGACTTTTATTTTTTGAAAAAGAAAGTGTGTACGCAAAAAAAGTGTCGATGCAATGGTCGAAAGGATGAAGTGTTGGCAGTCAAATGAGATTATTTATTATTTTGAATCCCGTAAAGTTTTTTACTTTACCTTTGACCCTGGTTCATCAGACGTCATATTTTAGCAAAAATAAATAAAAACGATTGTCTCAGGATAAAAAAATCATGAATTACTAGTTAAGAAAAAAAACGTTACTTAGCTACACATTTAGTATAATTCTTGCCCCTTATTCAGGAGAAAGCGGCAAGAGCTGCAGGGTGTATGTTTGTTTAAAATTTGCATACGAAAATATAGTAAAAACCGTACCCATGAACACGATCACAAAGGTGAAACCAGGTTTGGAACAACTGACACTGACCAGCAACACCCAATCTTACAAAACGCTCTTGAATTGTGATCCACACATAATCGGTGATTACCGAATTAAATCAGACTTGTTTTTTTATTACTAAAAATACTCATATAGGATCTACGAGTTACTTCAAACAAAAGTTAACCAGACTCGTAGAAGGTCTTTTTATTCCGAGGAAGGTTATTCTCGTAGAGGCGGTCCTTTGGGACAAATTCTTTCCGTCTACGAGCCCTCTCTCTCGTAGAGGGTACGGGCTGAGTTATGGTCTACGCGAGCCTACGACGCGCAAGGACGTGCTACGGTTATGACGATTTCTATGGCGATAATGTAGGAAATATGATCGTGAAAAAGTTGTTTAGGTTTTTGTTGTTGTATTATCATCTGACCCAAGAAACTTTCTGTCATTTCTAGAACAAATGTACAGAATATATTTTTTTTGTGCTTTTGAAAGTTTGGGCAGTAACAGTATATTGCTTGCAAACTACTCAAAAAAAAAAACCGCAAGTAAGCTACACATATATGTAGTGTAACTTCTTGCCGCGTTATCTCCGAAGGGGTCGCATGTGGCGAGTGGATCCTATTTATTTTTACAGGTAAGGAGGCTGGTCTTTCGCCAACCATTTCAGTTGAAGTGGGGGTTTCCCAGCTACCGAGAGGGCTGGTTCTCATTTCTTGTGAAGGCTGAGTAAATATTGCCGGTATTTTAATAAATATTTGAAATTTTTGCCTATTTTTTTAGGTATATATTTTACATGTGTATCATCTTTGTTTTTATTTTCTTTTTAATCTATAATTGGAAAATTTACTGGTCTTTACAACTGTCAACTTTAGCTTTGCGGACAGCAGCTTTGGGGTAGCTGGGCCAGTTGCCTGGAATAAGCTGCCTGTCGACCTTCGCTTTGACCAGCCCACTATCGCCTTCAGAAGAGGACTTAAGAAAATGCTGTTTTCGAAGAGCCACGGCGCTCTTGAGATGGTCTGTGATCATTAAACGGCGCCACCGGAAAGAAATCATCCATCATCATCATCAATTCCAACTTTGTAATAGTTTTTTTCCAAAAAAAACTAAAAAATAGAAAATAAAGAAGGAGATGAATTTACCTGACGACGTCCTCCTGCATGGGCTCCGTGTATGCCAGGGGGAACCAGCCCGTTAGCTGCGTGCGCACGTTCTCCCCATACTGCCAGCCCTTGGTCCTCTCACCAGCCAGCGCCAGGACGTCTCCCTCCAGGAAGCTGAGCTGGTTGTCTCCCGAGGAGAGGTAGGCGTACAAGGCGCGCGCCATCTGGGGCTCTGCTGATGAGGCTCCCAGCAGCGAGGAGTTCAGGGGCAGGGCCATAGAGCGGGGGCGACGGGTCGGAGTGGCGTTCAGAGATTCTGGACAAGAACAAAATGGTATCAGTAAACGCAAACGCAACTAAACGCAACTAAGCTACACATACAGTGTAACTTCTTGCCGCGTTATCCCCGAAGGGGTCGCATGTGGCGAGTTGAACCTATTTATTTTTACAGGTAAGGGGACCGGCCTTACGCCAACCACTTCAGTTGAAGTGGAGGTTTCCCAGCTCCCGAGAGTGCTGGTACTCATTTCTTGTGAAGGCTGAGTAAACCTTGCCGGTGTTTATTTCAAACATTTTATTTTGGGGTTTGAAATAAACACCGAAACGGGAAATCATTTCTGACACGCTCGGTGGGATTCGAACCCGAGCTTTCGGCATGGAATGCAAGCACTCTACCACCTGAACTATCGAGCGGACCAGAATAGACCGGAATAGACTCAAAAAAATAAAAAATAAAGCAAAAGTCACAAGTCTATAGGACTATAATGTGAAGAAAGGAATCTTAGTACCTACGTCGATTTATAAAAATTAAATGGGCTAAGAAAGCAATCCTGTGAGAATCTAGAATGCGCTAACCCAGTCATCATACAAAAATCCAAATTCAGTCTATCGGTAATCTTCCAACTGTCAACTCGGGTGTTACCTAATTGGAAAAAAATCCATATAAACGCCAACAACTGGATATTTTCTAAACGTGGCAACAAAAGATTTTTTATATAAAATGGCGAATAATATTTCACTTAAAAAAACTATTTTACACGTACATAAAAAATATTTTTCATTCGTATAAATATTTCGCTCGTGAAAGTGACCGTGATTTATAGAACTAGTGATGTCGAAGTATGTAGGTACTTGCTTATGCAAGTTTGTAACTTCTGTGATTGCGGTAATAGATACTTGTGAAAATCATCCCGTACACAATGAGGTCGAAACATTTTTGAATTCGGAATTTATCAAATATTTTCAAACTTTTAACAACACTAGTAACAAATAACATTGCCATGGCGATTTCATGGTTTCTATGGTGATATGTACATAGATTGAAGATGGAGTAGAGACGCATTGCTTACATAGAAAATGAGAAAAACATTTCATATGCCGTGAGCGAGACAGCACTATAAGCAATGTATGGTGTCAAAGACTGTGCATCATGTCGATTGCAACTAAATCACATTCATAGCCACTCCATTGAATAACTACCTCCGTGCAAGTACATGGTCTGAATAGGTTAAAAGATCTTTGATTCCAGGGTGTCTCACCGTCTTCCAGCGAGTGCGTGCTGGAGCTGATGTTGAAGTCCGACTTGGCCCTGGAGAGAGGCTGCCCACCAGGACTGGCCGCCCTGTCCAGAGAGCGCACATCCAGGCAGCTGGCGTCCATGCTGCGCGTCTTCCTCAGCTGGGAAGTCACTGAGAGGCGCTCCAGCTCGTCAGCGGAGGCGGCTCCTCCAGCACGAGGACTGGCGTAGACGTCCTCGTCCGCCCAGAAGGAAACTTGCTGCAGATAAGAGGAAATATAGAGGATTTAGTGAAGGTTCCCATGGCTGAAGCTGATTGATGATCCTGCTCTCAGAGCCAACCTACATCCTCGTTCGCTCAGAAGGAAACTTGCTGGAGACGACAGAAAATACAGAAGAATTAGTTATGGATCAGTATAAGTTTTGTATATATTCTTAACCAAAATGAAGAGTAACGCAATTAAGCTTCCCATATACTGTAATTTCTTGCCACGTTATTCCCAAAGGGGTCGCATGTGACGAGTGAACCTATTTTTTTTTACAGGTAAGGGGCCGGTCTTACGCCGATCACTTCAAAGAATTGGGTGGTTTCCCAGCTCTCGAGGGGGCTGGTACTCATTTCTTGTGAAGGCTGAGTAAACCTTGCTGGTATTTAATTGTTTGGTTTGAAATAAACACTGAAGCAGGAAATCATTTCTGACACCCTCAGTGGGATTTGTACCCGAACTCTCGACATAGAATGCAAACACTATACCAACTGAATTGACCGGAAGTATTTTCTAAAGTTTATACCTGATGATGAGCGAGCGATCTAAAACGTTTGTGTATATTGCACACAAGCTTCTGCTTTCGCATGAAGACAACTGGCCAGGTAAAATAGGTTGGTGGATTGCATTCCTTTCCACAAATCTATTTTATTTAAAAAAATATATATATATATTGAAAAAATAGTGAAAATTAAAATAGTGTTTTAGTCGAATTGCTTTAGTTGTATAAAATTTTGTTGAGATCAATTATGAATTTTCCCAGTGTAATACACAAACCATACAAAATATAATAGGGATAACGCAGGCAAGACGTTGGACTATAAGTGTAGCTTAGATGCGTTTTTGAGTTTCTCTTTATTTGATTAATTAATAATGAAAAGCGTGTCTAAATATTTTTTTACCTTCGTTTGTCGAAGCAATAGTTCTACGAAATTTTAAAGGCAGGTAATAAACAATTTCTCGTCAAAGTACTAAATTGATTGATCTTTATTTATTAAGTCATTTCAAAGAAATGTTCATTAATTAATTAAAATAATTATAATGAGAATCAAACCCACTCACATTTTCTCGGATATTCCTTAAAATATTATTATTGTACATAGGAAATCTTTTATATTTTAATCTGTGCGCCATTTTCGATAAAGTGCGTAAATTAAATGATTTAATTTCCGCGAAAAACACGAAAATTCCGCTGTCGGCAAAAACAAAAGATTGTCGCAAATAAATAATTAACAAAATTTCAAAATTAATTTTCGACACGGAAAAACAGAAATGTCAAAATCAGCGCTCTTTTGTTTCCGAACAATTTGAAATTGTTTTTTTTTTGTATTTCGAATTTATCAAATTTATGGAAACGTCGCTTTGGTTGTGATTCCAAATTCAAACTGACGTTTAAGTTATTAATTTTTAATGTCTGCTAATTATCAATTAATAACGATTCGATTGGAAATGTATTTGGAGATAGAATTTACAATTGGAAACCTGATTTTCCGTTTTGAACAAGTTCGTTTGACAGAATGTTTTTCAATTATTGAAATATGTTATGGATAAATGTCATTAATAAATGTACCAATTAGTAGAAATAAATGTCATTCAAATAATATTATAAGGTAGTTATTTGTATGTATTTTCAATTATATATAAATTTGTTTCTTTGTTATCATATTTTTACTTAATAATTAATCTGTGTATTTTATGACTGATATAACCATTGAGTTATAATATCTGCGGACTAGAAAATATTTGAAAAATAAATAGATAGGTACTATATTGGTTTTACCTGACTTATATATTTATCTAACCTAACCATACCTAACCATATATCATCCTCAGTTAGAAAGAGAACAAAGATTTTCACAGCGTTTTTTAATATAACAAAAAAAAAATGGTGAAATTAAGAAATCTTTCCGAAAAGTTGGCAGAATTGAAATTCATGCCTGCGAAAACGCTGTGCGCACGCGTTATAAATGGTTTTATGCGATTTGATCGGTTAAATTGACAATTATTTATTGGATGTCGAAACACAAAATGTAGGAAGCAAGATAGTTTAAGATTTCACATTATTTATAAGTATTATGTGGTGTTTAACAATCTTTTGTTGACGTTGCCCTATTGGCAGGTGAGCCATATAGGTAGTATGTACTAATGCCATAAGCCAGTTTCTTCTGCATCTATATTATAACTCAATAGATAAAACAAAAATATTTTTCGGTGAAACAATAAGATAGGAAATATCATCACCACGGTAAGTCTTACCTACCAAATATAGGTAATATTTTTATAAAGACTAATCAGCTGTACACTTGCGGCCATCTTGGATTGACATGTCTTCACACACATATTACCGATAATAATATTAGGATGATTTATTTGGTGAGCGCTGTTTTTGTGTGTATCACACCTCAAGAGCCCTCTGCGAGCTTGGTCGTCGCTGTAGAAAGCGCCAGCGAAGAGCACATTCGAAATATAAATGGTATATTTTTTGTGCTCCGCCGGAATCCGAATCCACAACATTCCATTTACGAGTCCGTAGTGTTGCCACTGGACTACCGAACGGTCCGATATTCGGTAGGTAAGAATTACCGTGGTGATCAGATCTTCAGGCCTTTTTCTGACAGTAGGTATCGATTGAAACAAATTAGTATTGCATATCACTCTTACCCTCATCTTGCTGATAAACATGGCGTCGACTGCAGGTGGCAGGCCTTCGCGAGATCTCGCGGCCTCCTGCCAATCATCGAGGGCAGAGCGGTAGGCAGCTGAACCGGCGGCATGGTAGGCGAGCCAGTGTCTGGCTAGGGAGCACTGGCGCTCCAGGACAAAGCCGTAGCGACGACGCTCTTGGGTCATGGCCTTAAAAAATAAACACATTGATAGGAGGTGTCGAAATAAAGTCAATTACAAAGATGTACTATTTTATTTTGGTTAAATTTGTGTGCCTGCTTGTGGGGATGCATTAAATGTGAGCCTTCTCTATAATCTAAGTTGCTAAATATAGTCCGGTCGATAGCTCAGTTGGTAGAGTGCTTGCATTCTACCCCGTGAGCTTGGGTTCGAATCCCACCGAGGAGGGTGTCAGAAATGATTTCCTATTTCGGTGTTTATTTCAAACCCCATAATAAAAATACCGGCAAGGTTTACTCAGCCTTCACAAGAATTGAGTACCAGCCCCCTCGGGAGCTGGGAAGCCCCCACTTCAACTGAAGTGGTTGGCCCTTACCTGTAAAAATAAATAGGTTCAACTCGCCACATGCGACCCCTTTGGGAATAACGCGGCAAGAAGTTACACTTTATGTGTAGCTTAGTTGCGTAATAAACATTTGAGATTCATATAAATGGATGCCCACAAGCAGGCTCTCACAAACGCTGCATGTGAAGGTACTAACAAATTAAAAACCTCAAATGAGCATAAACCATACAACTTTTTCCGACGTTCCCTGAAACAGGGGTGACATTGGAACAGTGAATTTTTTTTTACAGTATGGGTAGTTATACTCATACCAACGTTTAAATCAAGGGAGCCTTAAATCTTTGCAACTTAGATAACAGATCGCTCCCCCAGTTCTTGTTTATCGTATAGACCAATTCTATCAAACGTGACTTTTTAATGCAGTTGTCTTAAGAATCAAATTCTACACATTCTGAGCTAAGAAAAAACGTATAACTCGATAATGTGAGAGTTGTTTAAAATATTTTTAAAATCAATTTCCTGTTTTCATAAGACACATTGGTCCAGTACACATGCAAACATTGCTCATGGAAAATGAGCTGAATGGTCTATACGGTAAACAAGAACTGAGGCAGCGAGATGACTGTGGTAGGATTCGTTGTTGAAATAAATTAAGGTTAAAAGAAAAATTCTGCGAGGTGTAATTTTATTTTCAAATAAATTGTCACAAAATATTATGAAAATGGGAATAACAACCCCAGTGGTGGGTTTTTTTTAAGAGACTCATTTCACGATTTATCACAGAAAGCGGAATCATAAAAGAAAGAATGAGAAGTGCCAGGTAAAGAATGATCGGGGTGAAAGCGGGGAATTAGTGAGATTAAAAAAGTGTAAGATGAGTGAATTAGGGAGGGAAAGATGCGAAGTTGAGACGTTTGGAGGGAGTAAAAGAAAGAAAGAAACATGAAAAACTGTCAAAAATTAAAATGTTTTTCTTTTCTTGGCAAGTTTGTTAAGAAAAATTGCTCACATTTTTCAGGCTCTGCTCACAAAATGCGTCCAGTTTGGTCTTTTCCTCTTCCAGTATCTGCATATTCTGTAAAAAAGTAAAATAGATTAGATCTTTTTCTTTTGATGGCTTCCACCTTAGCTGAGACTGGTTCATAGTGTTGCGAATGTGTGATTTTATTGTGTGTCGTGTCTGTGTGAGTCTGTGAAGTCTCTAAATGGAGCTATTTTAGTAATTATATATAAGACATTTAAGTATCTGCATTGGTTGAAATTGCTAGAGTATTCTAGTAAGGTCTTGCATGCGCCAGCTCTCATTAAATGTTCACTCAGGCTTGGTAAAACGGCTTGGAGAAAACGGCCATCAGTAATTCGAGAACAATCTTTATGCCTGCTATAAAAAGGGCCAAGGCTGTTTGTAGCGTGAGCATAGAATCCTAGCCGTAGAGCTATACAGTTCAAAAGCAATTCTGTGTACGTACCGAATGTGACCCGTAACTGAAATAAATTGTGCAAAATAAATAACGAAACTTTTGTTACATTGAACCCAGTAAAATCATAATATTTAGTTAAAATCATCATTTGTCCGTAGTTTAAGACCGGTCCGTAGTTCAGTGGTAACACTTCAGACTCTGAATGGAAGGTTGTGGGTTCGGATCCCGGCGGAGCACAAAAAATATACCATTTATATTTTCAAATTTGCTCTTCGTTGGGTTGAAAATTTTTTTAACCAGTTAACAATGACCGGTCACCAATAATCCATCCAGCCTTACAGCAACTGGGTCTTGCTTGAGAATTGGCGCTTTGTAGCAACGACGACCAAGCTCGTAAAAAGGTCGATAGCTCAATTGGTAGAATGCTTGCATTCCATGCCGAGAGCAAGGGTTCGATCTCGAGGTTTACTGAGCTTTCACAAGAAATGAGAACCAGCCCCCCCGGGAGCTGGAAAACCCCCACTTCAACTGAAAGTGATTGGTGTGAGGCCGGCCCCCTTACCCGTAAAAATAAATAGGTCCCAAATCGCCACATGCGACCCCTTCGGGAATAACGCAGGCAAGAAGTTACACTATATGTGTAGCTTAGTTGGTTGCGCTATCTCGGCTGTATTCATTTTTTTTTATTCGACATTTTATTCGACAGGTTGGTGACTATCTGTTGGTCCGTGGCAACCATTTTTATTTCACTCCTACCCCCCAGGCAAGTTTCACCTTCCTCATCCAACAGGCTAAGAACAGTAAAAGATGAGAGGTTTGACCTTGAGTTCCTTGTCCATGGCCAGGCCGCTGGTCTTGGTGCTCTTGGTGTTCTTTTTCCTCTGCCTCTTCATGGCTGCCGCGGCCTTGCTGTAGCTCTCGGACCTCAGCTTATGCTGCTGCAGGAAGCGCTTCTGCTCAGACTGGAAGAAAAAAAGAAGAAGTTATTGAAACAAGCCATGATATCGACAAGCAATGAGTACGGCAGCAAATGTCTGTTATTAGAAATAATTGTTGTTGCTCGTGATCGAAGATTGTTGAATGTAAAATATTTGAATTAAAAATAACTTTTTTATAGAACACAGTTTAATTTTCACATTTTTTGAGTTTAATTGCCTGAGCGCTATCGGACTTTATTCGTCCATCTTCAGAGGCTAAAATTGTAAAAAATTAAACTGTGTGGGATAAAAAAAGTTATTTTTAATTAAAATTACAAAATAATTTGCACTCCGTTAAATCACAAATATTAGAAAATTTAATGTAAAATGTTTATAAAAGAACGTCGTGAATAAGGGTGGGTTTTTTATGGCAAATATAGATGCAAGAAAATCTCTCTGCCCATCCCTATTTGCAACCGGAAATCGAATCGGTGACCGCAACGGGTATCCAGAACAACCCTAGCTGCATTTAGAAAAGATGTGAGTTTTTTATTTATAGTTGCTATTTGACCATAGGTCCCCTCTTTTACTTACAATCTTCGATCACGGGCAACAATAATTTGTGACACTTCAGCTAAAGTAAAAAATAAGAAGTCATTAAAACAAGCAATGAGTACGGCAGCAAACTTACGTAGTTAGAAATAGTTGTTGTTCGTGATCGAAGATTGTAGAATGTAAAAGTAATGCAAAATATGAATACAGAAATTTTTTAATAAGGGTGAGATTGTGTATGGTAAATATAGATGCCTGAAAATCTCGCTGACCATCCCTATTTGCGACCGGAAATCATATCGTTGACCGCAACAACCCTAGCTGCATTTAGCAAAAGGGATGTGTTTTGTACATGTACTATTTGACCATAAATTACTTCATTTATCTACAATCTTCGATCACGGGCAGCGATAATTTCTGACAATTCAGCTGAAAGTAAAACGAAGAAGTCATTGGAGGAAGCCATCTAGATCGCGTTGATGAGATCGACCCGATACAAACCTATAGTATTTTACTAGATAGCAGGGGCGTGCATTCAATACAGGCACGTGTCCCTAATAGGTAGGCAATATAAGGTAAAAAAAAAATTAAGCTTGGTATTCAGATTAAAAAACAACATCTATTGGAGCCATCGTTATCACTTCGGTCAATTTCAAATGAGTTATTTTTAAGGAATGGGAGATTTTTTTTATTCTGAAATGTATTTTGCTATACCTTATGCACGCACCTGCCAAATAGTACATCTGTACTGAGTCTTTCAAACTCATAAAAATAAATATAAACACATGAAGGAGACGTGTCGAAAGTAAATACATGAATAAACAATTAACCACATTTTTTGTTAACACCTTGAAAGTAAGTTATTTATTTTGACCCCTTTCTGCTCTTGTATTTAATTTAAGGGATGTGACATCTCTTCGGTCTAAGGGAGGGTTTGTCTATGGCAAATATTGACGACGGAAACCCCCTCGGTCCATCCCTATTTGCGGCCGGAAGTCGAACCGGTGACCGCAGCGGTGATCCGTAACAACCCTAGCTACCTTTTGATAGGGGTGGGATTTGCATTGATACAATTCGCTGCCTTAGTTCTTGTTTACCGTATACGCCATTGAGAAAATTTTACATGAGCAATGTTTGCATGTGTACTGGACCAATGTGTCTTATGAAAACAATAAATTTATTTAAAAAATATTTAAAAGAATTCTCAAATTATCGAGTTTTACGGGTTTTCTTAGCTCAGATTGTGTAGAATTGGATTAATAAGATAACTGCATGAAAAAGTCATATTTGACAAGATTGGCGTATACGGTAAACAAGAACTGGGGGAGCGTCATGTCTGCGTTGAAAATTCGACTGGTTTCCATTTTGAAATGTTAAAATCATTGTCATTTTAAAGTTAATAAAGAAAACTTATTTAATTCCTCATTTTATAATCTCAAAGTTATTCACAAAAAGTTTGATCCGTAGCTAATCCATGGATCATCATTTTTTGTATGGAATATTCACGTTAGGTGGTGGCTGAGCCATGGGTTTGCTGTGTGTGAATAACACCGTAAAAATTGCGAAGATATGAGTTTGAAATTAAATGGATGCCCTCATGCAGACACGTATAAGTTTGCGCTTGCACATGCCGCATATTATGAATTTACTTACAGAATAAAATCAAAACAAAGCTCCAATAAACATACAATCTGCAATTGAATTTTGAATTAATGATGTTAATACATGTTTCAGTGCAGACAAAAATATATGTGTAACTTTTCTCTTCACAAATTAATTTAAAAAAAAAAACTCATGCCACACTTCACTGAAACAGGAGTGACATTGGCAAAATAAACGTTTTTTTTTTTACAGTTTTGGTGTTTACTGACTACGAGGTTGTTATGAAACTAGCCCCCTATGCTGTATAAACTTGGTCCAATTAATCTACATATAATTTACGTTGCAAAAATATTTTAGCATTTAAAATTCGTATAAAATGCATGCTCACAAACAGACGTATAAGTTTGCGCACACAAATGCTGCATTTTTACCTACAAATTAGAATCAAAACCACAAATGAACATAACAATGCAGCCTTTGCCAACCGTCTCTGAATCAAGGGTGACATTGGCTAAGTGAACCATTTTTTACAATATGGATGGTCAGCCTCATACCAACCTACAAGTCAAGGAATCTAATCCCAACGATCTAATTGCACCCAAATTCCAGGGAAAGGCGACAGGAGTTGCAAGGTTAATGTTTAGTTTATTTGTCAGTACACATTGAGCATATTGTGTAAACGCAAACTCACACGTGTCTGACTGTGGGCGTGCATTAAATAATATAAGGCTTGAATATCAATACATCTTTGCAACTTAGATTATAACTTCCTTGACTTATAGATTGGTATGAGGCTGACCACAAATACTGTAAAAAAATGGTTCATTTTCAATTTCACCCCTGTTTCAGGGAAGGTCAGCAAGAATTGAAGTGCTTATGTTCATTTGAGGTATGGTTTTTGAATTGTGTAAAGTGCTGTTTCTATGTTGTAGGTACACATGCGGAATGTGTAAGCGCGAACATATTGAACTGCTTATGGGATTGCATTTAATATGAATCTTAAATGTAATATATCTTTGCAACTTAGATTAAAGATGTACTGGATATATGTGAGAAATAACCAGAGCCGCGTTCCCTTTGTAGAAATGCTATTTTATTAAAATTTATACTCCGGCAAATTGGTAGTAATGGTCGGCCCGTGATCTCTCACCCAGTACCTCAAGTATAAAGGAACGCGTTAACTCCCATCCACCGCGTTAATCGAGAAAATGCATGAAAGCTAAATCACTCTCTAGCAGTGCTGTCGTATAATCCATACATTTTCGATTTACGCAATCGAAGCGAGATTTATGAAATGTCTTATACTCGGAGTACAGTTTTGGAAATGTACCACGTTTTCCTCTTGAAATACTGATGGGAATTATGTCCAATAAATATGTAAGGAAGTTCTAGAAATGAAGTGAAAGAAATACTTTTTATAGGCGGAAAATTCTAAATCCAGTCCTATTATGTTGATTATATATTCCTTGGCTTATAGGTTGGTATGAGGCTGACCACCCATACTGTAAAAAAATGGTTCACTTTGCCAATGTCACCCCTTAGTCAGGAAAGGTCGGCAAACGTTGTAGGGCTTATGTTCATTTGAGGTTTGGATTTTATTTGTAAGTACACATTCAGCATTTTGTAAGCGCGAACTACACGTGTTTGTTTGTGGGCATACATCTGAGAGCTTTAAATGAATATATCCTTGCAACTTAGATTATTATTATTATTTATTATATATTTTATACACGTATAAGAAGAATATTACTTGTTTTTTTTTTTTGTTTTCATTTTTTATTTTTACATAAAAAAAAATAGATTTGTGTAGAGGAATGCAATTCATCAACCTATTTGCCTAGCTAGATATGCAATTAACCAACCTATTTTGCCTAGCTAGACAGATGTGAACATTAACAATTAAAAAATAATCATTTAACATATTTAATGAATTAGTGATTAATAATTACCCAATGCCATCTGTCAAACCAAGGTCTAAGTCATTGTCGATAGGACACGGCGCAGACGGGGTTCGAACTTGCGCCTGTTTCAATAACGCAAATTCGAGTGCCAACGCCTTAACCGTTCGACCCTTACTGTTTCTCAAATGTACTTTTTTCATTATTTTTATTAATTCCTTGACTTATAGGTTGGTATGAGGCTGACCACCCATACTGTAAAAAATGGTTCACTTTGCCAATGTCACCCCTGTTTCAGGGAATGTCGGCAAGAGTTGCAGGGCTTATGTTCATTTGAGGTTTGGATTTTATTTGTAAGTACACAATCAGCATTTGTAAGCGCGAACTACACGTGTTTGTTTGTGGGCATACATCTGAGAGCTTTGAATGAATATATCCTTGCAACTTAGATTATAGATTATTGTTTTTTTTATTTTTTTAATATAAGACATTTTAAGTACATACATTACATTTTTCAAACTTATTTCTGTTACATAATCTTCAATTGTTTTATTTGCTATACCTCACCAAAAAGAGTCAAAGCTCTTGTGTGTGGTGAGGGATTATTATATTATAGATTATTATTGTTTAAATATTTAATTAGAAAAGCAGTTTAATTGGCAATCTAATCTAATCTAATCTAATCTAATCTAATCTAAGCTGCAAAGATATATATCATTTAAGATTTACATTAAATGCATTCCCACAAGCAGACATGTATAATTTCGCGCTAACACATGCCGCATGTGGGCCTACAATATAAAAACCCAATCTCAAATGAACATAAGCCCTGCAACTCTTGCCGTCCTTCCCTGAAACAGGGGTGACATTGGCAAAGTGAACTTTTTTTTTTTACAGTATGGGTGGTCAGCCGCATACCAACCTATAAGTCAAGGAACATACATGACAAATTACATTTTTTTTAAATCAACAAATAACAATATATACATGGACACCAAAAAAAAAAAAAAACTAAATCATAAAACCAATTTCACTTTAATAATAAACCCTAGCCGCCAACATTACAGATCAACCGCCATTTCTTTCTATCCTTACATACTTCTCTCATTTAAAATACTAAAAACAAAATTTATCTCACCTGTACCACCTTGGTGTCCTTTTCCAGGTTCGTCTCCAAAGGCACCAGTAGATCAACGTAGAACGCCTTCAGCTGCAAACAAAAAGGTATTGGGTTAAATAACAAACTTCATAATCAATAAACTGCAGTTCTACAAAAAAAAAATCTAAGCTGTTTTTACAGTGGTTTTTTAGTTAGAAGAGAAAGATCCCCCACACGATGGACCGATCAAGTGAAGACTGCAGCTCGCACCTCAGTGGTTGGAGTGCTACGGGCAGTCAAGAGAGAACTGGAGAAGAGTGGTTGCTTCCACACGGGTCACAACCCTCAGCAATGTGGAACAAGATTGAAAAGAAATTTTTATAGTACAACTTCATACAGCGTTGTGTCCGAAGGGATAGCATTTGGTGTGTGAAACCTTTAAATTTTTACAGGTAAGGGGGTCGGTTTACATATTTTTGTTGTTGATATAAGATTTTAGTATAAGTGTGGGTTTTTTATATTTCTGTAAAATTCTGTCTGTTCTCAATTTCAATTGAAACCCGAAGCTTTCACTGTAAATCAAATTTCAAACGACCTAATCCAATCCCTCGGTTTTAATCCTGCAAAAGGCTCGACCGCCGAAGTGGAGCGGCACATATAATATATACCAGCTTTATACGAGCTCTACGTCACTTGATACACTCTACTTATATTGGATTAAGTGAAATAAGATAGTCGTTACAAAAAAAAAGTTCGGAGAATTTGAAATGGTTTTTTGAGTGAAAAATAAATGAAGATTTTTTGTGATTGTGGAAGCATTCATTTTGTAATTTTCTAAAATCTGTAATCAAAGTTGCAAAGATGTTTAATGCATGCCCACAAGCAGGCGCATGTAAGTTTGTGCTTACACATTATGCATGTATATATCACTTTCCATGGAAAAACAGGTATCGGGGATTGTGAGCTCCAGTTTTTTCCACCTGAGGCAGATAAGGCGTATTCGCAGCTGCTTACCTGTTGATGCAGCAAGAACTCTGGTGAATGCGTTGGTGGTCTCAAGGTTGGACTACTGCAACAGCCTGATGCTTGGGCTTCCTAAGGTGCAACTAACAAGATTGCAGTCCGTTTTTAACACCGCAGCAAAAGTGATTTTGGGAGGCAGTAGAACTGACCATGTCACTCCTCTATTGCAGAATCTTCACTGGCTGCGTGTCCCGGAGAGAGTGGAATTCAAAATGTGCCTGTTGGTATTTAAATCACTCAGAGGAACGGCCCCTTCTTACTTAGCCGAATTATGTAAGCTTGACGAGATTTTTGATAAGCGGTGCACTGTTCGCTCGGCGCAGAGTGATGCTATCAACAAGCTGAAAATGCCATCTCGACGAAGCAGAACGGGCTTTGGGGATAGGGCGTTCAGTTCGGCGGGACCATTGTGCTGGAACCGGCTGCCTTTGAAGCTGAGGACGGAAACCAGCGAGGAGCGCTTCAGGAAGGAGCTGAAGACCACCATCTTCACAAGAAGAGAGTGAGCGGTGGGCGCCCTTGGGGTGGCTGGAGCCACTAAACGGCGCCCAAAAGAAGAAAAGTTATCCAAATATATATATATATAAATAACCCGAAGGGGTCGCATGTGGCGATTCGGGACCTATTTATTTTTACGGGTAAGGAGGCCGGCCTCACACCAACTACTTTAAATTGAAGTGGGGGTTTTCCAGCTCCCGGGGGGCTGGTTCTCATTTCTTGTGAAGGCTGAGTAAGCCTTGAGACCGAATCCATGCTCTCGGCATGGAATGCAAGCATTCTACCAATTGAGCTATCGACCCTTTTACGAGCTTGGTCGTCGTCGCTACAAAGCGCCAAATCTCAAGCAATACATAGTTGCTGTAAGGCTGGATGGACTTTTGGTGACTGGTCATTGGCATAGGTTTATGAATTTTTCAACCCAGCGAAGAGCAAATTTGAAAATGTAAATGGTATGTTTTTTGTGCTCCACCGGGATTCGAATCCACAACCTTGCATTCAGAGTCCAAAGTGTTACCACTGAGCTACGGACCGGTCAAACCGGTGAGTAAAAATTAAAAATATTCAGTTACCAATATAAAATAATGCATAAAATTTAACATTCCTTGTTTGAAATATTTGTTCCCACACAAATCATGGATTTTGATTAATTCGGGGCCATAAAATGCTAATAAACCATAAAACGGGATCAATTTATTCGCAGACCTTCTAGGGTCTTCATCGGAATGGGTCTATAAGCCAGTTTATGGGTCCGAAGTAGCATAACCTGTCCCCGTAATGTACTACGGAAACCTTGCTAAGAGGTCCAAGGATGGGTATTCGGAAAACCACTCCCTCTCTCCATATTAAAATTATAAATAGGAAATACTTAGGTACATTTAAAATTTAATATTTATTTGAAAAAAAAATCGGGTGGGAAACTTGTAGATTTTATTCAATTAGTAAATAAATAGAGTAAAAGTTGATAAATAAATATCATGTTATTTTGTAGAGATATAAAAGGTTTATCATTGTTTTTTTTTATAGATTTGTGAAGACGAATGCAATGCATCAACCTATCTTTATTTTCTTAAATTTGTCTTTAATTATTGTTTTCTACATAACTTGCAATTTTATATTTTTGCAATCAAGATTTTTTGTAAAAAAAAAAATATGATGTGAAGCGCCCTTGCGGTGATTTTTCACAGTTCGACACTTAAGTGAAAATGGTCCAATAATAAATAAATTAAAATTTTGCCTGGCTTTACACCGGTTTTAAGATTATTAATTAATAATGCATTATTTTATTAATTTAATGAATTATTAATTTACAACTACCCAATGACATAATATGTTGAATCAGAGTCAAAGTTATAGTCGATAGGACACGACGCAGGCGGGGTTCGAACTTGCGATTGTCTCGATAAAGCACCCCTTTTCTTATTCCTTTGACCATACCAGCGACTTTGTAACTACGAGTACATACATCCAAAATCAAGATTTTTTTTTTTGTACGTGTAAAATACAAATTTAAAAAAATTGTACATAAGTTTATTGAAACGATATAAAGGAGAGATGTTTTCCAGGATCTGTGGTTTGTGAGAGTCTGTGGTTCATCATTGCACTTTCACGGTGAAGAGGCCCATCACAGACATGGGCGAAACGTCCGGAAGCTCCAGCCCCCTCAGATCACGGCAACAGATCCCGGAAAACATCTTTCCAGCATGATAAAAATGAGAATTAATTAATTAGATAATGAAAAAAGAAAAACACTCACGATATTCATTTGCTGGTCTTGAATTTCCCGGTAGACCTCCACGACTTTCATCAGGGCAGTTCCTGAAAAAAAGGAAAAAGAAAACTCAGGTAAAAAAAAGTTGATCAAATTAGGAAAATTAAAGTCTCTCCATTAGCGTGTAATGATTACGCGGGAAAGCCAGAAAACGTCAAGAAAATTATTTTCTGAAATAAATTAATTTTCAATACTCGGAAAAGTGGATATTAAATTTCCTTATTAAAGAAGGGAAATTAATAATATGTGTAAGGTTGACAATAAAAATATATTTATTGTGTGTGATATTAAACGCCGCGCCGTAAAAATAAATTGGTATTTAGATTTTTTTTTTAAGAAATGAAAGATTTTTATCAAGAAATAAACATCAATATAGCCTTAAATTTTTTGATCTAGGTATGAACATTGATAATTCATTAATATTTCGATCTATACTCTATAATCTAAGTTGTAACGATATCGTGGACGATTCATATTACTTGCATGCCCACAAACAGACGCGTGTAATGGCGGGCTTACAAATGCTGCATGTGTACTTACAAATTAAAATCCAAAACTCAGTTGAACATACACCTTGCAACTTTTACCCACCTTTCCTGAAATAAGAGTGACATGGGTTCTGATTTTTAAAACAACCTGCAGAAAATTCCTTGACTTACAGGTTAGTATTCGGCTTACCACCCATGCTGTACAAAATGGTTCACTTTGCCAATGTCGTTGCAGGGTGTATGTCCATTTGAAATTTGGTTTTCATGTTGTAGGTTTACATGCGGCATACGCGAACTTTTGCGTGTCTGCTTGTGAGAATGTATGTAATGTGAATCCCCAATGCTACATTTTTTGCCACTTAGATTAGATAGAACCTTTGATGAATATTCTCGGTTCGTTTTATTGAAATACAAAAACTCTTATTTCATTTCAAATATTCAAGATGCCTTATTCTATTTCAGATACAAGATATCGCTTCTCTGCCGAAATGTTTAATCTCAAAGCGGAAGTGAAATGACGAATCCCGGGAAAAGGGAAAATAACCGAATCAGCCGGAAAATCTAGGTTTATCTTTTGATTACCGTAATGGAGCGCTTTTCCCGAATCTCAAGGAATTCCAACATCAAAAATTAAGTCATTTTCCTCTCAAAATAAATATAATTTTACTCTGGAAAACGGTAGCGCACTGAAATATTGAATAAGAGATGTTTTTGGAAAATTCACTTATAAATGAGAGGGTCTAAATCTAAAAATCTAATCTAAATCTAAGCTGCAAAGATATGTATCATTTGAGATTCATATTAAATGCATTCCCATAAGCAGACATGCATAATTTCGCGCTTACACATGCCGCATGTGGACCTACAAATAAAACCAAAACCTCAAACAAACATAATTCCTACAACTTTTGCAGACATTCCCTGACACAGGAGTGACATTGGCAAAGTGAACAACTTTTTACAGTATGAGTGGTCAGCCTCATACCAACCTATATGTCAAAGAATACAAATAATAAATGATATTTAAGTATATCTAATCTCTAATCTAATCTAATCTAAGCTGCAAAGATATATATCATTTAAGTTTTATATTAAACTAGCAGACCAAACCGCGCTCTCGCACGGTTGGCTGCTAGGCCCTACGGGCAGTTTGAAGTCCGGCTTCGCCAGCACACTTTACCCCTGCTCTGATTTTTAAAAGATCCATGAGAACTGACCAACAACAACAACAAAAAGTGGACAGTTTTACGGTAGAATCCCAGGCCTGATCGTGCTATTTTCTATTGTTGTGCAGGTGCTGAAGTCTTTATCCTGCTTTTTATTTCTGCTCTTTAATTTTCTGGGGTTGGTTTTTAATGATTCTCGACCCGTTCATTACCATTTAAGTGTATAACTTGTCTTTTCTGCTCTTTTTCGTTTTGCTGGTAATAGTATCTTAAGCGTACCTGTGTTGCTTGCAATTGTCTTATAGTGGCATGAAACATGACTGCGTTTGCCATACGGCATTGTTTTGTTGGTACTGGTGCTTTTATTTTTAGATTGTTCCAGTATTGTCATGAAATGCCTTCAAACTGCTCGTCCTGCTCTGAATTATCTTTTGACATCTTTAAACTGCTTGTGATACTTTTCACGATATTTTAGTGTCTGATACTGCTTGGTACCTGAAGATACCTTAAAATGCCTAAACTCACAATCTACAAAAAATCTAAGTATGGGAAAACGTTCGACCCATCGACAGAACTCTAAGAAAAAAATGACTTTTGAAAATTAAAAAAAAAAAAACTTTTTAACTTTTTTCATTTTTATATATAAGACACTTTGTATGAAATTTTACTTTTTAAATATTTGTTCAAAGAAATTTGCCGTAGAAAAAAAGTTTCTTCCAACATTTATGGGGTTTACTAAAATGCATTCAAAATTCGAGTATGAGGCCTATGAATTTAAAATGGCCGCCTGCAGAGCAATATATTTTTTTAGTTTGTATCGCGGGTATGTAAAATATACACTTGGCGGGATTGTCCTATTACATATCATTACATTTCGCTAAATTATAATTGTTTGTGTAGCATCAAAACAGTTGATTTTTTTACTTATAAATTTGACTTTTTTGTGAAAATCAGGTTTTTCAAAACTTTGTTGGAAAAAAATTGACATTGAAAAAAGTTTTCTTTCAAAAAATGTTGACATAAGCAAAACCAAATTGATCATTGAGAAAAAACCTTCAGACTTTTAAAATGAACGCCAGGAGAATGGTGCAGATACCATGCCTAATTTCAATGTTCCAACTTTATGCATGCGCCCGATGTGCCACCTGAAAGTTATTGTTTTTTATTTTTTTCAATGTAGGTATTTACAAATTTTGTTTGAAGAATTTACTTTTTGCGAAAAAATTTCTTCCAAAAGTTGTTAAAATTACTAAGAGACATGACTGTTTCGAATATCAAGCCTGTAAATTTAAAATGGCCGCCAGCGGCAAGATTTCAACTTTCAGTCTGTATGGCAGGTATGCGAAATATGCACGTGACGTCATCCGGACCCTGACAGTTGTTTAGCCACTGACACTTTATGGGGGTGTGCAAAATTTCAGCATCGTGCTGCGAACGGTCTGGGCGCCTATAATGGTACAAATATACAAACAAACAAACGGACAAACAAACAAACAAACAAACAAACACCAAAAATTCTGGAATCGAGCGTTAGTTCAGTTTATCAAGAGAAACACTTTTTAGAAAAACATTTTTACAAATTCGAAAAAAACAGACGCAAATACCCCCTAGATTTTTATATAATAGATGCATTCCCACAAGCAGATATGTATAATTTCGCGCTAACACATGCCGCATGTGGACCTACAATATAAAAACCCAATCTCAAATGAACATAAGCCTTGCAACTCTTGCCGTCCTTCCCTGAAACAGAGGTGACATTGGCAAAGTGAACCAATTTTTACATTATGGGTGGTCAGCCGCATAACAACCTATAAGTCAAGGAACATGTGAAAACAACAAAACCTTAAAAAGAAATCTATAAAAAAAAACCTAATTTTAAATAAATGATATAAGTCCTGCAACTCATGCCGACCTTCCCTGAAACAGGCGGGACAATGGCATAGTGAACCATTTTCTACAGCATGGGTGGTCAGCCGCATACAGGTATCAATGGCATAGTGAATTTTTTTTACAGAACGGGTAGTCAGCCTCATACCGACCCATAACTCAAGGAAATTATTGTTGCTAAAATTGTTTTCACTTTGTAGCGTGCATGATCCAGTGAAATTTCATAGAAGCTCTTTCTGTTGTTTCCCTATCCCCGAACGATCAGTTTATTTATAATCTTTTTCACTCTGCAGTTTCATCACGTAGGATCCCGTCCCTATCTTAATGCCCCATTTCGGAACGGCGTATCTCGTTTGGAACGGGATATCATTTTCGGGGGCAAGATATATCTTGTTTTGGACCCCAATGTGTCTTCATAGTGGGCAACTTTATCATGGCGCCGTATAAAATATCATGGGGTTTTTGTTTTCCTTTTTTGTTAAATTGTAATAAATTAAATTAATTTTTATGAAAAAGTATTTTTCATGTTTTTTTTTTTTCAAAAGTTGCAAATACCTTAAAATTAATACTTAATGCATACCCACAAGCAGACACGGTTAGTTTTTTAATACACATGCTGCATGAGAGATCACATAACAAAAACAAAATGTTAAAGAAACATGAGCATTGTAACTCCTGTCGCCTTTCCTTGAAACCAGGAAGGCATTTTCAAAAGTGAACCAAGTTTTTACAGCATGGGTGGTCCGCTTAACACCAAACTATTTACCAAGGACCAAGGAATTATAACGCTACGTGACTAACGCTCCTAAACTACACATATAGAGCAACTTATTGCCGTGTTTTCCCGAACGAGTCGTGTGTGGCAAGTGGATCCTATTTAATTTTACAGTTAAGGGGGCTGGCCTTACGCCAACTACTTCAATTGAAACATGAGTTTCCCAGAGCTCCCAAGGGCGTTGGTACTCATTTATTATGAAGGCTGAGTACACCTTGCCGGTATTTTATTTTTGGGTTTGAAATGTCAGTGTTATGGCCGAGGGGGCCAAGTGGGCAGATCTTTCTAGCGTGCTTGGAATAGAACAACGTTGGTTCGATCTCCGCCTGGGTCATTTGATCGTAACTTTGACCCTGGTTTAACATATTATGTTATTGAGTAATTATTAATCAAAAACTCAGTCAAGCAAACAACAATAAATTATTAATTGATGATATTAATACCTGTTTCTGGCCAGGCAGAATAGGTTGGTGAATTGAATTCTTCTTCCCAAATCTATTTAAAAAAAAAATAATAGGCACCAAAACCGGAAATAATTTCTGACACCCTCGGTTGGACTAGAACCAGGGCTTTCGGTATGGAATGCAAGCACTCTACCAATTGAGCTATCGACCGGAATTGGAATTTTGATCTAATTAATATCCTAAGGACAGCTGTTGATCCAGGTTCTAAGCTATCTTTAAGAGTGTCTTACGATTTCCTATGAAAAAGTGCTCCCGAGCGATTAAACTCTTACGGAGCTATTCTTAGACATTTTAGTCGTCGGTTGAGCCCACGCTTTGACAAACTAATGATGCCTGCGCTGGAAGTTTCATCAGCACGGTCATTCTAACCTACCGAATTTTGTTATATTTGTATGAAAAAAATCAGCTGTTCGCTTGCGGCCATCTTGGGTTGACAGGTCTTCATACTGTAGTGTTTTTAGGGTTCTAATTTTTGAAAATTTAAAAAGATGGTCTTCTTAATTAAAACGGCCGGAGATTTATTTTAAATTAATTTATTTGAGTTCAGAATTTATTGAACAATGGTTCACTTGTATGGTTGACTTTCGCTGACTAGGCCTGTAACGGCTAATAGTATTTTGGAGACTGTCCACTTGTAGGCAATTCATGCCTTTTATAGCTATTACAATAAAACATTCTAGGCCTTAATCCGTCTGGAAACGTCTATCATATTCCACAAGCTTCCAATACAACTATTACTTATATAATATTTTCTTACTCTAGGTACTTAATAATAATTCATCCTACAGCCAGAGTCTATATACACCTACCCTTTTAATTTTGTTTATACCTAATTACTATTTACATGACAATACGAATGCATTATTAGTTTGTCAAAGCGTGGGCTCAACTGACGAATAAAATATCTAAGAATAGCCCCGTTATTAATTTTTCACTTCTTACTTCAAACTGCCTTTTTGTTTTTTACATTCACTTCCCCTCTCTTCACTTCACATAATATCACATCTCCCCCTTTGCTTCTTTTATACACACAACTCCACTTTCTACTCTTCGTACTTCTTCTCCTTCTTATTTCGGCCGACTTCGTTTTCGGGAAATAAATCAAATTACACGCATCAATACTTCGCGAGATGAAATAAGGGAAATCGTTGAAGAGATAATTTTTCAGGGATGCGGAATCACTCCCCTGCTTGAGAAAAGGGAAATTGCAAAGCCTATTACATCGGGAATTGAGATTTGATCGAAGTTACAACATTTCTGTATCGATTATATTCGCAAAAATAGCTTGTCTTTGGAGCTGCAACGCAAACGCAACTAAGCTACACATATAGGGTAACTTCTTGCCTGCGTTATCCCCGAAGGGGTCGCATGTGGCGAGTTGAACCTATTTATTTTTACAGGTAAGGGGGCCGGCCTTACGCCAACCACTTCAGTTGAAGTGGAAGTTTCCCAGCTCCTGAGAGTGCTGGTACTCATTTCTTGTGAAGGCTGAGTAAGCCTTGCCGGTATTTTATTTTAGGGTTTGAAATAAACACCGAAACGGGAAATCATTTCTGACACCCTCGGTGGGATTCGAACCCGAGCTTTCGGCATGGAATGCAAGCACTCTACCACCTGAGCTATCGACCGGACTGCAAGCTTTTCTCAATTCTAGCAAAAATGTTTTTTTCAGGATAAAAAGTAAAAACAACTTCGTTTACAATAACTTTATTACTTTAAAGATAAACGATTACAAAGTTAATGCCTCTACAATCAATTTAAAGTTTTTTTCCCCTAAAAAGTCAATTGTGTTCTTTTATAGCTAAGAGTTGCAGGGTTTATCTTCATTTGAGATTGGGTTTTTATCTTGTAGGTCCACATGCGGCATGCATTAGCGCGAACTTATACGTGTCTGTTTGTTGGAATGCATTTAATATGGATTTCAAAGTCAGTGCTATGGCCGAGGGGGCCAAGTGGGCCGATCGTTCTAGCGTGTTTGGAATGGAATAACGTTGGTTCGATCCCCGCTTGGGTCATTTGACCATAACTTTGACCCTGGTTCAACATATGTTATTAGGTAATTATTAATCAATAATTCATTAAATATAAACAATAATGAATTATTAATTGATGATATTAATAACTGTTTCTGGCCAAGCAGAAAAGGTTGGTGAATTGCATTCCTTTTCACAAATCTATTTAAAAAATATATATATATAAATCTGTGCAACTGCTAAACTTGCTAAAACCGTATGTGGATCTGCAATATATAAACCAAATCTCAAATGAACAAAATCCCTGCAACTCTTGCCGACCTTCCCTGAAACAGGGGTAACATATCAAAGTGAACCAATTTTTTACAGTATGGGTGGTCAGCCTTATACCAACCTATAAGTCAAAGAACACAAACAATTAATTACAGGTTACTGTAAGAACAAATGAAATACTTTAAATAAATATTTAAAAATATAAATGGTAAAACATTGTTTTAATTCACTTTATTTTATTTGTTTATGCTCGAATACTTTCGCCTAATGAGGCATCTTCAAGAGCAGAATGGTTACAAATATATTTTTTTATAAAATAATTTTCAAAACAATTTTCAAAACAACTTTTTTTTCAAAACAAAAGCAAAATTCATGGACAAAATTTTTTTTTAAACACAAATGTAAGATTCAAAAATGCATTATTGATAATATTGATAAAATAATTTAAACCTTCAATTATCACTCTCCATGTAGGCATGAGCTGTTTTCAAATACTGAATACACATGCTGCAAGTGTACTCAATTGATTATCATAAATTTGCAACTATTGCCGCCTTCCCCTGACACGGAGTTCACGAACTCAATTCTGCAAATGCTGCAACACGCCTAGATAAACAGTGTTTAAATGATTTTATGCAAAACAACATTGAGGTATATGAAATCAAATGCAAGACGGATTATTATGTATGTGTATCTTGATTTCAATACAAAATATGGTAAGGTATTCCATGCGAATTTGCAAATTTACAAACGACAAAAGTTTCTCAAGTTTTCATACAAATTACAAATAAAAACTGTCACCATTATTTTTCTTCCTCTTCTTGTGCCTCTTCAGGGAAGATTGGCGATCTAATCTAATCAAAGTCGCAAAGATATGTAACATTGGGGATTCACATTTTTTTTTTTTTTAAGAAATCCTGTGCGGGAGACTCCCAAGATTCGAGAGACTCTAGGGGTCTATGACACTTGTTGTAGTGCCGCAGAGGTGTACGAGCTTGGTCGTCGCTACAAAGCGCCAATACTCAAGCAAGACCCAGTTGCTATAAGGCTGGATGGACCTTTTAGTGACCGGTCATTGGTAAAGGTTTTATGAATTTTTCAACCCAGCGAAGAGCAAATTTGAAAATAGAAATGGTGTATTTTTTGTGCTCCGCCGGGAATCGAACACACAACCTTTCCATTCAGAGTCCGCAGTGTTACCACTGAGCTACGGACCGGTCAAACATTACATGCATTCTCACAATCAGACACGTACAAGTTTACTCTTGAACATGCCGCATGTGAACCTACAATATAAAAGCCGAATCTCAAATGGGCATACACCCTGCAACTCCTGCCGACCTTCCCTGGAACAGGGGTGACATTTCGCTGCCTTATTTCTTGTTTACCGTATACGCCATTGAGAAAATTTTATATAAGCAATGTTTGCATGTGTACTGGACCAATGAAATTTATGGACCAAGAAATTTATTTAAAAATATTTAAAAGAACTCTCACATTATCGAGTTTTACGGTTTTTCTAAGCTCAGATTGTGTAGAATTTGATTCATAAGACAACTGCATGAAAAAAGTCATATTTGACAAGATTGGCGTATACGGTAAACAAGAACTGGGGGAGCGATTTGGCAAAGTGAACCATTTTCTACAGCATAGGTGGTCAGATGCATACCAACCTAGTCAAGGAACATAATAGGCGATCGTCATAGAAATTGGCGTCTTCAATACTGCTGCTCGAAAGAAGAACTGAGCTACACATATAGTGTAACTTCTTGCCGCATTATCCCCGAAGAGTTTTGCATGTGGCGAGTGGAACCTATTTATTTTTACAGATAAGGGGCTGGCCTTACGCCAAATACTTCAGTTGAAGTGGGGGTTTCCCAGCTCCGGAGGGGGCTGGTACTCATTTCTTATGAAAGCTAAGTAAGCCTTCCCGGTATCTTATTTTAGGTTTTTGAAATAAACACTGAAACGGGAAATCATTTCAGACACCCTCGGTGGGATTCGAACCAGAGCTATCGGCATGGTATGCAAGCACTCTACCAACTGAGCTATCGACCTGATTATAATCATATTAAAACCACCTTTGGGAAAGCCTGGTTTAAAGCATACGTACTTTAAGAGGTAGACGATGAATTCCAAGCAACCTTGATGAAGTAACGAATTCCGTTTCAAGATATAAAGAAACGATGGGTCTTGTTTTAAAGTTATTAATATCTTATCTGATCTAAGCTGCAAAGATATTTATCATTAAAGATTTATATTAAATGCATTCCCACAAGCAGACATGTATAATTTCACGCTAACACATGCCGCATGTAGACCTACAATATAAAAACCCAATCTCAAATGAACATAAGCCCTGCAACTCTTGCCGGCCTTCCCTGTAACAGGGGTGACATAGGCAAAGTGAACCATTTTTACAGCATTGGTGGTCAGCCGCATATTTGGATTTTGCATGGATAAATCTGTAATAATCTATCTATAATCTATAATAATCTATAATCTATAATCTAAGTTGCAAGGATATATTCATTTAAAGCTCTCAGATGTAAGCCCACAAACCAACAAGTGTAGTTCGCGCTTACAAATGCTGAATGTGTACTTACAAATAAAATCCAAACCTCAAATGAACATAAGCCCCACAACTTTTGCCGACCTTCCCTGAAACAGGGGTAACATTGGCAAAGTGAACCATTTTTTACAGTATGGGTGGTCAGCCTCATACCAACCTATAAGTCAAGGAATATGAATAAAAAATTACATTTAAATATATAAAAGAACAAAACCTTACAAAGAAATCTATACAAAAAAAGTCAGAAATTTCCTATGCAAAAAATGTAGCAAATGAATACACCAACATTAGAAATCACCATTGCAGATTAGCCGCCACTTCTTCCTGTCCTTGCACACTTCTTTCATTTCATCCAGAGTCATAACCTTTTTCATGCAAGTCCTCCTTTTATTATGACTCTGGATATCCCATTCATTCGCTATTTCAGAAATTTGATCCATCCATACTTTTCTCGGTCTTCCTCTACCACGACATCCATCTATTTTAGCAACATATACTTTCTTCGTCAATCTTTCATCACTCATTCTCTCCATATGCCCGAACCATCTTAACATACTTCTTTTAATCTTCACTTTCACACTTTCCCTTACACCACATTCTTCTCTTACAAAATCATTCCTCACTCTGTCACTTCGTTTTTTTCCCAATCATACTTCTTAGATAGTCCATTTCTACTGTATGGACTTTACTAATTTCCCTTTCACTCACCGTCCAGGCTTCACTTCCATACATCAAGGTTGGCACTAGTATACCACCGTGCACCGCCAATCTAACATTTTTTGAGAGATTCTGGTTCCTGGCGATGCTAGCGGTAGCACCCAGTACGCACCTGCCTTTCATTATTCTTCTTTCAAATTCACCGGTCATTCTTCCATCTTTTTCAAACTTACTTCCCAGGTATACAAACTCATTTACGACATCAACATTCATTCCATTAATTTTAAATTCATAATTCATACTTTCATCATCTCTTTCAAAAATCAATACTTTCGTCTTACTTGCATTCAACTTCAAATGGTTACCTAACAAAGCTTCATTCAATCTAGAGAGCATTGTTTGCAATTCTACTGCTGAATCAGATACAAGAACTGCATCATCTGCATACAGTAGAACACTCACTTTGCTCTCTCCTATCATCAATCCACAATCATTAAGTCGAGCATCTCTGACACACTTGTCCATGACTATGTTAAATAGCCATGGACTCATCACACATCCTTGCCTCACACCCTTATAACTTCAAACCACTCACTTTACTCACCATGAATACGGACACATGCCTTACTATTTTCATAGTTTGCATGCACCGCACCTAAGAGAGCCCCATTCACTCCGTATGCTTTCAAAACATCCCATAACATACCTCTGTCCACTGAGTCAAAAGCCTTTTCTAGATCTACAAAGGCCGTGAACAGCTTCCGCCTCACCGACAATTGTTTTTCAACAAGTTGTCGTAGAGTAAAAATCTGATCAACACAGCCTCTACCGGCCATAAAGCCGGACTGTACATCGGAAATCCTTTCACTAGTAGTCAGAATCACATTTTTTATAATCACCTTACAGAAGACTTTTCCTGGTATACTGAGTAGACTGATTGGTCTGAAGTTCTGACAGTCTTTTTTGTCCCCTTTACCTTTGTAAATGGGAACAATGACTGCCTTCCTCCAATCCATCGGTACTACTCCTGCATTCACACAGAGCTTACATAATTCGTACATCCAATCTATCACACATTCACCTCCTGCTTTCAACATTTCACCATTTATACCATCAAACCCAGTAGACTTCCCATTCTTCAGACGTGAAATAGACACTTTCATTTCTTCTTTCATAATATTCAATTCATTCGCTTCATCTATCTGTTCATAAATTCTTCTTTCACCTTGACCAAAAATTTCTTGAAAATAGTTCTTCCATCTCTTGCATACTTCTTCATTCTCCCATACCATCTAATAATCTAATTAATCTGTTTTATATAATCTAATTAATCTGTTTTAAAAATGAATGCCAGTAAACACATGTAGGATTGCATTTATTATACTGCATGTGTATTTAAAAAAATATAAATAAAATGTTACACTGTCAAAAGTGAAGGATTTTTTACAGCATAGGAGATCAGCCTCATACAAAACTTGCAGAGGGCTCTTGAAGTGTGATTTACGCAAAACAGCGCTTACTAAATAAATCATCCTAGTAACTCTCGAGCACGACCCAGTTCCTGCAAGATGAACCTTTAGTGACTGGTATTTGGTAACGGTTTATCCATTTTTCAACTCAACAGCAAACATATTTGAAACTACAAGTGGTATTTTTTTTGGCCCCGCTGGGATTCGAACCCACTTGTCTAGATTCCTGCCGCCATTCCTCTAGGGGTGGCCGGTACCTCCACACAAGTGCCTCCACTTGACTCTGTCCTTGCATACTTCTTTCATTTCATCTAGTTTCTTTACTCTTTTCATGCACGCTCTTCTCTTGTTTCCACTCTGTAAATTTCATTCATTCGTAATCTCTCTGATCTGATCAACCCATTCTTTCCTAGGTCTTCCCCTCCCACGCATACATATTACATTTCCTTTGTACACCTTTTTTGTCAGTCGGTCTTCACCACTTTCCATTTACGAGTCCAAATCACCACTAGACCATGGCCTGGTTGAAATAGAAATAAATAACGTAGAAATGGAACCTTGAGTTTTTGTCGACAAAAATACATTCCTGAATTTTCAGATTTCCTTTCAACATACCGCCAGATTCTCGGCAAAGCAAAGCATCATAATATTTCTAGTCTTTTGTTTTCAACATCATTCGCGTATTTTTTTGTATTTTTCTTTTTTTCATTTGAATGTGAAAAGAAGTGAGCCGTTTTCAGCAGAGAGGGGGAAAAGTCGGAAAAGATTTTCCTGAAAAAAAAGAACAAATCCTTATTTTGTAGAGAAAAAAAGTACCACGAAATACATACACATATACAAATGCTTCATTTTTAAATGCTGTTTTTTTTAATAACACATCAAGAGCCTTCTACGAGTCTTGTCATCACTTTAGAAGCGTCAATTCTCAAGCAAACCCTAGTAGTTGTAAGGCTAGAAGGATTTTGCTAACAGGACAGGTAACGCAACGCAACTAAGCTACACATATAGTGTAACTTCTTGCCGCGTTATCGCCGAAGGGGTCGCATGTGGCGAGTTGAGCCTATTTATTTTTACAGGTAAGGGGGCCGGCCTTACGCCAACCACTTCAGTTGAAGTGGAGGTTTCCCAGCTCCCGAGAGTGCTGGTACTCATTTCTTGTGAAGGCTGAGTAAACCTTGCCGGTATTTTACTTTGGGGTTTGAAATAAACACCGAAACGGGAAATCATTTCTGACACCCTCGGTGGGATTCGAACCCGAGCTTTCGGCATGGAATGCAAGCACTCTACCACCTGAGCTATCGACCGAACAGGTCGTTTGGTAAAGACATCTTCTCCTTCTTCTTCTTTTTCTTCAGCCTGTATTGATCGTCCACTCCTGGACATAGGCCTCCTCTCGCGTTTTCCATTCATTTCTATCCTGAGCGATCCGCATCCAGGCAAGTCCTGCACTTCTCTGAACATCGTCGCGCCAACGCAACTGTGGGCGCCCAACTCCACGCTTTGCCGTCCTTGGGCACCAGCACAGCAGTCGCTTTGTCCACTTTTCATCTGGATCGCGAGCGACATGTCCCGCCCATCGCCACTTGAGGGTTGCGGCCATCTTGATGACATCGGAAACCTTTGTCCTGACTCTTATGTCCTCATTTCTGAGTCTGTCCCGTAAAGACATATGAATAGTGAACCCAGTGAAGATCTAAATTCTATAATCTAAGTTGCAAAGAAATAGTCACATTTAAAGTTCACATCAAATGCATGCCCACATACAAACACGTGTAGCTTACAAATGCTGAATGTGTACTTACAAATAAAATCCAAACCTCAAATGAACATAAGCCCTCCAACTTTTCCCGATCTTCCCTGACACAGGGTAGACATTGGAAAAGTGAACCATTTTTTACTATATGGGAGTCAGCCTCATATCAATCTATAAGTCAAAGAAGATCCCGTGGTACTTAATGCTTCTTTTTAGAATTAAAAGTCGAAAAAACCTCGAAACATGAATTAATAATTTCATTTTATTTGTGTGTATTTTTTAAACGGAGTTCTACAACGTTTCCGTTGAAACATTTCATAAAAAAAAATGAGAAATTTAATTTAAAATGTGGTACTAAAGAATTGTGTAATGGTTGTGAATGAGCAACAATCTTCATTTTTTAATAAAATCTGTTACAATGGGACTTTATTCATACAATGCACGATACAGGGGGGATACGGAAAAGATATTAAATTATTTATAATATTATATTCTCTTACAAAATGGTACAATATAATAGTATATAAACAATTTTATACCTTTTGTGATGATTTTGCATATCGCTCCCCCAGTTCTTGTTTGCCGTATAGAGCAATTCTGTCAAATATGACTTTTTAACACAGTTGTCTTAAGAATCAAATTCTACACAATCTGAGCTACAAAAAACTGTGAAACTCGATAATGCGAGAGTTGTTTTAAATACTGATTAAATCAATTTCCTGTTTTAATAAGATACATTGGTCCAGTACACATGCAAACATTGCTCATGTAAAATTAGCTTAACGGCAAACAATAACTAAGGCAGCGATATGTTTTCTTTATTATTACTTATTTTTCGACATGCATATAAGAGTAAATGGGTAAAAAAGTAAGTAAGTTTGTAAGTATAAGTTCAACCGAAGATGGTAGAGATACCGAAAACGTTCTTGAAATAAATGTACCTACTCAAGTGGTAAAAAACAGAGTTTTAATTTTAATTTTTATTGTTGTAAAATTTATCTTTGTAAAAGAAATATTCAATTTGAAATTGGATGTGAAAGTGAAGGTACATAATAATGTGATAACATGGTGTGAACATGTAAAAATAAAGGGAAATTGTACAAAAAGGCACTGTCTTTACAAGAGGATGGCAACCAAAGGAGACAAATGGCTAGCACAACAAGGCACTGTCTGTACAAGAGGATGGCGACCAACAGAGAAGAATAGCTAGCACAACAAGGCACTGCCTTTACAAGAAGATGTCGACTAGCAAAGACAAATGGCTAGCACAACAAGACACTGTCTTTACAAGAGGATGGCGACCAGCAGAGACAAATGACTAGCACAACAAGGCACTGCCCTTCAAGAAAATGGCGACCCGCAGAGACGAATGGCTAGCACAACAAGGCACTGCCTCTACAAGAGGATGGCGACCAGCAGAGACAAATAGCTAGCACAACATGGCACTGCCTCTACAAGAAAATGGCGACCCGCAGAGACGAATGGCTAGCACACCAAGGCACTGCCTCTACAAGAGGATGGCGACCCGCAGAGACGAATGGCTAGCACAACAAAGCACTGCCTTTACAAGAGTATGGCGACTAGCAGAGACAAATGGCTAGCACAACAAAGCACTGCCTTTACAAGAGTATGGCGACTAGCAGAGACAAATGGCTAGCACAACAAGGCACTGCCTTTACAAGAAGATGTCAACTAGCAGAGACAAATGGCTAGCACAACAAGACACTGTCTTTACAAGAGGATGGCGACCAGCAGAGACAAATGACTAGCACAACAAGGCACTGCCTCTACAAGAAAATGGCGACCCGCAGAGACGAATGGCTAGCACACCAAGGCACTGCCTCTACAAGAGGATGGCGACCCGCAGAGACGAATGGCTAGCACAACAAGGCACTGCCTCTACAAGAGGATGGCGACCAGCAGAGACGAATGGCTAGCACAACAAGGCACTGCCTCTACAAGAAGATGTCGACTAGGAGAGACAAATGGCTAGCACAACAAGACACTGTATTTACAAGAGGATGGCAACCAGCAAAGACAAATGGCTGGCACAACAAGGCACTGCCTCTACAAGAGGATGGCGACCAGCAGAGACAAATAGCTAGCACAACATGGCACTGCCTCTACAAGAGGATGGCGACCAACAGAGAAGAATAGCTAGCACAACAAGGCACTGCCTCTACAAGAGGATGACTACCAATAGAGAAAAATGGTAGCACAACAAGGCACTGCCTTTACAAGAGGATGGCGACTAACAGAGACATGGCTAGCACAACAATGCACCGCAAACATAAATAGATTCCATTCGCCACATGCAAAACCCTTCGGGGATAACGCAGGAAAAAGTTACACTGCATGTGTGGCTTAGTTGCATTTTATTTCGTGAGTGTTTTTTTTTAAATGACACATCAAAAGCCCTTTGCAAGCATTGCCATAGCTTTAGAAAGCGTCGATTCTCAAGCAAACCCCAGATGAAAATTGATTGCTCGCCACTGCTGGGACGGACTCTACAGCTTTACGCTCCCAGCAATTATAATGGAGCAAGAAGTCATGATATTTTCATCATCCCCGCCTGCCGAACCAATGTTCTCCGTCAGTCTTGGGTAGTGTGTGCGCTGTCGCTGCTCAATACTCTGGCCTCCTCAGCCCCACACCTGGATATATTTACAACTGGTGTGGATCGCTTACTATCAGAGTCTGTATGTATATTAAAACGACGTATGGATCGTATGTCTGCAATGTTATATTTATTGTGACGTTTTGGTGTCTCACTGTCAGTCATGTATATATTTGTTAAATAAATAAATAAATAAAGATTTCCTAGTGCTTGTAGACTACTTGATATTAAAATCTATTGTATGTTGAAAACATGGAAACAACTGGGTCATTCTGGAATGGATATATCTTTTTTTGTTATTCCAAAGTTGCATAGACAATGGGGCAAGGATCGATTTGCCAATTGTATCCATCTGCATTGTTATTTTTTTTTGGCAAGGAGCCTAAAACACTGTGCCATTTCAATGAAACGCGGATCCATATCGCAAAAAAACATGCCAAACAAAAAAAGAAGGGTTATGATTTATATGATCGGCGAAAAAAAACACTTTTCTAAATTATGTTTTTAGTTTTTTACACAACTCAGGAAAAGTTTGCTTTTATGGCGATCCAGATTTTACTTGTTCAAATGTTTTTATTGATACTTTGAACAGGTCTACAATTTTGGTGGAAAGGATATTTTAATGATGAATGTCCGTGACTTCTAGATTGGTTTAAGAATGACCAACTTAACGTCAACGTCACTAAACTTCACATGTAGTGTAACATGTCTAGCGGCGTTTTACCTCGAAGCTAGTGGAATCGATTTATTTTTACAAATAAGGGGGCCAGCCTTAAGTCAATCATTTCAGTTAAAGTATGAGGCTCCCAGCTTCTAAGGGGCTGGTGCTCATTTCTTGTGAAGGCTGAGTAAACTTTGCCAGTGTTTTATTTGGGTTTGATATAAAGACCGAAACGGAAAATCATTTTAAAAAACAAAAAAATATATTTGTGCATGGAATGCAATTCACCAACCTACATATTCTGCCTGGCAGGTATTAATATCATCAATTAATTATTCTTTATTTTAACAAATTACTAAATAATAATCACCCGATAACATCTGCTGAACCAGGGTCAAATGACCCAAGCGGGGATCGAACCAACGCTGTTCTATTCCAAACACGCTAGTCCGATCGATAGCGCAGTTGGTAGAGTGCTTGCATTCCATGCAGTGAGCTCGGGTTCGAATCCCACCGTGGGTGTCAGAAATGATTTCCCGTTTCGGTGCTTAATTCCAACCCCAAAATAAAATACCGGCAAGGCTTACTAAGCCTTCACAAGAAATGAGTACCAGCCCCCTCGGGAGCTGGGAAACCTCCCACTTCACTGAAGTGGTTGGCGTAAGGTCGGCCCCCTTACCTTTAAAAATAAATAGGCTCAACTCACCACATGCGACCCCTTCGGGGATAATTCGGCAAGAAGTTACAATATATGTGTAGCTTAGTTGCGTTTTTTTTTTGCGTTACAAGAAAGATCAGCCCACTGGGCCTCCTCGGCCATAACACCGACAAGACCCTGGTTGAGACCCTTGGTGGGATTCGAACCCTAGCACTCGGCATTAAATGCAAGCACTCTACCAACTGGATTACGATTACGACCGGACCAACCATACAGTAAAAATTGGTTAACTTTTCACATAAATTTTAGGAAATGGCTGCAAGAGTTTCAAGGCTTACATTCATTTGAAGTTTGAGTTTTATTTTGTAAACTAACATGCAGCATGCGTAAACGTGAATTTACAAGTGTTTGCTTGTGTGCTGTGTGTGAATTTGAATCATAACTTTATCTTAGCTTAACTGAAGCATCTACATTATTATTTCAGCAAAAGCATAAAACTCCTATTAAAACCTGCATCACCTCAATGTACTTATTACCATGACGGTTATTGATATCAACTGCACTAAAAGAAGAAGAAAAAACCGGAAGTGAAGGCTATACAGTGAATTTCCACGCCTAAAATTGACTTCCTCTCGAATATCCTGTCACGTAAATGCGTAGACTTCTTGGGACAAGAAAAAGCGTAGCCCCAATTTTGCTACGGGCGCCGTAGAGGGTAAATTTGACGGTAAATTCGGGGCTGTAAGGGCTTTCCATAAATTTCTACAGAGTCTGTCCTCGTTATGGCATTATGTGCCTTATTTCCAGAGCCCTAGATCACACTTTTGAGTACCGTATACAGTCGCCACTTGCTTTTGACGGATTCCAATAAAACGATGGTATATCATATTGTTTTGACACAGATTTATTTATTTTTTTTGAAGGGGAAAAATATTGTTTATTTCAAAGCGAAACCAATATTATCTAATCTAATCTAATCTAAGTTGCAAAGATATGTTACATTGGAGATTCACATTACATGCATTCTCACAACCAGACACGTACAACCTACAACAACCTACAACATAAAAACCAAATTTCAAATGGACATACACCCTGCAACTCTTGCCGTCCTTCCCTGTAACAGGGGTGACATTGGCAAAGTGAACCATTTTTACAGCATGGGTGGTCAGCCGCATACCAACCTAAAAGTCAAGGAACATACACGACAAATTACATTTTTATGTCGCAACGCAATTAAGCTACACATGTAGTGTAACTTTTTGCCGCGTTATCCCCGAAATGGTCGCATGTGGTGAGTTGACTCTATATATTTTTACAGATTAGGGAGCCGTACTTACGCCAACCACTTCAGTTGAATTGGGGGTTTTCCAGCTCTCGAAAGGGCTGATACTCATTTCTTGTGAAGGCTGAGGGCTTGAAATAAACACCGAAACGGGAAATCATTTCTGACACCCTCGGTGGGATTCGAACACGAGCTTGCGGCATGGAATGCAAGCGCTGTACCAAATGAGCCATCAACCGGACGTCGATTTCAGGAATAACACATTCAGTCCGGTTTGTCTATGGATTACCAGACAAACCGTGAGAAAGCTTTCATACAAGTTGCAGGTTTTATGTTCATTGAGATTCGGATTAAAATTTGTCAGTAGGTACACATGCAGAATTTGTAAGCACAAACTTACAAATGTATGTTTGTGGACGTGCATGTAATATTAATTGTAAAATGTTTACATATCTTTGCAACTTTGATTATACGCTGATTATTACGTTGAATGGAATTTAAAGGTCAACATTTCCTAATTTTTTACAAAAAACTTTGCATTTTGGGAACTAAATATAAGAGTTAAAATAACTATTGCATTCTTCGAACAGAAAAAAATGTATTTTTATCCGTTGAATTCTACGTTTTATATGTATAGGGACGCAGCTTAAACCGACCGCTTTTTTAAGCGTCCCATTTTAAGGCAGGATTAACGACAAACTTTTTGATTATACAAAAGACCGCTCCGTCACAATAGACCCCCCACCCCCACCACCCCCCACAGTGCCTCCGGTTGACTTTTTTTTTCATCGGTTCATTCTGATGAAACTTTTTTCATTTGGATTTATTATGGGCCCTCAGATAGACGCTAAACTTTTTTGGGGTTTTTAAAAATTTGGGTCCGTTTAAAAATATTTTTTGAGAGCACTTAGAAATAGTTATATGTCATTTTGTTTAATTATCACGTAAAAGTAATATACACAGATAATATTTTTAAGGGTTTGGTGGTAAACACAGTGAAAGTCCATTGTATAATAAATCAATCAAATTAACAAAGATCCAATTCACTTTTTACAATTTTATTTCTGTCTAGCACTGACGCCTACAAGGCATCATCAAGACAATCCTGATCCTGACAGGTCCTGATGATGCCTTGTGCGCTCGCATGATTGCTGGTCAGTCGAAATTTACACACATTACTCCTCTTCTCCAGAAGCTTCACTGGCTCCGTATACCGGAGCGCATCGAGTTCAAAGTGTGCACGATGGTCCACAAAGCTTTATTTGGAAAAACACCCAAATATCTCGCTGATTTAATCAAACCAGTCACCCTCGGCAAAAAAAGCCTTACACTGCGCTCGGCTGAGACTGGAGCCAAATCAAGGATTGAAGAACCTATAAGAAGAGTAAACACAATGCTTGGAGAGCGTGCATTTGCAGTTGCTGGCCCTCTGGCCTGGAACCACCTGCCACATCATGTGAGAGAGCTAGAGGACCATGGAAAGTTCCGGAATGCACTGAAGACAAGCAAATTTCTGGCATCGTTTGCACCAGCGCCCTTGGAGTGACTACATCACGAACGGCGCTTTAAATAAATCATCAATTGATCATCATCATCATCATTATCATCATCTTCTAGGTGAAAGTGCTAGACAGAAATAAAATTGTAAAAAGTGAATTGGAACTTTGTCAATTTGATTAATAATAATATACATTGATTTTTTTTCCAAATGTGAGCTTATTTGAAATCCAACTGATTTTTTGAGAATATATTTTGTTATGTTTATAATGCAAGGTATCTCTAGGATGTACCTACAGGATACTTACTCCGGCTAGCTCTCATTAGCATCACTCTCAGGGCGAGGGGTTCTTTCCTTGTGTTGCTTACTTGTATTTTGGGAAGTTGTATATTAAAAGATATGTTTAACATAAACAAATAAGGGTTTATTTACTTTAGTAATAAAAGGGAAATTCAACTGAATTGCATTAAAACTGGACAGAAAATGATATTTTATAATGTAACATACAAAACTGAAAAGATTTTTGTGAAACACTGTGGAAATTCATTTTAAAGAGTTGATTATTTTTTATTAAAAAATAAAAGAAATTAAAAACTTTGTTTTATTCCACTTTTATTGTTTTTGAGTATGTTACAAATATTTTTGGAATTACTTCCATCTTCGGGTAACTAACAATTACTAAATTTAAACTTAAAAATTAAGACAGTGGAGTGGGATCTATTGGTGGTGTATATTAGCTCCGCCCCAAAAATCACCATCTCCCTCCCACACATCTACCTTTCTACCCCCTCCCTTACCACTACCACCAATAGATCCCACTCCACTGTCTTAATTTTTAAGTTTAAATTTAGTAATTGTTAGTTACCCGAAGATGGAAGTAATTCCGAAAATATTTGTAACATACTCAAAAACAATAAAAGTGGAATAAAACAAAGTTTTTAATTTCTTTTATTTTTTAATGAAAAATAATCAATTTTTTATACAAAACGGTTTTTATAGCATGTCCTTAAGTTTTGATTTTCACATTTAAATCATTTAATAAAAAATTAGGTTTTTCTTGGGTTTCTCATTAATGTATGTAGAGTAATAAAACCTTGTTAAATAAATAAATAATGTTCGTGGTCTAATCAAATCTTATCTAATCTCTCCAATACAACAATCACTAAATAAAAATATTAAATTAAAATCTACAAAATATCTATAAAAATGAGAATTCAAAATTTTAAGCCTTTGCCTTCCTTACATACTTCTTTCGTTTCGTCCAAACCTTTTTCATACAAGCTCTCCTTTTATTATGACTCTGGATATCTTGAGGATACATCTTATTTCTCATTATGTGGCCGAAATATAAATTTAACCTTGTGATGGACATCACGAGGGCGACTCTGATTTTCATACCGGAAACAACCTCGGCATTTGTGACTCGATCCTTCCAGGACGTATATCCATCATCCAACCCACATTTTATTTGTTTGTCTGCCCTAATAAATAACCTTTGTTATATTTTGCCACGTCTTTGCAGAATGCTATTTGATGAACTTTCTATGCAAATACTGAAGATATTCGCTTTCGTATAAGAAGCAAAAACTTCCGTTGGCCGATTGCCAAGATTAAGAGGTTCCCTGACGTTCAAACTCTACTTCAGCGTTGTCTGAAAAATGTTTAAAAGCTGTAACGCTCAATGTTTGTGCTGTTTTAGTTTTCTTATTTTTTTGGGAAATGCTATGATTGTGTTTAAACGTAAATTTGTATACTTAGAGTATTGAACTACTAAGGAAAAGTGGTTGCTTACAAATGAAGATGCCAAAAGTTAATTCAAGATAATTGTTTACGTACGTTATGTGGAGTAAATAGTACATGAAATGATGTTGGATTATACGCAGTTTTATGAATGAAAAGTTGATTAAATAAGGCACTTAGGGCCTGTTGCACCAAACTCCAATCAGACAAAAATCAAAATTAAGTGTGATTTCAACCTTTTAAATCAAGCATTTGGTTGCATACACGTAAATCAGCTGATGTAGGGTCAGTGTGGCAACAGTGGATCATTTTTTTTCAAATGCACAGAATTATTGTTGTATAAATGCAATCAATTTACAACTTTTATAAAACGGTTGATAAATTAAGTACCTACCACTTGTTCAAAGAGCTCCATCTTTTTTATCCAATAAATACAAAGATATTTTGCATTTAGTGAAAAATGAAAAATGATCCACTGTGTACCCTATGGTGTACACAGTGGATCAAACAATAAAAAGCCAGATTACTTCTATTTAAAAAAAACATATGTATAAGACAGAAATATTTTTTTCTGTTATACACCAATTTTAATCAAACGGAACAAAATAACACTAAATAAGTGGATGATAATCCAGAAAAAAAACACATTGAAGAAGTAACAAGAATATTGACGGGCATTGCTGCGTCTTCCGAGGTAAACGCAACTATGCTACACAAATAGTGTAACTTCTTTCTGCGTTCTTCCCAAAGGGTCTCATGTGGCGAGTGGAATCTATTAAGATTTACAGGTAAGATGATCCACTATGTAACCTATGATGTTGATCCACTGTGTACCCCTTTCGACATTTTTTTTTTGGGGCAGCAATTTATGTATTTCACTTTGAACAAAGTAATGAGGTAATGTTATAATGGAAGTAGGATTATTGTTAATGAGGATAAATAAATAACTTCTAGCCGAACTTCAATACTTTAAAAATAAGAAGACAACAAAGCGAAGCTTAATTTTTTACTTTTGACTGTCAGAAACACATTTTGTTACTCAGCACAACCAAGCTGCATTGAAGTAGGACTCTGATTAGTCCAGACATGTTCAGACATGAGCACCATGCCAGGGTGTAAGCAATAGCCCTGTATAACTACTCATCTGGAAGAAACTGCCCTGATCCACTGTACCCACATGATCCACTGTTACCACATTGACCCTACATTATATTTCCTGTTCAACTTCCATCATATTTTAACCCACTTCCGATAAATATTTAACCGAGGGCCTTACCAGAAGGAAGCAATCAAATTTGGTTTGTCAATTAAATATTCATTGGAGGTTGGTGCAACAGGCCCTAAGTAACATAGTGATCAAACTGAGAAAAAAAGGAAAACGTTTGTGAGAAGGTTAGAAAAATTTAGAAGATTTTTGTAAAAAAATCAACAGAATTACTTCCATATTAAACGCAACGCAAACGCAACTAAGCTACACATATAGTGTAACTTCTTGCCGCGTTATCCCCGAAGGGGTCGCATGTGGCGAGTTGAACCTATTTATTTTTACAGGTAAGGGGGCCGGCCTTACGCCAACCACTTCAATTGAAGTGGTGTTTTCCCAGCTCCCGAGAGAGCTGGTACTCAATTCTTGTGAAGGCTGAGTAAACCTTGCCGGCATTATTATTTTGGGGTTTTGAAATAAACACCGAAACGGGAAATCATTTCTGACACCCTCGCGCTCGGTGGGATTCGAACCCGAGCTCACGGCATGGAATGCAAGCACTCTACCAACTGAGCTATCGACCGGTATGATATTGATAATATTATAAGATTTATTTATTTGGTGAGCGCTGTTTTTGTGTGTATCACACCTCAAGAGCCCTCTGCGTGCTTGGTCGTCGCTGTGGAAAGCGCCAATTCTCAAGCAAGACCCAGTTGTTGTAATGTTGGATGGACCTTTTAGTGACCGTTTATTGGTAAAGGTTTATGAATTTTCAACCCAGCGAAGAGCATATTTGGAAATATAAATGGTATATGTTTGTGCTCCGTCGGGATTCGAATCCACAACCTTACATTTACGAGTCCAAAGTGTTGCCACTGGACTACGGACCGGTCCAAGAAATGCCAACAACACGCTGTGTACCTAGCGGTCACCCATCCAAGTAGTATCCGCGCCCAATGTTGCTAAACTTCGGTGATCTGATGAGAACCGGTGCTTTCAACATTGTATCGTCGATAATATGTGTTGGATATCATAATTTCCAAAATAAAACATGCAGTGTTTAAACCAGTTTTTAACATTTTAAAATATTTTTTATGGACCTTGACTGATAGGTTCGTTTGAAGCTTATCACCCATACTGTAAAAAAATAATATTCTAGCATGGTCTGGTGTATGCCAGAATAACCTTTATACACCTATAAAAAGAGATCGCAATGCTTCGAAGGTAGACTCGTAGAAGAGGCGCCGAGCTGACCAGTACAAAAGTTAACTGTAAACTAAAAGTGCGAGAATCCTAAAATAAATTGTGTAAGATAAATTAAACGAAGTTAATTGTTCCAATACTGTCTCATAATGAGGGATTTTTTAACATTAAAAAAAATCTAGTCTCGTTGTGAAGCCTTTTCAAATTCCCAAGCGTAAGAAATGATAATGCTTTTTCCTTGATATTTTTATACAGCACTTGAATTTAATGTTTTATACATTTACAGGATTTTTAGGATTTTTTTTTCAAATCGCAAAGACCTCTGTACCACACGTACGTACAAAATTCAACTAAAAAAAAAGAACAGTAAGTTAAACTCTCTCTAGAGACGCTGTTTCAGGTATCATATATTTTTAGTTTTGTTGAATTTGAAAAGAAAATGATACACATTTTCAGTGCTCCCGAAGCAGTGATAGTTGGGACGGCTTTCGCGTCACGTCCTGTAGAGACGAGTTCTCGTGATAAAAACCCAATAATGTAGATGGATGCCCGCAGCATGACACTAAGCTCTGTGGTGGAAGAAAGTGAGGATGGAAGGAAGACTGGATGAAGAGGGGACGGCGAGGATTTACTGGGGAAGCACTGTGAAAAGAACCGTGAAAAAGAAGCGTTTAAAAAGACCGTTATTCTGAATTAAATAAACAACAAACGTGTACAGTTTTATATTCACTGCTTTAAGTTTATTTATTTTTTATTTCGAATAGATTTGTGAAGAGGAATGCAACACACCAACCTATTTTGCCTGGCTGGATGCCTGCATACGAAAGCAGAAGCTTGTATGCATGCAATAGCATCTGTTTAACCAGGGTCGATGTTTTGGTCAAAGGTCCAAGTGTGATTCGAACCAACGTCATTCTGTTATTAATACGCCAGTCAAAAACAGCGACATAGTATACTTGAGCTATTGGTTATCTGTATTTTAAATTAATTAATTTGATTGCGAAAGTTGGCAAAAGTTGCAAGTTTTTATGTTTATAAGAGAATTGAATTTTGATTTATAATTACACATGCAGCTCTTGTATACGAGTCCATTTGTGAGCGTGCATTAAATATGAATTTTTAATGTTAATGTATATCTTTCAAACTTAGATTAAAGATAGCGTATTACAGATGACAAACTTTGTAACAATAGGATTTTTAAACTTTTTTAGTGTTTTCTTTCGTAGAAAATAGGAAAAAAGGTTCATTTATCTGAGAAACCCACGTTAGATTTATCTGTCACTTATACAGTTAACCTTTAAGGTATATCGCCATAGAAAGATTATTTCACAAATAAGTAATATTTGAATTTGAATTTTTTGGGTAAAACAGAAACCTGTACAAGACAAAACAGCTGTTAGCACGTCTTGATTAAATAAATTCATCTTGAAGAGCAAAAAGGAAAATAAGACAAAAAATAACAATTACCCTGAAGGCTGCGTTCAAAGCCTTAAATCTTTTCTTCATGCCGCAAGATGAAGAAGAAAGAGGAACAACAAATAAATAAGAAAAGATAAAACAAATGGCGGGCCGTTTTGTGCGTGGCAGGAAATCTACTGGCTCTGTGGAAATACTGGACGTAGAAACTCTGCGACCGGGATGTTCTGGGTATCCATATCCGTAACCAAGACTGTCGAATATCCAAAATAAAACCATATATTTACCCGTAACCGAAACAATCAGATATACAATCTATAAGTCAAGCAACGTATAAAACAAATTACATTTTTAAAATAAAAAATAATAATACGTATCAACATAGAAACAAATGCAGAATCAAAAAAATATAATTAAAAAAAAACCCTTGTCCAAGCCGCCAACATAACAGATCAAGCTCCATTTCTTTCTGACCTTACATACTTCTTTCATTTCACACAGAGTCATAACCTGCTTCATACAAGCTCTCCTTTTATTTTGACTCTAGATACGAAATAAATACTATCGGATATCTGAAATTCAAAATATCCGAATCCTTAACCGACATACATTTTTCGGATAGCTTCGGATAATATTTAAAAATGGAATAGAAACTACACATGTTATATTGTTTGTGCATTTTAAGGTGAATCGTTGTTTTAGTATATTAATACCAACTGATAAAAAGTAAGACCTAAAAATAAGTTTATCCAATTTACGTTCTTTTTTCTAGATATTGTTCTTATACAATTTGTGAAAATTCTAATATCCGCAACCGAAACAAGCTGATATCCGAAAGAGTTCTATATCCTTTTTCAAAACCGAACAAATATTATTACAAAATATCCGTATGGATATTCATATCCGAAACTTCATATCCATGACATCCTTATTCTGGACACCGTGTATAAAACATTGCAGAAAGTGTAAACTCACCTCGCTTGCGTAAATCAGAACAATGTATGCAAACTAAATCACTCTCTAGGAGTGCTGTTGTTTTTTCAATACACTTATAATTTACGCGATCGAGGTGAGGGGACGCGATGTGTTATACTCGGCGTACTCAACAATCATAGGTAGATGGATTTATTATTTATGGTGACAGGATAGAAAGGCACAATGACAAAACGACACATGACCGAACGACACATGATAGTACGACACATGACAGAACGATACATGACAGAACGACACATGACCGAACGACACATGACAGAACGACACATGACAGAGTGACACATGACAGAACGATACATGACAGAACGACACATGACTGAACAATACATCGACTGCTCCAAGGAAAACAGCACTAAGTCAAAAAATATAGTGTTGCAGGAAAGCCAATTGAATGTTATTTATTCTATGGAGAACAATGCCTAAACTATTTTGTACATTCATTTATTAACAAATTTAAAAGAGATAGAGACACGACTGTCATCTTGGAATGAAGATAATGATTTGTTACCTTCAGAAATGGAAATAAGTCAAAAACCTTAAAACCGAGTTACTTCCTTCTTCCTTGGAGCAGTCGACATATCAGAACGACAGATGACAAAACGACACATAACAGAACGTCACGTGACAGAACGATACATAACAGAACGTCACATGAAAGAACAACTCATAACAAAACAACACATGACAGAACGACACAGTGACAAAACGACACATGACAACACAACACAGAAAATACATCCTTAAAACAGAACATACCATAAGCGGCACATGAAACAGTTTTGTCTAGTGATGTTTTGTCATTGTGATGTATTTTCTGTATTGTTTTGTCATAGTAATGTTTTGTCACTGTGTCGTTCTGTCATAATATATCGTATTGTTGCTGTGTTATTCTGCCATGTGTCGTTATGGCATGTGTCATTTTGTCACTGTATAGTTTTGTCATGTGACGCTCTGTCATATGTCGTATTGTTGCTGTGTTATTCTGCCATGTGTTATTCTGCCATGTGTCGTTATGTCATGTGTAATATTGTCACTGTGTAGTTCTGTCATGTGTCGTTATGTCATATGTCGTATTGTCGCTGTGTTATTCTGCCATGTGTCGTTATGTCATGTGTCATTTTGTCACTGTATAGTTCTGTCATGTGTCGTTCTTTTATAAGTCGTTCTGTCATGTGTCGTTTTTTCACTGTTCCGTTCTACCATGGCTATAATAATAATATTAGGATGATTTATTTGGTGAGCGCTGTTTTTGTATGTATCACACCTCAAGAGCCCTCTGCGAACTTGCTCGTCGCTGTAGAAAGCGCCAATTCTCAAGCAAGACCCAGTTGTTGTAAGGTTGGATGAACCTTTCAGTGACCGGTCTTTGGTAAAGGTTTTTGGATTTTTCAACTCAGCGAAGATACATTCGAAATATAAATGGTATATTTTTTGTGCTCTGCGTAGATTCGAATCCACAACCTTCCATTTACGAGTCCGAAGTGCTGCCACTGGACTACGGACCGGTCCAAGATGCCAACGACACGCGGTGTACCTGAGCGGTAACCCATCCAAGTACTATCCGCGCCCAATGTTGCTTAACTTCGGTGATCTATGGGAACCGGTGCTTTCAACATGGTTACGTCGTTGACTTACTTCTAATGAATATGAGTATTTTTTTTATGCGACATGTATTTAACAATCCAAAATGTTTATCTAATTTGGTTTTTTTTTTTGGTGCCAAGTCATGGAAATTTTTGGCATTTCAAATTAGCTGTCCCAAAAGATTTTGTAAAGAGATGTTTTCTTAAAATACTCCCTACTCTCGTAGTCATCATACTACTGAAGAGAGTTCCATGAACGGTTACCAGCAGCCTTCTAATAATAATAATAATAACAGGGGGGGACATTGGCAAAGTGAACCATTTTTTACAGTATGGGGGGTCAGCCTCATACCAACCTATAAGTCAAGGAATACAAACAATTAATTGCATTTTAATATATGAAACAAACAAATACTACACAATTAAACAGTAAAAATTAAAACCTACAAAACATATTCTATAAAAAAGTGAAAAAAACATTTTTTTTAAGCCTCCAGATCAACCACCATTTTTTTCGGTCCTTGCATACTTATTTCATTTCATAAAGAGTCATAAATTTTTTCATACAAGCTCTCCTTTTATTATGACTCTGGATATCCCATTCATTCGCTATTTCGGAGATTTCATCCATCCATACCTTTCGCGTTAATTAATAATGTAAAAATAAAACTCAATAATTCTTCACAATGTCAATACAAAAACCTTTATACTCTGAATCGATGTTGAATGGTTAATTAACAAAGTATTTAAAACATTAATTAACCATAGTTAACAACGCAACAAACCAAAGTTAACTTAATAATTAACAAAACAGCTTAAATTTTAATCAGCATTGTAGGTAACGTTATTATTCTCCTTTGTAGGAACAATGAATCTCGCGCCTTAACTATGCATCCCGAGAATATAAGATAAACAGTCTTAAGTATATTGTATGTCGGGATATTATATCAACGGTTAAAAGGCAGTAGGGCATAAGCGACATTTTGGTCAAAAATGAGTTATGAATGCTATCCTACTTGAAATTTTCCGCTCTTTCTAATGCGCTAACTCCCATAGCTCTACGATGATTTTTGTGTTGTTTATGCCCAAGCAAACAACTGAGTTTTCGAAGTAGGTATGGTTTTGGTGTAACCGACAAGATTTTGGCCTTTTTTGTCCTAAAGGCGCTTGTGACATAAAAAAAATCGTAAACATCGTAAATGTCGGTGTTATGGCCGAGGGGGCCAAGAGGCCGATCTAACTAGCGTATTTGGAATGGAATAACGTTGGTTCGATCCCCGTTTGGGTCACTTGACCATAACTTTGACCCTGGTTCAACAGATGTTATTGGGTAATTATTAATTAATAATTCATTAATATAAACAATAATGAATTATTAATTCATGATATTAATACCTGTTTCTGGCCAGGCAGAATAGGTTGGTGAATTGCATCCTCTTCACAAATCTATTAAAAAAAAAAAAAAATCACATTAATAGAACTGCCAGTAAATGCCTTTATTTTTATTTATTTTGCTGTTTTGATTTTAAGGATATGATAAAAAATAAAAAATAAGTTATGCAATTTTTCCGCAATGTCAAACTTTAAACTGCTCTCCTGAATAAGTTATTTTAAGTCACTTATGCTCTATTGCCTTTTAACCGTCGATATGTATGTAAGTATATTGTATGTTAGGATATTATATGTTGGTAGCATTCAGAATCCCGCCAAGTTACCTCAGTCGCTTAAGAAATGAAGTCTTAAAGTTGCGCTATAACAGGAGCGCCTACAAACATGACGATAGACAGGGATGGACAACTGGTATTGGGGAAAAAATCCCGAATCCCGGGTATCTTAACTTACATACTGCACGTTTAATAATAAAGAGCAATAACTCAAAAATTAGGAAAATCGAGATTTTGTAATAAAACGCAAGAACAATGCGAGGAGAATAGGTAGAATGCGACAGCCGTTCAATTTGGACCAATATGCCCGAGATAAAACATCGGTCGCCTTTTTCATCCCATACAAGTTCTACTGGTTGTCTGAACTTCAAACGTGATTTCCCAACATTATTATTTTTTGAGTTATTGCTGTTTATGATTAAGCGTGCGATACATAGTTGGTTCAAAACTGTAAGGAATTGGTGCCCTCTCGGGAGCTGGGAAACCCACACTTCAACTGAAGTGGTTGGCGCAATGCTGGCTCCCTTACCTGTAATAACAAAGAGGTGTCACTTGCTACATGCAAAACCCCTCAGTGGTAGCGTGGCAAGAAGTTGCACAATATGTGTAGCTTAGTTGGAACGTTAACTCAATGTTGGTTACGCAACAGTTGTACTATACTTGAGTTTTCCATAAATTTCCCACTAAATTAACGCATAATAAGGTAATTTCAATTTTATTTCATTAAATAAAGGCCTACAATTTTTTTAAATCATCTGCATTTTTACTTTTTAAATTATAGCTCTTTAAAATTCACGCACTTTTGAATTTCCGGAAAAACAGGACATTTTTTATTTATTTAGGCGGATGTGACGTCTATGGATCTTTAAATATTGTGTATTTCATAAAAATGCACTGATCCCCCCAGGTAGCCTGGCGGATCCATCGACGTCATAGCTTGGCTAGCCGACCGCGCTGTGTTTTAGCGGGACTCAAATTCTTGGCTTTTTATTTTATAAAATTATCAATAAAATCTGTATTTTTACAACTTCAAAAAATGTAAAATGTTAATGACCGGTCCGTAGTTCACTATGGACTCTGAATGGGAAGGTTGTGGGTTTGATTCCCGGCGGAGCACAAAAAATATACCATTTATATTTTCAAATTGGCTTTTCTCTTCGTTGAATTGAAAAATTCATAAAACCTTTACCAATGACCGGTCACCAAAGGTCCATCCAGCCTTACAGCGACTGGGTCTTGCTTGAGAATTGGCGCTTTGTAGCGACGTCGATCAAGCTCGATTGATAGAATGCTTGCATTTCATGCCGAGAGGAAGGGTTCGATCTCAAAGGTTTACTCAGTCTTCACAATAAATGAGAACCAGACCCCCGGGAGCTGGAAAACCCCCACTTCAACTGAAAGTGGTTGGTGTGAGGCCGGCCCCCTTACCTGTACAACTAAATAGGAAGCGCCACATGCGACCCCTTGGGGGAAACACAGGCAGGAAATTATACTATATATGTAGCTTAGTTGCGTTTTTTGCGTTATCAATGAAATCTGTATTCTTACAACTTCAAAAAATATATAATTGTGATCCTTGAAATGTACTCTACACAACCATAGTATTTTCCACCGTATTCCCCACCACTGCAATTACCCTATTGCCGGTATTCACTTATTCCCGGTATAGCAAGCAAAGCCCTGTTTCCACCTAGGTAACATTGTTATAAGATGCCATCTTATACGCAAATTGCGGAATATAATGTAGACGCGTTACGTTTTCTTTGTTTGCCTAACAAACGCGTCGCTTTGTGGCTTACAAGAATTAAATTTTCACTACGTTTAAACTCAAAAATCACTCTTAAATATACAGAAACTTAAACTCACCCTAGGAGCGCTGTTTAAGGTTGTATACATTTTTTGTGAAACGTAAAATTGTAATGTGTTGTACTCTAAGCTGGATTCCCGCCCATTATAGGAACGCGTGTGGTATATTAATTACTGACTAACATCAAAGGGAACTCTTTGTTTGTGAAGAGTGCAGCTAAATAAACAAACAAACAAACAAACAAACAAGTAAACAAACAAACAAGTAAACAAACGTTATGATTGAATAAGAGTGTTAGGCTTACACGGCCGGCTGATGATGCTGGAGTGATGTTTTCCGGGATCTGTTGCCGTGGTCTGTGGGAGCTGGAGCTTCCGGACGTATCACCCGTTTCTACGATGGGCTTCTTCAGCGTGAAGTATGATTATGAAGATATAAACAAGGATAATTTATTTATAAGGTACACATAATTGAAGAGCGCCGTTTCTGTGTGTGTCACACCTCAAGGGCCCTCTCAAATCACGGATAAGATTTTTTGTAAAGATGCGTCTTTAGTGCTCCTTTAAAGACACCAACAGTTTCTGCCTTCCTCACATTAGGTGGTAGTCTGTTCCACTCCATTGGGCCCGCAAACCGGAAAGCACGGTCCCCAAAATTAGTGCGTGTCTGACGTGACGGCTTGACTAAGTCAACCACCCCACACCCTGCAGATCTGAGAGTTTGGCGTCTCAAATCTATCTCAATAGGTGAGAACATGTCAGACAGGTATGAAGGAGCCGTACCATTGACAGCTTTGTAAACCATCAAACAAACACGGTAGACCACCCTCTCCGGAAAACGAAGCCAATGCAGTTCTTTCAACAATGGAGTAATATGATTAATTTTGGACATCCCGAATATGAGTCTTGCTGCAGAGTTCAGCACAGATTGTAGTCGGCTGAACTGTTTTTTCGGCTGACCTATATACAGCGTTGAGCAATAGTCAACCCGAGACATCACAAAAGCGTTAACCAGGGTCCTGACCGCCCCTGATGGTAAACATCTCCTGATTGCCTTAATCTGGCGAAGTTCAAAAAACGAGGAGGATACCGTGTTATTCAAGATGATCTTGATCTCATCACAGTTCTCATCAATATCATCTTCATCATCATACTTTACGCTGAAGAAGCCCATCGTAGAAAGAGACGATACGTCCGGAAGCTCCAGCTCCTTCAGACCACGGTAACAGATCCCGGAAAACATCAATCCAGCATCAAACGTATTAATTATTTTTTGGTTCAAATTACATGTATTGGAATGTTTTTTTTTTCATTTTAAATTATTGAGATAGATTGATTTATTGAGCTCTGCTATTTAAACGAATTGAAAAACAAAAAATAGGGTAGGCCGTGGCGAATAGAATAATTTATTTTTTGAGGATATAAAAATCATATTAAAGTGATATAATATGTGTAAATTTTAATGATAAAATAGTAACCTATAACAATCCAGCAATTCCAAAGTATTAAAAAAAAAGTAGAAATTGGTGTAATTATTTGTATTCCTCGACTAATAGGCTCGTATGAGGCTGAACACCCATACTGTGAAAATGATTTACTTTGAGCATTCAATCGAATCTTGTAAGTAAAAAGATTCTAGCATGGTCTGGCGTGTGCCAAAGTAACCCTTATCCACCTATAAACAGAGATCACGATGCTTTGAAGAAAGACTTGTATCAGAACGGTTGAACTGAACAGTTAATAAGCTACTCTGTAATCGAACCACATGTAAACGGAATCTTAAAATAAATTAATCTTTCTAATGTTTTCATTTAATTTAACCCGTAAATCATAAAAATAGCAATAAAACAGTATTATTCAAGAGCTATTTTTTAAATTAAAAAAATTAAGTACAACAGCATTAAAATTGACTGTTCTTTATGTTAACACCCATTATAATATTGCGTACACCTTAAGCGTATCACTTTACGTTAAATAGCAATCTAAATCATAATTTAAATTACCCATAGGGGCGCTGTCCCGCCAGAGGGGCGTATGTGCGACGCGAAATGCAAAGACACAATTTGCGAGTTGGAGCACTTTGACTGAGGAGAGCCCCCCAATTAAGATTTATTGCCTTATCATATTATTATTGGGGGGTTGAATTTCGGCGGAGCTTATATTCTGTAAGGGAGCGGTCTGTGATGTGCACTTATAGAGTTAAGTAGTCTCAAAAGGGGGTGAGAAACGCAAAACGCAACTAAGCTACACATATAGTGTAACTTTAAAGCACTGCGTGGGAGTGCTCCGGGATACCTGATGGAGCTGGTGTCTCCAGCAACTACGAGTACAGCCTCGCGCGGACAAACAGTGAGCTCAGCTGCATCAAGAAGCAGCTGCCTGGACATCCCTGCAAGAAGGCCCCGCACTGTTTTTGGAGACAGGGCATTCAAGGCGGCCGCTCCAATGACTTGGAATGCTATTCCCGCCTCACTGAGGGAACTGGACTTGGAGAGACTGTTTAAAATACGTCTCAAGACTCTCTTCTTCGTTCAATCATATAGACAAGCGCCTTTGCAATGACACACTGTCATAAAAGGCGCTATATAAATTTTGTACTTCAATCTGTGAAATACCTCACAGTTTCACATACATAGTTAACAGATATCATTACTCCATAACACAACAAATACGCAGAGTGTCATCATTTTTAATACGTAAATCCCAAGTGTACTCACACTTTCATCAAGGTTTCATCAAGATTGTCTTCACTATTTCACGCTGAAAAAGACTATCGTAGACATGAGCGAAACGTGTGGAAGCTCCAGCTCCCACAGACCACGGCAACAGATCCCGGAAAACATTCCTTTTGGTTCTTTCCTTTTGTTCCTTTATATCTTGTCTTGTACCCAGCAGCTATTTCAGTAGGGATGGCCAGTACCTCCGGAGATGTGTCTCCACTTTATTCTGTCGTTGCATGCTTCCTTCATCTCCTTGACATTCGTCACTCTCTTCATGCATGCTCTTCTCTTTTTCTCACTATCTATGTTCCAATCTTTTGAAAAATCAATTCTTTCCTCGGTCCATAAAATAAATAAATAGTATTTTAAAAAACGCAATAATGTATTTCATATATATTTAAAAATGTATACCTACCTACATCCCCTAGCCAAAAAAGCACCCTCGAGAAAATTGACTTCCACGCTTTTCCGTCAGCCATTCCGCGACGTAATTCCGCTTCATATTCCGCGCACGGTGACGTCACGACGGAAATAAATCACCCCCTAGACATGGTGCGGGGAGAAAAGGTTCACCCGGCATTCATCAAAGTGCGGCTGACAAACCTCTGTCATATGTAATGCAACCTTTTTTTATAAACAAGAAAAAACAGATCATTTGTCATTTGTCCGAGGCGTTAGACAGTTTTTTTTTTCGATCACCGAATATGGGTCAGATTGGACTATTTCAAATAATAATAATAATCAGGGGCGTGCATCCCACACAGGCACATGCGCCTTAATACGTTATCATATGGTAAAAACATATTTAAGCTTAATATTCAGATTTAAAATTAAAAAATTATGTTCGGTTGGAGCCGTCGTCAATTTCAAATGAGTTATTATAAAGGAATGGGAGAAAATGTTCATTCTAAAATGCACTTGCCTATACCTTATGCACGCGCCTGCTTATAATAAAATCTTTATTCCAGCCTAGTCGTTGGCCGATCCGTAGTCTAGTGGTAACACTTGGGACTCGTAAATGGAATGTTGTGGGATCGAATCTCGACGGAGCACAAAAATATATACCATTTAAATTTTCCCTTCACACCTGTCCTGAAACAGCGGTGACAGTGGTAAAGTGACACACCGTCTCCTCAGTGCTTGTTTGGCTTATCCACCATTTGATTCTAAGATGATCTTTCAACTAAATTGTCTTTAGAATAACATTTTACACAATCTGAGCTAAGAAAAAACCTAAACACGATGATGTAAAGGCGCTTTGTTCATATTTCTGGATTGGCCAGGTTTTGTAGCCACATTACAAAATATATCGACGGTTAAAATGCAGTTATAGGGGATAAGCAAAATTTTGGTCAAAAATTAGTTATGAATGATTTCCTACTTGAAATTTTGAAACTCCCATAGCTCTACGATGAGTTTTGTGTTGTTTATGCCCAAACAAACAACTGCAATTATTAATTAATTAATTAATTAAGTATGGTTTTGGTGCAACCAACATGATTTTGGCCTTTTTTGTTCTAAATGCGCTTGTGACGTAATAAAAATCGTAAAACATCGTAAAACCACACTGATAGGAATGCCAATAAATGCCTTTATTATTATTTATTTTAGAGCTGTTTTAATTTAAACGATATGGTAAAAAATTAAAAAAGTTTTGCCATTTTTCTGCAATCTCAAACTTTAAACTGCTCTCTTGAACAATTTAGTTTTTTTCGCTTATACCCTACTGCCTTTATGAAGATATGCACCATAAAAACATGTTCAAATAATTGAAAAGAACCTACGCAATGAAATATTGTGTACTTGCAAATTATCAATGGCAAACAAAAATCTTTCTCCCCCTTAGCAAAAAAAAAATACCAAAAATTTCAACCCTTCTCGATACATTTATTATGCGAACGCTGAATATTGGGTCAACGTCATTTTGTTAGGAGGAAATCACGTGATGTTTTCCGTCCATACAATTTTTCATCGCGACATATTTATTCTGGGCTATTTTCCGAAACCTAAACAAAAGAGTCGATAGTTTTTTTTGTGTGTTTTTACCCCATTTCGATTGACTTAGGATACAAAAATAAACATGATGCTATAAAAATGTCGGAAGAGATTTTTTTTTTGACTGCCTAGATTTCAGAGACTTTAGGGGTCTACGACACTTGTTGTAGTGCCGCAGAGGTTTTAACGACTTATAGATTTGTATGAGGCTGACCACCCATACTGTAGAAAATGGTTCACTTTGCCAATGTCACCCCTATTTCAGGGAAGGTCGGCAAGAGTTGCAGGGCTTATGTCCATTTGAGAATTGGGGTTTTGTATTTTAGGTCCACGTGCGGCATGTGTGAGCGCGAAATTATGCATGTCTGCTTGTGGGAATGCATTTAATATGAACCTCAAATGATGCATATCCTTGCAGCTTAGATTTAGATTTAGATAGGTTGTTTTTTTCTTGACTTATAGGTTGGTGTGCGGCTGACCACCCATGCTGTAGAAAATGATTCACTTTGCCAATGTCACCCCTGTTTCAAGGAAGGTCGGCAGGAGTTGCACGGAGTATGTTCATTTGAGATTCGAGTTTGTATATTGTAGGACTACATACGATATGTCTACAGAAACATGTCTGTTTTGTGAAAATGCATATAATGTGAATCTCTAATGTTACTTATATTTCGCAACTTAGATTAGATTAGATTAGGTCGTCGCTGTAAAGCGGCAATACTTAAGCAAAACCCAGTTGCTGTAGGGCTAGATTGTCTTTTAGTGACCGGTATTTAGTAAGGTTTTGTGATTTTTTAACTCAGCAATTTAAAAACATAAATGGTTTATTTTTTATGCTCCACAGGGGTTTGAACCCACAACCTTCCATTAACGGGTCCAAAGTGTTGCCACTGGACTACGGACCGGTCAAAATTATTTTGCTAATGTAGCTGTATCCATCCTGCTAGGGGTGGCCAGTACCCATACAGATGTGTCTCTACTTTGTTCTGTCCTTGCACACTTTTTCTTAATTTTTTTTTTCATTGCTCAGATTGTGTAGAATGTGATTCTTAAGACAATTTTATTGAAATACCACTTTTGAATCAAATGGTAGATAAGCCAAACAAGCACTCGAGGGACGATTTTTTTTCATGACCTAAACCAGTTTTTATAAAAGGTTGTATAGGTTCTACACAAGTAAGCTAAATATGTGATGTAACTTCTTGCATGTAGCTACTGGAACCTAGTCATTTAAACGGGTCTTATCTATTTATTTTCATAGGTCGGTCTTACGCCAACCACTTTTTCTGGAAAGCGGAAAAAAAGTCAGCAAAGGGGAATTAATTAAGTGAAAATAATTCGTTTTATATTTGTTTGCTTGTAACAACTTTCGCCGACCTTCTCTGAAACAGGGGTGACATTGGCTAAATGAACCCTTTTTTACAGCAGGGGTGGTCAGCCTCATACTAACCTATTAGTCAAGGAACTTGTCGCCACTTGTTGATAATATGCCTCGTGAATCTTAGCGACGTTGCGTGATGAAGAAATACTCGCTTTTAAATGACCCTGCACTTTCAAGTAAAAAACTCAATAATTGCGTATCACTAAAAATGTATACAACATTAAACTTTCACTGCAAGCGCTATTCTTCTTTCCATAGATTTTCGGTCATACAATATAATTGAGTTTACACGTTAAGTGTATACTTGGAGTACATTATTTACAGAGTCACACTTGGTCTTAGAAACGCTGGGACTTTGTAAGCGACACTTTGTCTTGGATAGAAATGGTAAAAAATATGTTCACCGTATCAGATACATATTTTACAATCTGATACATTAAATTTTGTATCAATTAAAAACATTGATTATAGATATGGAATTAATCATATGGCTAAGAATTTCTTTGACAAGGCAATTAGAACATTTTTTAAATTTGCAACTTGTTTATACCTACTCAAACTTTACAGGTAAATTAACATTAAAGTTCGAAAATAAGAAAATGTTTTACAACTTTAGCATCACCCGGCCGGGTCGCTTAAGTTAAGGCTTACTTAAAAATTGTAAGGTTTATGTTGGAATTGCGGTAGTTTGATGTATTTACAATTATAATAAGAACTTACATTATGATTGACGTTTCGTTAGCGACGTAGCTAATGTCTACACGAGACACTCCCTCTGCGCGATGACTGAGGATGAACTGATTTTTAATAACGAAACCTCTAGAATAATGTAAATTTTGTTTCTATAATGTAAAATACTGTAAAAACTGTTTAGCTAATATCCGAATACTTTTTTTGTATATTTCGTTTGTTTAACATTTTCACAAATTGGAAAATCCGTGTACAAAATGTTAAGAATATATTGCATAACTGCTTTTCGTTTTTGTACCATCATTAATGTAATTTAAATAGAAAAAAATTGCGGTTCTTTTTTATTTTTTCAAAAAATCACTAACATCGTTTTTTCTACGTCTCCCATCCCTTCAGCAAACACAAAAGTCTTTTTATTTTTCGTGACGAATGTCTCTTCACGCCGAAATTCCTAGGGCGGTCGAGAGCCTCCAAAAAAGAAAAGAAAAAAGAAAGGGCATTCTTTTTTCCTCCAACACTGATCTTTTTATTAAACACATTATGTGGTTTTTTTTGTGCCGACAGAATAAAAGGATTTATATTTGGCTCTAATCCCAGCGCGGTATATTTTGGTTTCAGCTTATTATTTCGACCTTTGTCCTTTTCATTTTTTGGTTTTTAGTCCTTTTGACATTCAAAGGGCACAATTTTTAAATTAATTTTTTAAATCTTTTTGAATGGTTTAAACAAAACGGGGCTATTCTTAGACATTTAAGTCGCCCGTTGAGCCCACGCTTTGACAAACTGCCCACAAACAAACACGTGTAGTTCGCGCTTACGAATGCTGAATGTGTACTTACAAATAAAATCCAAACCTCAAATGAACATAAGCCCTACAACTTTTGCCGACGTTCCCTGACACAGGGGTGACATTGGTAAAGTGAACCATTTTTAACAGTATGGGTGGTCAGCCTCATACCAACCTATATTAAGTCAAGGAATACAAGCAATAAATTAATCCAGTTATACAGACAAACAAACACTACAAAATCTACAAAACATAAATTTATTCTTCGCCTTAGCCGCCTACATTACAGATCAGCCGCCATTTTTTTCGGTCTTTACACACTTCTTTCATTTCATACAGAGTCATAACCTTTTTCATACAAGCTCTCCTTTTATTATGATTCTTTTTTTTTTTTTTGTGCACAACAGGTCACCCTAATTACAGTGCACCCTCACAGCTATCAACACGCTGGGAGGAACTCTATTACAAGATTTTTGATTTTTAAATATTAATAAATTACACTCAAAAATGTCTTTATTAGACTTATTTAAGAGCTTTATACTCCGAGTCACAGGGTGCTGCGCCACGTTATTTCGGAAATTTGGTCCATCCAGACCTTTCTCGGTCTTCCTCTACCAGGACATCCTTCTATTCTTGCAGCATGATTCAGAAATGTACAGATGATTCAGAAATTTCTTCGGTTAAATTTTAATTGCTACATTCGTTATCAGGGCTCAGATGTTAAGCTGTAACAAAAGCCGTAGCAGTCGGAAAGTTGTTACCTTGTGCTACGACTTTTCTGAGATAAAACTAAGCATTTCCTAAAGTCCATATCAAGTTAATACAAGCCTTATCAGACGTGGGATAAATGCTTAACTAAAGTGGAACACTCAAGTAGTAGCGTGCTCTGATGGAGACAGTGGGTGTGCAAGTAATTTAGGACAGTTGATAAGTCAACTTTGATATAACAGTAATTGATAAAAATAAATTAAGTGAAAATAAATAACCTGAAATAAGACCTGTTGTTTTAACTTAGAGACTTTCCAAACCCAAAAACATTACGATACTTTTTTCTCACAGCACACTTACAAGTTTTCGCTTGCACATGCCGCATGTAAACCTACAACACAAAAACCAAATCTCAAATGGGCGTAAACCCTGCAAACTCTAGCCGTCATTCCCTGAAACAGCGGTGACATTGACAAAGTGAACCATTTTCTACAGCATACCCATGCTGTAGAAAATGCATACCAACCTATAAGTCAAGGAACATACACGACAAATTATATTTTTAAATCAATAAAGAATAATATGCATGGACATCAAAACTATAACAGAAAACAAATTCCAATGTAATAGCTCTTGCCGCCAACATTACAGATCAACCGACATTTCAGTTCAGTCGAAGAAAAAAAACTCTTAATTACTGTCTTAATCAGGACTGCATTCAAAGTGGAACTCCGTAGCAAAGTCCATCTACGCTGGAGCCTCTACGATCGGCGTAGCGATTCTCGTAGCCAAGTTGAGAAAGACAATCTAAAGGTTTGGTAGGCAGTGGAATTCCATGGAAACTTTTAATTATTTCGTGCGTGTAATTGATTCATTTGTAAGTAAATGACTTGAAAGTTTTAGTTGAATTGGATTCCGGTTTTAAATAAATGGAAAGCGGACGCTCTACGAAATTAAGTCTGGTCTAAAAATGGTTCAGATGTAGGAATAAGAAAGGATGGTAGGGAAGAGAGAGGAATCCCGGGCAAAAGTGGAGAGGACTACAACTCGCAGAAATCAAACTCGATGTTTTTTCAACACGCCATGTATTTGGCTCACTGCCGCAAACACATGTTGACAGGTGGATGGTCAAAGCACAAGAGAAAGTTTTACAACTAAAAAAATTGCATAAGACGTCAGACAAGTCTTCTTCCTCTTTTAACTTTTTAGTTGTTAGACAAAATGATATTAGACGTCAAAATCGTCTTCTTCTTCTTTTAATGCTAGTTATCTCCTTGACTGATAGGTTGGTACGAGGCTGACCACCCGTGCTGTAAAAATCGGTTCACTTTTGCCAATGCCACCCCGGTTCTGGGAACGGCGGCAGGAGTTGCAAGGTTTATGTCCATGTGAGGTTTTCTTTATTTGTATGCACACATGCAGAATGTGTAGGCGCGAACCTACATGTGCCTGTCTGTGGGCATGCATTTCATATGAGCCTTAAATGCTTACATATCCTTGCAGCTTAGATCATAGATACGATTTTGATACTTAAAAAAAACAAAATATCGATATTTTGAAAATCGAGAAAACTATCGACATTTTTAAAAAAATATATCGTTACTTTTGATGTATCGATATTTCGCCCATCTCTAGCATCGACATTTTGTTTTCTGCTTTGTTTTGCAATATGCCCATTATGTTTTGAAATTATTTTGTTATAAAGGACAGCATTATTACTGGTTTAAGTAAAATAAATATATTTAGCATATTTACACAGCGATATTCCTGTTACATGTGCATCCAATTCATAATAAAGAAACCATCGTGTCGTGTGAAGGAAACATTGTGAATCTCCGTGCCCAAAAAAAAAAAATTTCATCCATTTTGACAACTGCCGTATTTCATGTAATAGCTTAGATTATAGATTATAGATAGATTATCATATTCAATTCAGTCCAAAGTCTATTCTCTAATTTGGCCGAGACTATGTAGGACATTCGAAATAAAAGTTCATAGAATGATCACAGGCAGAACATTGGAAGATCGCATCCACAATGACCACATACTGTAAGCCTGTGAAATAGAGACATAGTGAGATGGAGCAGATCCAGGAAGGATAACGTCTCCAGCATGAGCCATGAAAGACTTGCACACATCCTTGCTAATGAGATGCCAATAGAGCAACGCCCAGCTGGGAGACCTCTTGGAGGTGGAGAGATAGCTGGACGTCCTCATCTCAGGATACATGAGCTGAAATCATGTTTCAGTTCACACAAAACCCCGAAACAGGAAATCATTTCTGACACCCTCGATGAGAATCGAACCCTTGCTCTCAGCATGGAATGCAAGTATTCTACCAACTGAGCTATCGACTGGAGTTTCTATGAACTTGATCATAGCTACAAAGCACCAATTCTCAAGAAAGAACCAGTTGCTGATAGGCTGGATGGACATTTATTGACCAATCTTTGGTAAAGGGTTATATATTTTTTATCCAGCGAAAAGCATGTTTTACAATAAAATATTAATGGTTTTTACGTGCTCTGCCGGGATTCGAACCCACAACTTTCCATTTACGAGTCAGAAGTGTTGCCACTGGACTACGGACCAGGACTTGGCTTTTTGATTGTCGTCTCTTGTAATAAAGTCAGTATTGTAAGTAAGTATTACTTCTGATAATATATACTACTAAGTATGTATATTTGCATTTACTTGCAGCCGTTATATACGCAGGCTAACGGCGTAGCTTACCGCATATAACGACGGCAAACTTTTCTGCAGTTGCAAGTGCAACGACTGAAAAGTCGTTATAAACGAATGTAGCGACCATGGTAGCAACCGAGGTATATAATCGAATCTTAAGTGGAGCTCGTAAACACGAGTCAGGAGCTTCGAGATTTACACTTTGAAAGCAAAAGTTTTGTAAACAAAAAAGTAAGCAGTACATAATATACTTTTATTTTATCGAAACTGAAGGAACAAGTGTCATGTATAAGAAAATATGTCCTTTCAGGAATAGGAGACTGTTATAGAGAGAGAGACAAGCTGAACTGCATGGATGGAAGTAGGATAACTCGTATATATCGGTGGGAATGACCGATCCGTAGTCTAGCGGTAACGCTTTCGATTCGTAAATGCAAGGTCCTGAGTTCGAATCGCGGCGGAGCACATCTAATTTAATCTTATCTAAGTTGGCAAGATATGTAACATTAAGGATTCACATTACATGCATTCTCACAAGCAGACACGTACAAGTTCGCACTTTGCTTATGCCGCATATGAACCTACAACATAAAACCCAAATCTCAAATGGACATACACCCTGCAACTCTAGCTGACCTTCCCTGAAACAGGGGGGACATTGGCAAAGTGAACCATTTTCTAAAGCATGAGTGGTCAACCGCATACCAACCTATAAGTCAAGGAACATACACAAAAAAACAATACAATTTATATTTTCAAATTTGCTCTTCGCTGGGTTGAAAAATTCATAAACTTTTACCAAAGACCGGTCACCGAATGACCATCCAGCATTACAGCAACTGGATATTGCTTGAAAATTGGCGCTTTCTATAGCGACGACCAAGCTCACAGAATGTTCATTGAGTGTGATTCACAGCAAAACAGCGCTCATCAAATAAATAATTAATTCTAGTTCTGACGCATAGTTCTAGCGCTGACGTATTCCCAAATCTTTTTTACTCATTCTTCACATCTTATTTTAGAAGGCAAACAGGCAAGAATGGGATGAAAAAAGACCAGAATTTCTATGGTAGTGACCCAAGGCCTAAAGCACTCTTAAAAGTATAATTTTGCACTCTAAATACCCCAATTTTTTTGTTATCTATTTTGTGAGTGAGACGTTAAAACATAATATATATATATTTGAGAAGACGGCCCTTTTGTGGAAGCGTAAATACATTCCATTTTTGAAAAGAGAACGCCACTTTGTTTTTGGCGGGCAGAAAAGGGCGGGAAAACTAATTTCGACCGAAAGCAGAAGATGTAAAAATAAAAATGGATTTATTTGGGCGTCCTCCCTGCATTCGGGATGCTCAAACTTTTCATATTAAATATTTAAAACAATTAAGTATCATGATTGTTCCTTGACTTATAGGTTGGTATGCGGCTGACCACCCATGCTGTAGAAAATGGTTCACTTTGCCAATGTCACCCCTGTTTCAGGGAAGGACAGCAAGAGTTGCAGTCCATTTGAGATTAGGTTTTTATGTTGTAGGTTCACATGCGGCATACGTAAGCGCGAATTTGTACGTGTCTGCTTGTGAGAATGCGTATAATATGAATCCCTAATATTACATATCTTTGAAATTTAGATTAGAATAAGCTGACCTTTCGTCACTTTAGTGCTTGTTTGACTTATCTCCATCAGAGTTTATTTCACTTGAGCAATGTTTGTATGTATACTGGACCAATGTGTCTTATGAAAACTGTAAGTCAGAATGCATTTCATGTGAATCCTCAATGTTATATATCTTTGCAACTTAGATTAGATTAGATTAGTTGTGGGCATGTAAGACATAGTAAGACTACGAAGATACGAGGTACAAAATTATATTAAAGAAATGGATAAGATGATGAAAGTTTGAGGGGATCTGGGCGGGAATTATTGTTTATCCGCCTAGTTAGATTTTTATCTGCGCCTGTTGAAGTCCCTGGCGCGCCAACTTTAACCTTTCCTCTACCGCGTAGGAAACACAAAATAATGTCCGCTTTTTAAACACAAAATTAATAAAAATATATGGTTGATTTATTTAGTGAACAATGTTTTTGTGTGAGTCTGGCCTGAAAAGCTTGGTCGTCGCTACAGTTACGGCCAATTCTCAAGAAATAACCAGTTTCTGTAAGGCTGGATATACCTTTGGAGACTGGTCTTTGGTAAAGGTATATGAATTTTTCAACCCAACAAAGAACATATTTGAAAATATAAATGATGTTATTTTTGTGCTTGACCAAGATTCCAACCCACATCCTTCCATTTACGAGTCCGAAGCGTTACTACTAGACTGCGGATCGATCGTTTTGAATTTAGGTGAAACTGATTGGATTTCGGTGTATATTTCAAACTCAAAATAAATACCGGCAAGGTGTATTCAGCCTTCACAAGAAATAATAATCAGCCCCCCCCCCCGGGAGCTGGGAAACTCTCGATTTCAATTGAAAGTGGTTGGTGTGAGGGACAGCCCCCTTAACCGTAAAAATAAAGAGGTCCCGAATCGCCACATGCAATTCCTTCCGGGATAACGCAGGGAAAAAGTTTCACGATATGTGTAGCTTATTTGCGTGTTTTTTTAGTTGAGTTTCATTTCTGGAATTCGGTCCCCCCACACAAAATAATTCAAAGAAATTTGATAAAACATATATAAAACAATTGATGAGTAATTCTAGGAGCTCAATAACCTTTGCGTGAATAATATTTCATACAGAGTCTACTTCACCCCACGCAGTTAGCGAAAGGTTAAGTCTACAGCATTTCCTTTGTAGAAAGATTTTGTTATTTCCGCGGTAAACATGATTATGTTTTTAAGATTCCGCCAGACTCGAATTACGACGGAATACGGCGGAATAAGACTGCGGAATATTTTTGTCGTTTCGTTTTGTTTTCCTAGCAGCTAAAAACAATATTGCTCGAGCAAACACATTTGTCTCGAGTAGCTACTCGAAATTATAGCTTAATTTCGTCATCTAATCTAATCTAAGTTGCAAAGATATGTTACATTGGAGGCTCACATTATGTGCATTCTCACAAGCAGACACGTACAAGTTCGCGCTTGCACATGCCGCACGTGAACCTACAACATAAAAACCAAATCTCAAATGGACAAACACCCTGAAATTCTTGTCGTCGTTCCCTGAAACGGGGTGACATTGGCAAAGTGAACCATTTTTTACAGCATGGGTGGTCAGCCGCATACCAACCTATAAGTCAAGGAATACAAACAATTCAAAAAACAATGTTTCACCATTTATATTTTTAAATATTTATACCAACAATTCATTACATTTAAGTCTATAATTTTAATTTTAAAGAAACTTTTTTACAACATACAATGCCTAAGCTCTATCGGACTTTATCCGTTCATCTTCAGAGGCATTAAAATTAAAATGAATTTTCACTAGCTCTAGAAAATTTTTAAGTATATAAAACAACCAACACTGAACAATATAACAACAATCTTCTCTCAGGATCAGTCTCCCCTCCACTGACCCACGCCCTGTATATCCATCCCATCCGGGGATGTGTCACAGGACTCGCATGCAAAAGTTATGTGAGATGCGAGTGGCAGAAGGCCCTCCCGTGAAGCTACGCTTTCCCAAGTGTTTATACAAAGCAAAGGAGGCTCAGAAATCACTGAAAGATTATAGCCAATACAGAAAAAACAATATAACAGTAAAGATTAAAACATACAAAACATATTCTGTAAAGTGGATTTTTTTTAAAGACGCAGCCGTAAACGCCAGCATTACATATCAACCGCCATTTAAAAAAAAGACATACTAATATCTGTACCTTAGAGCATAAACAACGGTAGTCACATTTAGTAAAATGTGCAGGAGACGAGTTTTAGTGAAAATGTGCACTTTTATAAAACCATCATAACTTCTAAACTAGACGAGATATTTTTGATCTGTAAAAACTGTTTATCTTCTTTTATCGATATTTATTTAATGTGAAGTAATGTGAACACCGTATGTGGAACTTCCGTGGTTTATGCTCGCACTTTTATGTGCATCCCATATTTATTACACTTGATATCTCAGTAACTATGAGTCCGAGGACTCCAATATTTTTACCACTTATAGAACAGCTAATTGTTATAATTACTGCATCATTAGGCCGGTCGATAGCTCAGTTGGTAGAGTGCTTGCCTTCTACCCCGTGAGCTCGGGTTCGAATCCCACCGAGGAGGGTGTCAGAAATGATTTCCTATTTCGGTGTTTATTTCAAACCCCATAATAAAAATACCGGCAAGGTTTACTCAGCCTTCACAAGAAATGAGTACCAGCCCCCTCGGGAGCTGGTAAACCCCCACTTCAACTGAAGTGGTTGGCGTAAGGCCGGCCCCCTTACCTGTAAAAATAAAAAGGTTCAACTCGCCACATGCGACCCCTTCGGGGATAACGCGGCAAGAAGTTACACTATATGTGTAGCTTAGTTGCGTTTTTTTTATTAACTCAAAAACGCAAAAAAGTGGACTACCTACCGTTGTTTATGCTCTAAGGTACAGATATTAAGAACTTAGATTACCAATTACAGATATCTCAGTGTACATTTATTTTGCCATCATTGTAACCGAGCTGAGAGTTCTGGAGAAGCGATCAACTCAGAGCGCAGTTGCTGCAAGTTGGTAATTGCTGCCTGCAACTGAGCAACCAACCTGCCTAAACTGTTTGCACGGTTGCAGTTAGTCGCGAAGTTGCATCCACGATTGCCTGCTGCCTGCCGTTAACCAATCCGTAGCACAAACATACATCAACCGTAGAGCTCGCGGAATGAATTTTGTTTACAAAGTTGTTGGGAATTTGTCGTTTGTAAAAGAATAACATTAAAAGCATTCAGGTCTATCAGTTTTACTATAATCTATAATATAAGTTTCAAAGATATAAGATGTATATGAAATGTATTCCTTCTAGCAGACACGTGAACATGCCGCATGCGACTTACAATATAAAAATCCAATTTCAAATGAACTAAAGCACTGCAACTCTTGCTGACTTAATATAAATCTAAATCTAAGTTGCAAAGATATGTATCATTTGCGATTCATATTAAATGCATTCCCACAAGCAGACACGCATAATGTCGCGCTCACACATGCCGCATGTGGACCTACAATATAAAAACGCAATCTCAAATGAACTTAAGCCCTGCAACTCTTGCAGACATTTCCTAAAAAAGGGGTGGCATTGGCAAAGTGAACCATTTTTTTTAGTTTTAGTCAGCCTCATAAAATCCTATAAGTCAAGTAATTATCAATAGTAATAATCTGTCCTGTTGATTTGCAATGTTGGCGGCTTATTCTTATTTTATCAATATACCTTTTTGACTTATATATATTATTATTTATATTTCATTTTATAGTTCTGTTGTTGTTATAAAACTAAATGTTATTTTAACTTTCATCTGTGGGTGTCGGGCTGATTAACCCGGTCTCTTGAAAACGCAGATTAATTTTTCAACCCAGCGAAGAGCAAATTTAAAAAATTAAATATATCTTTTCATGCACCGCCGGGATTCTAGCCCACTACCTTCCAACCACGAGTCCGAAGTGTTAACGATTAGACTACGGACCGGTCTTTGCCCGCGGATACTTTTGCAAAAGACAGAGAAGAAATACTGCGTCCAGAGTGTTCTTACTCTTTCGCACAAGATTTACTGACTCTTTCCACTTATTCCTGTCTTCCTTTTTGGTCTTCCACCCTGCACCACCTTCTTCAACTGTTAAATAGGATATCTTATCGTCCCCTTAGTGCTTGTTTGTCTTATCTCCAACAGAGATAATTTCACATGAGCAATGTTTGTATATGTACTGTACCAATGCGTCCTTTGAAAACTGGAAATCGTTTTTTGTTTTCTAAATAGACTTGTATATGTGTACCCCTATTTCAACTTAAGTGGTTGGTGTAAGACCGGCTAACTTGTAAAAAGAAATAGGTTCCACTCGCCACATACGAAACCCGTCGGGGATATGGCGGCAAGAAGTTACACTATCTGTGTTGCTTAGTTGCGTTGCGTTTTGTGAAGAGGAATGAAATTCAGTAACCTATACTGCCTGGCCTGAAACAGGTATTAACATCATTAATTTATAATTACCCAATGACATTTGTTGAACCAGGATCAAAGTTACGGTTAAATGACCCAAGCGGGGATCGAACCAACGTTCCATTCCAAATACGCTAGAAAGATTAGTCACGTGACTCCCACGGCCATAACACTGATATTAAAAACAACTCATATTAACGTGGTTTACATTTTTTTCTTAGCTCAGATTGTGTAGAATGTGATTCTTTAGAATGTGACCATTTGAAGGTCATCTGTAAAAAAAATGGTAGATAAGCCAAACAAGCACTGTAGAAACGTAATGACTTTCGGACCCCCTCTAGTTAAACGAATAGCCAATGGAGAAACATATCACCTCTACTGAATTAAGAAAATTGAAGAGGGATTTTCTGTAAGAAAGTATACGTTGCAAGAATAGATGGATGTCGTGGTAGAGTAAGACCGAAAAAAGTATAGATGGGCCACTTTTTTTTAAAAAAAGCCCGTGCGGGAGACTCCTAGATTCAAGAGACTCTAGGAGTCTATGACACTTGTTGTAGTGCTGAAGGGGTCTTGGTGATGTGGCATTTGATGTCATGATCCTTTGTAGCAGGGCTGTAAGCTGCGCAGTGCTGTAGTGTGTGTTGCGTTGTTTTGTTTTGAGACACTGATAAAAAATGGCGATTGATATTGGATTTGAAAAGGGCAAGGATAAATTGAAGTGGGAACACAGATACCGGTAACTTATATTCTAATTTATAATTCTCAGTAATTTATATTCCAAATGAGCTCTTTGCTGGGTTGAACAAATTCATAAACCTTTAGCAAAGACCGGTCATTGAAAGGTCCATCCAACCTTACAACAACTGGGTCTTGCTTGGCTCTTTATAGATATCTTTAAATCTCTCAATAGGCTCTTTCTACAGCGACGACCAAGCTCGCAGAGGGCTCTTGGGGTGTGATACACACAGAAACAGCGCTCACCAAATAAATCATCCTAATATTATTTTTATTATTATTCACATGAAATCGCACGTTTAATAATAAAGAGAAATAACTCGAAAATTGGGAAAATCGAGATTTTGTAATAAAACGCAAGAACAATGCGAGAAGAATAGGTAGAATGCGACAGCCGTTCAATTTGGACGCATATGACCGAGATAAAACATCGGTCGCCTTTTTCATCCCATACAAGTTGTACTGGGTGTCTGAACTGCAAACGTGATTTCCCAACATTCTTGTTTTTTGAGTTATTGCTCTTTATTATTAAACGTGCGATTTGTTCACATTAAATGCATTTCCACAAAAAGACAACGTGTTAGCTCTCGCTTGCAAATGCTGCATGTGTACTTACAATTAAAAAAACAAACCTCAAATGAACATTTTTCGACCTTTCCTGCAACAGGGGTTTGACATTGACAAAATGAACCATTTTTCCAGTATGGATAGTAAGGCATGTGTCCGTATTGATGGTGAGTATAGTGAGTGGTTTGAAGTTTATAAGGGTGTGAGGCAAGGATGTGTGATGAGTCCATGGCTATTTAACATAGTCATGGACAAGTGTGTCAGAGATGCTCGACTTAATGATTGTGGATTGATGATAGGAGAGAGCAAAGTGAGTGTTCTACTGTATGCAGATGATGCAGTTCTTGTATCTGATTCAGCAGTAGAATTGCAAACAATGCTCTCTAGATTGAATGAAGCTTTGAAAGGTAACCATTTGAAGTTGAATGCAAGTAAGACGAAAGTATTGATTTTTGAAAGAGATGATCTAATCTAATCTAATCTAAGCTGCAAAGATATATATCATTTAAGATTTATATTAAATGCATTCCCACAAGCAGACATGTATAATTTTGCGCTAACACATGCCGCATGTGGACCTACAATATAAAAACCCAATCTCAAATGAACATAAGCCTTGCAACTCTTGCCGTCCTTCCCTGAAACAGGGGTGACATTGGCAAAGTGAACCAATTTTTTACAGTATGGGTGGTCAGCCACATAACAACCTATAAGTCAAGGAACATACATGACAAATTACATTTTTAAAATCAATAAATTATAATATATACATGGACATAAAAAACTAAATAACTAAATCTAAATAACTAAATCGATGATGAAAGTATGAATTATGAATTTAAAATTAATGGAATGAATGTTGATGTCGTAAATGAGTTTGTATACCTGGGAAGTAAGTTTGAAAAAGATGGAAGAATGACTGGTGAATTTGAAAGAAGAATAATGAAAGGCAGGTGCGTACTGGGTGCTACCGCTAGCATCGCCAGGAACCAGAATCTCTCAAAAAATGTTAGATTGGCGGTGCACGGTGGTATACTAGTGCCAACCTTGATGTATGGAAGTGAAGCCTGGACGGTGAGTGAAAGGGAAATTAGTAAAGTCCATACAGTAGAAATGGACTATCTAAGAAGTATGATTGGGAAAAAACGAAGTGACAGAGTGAGGAATGATTTTGTAAGAGAAGAATGTGGTGTAAGGGAAAGTGTGAAAGTGAAGATTAAAAGAAGTATGTTAAGATGGTTCGGGCATATGGAGAGAATGAGTGATGAAAGATTGACGAAGAAAGTATATGTTGCTAAAATAGATGGATGTCGTGGTAGAGGAAGACCGAGAAAAGTATGGATGGATCAAATTTCTGAAATAGCGAATGAATGGGATATCCAGAGTCATAATAAAAGGAGGACTTGCATGAAAAAGGTTATGACTCTGGATGAAATGAAAGAAGTGTGCAAGGACAGGAAGAAGTGGCGGCTAATCTGCAATGGTGATTTTTAGTGTTGGTGTATTCATTTGCTACATTTTTTGCATAGGAAATTTCTGACTTTTTTTGTATAGATTTCTTTGTAAGGTTTTGTTCTTTTATATATTTAAATGTAATTTTTTATTCATATTCCTTGACTTATAGGTAGGTATGAGGCTGACCACCCATACTGTAAAAAATGGTTCACTTTGCCAATGTCACCCCTGTTTCAGGGAAGGTCGGCAAAAGTTGTGGGGCTTATGTTCATTTGAGGTTTGGATTTTATTTGTAAGTACACATTCAGCATTTGTAAGCGCGAACTACACTTGTTGGTTTGTGGGCTTACATCTGAGAGCTTTAAATGAATATATCCTTGCAACTTAGATTATAGATTATAGATTATAGATAGTCAGCCTCATATAAACCTTTCTAAATCTAAATCTAAGCTGCAAAGATATGTATCATTTGAGATTCATACTAAATGCATTCCCACAAGCAGACACGCATAATTTCGCGCTCACACATGCCGCATGTGGACCTACAGTATAAAAAACACAATCTCAAATAAACATAAACCCTGCAACTCTTGCCGACCTTCCCTGAAACAGGGGTGACATTGGCAAAGTGAACCATTTTTTTACATTATGGGTGGTCAGCCTCATACCAACCTATAAGTCAAGGAATGAATGAATCTTTAAATAAAGGGAAAAGTCAATCATTGTTTATATTCAAAGTTTTAGACTTACTTTTGTCAATGTCCTGTATCAACCCATCGGCGTAGAATTAATTGCAATCTCAACCGGCAGGATAAATTTCAAACTCGGCGTCCAATCATTACGAGGACTGGCATTGCAGGGAATTTAACCGCATACCTCCATCCAATCTGCAGCGGGTGGACCATCTACCGGCCTATCCATTGTTCCCTGTTCGTATGGGGCGAGTGCGGTTGCATTAGGAGGTGGGAGTGTGAGTATGCGACATGCTTCTGCGTGTACCAACGTATACCAACACGAATATAATCCATTCTTTTTTAGCGATTTTTGGGCGAGTAAATGATGCAATGCAACTGCAACTAAGCTACACATATAGTGTAACTTCTTGCCTACATTATCCCTGAAGGGGTAGCATGTGGCGAGGTAAGGGGGCCCACCACTAGCCAACCACTTTCAGTTGAAGTGGGGGTTTCCCAGCTCCCGAGGGGGCCGGTTCTCATTTGTTGTGTAGGCTGAGTAAACCTTGAGATCGAACTCTTGCTCTCGGCATGGAATGCAAGCATTCTACCAATTGAGCCATCGACCTTTTTACGAGCTTGATCGTCGCCGCTACAGAGCGCCAATTCTCAAGCAAGACCCAGTTGCTGTAAGCTTGGATGGACCTTTGGTGACTGGGTGGTTTATGATTTATAGGTTTAAGAATTTTTCTTCAAACCCACAACCTTCCATTTGGAGTCCGAAGTGTTACCACTGATCTACGGACCGGTCGACACTTCCGAAAAATATTTGACCGAGGTCCTTACAAACATTAAGCAATTAAATTTGATGTGTCAATCAAACATTGACTGGAGATTTTTGCAACATTTTAATGCAGCAATTTAAGGTAAATTACTTGCCCGCAGTCTATGTGTAGATAATTTGGGCTACAAATCACTCGCTACTCGCAACTCTCCATAAAATAGATCAACCCGTCTGATCCAGGCACCACAGATGTGGGCAGTACGTAGCCTTATTAAGCAGCAGGGGAGTGCTTGGGTTTGCGCTTTGTAGATGCAGGCTGTGCTCGAGCCGAAATTATTTGAGGTTAACTGCAATTATTGCTTGCTATCTACATCTACATATATGTCTGTATCCATAATTTTAGTTGCAGAGATGTATCAACATTTGAAATTCAAATTAAATGCATGCCCACAAACATACACTTGTAAGTTTGAGTTTACAAATTCTACATGAGTACTTAAAAAAATCCAAACGTGAAATCAACTGTAAATTTGGCCGATTTTCCCTGAAATAGGGATGACATTGGCAATCATTGTATACAGTGCATATATATTGCTTACCAATAAATTTGCTAAACCAACAATTGAACTCGAGCCCTCCTCATATCAGTGCTGTATGTATGTGTCAGAAGGACCCACAGCACATGGACGCTCATGAAAAGCTGTATATTTTCTCAAGTGGTGAAATGCCTTCCCATGAAGTTAAAGCAACGTCACGACCAAACAAGATCCTCTAGGACCATACGGAAAGCGATTATCCAAAGCACCGCAGTCCGTATTTAAAGAATGACTAAAGATTATTCTCGCATATACAAGATCATACCAGAAGCTTCTCGAGCGGACGCTTAGAGCAAATACGAAAAGGTACAAGTATCCAATACTTACGTCTATACACACGTATTGTAATGTTTTTTGGGTTCAAAAAGTCTCGAAATTAAAACATACAGGACTTCTTTCAGGATCTTTATTTACACTTAATTTATTTTTACAACTTATATTTATTTTTAACACTTTTGGTAACACAAACTTATTTTCACAGTTCAGTATTGCTTACGTATACACTCTTCAAATCAATGGCAACTATCTCACTGACTTAGTGTACTCAGTTTTGCTCCTTATATACTGTAGTGACAGAACTCTCTAGGAGCTAATTTTGCCAGTACACTCGCGAACATTCTACCAAGTTCAAGAGTACAACAGGATCATTTAATTTCTAGATTTCTTAGGTCTATAATTATTGCTACCTACGGTACACCTATATTAATCTACTTTTGACATAATACTACATATAATAACTATCACTACCTACGATGTACACCTATATTAATCTACTATTTACATAACAGTATACAATTTTCTCAGTACGTGCTTGCAACAACATTATTTTTTTTTGCTTAACTAAATTAATCATTTGAGTGTTTTAATTCAATCTCAAAAATGGAAGAAATGGGCCAATCGCAACATAAGCTCCTGCTCAATCTCCAGGAGAGGTTGGAAAATATGGAGACTCTCTTGAAACTCAACTATATAGATGTCAAAGGTATTCTAAATCACCTATCAAATTCACAAAATATAGCCGCCGCCCATGTATGTACCTGTACGCGGCCCGCAGCAGAGATGGTACAAGTACCAGCTATACCTACTGAGCCGAGATCGCGCGAGACACAGGTACATGCCAGTGCATCCGCACTCACGGTTACTAATACATACAGCGCCGCACTCAAGTCCCCACCGGCTGCAATCATCAGAACAAGAGCTGCCAAATTAAAAGCCGCAGCGAAGAGCGCGGATCCAGTTCTAGCGCCAGCACCAGTCTCTGTGGCACCCAGGACTAGGAATACCGAGTCCCAGGCACCTCTTCCTTCCACATCGAAACGCTCAAATCCTACACGTAGTAGAGATAGACCGCAATCTGTACCTACAACTGTCCCGCGTGTAGCTGCTGTAGCCGCGCTGCCTGTGGACGCTGCGCGGCGAGCTGGGCGAGTGCAGCGCGGTACTCCGTGCACTGGCGAGCCCAGCGAGGCGCTGCAGCCCGCTGCCTACAGCGGTACCTACATGTCTGGAGGGCTCGCAAGGACACCACAGAGGAGGATATGGAGAAATTTATCAAATTAAAATTGAAAAATATTGATACTACTACTATCGAAAAAATAATTCAAAAAAGAACTGTTAACTACGCTTCTTTCAAAATTGGCATTCCGGTAGAGGCGTATGAAGAGTGCATGAGCGCTGCTTTTTGGCCCAAAGGGCTTTTGGTTGAAAGGTGGTTTTTTCTTACCGCACGTGCCTAGATTAAATAAAAAGAAGAGTTGCAAAGCATTGCCTAAGACAAAATGTTTAAATATTTATTACCAAAATGTAAGAGGACTAAAAACAAAACTAGAGGAATGGAGAACTAATTTGACTATTGTTGAAGATACTTCTCTAGTAGCGGCAACAGAAACCTTTCTCGATGACTCGGTTCTTGATGCTGAGCTGGGTCATAATACATGGTCCATACTTAGGCGTGATCGTGAATCGGGGAAAAGAGGAGGAGGCGTGATTCTCTGCGCTAAGACTTCACTTCGCATTGAAAGACTTCCAGAATACGAAACTAAGGATGTGGAAGATTTGTGGGCCAAATGCTGCATTGATGGTCATAGCATTGTCATATGTGTAGTGTATCTGCCACCCAGAAGTACCGAAGATGCATACGAGGCCTGGTTCGATTCAGTCGAAAGAGTATGCTCGAAGCATGGGAGTAGTAGAACCCTCATTCTCGGTGACTTAAACTTATATAGTGCCAGTGAAAACACCAATAATCATTTTAATTGCTTCAAAACCTTGTGTGATTTAAAACAATTTAATGCTGTTTATAACAAAAATGATCGTATATTAGATGTGGTGATGACGAGTCCAGATCTGAGCGATGCGTTGCGTGTGCATGCGGCTGAGTTGGGGGAGGAACTAGTGAGAATCGATGGCCACCACCCACCCTTACATATCTCTGTCAAGTATAGCTTCACAGACAAGGCTAACACCATGTCACCCTCCAATATTGACAATTCATTGGATTGGAACTTTGCCAAAGCCGATTTTCTTAAACTTTATTATTACGTCAGGGAAATTGAATGGAATACCTTATTCCACACTACTGAAGTAAATACAGCTGTAGAAATATTCTATAATCTTAACTATCTTGCTTTTAACGAATGTATTCCGAAAAAAGTACGCAGGATATATAACAACCGATCATATCCTACGTACTATACAAGAACGATTATCAATAATATTGCTCTCAAAGCAAGATATCACCGCAATTGGAAGCGTGATGGTGATACTAGCTCTCGCAGCAATTTTCAGGCATTGCGATCAAAGGTAAAACATGACATCCGTGATGCGTACAAAAATTATATGTATAATCTATCGGGTGATCTAGCAAAACACCCAAGAAACTTTTGGCAACACTTTGACCGTTTACGCAATCGGGGAGGGATCGAATCTAAGATTACGCTTGATGATGTCGAATATGAGGGAGCTGAAGCTGCATCCGCGTTTGCTAGACACTTTGAGTCTGTCTTCTTACCTCATCAGCCAATTCTTAATTGTAAAATGGCTACCATAGCTTCATCTGCTGATAACCGCCTTGTTAACATACTAAATATCAATGAGTCTGATGTCAGAGGCGCCGTGAAAAAACTTAAGCCTAGTACATCACCAGGACCTGATGCCATACCTGCAATTTATGTCAAGGGCTGTCTTGATTTGTTGCTTCCACCAATTCTTCACATTTTCAAAATTATTATTTCAACTGGTGTTTATCCGAATATTTGGAAGTGTTCTAGAGTTATACCTATTCACAAAACGGGCTCGAAATCCAAAGTCGAAAATTATCGACCCATAGCTATTTTGTCCGCACTGGCGAAGATCTTTGAAACCATCATCCACGACAAATTACTACCCCAATGTTTACCTTATGTATCCAGCGCACAACATGCATTTTTACCTCGTAGATCAGTTACCACTAATCTCGGCGTTCATGTTGATTTGCTGACACGACATCTGGATGGAAGGGAACAAGTGGATGTTGTGTACCTTGATTTCCAAAAGGCCTTTGATAGAGTAGACAATGATGTTCTACTGGTAAAACTTGCTAACATGGGTTTCGTCCCCAAACTGTTAAAACTTTTTGCATCATACTTATCTAACCGTACACAATTCGTGAAATACGGCCCATACACTTCTTGCAACTACTTCACCCGGTCAGGCATTAGTCAAGGGTCGAATCTGGGACCGTTTTTTTTTGTTCTTTTCATTAATGACTTACCTGATGCAGTCTCTAGGTCAGATATAATAATTTTCGCTGACGATGTAAAACTTATCAAGACTGTCAGAAGTCATGCGGATGTAGTTGATCTGCAAAATGATCTGACTTCGGTCAACGACTGGAGCAGGCAGAACAAATTACTGTTAAACCTTAAAAAATGTCAGATAATGTCTTTTACGCGAGTTTTAAGTCCTTTCACACATGACTACTTTATTTCCAACGAGCTTGTTACTAGAGTGAGCTCAGTTAGGGACTTGGGCGTGGTCTTCGACGCCCAGCTCAACTTCCATACGCAGATCAGTAACGTAAGGGACAAGGCTTACCAGCGCTTGGGTTTCGTCATCCGTAATACGCAGATGTTATCTGACACTGCAACTCAGATATTATACACTGCACTAGTGCGTAGTATTCTCGAATCTAATGCACCGATCTGGGCTCCACATAAAAATAAATACATCTTAATGCTAGAACAGGTGCAAAAAGTATTTTTGAGGCATCATTACAAAGTGTTGTATGGATACTATCCCTTTATGTATCCCACCGCCTTCCTGCAGGGACATCTTGGTTTCGACTCCTTATTCCTTAGAAGGCAACTTTCTCTTGCCAAATTCATTATCAAACTCCTCAGAAACGAGGTTGACTGCATGGAATTGAGCGGGCGTGTTTTGACGCTCTATGTGCCCGACTCCTTTACCAGAGCCAGGTCGCATAGGCTCTTTAGCGTTACCTCGAGCCGGACTAATCTCCTCCGTAACTCATTTGTTTCTCGTGCGCACGCGATGATCAATGATCTGATGTCGTCATCGCCGAATATGGATATATTTTATTCCGGAATAAATGAGTTGATGCGTGAGTGGAAGGTTTTGTTAGAAAGACGTATGCTTGAGTAATTTTTAAGATAAGTTAAATATATTATGTTTTATGTTAAGTTAAATATAGTATAATATGATGTTTAGCGCTATGGTCCTTGTACTGTTAAGTTAAATGTATTGCTATTGTAAATAAATAAATAAATAAACAATGTACGTAAAAACACATAGAAACACAATCATCAGTAAGTAAAAACACATTGACACCAAATCATAAGTTACACATGCACAGACATAAACTCATACATTCGTAACACTACGTTTGAGTTTAAACGAAATGTTTTATACTTGGGCCACTTGTAAACTAGTTTAAGTGTAAGTTATCCCGAGCTTAGTGACAGTTAAACCTGGTTTAGCTTTAGTCAAATTACTCAGTTAGCTAACTACGAATACCTGAGATAATTGTACAGAAATAAAGACAGTGCTACGCTGTATTTGGGATCGAAAACCACCATAAGCAGTCTTTTACTAGGAAAACAATGCGTGTAGATACTATAATAATAATCCATAAACTTAGTTGCAAAGGTATATATCATTTCAAATTCAAATTCAACGCATTCCCACAAGCAGACATGTTTAATTTCGCGCTTACACATCGCACGCTTAATAATAAAGGGCAATAACTCAAAAAATAAGAATGCTGGGAAATCACGTTTGAAGTTCAGACAACCAGTACAACTTGTATGGGATGAAAAAGGCGGCCGATGTTTTATCTCGGTCAATTCGTCCAAATTGAACGGCTGTCGCATTCTACCCATTCATCTCGCATTTTTCTTGCGTTTTATTACAAAATCTCGATTTTCTCAATTTTTGAGTTATTTCTCTATATTGGACCTACAATATTAAATCCAAATCTCAAATGAACACAAGCCCTGCAACTCTTGCCGACCTTCCCTGAAACAGGGGTGCCATTGGCAAAGAGAACCATTTTTTTACAGAATGGGAGGTCACTGGTCAGCCTCATACCAACCTATAAATCAATGTGTATAATGATAATCTATTATCTAAATATTTGATTAACAAAAAAAAATATTATGAAGTTGTAATAAAAAACCCTGTTTTCTATCAAATATTTAGAATGAAATTCCACAATGTAGATATCACCAAAACATTATTGGAAAAGCTATAATCTAAGTTGCAAAGATGTATTCACGTTTAAAATTCATTTTAAATTCATGCCCTCAAGAACGTGTGTAGTAATAATAATATTAGGATGGTTTATTTGGTGAGTGCTGTTTTTGTGTGAATCACACGTCAAGAGCCCTCTACGAGCTTGGTCATCTATGTAGAAATCCCAAATTCTTAAGCGAAACCTAATTTCAGTAAGGCTGTATGGACCTATGGTGACCGGTCGTTGGTACAGGCAGATTAATTTTTCAACCCAGCGAAGAGCATATTTGAAAATTTAAATATGTTTTCGTACTCTGCCGGGATTCGAGCCCAGTACCTTTCAATAACGAGTCCACATTGTTAACCACTTGACAACGAAACGGCCATTAATTTTAATACATATTTGCAGCTTAAATAACAGCAGGCACTTCATCACCTTACAGCTTGTTGGTCTTATCTCCAACAGAGGTTATTTCACATGAGCAATGTTTGTATGTGTATGGGACCAATGTGCTTTAATAATGTTGGAAATTGATTTTAAAAATATTAAAAATTACCCTTACATTATCGTGTTTTACTTCTCTTTCTTAGATATAATAATAATAAAAGCTTTATATCAGCCCGGCCACGCGGAGGGTGCAATACGTGACCAGCTACATAAAAATAAATACATTGATTGAAAAAGACGTGTAGGAAAATAGAAACACAGAAAGAAAATAAACATTGATCGAAAGAAACATATAAGAAAATAGAAAATATAAACAGATGACTGCGTGGAGATGAAGAATGCGTTGTGGCGGAAAAACCTATGCTATAGGTTTAACAAAAGCATCAAACCCCTGTTGTGAGCTGCAGCATCTCAGTATCAGTGGCGTATCCTTGTCAGCCTCAGCATGATTGTGTGTAATGTGATTCTTCAGATGATTCCATTTAAGACTATCCTTAAATCAGATGGTAGATAAGCCAAACAAGCACTGGGGGAACGCCTTCCCGTTGCACAATACAGGCTTGCCGTGTTCATACCTCAACTTCGGTATAATTTATTGTGGAAGTGAGAAATTCATACAAACTAAATTAGCGACAGTCTGATATTCGCAGTTACTGCAGACAATGTTGCTTGTCATACAATATTAAGGGACTTTAAGCCTCATTTATCGTATGCTTTGGCTACCGAACGTTTTGGTGGCACAATTTGGAAAAAAAACAACCAATTTATGTATTTATTTTTTGCATCTTCTTTAATTACAAATTAAACTTTTTACTGTTTTATTGCTAGACATTGTTGTCGTCCATTGAGCCCACGTTTTGACAAACCAATGATGCATTTGTATAAAGACCTGTCGATCCAATATGGCCGCAAGTGAACAGCTGATTAGTCTGCATACAACTCGCTCCCCCAGTTCTTGTTTATCGTATGGACCATTTGGTTCAAAGATGACTTTTTAATGCAGTTGTCTTATGAATCAAATTCTACATAATCTGAGCTAAGAAAAAACGTACAACTCGATAATGTGAGAGTTGTTTTAAATATTTTTAAAATCAATTTCCTGTTTTCATAAGACACATTGGTCCAGTACACATGCAAACATTGCTCATGTAAAATTAGCTTAATGGTCTTTACGGTAAACAAGAACTAAGGCAGCGAACTATTACCGAAATTTAGTAGGTAAGAATGGCCGTGGTGACGAGACTTCCAGCCCAGGCATCATTAGTTTGTCAAAGCGTGGGCTCAACGGACGACTAAATGTTTAAGAACAGCACCGTTACAGTTTGTATATTGTAAATTAATTTGCATGAGAAGGTTTAAATAAAAAATATCCTCTTAAAAATGACGTCAGCAAGTTTTAAGTACTTCTATAAGTTATTATCTAGATGTGTTTACATTTAAGGCTTATTTTAAATGCATGCCTACAGACAAGAACATGTAAGTTCGCCCCTACACATTCTGCATGTGCGCATACAAACAGATAAAACCTCACATGAACATAAGCCTTGTAACTCTTACCGTCTTTCCCTGAAACCGGGTGGCATTGGCAAAAGTGAACCAATTTTTACATCAGTCAAGGAGTATTAATTGAGGTAATTCTGAAAAGGCTCTTAACACCCCAAGTGGGATGACAAACGAGTCAAAGCTACGGTTAAAGTCCTAAGCTACCAATACCACAATATTATTTGTCATTTTTCCTAGCAGCCCAACCATTAAGCGTCAACATTTTTTGTGATTTGTAAACTGAATACGAACACTATTAAGAGAACAGTCTATAAACAAGAGACTGGTGACGTCACAGGCAAAAATATATTTTGCAATTGGTTACTAAGGACCGTCGTCACACAGAAATGAAACGTTTGCCCGCCATGAAAAAATAAGTGATTCCTTTGATTTGGTTTACGAATGTCTTTTCCAAAGCAGTTCAGTGGCGTAACTTGAGGCTGTATAATAGCAGCGCACAACTCTCCTCTAGTTCTGGCTACGCCTCTGTGGTTTCCAACACCCTTCCACTTGTATGGAAGATAATTAAAATTATTGCCGAATAAACTTCTGCAAACTTTCAATTATATTGTACTGGGAGGAAATAAAACACCGTAGCGTAGCTTCACTACATACTTATTAATTTATTGTTTCATTACAATTATGTATATTTCTAAGCTTTCTGCTGGATTCTATTTTGCATTAAAATGCCAGAATTTTATTTTTTACAGAATTTATTTTTTCACTATTTATTTTTCACTATTTACAATTTATTTCACAATTCGACAGTCACTGGCTATATGTGTTTCTAAGCAAATTATTCTTTTGCAGCTTCTCCTGTCCTACCATTTTGACCTCTTATACAGCGAACTGGAGAGGTATTTCTCGCAGTTTCTGGATTATTCCACCACCAGAACATTTGCGCACACACAATCACTAGAATGTCATTCTAAGGCACGAATACTCTTAGATAGTTATGTATTACGGGTTTCAGTGTGTGTTATCATTTTGTTGTTGGTTGTATAAGCGCACGCATTTTAAGTTCACAACAATATTTAAAATTAAAAAAAAAATTAACGTGTATATTTTTGTATCGATGATTCCTTGAATTATAGGTTGGGTTAGGACTGACCACCTATACTGTAAAAAATGGTTTGCTACCAAGTTAGTTGTCAATGCCACCTCTGCTTCAGGAAATATCTCCAAAAGTTGCAGGGCTAATGTTCATTTGGGGTTTGGATTTAGTACTTACAAATAAAATCCAACCCTCAAATGAACATACACCCTGCTACTTTTGCTAATCTTCCCTGACACAGGAGTGACATTAAATAAAAGTTTTAAGCTTACACGGCCGGCTGATGATTCTGGAGTGATGTTTTTCGGGATCTGTTGCCGTGGTCTATAGGTCTATGGAGCTTCACAGGTGACATTGACAAAGTGAAACATTTTTTACAGTATGGGTGGTCAGACTCATTCCAACCTATGTATAAGTCAGGGAAGCCTTCACAAGAAATGAGTGGCAGACCCCTCGGGAAGTGGGTACATTGATGCAAAATTTAAAATTAAGACTGGCCCTCTTAGTCTGTAACTGTAACTGTAACTCTGTCGGCATTCCGCTAGGGGGGTCCAGAGCCTTTGCAGAGCTGCCTTCATTTTTTCCTATCCTTACATACCTCTTTCAATTCATTCATATCCATCACCTTTTTCATGCATTTTCTTCGTTTACGCTCACTTTGTATATCCCATTCTTTCACAATCTCCTCAATCTGATCACTCCATACTTTTCTCGGTCGCCCCTTCCCTCTTTTTCCTTTCACACTTTTTTGTATACATACTTTGTCACTCGATCATTATTCATTCTTTCCACATGCCCAAACCATCTCATCACATTCTTTTGTACCTTAGTCGCAGAAAATAAACAGGTTTTGCTCGCTACAGTTGCGAGGGGAGTTAACGCGATGCTTTATTGTAGTACAGAGCTTGATATCGCTTGCATTTAACATGTATTAATTCCCGGTGATAATTTGGCTGCACTATCCATTTGCTGGTGGTCCAGAGACCGCAGTTTTAATCTCGAACCGGTTTCAATTAATCGCTCCGGCGGTTAGCGCGCCAGACAACCGATTAATAACCGAAACCAATAATCCGGCTCTCGTGTGCGAGTTTGCTGAATATATAGATAAATATCAGATCCACGACAAATCAGCTAACAACAATCTATCCACATACAACTCAGCCATGGACAAATCAGTCACACGACATTTCGGTCAACGAAAACGATAGACAGCGCCATCGTTGTTCTGATGAAAAATCCTTATGTATACCTCCTCCTCTCGTCACAACAAGGGCATCTCGTAGAACGGTTCACATCTAACCATTTTCAGTCGATATCAAAACTATGAGAACTTGGTGTTTTCACGACTCATTTCTTTGCTAAACTGCCCGTTTATGGAATGAGTTACCGATATCTGTGTTTCCACCCAAATTTATTCGTGTTCTATTCTAATCTAATCTAATCTAATCTAAGTTGCAAAGATATGTAACATTGGAAATTCACATTACATGCAATCTCACAACCAGACACGTACAAGTTCGCGCTTGCACATGCCTCATGTGAACCTACATAAAAAACATAAAAACCGAATCTCAAATGGACATACACCCTGCAACTCTTGCCGTCCTTCCCTGAGACAGGGGTGACATTGGCAAAGTGAACCATTTTTACAGCATGGGTGGTCAGCCGCATACCAACCTTTAAGTCAAGGAACATACACGACAAATAACATTTTATTCAAAACCAATATTAATCGCCACCTCCTTTCAGTGTCTCAAAACAACACACACACAGCTAACAGTCCTGCTACAATGTATCACAACATAAGCTTCCATATCACCAACACCTCTTTGGCACTGCAACAAGTGGTATAGTTCTCTAGATTCTCTGATATTTAGGGAGTCTTCCGCCTAGAATTCCTTACAAATCCCTTGCTCTCCAAAAAATCTTTGCTATTTTTAAAGTTTAAATGAATTGTTGTGTTCTGTGATGGAGCTGTCTTTGGACCATATATTATATTTGACCGAAATGTCATGTGGATGAACGGTCTTGTGGCCGATTTGTCCATGGCCGTGCTGTCTGTGGGCGAGTTAACTTTGACCAACTCGTCATGACAGGATAAATAATTACTAGCCCGAAATATGGCAAAGTTGAAGAAAGACATAAAAAATAAACGGCAATTTTTTAGGAAGTGCAGTCTTGAGAAAAATTAACCAAGTAAAAAAAAAGAAACAACACAAGGGATTTATGGTGAGTCTTTTTTGTTACTGAATTTTTATTTGTAGCCGCAGGATCCAAATGAAAATGGCCAAGGCGATGTTCGAAATGAGTGGCTTACAAAAATGAATACATTTTTTTTATGACGGCTCTCAGGAGTGAGAAAATATAAATCTTACCATCCAGATTATTTTCTTCATGTCCAAATAAATACTGCATCTTACCTGAAACAAAAAACGAAAATCGTAAATGAAAGAAACTACAATTAAACAGTTCATCCTTGCTCGCAGCATGAAAAATGTGTCTCTTGAAGACTTTGGTTACGATACGAAAAAAAAATACAAGAATACAGTATGCTGATATAATGGTTCGTTGATTAAAAGGCTGGTATGAGGTTGTGGAAATTGGTTCACTTTTATAAATGCCACCCCTGTTTCAAGAGAGTTTGGCGAGAGTTGCAGGATTTATTCATTCATATGTAAGGGTAAATTTCCACGTGATGTTTGTGAGTGTGCATTAAATATGAATTTCAAATGTTAATTAATCCTTGCAACTAAGCTTCAAGATTCATTCCTTTGCTTTCGAGTAACAATTTTTTTGGATAAAAATCAAAGAATATTTATTGATTTTAAAATAAAAGACTCATTTTTTTGTGTTCACTTTACAATATTCTTAATGAAAACAAAAACAAATTCTTTCGAACACTTTTGTTCATTTTTTTTTCATTCACAATACGCAGAAAAGATGTTTGTATCTTTTACAGCTACTTTTTAGGAAAAAATCCATTGTCGAGATGAGTCTTTTCTTCTTTGAATCTTTTCAAATAAATGGCTGGATTTCCCAATAAAAAGAATTCATGTTTTTTTTTCCATTTCCATCCAGAGGCTAATTTAGCTGATTTGTTTGTAAAATACAAAATAATATATTTGTATCAACAGAAAACTTATTCCATTTTTATTATTCCAAGAACGTCTTGTTTCATAGCATCGATTCGTTGGACTCGACACATTTAGAATGTGTGGAACAAAAATGACGTCACTTTTCTGATTTTTATATAGGTACTTTACTCCTTGACTGATAGGTTGGTATGAGGCTGACTCCGTGTGCTGTAAAAATTGGTTTACTTTTGCCAATAACACCCCGGTTTCAGCAAAAGGCGGCAGGAGTTACAAGGTTTATGTTCATGTGAGGTTTTGTTTATTTACATGCACACGTGTAAAATGTGTAGGCGTGAACCTGCATTTGCCTGTTTTGTGAGAATGCATTTAATGTGAGCTTTAAATGTTACATATCTTTGCAGCTTAGATTAAAGATTATATACTTTTAAAATACACTAAAGTGCTACGCTTAGACCAGTCCGTAGTCTAGGGATAACGCTCCCGACTCGTAAATGGAAGGTTGTGAGTTAAAATCCCGACAAAGCATAAAAAGTATACCATTTATATTTCCAAACATGCTCTTTTCTGAGTCGAAAAATTTATATACCTTAACCGTAGACCGATCACCAAAGGTCCATCCAACCTTACAGCAGCTGGGTCGTTCATGAGAATAACTCTAAATAAATAAGAACAAGCTGAGGTGTGATTCACGCAAAAACAGCGCTGACAAAATAGATCATCCTAATATTATTATTAACTGCCTAAGTGGCAAGTGGTGTAATGTAGCGAGGACAGACAATGGGAAGAGATTAAGACGTGGCGTATTGCTGTACTATGCTTTGTATGTGCGTACAAACACGTTAGCAAGAACGTGCCTGTATAATTTCGTCAGATCTACACCTTCTGTCAATGAATAGGCCCACTATAGATATGTTGGATCTACGGCGCAAAATGTAGGCGAGCTATAATGATTAATATTAAAGTGGTATAATAATGATTTATTATGTACAAATACGATTCATTGCTAGTAGTTGGAATTCACTTTTTTACAATATCAAACAATGTATAATATTTTGTATTGTTGTCACTTTAGATTAGAGCTTAGATTTCACCGACATGATACGTGCAAAATATTTTTATTTTTTTTAAACGCTGTTATATGAAGTTCTAATGTTTTTGAGAAGTATATATATTTTTTTTTCTGTTAAAATATCAGTTTTCCCAAATAAACTAGTTTACTAAAAAATGAGTACATTATAGTACTCTTGCCAACTTTCCCTGAAACATGGGTGACATTGGTAAAATAATTAATTTTTTACAGTATGGGTGGTCAGCTTCAAACCAACCTATTAGTCTAATAACTCAAATTATACATTACCATAAATTCAAATATAGACATTTAATTAATTACAAACTAAAATATCAAGAAAAATTACCAAGTAATTTTGTTAATGCCTTAGCCGCATAAATTGCCGATCAACCGCCATTTTTTTGGTCTTTACATTCATCTTTCATTTCTTCGCATACGTTTTTCATACATTTTCCCTATTTCACTCTTTCTTTGAAATTTTCAAGACCCGAAAAACGTAATATTATTTTGAGAGCTCGCCTACCTTCATTTAAATAACAGGCCTGTTTTAGCTGACTTGACAGCAGGTATCGGTTCATTACTGATTCAATACAAAACACGATAGTACATAATCGTTCGCTCAAACAAATTATAATTGTGTATTTAATAAGCTCTAATGAAATTCACATTTTATACATCAACACGAACACAAATGTTTCATTAAAATCTAATTGAAGGCTTCCGGTTTTAATCCCAATTGAACAAATAAATGAATTGATTCAGAGCTTTCCAAACATGTATTAAAATTAAGCTATTAATTATTATTATTATTATTACATACATCTAATCTAATCTAATCTAATCTAAGTTGCAAGGATATGTTACATTGAAGATTCACATTACATGCATTCTCACAACCAGACACGTACAAGTTCGCGCTTGCACATGCCTCATGTGAACCTACAACATAAAAATCAAATCTCAAATGGACATACACCCTGCAACTCTTGCCGTCCTTCCCTGAGACAGGGGTGACATTGGCAAAGTGAACCATTTTTACAGCATGGGTGGTCAGCCGCATACCAACCTATAAGTCAAGGAACATACATCTATCACATCTATCATACATCTATCACGTAAATTGCAAAGATATTGTTACGAACGTATGAGTTCGTGTGGACGTGAGTCTAGGCACGCTGATTGGTTTGTGTGATGTCTCTGGTATAGTGTTGAACAAAACTCTAGTATATTCCATTATGGAAGTTCCTTGACTGATAGGTTGGTATGCGACTGACCACCCATACTGTAAAAAATGGTTCACTTTGCCAATGTCACCCCTGATTCAGGGAAGGTCGGCAAGAGTTGCAGGGCTCATTTGTTCATTTGAGGTTTGGATTAAAATTTGTAATTTGAGATTGGGTTTTTTATATTGTAGGTCCACATGCAGCATGCGTAAGCGCGAAATTATGCATGTCTGCTTGTGGGAATGCATTTAATATGAATCTCAAATGATACATATCTTTGCAGCTTAGATTTAGATTTAGAAGTAACTACCATGTTCTCGAACATGCAAGAATCATCTCTGTCGCACATACATATATATACGAGCAAAGATTCTGTGAGACAGACAGAGTCGCTTTGACCATTGTAACGCGAAGACCTGTAAGCAGAGAGTGAAGAGTGAACGGTACATTGTAACTTATATTGAGAAAAATAAATTTGGTGAAATAAATTTTAATCGCAATAAAATTAAAAGAACCCCAAGTCGAATCATAACAATATAGTAACTAAGAACTTCCGGACGTTTCGTTTATGTCGACCATGGGCTTCTCCACAAACACAACTCACATGTAGAGTGCTTTCTTTTTCATTCTTATGTGTAATACATGTATGATTAATTATATTGTGAGAGCGGTTTTGTGTGAATTACCTACACCTCAAGAGCCCTCTAGGTTGGTCGACGCTGAAAAAAGCGACAATTCTTAAACGAGACCCAGTTTCTGTAAGGCCGTGTGGACCTTTGGTGACCAGTCTTTGATAAAGTTTTCCAGCCAAGCAACGCAACTACGTAAACGCAGTTAAACTTCACATATATTGTAACTTCCTGCCGCGTTATTCCCGAAGGGTTTCGCATGAGGCAAGTGGAATATATTTTTTTTACAGGTCACGGGACCGGCCTTGCGCTAACCACTTCAGTTGAAGTGGGGGTTTTTCTGCTCTCGAGTGGGCTGGTACTCATTAGTTTTAAAGGCTGAGTAAACCTTGCCGGTATTTTATTTTGGTGATTGAAATAAACATCGAAACGTGAAATCATTCCTGAAACGCTCGGTGGGATTCAAACCCGAGCTGTCGGCATGGAATGCAAGCACGCTACCAACTGAGCTATCGACCGGACTCGAAGACTCTTTTTTTGAAATTTTGAAAATTGAATGATATTTTCAAATGATAAAGCAATTGAACTCACGACCTTCTTTTCACGAGTCAGTAGTGTTAACCACTAGACTAAAGACCGGTTACCTCACACATATTAATTTATTTGATGTATGAATATGTAGGTAGGTACGGTCTAAGCTGGAAATGTCATTAGGTGTTGAAATGGAGGTAACGGGGTGTTAAATTGGACAAAGTTCGGCAAATGGCGCTTTGATTATTGTTGCAAAGCCACTTCGCCAGGTGAGCAGATCGCCGACCCAAGTAATCATCATAGTAATATAAGGTGATAATTTTGCTTTTGGTGATAATTTTGTCTTTTGGTGATAACTTTGTCGGATATATGTAATTTTCTGAAATAGCAATAATTTTGTTATTAGGTTATAATTTGAAAATACGGTGGTAATTTTTATGAGTTGATTTTATACATTTGTTTATTGGTGTTAATTTTGTATTTTGGTGATAATTTTGTTATTTCACGATAAGTTTGCCTTTTGATGACAATTTTCACTTTTGGTGTTTATTTTACAATTTGGTGATCATTTTGACTTTTGATGTTCATTTTTCAATTTGGTGATCATTTTGACTTTTGGTGATTATTTTGTATTTTCGGTGATATTTTTTTTTAATTTTTGTGACAATTTTAACTTATGGTGAAGATTTAAATATTTATACTCTCTTAATCTTCCGTTGAACTAGATAATTTTACTTTTATTGACTATTTTATTTGTCGGTGATAATTTTGTCATCAAGTGATATTTCTGCACCAATTGGTGATATTTTACTAGCATGTGGAGATACTCTTTATTAGTTTATGATAAAATTTGGTGGCATTTATCGCACAGCAAAACATATTTGACAGTTAATTTTTACCCATCCAGTGTTATTTCTATATAATTTATACAATTCAAAATATAATCCAATTTAAATTTAAGCACCTATTAAGTAGGTAGTGGTATAATGTAATACCATTTTAAATAATATATTTCCAATCATATACACAAAAAACCACAAACCCATTATCATAATAATCACCCAATGGCATTATTAAACCATTCGGTGATATTTGTGATTCAAGTTAATGTCCCGTTTTATTAAACGGTACTATAATTTTTCACTAATAACAGTATTCAAACTGTGTAAATTTATTTTTATTGTTACTAATTATATGTTTGTGTGTACATACACGCAATTTGTTGATGTATAACTGAAATAGTGTCGAACAATATAGTATGTGTGTGAAACAATCCATTGTAAAAGTATCAAAAATAATGTAGAACATGCAAGAATCGTCTCTTTTGTAGCTGTATATACGAGCCGCAATGGTGCGGAGAGCCCGAGACGCTTGAAACATTGTGGTGCAAAGTTAATAAAGCTAGATAAGTACTTTTTTACTGTATATTGTGGAAATTAAATCGATGAGATGCAGAATAAAGAGGGCTCTTGAAGTGTGATACACACAAAAACAGCGCTCACCCAATAAATCTAATTATCTAATCTCTAATCTAAGTTGCAAAGATATGTAACATTGGGGATTCACATTACATGCATTCTCACAATCAGACACGTACAAGTTTGCACTTGCTCATACCGCATATGAATCTACAACATAAAAACCAAATCTCAAATGGGCATACGCCCTGCAACTCCTGCCGACCTTCCCTGATACAGGGGTGACATTGGCAAAAATAAACCATTTTCTACAGCATGGGTGGTCAGCCGCATACCAACCTATTAGTCAAGGAATATGCACAACAAACGCAGACGTTAGTAAACATTTTTTTTGATACGTTAATACGCTATGCTTGAGTTTAAGCGTTATGTTTTATACTAATTGGAGAGTACATGGGTGATATTCATTATCGATAGCAAGCAATAATAATTGGCTAATACTCCATTAATGTGTGTGATTGCAGACATTTCTCATGGGAGGACACGGCTGGAAATTAAACCAATTATGTGACTGTAACATTCATCAGTAACAATAAATAAAAATAAAAAAAAACAACACACAAAGCTGAATCGTAAACCTCACCAAAAAAAATAATACAGAGTATTGATAAACGCTACGCTATTAAAACTCTACTAAGCTACGCATATAGTGTAACTTTTCACCAAGTTTTCCTCGAAGGAATCGCATGCGGTATGAATGTACTAATTTTTACAGTGTGGGTGGACTATAGGACTTGACTTATAGGTTGGTATGAAGCTGACCACTCATACTGTAAACAATGGTTCACTTTGCCAATGTCACCTCTGTTTCAGGGAAGGTCGGCGAGAGTTGCAGGGGTTATGTTCTTTTGAGATTGGGTTTTTATATCCACATTCCGCATGTGTGAGCGCGAATTTATACGTGTCTGCTTGTAGAAATGCGTTTAATATGAATTTCAAATGATACATATCTTTGCAACTTAGATTAAGATTAAGGTGAGCAGCATTTTACCAAACAATAAGTCAAGGGATGAAATTTAAATGTATGTATGAAAGTAAAATATGTATGTAGCTAGAATGGTCGAGGGGTTAAGGTATTGGCACTCGAATTAACGTTATTGACACTAACGCTGGTTCGAGCCCAGCCTAGATCATCAACAATAATTTCGACCCTGTTTAACAGATGTCATTGCATGCACAAAAGTTTCCGCTTTTACATGAAGACAAGCCTGGCAAAATAGTGTTGCCATTTTACTTGGGGCTCTCTTGATTAATTTATTTACAAAGATTTTTTTTGCACAAGACACACAGTACTGTTTACTTTTTTAGCTCTAGTCTTTGCGTCACAATGTTTCAAGCGACTCTCACTCTCCCACAGAATCTTTGCTGGTTTATTTAGAGGTGACAGAAACGATTCTTGTGTGCTCGAGATTATTTTAAATACTTCTATGTTGAATAAGAGCTTTAGGCTTACACGGCCGGCTGATGATGCTGCAGTGATGTTTTCCGGGATATTCTGTCGCCGTGGTCTGTGGGAGCTGGAGCTTCCGCACGTTTCGCCCATTTCAACGATGGTTTTCACTTCTATGTTGTTCGACACTATTCCAGCTACGCACACCAGTAAGCTACGTGCCTAGGTACATGTACACACGAACTCATGGTATATTATGCTAAAGGCAGACACACACACACCAGAAAGTTACGTGTTTAGGCTCTGGTCCCACGAACTCATACGTTCGTAACAATAGATTGGCGAATTGCGTTCCTCTTCACGAATACTTTTTTTTTAAATCATAAAAGTGTTTTTTTTATCACTGACTTTTTGTCTCACCCTCAGCATTAAGTACTTTAATAGTAATTTATTACACGAGTGTTGAATATTAATTTTTCTCCCGCCAAGTTGAAATAAATTCACCCTTAAAAATCCTCCCCCACTTTTGATGCCACAGGCAAAATTTTCTCTGTTTTTTTTTTGTATCTATGAAGAAAACTTCATTATTTATTGCTGTGAAGTTATTATCTTGAAAAAGCAGGCATAGATTTTTGTAGGAAATTTATTTCTTCATTTAAAAGACAAATTCTGACATGAAACTGACCGGCCATACTGTAAAAGTGTACACTTTTTGGAATGAAATTTCTAAAAGATAAAAATTTAATTTAAATAGACTTATTTAACCACCTGAAGATGCAAACGGATTGTTGGCGAAACCGGTCGTAGAATTTTAATATACTCGTCGTATTGTTGAGATTGTGAAAGAATGGGATATACAAAGTGAGCGTTAAAGAAGAAAATGCATGAAAAAGGTGATGGATGTGAAGGAATTGAAAGAGGTATGTCAGGATAGGAAAAAATTGAGGCAACTATGCAGAGGCTCTGGCCACCCCTAGCAGAATGGCGACAGAGAGAGTTACAGTATTGTAAAGCAAAATTAATTTTATTTTTATCTTTAAAATGAACGAGTATTAAGTGAATGCCCTCTACAATCAAGAATAATGAAATTTATATTTGTTAGGGTTTGGTGGTTCACACTGTGAAAGTCGCAAAAAAAAAAAAACGCAACTAAGCTACACATATAGTGTAACTTCTTGCTTCGGGACCTATTTATTTTTACGGGTAAGGGTGCCGGCCTTACACCAACCACTTCGGTTGAAGTTGCAGAACTAAATTCCACAATTAAATACCTGCAGTAAAAAAATCATCCCTTTAATCAGCAAGCTACCAATCGTCTAGAACTCAAAAGTACTACAGCAGTAAAAACAATTAAATCACTTTTAGGGTGGAACCAGTCAAGGCTTGAAATAATTTACTAGGGCTTTACCCCTTCACTCGTAGGGTCAGGTTTAAACCAACAGTGCCCTTCAATAAATGACAAAACACGGTTTAAAATCCATCGCTTTGGTTTGAAACCCTGGGGTTTAATTGATTGTTTTTTTCCGAACCAATTATTCCAAAGATAAATAAATTGTTTTTCGTCAGATTGAATTGAATCGGTATTTTCGTTTTTTTCAAAATGGAAAACCTTTGTTTCATTTGACAGTTCTCAAAGCCAATAAGAAAAGGGTTGGTCGGTTTTACAATAAATTTAATTTAAATTAGATTTTGTAGGGTTTGTGTATTCACACAGTGAAAATTCATTTTTTTTTTTTTTTTTTTTTTTTTTTTTTTAACAAAAAATAGCTTTATTTTAATTTAAATTGTTTACAAAAATAAATTTAAATAACTTGAATCGACTTGGCACAAAATAAAATAATATTTTTTTCCGCGGCGGGCAAACGTCAGAGGTATAATTAAGGTTCTGAACAACCAAAAACAAATATTAGTTTGTCTTTCTCTAGCAATCCAGCCGTGTGACGTCAAACCTTATGTATGTTTATTCCTTGACTTATAGGTTGGTATGCGGCTGACCACCCATACTGTTAAAAATAGTTCACTTTGTCAATGTCATCCCTGTTTCAGGGAAGGATGGCAAGAGTTTCAGGGCTTATGTTCATTTGAGATTGGGTTTTTATAATGTAGGTCCACATGCGGCATGTGTTAGCGCGAAATTATACATGTCTGCTTGTGGGAATGCATTTAATATTAATCTTAAACGATATATATCCTTGCAGCTTAGATTAGATTAGATTAGATTAGAATTAATATGCGGAGCTCATAAAACACTAGCCCGGTTCAGAGTCTAATGGTTAAGTCTACTGATTCGTAAATGAAAGGTTGTGAGTTCGATTTCCGTCGGAGTGCAAAAAAATTCAAGCATGCCCTATGATTGGTTGAAAAATCAATCTAGTTTATCAATCAGTTTATCAGCTGCCGAGGGGGCTGTTTCTCATTTATTTTGAAGGCTGAGTTAGCTTTGTTGATATTTTATTATGGCCTTTAAATAAAATCTGAAACGGAAAATCATTTCTGACGCACTCGGTGGGGCTCCAACTTGAGCTCTCGGCATGTAATGCAAACACTCTGCCAACTGAGCCATCGACCAGAATGTATAATTATCTTTTTAAAGATATTTTAAAAGGAAGTGTAACTTAAATTAGAAAATATATTATCTTTACTTTACGTAATTCTTTGGATTTAATAGAAAAATAAATGAGAAAATGTTGATGGAAAAGCAATTTCTTTTACACTTTATGACTTAACTATCGAAGTTTACGCTGGCTATCGTTAAACCGTCCCCTTATTGCTTGTTTGTCTTATGTCCATCAGAGGTAATTTCACAGCAATGTTTGTATATGTACTGGAGCAACGTGTCTTATGAAAACTGGATATTGATTTTACAACCATTTAAAACAACTCTCACACTATCGTACTCGTATATTACGTTTTTCCCAGCTCAGATTGTATAAAATGTCATTCTTAAGACAGTTTTATTGCAAGGTCATCATTGAATCAAATGGCAGATAAACCAAACAAGTACTGAACAGTCGAAATGCCAATCCTTTTTGACTATCGAAGTGTCAGAACGGTATCGTGAAATGTCGATACTTTCCGAGTATCCCAGTGTCGGAAAGGTATCGTTAAATGTCGATATTTCTGGTGTATCAAAGTGTCGGAAAAATATCGTTAAAACGTCGATACTTCCAAACTAGTGATGTGCCAAATTCAATTAAAGATTTTCATCAGTACTTTGCTAGAGTGGCGGAGTTGTTGAACGAAGAAGGAACGCTTTGAGATCAGGACGTGAAAGTATCGTTAATTTACAAAGAGAATGAAAAATGAAGAAAAAAGAACAAAGTAGAAGTGAAGTGAGAAGAGTATCTGTAATATATAATCTAAGTAACAAAGATATATTAGGATTTAAAGTTCATATGAAATGCATACCCACAAACAGACACGTGTACTGCATTTGTGCTCACAAATAAAAATCCAATCCTCAAATGAACAAAAACCCTGCAATTTTTCCTTCTCTGAAACAGGGGAGACATTGGCAAAATGGACCATTTTTTTTACAGTTTTGGGTAGTCAGCCTCATACAAAACTAAATAAAAAAAAAATAATAGTAGGTACATATTACGATGATTTATTTGTTAGGAAATGTTTGTTGTGTTGATACTGGAGAGATGCTTTTCGACAGCTATTGTCGTAGTACGAACTTCCGGACGTTTCGCTCGTGTCTGCGATGGGCTTCTTCAGCCTAAAGGTAAAGTGATGTTATCACGACTCAAAAAGCCTCTGCAAGTTAGGACGCCGCTGTAAAAAGTGCCTACTTAATTAATGTACGGTTACTATTTTCACGCTCAAATGTCGTGAGGAGTAAAAAATGTATGGAAGTTTGCGTTTCCATTTATTTATTTATTTATTTGAGGTGATTTATTTATCTGAAAAGTGTGAGGATTGGAAGCAAAATTGTATGTCATATTATATGTAAATATTAAAAAGAATGGGACCTAGGTGTGAGCCCTGGGGTACACCCGACGGGACACGAGTGAAATTGGACTTACAGCCGCCCACAACCACTGCCTGTTGTCTGTTTTTTACATAGGAAATAAACCATCGGAGTAGGTCACCATGGATTCCTACACTGTACAGCTTGTTAATAAGAATACTATGGTCTACCCCAGTGTTCAAATATAAATATTTTTCGAAATCTTAAGGAAAAATTTAAAAAACGACCAACATTAACAAATCTATTTTCTGCACAAACTGAAATAGTTGATCGTAGTCTTGAGGCTAGTTACCAAATTTCATTACTCATCGCTTGTTTTATTTTGTTTCAAAAATTATATTATATTTGCAATATAACTATGAATTATAATTATAAATAAAGATGAATAAACATTATATATGTTATATATAATTCATGTTTTAAAAATTAGCTGTTGTTTTATTTATGAAGAGTCCGGTGGGGCATATGACTTTTGAAAAGACTTCGGTGGGGCACGGCATTAGGACGGTTGGGAAACACTGGACTCTACCCTATCGAACGCCTTTGAAAAATCCGTGTATACAGCATCAACTTGCAAGCGATCACCTAATCTATGCGAGACATATTCTGTGAAGTTAAGCAAGTTAGTGAGAACTGAGCGTTTTTTCAAAAATCCATGTTGGTGATTGCTAATATAGGGGGAGATTGTTGGGTAGATGTGATCTAGTACAATTTTTTCAAATAATTTGCTAAATACAGACAGGATGGAAATGGGGCGATAATTTTCGATGTCATTTTTTGATTTAGATTTATGAATGGGTGTTATTAAGGCATCTTTAAATTTCGTTGGGAATTTACCATTATCCATTGATTTATTAAAAAGAATTGAGAATGGTTCACTCAGCTGGTCAGCACATTGAAACACAAAGTATGGACTAATCTCGTCATTACCGAATCCTTTGTTTTTATCTATTTGTTTTAAGTATTTATTTGCTTCAGATTGAGTTATTCGAATGTGACCTATGTTATTAACAAACGAATCAGAAAAAAGGTCATTGTATGGATGGGAGTTGTCATGATTATTTGATGAGTCGTTAAAAGCTGAGTTAAAGTAGTCGGAGAAGAGTGAACAAATGTCTTCATTTCCGTGGCATATTTTATTACGATAGTGCATGGTTTGCGGAATATTATATGATTTGGTTTTATTTTTAATGTATGTAAAGAAATGTTTCGGGTTCGTTTGTATATTATTTTCAATTACTTGTATATAACTAGTGTAGCATTGATGTTGACGTAATTTTTGTCGGGACCGAAGTAAGGAGAATGCCGAGAAGTCACAAGGATTTTGGAAGCGTTTCCATTTATTATGATATTTATGTTTTTCTTTGATAACTTTTATGAGTGCAGGGCTATACCATATGGGGTAGTTTGAGCGGTTTAATAACTTTCGAGGGATGTGAAGTCTTATAGTGGTGCGTAATATATTATAAAATTCATCGACTGCAATGTCAATGTCATCATAATTTCTGAGGTGATTCCAATTTACTTCCGAGAGATGCATATTTATTAAATCATAATTAGCTTTTTTGTATAGAATAATTTCTTTCGCGCCAGTTGGTAGCATTTTCATTTGTTGAATTGGTAAATGAATATGAAGTGTTGGATGATGCGAGTCCTCTTCCACAAGCGGGGAGTCGGAGCGCGTAATTATACAGTCCGAGTTACTTAATACTAGATCCAAAATACGTTGATTCGAATTTTGTATACAATTATATTGGTTAAGATTAATGTACGACATTGTGTCTAATAGATTTAAGATATTTTGATCATTATTTGAAATATGTGGTTGTAAGATATTCGAATTGTGATTGGGTGTCCACTGAATATGTGGCATATTGAAATCACCTAAAATCAAAATTATGTCTTCAGGGTACGTTTCATTTATGTGTCTTATTAAATCAAGAAAAGAACTCACCGCTGATGAGTAATATTTTCCTCTAGGTAAATAAACGCATATAATATGCACAGGGACATTGTTGGTTAGAGTTAATTTAGGTATTGAAATCCAGATGCATTCTATTTCGTAAATATGTTCATGTGCATATGCGTGGAAATCTTTATCCAGTATCAACATCACACCACCTCCCATAGTTTTATTAGTGAGATCAAATGATCTATTTTTGCGAAAAACATCATATTTATTCACGGGTACAAGTTCACCGTCTGAAATGGAATCAAGTAGCCATGTCTCAGTTATACCAATTATATTATGTGTGTCATTAGTCAGAATATTTTGGTAAAAAGCGTTACATTTGGTTCGTAGGCCTCTACAGTTTTGATAAAGGATAGATATCATTTTGTGTTTTTTACGGTGAAAAATGGCTTCGGTAGAAAAATAGAAAATAATGAAAATAAGTAAAAAGTAATAGAGGAATAATAAAGCAAATGAGTAAGCAATAGGTATGAAAGATCTGAGAGGTATCTATATGTACGTAGTGATTTAACAGTGACGTGACTATAGATTGAGGCATTTATGTTGAGTACAATGGAGATATTTTCCGAGTATTTGTAGGAATGGGAGGATGTATGGTGAAAGAAATGTGTGGTAGAGATGAGGTTGAGGAAAGTCATGTGATTTTCTTGGTTATATCCTCTTCTGTTTGAATAATTAATGCAGGAGAAGTATTGTTTTTCCGAACCCATATCCGACAATTTCTCGTCCATACATATAAAAAAGATTTTTCCTTTACTGCCTCACGTGTCTTTCGTAATAATGCTTTATTCCTTGGAGTGAGATGTTCATTGATAAATATTTGTTGGGGATCACCAGAGAGCCCAATATCATTTGATCTAAGGCCTTTGATTTTTCGAATGGATGTCAATATCGTATTTCTTAGGTTATTGTTTCTAAATTTGACTATGATGGGTTTAGGCCGAGAGTTGTTTGCTGAAGGTATCCTGGAGGCATATATTATATCATCGTCTTTGAGATTAGTTTTCAATTGTTCGGCAATGTTTTTTATAATGTTAATTGGTGATTCATTATTTTTTTCAGGTATGCCGAAAATTTCTAGATTATCTCTTCTGGAAAATTGATCCATGGTGTTTAAGGTGTTTTCCAAGTCACTTATTCTTGTTTCAGCCTGTGAAATATTGTTACGTAGTTCTTCATTTTGCTTAGTTATAATTTTGAGTGACTGCAGAAGATTTACATTCTGCTGTATTAATTCCTCATGTTTGTTTTTGTATTCCAGTATAAGACTTGATAGTTGTTCGATCTTGGCATCATTTTCAGAAAATTTTCCGTTTAGGAATGCGAAAAGGTCATCTCTGCCAATAATCAAATTAGTGTTTCCTTCTTTATCGACATATTTATTCTTGTCTAAGACGCAAACCTCTTCTTTGTTTTGAAGTTTTTCTGTAATTTCACTAGATGGTTCTCTACTCTTTGACAACTTGCAAACTTGACATCTATAATTATTTCGGTTTAGTTTACTCAGTTTGCGAAAATTGCTCTCTTTAATATTTTCGCAGTTAAAATGATATATTTGTTTACATGAGGTACAAACTATGTCGTCTGCCTCGTGTATTGTCTTTTTGCAGGAATAACAATTCATTTTGATATGTCAGTGTTTGACAGGTAGGTTAGTTTTTTGTCCTTTAAATAATATATTTATTGGTTAAATCTCTCTGTTTACAATTTATTAGCACAAAGAATTAGCAATAATGTTGATTTCAACACTAATTGAGAGTTATATGTGCAAATATTTGTATCTTAGTATATCTTTAAAATGACAATACCTTCGTGTGTGCAAAACTCAAAAAACTTCGTGGCTATATCAAGCTATTTTGTTTGCAAAAAGTATCAAATTCACTACTCAGGTTGCTCAGGTTGTCGCAAACTCACACTTGTGCTATTTATATCAATTTAGGTGGGTTTACACTATTAAAATTATTTTTTAAACTGGAGCGATAATAATAAACTGCTCAGCGATAGCTGTCACTTTGACTTCTTTTACGCTCACTGGAGGGCTGTGGAACATTTGAATGAAAATCTTAGCAGTACCTACAGTACGCGTACATGGCCACGCAAGCGTTCATTCATTTTTGACTTGTATGTTGTATACTCGGGGTAAAAAAGTTGTCGCATGAGATCGAAGATAATAGGTACATTAAGTGACCTTTAACGGGGCATCCATAGATGGCGCAGAAGCTACATTAATGCAAATATCTTCTAAAAGATCAAATTGTTCCACTTTGGCTAAGAATAGACACGTCTTTTATGACGTCGACAAAACAATAGGAAATCTGTTCTCCTCGATACCACAGTTCATTCTTTGATTAAAATGTGTACATTTTTTTTTCTTCAACTTTTTTCTACGACTCTTGTAAATTTTCGTTGAAACTGACATTTCATCTACGCAACTAAACGCAACTAAGCTACACATGTAGTGTAACTTCTTGCCTGCGTTATTCCCGAAGGAGTCGCATGTGGCGAGTTGAACCTATTTATTTTTACAGGTAAGGGGACCGGCCTTGTGCCAACCACTTCAGTTGACTTGGGGGTTTCCCAGCTCCGAGGGCTGGTACTCATTTCTTGTGAAGGCTGAGTAAACCTTGCCGGTATTTTATTTTGTGGTTTGAAAATAAACACCGAAACGGGAAATCATTTCTGACACCCTCGGTGGGACAGGACTAAAACACGCCTTGTATACATAGATATTCCGCCTTCTATACAGTAATGCTTCCTAACCCGAGGGTCCCCCGATCGACACCGAATTCCATTATCGTCTATTGACCCCGCTTAACCCCACGACGCCCCGAGGTCTCAACAATGCCCCCCCCACCCTCACGGTCACTAAAGGGTTAGAATAATTGCTCTACATATGTTTGCTGTCGTGTTATACGTTACTCTATGCTATTTTGTGATATTGTGGCTGATCACCCGTAGTGTAAAAAATGATTCACTTTGCCAATGTCACTCCTGTTCCAGGAAAATTCGGAAAGAGATGCAGGGCTTTTGTAGCTTAATTTGAGATTGGGTATTATATTGAAAGTCCACATGCGGCGTGTGTAAGCGTGAACTTATACGTGTCTACTTGTAAGAATGCATTTTATGTTAATCTTACATGTAAAATGTAACTTAGATAATAGATGAAAGAAATGAAAAAAAATGGAAAAAATGGTATGCAAGCACCGAAATAAATGGTCGGTAAATCTGCAATGTTGATGGCTAGGCCTTTTAATTATTGTCAAATTTAGGTTAGATTTAGGCAGTTCCTCCTTACCCTCCGCCTAACAAGAATGTGCCTCCTCATGATGTTGGCTACGTGATGATTATCGTGACATTATCTGATTCTTTATTTTATTTTATTTTATGTTACATAAGTAATTTTAAAGATAAGAGTTTTAGGCTTACACGGCCGGCTGATGATGCTGGAGTGTTGTTTTCCGGGATCTGTTGCCGTGGTCTGTGGGAGCTGGAGCTTGCGGACGTTTCGCCCATTTCTACGATGGGCTTCTTCAGCGTGAAGTATGATGATGATGAAGATCTTGATGAGAACTGTCATCACAGTTCTCATCAAGATCTCACTTTTTATATCTCATTCTTTCACTTCACAGCTTCTACACGCAAAATGGTAGACATTTAAGCCCTCAGTGCACACTCACTGCCATCACAGTTCTCATCAAGATCATCATCATCATCATACTTCACGCTGAAGGAGTCCATCGTAGAAATGGGCGAAACGTCCGGAAGCTCCAGCTCCCACAGACCACGATAACAGATCCCGGAAAACTTCACTCCAGCAATTTTAAAGATAATTTAATTATAACTTAAATTTCATTTCATGCAAACTGTTTGTTTTTCGGTGAGCCCCTAGTCCACCTTTCAATGTTTATTTGATCCTTGAAAAATCGTAGGTGTTAACGCAAAAAGTGATTTGTTTTGGCCACATGATGATAAATCAGAAGTATTCCCTCCGGCATCTCATCATGCAGGGAAGAATTGAAGGAAGACGAGCTCCAGGTCGAAGGAGAACATCTTGGTTGAAGAACCTGAGACAGTGGGTTGGCAGAAGCACAATATCGTTCTTTTATTCCGCAGTATCGAATTTACAAATCGTAATAATGATTAACAATCTCCACTGAAGAAGATGATGATGATACGTTGATGATTTCTTTGTTCGTGATGTAGTCACTCCAAGGGCGCTTGTGCAAATGATGCCAGAAATTTGATTGTCTTCAGTGCATTGTAGAACTTTCCATAGTTCTCTAGCTCTGTCACATGATGGCGGTTCCAGGCCAGAGGACCAACAACTGCAAATGCGCACTCTCCAAACACTGTGTTAACTCTTATGATCGTCTCTTCAATACGTTACTTGGCTCCGGTTTCTGCAGACCATTGTTTGAAGGTTTTTTTCCGAAGAGACACGAGAAGGCGTGAGGTAAGGGTTAGAGGGACTTTGAAAATATCTCTGCTGGTCCCTTAAGTTTCCACGTCCGAGTCTTGGACCCTTGCTAACATCTATTTAGAATCGATCTGTGGTCCTATCACTTAGCAATCTCTTAGAGCACGTCACTCGTACACCCACAAAACTAGATCACAAGTAAACGGTCAAAGCTCTGCTACAACTCAAACGGTGTGAACGTGAATGGTTCCAAGTGACAAGGGGTGTAAAAGACACTAACAAATAAGAGTTTTTTTGAAGAATGTTGGATGACAAATTAGAAAAGAATGTGGTGCAAGAGCAAGTAAAGATAGAAAGAAAAGTATTAAGATAGTATGGAGTGAATGAGTGATGAAAGACTCACAGAGAAAGTATACGTTGCAAGAGTAGATGGATGTTGATATAGAGAAAATTCGTTAATTTGGTCAATGTCACCCTTGTTTCAGGGAAAAACGGTAAGAATCAGAGGGGATATTTTCATTTAAGACACATGCAGCGTGTGTAAGTGCAAACTTACATATTGTGTCTGCTTGTGTGCAAGCCTCTAACACAATTTTTAAAATTAAGAGTAAAAAATAAGATTTTTCTCTTCACTTTTAACGTTGTTTATTATCACCATTTATAGTGTAAAAAAATTACAGACGCTTTCTATCTTCAAATACTAATCAGTTATAATAATAGATTGTTACATATAAAACTAGCATGCCTCCCTGTGCTTCGAACAATGCAGCATTCTATCAAGTCCGGTTTCGCTAGCGCACTTTGCTTTTCTTCTGGTTTTTTGTAAAATCTATGGGAACTGGCAAAAAATATTTAAATAGTGAAACAGTTTTATGCAAAAATCTCAGTAGTTCTTGAGTTTTATCTGTTTGAACTAATATTAATTTTGTATGGCAAGTTCTCGCGTTTTATGATATTGTAGATAGAATGTTGCAACTGAAAAAAGTGTATGATTGTACAAGTGAACCAATTTTTTCAGTTTGCGTGGTCAATGTTACACCATTAATACACATCGTTTTACTGTTGGCGGCAGTTGATTAAATTCATTCCACGAGCGTTGATTTAAGGACCTGTGCTAGATCCATATCATTTGATTGATAGACCTTGTCGCTTAGCCAGGTTGCTAAGTAACAGGGTCTCTTCTGAATTAATGCACTGAATGATAGTGAGTTTCGACCCACAAGCATTTTTTATGGCCCTGCGTTTTACGGGTTCCCTTTTCCGAATAATGTTTATTTGAGTAAATATATGTAAAAATGTTGTCTTTACTGTATTGACAAAACAAAAATGTAATCCACTTTTTATTTATTTATTCGCTCAAACGTTTTCACACAATAAGATTGTATATTTTATATTGTAGCCAACCCTGATGTATGGAAGCGAGTCATGGACGGTGAATGAAAGAGAAGTAAATAAGGTATGCACCGTAGAAATGACTCATTTGAGAAGTATGACAGGAAAAGCACTGAAAGATAGAGTGAGAAACGAATGGGTTCTGGATGCATGCAGTGTAAAAAAAAGCGTGAAAGTGAAAGTTCAAAGAAGTGTGATGCGATGGTTTGGACATATTGAAAGGATGAATGATGACCGTCTGACAAAAAGAGTGTTTAAAGGGTATGTAATAGGTAAGCGTGGAAGGGGAAGACCTAGGAAAGAATGGATTGATCAGATAAGTGAGATTGCGAATAAATGGAATTTACAGAGTGGAAGCAAGAGAAGAGCATGCATGAAAAGAGTGATGAAATTAGATGAGATGAAAGAAGTATGCAAGGACAGAATCAAGTGAAGGCACTTGTGTGGAGGTACCAGCCACCCCTAGAGGAATGGCGGAAGGATACAAGACAAGGCAAGACAAGGTATTTTTAGGATCATTTTTGTAAGATAGAAGATGCCTTATGAAGCGAAAACGTTTGAGCAAAGAAATGAATAAAAAGTGAATTAAAACTGTATTTTGTCAATCCAATATATATAAATACAATGTATTTTCACCGTTTGAACAGAAAAACTCTAAAAAATTAAGTATTAGGAAGGTTTATTTGGAAGAAAACACTGCCTTTACAAGAGGATGGCGACAGACACTGCCTTTAGAACAGAATGACCATAAAATCTCTCTAGACATTATACAATATTTAACAAAAAATAACTCCCTTTGTTAAGTCACAAATTCCTTTCAAATCGATTGATACGTATATTATATGGGGATTTTTTAGGGAAATCGGGAAAAAAGTCTGGCCATGTTCAGGACTCCCTCACGTGAAGGGAGAGAAACTCTATGTTGTGGTAGGTAAACATTGTAGATATGGGGGAAAATAAGGCAACACTGAGATGTATTGCGCTTTTAAATTGGAAAAAAGTTTCCATCGTTGAAAAAAACTTAGATGATATTGTGAAAAAATAAATATTATGTGAATTTGGTTGGTGTTTTGGTTCACAACTTTTTCCCCATTCTTGAAACAGATACAAAAGAAGAAGTTTTTCAACATACTTCATATTGAATATTTGAATGAAGATGTATATTTTTTAGTTTATTGAAAACGTGTACAAGAACTTAGTCATGGCTCAATCTGGAGACACGAAAATAATGGATTGATCAGATTGAGTAGATTGTGAAAGAATTGGATATACAAAGTGAGCGTAAAATACTAAAATGCATGAAAAGAGTTATGAATATGAATGAATTGAAAGAGTTTTATAAGGATAGACAGAAATGAAGGTAGGTCTGCAGAGGCTCTGGCCCCTTCTAGCGGAATTGTGACAGAGTTACAGTTACATTTACCCCTTATGTGACAAAATGTTTGAACCGTACACTATATTAATAATAATAATAATATTAGGATGATTTATTTGGTGAGCGCTGTTTTTGTGTGTATCACACCTCAAGAGCCCTCTGCGAGCTTGGTCGTCGCTGTAGAAAGCGCCAATTCTCAAGCAAGACCCAGTTGTTGTAAGGTTGGATGGACCTTTCAGTGACCGGTCTTTGGTAAAGGTTTTATGAATTTTTCAACTCAGCGAAAAGCACATTCGAAATATAAATGGTACATTTTTTGTGCTCCGTCGGGATCCGAATCCACAACCTTCCATTTACGAGTCCGAAGTGCTGCCACTACGGACTACGGACCGGTCCAAGATGCCAACGACACGTGGTGTACCTGAGCGGTCACCCATCCAAGTACTGTCCGCGCCCAACTAAGCTACACATATAGTGTAACTTCTTGCCGCGTTATCCCCGAAGGGGTCGCATGTGGCGAGTTGAACCTATTTATTTTTACAGGTAAGGGGGCCGGCCTTACGCCAACCAATTCAGTTGAAGTGGAGGTTTCCCAGCTCCCGAGAGTGCTGGTACTCATTTCTTGTGAAGGCTGAGTAAACCTTGCCGGTATTTTATTTTGGGGTTTGAAATAAACACCGAAACGGGAAATCATTTCTGAAACCGTCGGTGGGATTCGAACCCGAGCTTTCGGCATGGAATGCAATCACACTACCACCTGAGCTATCGACCGGACCCAATGTTGCTTAACTTCGGTGATCTATGGGAACCGGTGCTTTCAACATGGCTAACGTCGTTGACAATATATGGAGGTGGTTATACGTTTTGTCTTCTACGAAGTATTGCAGGGGATGCACAAAGTCCCCTAAGGAGAAAGTTAAGTCCCCCACGGTGTGCCCAGCCCACTACATCAGACCTCTAGTCCACTGCAGATGTCGGTCCCTCGGCGAGTATCGCCCTGGCCCCTAAACCTCTATATATCTGATAATACTATTAAATGATGACGGGGTAGAAAAGCACAGTGATAAAACGAGACATGACGTAACAACACATGATAGAACGACACATGACAGTATGACACATGATAGAACGAGACATGTTAGAACGACACACGACAGAACGACACATGACGCCCTATAATGGGCTCCAGACTTTTCATCAGCGCTTGTATAAAAGGCGAGTTTTGTTAATAGCAGATAGAAGAATGTACGAGTAGCCATTTATATTCCTTGACTTATAGGTTAGTATAAGGCTTGCCACCCATACTGTAAAAAATGGTTCACTCTGCCAATGTCACCCCTGTGTCAGGGAAAGTCGGCAAAAGTTTGAGGGCTTATGTTTATGTGAGGCTTGGATTTTATTTGTAAGTACACATTCAGCATTTGTAAGCGAAAACTACACGTGTTTGTTTGTGGGCATGCATTTGAGAGCTTTAAAGGAATATATCCGAGCAACTTAGATTATAGATTAAAGACATTGAAGGGAATTTAAGAATGAAAGTACAATAAAGCACATTGAGGGGGCTCGGACTTCTTGGAAGAATGGATGTTGAACGACTATCGAAGAAAGTGTACAGAGGTAATCACAGAGGAAAACGTGGAAGGGAAAACCGAGGAATGAATGGATGGACCAAAAGGTGAGATTGCGAAAGAATGGAACTTTTGCAGAGTGAGCATAAGAGAAGAGTATGTATGAAGAAAGTGATGAATGTTGAAGAGATGAAAGAGGTATGCAAAGACAGAAAAAAGTGGAGACGCATCTGAGGAGGTAGCGGCTACCCCTAGTGGAAGGGTGGCAGGATGCCGTAACAGTAACATTGATAAGCGAGGGAGCAAGTCTAAATGGATTTAAAAAATGTTTTCTAACTACAATAAAAACTGTCTCTCTGTCACCATTTTGCTATAGGTGACCCAAGTCTGCAGATTTGCCTCTATTTTTTTCTATCCTTGCATACATCTTTAAATTCATTCATCTCCATCACCTTCTTCATGCATGTCCTTCTTGTACATTCGCTTTAAATATCCCATCCATTCACAATTTCCCCAATTTGATGCAGCCATACTTCTAACGGTCTTGTTTTTCCTCTTTTTCAATAGAGCACGAAATAGTTTTTACAAAATTATATTGTTGTATTGTTGTTGGCATTTCTTGGACCGGTCCGTAGTCCAATGGCAACACTTCGGACTCGTAAATGGAAGGTTGTGGATTCGGATCTCGTCGGAGCACAAAAATATACCATTTATATTTCCAAATGTGCTCTTCGCTGGGTTGAAAAATTCATAAAATCTTTACCAAAGACTGGTCACTGAAAGGTCCATCCAACCTTACAACAACTGGTTCTTGCTTGAGAATCGGCACTTTTTACAGCGACGACCAAGCTCGCAGAGGGCTCTTGAGGTGTGATACACACAAAAACAGCGCTCACCAAATAAATCATCCTAATATTGTTATTATTATTGTGCCTTGTATCTAGCTACCCGGCTGAGTGATAAAACTTTTTTTGTTTGCCTTTGGAATTTCAGCCAAGTTCATTATTTTCCATACAATAAAATAAAGCAATAAAAGTTTTAGGATTTGTATATTTTCCTTGTGAAGATTAATTTTAAATTATTCATGTAAAAATAAAACACAAAGCTTTCCTTCACGAGTTGATTTTATTTCCTCGAGCGCTTTCGACGTTAACACATCATTATCAAGAGGAAGTTGTCCTTTTGAACTCGCGAAGAAAAACTTTGTGTTATATATTTTTACATTATAAATTTTTAACAATCGAAAGTATCCGATTTTATCATGAATTCTGTAGTTTCTTTAGAAATTCCACCGCGTTTGAAAAATTCCAAAAGATTCCACGGCGTTTGTATGTGATCTCGTTCCATATTTACGGCCGCAATCAACGCTGGAAAAATGGAAATCTACTCATGGAATTTTCCACAAGCTGGGAGATAAACTACGTGGAAATTGTCCGGTCGGATTGGAAAATATGAACCGTCATGCAGTCTCGGGGAAATGCGAGAAAATTCAAAGATATTCTGGTCGGGAAAAGAATATATACCTACTCGTTCTTGGGAAAATTGAAAAATGTTTTGCATTTTTTTATCATTCAAATATTTTATTGAACTTTTCTATTGTTCTAGATTTATTTTAAAATTTTCATTTGAAAATTGGAGTTATTGAAAATCATCTGAACAGTCTCAGCATAAAATTCTAAATGAGATTCTCTTTCTCGGCGGAGCAACGTCACACGTCTATTGATAGCTTGGTATGAGGCTGTCTACCATGTTGTAAGAAAACGTTACTTTGTATAGATTTATTTTTTAAGGTTTTGTTGTATTTTTTTTTTTTTATAATTAAATGTTATTTATTACTCGTATTCCTTGACTTGGTATGAGGTTGACCACCCATACTGTAAAAAATGGTTCACTTTGCCAATGTCACCCCTGTTTCAGGGAATGTCGGTAAGAGTTGCAGGGCTTATGTTCATTTGAGTTTGGATTTTATTTGTAAGTACACAATCAGCATTTTTGAGCGCGAACTACACGTGTTTGTTTGTGGGCATACATCTGAGAGCTTTGAATGAATATATCCTTGCAACTTAGATTATAGATTATAGAATTAATAATTCTTTATTATTTATTTTAATGAATCATTAATTAATAATTACCCAATCACATCTGTTGAACCAGGGTCAAATGTATGGCCAAATGACCCACGCGGGGATTGAACCAACGTTATTTTATTCCAAATACGCTAGAAAGATCAGCCCACTTGGCCCCCTCCAACATAACACCAACAGATGTTCATGTGAGGTTGGTTTTTTTTGTGTGTTAGTGCGTTACACGTGTCTGCCTGTGGACGTGTGTTTAGTGTATGCCTTGAATATGAATATATCTGGGCAACTAAGATTAAAGATTTGATTTTTCGTGACTCATAGGTTGGTGTGAGGCTGACCAATCATACTGTAAAAAATGTGAGTTTTAGATTATAATTTCTACGTACACATGCAGCATTTGTAAGCGCAAATTTACACATGTCTGTTTGCGGGCATGCATTTAATATGTACTTTTAATATTAAAATATCTTTGCTACTTAGATTAAAGATTATAGTTGAACACATGATTACAGTTGTTGTATATATTCCATGACTTATAGGTTGGTATGCGGCTGACAACCCATGCTGTAAAAAATGATTCACTTTGCCAATGTCACCCCTGTTTAAGGGAAGGTCGGCAATAGTTGCAGAGTGTATGTCCATTTGAGATTTGTTTTTTATATTGTAGGTTCACATGCGGCATGCGCAAGCGCAAACTTGTACGTGTCTGCTTGTGAGAATTCATGTAATGTAAATCCTCAATGTTACATATCTTCCCAACTTAGATTAGATATACTTTTTTGTTTTGCTGAATTGTACAATATTATCTGAAAAACATAGCATAATATATTATAGTATGTTAATAAGCTTATGAGAAATAAATCAACTGAGTACAGAGGGCAGTTTTATGGATTCACTATGTTAATCCTTTGGTATATAATTAGTATATGGAACGGCAAGGTTTAAACCATATTCGTTATATAATATTTCATCGGTTTAACGGCGATAATTGTATACCATAATTGGATTATCTTTTATTTTTGCAACATATGTAATTTTCTGGTCTATAGCTCAGTGGGTAGAACGCTTACGTTCAAAACAAAATTCTAAAGTTCAAGACCGGTTTTTTACGTTAAGTTTTTTTTTTCTTCGAACTCAATTTGTAATACCAGAAAGGTTTTCTCAGTCTTCACAAGATATCGATAACTTACAGGTAAAAGTGTATAAGTTACATCTTAAGCTAAAATAGGTTCCCAGATCCTAAATGTTTTATCCATGAATTTACAAATCAGTGAATCAGCACTTATTCAGTTTCACCTTAAAAGAAACTGGAAATGTTTTCTTATATTAGGTTCTGCCGATAGTCCAGTTGGTAGAATGCTTGCGTTTCATGTCAAAATGCTGCGGTTCGATTGCCATCAAAAGTGCTAAAATGATTTCCCATTTTGGTGTTTCTTTGATACAAAAAATAAATAAATAAATTGCAAAGGTGTACTCAGCCTTAAAAAAATAAAATTGGATTCTTCATGGGATGGAAACTTTCATTTCAAGTGAAGGAGTCCCTTACCTGTAAAAATAAATACGTTGTACACACCAAATACGACTCCTTCTGTAATCACGCGGCAAGAAGTGACATTTATTGTATATTCGACATGGTTGCGTTTTCGTAATGATAAGTAACACTATTTTCAATTTTGGTGGTTCACTTAATTTGTTACCACGCTTATTTTAGTTGACTAAATAAATAGGTTCCTCAATCACAGCCCAATCAACGTAATTAACGTTTCAATACAGCAATAGTGGAGGTTGCAAATTGTGGGCATACATTAGCCCGCCCCTTCAATCTGGAACGTTCTAGTCTAACATAATTAAGAACGCATCAAAATACCACTTCAAGCAGTAATTAATACATCTATTCATGTCTCTATCTATCCATCTCTGTCTAACAAATAAACAGTAGCGTTAACTGTTGGATATGTTGGAGAAGGGAATGTTGGTCGGCAGTATTAACGACAGATTTCTCCCTATTACTTTTATTTTTTCTTGGTTTTAGCTTCTGCAGCGGGTACATGTTACTTGTGAAGTTTTACTTGACTTTCCTTAGGTTGGTATTGTTATGTAAATATAAGAATAAGTATTAGTTATAGTTAAGGGAATTCTGTATTATATTGTGTGGGTAGGAATCATTGAATAAAAATACTTGAAGCATCGAGAAATAATGATTACTACGCCTTTCTGGAACTGTGTAGCGAATATAGATCTAGATTGTACTGTTTTGAAGAGTATAAGAAGGGTGCGAGTTGCTTGCAGAGCCAGTATTTTACGAGCTTTACTACTACATACATTGAACCAAAACCAGTGAAAAGAAACCAAGTGTAATGGAATAGTCGAGACTACCTTTGTGAAAATAAATTATTAAAAGTGTAAAAATAAACAACTGTATAAGAAGACCAGTATTTTTAATTGAAAGACTTTTGAACCCTAAATTCGTAACAGTATGAAGCTGTAATATTGGTAAAAAATGGTTCACTTTGTCAATGTTATCCCTGTGTCAGGGAAGGTCAGCAAAATTTGAATGGTTTATGTTCAATTGAGGTTTGGATTGTATTTGTAAGTACACATTCAGCATTTGTAAGCGCAAACTACACGTGTTTGTTCGTGGGTATGCATTTGATATGAGCTTTAAATGTTAAAATATCTTTGCAACTTAGATTTTAGATTATTACAGACTAAAGCTGATTCTCGCATGAACCAGATTATACAAGAGACTTCTAGAGTGGATGCTTCGAGCGAATATGAGGAGTACCAAAAGTACAAAGTATCAAATACTTATGTCTATACACACATATACAAGCAAGTAAATACACCTAGACACACAATCATAAGAAAATAAACATAAACTTGTACCTATATTTTACCGGTCCTTAGTCCAGTGGTTAACACTTCTGACTCGTAAATGGAAGGTTGCGGGTTTAAATTCCGGCGTAGCACAAAAAAGCACCATTTATATTTTTATTTAATTTATTTAATTTTAATTTTTTAATTTTATTTCATTAAAAAAAAAAATAGATTTGTGAAGAGGAATGCAATTCACCAACGTATTCTGCCTGGCCAGAAACAGGTATTAATATCATCATTTTATAATTCATTATTGTTTATTATTAATGAATTATTAAATAATAATTACCCAATGACATCTGTTGAACCAGGGTCAAAGTTAAAGTCAAATGACCCAAGCGGGGATCGAACCAACGTTGTTCCATTCGAAACACGCTAGAAAGATCAGCCCTCTTGGCCCCCGCGGCTATAACCCCGACAAATTCCCCCGACATTTTCAAGTATGCTGGGTGAAAAATTCATATACCTTCATCAAAGACCGGTCACTAAAGATCCATACAGCCTTACAGCACCTGAAGCGCTATTCTGCTAAATTCCTTACGACTTTAAGGCGACGAGCTGGCCATTCGTGTCCAAAAATACGATGTACGGGGATTTTTTTATCTATGAGTTTTATCGCTAGCGCTAGAAATCTCCGACTTGTATGGATATCCAAAGAGTAAGGAATTTAGAAAAATACCGCTTCTGGGTCTTGCTTGAGAATTAGCGCTTTCTACAGCGACGACCAAGCTCACTGAGGGCTCTTGACGTGTAATACACACAAAAACAGCGCTCAACAAATAAATCATCCTAATATTATTATTATTCGTAACACTATTCTTATTAACCACTTTATTTTTTGGTCTATGTCACCCGGACTATCAGTCTCGTACAGAAGTGGTACTTGAGTACTAGATTTACCCCAAGCGGAATATGCGTGGACTGTACGTAATGACTCAGTATAATTTGACGTTGAATTAAGTGACGTTTGCAGTACTGTATGCGACACGAAGCGCCTTGATTTAAGTGCTCATTGACGGCCAACCATCACTTAACAATGTGGCAGGAAATCCATCAACAGTCGGGGGCAATTTGAATCTATAATCTAAGCTGCATGTCGTCTATTTCTAAATCTAAGTTTTTTTTTAAAGAAATCCTGTGCGGGAGATTCCCTAGATTCTAGAGACTCTAGGGGTATATGGCACTTGTTGTAGTGCCGCAGAGGTGTACGAGCTTGGTTGTCGCTACAAAGTTCCAATACTCAAGCAAGATCCAGTTGCTGTAAGGCTGGATGGACCTTTGGTGACCGATCATTGGAAAAGGTTTATGAATTTTTCAGCCCAGCGAAGAGCAAATTCGAAAATATAATTGGTTTATTTTTTTGTGCTCCGCCGGGATTCGAACCCACAACCTTCCCATTCAGAGTCCGCAGTGTAACCGCTGAGCTACGGACCGGTCAAAGTTAACTGTTTTTAACAGTATGGGTGGTGAGCCTTATACTTACCTAAAATTCAAGGAATTGTAGACAAATTATTGCAGCTTAAAAACTGTTTTAAGCACTGCGAATTGGATTTTCAATATTTAAGAAATACAGCTTTTACCTAAATTTCTGTTGAACGTCGGAAACAGAGAAAGTTTTCCTACGACGCGGACGGTTCGTCAAAACCAAAGTAAATAAATTTTAAAGTAAGTTTTAATGTTTAAACGCATTATATGAAAATATTTTAAAATAAACAAAGCATGAAACTTGTATTTTGTTAAATACAGAAGAGAAATCCACGCCAGCATTTTAAAGTTGACGGACGGACCGACGTCTTAAGAGGCAAGTTCTCGCATGAACAAGTTGGTCTCGGAGTAAAAATGAGGCGCAATAAGGCATTGTTAGCCACTTTCCTTTCGTAGAGTTTCTATATCCCGTCGTTTGTAGCAGGGACGTGCATGGGGCTTAAAGCATGGGTAGGCATGTACCTATACAAACAAAAAATCCGTTCTGTGAAAGATCAGATCATAATCTATAATCTATCTATAATCTATAATCTAAGTTGCAAGGATATATTCATTCAAAGCTCTCAGATGTATGCCGACAAACAAACACATGTAGTTCGCGCTTACAAATGCTGATTGTGTACTTACAAATAAAATCCAAACTCAAATGAACATAAGCCCTGCAACTCTAAAAAATCAACTGTAAAAATCTGTTTAAGTGCATAATTCTAATCTTATCTAAGTTGCAAAGATATGTAACATTGGAAATTCACATAACATTCATTTTCACAAGCATCCAGGTACAAGTTTGCGCTTAGGCATGCTGCATGTGAACTTACAACATAAAAACCAAATCTCAAATGGACAAACACCCTGCAACTCCTGCCGCCCTTCCCTGAAACAGGGGTGAAATTGGCAGAGTGAACCATTTTTTACAGAATGGGTGGCTAGCCGCATACCAAAATATAAGGCAAGGAACATGCAGGATGTGCGGGATTTGAGTTCAAAGGCCTTCTGAAACTTTTGGGGTGGCTAGTGCCACTAAACGGCGCTGTATACAAATTGTCCAATTATTATTATTATTATTATTATTAATATTTGAAGTTTTTTTTTGTAAGTTTATTTTTCCTTGAGGTTTAAAGGACTCTAAAATACATCGTGGCTGAAAAACTTGTGACAATAGTTCAACGAAAACATGAAGTCCCTGTTTTAAGCCGCAGCATCCAGGGTCAAAATAGCTACGAGTATGGCCGATCTTCGTTGTAAGTGGGATAAAAAAAAGGAGAAGAAAAAACTAAAATCTTTTCAGGTCACTGAAAATCTACTGTTATTGTAACGCTATCACCGTTCCACTGGGTGTGGCCGATATCCTTTTTTTGTTCTCGTTCTGGCATAATTATTTCAGTTAATTCATATTCATCACTTCTTTCTTTATATTATGAACTCTGTATACGTGTATCTCACTCCTTCACAATTTCAATAATTTGATAAAGCCATGCCTTTATCGGCCTCCCTCTTCCCTTTTTGCTTCTTAAATATTATCTGTATATATTCTTCCTCAAACATTTACCATCCATTCTTTTCAAATGCCCAAACCATTTCATTATATTTTTTTGTACTTTTGTCCTCCTCACATCGTCTTCCAGATGACATTATTTTTTAAACCATTCGTTTCGTACTCTAACTTTAAAAGATTTTCCAGTCATTCTTTTCAGAAGTTTTCATTTCTGCTGTAATTACTTCTAGGCTATTTTTAAAGTAATCATTAAAGTGCAGCAAAAACTATTTGCCTCTATTGATATTCCACCTCTGCTTTGTGTATATCTTGATAAACTCTGTGGAAGAAATTGCTAAAACCTTACCCTTAGTATAAAAACTTTTCGTTTAACTCAGACGCAACGTTTCAAAGATAGTAATTACAAGCTAAAGACGCTCACTATAGGAACTGCTCACGTTTCCATACATTTTTTTCATAAGCGCAATGAGTGAGTTAAAACGATGACTTTCATACTTATGGTACTTGGTGCAAAAAGTTTAGATAAGTAAGATTTATTAGCAGAGGGAAGTTATGATTTTAAGGCTTCGCTCGCTCATACAAAGCTATACTTTTTCTTATTGTTACGGATGTGTGTCTGTGTGTTTTGTCTCTAGATGTAGATATTTCAATATTTAAATTGTCTGTTAATTGTATAAATGTAATTTATTGTCTATGTTCCTAAACTTATACGTTGGTATGCTGCTGACTATTTATGCTGTAGAAAATGGTTCACTTTTCCAATGTCACTCCTGTTTCATGGAAGGTGGACAAGAGTTTCAGGGCTCATGTTCATTTGAGATTGGATTTTTATGTGTGAGCGCGAAATAATCGTGTCTGCTTGTGGGAATGCATTTAATAAGAATCTCAAATGATATATATCTTTGCAACTTAAATTTAGATTGTCTATGTTCCTTAACTTATAAGTTGGTATGCTGCTGACCATTTATGCTGTAGAAAATGGTTCACTTTGCCAATAACACCCCTGTTCCAAGGAAGGTGGGCGAGAGTTACAGGGCTTCTGTTCATTTGAGATTGGATTTTTATATTATAGGTCGACATGCGGCATGTGTTAGCGCGAACTTATACGTGTTAACTTGTGGGAATGCATTTAATATGAATCTCAAATAATATGCATGTTTGCACTTAGATTTAGTTGTATAGATACAAGTTATAATAATTATAGATGGTCGAGAGATCAAAGACGTTCGTGAATAAAATTAATAAATCCAGTGAAAATAAAGCATTGTTTGATAAGAATTGTTTTGGTTCTATAAATTTTAGTAAACATCAAATATAATTGTTCACAGTGTTAATACACAGACCATACAAAGTATAATAAATAATTGTATCAGTAAATAAATACCATTGTACGCTCATACAAAGCTATAATCAGCTTTACAACGTCTTGTACTCAATCTCGCTAACAGTATTACGAGAATTATTTTTATAATAAGCTTTCTTTTATTGCCTTACACTTATAAATATACCTAATCTAAGCTGCAAAGCTACATACAAATTTCAGACTCATTTTTAATGCATGCCTCAAGCCAACAAGTTTTATTTTTAATTTTTAAGAAATCCTGTGCGGGAGACTCCCTAGATTCTAAAGACTCTAGGGGTCTATGACACTTGTTGTAGTGCCGCAGAGGTGTACGAGCTTGGTCGTCGCTACAAAGCGCTAATACTCAAGCAAGATCCAGTAGCTGTAAGGCTCGATGGACCTTTGGTGACCGGTCATTGGTAAAAGTTTATGAATTTTTCAACCCAGCGAAGAGCACATTCGAAATATAAATGGTATATTTTTGTGCTCCGCCGGGATCCGAATCTACAACCTTCCATTTACGAGTCCGAAGTGTTGCCACTACGGACTACGGACCGGTCCAAGATGCCAACGACACGCGGTGTACCTGAGCGGTTACCCATACAAGCACTGACCACGCCCAATGTTGTAAAATGTGATTTTTTGCAAACATTTGCTAGGAGTGAACTCGCAAAATCAGCCTAATCCTGAAATTACAACGTACATCAAATACAGATTATATTATCTAGATTTTCAGCAGTAGCTTTGTGAAAGATTAAAATAAAAATTGCTTTGTTTTAATTCACATGAGTTGACTGAATAATAGTAATAATAATGGAATGATTTAATTTTGGTGTCCACTGTTTTTTGTGAATCACACTTCAAGAGTCCTCTGTCAGCTTGGTCGTCGCTATAAACAGCGCTAATTTTCAAGAAGACCCATTTGCTGCAAGGATGGATAGACCTTTGGTGACCGGTCTTTGGTAGAGGTATATGAATCTTTCAACCCAGCGAAGAGCATATTTGAAAATATAAATGGTATATTTTTTTTGCGATCTGCCGGGATTCAAACCCATGACTTTCCATTTACAAGTCCTAAGCGCTACCACTAAGCTACGGACCGGATGTTTAGTAACGCACCTCAAGAGCCCTCTCTATGCTTGTTTGTCGCTTTAAATTGCTGATTCTCTATCGAAATCCAATAACTGTAAAAATGCAAGGATTTTTTTCACACCTCAAGAACCCTCTGCGACCTTAATCATTGTTATAAAAAGGGCTAATTCTTAAACACCAAGCAGTTGCTGTAAAGCTGGATAGACCTGTGGTGACCGGTCTTTGGTAGAGGTATATGGATTTATCAACCCAACAAAGAGCATATTTGAAAATATAAATGGAATATTTTTTGTACTCCATCGGGGTTCGAATCCATGACCTTCTATTTACGAGTCTGAAGCGCTCACCACTAGACCACGGACCGGTCAAAACTTCACCAGTAAAAAGATGTTTTTTTTGAAAAATACTTACAAAAAATATGACTTTTCTAATTTTGTGGAAGCAAATTTCTGGAACATACCTGAAACAAAGAAAAATGTATAATTAATTTAAATTAAATAAACATGTATTGATTGTACACATTTTGATCGTAAGATAGAGAAGACAAAATTGAAGATATTGTGATGAATATGTTATAACATTTGTTGTATGGTCAATAGCTCAGTTGTTAGAATGAGAGAGCAAGAGTTTGATCGCCACCAAGCGTTACATACATGATTTCCCGTTTCGGTGTTTATTTCAAACCCAAAATAAATACTGACAAGGTGTACTCAGCCTTCACAAGAAATAAAATCCAGCCCCCTCGGGAGTTGGGAAGCCCCACTTTAACTACAGTAGTTACCTGTGAAAATAAATAGGTCTCGAATTGCCACATACCGACCCCTTCAGGGATAACATAGGTAAGAAGTTAAAACCCAATGCAATATAAAAACCTAATCTCTAATGAACATAGGCCCTGCAACTCTTGCCGACCTTCCCTGAAACAGGTGTGACAAAGTGAACTTTTTTTTTACAGTATGGGTGGTCAGCTTCAACGATACTAGTCAAGTAACCGTTAATGATTTTCATCAAAAACCGATGAAAAATTTATTCAATATTTTTATTCACTTTGTTTTGATTTGAAATTGGAAACGACAGGAAAACGATGATTTTGATTACCGAAAAAAAAGTGTTTTTTAAACCAAAAAAACAATTGGTATTTTTTTTCAATAAATAAAAAAAATGTTATGCTTTAATCAATTTTTTTGCGAACATGTAAATTTGGAAACGAGCAAAAAATAATACAATCTAAAAAAAGGCTTGCTTATTTTTTTTTACATGTATTTAAAAAATGCGTTGTCCGGTCGATAGCTCAGGTGGTAGAGTGCTTGCATTCCATGCCGAAAGCTCGGGTTCGAATCCCACCGAGGGTGTCAGTAATGATTTCCCGTTTCGGTGTTTATTTCAAACCCCAAAATAAAATACCGGCAAGGTTTACTCAGCCTTCACAAGAAATGAGTACTAGCACTCTCGGGAGTTGGGAAACCTCCACTTCAACTGAAGTGGTTGGCGTAAGGCCGGGCCCCTTACCTGTAAAAATAAATAGGTTCAACTCGCCACATGCTACCCCTTCGGGGATAACGCGGCAAGAAGTTGCACTATATGTGTAGCTTAGTTGCGTTTTGCGTTGCGTTGCGTTTTGCGTTCAAAACTGTTTTCAGTGATAAAAAATATACATAAATTTAGTACATGATAAGTTGTTAGTCTAGTGGTTAACGCTACGGGTTCGTAAGCCGAATGTTATCAATTCGATTCTCGGCGTAGCACAATTAATTTATGATAAATGATACAATCAATACAATTAATTTAGTTTGGTTCTACAAATTTGCTGTCGTTATAAAAAAATCCTTGCATTTTTACAGTTATTGGATTTTGCTAGAAAATCAGTAATTTATAGCGACGAACAAGTACACAGCGGGCTCTTGAGCTGCGTTACTGAACATCTGGTCAATATTCTAGTAATAACGCTTCGGACTCGTAAATGGAAGATTGTGGGTTCGAATCATGGCGGAGAACAAAAAATATCGCATTTATATTTTCAAATATGCTCTTCACTGGGTGGCAAAATTCGTATACCTTTACCAAAAACTGTACCCTTAGTACGAGTTGCAAAACTTGAGAAAAGTAAAGTTTACGGAAAATATTAAAGTTTGATTTCTCCCAAAATCTGCCGTTTTTCTTTCTTACACTTTGTGGTCTTTGCAAAAGAGTTACAGTGATGAAGAAAATCAAGTTCAAACAAACAAAAACGGCAGATTTTGGGGGAAATCACTCTTTAATATTTGCCGTAAACTTTACATTACTCAAGTTTTGCATCTCGTACTAAGGGTACTGGTCACCAAAGGTCAATCTAACTTTACAGCAACTGGGTCGTGCTTGAGAATTGGCACTTTCTCCAGCGACAACCAAGCTTGCAGAGGTCTCTTGATGTGTGATTCACACAAAAATAGCGTAAATTAATCATCCTAATATTTGTGTAGGAATTACAAAATGCTTTAAGTCCATTCAAATATCAAAAATAGATCGTCCCTCCAAAACAGTTTTTCTGCGTTTCCATTTTGGGGGAGGGGGTCTGGTTGTATAGATTTTAAGGGAGAATATCAGGCCGCGGCGCGTCACACGGGAGTGATGAATGGCCTTAATAACGTTTTGAATGCGACGAGTGAATTATCGTAACATAAATTTCAAACATTCACCAGTTCGGGGTGAATTGTGAACGTGTATGTTGACTTTGAACTTTATTAGTTAGTTCTATTAAGTCTGACAGCCCATCTATAATCTAAGTTGCAAATTATATTTGACTTATTTTGACAGTTTTCAAAGTTAAATAAATCGTAACGAATTGCGGATTGAATTTAATAAAAAAGGTAAATTAATTTGACCATATTTATTTTCAGATTCCGTTCGCATTCGGTTCACAGTTAAACAATGTACTGTCTTACTCAACGGCTCTGATACAATTCTCTCTTTAAAGCATCCCGATCTCTATTTATAGGTGCATAAGGGTTATTCTGGCACACGCCAGACCATGACAGAATCTTCACTTAGAAGATTCGAGCGAATGCTCACACCATCGAACGAATAATAATCTATAATCAAAGTTGCAAAGATATATTAACATACAAAATTCATATCAAATGCATGCCCAAAAACAGACACGTGTTTATTCGGGCTACAAATGCTGAATGTTTACCTACTTACAAATTTAAAAATAAACCCTTTAACTTTTGCCGACCTTCTCTGACACAGGGGTGACGTTGGTAGTGTAAACTATTTTTTACAGTATGGGTGGTCGGCTTCATGCCAATCTATAAGTCAAGAAATTAACAAAATACAAGCATAACTTACATTTAGAGAGACAGACACACTCACATAATTAAAAACACACAGAGACACAATCACACATTCGTTGCAATATACATATGCAGGGTTCATGTCCCCAAGGGTCGATATGAGGCTGACTACCCATACTGTAAAAAATGGTTCACTTTGCCAATGTCACCCCTGTTTCAGGGAAGGTCGTCCAGAGTTGCAGGGCTTATGTTCATCTGAGATTGTGTTTTTTTAAATTGTAGGTCCCTATGCGGCATGTGTGAGCGCGAAATTATGCGTGTCTGCTTGTGGGAATGCTTTTAATATGATCTTCAAATGATACATATCGTTGCAACTTAGATTTAGATTAGATTTAGATGTCCATTTTAGATTTGAGTATTTATTTATTAAGTGCCCATGCAGCATGTGCAGGCGTGTCTGTATGTGGCATGGAGGTAGTATTCTTATATATATATCGATGGTATGTGGGCATGCATTCAATATAAATTTTAATTTTAATATTTCTTTGCTGCGTAGATAATAATATATCATAGAATGCGACTTGACAATTTGAATGGCAAAATTAACAAAACACTTGCACCACCAAAAAAAGAACACCCCAAGAAACAATGTTATCTTTCTGCTCTTTTCGGGAACTAGAGAATCGCTCTCGTTCCTTTATTTTAGCAAAATTATCGTCTACTCGGAACAAAAGCCTGATAATTGCTATCGCGGCTAAAAAGCTTCACCCCAGGGTAGCATACCCTGCGGAAATTTTGCCATTTTCTCAACAAACTCGCCGAGGTAAATACAACCGCAAAAAGAAACCGGAACAGATTGGATTGTAATACTTTTTTGTGTGGTCTGTTGAAATAAAATCGAAGTGTTTGTTCTGTTTATAAGGAAGATTAATTATTTTTAACTTGGTCATTTTTTTTTTTACGAAATCCTGTGCGGGAGACTCCCTAGATTCTAGAGACTCTAGGGGTCTATGATACTCGTTGTAGTGCCGCAGGGGTACGAGCTTGGTCGTCGCTACAAAGCGCCAATACTCAAACAAGACCCAGTTACTTTAATGGACCTTTGGTGACCGGTCATTCGTAAATGTTTATAAATTTTTCAACCCAGCGAAGAGCAAATTTGAAAATATAAATTGTGTATATTTTGTGCTCCGCCGGGATTCGAACCCACAACCTTACCATTCAGAGTCCGCAGTGTTACCACTGAGCTACGGACCGGTCATGAATAAACTGAATGGTTATTTAAATAAGACATGATACAATCTTTTACTTTCAATGAATGATACAGTAAGGTTCTTTGTAGGTATCTATATAATCCATAATCTAAGTTGCAAAGAGATATATTAAATGCATGCCCACAAACACTGTGTAAGTTCACGCTAACAAATGCAGCATGCGTATTTACAGATTAAAATCTAAGCCTAAAATGAACATAACCCTGCAACTTTGGTCGACTTTCCCTGAAATAGGGGTGATATTGGCAAAGTTTAACAAATGAAGCAACACCTCTGCGGCATCCTTCCAGGGTGATATAGACCCCCAAGACTTTCAAGAATTGGGGAGACTCCCGCGCAGGATTACTTTTAAAAAATGAACCATTTTTTACAGTATGGGTGGTCAGCCTCATACTAACCTATAAGTCAAACAATGAACTGATGCTCAGCGATATATTTCAGCGAGTCCGGTTGATAGCTGAGTTGGTAGAACGCTTGCATGCCGAGAGCTCGGGTTCAAATCCCACCTAGCGTGTCAGAAATGATTTCCCGTTTCTGTAATCGTTTCAAAATACTCAGTCTACAAGAAATGAGAGCCAGCCCCCCTGGGAGCTGGGAAACCCCCACTTGAAAAGGTGACATCATAAATATTTCCCAAATTTCAAGTATTTAAAATATATAGAAAACAACCATTGACAAAGCTATTCATAGACCTTAATTTAAGTTTAAAAAAATTGAATGTCTAGTTCTATGTAAAATCTAAGTTGCAGAGATATATTAACATTTAAGGCTCTTAAATGCATGCCCACAAACAAACACGTTAAGATTCGCGCTTACAAATGCTGAATGTGTACCTTCTTACAAATAAAATCCAAACCTCAAATGAACATAAGCCCTACAACTTTTGCCGACCTTCCCTGACACAAGGGTGACATTGGCAAAGTGAACCGTTTTTTACAGTATGGGTGGTCAGCCTCATATCAACCTATAAGTCAAGGAAAATGCCTTTGAATATATATATATTTAAAAAATAACTCACTTTGATTGTACACTTTCTAACTTTTCTAATAAAAATGTTTTCAAAGAACTACAAATTCATGGAAAAAAACATAATTTACCTGGTCCTCTTTTTTCATAAAATAATTCTTTCTTTCCATTCTTTTTAATTGCTTTCCCATCTCAACTTCCACTTTACGATGTTTTTTTCCTACCCTTATTAAAAAATGGTTAATCCCTTCATTTCTTCAGTAGAAGTTTTAATTACATTTATGATTTTATGGGGATACTTAAAAAAAAAGGGTAAAAGTAAGCAGGAATTAAATCTATGCGGAACTAAGCTACAAATATACTGTAACGTCTTGCAACGTTTTCATCTTTGAAATGCAAGTTACGAGTAAAACCTATTTATTATTACATGGAAGGGGGCTGGTTTTACGCCAACAACAATTGAAGCTGAAGTTTCCCAGCTCTCGAGGCTGGTACTCATTTCTTGTAAAGGCTCAGTGAATCGATATTTAATATTGGGTTTGAAATAAACACTAAAACAGAAAATCTTTTCTAATACCCTCGGTGGGATTTGAACCTGAGCTGTCGGCATGGAATGCAAGCACTCTATCAGCTGAGCTATCGACTGAACTAAAGGTGATTTTGAAAAAAAAAACAGATTTACGTTTCTGCTTGTGGGCATACATTTAAAAGGAATCTTTAAAGTTTATTTATCTTAGCAACTCATATTATAAGTTACGGAAATTAAAGTGATATTGATTTAGTACTCAAGAATCAAAGAACGCTACAATTCACTCTATTTTTTTTTCTCTAAAACGAAAACCTTTTCCTTTATATATTTGGATGGCAGTAGCACATAATTTGTAGACGTATTTTCACCAAATGTATTTGAAATGTCAGAGGAAAAACGTTGAGGGATAGAGTTAGGGATAAATGGGTAAAAAAAGAATGTAATTTGAAAGAAAAAGAATTTGATGAGATGGTTTGGGCATGTGGAAAGAATGAATGATGATAGACTGACAATGTTTACATACAAAGAAAGTGTAAAAGGAAAAAGAGGGAAAAGACGACCGAAAAAAATAATGGGATATACAAAGTGAGTGTAAAAGAAGAACATGCATGAAAAAGGTGATAGATATGAATGAATTAAAAGAGGTACCTCAGGATAGAAAAAAATGGAGGCAACTCTGCAGAGGCTCTGGCCACCCCTAGCGGAATTTAATTTAATTTAAATAAAAAAAAAAAAAAAAAATTGTGAAGAGGAATGCAATTCACCAACCTATTCTGCCTGGCCAGAAACAGGTATTTATATCATCATTCAATAATTCATTATTGTTTATTATTAATGAATTATTAAATAAAAATTACCCAATAACATCTGTTGAACCAGGGTCAAAGTTAAAGTCAAGTGACCCAAGCGGGGATCGAACCAACGTTGTTCCATTCGAAACATGCTAGAAAGATCAGCCCTCTTGGCCCCCGCGGCTATAACCCCGACAAAACGGAATGGCGACAGAGTAACAGCTCTTAGTATAAAACACTGTTCAAATTCACTACATTTGCGTAAATCGAAAAAAAATTACGAAAACTGAATCAATCTCTAGATGTGCTGTCGTGTATTCCATACATTTTTGATTAACGCCATCGAAGTGAGTTTTACGCAATATTTTGTACTCTGGTTACACAACCACTCTGTTTTACACAGATTATGTTGAAAAAACTCTCAAAAGTAAACCTTGCCGGGCTTAGTTAGCATTCAAATCTTCTTAAAAGATACAAGGACAATCTTACTGACACTTTCTAAGTAAAATAACAGAAATTCAAGGAATAAAAAAATGTGTGAGTACCTAAAAATACTGTATATTTCTTGATTTTGAACTATAAGTCCCAGCGGCGAAGCGTGCCATACAAGCCGGTTCCCATCGGCTTCCCTTTTAAAATGATGTTACAAAGTAGTTAAAAACACGTACAAGTTCACGCTTACACATGCCGCATGTGAACTTACAACATATAAACCCAGTCTCAAATTATCATGTGCCCTGAAACTATTGCTAAACTTCCCTGAAACAGGGATGACTTTGATAAAATGAACCATTTTTACAACATAGGTTCTCAGCTTCACACCAAAATATAAGTCAAGGAGAGAAAAATAAATAAATATTCAAATACATTAATTAACCACAAATCAATATATCCATACAAAATTAACATTTTTTTTTTTTAATGCCTTATCCACCAATATTGCATATCAACTGCTATTTTTCGGTTCTTACATTTTTTTCACTTCATCCAAAGTTTTTTCCATTTCTGTATTATGTCATTTATTATTATGTCCATGCATGTTCCTTTTTTTCTGTTTCAGGAATTTATTCTATCCACACTTTTCTCCGTCTTTCTCTACCACGACATCATCCATCTATTCTATCAACGTGTACTTTATTCGTCAGTCTTTTATCATTATATTATTTATCTAATTTAAACATTTGAAATCTGTTACACCTTAAAACAGTTTTTAAAATTGTATTAAAGTTGACACAAAAATCACTTTTTTCGGGCTATGTAGCCGTAGTCTGGTAGATTCTTTCCGGACAGTTTCACCCATTGCTTCGATGGGCATTATCAGCGGTTGGCTAGTCGCTGTGATCTTCTTACAGGATCTGCTGTACTAGAAACAACGCAAGTCTTTTTTCGTTTCTTTTTTAAATAGATATGTGAAGAGGAATGCAATTTACCAAGCTATTCTGCCTGGCCAGAAACAGGTATTAATATCATCAATTAATAATTCATTGAATAAGAGTTTTAGGCTAACGCGGCCGGCTTGTGATGCTGGAGTGATGTTTTACGGAATCTGTTGCCGTGGTCTGTGGGAGCTGGAGCGTATAAATGGGCGAAACGTCCGGAAGCTCCAGCTTCCACAGACCACGGCAACAGATCCCGGAAAACATCACTAGAGCATAATAATTCATTGTTTATTTAAACGAAGTATTAATTAATAATTACCCAATAACATCTGTTGAACCCACGCGGGGATCGAACCAACGTTCCTCTATTCCAATTACGCTAGAAAAATCAACCCACTTGGCCCTCTCGGCTATAACGCCGACTGTTTAGTTTTACTTTTGAAAAGTATTGTCGTTTTTTCATGTGTCTTTTAAATGTTCTCGTTACTTTAAAGTCCCTGTAGAATAAAGTAAATATCTGATCAAATTTTAATGTAAAATGTATTTTACGTATGCTTTCCTAGTAGACATTTTCCATACCTACATGGAAGTCAAATGCGACCTGAATGTTAACGTACAGACTGAACAGCAGAAACCCTTGGAGAAATCATTTTAAATGTGTTTTTTACACATTGGATGTGAGAATGTCATCTGTCAGGAAATGGAGGATAAAAAATCTATGTTTTACTGTAAAAACGACTGATAATAATTTTGCTTCGAATGTATGTCTGTATATTATGTGTACTTATCGTTGTGTACCTGTGTGTTCTTACTGACTTGAGTGAGTGTGTCTCTAGATGTAGGTATTTGGATGGTTGTACTAGTGTTTGCTCAAAGCTTCTAATTAATAAGATTCTAGCATTCGCGCTAACACATGCGGCATGTGTAAGCGCGAAATTATGCGTGTCTGCTTGTGGGAATGCATTTAATATGAATCTCAAATGATACATATCTTTGCAGCTTAGATTTAGATTTTTTTAGCGAGGTCTGGCATGCATGGCTGGCATAGATAAAGATGGCGATGCTTTGAAGACAGCCTAGTACCTGAGCCGTTCAGCGAAATAGTACGGAAGTCCTATTGATAATGGTGTGGAAACATCGAAAACGCTCGAGAAATAAATCAACTCGTGAAGAAAAACTTTGTGTTTTAATCTTACATCATCAAAAATGTGATAGTTAGATTTTTTTTTTTTTTAAGAAATCCTGTGCGGGAGACTCCCTAGATTCTAAAGACTCTAGGGGTCTATGACACTTGCTGTAGTGCCGCAGTGGTGTACGAGCTTGGTCGTGGCTACAAAGCGCCAATACTCAAGCAAGACCCAGTTGCTGTAAGGCTGGATGGACCTTTGGTGACCGGTCATTGGTAAAGGTTTATGAATTTTTCAACCTAGCGAAGAGCACATTCGAAATATAAATGGTATATTTTTGTGCTCCACCGGGATCCGAATCCACAACCTTCCATTTACGAGTCCGAAGTGTTGCCACTACGGACTACGGACCGGTCCAAGATGCCAACGACACGCGGTGTACCTGAGCGGTTACCCATCCAAGCACTGACCACGCCCAATGTTGCTTAACTTCGGTGATCTATGGGAACCGGTGCTTTCAACATGGCTAACGTCGTTGACAAGATTATTATAGATAAAAGATAGTTAGACCTTCTTGATTCTCAATCCCTAAGATTCAATTAAAAATAAAAACTTGAAATTTTTAGTGCAAAAGCAGCAGTGCGCAAAAATTAGCAGAGCGTGAAGGAATAGCATTTTTAATGATCTGTTTTAATTACCTCCAGCCACCCTTATCCCTTCAAACCGCCCTCGTTAAAATACCTATTGATTTTTTTCGCTGTTTCCGCTACTAGAGGAAGGGTGCAAATGTTACCATCAAGTCCCAAGGGTGCTTACCCTTAATTAGGTTTTCCTGGAAGAGTCAGACCTTAGTATGCGAATTTAAGTTGCGAAAATTCCTCCCGATTTTACTTTATGTAGATCTTTTAATCTGTGGCTTAAAAAAACTTGATGTCAGTGAACAACAGACCCTAAGATGAAGACGTTGAGCTATATTTCTATCTTTTAAGAGGTCTTATAGATAAACCCAGTTGCTGTAAAGCTGCATAGGCTTTTGGTGACCGGTTTTTTGGTAAAAGTATACAAATTTTTTAACCCAGAGAAGAGCATATTTGAAAATATAAATGGTACATTTTTTGTGCTCCGCCGGGATTTGTACCTACGCCCTTCTATTTAAGAGTCCTGAAGCGTTACCACTAGACTAAGGACCGGTCTGCATGACACAACAATAAGCAACATAAAATCTATATTCTCGGAAATCTAGGGAGTCTTCAGTACAAATTTCTTTAAAAAACATTGACTAGCACTGCCGCCACAAAATTGTCTCAACTTGCTTCTAGTTTACTCGTTAACCAAATCATCTGTAAAAGGAGGTGTTTAGGGTGCGTATAGGTTTTGCAGGAGCCCCTTAAAAGTCCTGCTAATTATTTATCCTGTCTCATTATGCAAATTAAGGGGCCTATCGGTGGTCGCGCGCACCCTTAAGAGGCATTTACAGGACTTATAGCTGGTAATGAACTACTCCACTTAGGTGTATTAGGAAGAGTGGTACACTTTCTACGATTTCAAAGGTAAGTAGATTAAAATATTTTAATTTGGTCAATTTTTTCAATGCACATAATATCGATACCTCAATGGTAAAACAGAACAAGTGACACATAAAGCTAACCTAGGTCTCTCACATATTTTTTTTTTTTTTTTTTTTTTTTTTTAAGAAAATCCTGTGCGGGAGACTCCCTAGATTCTGAAGACTCTAGGGGTCTATGACACTTGTTGTAGTGCCGCAGAGGTGTACGAGCTTGGTCGTCGCTACAAAGCGCCAATACTCAAGCAAGACCCAGTTGCTGTAAGGCTGGATGGACCCTTGGTGACCGGTCATTGGTAAAGGCTTATGAATTCTTCAACCCAGCGAAGAGCACATTCGAAATATAAATGGTATTTTTGTGTGCTCCGCCGGGATCCGAATCCACAACCTTCCAAATATTTACGAGTCCGAAGTGTTGCCACAACGGACTACGGACCGGTCCGAGATGCCAACGACACGCGGTGTACCTGAGCGCACACCCATCCAAGTACTGACCACGCCCAATGTTGCTTAACTTCGGTGATCTATGGGAACCGGTGCTTTCAACATGGCTAACGTCGTTGACAAGGACAAATGCACCTTTTAACCTATTTTCTACAAGAGAAAACTACTTGACTGGAAGTAAGGGTTTCCCAGCTCTCAAGGGGGCTGAATCTAATTTTTTTAAGACTGAGTAAACCTTGCCGGTAATTATTCTGAGTTTTGCATTAAACACCGAAAAAGGAAATCATTTCTGACACCCTCGGTGGGGATCAAACCCTTGCTCTCGGCATAGAATGCAAGCATTCTACTAACTGAGCCATCGATCAGGCTTTTTAAGAGCTTGGCCGTCGCTACACAGCGTCAATACTGAAGCAATCGCCGTTTGCTGTAAGAGTGGATGAACCTTTGGTGACCAGTATTTTGGTTAAGATATATGAATTTTTCCTCCTATCGAAGATTGTATTTGAAAATTTAAATGGTATATTGGTATGCTCTGCTGGGATTCGAACTCATAACATTATAATTCGAGTCAGATGCATTACTTCTGGACTACGGACTGAATGAAATACGATGGATGAAAACTTCTGTAACTGTAACTCTGTCGCCATTCCGCTAGGGGTGGCCAGAGCATCTGCAGAGCTGCCTCCATTTGTTCCTATCTTTACATACCTCTTTCAATTCATTCATATCCATCATCTTTTTTATGCATTTTCTTCTTTTTCGCTCGCTTTGTATATCCCGTTCTTTCGCAATCTCCTCAATCTGATCACTCCATACTTTTCTCGTCGTCCTTTACATCTTTTTTCTTCCACAACTCTTCTGTTTACTCATATATAAACTTTGTCAATCTATCATCATTCATTCTTCCCACATCACATTTTTTGTACCTTAACTTTCACATCCCCTTTCAAATTACATTCTTTCTGTACCCATTCATTCCTAACTCTATCTCGCAGACTTTTTCCTGTCATGCTTTTGCAATGCATCTTAAATAATAGTATATCATATGAAACTTACGGGGATATTCTTAGACATTTTAGTCGTCGTTTGAGCTCACGTCTTATCACCACGGTCATTCTTACCTACCGAATTTTGGTAATATTTGTATAAATCAGCTGTTCACTTGCGGCCATCTTGGATTGACAAGTCTTCATACAAATGCATCATTAGTTTTTCAAAGCGTTGGCTAAACGGTCGACTAAAATGTCTAAGAATAGCACCGTTAGATTGCAGCTGGTACCTACAGGGTGTACTTTCTAAGGGAGGAGGGGTGCGTTAGAAACAGATTAATGGGAAAAGAAAAACCCACGGGAGGGGAGTGGGGGGGAGGATATTGGACGCTTTATATTCCCAGTCATTTATCAAGTAAAGCTCCCTCAGTTAGCGACTAATCAGCCGTGAAAAATAGTGGAAATACAGAACACTGACTGGGGAATTGATTAAAAAATACTGCGGCAAGTAGGGAGGACTAGTCTCGTGTGAACCAGACATTAAATGTTTTTTTTCTGTACTAGTCTTTCGATTTTGTGGTAATCATCAAAATAATCATCAAAACGTCTTCTAAGGGCCTGTTGCACCAACCTCCAATCAATCTTTTATTATAAATGCAACTAAGCTACACATATAGTGTAACTTCTTGCCTGCGTTATTCCCGAAGAGGTCGCTTCGGGACCTATTTTTTTTTTATGGGTAATCGGGCCGACCTCACACCAACCACTTTCAGTTGAAGTAAGGGTTTCTTAGCTCCCGGGGGGGCTGGTTCTCATTTCTTGTGAAGGCTGAGTACACCTTGAGATCGAACCCTTGCTCTCGGCATGGAATGCAAGCATTCTACCAATTGAGCTATCGACCTTTTTACGAGCTTGGTCGTCGTCGCTACAAAGCGCCAATTCTCAAGCAAGACCCAGTTGCAGTAAGGCTGGATGGACCTTTGGTGATTTTTCAACCCAGCGAAGAGCAAATTTGAAAATATAAATGGTATGTTTTTTGTGCTCCGCCGGGATTCGAACCCACAACCTTCCATTCAGAGTCCGAAGTGTTACCACTGAACTATGGACCGGTCACATCAAATTTTTAATTATTCATTTTAAATTATTTTTGAAATCTCGCATTGGTTCAGTATCTACGAGATGATCCTTACTCGTAGTAAGAGACAAAATCTACTTTGATTTATAATTAGTAAAGATCACAAATCTAAGTGAATTTTCCGTCAAATCTAGGAGCGATTCATCATGATCAAAGGCAGGGGACCAATTATGGAACCCTGCCGTACCCCCGAAGATATTTATGGAGTACTAAGGGACACTTTCATATCGCAGGAGCTCCCCTCCGATTAGTAGAATAATTAATAATCTATCGGAAGGTCTACCTACACCAAGAAGCAAATAAAATAAGATTTTCATATTTAGAAATTATTCAATAAAAAAATGTAAAAATAATTTATTTTTCGGGCTATTTCTGTTAACACAGTGAATGTCCATTGTATCCCTATAATTATAAAAATTAAGGGCCTCCGCATACAAAATTGATGTATGTTAATGGATGATAAACTCAAGAACTACTTAACAGATGCACATCATATTCACAACAAATATTATTCAGAACCTCGGATGTGTCTGGCTTTTATCAAAAGTCTTAAAATTGATGTTTTTTTAGTAAATAAATACGATCGATTTCAACACCTTTTTTTTTATGTAAAACCTATGTGTGAAACAAAACTCATTTTGACATTTGGCTTTCAAATAAATTCCCAGCACTTCGAAAAAGGTGTCACAGTATCCATACAGCTCATGGATATTTAAAATTTTGTGTAGTTCTGATACATCCTTCTCTGACTTATGGATTAATAATTATGAATAAGTTCGTTAAAAACGAGAATACTAAATTGAAAGTATAACGGAGTACAATGAGATGGTTTGGGCATCTAGAAAGAATAGACGATGAAATATTGAAAAAAATAGTGTCCAAAGGGAATGCCAAAAGTATGCGCGGAAGGGGAATACTGAGGAAAGAATGGATTGTTCAAATATGTGAGATCTCGAATGACTGAAATATAAAGAGAGTGAAAAAAAGAGAATGGCATTCATATAGAGAGTGATGAATGTCGAGGAGATGAAAGAAGTGTGCAAGGACAGAATAAAATAAAGACACATCTTCGCTTGACTTTCGTGACTTCAAGACTTTCAATAATTGGGGAGCCTCCCGCACAGCATTCCTAAAAAAACGATGGCTCAAATCGAACCTAAATTTTAAAATTTTAAATCTGAATATCAAGCTTAAATGTTTTCCTTTATTTTTTAATGGATGACTTCTTCGGAGCTCTGTTCACTTCAGAAGAAGTCACCTACAGAGGAGATGAAACGTCAGCTGAAAGTCTTCAAGAAGTATCAAGAAAAAAGAAAAAGAAGAAAGCAAAAATATGGACCACGGTCAAAACCCGGAACCAAAAATCAAGCATCTGAATACGGCCGTCAAAGCGTAAAATCACTTAAATGCTTTGTTACCATAATTATATTGCCTACCTATTAGGTGCATGGGCTTGTATGGGATGCTCGTCCCTGCTGCAGAGGTACTAGCCACCTCTAGTGATATAGTGGCTGGATACAAGTACATGCAATTTAGATACAGATAGCCGTTTGAAAGCCATTCTTGTGCTAAAAGATTCAGAATGCAGGGATACTGCACTCGCATTCTTAGACATTTTGTCGAGTCAGGGCCATAAATCTGGGGCCGCATTCTCTGCGTGATGCATGCCTTCCTTGCGGACCCTCTTTAGATACTCCTGGCGATAAGGTGCGTGGCACGGGTAGGGCTGCGAGGTGCTAAATTATATTTATAAAGGCAGTTGTCAGGACTTAAAATGCGGATCTTATTTATAGTGCACTTAGACGAACCTACGAGCGGTATTTTAAAAATGGACTTACTTTAAATATATCTATTATTTGTGTTTTAAGAAATCTTATCCTATTCCTTGACTTGTAGGTTGGCATGACCGGTCCGTAGTCCAGTGGTAGCACTTCGGACTCGTAAATGGAAGGTTGTGGGTTCGAATCCCGGCGGAGCACAAAAAAATACCATTTACTAGGGGCGTTGCCCCTGGCTGCTACGCAGCCCAACCCCTTAACATTTGGTGAATGTGTATATTGCGCATAGTTTCCTCGCGTTAAAATTCGGAAAACATGTAAAATAAAAACATGCAGCCTTTGTAAAAGAAAATCGACCACCATAGTTTAAAAAATGGTTCACTTTGCTGATTTCAGCTGTGTTTCAGGGAAGATTGGCAAGAGTTGCAGGGCTTATATTAATTTGAGATTGGGTTTTTATGTTGTAAGTCAACATGCATGATGTGTAAGCGCGAACTTATAAATGTCTGCTTGTGGGAATGCATTTAATATGAATCTCGATTGGTATGTATCTTTGCAACTTAGATTATAGAACTTTACAAAATAATTTCCTTGACTTATAGGTTAGTATGTGGCTGACCACCCATACTGTAAGAATGGTTTACCATGAAAATTTTATCTCTGTTTGAGGAAAAGTCGGCAAGAGTTGCAGGGCTTATGTTCATTTGAGATTAGTTTTTTTATTTTGTAAGTCCACATGGGGCATTTGTAAGCGCAAACTTATACCTGTCTGCTTGTGGGAATGCATTTAATATGAATTTAAATGGTATGTATCTTTGCAACTTAGATTATAGAACTTAACAAAATAATTTCCTTGACTTATAGGTTAGTATGTGGCTGACCACCCATACTGTAAGAATGGTTTACCATGAAAATTTTATCTCTGTTTGAGGAAAAGTCGGCAAGAGTTGCAGGGCTTATGTTCATTTGAGATTAGTTTTTTATTTTGTAAGTCCACATGGGGCATTTGTAAGCGCAAACTTATACCTGTCTGCTTGTGGGAATGCATTTAATATGAATTTAAATGGTATGTATCTTTGCAACTTAGATTATAGAACTTAACAAAATAATTTCCTTGACTTATAGGTTAGTATGTGGCTGACCACCCATACTGTAAGAATGGTTTACCATGAAAATTTTATCTCTGTTTGAGGAAAAGTCGGTAAGAGTTGCAGGGCTTATGTTCATTTGAGATTAGTTTTTTTATTTTGCAAGTCCACATTGGGCATTTGTAAGCGTGAACTTGTACCTGTCTGCGTGTGGGAATGCATTTAATATGAATCTTAAATGGTATGTATCTTTGCAACTTAGATTATGTAAAGAAATACACAAAATAATTTTCTTGACTTATAGGTTGGTATGAAGCTGACCACCCATACTTTAAAAAATGGTTTACTTTGCAAATTCACCTTTGTTTCAGGGAAGGTTGGCAAGAGTTGCAGGGCTTATGTTCATTTGGAATGGGCTGTTATGTTGTAAGTACACATGCAGCATATGTAAGCGGGAACTTATACATATCTGCTTGTGGGAATGCATTTAATATAAATCTTAAATAATATATATCTTTGCAGCTTAGATTAGATTAGATTAGAACTTATACATGTCTGCTTGTAAGAATGCATGTAATATGAATCTCAAATGTTTTATATCTTTGCAACTTAGATTACAGATTTAAATCCATTTTTTTTTTGTTTTTTTTTTTTTTAATTTGCATGAAATAAAAGAAAATATAAAAAAAACTTTCACGTTTTGCCGCTAGATGTCAATATAGTTCCATACATTTTCAATATGAACAAACAGAATTTTTGAAAGAGATTTTCATACATTTTTAAACACAAACGCGAAAGCTCGCAGCATTGCAGCATATATACAAAAATTAATTTGCCATAGATCATGAATGCCTTTCATCTGCTGTGATGGCATTGATTTTGAAAATCGAAACTCGACGACGAAAGACGACGACGAAGGACAATATAATAAAGGATATTTTCAAAACCAAAGACCGGTCATCCAAAGGTCCATCCAGCCTTCCAGGATCTTGCTTGAAAATTGGCGCTTTGTAGCGACGACGACCTAGCTCATAAAAAGGTCGATAGCTTAATTGGTAAAACGCACGCATTCAATGCCGAGAGCAAGGGTTCGATCTCAAGGTTTACTCAGCCTTCACAAGAAATGAGAACACCCTCCTCCGGGAGCTGGGAAACCCCCACTTCAACTGAAAGTGGTTGGTGTGAGGCCAGCCCCCTTATCCGTAAAAATAAATAGGTCCCTAATCGCCACATGCAAGCAACCCCTTCGGGTATAACGCAGGCAAAAAGTTACACTATTTGTGTATGGTGATGAAAAAAATAGTAATAATAATTAACACTGAGCAGTGTTTTTGAATACAGTTGTAAGTGTAGGCAACTGTACACGCTAATATGCTCCACATTATTCTCATCCACTCTGCTACATCCAATAACGAAGGAAGCCCGCTAAGAGCATTGTTTGTGTGGAGCTAATTCGTAAACAAAGGCGGCTACAATGAGACTATTATGCGTAAATTACATTTCCATAGTTGCTGGTACTGGAGTAGGCTCCCGTTACTTGTGAAGCTTCCTGAAGGATTATGAATGAATGAAGTGTAGGGAGTGTCAAATGAAAATTTTGATTAATTAGTGTATCGAAAAAAAAGTAAGGCGAAATAATGTTTTTATTTTTTTTAACAACTAGAATAAAAAAAAGTTTTTTTTTTTTTTGATTTGAAATAATAATTATTATTAAAAATGTTGTTTTACTAATTGTTCCATTAGTGCTTGTTTGCCTCATGTCCATCAGAGGTAATTTCACATGAGCAATATTTGTATGTGTACTGAACCAATGTGTCTTATGAAAACTGGAAATTTATTTTTAAAATATTTAAAACCACTCTCACATTATCGTGGCTTACGTTTTTTCTTTGCCCATAATATAGTTAAGAATGTGATTCATAAGACTACTTTATTGAAAGTTCACCTTTAAATAAAATGGTAGATAAGCCAAACAAGCACTGGGAGGACGTAATAGGTCGGCATGAGGCTGACCTCCAACAGTTTTGTAAAAAATGGTTCACTTCTGCCATAGCCACACGTATAAATTCGCGCTGACACATACCCTATGTGGACTTTCAATATAAAAACCTAACCTAAAATGAACTTAAGTCCTGCAACTCTTGCCGACCTTCCCTGAAATAGGGGTGGGTGACATTGGCAAAGTGAATCAATATGGTATAGTGTGTGTGATGAATCCTGTGATGTTCTTAAATGAAATAAATATCAATAAATAATTATTTTATTGAATTCAAATATCGAATACTTCTCAGAAGTTTAAATATGGAACTAAAACGATATGTTTGTAGTTGTATAATGATGCCAGCTCGACGGAAAAGTTCAACGGAATGGCCGCGGGCGGAAAGGCCTCATATTCCGTCTCGCAGAGGAAATGTGATAATCCTGGCAACACAGACAGACCGGACGGGCGTCCGCCCAGCGCGTGTGGATTTCCTCTTATTGCGGAAAAATGAGCGCGTTGGTAACACTCAAAGAAAATGATAGCAAACTACCCTGTTGTGAAAGGGCGGTAAAAACAATATCAATTCCTGAAAATGCCTATTGAGACAAAGTGCGGTAGGTAAAAAATCTCTTCAAGAATGTAAGCAATGTGAAATTAAAAGAAAAAATATTTATGAATTATGAGGTCCGCAGGTGAATTGACAAAAACAACGTTGTGACGTCACAAAGCCGGGTTACTAGGGAAAAATTAAACGAATGTCGACGTTAGGGTCGAGGTGATTATGTCTCTAATCACCGGACGTTTTCTAAGTGTATAATTGAATAACGATTGATGATGTTAACACTTGTTTTTTTATAAAATAGGTTGATGAAAGGCATTCATCTTCTTACATATATTCTTAAGAAAAATGTTATTTTTTACTAAACATCGCAGTTTTATACAAGTGTGACGCTGTTTTGCTGAGAATAAAGTTTTAAAATCGATTTAATTTATTGTTATCATTACTTAAAAGTTAAAAAATTAAGCAACTGTGTTTTTTTATTACAGCTAGTATAATAAGTTTCACGACCAGTTTCTAACAATCCGTTTGCATCTTCAGGTGGCTAAATAATTATTGAGCCCTTTAATGATTATTTAGCTACCTGAGGATTTAAACGGATTGTTCGCAAAACTGATCATGGAATTTGATATACTCGCCGTATTAAAAAAAAGTTTGATGATTAAGATGATCTTGATGAGAACTGTGAAGATCAAGATCATCTGTATCATCATACTTCACGCTGAAGAAGCCCATCGTAAAAATGGTCGAAAACGTCGGGAAGCTCTAGCTCCCACATACCACGGCAACAGATCCCGGAAAATATTACTCCAACAAAAAAAGTATCTTTACTTTTTTATCTTTTAAAATCTAATTTGTACTGAGTCTATTTTCGTTGCTTTAAATATGAAAAAGTCTTTCATATCTCACATAATTTTTTATGTATTTAAAAATAAAACAACATTTTCAGTTAAACAAGGAATACTCTATCTATCTATAATATTTATCTATAATCTAAGTTGCAAGGATATATTCATTTAAAGCTCTCAGATGTATGCCCACAAACCAACACGTGTAGTTCGCGCTTACAAATGCTGAGTGCGTAGTTACAAATAAAATCCAAACCTCAAATGAACATAAGCCCTACAACTTTTGCCGACCTTCCCTGACACAGAGGTGACATTGGCAAAGTGAACCATTTTTACGGTATGGGTGGTCAGCCTCATCCCAACCTATAAGTCAAGGAATCTCTTGAAACTCTTGAAACTCTTGAAACCCGTAGATCATATAGAGATGCACTATTTCTATACAAAATTTTAAACAATAAAATTGACTCGCCATATTTGCTTGACAGGATAAAAATAAATGTACCTAATAGGATTTTCCGTGAAAAGATCCTCTTTTATATTGGCATCTCCAGGACAAGCTACCTTCAGAATTCCTTTGTAGAGCGTGCATGCACTGTCTACAACAAGCAATTGAAGCATTTCGACCCCTTTGCCCCTGATAGTATTGGAGTTTTGAAGCATTTTTTTGTCACTGCTAAGCTTTAGGTTTTTATACACTATGCATACATTTATTTATTTTTACTGATTCTTGTTTCTTTTTTTCTGCTGTTGTGCTTATTTTGTCATACTTATATATTATTATCTGTTACACTACACATTTTTTGTTTTTGTTTCTTCTTGATTCTTTTTTCTGCTGTTTATACTTATTTTAATATACCTGTATACTATATCTTACACTATGTAATTATGTTTTTGCTGCTTCTTTGTTTCTTTTTTCTGCTTTTATGTGTTTTATATGTTTGCTAAATCTTACACTATGTATTTATGCTTTTGCTGCTTCAAGTTTATTTTTTCTGCTCATACATGTTTTATCTTGTTTTTGACTTAGTTTTCTTGTAATTTATTATTTTTCTTCTTTGGTTTTTTCTATGCTCTTATGTATCATATATTGTATTTTATTCATAAATAAATAAAAACTGTTTGAAAAAAAAAAAAAAAAAAAAAAAAAAAAAAAATCTCTATATAAGAAAACAATAAGTCGAGAATAGGAACATCGTGAGGGTGTTAACTTTTGACGCGCGTGCACAACAAGCCTTCAGACAGTTTTCCCGCCATTATCGGCAGATGCGTCGGTAAAAACTTTTCCGTTTGCACCGAGAAACTATTCTAGTAATTCTCACATACCTGCCATAAAGGTGTTCCTAGTATTCCCCTACAGACGGAGAATTCTATTTTAGAAATAGTCTTCTCTTTTTATTTTAATGCACATATCTACTCTTCACATGAATTGACATGGACAAAATTTTGACCTCGCACGGACTGAATTCCAAGGAAAAATAAAACATTTTTTTTTGTAATTGGTTGCTTAGCACCGTAGTCACATAAAAATGTGACGTTTACCCGTTGGAGAATATGTTCAAATATCAAAATTGTACTGAGTCCATTTCCCAAAGAAGACTGTATCGAGGCTAATGGTTAACGCTGTAGATTTATAAGTGGAAGGTGATGGTTCTTTCTCAAGCTGAGTAAATTCATTTTTTTTCTAAGCCAAGGGTAAAAATATATCAACCTTAATCCTACAAGTGCCTTGTTTAAGGGTTGGTGTAAGGCTGACCACCTTTGACTGTAAGCATCGGTTCATTTTATTAATGTCACCCGTGTTTCAGGAAAGGTTACAAGTATTCGCAGGGTGTTTGTTCATTTGGAATCTGCGGCTTCTATAATCTATAATCTAAGCTGCAAAGATATGTTAACATTTAAGGCTCATATGAAATGCATGCCTACAGACAGGCACATGTAGGTTCGCGCCTACACATTCTGCATGTGGGCATACAAATAAAGAAAACCTCACATGGACATAAACCTTGCAACTCCGACTCCTCTTGACTTGCAAGTCAAGGAACTTTCTTTTGTAAATACACATGTTGCATGTAAAAACGCGATCTTACATTTATGAGCTTTCAATTTTTACATTATCTTTCCAACTTAGATTGAACTGTAACTGTAACTGTAACTCTGTCGCCATTCCGCTAGGGGGGACCAGAGCCTCTGCAGAGCTGCTTCCATTTTTTCCTATCCTTACATACCTCTTTCAATTCATTCATATCCATCACTTTTTTCATGCATTTTCTTCTTTCACGCTCACTTTGTATATCCCATTCTTTCACAATTTATCCTCAATCTGATCATTGAAGATATTATCTTACCACAAAAAACCTAATTCCCGGTATTTTCAACTGAATTTAGAACTTTCAATTTACTCCTTAACGGTAATTTGATCTTCAGTTTTAGTTAGTTAAAAAATCTATCATCTATTCTAACTAAAACTAAAATTTATCATGCTACATACCGACCCATCTTATCTTATCTAATGTAATCTAAGCTGCAAGGATATATATCATTTAAGATTTATATTAAATACCCACAAGCAGACATGTATAATTTCGCGCTAGCACATGCCGCATGTGGACCAACATACTAAAATTAAGCTTAAATTGAATTCTAGTTAACTTGAAAATACCGGGCCCATCTAGGATTCCATTTACACGCCAAAATTACTGACGAAATTTTCTTCTTACAAAAAGAAAAAAAGAAAAACAAAGGAAATAAAAGTAAATTTTGATGAGCGAAAAATAACAAAAAAAAAAAAGAAAATACGATGTTATCCCCGCCAGATTGCCTATCAACTTTTGCCGGCTCCACCCCTGTTATGGAAAACCATCGCTTATGGTAAAGTTAAATTATTCATCCCTGCTTGAGTATAGGCCTCAGTTTTCATGTGAGCCCCTCCACCCCCTGATCTGCGGGAGAGATTGGTTTATTTACCCGATTTACATATAAATGGATAACTTTTAGGTTTCAGCTAAGTGGATCTTACTTCTCCTGTCTTTCCTCCACCAAAGATTATGTATTTTATATGTTTTCATTATTTGTATAGCATAAAAGTAAAATCCAGTATGCGTTTTATTTAAGTGCTGTTATAACAAAACAAAAACAAAAAAGTACTCAACGTTATATGTAATGTTTTTATATTCATAATTATGTACCTACTCGAAGATTTTAGAACACCATTCTCTCGAAGGTTCCAGCAAAATTGACCTCTAGCAACTACTATCGCTGGAGTATAGAAAGCCGCGCACGGCTTGCAGGAGTCAGTCTTCATACGACACTCTACTTTTAAACACAAAATACAGTATAAGTGAACACAAAACATCTGTGAAATAAATGTTAATTGCTAAATAAATGTGAATTGTTAAGAATATATATAAATGTAAAAAAATTAATCTAGTGTGAAATAAATACTCTAAAATAAGACCAGCATTTTGATTTTCAAAATATTTGATACCAAAAAACATAACAAATTAGTATAATGCCAGACCTATAGTACTTTTGGTAAAATATGTAATTGAATTACGATTTTGACAATTACAATAACAAAACACAAAAAAATTGCTCCTGTAAAATTAGCTTATTGGTCTATACGGCAAACAAGAACAAAGGCAGCGAACCGGAGCCTGGTGCAGAGGGGCTTCCACCCTGAGGCTCTACCTGTAGAGATGATTTTGTCAATTACAATTACAAAACACAAAAACATTGCTCCTGTAAAATTAGGTTAATGGTATAACCGGCAAACAAGAACTAAGGCTTAAAATAAAAAACTTCTTTGTTACAATTCACATGAGCTTTTATTATTTTTTAAACACTACCGGTTTCGGGAGAAGTAATACCTCCCATCTTCAGGTGTAAATATAAACATTTATATTTACACCTGAAGATGGGAGGTATTGCTTCTCCCGAAACCGGTAGTGTTTAAAAAATAATAAAAGCTCATGTGAATTGTAACAAAGAAGTTTTTTATTTTAATCTATTAAAATGAACTTTCACGAAGTAACTGCCAAAAACCTGGATAATATAAGAACTAAGGCCGCGACCTGCCAAGAATAATCATGATGAGGATGGCTTACCTATATCAGCGGATCCTCCCCATGTCCCTTGCTGAGCCTGGCGTCCCAGCTTGGTGATGGCTTCCACATACAGACGAGATGCTGCAGCCGCTCCTGGAGACAAGAAGAAGTAGAAGAACATTAAAAACATGCCACCTTAAACTCATACCACTGATGGACCACTCTATGCCGTCTTTCGCACGGATGACTGCAACTGATACAGTACCCACAAAATTAATAACCGATCCATGTCGAACTTAACAGTAACTGATAGGAATCCGGACGGGGATCAAGAATCAGGATAAAGAAAGAAACCATCAAGTCATCAACATTTTAGCGAACCAGGAGCGTGCATCCCATACAGGCGGGTGCACCTTTATAGGTAGGAAATATGTGGTAAAAAACATTTAATCTTTATATTTAGCTTTAAAATTCAAAATTTAGGTTATATTGGAGTCATCGTTACTTAAGAAATATGATTGGAAAAAGACGGAGTGATAGGGTGAGGAATGATTTTGTTAGAGAGGAATGCGGTGTAAGAGAAAGTGTGAAAGTAAAGATTAAAAGAAGTATACTTAGATGGTTTGGACATTTGGAGAGAATGAATGAGGAAAGAATGACGAAGAAAGTATATGCTGCAAGAATTGATGGATGTCGTGGAAGAGGAAGACCGAGAAAGGTATGGATGGATCAAATTTTCGAAATAGCGAGTGAATGGGATATCCAGAGTCATAATAAAAGGAGAGCTTGTATGAAAAAAGTTATGACTCTGGATGAAATGAAAGAAGTATGCAAGGACAGAAAGAAGTGGCGGCTAATCTGCAATGCTGATTTGTAATGTTGGTTTATTAGCTTGCTACATTTTTTGCTTAAGACATTTTTGACTTTTTTTGTATAGATTTATTTTTAAGTTTTTGTTGTTTTCTTATACTTAAATGTTATTTATCACTCGTATTCCTTGACTTATAGGTTGGTATGAGGTTGACCACCCATACCGTAAAAAATGGTTCACTTTGCCAATGTCACCCCTCTTTCAGGGAATGTCGGCAAGAGTTGCAGGGCTTATGTTCATTTGAGGTTTGGATTTTATTTGTAAGTACACAATCAGCATTTGTAAGCGCGAACTACACGTGTTTGTTTGTGGGCATACATCTGAGAGCTTTGAATGAATATATCCTCGCAACTTAGATTATAGATTATAGATAGATCGTTAGCATTACAGTCAATATAAAATGAGTTATGGGAGAAAATATTTATGCTAAAATGTATCTGCTTTTACGTAAGTCTGTCTGAATTCCGTAGACCTTTGCTTTGCTGAGGAAAGTAATTGTATTTTATTTGACTGTGCTATTTTATGTTATACTAATCCTTGAATTTTTTCTTTCTATTGTAATGTTTTTGGTTCAAAAAGTCTCTAAATTAAAACATACAGGTCTTCTTTCAGGACCTTTATTTGCACTTAATTTATTTTTTACAATTTATACTTATTTTAACACTTTTGATTACACAAATTTATTTTCACAGTTTAGTATCGCTTACACTCTTCAAATCAAAGGCAACTATCTCACTGGCTTAGCTCACTTAATTCTACGCCTTATATACTTCACAGACAGTACTTTCCAGTGACTTATTTTGCCAGCACATTCGCGAACATTCTTCCAAGTTCAAGACTACAAAAGGATCATTTAATTTCTAGATTTCTTAGGTCCATAATTAATGCTACCTACGGTGTACACCTATATTAATCTACTTTTGACATAATGCTTTAATAACTATTACTACCTACGATGTACCTACACCTATTGGTGACGCATGAATAGCGTCATCTATTTTTATTTTAATTTATTAGTCTAAGAAGCGAATTGTCATGTTGGTCTGTTACAAACTGAAATAAAAGTGCAAATAAATCGCAAGATGGCAATATCAACTTTTTTTTGACTGAGCGACGTGAAACTAGCAATGGATTGAAGACTTTCGTTTCCGTCGTGTTCGCAAGCAGACACGTTTTTATATGTCTCTCGACCGATTTGAAATTTAACCGTAAAAATCTGTGAGTGAGTGTGATTGTTTTACATATAACTTGCAAGTGTGGCAGTTTGTGAACAGAGCTCAGCACCACAGGATCCTGAGAAAACGAGCATCATCTTGGACCAGCAGCACGATTGAGGTGAGTGCGGTCCTTTGATTTTCGCTTCTTTGGTACGGGAAAGTCGTCCAACATTGAAAGCCACCTATTGAAGGTTGGCTTTTGTTTGAGAGAGAAAATACCATAGGCACTAGATCTATGTATTTCATATCTCGCATTGGAGAATACGTTGCAGTTTCTCCATTTGTTGTTTTTTTGTATTCTATATACTCCCTGAGGGGCAAAAGTTACACCTTGCCCCTCCACCTATATTAATCTACTATTTACATTACACTATTTTAATAATTGTAAATTACTTTGTAATATTATTATGTAAATGGACAATCATGTCTGTAAATAAAATAAAATCAAATCAAAAATATATACCCTTTGCACGCGCCTGTAGCGAACACACATTTTATTCTGTAGATTCAGATTCCATTGTTTTGTAAAGTCGTGAAAAAAACTTACAAAAGGTGAACAACAGGTCAATGAACCAAGTTGTTTATAAAACACTTTGTGAACAATTATTTTCTTCAACTGAATAATTGTTTTTAAATTGCACGGCTTGGGCGCTGGATCCGCACCCCGGGGGAAGAATGTTTTAGTGCGGATAAATGCACGGATAATAAAACTCAAATAACAAATGCAATTAAGGGGGCGCTGTTTTACAGGAAACATGCAGCAAGGGGTTAAAGAGTAATTAAATGTAAGCGATGAACTGCATTCTCGGAGAGGGAATTATTGCATTTTTTTTCCAAGTTGTTTAAAGCGCAAATTTCAATAGTCTCTGCAGATGCAAAATAAGCGAAATTGCAGTATGTTCATTATTCGATTCGATTGGCGGTACGCAGTGGCATACTTTTACCCACCTTGATGTATGGAAGCGAGGCCTGGACGGTGAATGAAAGTGAAATTAGTAAAGTCCATACTGTTAAAATGGACTTTCTAAGAAGTATGATTGGGAAAAAACGGAGTGACAGGGTGAGGAATGATTTTGTAAGAGAAGAATGTGGTGCAAGAGAAAGTGTGAAAGTGAAGATTAAAAGAAGTTTGTTAAGATGGTTTGGGCATATGGAGAGAATGAATGAGGAAAGACTGACGAAGAAAGTATATGTTGGTAGAATAGATGGATGTCGTGGTAGAGGAAGACCGAGAAAGGTATGGATGGACCAAATATCCGAAATTGCGAATGAATGGAATATCCAGAGTCATAATAAAAGAAGAGCCTGTATGAAGAAAATTATGACTCTGGAGGAAATGAAAGAAGTATGTAAGGACAGAAAGAAATGGCGGTTGATCTGTAATGTTGGCGGCTAGGGTTTATTAAATTGGAATTTGTTTTATTTGTAAATGGATATTTTGTATTTGGATATTATTATTTAGTGATGTATAAAATGTAATTTGTCGTGTGTGTGTGTTCCTTGACTTATAGGTTGGTATGCGACTGACCACCCATGCTGTAAAAATGGTTCACTTTGCCAATGTCACCCCTGTCTCAGGGAAGGACGGCAAGAGTTGCAGGGTGTATGTCCATTTGAGATTTGGTTTTTATGTTGTAGGTTCACATGAGGCATGTGCAAGCGCGAACTTGTACGTGTCTGGTTGTGAGAATGCATGTAATGTGAATCTCCAATGTAACATATCTTTGCAACTTAGATTAGATTAGATTAGATTCATTATGTAATACACTGAAGTAAATTCTTCTTTGATATTATTTTTAAAATTGAGAATCTACTTCCTTATTGCTGAGGGTTGTACCTAACTCGTGTGGAAGCAACTACTCTTCTCCAGTTCTCTCTTGACTGCACTGCTTGCAGCTCTCCAAGCAGCGATGTGTCTACTGCTGTCTTCACTTGATCGGTTAATCGTGTATGGGATCTTGCTCTTCCTCTCTGCTCCTCCAAGCCACCGATCACAATTAGTCGTTCCAGGCTATCCTCATTGCCACGGACAACGTGTCCGAAGAACTGCAGAATACGATGTGTACATATACTTCCGTAGTGCTTGTTGTTCTTATGTTATCTTAACAGAGGTAATTTCACAAGAGAAAAGTTTGTATGTGTACTGTACCAATATGTCCTATGAATGATAGAAATAGATTTTGAAAATATTAAAAACAGCTCCCACATTACCGTGTATCTCGTTTTTTTCTTAGCTCAGATTGTGTAAAATGTGATTCCTTAGAGATTTCATCTTTGAATGGTGTTATGTTAAGATTCAAAGGTATCTCCAGGATACTTACATCCGGCTAGCTCTCATCAGCATCACTCTCAGGGCGTGGGGTTCTTTCCTTCGGTATTGCTTACTCATATCTTGGGAAGGTTGTATAGTAAAAGATAAGTTTAAACATGATCAAATAAGGGTTTATTTACTTTACTAATATGGGTAAAAAGGGGAATTTAGGGAATGGCACGACCTGCAGGTTGTCACTAGAACACTCCCTATTCCGTTGGCTGGAGTTCTAAACGGAAAGCCTGGGGCAGCGCCCCAGGCTAGCGGCGGTCCACGAGGCGGACGCCTCCACACGTTGGAGCCCCTGGGTGGGTGCTCCTATGCACTATGTCTCCTATGCCTCTGGTCCACAAGGCGGGTGCCTTGCTGGCAGGAAATCCAAGTAGGTGGGGAGGAGGGAGCTCCATTGTAGTGCCCCCTCTTGCACCGCTTGGTGCTTGGTCGCCGACGTCTTAATCGGTTGACATCTTGCCGGGAACTGATGACCGACGGCCCGATCAGATCACACAAACACACACTGCACACTTGGAGATTGTTTTTTTTATATGTTATTTTAAAATAACATAACAATGGATAAGCCAAACAAACGCTAAGGGAGGAGACGAACTATAGCAAGTGCACCGTTATGAATTTTCCTGAAGCGTCTCCAGGTTTTTACACAGAACATTTTTCTCTCACATCTGGTTTCCCTCCGAGATGAAAATATATATTTCACACTTTTTCCTTGTCCGAGGGATCGTGTGTGGCCGAACGTACAAAAAAATGTTACGCCAATGTCCCTTGTCATATTTAAAGAATCCGCATAAAAGTATGATATCATATGAAAAGGTCTTTAATGTATTATTGCAAAGTCAAACAGATACAGTTACATATTAATTCAATAAAACACAGTTTCAATTCACTTTTAAATTCTTTTAATTTTAATTATTAAAAAATGATTTATGAAAAATGGAGTTCTACAATGTTTCCGCTAAAACTTTTCAAAAATTCTTTTAATTTTGTCTAACGTTTTCGCCTACAAGTCATCATCAGGACAATGATTTTCCTGATGATTGTCCTGATGATGCCTTGTTAGGCGAAAACGTTAGACAAAATTAAAAGAATATAAAAGTGAATTGTAACTGTGTTTTATTTAATTAATATACAATGGACTTTCACTGTGTAAACCACCAAACCCTTAAAGATACTTAAAATAAAATTAAAGAAAAAATAATTTTATTTAAATAAAATGAATTTTCACTGTGTGAATACACAAACCCTACAAAACCTTAAAGATACAGTTAAATTTAAAATTCATATTTTGTCCCTCCAGAGTCACTTCTGTTTCAGGGAAGGTCCGCAAAAGTTGTAGGTCTCTTGTTCATTGGAGGTTAGGCTATATTGTAGGTTCACATTCAGCATGTTTAGACACAAATTTATACGTGTCTGCTTATGAATGCGTTTAAATAAAATAATCTTAAATGTAATATGTCTTTGCAACTAAGATTTTATTGATAATATATAGTGTTTTTCTAGCTAAACAAACATTTGATTTAATGACAACCTTTCAAGGACATTGGACAGTGTTTAAAATCACATTTTACACAATCTGATCTAAGAAAGACACGTAAAACACGATAATGTGAGAGTTGTTTTTAATATTTTTAAAATCAAGTTCCAGTTTTTATAAGACACATTGGTACAGTACACATAACAACATTGCTCATGTGGAATAACCTCTGATGGACAAACGACAAACACGCACTAAGGGGACGAATTAATGCATGCCCACAAGCAGATTTAATTCGCGCTTGCAAAACTCTGCATGTGTAATTACAAATTAAATCCAAACCTAAAATAAACATAACTCCTGCAGCTTTTGCCGAAATTTTTTTATTTCATTAACTTAAAGGTTGACATAAGGTTGACCTATCATACTGTAAGAATGGTTCACTTTGCCAATTTCCCTCCAGTTTCAGGGAATGGCGGCTAGAGCTAAAAGAGTGATGTTTATTTGTTCTTTTTTTTCGGGAGATCTGTTGATTAAAAATACATTCCGGTGTACACTTTTTTGTTTGTTTATATATACATTTTTTTTAATTTTCTGCGTCTTGCGATATGACCAGGCACTGTGCATCCCATGCACAGCAAACTCATTATTGCTAGAGTTTTTCAGGATTATGAAAATATTTCATGTTTTTGACATTTTTTTTGTTGCTCTGATATAAAATATTTTCAGCCGTGTATGCTGAAATGTAATTCTTTATCATTTTTTTTGTAAGAGTATTTTTCACGTAAGGTTTTTGGATACAAACTGATCATATAGATATAAATGTAGTATGGGCATACAAATAAAGAGTTTTCCAAAAAAATCCCTTAAAATATTTTTACCTTCGTAAAGAATGAGGGTTGTTCATAAATACTGTAACTCTCTCGCCACTCTGCTAGGGGTGGCCACAACCTCTGCAGAGCTGCCTCCATTTTTTTCTATCCTAACATACCTCTTTAATTTCGAATACATATCCATTATTTTTTGTATGCATTTTCTTTTTTTTCGCTCACTTTGTAGATCCCATTCTTTCACAATCTCCTCAATCTGATCACTCCATACTTTTTTCGGTGGTCCCTTCCCTCTTTTTCCTTTCACACTTTCTTTGTATACATACTTTCTCAGTCAATCATCATTCATTCTTTCCACATGCCCAAACCATTTCATCGCATTCTTTTGTACCTTAACTTTCACATCCTCTTTCAACTTACATTCTTTTTTTACCCATTTATTCCTAACTCTATCCCTCAGAGTTTTTCCTGTCATGCTTCTACCTACAAATTCCATCTCTTTGTGTTTTATATATTCTTTTCTCTTATGTATCTATAATGTTTAATCTTATTTTGAAATAAAGATGTATGCTACCACACAGACAATTGTAAGTTAACGCTGATGCATGCTGCATGTGTACGAACAAAATAAACACCCAAATCTCCAGCGCTTCCTTGAAACAGTAGTGACATCGGCAAAGTGAACCATTTTTTAAGGTACGGTGGTCAATTTGAAGCCCCTAATTCATAAAAAGATTTAAAGGTTTTAATGTAAGCCAGTTTAAACAGTAAAATTAAAATCTTCAAAACATCTATTAAAAATGAGAATTTCAATTTTGGAAGCCTTATTCTTAACCGCCAGCATTACAGATCAAACGCCATTTTTTTCGATATATAAGGTATGATACTCAAACTTTTTAAAATCATTATCACCTGATGATGGTATGTAAACCGAAAATGTTAGTAATTTCTTTAAAATAAAAACTGAAAATAAAAAGTGTTACGAATTAAGAACCGACTGGTTCGTTGTCCAGTGGCAACACTTTGAACTCGTAAATGGAAGGTTGTGGATACGAATCCCGGCGGAGCATAAAAAAATACCATTTCGGTCACTAAAAGGTCCATCCAGCCTTACAGCAACTGGGTCTTGCTAGAGTATAGGCGCTTTGTAGCAACGACCAAGCTCGTTCAGACCTCTATGGCCTTACATTATATATATATATATATATATATTTGGATGACTTATTCTTCTTTTCGGCGCCGTTTAGTGGCTCCAGCCACCCCAAGGGCGCCCACCGCTCACTCTCTTCTTGTGAAGATGGTGGTCTTCAGCTCCTTCCTGAAACGCTCCTCGCTGGTTTCAGTCCTCAGCTTCAAAGGCAGCCGGTTCCAGCACAACGGTCCCGCCGAACTGAACGCCCTATCCCCAAAGCCCGTTCTGCTCCGTCGAGATGGCATTTTCAGCTTGTTGATAGCATCACTCTGCGCCGAGCGAAGAGTGCACCGCTTATCAAAAATCTCGTCAAGCTTACATAATTCGGCTAAGTAAGAAGGGGCCGTTCCTTTGAGTGCTTTAAATACCAACAGGCACATTTTGAATTCCACTCTCTCCGGGACACGCAGCCAGTGAAGATTCTGCAATAGAGGAGTGACATGGTCAGTTCTACTGCCTCCCAAAATCACTTTTGCTGCGGTGTTAAAAACGGACTGCAATCTTGTTAGTTGCACCTTAGGAAGCCCAAGCATCAGGCTGTTGCAGTAGTCTAACCTTGAGACCACCAACGCATTCACCAGAGTTCTTGCTGCATCAACAGGTAAGCAGCTGCGAATACGCCTTATCTGCCTCAGGTGGAAAAAACTGGAGCTCACAATCCCCGATACCTGTTTTTCCATGGAAAGTGCCCCATCCAGATGCACACCTAAGAATTTGAGAGAATCCTGGGGTTTAATGGTCTCACCCATAATATTAAAAGACTCTATATCCAAAAGATGCTGTCTTCTTGGGGATGCAACCCACATGAATTCTGTCTTCTCTGGGTTCATCTTCAGACGGTTTCCGTTCATCCAAGCAGCCACATCTTCAATACACTTTATAGTGTCCAGCTTACATTGTCCAACCCCTGCAGATGAACAGAGTTTAAAGATGAAGATATCGTCTGCATACGAGTAGTAGTGTGTCATAGTATAGTATAGTAAGTGTCATAGACCCCTAGAGTCCTTTAAATCTGGGGAGTCTCCCGCATATCATAAAAAAATATATATATTACCGTGTTAATACACAAACCATTTAAAATATTTGAAATGGTTAATCTTTTTAATTTCATTTAATAAGTGTAAATATTGCAAGTTCGCTTTTAAATACATCGTAATTTAACATTAAACAATGCGGATTGTATAATTGCGGTATAATTATAATGAAATAATCCAAAAGCTCTCGGGCTTTCGAAACAGTACCTCTAGTACAAAAAATATTCACGTAAACATCCCCTCTCTTGCGTGAATTAAAAAAAATATATAATATATGAAATATAAGACAGCACTCCTAGTGAGTGAATTAGTTTTCATTGTTTTTTTTATTTACGCAATCGAAGTGAGTTAACGCAATTCTTTGTACTCGGGGAAAAGAGAAAGGTTTTAATTGCCCGCCACGTGGTCTCCGGCCGGGTTGCTAAATAGTTATTCTGATGTTTGAACATAAAAATAAAAGGCACTTTTCGGTCGGGCTGTAAGCAAGATATTCACTTTTAATTTCGTGTTTTCATTTTGGTTTGAGACCAGCAACCGCATGCGTAAAAATGGAATAGAAACCTTTGAAAATAATATCCAATTGGACAGAAACATTTTCAATCAATACTGTAACTCTGCCAACATTCCGCTAGGGTTGGCCAGAACCTTTGTACATTTGCCTCCATTTTTTACTATCCTTGCAAATATCTTGGACCGGTCCGTAGTCCGTAGTGGCAACACTTCGGACTCGTAAATGGAAGGTTGTGGATTCGGATCCCGGCGGAGCACAAAAATATACCATTTATATTTCGAATGTGCTCTTCGCTGGGTTGAAAAATTCATAAACCTTTACCAATGACCGGTCACCAAAGGTCCATCCAGCCTTACAGCAACTGGGTCTTGCTTGAGTATTGGCGCTTTGTAGCGACGACCAAGCTCGTACACCTCTGCGGCACTACAACAAGTGTCATAGACCCCTAGGGTATTTGGAATCTAGGGAGTCTCCCGCACAGGATTTCTTAAAAAAAAAAAAAAAAACTTACAATTTATTCATATCACATTTTTCACTATACATTCTCTTCTTTTACTTTCACTTTGTATATCCCATTCTTTCACAATGTGATCCAGCCATACTTTTCATTCTTTCCTTTCTCATTTCCTCTGTATATTATATACTTTGTAAGCCTTTCATCATTCATTCTTTTCACACGACCAAACCGTCTCATCACATTCTTTTGCACCTTTTCTTTCACATCCTCTTTCAACTTGCATTTGCCTTTCACCCATTCATTCTCAATTCAATCGTTTTCCGAGATAAAAATTATTTTTTAAGTAACATAATTTTCTTCATTTTTTTTTTTTTAAGAAATCCTGTGCGGGAGACTCCCTAGATTCTAAAGACCCTAGGGGTCTATGACACTTGTTGTAGTGCCGCAGAGGTGTACGAGCTTGGTCGTCGCTACAAAGCGCCAATACTCAAGCAAGACCCAGTTGCTGTGAGGCTGGATGGACCTTTGGTGACCGGTCATTGGTAAAGGTTTATGAATTTTTCAACCCAGCGAAGAGCACATTCGAAATATAAGTGGTATATTTTTGTGCTCCGCCGGGATCCGAATCCACAACCTTCCAATTACGAGTCCGAAGTGTTGCCACTACGGACAACGGACCGGTCCAAGATAATAGATAAAAATAAAAATGACTTTGTCTATTTACACCTAAAGATGGGAGGTACAGCTTCTCCCGAAATTGGTAACTCTCGTGAATTAAAATAAAGTTATTTAAATTTTTATCTATCATTTTTTTCTATTCAGGATTTTTTGAATATTTTTAACACGCTAAGGCAGCATTTTTACAACAGAAAAACTCGGGGTTTCCCTCAAAAAATCCCCACTTTTTGGGTGACAATATAAAAGGGTGGAATTTCCGAAAGGCTTTGAATGTTTCGCATGGGAACCTTCTACCCTATTTCGGCTAAGTGTGATCATTTGGCAGCGCTCCTCAACATTCTCTAGGTTACTAGAGCGTGGCACACACAAATGAATGCATGGAAGCCAGCGCTTCCCAAATGTATGTCGCATAGTATAGAGAATAAAATGTACTGACACTTTGGAAACGTGGATATAATACCTCAATATTAGAAATTTAATTCAGTTGACCGATTCATTCGTAATCTAGGTCGATTGAAATTTCAGTTGTTTTACAGTTGTTAATAGACTCAGAGCATTTTTTATACAACTCAAAACTTTTATAAGTAAGTAAACGTTACACCTATATGGGACGACGGTCCTTAGCAACCGTGACTAAGCTACACATATAGTGTAACTTCATGCCGTGTTCTTCCGAATGTGGTTTAGCACCGTGTGGCTAGCATGTTGCAAATGAAACCTATTTATTTTTACAGGTAAGAGGGCTAGCTTTGTGTCAACTACGTCAGTTGATGTGGGCGTTTCTCAGCTCTTTAGGGGGTTTGTACTCATTTCTCGCAAAGGCTGATTTAGCCTTGCTGGTATTTTATTTTGAGTTTGAAATAAACACGGCAACTGGGCATTATTTCTCCTCGATGGGATTTGAACCCAAGCTCTAGGCATGGAATGCAAGCACTCTATCAACTGAGGTATCGAACGAACTGGACCGGACCAGAACAGCAATCTAGCAACACAGTTAAACGACATCACGTGTTTTCTTCCCGATGTTTTTTCATAGCACTGAGTCTTCTTTTCTGTCTACTTTGCAGTAATTTTCCATTTTTTAGCATCATTTTTATATATGCCGATTATTTTAATTGTATTATAACAAAACGATCAGAGATAACTCGTCAACTGACAACTCATAGGATTCACGACAGTTTTTTAGTTGACGAAATTTCAGGCACATTAAATTAAGGTCCACAGACAGTTTGATCACAAAAACTTGCTCTCAAAAAACCCTTTGTATTTACTGCAGTTTTAATAGATTTTAGTTTTCTTTGATGGAACTGTCTGTCACCAAAAAGTCATGTAGACGAACTGTCGTGTGACCCTTTTTTTCATGGCCTGCGGACAGGTTAATATAATAAAAATAATAATAATCTAAATTGCAAAGATAAATTAACATTTCAAATTCATATTGAATGCATGCCCAAAAACAGACACGTATAAATTCGCGCTTACAAATACTGCCTGTGTAATTAGACATTAAAATCCAAATCTCAAATAAGCCCTGCAACTTTGGCTGACCGTCCCTGCAACAGGGGTGACATTGGCAAAGTTTACCATTGTGTACAGTATTAGTTGTCTGTGACTAATATGTTGTGGAACCATTTTGAACTACTCGCAGGAGGAACAGCACTATTGTAAATATATGTAAGTAAATTATGCTAGTGAGATTAGTAAAGTCCATACAGTAGAAATGGACTACTTAAGAAGTATGATTGGGAAAAGATGGAGTGATAGGGTGAGGAATGATTTTGTTAGAGAGGAATGTGGTGTAAGAGAAAGTGTGAAAGTCAAGATTAAAAGAAGTATACTTAGATGGTTTGGACATTTGGAGAGAATGAATGAGGAAAGACTGATGAAGAAAGTGTATGCTGCGAGAATTGATGGATGTCGTGGAAGAGGAAGACCGAGAAAGGTATGGATGGACCAAATTTTCGAAATAGCGAATGAATGGGATATCCAGAGTCATAATAAAAGGAGAGTTTGTATGAAATAGGTTATGGCTCTGGATGAAATGAAAGAAGTATGCAAGGATCGAAAGAAATGGCGGTTGATCTGTAATACTGGCGGTTAAAGCTGAGGCTTTTAAATTTAAAAAAATATGTTATGTAGTTTTTTAATTTTTTACTGTTTAATTGTTTAGAGTTTATTTGTTTTATATACATATTTGATTGTAATTATTGCTTGTAGGTACTCCTTGACTGATAGGTTGGTATCCGGCTGACCACCCATACTGTAAAAAATGGTTCACTTTGCCAATGTCACCCCAGCTTCAGGGAAGGTCGGCAAGAGTTGCAGGGCTTATGTTCATTTGAGATTGGGTTTTTAATATTGTAGGTCCACATGCGGCATGTGTAAGCGCGAAATTATGCATGTCTGCTTGTGGGAATGAATTTAATATGAATCTCAAATGATACATATCTTTGCAGCTTAGATTTAGATTTAGATTTTAGATGCTCGTTATTCAAATCGTTCGTATATTGAGGTTTGAAAACCCATTAAATGTAAAACCCTCCCAAGACTGGCATTGCGGTGTTCTGTATTTTTGCACACTTCCCTTTCTTTTAAAATTAATCGTTTCAATTACGTTTAATTACTGACGGTTATTTTCGCGAAAACGTCCTTCCGCTCAAAAATTGCAAGAATCCCCGTTCAAACAAAATAAATTATTTCTGACAAAAAGAATGAACGTCTTCAGTGCTTTTTGTACAGTGGAAATTCAAGCTTTTGTAAAAAAAAAAATCGCTGTAATGTGCTTGAATTGAAATAACAATTAAAAGTTGGCAACGAAAGCAGTTTTCTATTTTGCATGCCCGGTCGATAGCTCAGTTGGTAGCGTGCTTGCATCCCATGCCGTGAGCTCGGGTTCGAATCCCACCGAAGGTGTCAGAAATGATTTCCCGTTTCGGTGTTTACTTCAAACCCCAAAATAAAATACCGGCAAGGCTTACTCAACCTTCACAACAAATGAGTACTAGCTCTCTCTTCAATCTTCAATTGATGTGGTTGGCGTAAGGCCGGACCCCTTACCTGTAAAAATAAATAGGTTCAACTCGCCACATGCTACTCTTTCGGGGATAACGCGGCAAGAAGTTCTACTATATGTGTAGTTTAGTTGCGTTGCGTTGAATGTCTGCCCCGCTCTCGTGTTTGACAGGACTGACTGACAGTATATTGTTATGAATGTATAAGTGTATGTCTGTGCATTCTTACCTATGATTTTGTGTTAATGTGTTTTTACTTACTTGTTTATGTGTGTATAGATGTAAGTATTTGATAGTTGTACCTACTTGAATTTTCTCGAAGCATCCACTCAAGAAGCTTCTCGTACGGTCTGGTACATGCGAGAATAAGCTCAAGTCATGTATAAATACGGACTGCGGTACTTATACATAGTTTTAAAAAGGTAAGAATGCTCAGTCACTCCTATCAGTACATAACGGCGTCTGTTCTATGATCTATAATATATATTGCAAAGATACATAATATATTGACATTTAAGATTCATATTGAACGCATGCTCACAAGTGGAAGTTTGCGTTTACACAACGTCCCCTCAGTGCTTGTTTGGTTTATCTACCAATCGATTCAAAGATGACCTTTTTTAACAAAATTGTCTTCAGAATCACATTCTACACAATCTGAGCTAAGTAAAATACTTAAAACACGATAATGTGAGAGTTGTATTAAATATTTTAAAAATCAGTTTCCCGCATTCATAAGACACATATTGGTCCAGTACACATACAAACATTGCTCATGTGATATTTCTTCTGTTGGGGAAAGCACAAAATTATTTCTACATTGGCGGAACGAGTAGCCCTTAATAATAATCCATGCGAAGTTTGCTTGTAAATCGTATGCAGTGTTATCAGTGGCGTAACTGCAGCGGTATTACAGTGTATGGGGGGAGGAGGGGGGGGCGTGACCCGAGCTGGCAACGCTACTGGCCATTTGGCACGCGTGCCAGCTATCTCCACAGGCGGCTTACAAAAAGTGAGTGGAGGACAACCTTTGGTCTGATGAATAACGTATTTAGTACGTATATATTCTAATACATGGTAGATTCATATCTCACCAAAAAGAGACTTAGCTCTTGTGTGTGGTGAGGGGAAAATAAAACGCAATAAAGTTGCATATAGAGTGCAACTTTTTAATGTGTTATCTCTGAGAATTTGCATGTAACGTATTTAATTAATTTATTTTCACAGATAAGGAGGACAGCCTTACTCCAACATAATAATGGAAGAATAGAGTTTAAAACTCAATATAATAATGTGGTTGCCGTCGATAAAGTGTATGAACTTGAGTCTTTTTGCACCAAATATTTGCACAAATCTCAATAGTCGTCGGTTTGCTAACACAAGGAATGTCAGCAAAAATAATAAAGTAAGTTTGTAAGAAAAAAATAAAATCTGGTGGCATCTGTGTGTACCTAAAGCTCTGCAAAATTTGTAATATAACAAAAATCGCTATCACAGTTTATGGCGTTATTTTCGTTTTTTTGTGACAGGCAATAACCATGATTTTAAATTTTAACTTACTCATAATTGTCTTTAAATTACATTCCTTGTTCTCGCAAAATACCCGTCAAGGAGGCTTTCCCGTCAGGCACATTAGCTTCAGTATCATCGAAATTCTGGGGAGGGGGGGATTCCTTAGAGTCATGCAATATCCTCTGATCTGGAGGACTTTTTTTTCTTTGACACGAACAGAGTTACACTAGCTGATTAACTTCATCGGGAAGGCCTTCAGCCACTTGAAAAAAAGATTGTAATGTTGTTCACCGAGTGAAGCAACTCCGCACGAGTTGTATGAACTGGGTGAGAGGTGGTGGGAGAGTGCCTTCCCCTGTAGTCTTCAGATGGTAACAGAGCTTCAAAAAAGTTGCCCACAGTATACTAACGAAACGTACAAAGCGAGTAAAAATAATTTGACTAAATTGGACCACGTAAAAGACCCGAAAGAACCTTCTTTGTTTGTCACAGGTCTTGACTATGAGGTGCTTTTTTTCGAAATCCGGCCGTGAAACAATAAAAAACATTAAAAATTTATTGAAAAAGCCATGAAAAAATCTTTATTTACATAAGTATGTTTTCGTGATTTTTTTTTACTTTTTGTTTTTTTTTTTAGAAAACGTTTCGCGCTTCTGAATCCACATTACAGAGAGCAGTGCAGAAACAAAACAGCTCGCCTTTACAAAGCAGCCACTCTGTCTTTCTTCATTCAGGCTCCTCCACACCAAGTCTGCTGCATTCTGTACCCCAACCATGCAACTCTACGTTAAAACTCAACTGCATCAACAAAAATGCAAGGGTAAATGTTATTATATATCCGCATTCACCAATCTCACTCACACTTTCTAAAACACTAGTGCTAAGATTGTGTAACTAAATCTAAATCTAAGTTGCAAAGATATGTATCATTTGAGATTCATATTAAATGCATTCCACAAACAGACACGCATAATTTCTCGCTCACACATGCCGCATGTGGACCTACAATATAAAAACCTAATCTGAAATGAACATAAGCTCTGCAACTCTTGCCGACCTTTCCTGAAATAGGGGTGTTATTAGCAAAGTGAGTCATAGTTTTACAGTATGGGTGGTCAGCCGCATACCAACCTATAAGTCAAGGAATACATCAAGGGTGACATTGGCAAAGTGAACCATATTTTGACAGCATAGGTGGTCAGCCAACAACATACCAACCTATATAAGTCAAGGGATGACCAAGCTCGTAAAAAGTCTGGTCGATAGCTCAGTTGGTAGAGTGCTTGCATTTCATGCCAAAAGCAAGGGTTTGATCCCTATCGAGGGTGTCGAAAACGATTTCCCATTTAGGTGTTTATTTTAAAACCCAAAATAAAATGCCGGCAAAGTTTACTCAGCTTTCACATAAAATGAGCAGGCGCGTGCATTAGGTATAGGCAAATACATTACAGTGCATATTTTTTCTCATTCCTCTATAATAAATAACTCTTTTGAAATTAACTGAAATGCTAACGATGGCTCCAATCGAACTTAAACATTGAATTTCATTCTGAATATAGAGCTTACATAAATGGGTTTTTAGCATCTATTGCCTACCCATAAGACGCATGTGCCTGTATGGGATGCGCACCCCTGAAAATGAGTACCAGCCCCCTCGGGAGCTGGGAAACCTCCACTTCACTGGAAGTGGTTAGTGTGAGGCTAGCCCCCTTACCTGTAAAATTAAAAGGTTCCACTAGACACATGCAAAACCATTCGGGGATAAATTTTGTGCTTTATTTTTACATTTTGTATAATTAATCTTCACAGTTACAATGCCAATACACAGACCCTCAAACTTACAAAGTTGTTTAATGTATTATACTTGGAGAACTGCTTGTTGTACTTATACTCACTTACCAAGTGTTTGTCCGTTGGGATATAGCTCTTACGGACTTGACGCAGCGGAATATTGGACAGCCGCCTTTGTCTGCAGCAACCAGTCGCGTGGAATCTTGAACAACACGATGTCAGGTTATACTTGTCACACATTTTCTGTACAAGCGATGTTTCAGATATATTTTTGTCGCACATTTTTTTACCAACTTCAAATGAAGAACGACAGATTGGGAGGAGCAAAATTTGAAGGAAAAAAATAGTTAATATTTTTTTTCAACTTAGGTTGTTGGTCGGAATCTGGACGGGGATGTGAATCAAGAACAAAAGAGCAATACTGGAGAGGACAACAACTCGCAGAAATTAAAGTCGATGAGTTTTCAACACGCCATAATTCGTTTAAAGTTACGCACTATTATGTTATTTTAAATTAACATATAAAAAACAACCTCAAAGTGTACAGTGTGTTTTGTGGGCCGAACGGTCACGGAAGCGGCCGAACTGCGCCGTGTGAACTAATCGGGCCGTCGTTCATCAGTTCCCGGCAAGATGTCAACCGATTAAGACGTCGGCGACCAAGCACCAAGCGGTGCAAGAGGGAGCATTACAATGGAGCTCCCTCCTCCCCATCTACTTGGATTTCCTGCCAGCAAGGCACCCGCCTTGTGGACCAGAGGCATAGGAGACATAGTGCATAGGAGCGCCCACCTAGGGGCTCCAACGTGTGGAGGCGTCCTCCTCGTGAGCCGCCGCTAGCCTGGGGCGCTGCCCCAGGCCATTCAGTTCAGAACTCCAGCCAACAGAGTAGGGAGTGTTTTAGTGACAAGGTCGGGTCATTCCCTTGTTTCCCCTTTTTCCCCATATTATTAAAGTAAATAAACCCTTATTTGTTCATGTTAAACTCATCTTTTCATATACAAACCCTTCCTAAAATACAAGTAAGCAATACCAAAGAATGGACCCCACGCCCTGAGAGTGATGCTGATGAGAGCTAGCCGGATGTAAGTATCCTGGAGAAACCTTTACATTTTAAGCATAACAGCACGCCGGAAACACAACCTTTCTGCTGGAAGGTCGGTACAAAAGAGAAAGGTTAGGTACCTACATACAATATGACAGAAAACATAATAACTTCTTCTTTTTATCTTTACTTTTGATGGCTATTAGAGCTATATTAATCTAATTTGACAAGCTGTCACGTTAAATTTAGAACAAGTGTTGTGGAAGAGCAGATTCACTGATAGTAACGGCGTGTGTTTGAAATAAAACAGATGACAACAGAATCAACAAAGTGTCCAAAGAGTGTAAAGCCACCATTAATAGAGCTAAACTTGATCACGACTTCAGAATAAGCCAAAAACTTTCCGCCTGTCCCAGCGGAAATCGATCTTTCTGGTCTTTGTCTGCTCTGATTAGTCGTAACTTTTGCGCTTCGTCCTTTCCTCCTCTAACTAAGCCTGATGGCACATTAGCCCACTCCGGTCCGGACAAAGCTAATCTTCTGTGTACTTTGTTTGCCAATAATTCCACACTTCACGATAATGGCAAATCACCTATATCAATTCCCCATAGCGGCTTCTTTATGGAGATGCCCAAAATAACACACACAGATGTGCTCACTGCTCTAAAAGGGTTAGATACACGCAAATCCAGCGGCCCTGATGGTATTCCAGCCTTAGTATTAAGAAACTGCGCAAATGAACTAGCTCCACCCCTTTATAAACTGTACAAATTGTCCCTTGGATGCGGTACCGTGCCTTCTAACTGGAAGGTTGCAACCGTTCATCCCATCCCCAAGAAGGGAATTCGCTCTGACCCTGCCAATTATCGTCCAATCGCAATCACTTCCTTACTTTCAAAAGTCATGGAAAGGATCATAAACGATAAGCTTATGGAATATCTGGAAACCCATAAACTGCTTAGCGACCACCAATACGGTTTTCGCCGTAACCGCTCCAGTGGTGACCTTCTCACTTATGTCACACACGTCTGGGGTCGACGCCTCGATCTTATGGGCGAAACACAAGCTGTTGCTCTTGATATTTCCAAAGCTTTTGATAGAGTTTGGCACTCCAGCCTCCTTAACAAATTGTCATCATTTGGACTTCCCCTTCTCCTCATAGAATGGATTTCTAGCTTTCTAAAAGACAGATCTATCCAAACAGTCATCGATGGTAGTAAATCAGCCCTGCTACCAATCAATTCCGGTGTCCCCCAAGGATCCGTCTTGTCTCCGATACTTTTTCTTATGCACATCAATGATTTACTATCCTGTGCTCCTATCCACTGCTATGCCGATGACAGTACAATACATGACGGTTTCTCTTTTACAAAGCCCCCAAATAGTTCAGCGATATCTATCGCTCGTGAATCATTAGCTTCAAAGATCAATACAGATCTCAGGGCTGTCAGCCGTTGGGGCACTGACAACCTTGTAGAGTTCAACGTCAAAAAGACTCAAGCATGTCTTATATCCTTAAAGAGGATTCCAAACAACTATCTCCCAACTTTCGACAATGTCTCCCTCTCTAACCATGAACACTTAAATCTTCTTGGTGTTTCTCTGTCATCAGAGTTAAAATACCATGATGCTATTGAGTCTCGCACAACTTCCGCTTTCCGGCGACTTGGCATATTATACAGAGCCCGTATGTTTTTTACTTCAGCCCAGTTATTGACTCTGTATAAATCCCAAATCCGCCCCATTATCGAGTATGGCAGCCATCTCTGGTGTGGTATGTCCAAGAAGTTGAGTGACCAACTTGATTCTGTGCAAAGGAGGGCAGTGAGGTTGATCAATGATCCTTCTCTGACATCCGATCTGCAGTCGCTCCAGCACAGAATAAAAGTTGGAATGCTCAGTCTTTTTTATCGATATTACCACGGAGCTTGTTCTAATGAGCTCCATTCATTAATCCCTCCCCCTCGCATTTCAGAAAGGGAAACTCGTAGTACGACTCTCATTCATCCCTTTGCAGTCGATCTCAAAACTATGAGAACTTGGCGTTTTCATGACTCATTCCTTTGCCAAACTGCCCATTTATGGAATGGTCTACCAGTATCTGTGTTCCCTTCCCAATTTAATCCGGTTTTATTCAAAACCAACATCAATCACCACTTCCTTGCAGCGCCTCACGACAGAACCAAGAACTCAAGCAACACCTCTGCGGCACCCTTCCAGGGTGACATAGACCCCCAAGACTCACAAGAATTGGGGAGCCTCCCGCACAGGATTCCTTAAAAAAAAAGAATAAACCCTGCAATTATTGCTCGGATTAAATTAATTTGATTTTTTTTAATGAAAAAAGATTTGAAACTAGATTTGACGGAAAATTCACTTAGATTTGTGATCTTTACTAATTATTAATCAAAGTAGATTTTGTCTCTTACTTCGAGTAAGAATCATCTTGTAAATACTGAACCAATGCGGGATTTCAAAATAATAATGTAAAGAAAATAAAACAACGTTTTTAGCGCATGCTTTATTTTTGAAATATTTTTGTTGTCGCTGTTCACGCAATATTGGAAAATAAATAAAATTTGGTTTTAATTCACTTATTAAATTTATCTTTTGACTTGTAATTTGGTATGAGGCTAACCCCCCATACTGCAAAAATGGTTTAATTTACCAAGGTTTCAGGAAAAATCGGTGAGAGTTGCAGGGTCAATGTTTATTTGATGTTTGGATTTTTATTTTTAAGTCCACATGCAGCATATTTTGTAAGTGCGAATTTGCATGTGTCTGTTTGTGAGCATGCATTTAATCTGAACTTTGAATGTTAATATATCGTCCCCCCAGAGCTTATTTGCGAGTTAAAACAATGTTTGGAGAGCGCGCATTTGCAATTGCTGGTCCTCTGGCCTGGAACCACCTGCCACATTATGTGAGAGAGCTAGAGGACCATGGATAATTCTTAAGCGCACTGAAGACAAGGAAATTTCTGGCATAATTTGCACAAGTGCCCTTGGAGTGACTACATCACAAAATGGCGCTATAAAATCATCAACTCATCATCATTATCATGTAAGGTTGTGGACCTTTATATGAAATTATAATAAAAATCAAATTCTAAACTATCTGAGCTAAGAAAATAATGTAAAACACGGTAATATGAGAATGGTTTTTAATATTTTCAAAATCAATATCCATCATTAATAAGACGTTTTGATGACCGCTATGATCTATAATCTATCTATAACCTAAGTTGCAAGGATATATTCATTCAAAGCTCTCAGATGTATGCCCACAAACAAACACGTGTAGTTCACGCTTACAAATGCTGATTGTGTACTTACAAATAAAATCCAAACCTCAAATGAACATAAGCCCTGCAACTCTTGCTGACATTCCCTGAAATAGGGGTGACATTGGCAAAGTGAACCATTTTTTACAGTATGGGTGGTCAGCCTCATACCAACCTATAAGTCAAGGAATACGAGTAATAAATAACATTTAAGTAACAACAACAAAACCTTAAAAATAAATATATACAAAAAAGTCAAAAAATTATTATGCAAAAAATGTAGCAAACTAATAAACTAACATTACAAATCAGCATTGCAGATTAGCCGCCACTTCTTCCTGTCCTTGCAACATTAGGAATTCACATTATATGCGTTCTCATAAGCAGACACGTATAAGTTTGCGCTTGCACATGCCGCATGTGAACCTGCAACATAAAAACCCAAATCTCAAATAAACCCTGCAACTCTTGCCGACCTTCCCTACAACAGGGGTGAACATTGGCAAAGTGAACCGTATTTTACAGTATGGGTGTTCAGCCGCATACCAACCTTCAAGTCAAGGAATTATTCAACAAATTAATTAATTGACAACTTTTTATTAAAAAAACATGTAACTAAAACAGAGTCACTTTTTTATACTATAACAGCAATCTAATCTAATCTAATCTAAGCTGCAAGGATATATATCATTTAAGATTTATGTTAAATGCATTCCCACAAACAGACATGTATAATTTCGCGCTAACACATGCCGCATGTGGACCTACAATATAAAAACCCAATCTCAAATGAACATAAGCCCTGCAACTCTTGCCGTCCTTCCCTGAAACAGGGGTGACATTGGCAAGGTGAACCATTTTTTACAGTATGGGTGGTCAGCCACATACCAACCTATAAGTCAAGCAACCTTCACAAATATCAGAATTAAAACACCAGAATCTTCAGCTTGCTCTAAAAAACTTATTTCTTTCTCGTCACCTTCTTTTTTTTCATTTCTTCTGCGAAAGAATAAAAAAGAGAGCAACGTGCTTGGGTAGTTTTAAGCCCGCCAATCCTGTGGAAGCGTGAAAGACAGATCTGGGATAAGTCAGCCGAGGGCGATATTGGATTCTGTTACCTCGGGAACCGGGCTAAGACCCGTCCCATGTATTATTATTTGATCAGACCCTGAATGTGTCGAAGATCGGTGCCCCCTGTCAATGAAGTAGGCCAACTCCCAGTTTACGTGTGACGTCATCGTATGTAGGCAAGCTATTTTTAATGGTTTACAGTTGACTGACTAAATGGAAACATTTAGTCAGTCAACACGCTGCCTTAGTTCTTGTATATCGTATACGCCATTGAGAAAATTTTATATGAGCAATATTTGCATGTGTACTGGACCAATGTGTCTTATAAAAACAAGAAATTTATTTAAAAAATATTTCAAAGAACTCTCACATTATTGAGTTTTACGGTTTTTCTTAGCTCAGATTGTGTAGAATTTGATTCTTAAGACAACTGCATGAAAAAGTCGTATTTGACAAGATTGGCGTATACGATAAACAAGAACTGGGGGAGCGATTACTGTTGTGTAGAATGTCCAGTGAAGTAAAATATCATGAGAATATCATTTCTGGGATGGAATATACGCAAACAAAAAACTCAACTTAGCTACACATAATAGTGTAACTTATTGCCGCGTTATCCCCGAAGGGGTCGTTTGTGGCGAGTTGAACCTATTTATTTTTACAGGCAAGGGGGCCGGCCTTACGCCAACCACTTCTGTTGAAGTAGGAGTTTCTGAGCTACCGAGGGGGCTGGTACTCATTTCTTGTGAAGGCTGAGTAAAACTTGACGGAATTTTTTGGGGTTTGAAATAAACACCGAAACTTGAAATCATTTCTGACACCCTCGGTGGGATTCGAACCCGAGCTCACGGCATGGAATGCAAGCACTCTACCAACTGAGCTTTTGACAGGACTTTCATATCTGGGAATCCCATCAACAATATAGGTCATTTGTCTGTTAAATATGACGTCATCATAGGTAGGCAAATTCTTTTTCACAGTTCAGCACTTTTAGCTAGTCAACTGTTGTGTAGAATGTCAAGTTAAGTAAAATATCATGTCTGGGGCGTATATTGCGCGGGATAAAGTACACTTTTCTGCAGCTGATAATTTCAGGCAAGACAGGGAGACGTCGTGGCTGCACAATGTCTAATCTCATCTAAGTTGCAAAGATATTTTACATTGGGGATTCACATAACATGCATTCTCACAAGCATACACGTACAAGTTCGCGCTTGAGCATGCCGCATGTGAACCTACACCATAAAAACCAAATATCAAATGGACAGACACCCTGCAGCTCCTGCCGACCTTTCCCTAAAATGGGGTGACATTGGCAAGGTGAACCATTTTCTACAGCACGGATGGTCAGTCGCATACCAACCTATAAGTCAAGGCATTCCTTGATAATGTCTAATCTAATCTAATCTAATCTAAGCTGCAAAGATATAATATATCATTTAAGATTTATATTAAATGCATTCCCACAAGCAGATATGTATAATTTCGCGCTAACACATGCCGCATGTGGACCTACAATATAAAAACCCAATCTCAAATGAACATAAGCCTTGCAACTCTTGCCGTCCTTCCCTGAAACAGAGGTGACATTGACAAAGTGAACCATTTTTTTATATTATGGGTGGTCAGCCGCATAACAACCTATAAGTCAAGGAACATACATGAAAAATAACATTTTTTTTAAATAATGTGCAAGACAGAAAAAAACCTTTTGCATCCTTGTTTATCGAAAGCCAGTCAATTAAGTAAGAAAGACTGCAAAAGCTGGATGAAGTTTGGTGAACAGTCTTTAGTGTTAAACCAAATGACTTTTTAAAAGATAATTTGCGTATAAGATCGCATTCTCTGTTTGGCTAAAAGTTTTATTTAATGTCTGACTCGCCTACCCTTTAAATTTTATTATAGGAGGTGTTGTAAGGATGATTTGCCCAGGATAGTATGCGTAGAAAAGAATCGCCTTGTCTGTTTGCCAGAGACTTTGATATCTTGTCCAACTCGCCTACCTACAGCAGCACCACACTTGATAAAACCTTATGTGATAGGAGGTGTTGCAAGGATGGTTTACCAGGATAATATGTGTTGAAAAGGATCGCCTTGTCTGTTTGGCTGAGACTTGGATATCTTGTAAGGTGTTCGAGTGATGGCTGGACTGATACGATGACAAATAAAGGTTAGAAATTGTCCTTTAAAAGATTCCAACTAAAAGATTTATTCCTTACAAATATTTATAGGTTAAACATCAAAAGATATCTAAGCATGTCAGGCATAATTTACGAGTTATTGTAACTCTGTCGCCATCCTGCTAGGGGTAGCCAAAGCCTCTGCTGAGATGCCTGTATTTTTTCCTATCCTTGCATACCACTTTCAATTCACTCATGGCCACCCCCTGTATCATACATTCCCTCTTTTTACGTTCGCCTAAATTGTACTAAAGTAAATAAATGAGTATTTTTATTTATATTTCATTTACCTTCCTTGGATTGTGAACACAACCAAGCTACGCATAAAGTGCAACTTCTTGCCGCGTTATCCCCGATTAATAGGTTCACGCTTACACATGCCGCATGAACTTACAACATAAAAAAATCCAATCTCAAATGAGCATAAGCCTTGCAACTTTTGCCAACCTTCCCTGAAACAGGGATGACATTGGCAAAAATGATTTTTTTTACAGTATGGATAGGCAGCCTCATACCAACCATTAAGTCAAGGAATACCTGTAAAAATAAATAGGTTCCACTCTCCACATGCGAAACACTTGCTACAAATTTCACCATATGTGTAGCTTAGTGGCGCTTTTTTTTAAATAAAATTTGTTTGTACGATATATTGCCTACATTATAGGAGTACATTTGCCTGTATGGGATGCACGCCCCTGCCTGACTACAAACAGCATAAAATCATATTTCGATGTATACAAAAACACATTACTCTCAAAGATTCAACTTTTGATTCACGAAAAGTTTGGCAGGGAAAAGTTGATAACACCCCTGCCAAGTCAATTTGAAATTCGAATCGGATGCAATTTATTGTTTTTGAGGAAACCTTCCACACCAAGACGGGGAAGAAGAAAAAGAAGAAAATAAGAAGAAAGAAGAAAGAAACTTGTAAAACTTCTCGGAATAAAAAGGAACCAGCGAAGCGAGACGACGAAACTAAGAATGCATCTGAGTTCAATTTCGATTTTCCTACTTTTGGAAACAACAGAGAAGTATATGTTGCAAGAATAGAATGATGTCGTGGTAGAGGAAGACTGAGAAACGTATGGATGGACCAAATTTCCGAAATAGCGAATGAATGAGATATCCAGAGTCATAATAAAAGGAGAGCTTGTATGAAAAAGGTTATGACTCTGGATGAAATGAAAGAAGTATGTGAGGACCCGAAAAAAATGGCGGCTGATCTGTAATGTAGGCGGCTAAGGCCAAGAATTAATTTTCATTTTAATAGATGTTTTGTAGATTTTCTAGTGTTTGTTTATTTGTATAAATGGATGCAATTAATTACTTGTATTCCTTGACTTATAGCTTGGTATGAGGCTGACCACCCATACTATAAAAAAAAACACTTTGCCAATGTTACCTCTGTTTCAGGGAAGGTCGGCAAGAGTTGTAGGGCTTATGTTCATTTGAGGTTTGAATTTTATTTGTAAGTACACATTTAGCATGTGTGAGCGCGAACTACACGTGTTTGTTTGTGGGCATGCATTTGAGAACTTTAAATGAATATATCCTTGCAACTTAGATTATAGATTACAGATGATGGCCCTCTCTCTGTCGTGTCTTTGGCTACACAATCTTGGCCGTCTTCCAAAGGATGCATTAACCGCTTTTTGTGTCACCTCTTTGAGATTCCGTCACTTGAGATAATTTTGAAATGTATTTTGGAGGCGTTGAGTTTAAAGACAGTAATCTATAATCTACGTTGCAAAGATATAATTCATTTAAAAAATATTTTTATGATTTGATTTAGGGTTCTCTTAATTAAATTGTGATTAAAAATTTATTTTTCACAATAAAGGTTACAACAATTTAGTGTTCACTCTTCACTTTCTGCCTTCAGTCTTCTCGTTACAATGTTCAAATCGACTCTGGCTCTCACACAACCGCCACCTCTATTTATACGGCTAATACCGTTGGTTCTCGTGTATTCGAGAATATGCCACATACATCTATAGAATTGTTCGACACTATTTTAGAGACATTGCGCACACCAGCAAGCTACGGGCCTACGTACACGTAAACACAAACTCAAAGTAGATGGTAGAAGCAGACACACACATCAGCAAGCTACGTGTTTAGGCTCATGTCCCCACGAACTCATACGTTCGTAACAATATTTAAACAACTCTCACACTATCATGTTTTACGTTTTTTTCTCAGCTCCGATTGTGTAGAATGTGATTTTAAAGACAATTTCATTGAAAGAGCGTAAAAGAAGAAAATGCATGAAAAAGGTGATGGATATACCTAAATGAATTGAAAGAGGTATGTCAGGATAGGAAAAAATGGAGACAACTCTGCAGAGGCTCTGTCCACCCCTAGCGGAATGGCGACAGTGATACAGTTACAATAGTCATCTTTGAATTAAATTGCAGATAAGGCAAACAAGCAATGTGGAGCGATTTGCGATAAAACCGGATGAACCTTTGATGACCGGTCTTTGGTAAGACATATATATTTTGAAAATAATATATAAATTTTCTTTTCAGGAATCAAGTCCACTGAAGTCATCACCATTAAATGCATTTTTTTGAAAAAGCACCATCTTTAAGTCTGTTTAAACATTTTTTCAGTTGAAAAAAAATTATCAAATTATATATCAACGAAAGTGTTTACTTAAAAACTCAAAACACACAGCTAGTTTGTTAAGAGAATCCGGCAGCAGACATTTATAGCAGAGCTCCAAGTCAACAAAACTTCCTGCGAAAGTCAATACGTCTTGCTTTAAAAGCTCTCTCAGAGTTTTTTTAAGCTCGGAAAATAACAGAATCTGAAATATGAAACTTTGCCAGGTCGTAGTCTAGTGGTGCCTGTTGCACCAAACTCCAATCAGACAAAATTAAGTGTAATTTCCCCATCAAAAAATAAATGTAAATCCGTTGATGTTCATCATATTTCCTGTTCAAATTCCATCATATTATTACCCACTTCCGAGAAATATTTAACCGAGGTCCTTACCAGAATTGAGCAATTAAATTTGACGTGTCAATCAAATATTGATTTGAGGCTGATGCAACAGGCCCTAGTATATGTACTGCCGAAGCAAGTAGCCTAGTGGTTGTTGCTACGGATTTTTGTTCGGCAAGTAATGGGTTAGATAATGATACTAGACGAACCGTTATAAGAGAACTCAAATAATAATAATAAAAATAAATTAGGATGATTTATTTGGTGAGCGCTGTTTTTGTGTGAATCACACCTCAGAGCACTCTGCAAGCTTGGTCGTCGCTGCAGAAAGTGCTAATTCTCAAAAGAGTTCCAGTTGCTGTAAGGTTGGATGGACCTTTAGTGACCGGTCTTTGGTAAAGGAATATCATTTTTTCACCCACCGAAGTGCGTATTTGAAAATATAAATGGTAATGTTTTTGTGCTCCGCCGGGATTTGAAACCAAAACCTTCCATTTACGAGTCAGAAGTGTTAATCACTAGACCACGGACCGGTTAAATCTTGACGTTTTTTAAATGCAACTAGGCTACTCATATACTGTAACTTCTTGCCGCACTATCGAAAAGTTTGTCACGTGACGAGTAGAACCTATTTATTTTACGTTGTTTTGTGCTCCGCCGGGATTCGGTCCCACGAACTTCCATTTACGAGCGTTAACCACTAGACTACGGACTGGTTGAATAGTGTAAGATACATTTATGATATAGTGGAAAAAAGAAAACATGTGAAAAAATGAAGCAAAAAACTGTAAAAACATGTTTGTATCAAGTCGAAACTTTGCCCGAGCTTTTGAAAAGAGATTTAAATTTTTTTTGGCCAGTAACTTTTCGCTAACAAGTGTTTGAGTTGTTTTGTTCATATGAATAATAGTAGGAGCGTTTAAATTGTTCGCTGGGATTTTTTCTGAAAGTGCGATGCAATGAAAGCTTGCAGGCTCCTGAAAACGAAGGAGCTTTCTGAAAGTTGTGCGCTCTCGACCGACTAAATTGCAGTTATGAAAATGTACTAGTTTAAACATGTCTGAAGGGGGGAAAATGTGTTTTTGTAAAATAAAATGTATTAAGGATAAATGCAAGTAAAAATTTGTTTTTTTTTGTGAATACATTTGTGTAGTGAATGCAAATAACTAATCTATTTTGCCTGGCCAGAAACAAGTATTTACATCATCAATTAATAATGAATAATAATGAATAAGGAAAAAGAGGTAAAAGACGACCGAGAAAAGTATGTCCGAGTGATCAGATTGAGGAGATTGTAAAAGAATGGGATTTACAAAGCAAGTGTAAAAGAAGAAAATACATGAAAAAAGGTGATGGATGTGAATGAATTGAAAGAGGTATGTAAGGATAGGAAAAAATGGAGGCAGTTTTGCAGAGGCTCTGGCCACCCTAGGCGGAATGGTGACAGAGTTACAGTTATATTTGTATGAATTATTTATTAAAAAATACCAAATTATATATGCCCAAACCCTCCTCATACCCGTCCTGAATGTATGTGTCAGAAGGACCCAAAGCACATGGTTGAAACAGAGTTGAAATTATAATCGAGGACATGTCAGGGTTTGATCCTGCGCTTGTTTCAATAACGCAACTTCGAGTTCCAACGCCTTATCCGCTCGACCATACCAGCGACATACTATATAATGATCTAATCTAATCTAATCTAAGATGCAAAGATATGTTACATTGGAGATTCACATTACATGCACTCCCACAACCAGACACGTACAAGTTTGCGCTTGCATATGCCTCATGTGAGCCTACAGCATAAAAACCAAATCTCAAATGAGCATACACCCTGCACCTCTTGCCGTCCTTCCCTGAAACAGGGGTGACATTGGCAAAGTGAACCATTTTTTACAGCATGGGTGGTCAGCCGCATACCAACCTATAAGTCAAGGATATGATAAAGATGACTATTTAGTATTTACTAACCTATTAGCTCTAAACCCCAATGAATTGTTATGAGGCTGACCACCCGTACTGTAAAAATTGGTTCACTTAATCCAGAAGCAAAAAAGATTAAATTCAATTATTTAGTGAGTCATTATTAGAGGCTTATACAAACATGTCTAAACCATTTAATTAATATTAAAAATGTATCTCTAGAAAATAATTAAAAATAACTCACAGTATAAAAAATGCATATAAAAAAAAAGATAAAAATAAAATAAAAATAAAAAACAACAAAAATGATCCGTGAAGGATTCGAACCTTCGACCTCCAATTTAGCATATTAAATTTGGTGCTCTTACCTCTTGAGCTAACGGATCGATACTGATAACGGAGATAATTACAAATAAATAGCCAATAATTCAATTTATTATTATTATACGAAACAATAATTTTACAAAGAGTATAATATAGAAATTTTGGCTACATATTCTTATAAATAATATTATTATAGGTATTTCTTGCATTTATTTACAAAATTAAGTGAACACGATTTTTTTATTCAAAGAATCTGACATATTTTTATAATTTCGTCTGCAATGATACTCGTATATCAACATTTATGATTCATATTAAATGCATACTCACAAGCAGACGCATGTTAGATGTGAACAAACAAAATAAAAACTCAAATTCCAATGAACATTTTTTACCATCCATCTCTGTAACAAGGGTGGCACTTGCAAAGTGTACCAATTTTTAATGTATTGGTGGTCAAATCACTCCAACTTTTAAGTCAAGGAACAAAAATTATACAATTTTAAAAATGATTATATTACTTTGTCAATGTCACCTCGGTTTCATGGAAGGACGGCAAGAGTTGTTGGGTGTGTGTTAATTTGAGATTTGGGTTCGAAGTAGCGCGAACTTATACGTGTCTGCTTGTGAGAATGCATATATCGCAACTTAGATTATAGATAGATAGTGGTCAGCCTTTTTCTTCTTTTTGTGCAACTTCTATCGAAGATCGGCGATCATCATGGCTATTTTGACTTTAGATGCTGCGGCTCGAAACACGGACTTGGTACTTCTGCCGAACCACTGTCGCAGGTTTTTCAGCCACGATGTCCTTCGACGTCCCTGAGATCTTCTCCCCTCAATCTTACCCTGTATGATAAGATGAAGGAGACGGTACTTCTCATTTCTCAAAATGTGACCGAAGTACATCAGCTTTCTCTGCCTAATGGTAGGCAGGAGCTCCTTTGTAGTGCGCATTCGTTGGAGGACTTCTTCATTGGTGACTCGATCACGCCAAGAGGTCCGAAGCATTTTTCGGTAGGTCAGCCTTACACCAACCTATTATTAGTCAAAGATCTCATTCACTTTAATTTAAGTTTTTTTTTTGCTGTTGTTTATAAAATAGTATGATAAATCGAGCACCTGCTACCCGAAATGACTAGTCTCGGCAAAAAAAAAACAATCATTATTCGTCCCACGCAATATCATGATGGATGGCCTCGCACTCCCCAATATTACCTCGTTGCGATGGTAATACAACAAGGAATATAACAAGATACTTGTTACATATAACAAGAGCCATATAACAAGCGCCATATAACTGCGCCTTGTGGATTATCAGAGAGAGATTGATTACACTTTCAGATTAAGAAATACAAAAATAAGAGGAATATTATTATTTCATTCATTTATCTATCTATCCACACATCTTTCTATCTATTTATTAACTTATATTTTTATCTACATATTTTTTCATCTATCTATTTATATAAGGGCATATCGACGGTTACAAGGAAGTAGGGCATAAGCGACAAAAACTAAATTGTTCAAGAGAGCAGTTTAAAGTTTGAGATTGCAGGAAAATGGCATGTTTTTTTATTTATTTTTATCATATCGTTAAAATCAAAACAGAAAGAGCGGAAAATTTAAAGTAAGTAGGATAGCAGTCATTCCTCATTTTTGACCAAAACGACGCTTATGCCCTTCTTCTTTTCAACCATAGATATCCTCGTATATCTATCTATCTATCCATCTATACATCTATCCATCTATCCATGAATCCATTTTTTTTTAAATTTAATTTTAATAAATTTAAAATAACCGAACCTGTAAGCAGGTATAAAATGCCATCTATTGAATTTCAAGAAAAATATTTTAATAAGATTTTATTCTAAAATACAAAACTAAGAGGAATAAAAATATTACTTTTATTTATTTATTAGTCTATATTCTATAATGTTGGTGGCTAAGGATTTTTTTATTTTAATTTTACTTGTTTTTCTATTGTTTATTGCTGTTTGATATGTTGAATTAAATTACTGTTAAAAAAAAAATGTTTTTTTTTTTGTATTTCTTGACTAATAGGTTGATAATAATAATAGACATATGAGGCTGCCCCCCATGCTGATAAAACTTGATTCACTTTTGAAATGCCAACCCGGTTTCAAGGAAATTTTATGTTCATGTGAGGTTTGGTTTTATTTTGTATGTACACGCGCAGCATGTGTAAGCGCGAACTAACATTTGCCTGCTTGTGGGCACGCATTAAATATGAGCATTCCGTGTCAACCTATATTTTCAACTTAGATTCTAGACTGATAAATTGAATTATTAATTAATAAATAATGATTAATTAACTTAAACTACCATCTATTGAATTTTAAGGAAAGTTTTTATTTATTTATTTACTACCTTGTTATATCATTTAAATGCAAAAAAAATGCTTTTTGTTGTTCTTGTTTATTATTATTTTATTATTTTTTAAATACCTGGACTGAAAGTCTCATCACCACGGTAATTCTCAACTATCGAATATCAGTAATATTTGTATAAAGACTAATCAGCTGTTCACTTGCGGCCATCTTGGATTGACAGGTCTTCATACAAATATTACCGATATTCGGTAGGTAAGAATTACCGTGGTGATGAGACTCCCATCCCTGGTGTAGAACGATAATCGATAGGGACATCACAAAAGCAAACCCACACAAATTTTAACCACACCCGACAGTAAACACCTCGTCCCCCAGTGCTTGTTTGGCTTATCTACCATTTGACTCAAAGATGACCTTACAATGAATTTGTCTTAAGAATAACAGTCTACACAATCTAATCTAAGAATAAAACGTTAAACACGATAACGTGAGAGTTGTTTGAAATATTTTTAAAATCAATATCCACACATGGTTTACTTTGCCAATGTCACCCCTTTTTCAGGCAAGGTCAGCAAGAGTTGCAGGGCTTATGTTCATTTGATATTGGGTTTTTATATTGTAGGTCCACATTCGGCATGTGTTAGCGCAAACTTATACGTGTCTGCTTGTGGGAATGCGTAGGTATAATATGAATCTTAAATAATATATATCTTTGCAGCTTAGATTTAGATTTAGGTCCAGTACACATGCAAACATTGCTCATGTGAAATAACCTCTGATTGACATAAATAAACAAGCACCAAGGACACTTTGCTGCATATACAAGCGTGAATTTACACGTGTCTGTTTGTGGGCATGCATTTAATATGAATTTTAAATGTTAATATCGACGTGACGGTTAAAAGGCAGTAGGGCAAAAGCAACATAAACTAAATTGTTCAGGAGAGCAGTTTAAAGTTTGAGATTGCAGAAAAATGGCATAACTTTTTTATCTTTTTTCATATCGTTAAAATCAAAACAGCTCTAAAATTAAAAAAAATAAAGGCATTTATTGGCATTCGTATTAATGTGATTTTACGATTTTTGTATGTCACAAGCGCCTTTAGGACAATAAATACCAAAATCTTGTCGGTTACACCAAAACCATACTTAGACAACTATATTGTTTTCTTGGGCATAAACAACACAAAAATCAACGTAGAGCCATGGGAGTTAGCGCATTAGAAAGAGCGGAAATTTTAAAGTAGGAAAGCATTCATAACTCATTTTTGACCAATATGTCGCTTAAACTGCCTTTTAAGCGTCGATATGTCTTTACAACTTAGATTGTAGATTAAATAATATATATACCCATATGTCTATGAATAGTACAATCTTGAATAATGTTTGTAGGGGATTACTCTAGTTGGCTTCGCTTTAAAGCCCCCTTTAAAACCAGGTCAGCAAACCAGGCTATTGGCTCATAGACTATAAGGCTTCATCATGTTACAATTAATGTGTATATACCCACATATCGACCGGTCCGTAGTCCAGTGGTAGCACTTCGGACTCGTAAATGGAAGGTTGTAGGTTCAAATCCCGGCGGAGCACAAAAAAATACCATTTATATTTTCATACATGCTCTTTGCTTGGTGAAAAAATTAAATATACCTTTACCAAAGACCGGTCACTAAATGTCCATCCAGCCATACAGCAACTGGGTTTTTCTTGAGAATTGGCGCTTTCTACAGTGACGACCAAGTTGGCAGAGGGCTCTTGAGGTGTAATACACACAAAACAGCGCTCACCAAATAAATCATCCTAATTTTATTACTTATTATTACATACTTCTTTCATTCCATCCAGAGCCATAACCTTTTTCATACAAGCTCTCCTTTTATTATAATTCTGGATATGGAAAGCATCTAAATCTAAGCTGCAAGGAAATATATCATTTAAGATTCATATTCAACGCATTCCCACAAACAGACATGTATAATTCGCGCCATGGTTTGCTCTAACACAATATGCCGCATGTGAACCTACAATATAAAAACCCAATCTCAAATGAACATAAGCCCTGCCCTGCAACTCTTGCGGACCTTCCCTGAAACAGGGGTGACATTGGCAAAACGAATCAAAGTGAAGCATGAACGCCTGAAAACAGTTGACAACTAATTGACAATATTTTTCGGATACAATTTTGGTTTTCATTATTTTCAAAGCGCATTCGTTTTCAATAAAAGAGTAAAATACTGTATGCATTGGTTTCGGATGCATTTCAACTGATATCCTTTAATTCGCGGATTTCCGGTATCGGCCAATACATGAACGAACCATTCATAATATAACATTGTTCACTGAAATATTTCAAACGTTCAAATTATGAATCATTGTTTGAAAACTGTGAATTATTAATTGAAAAATTATTGGAAAATTGTATTCACTTTTGTTATGTATTGCAAATCACCAACCTATTTTTGCCAGGCCAGAAATACTGTAAAAAATTTAATTTTATAATTTTTGGATGAATTCAAACAGAACACTGTTCATTTTCACTATAAAATTTATTTAAAATGATTAAAATCTTCAAACAAATTACTAACGCGTTTTCAACCTAGTAGGTCATCATCAGGTATGATGATGACCTACTAGGTCTTTTCTTACTTTTTATCAATTACTGTAAAAAATGGTTCACTTTACCGGTGTCACCCCTTTTTCAGGGAAGGTCGACAAGAGTTGCAGGACTTTGTTTATTTTTGAGTTGGGTTTTATACGGCATGTGTAAGCGTGAAATTATACGTGTGTGTTTATAGGAATGCATGCAATATGGATCTTAAATGTGATATATTTGCAACTTAGATTATACATTTTTATAGATGCCTGGTGAAGAATGAGTTAGTGAGAGAAGAATGTGGTGCAAGGGAAAGCATAAAAGTAAAAATCAAAAGAGCTTTGTTGGGATGGTTTGGGCATATAGAGAGAATGAATGACAAAAGACTGACGAAGATTGTGAACACTGCAAATATGAATGGAAGCCGCGGTAGAGAAAGACCGAAAAAAGTATGGGTAGATAAAATTTGTGAAATAGCGAACGAATGGGATATTCCAAGTCATAATAAAATAAAATAATGCATGAAAAAGATTATGACTCTGAATGAAATGAAATAAATATGCAAGGACGTGGCAAGGACCGAAAGAAATGGTGTTTGGTTTGCCATGTTGGCGGCTAGGACCTTCAATTTTATGTTGAGAGAATAACTGTCAAAAAAAGTGTACACATAGAGAATACCAAAGGTAATCGTGGAAGGTAAAAACCGAGAAAAGAATGTCTTAACCAAATAAGCGAGATTGCAAATGAATGGAATCTGGAGAGTGAGAAAAAAAAAGACCATGAATATATAAAGAAACGTGTAAGGAGAGAAAAAATTGGAGACACATCAGCTAAAATACTGGCCATCCTTTGCGAAAAAGCGGCTTCCTATAAGACAAAACAAGGCCCTATTGAGCGTTTTACATAACATACATTTTATGGTTACTCTTTATGCTTGAATTTACACGCTTTGCTGTATACTTAGAGTGAATCTATCAAGTGAATCTTTTGTTCGACTATTCAAAGGTCGGGAAGACGACAAGATCATTTGAAAACTTTTATTGGAACCTCTTTGAAGTAACTCAAGTATAAAAGTCAGCGTTCAAACGTATCCAAAGCGTCTACAAAAAACAGTAAAGCGCTCTTAGTGAGCTTTAAAGTTTTCATAGATTTTTTGTAATACGCAGTGATTGAGTTATACTTGCACAGATCACCAATTAAAAAGTTTCACTTATTTCATTTGGTTGTGGAAAATGATTTTCCGGAAAATTGTCCAACCCCCCCGTTCTGGAAATTCCTTTGTGAGAACTCAATTCACATAGACTGGAAAGTCAGACGGTGGTTTTCATTGAAAATCAAATGGCAATTAGTTTTTTGCGAGCTTAATTTATTTCCCCATTACATGAATCTATAGTTATTTAAAATAAAAGTTGCAATGATATTTTAACATTTCAAATTCATTTCAATAAACATCAACAAACAGACACTTGTAAGTCTGAGCTTGAATATGCTGCATGTGTACTGAATTAAAAAAAATCAAATTAATTTAATCCGAGCAATAATTGCAGGGTTTATTCTTTTTTTTTTAAGGATTCCTGTGCAGGAGGTTTCCCAATTCTTGAAAGTCTTAGGGGTCTATGTAATGTAATATGTGCCGCAGAGGTGTTGCTTGTGTTGTTACTTCTGTCGTTTTTCCCTGGAACTGGGGTAAAGATGGCAAAAGTGAACCATTTTTCCTCAGTATCAATACACAGTTTATTATTAGCATTTAAGTAAAATAACAAAACCATTAAAGGTTTACGTATTTTTGTAATTGAAATTAAAGCGTTTATTTAATAGTAATAAATAAATAAAATAAATCTAAGTTGCAAAGATAGTTATCATTTGAGATTCATATTAAATGCATTCCCACAAGCAGACACGCATAATTTCGCGCTCACACATGCCGCATGTGGACCTACAACATAAAAACTAAATCTCAAATGGACATACACCCTGCAACTCCTGCCCACCTTCCCTAAACAGGGGTGAAATTGTAGAAGTGAACCATTTTCTACAGTATGGGTGGTCAGCCTCATACCAACCTATAAGTCAAGGAACAAAAGTGAACCATTTTTCCTCAGTATCAATAAACAGTTTATTATTAGTATTTAAGTAAAATAACAAAACCATTAAATGGTTTACGTATTTTTGTAATTCAAATTAAAGCGTTTATTTAGCAGTAATAAATCTAAGTTGCAAAGATAGTTATCATTTGAGATTCATATTAAATGCATTCCCACAAGCAGACACGCATAATTTCGCGCTCACACATGCCGCATGTGGACCTACAATATAAAAACCAAATCTCAAATGAACATAGTCCTTGCAACTCTTTCCGAACATCCCTGAAACAGGTGACATGGCAAAGTGAACTATTTGTTACAGTATGGATGGTCAGCCGCATACCAACCTATAAGTCAAGGAGTAAGTTGAATAATTAAAAGGGTCCATTCAGCTTTACAGCAACTGGGACTTTTTTGAGTATTGGCGCTTCGTAGCGACAACCAAGATCGTAAATACCTCTACGGCACTACATCATGCGTCATAGACTCTTACGGGACTATTCTTAGACATTTTAGTAATATTTGTATGAAAACAAATCAGCTGTTCACTTGCGGCCATCTTGGATTTACAAGTCTTCATACAAATGCATCATTAGTTTGTCAAAGCGTGGGCTCAACCGACGACTAAAATGTCTAAGAATAGCCCAGCTAGAGTCTCTAAAATCTAGAGAGTCTTCCGCACAGGATTTCTTAAAAGACAACTTCATAGACAGGTCGGTCATTTGGTTCGGTCGATAGCTTAGTTGGTAGAGTGCTTGCATTCTACCCCGTGAGCTCGGGTTCGAATCCCACCGAGGAGGGTGTCAGAAATGATTTCCTATTTCGGTGTTTATTTCAAACCCCATAATAAAAATACCGGCAAGGTTTACTCAGCCTTCACAAGAAATGAGTACCAGCCCCCTAGGGAGCTGGGAAACCCCCACTTCAACAGAAGTGGTTGGCGTAAGGCCGGCCCCCTTACCTGTAAAAATAAATAGGTTCAACTTGCCACATGCGACCCCTTCGGGGATAACGCGGCAAGAAGTGACACTATATGTGTAGCTTAGTTGCGTTTTTTGCGTTTTATAGACAGACCTATAGTTTAGGTGATACACCAGCTTTTTTATTAGTTTCTTACATTAAGAGTATCCTTAACATATAACGTAAAACCTTTTTCATTGCAGGACCCCACAGCCCTCTGGTTTACCATTTTATTAAGGGCGTGGATCCCAAACACATAAAAACTTTCACAATGTTTATTTTTACGGCTTTCTGTTGCCCGACCATCAATTTTGTATCCTCAACTATTCTAAGTCTAACTGACAACTACTGGAGTTGATTTTACTACTCAAGTTTCCTTAAAGATTTTCTGTTCTCTATTTTATTTCTGTTTGTGACAATTTGGTGCGAAATATAATTTAATTCTAGAAAAAAAGGAATGAATGAAATACCATGTACCGAAATGTGGTCATATAGAAGACTACTAGGAATTTCCTGGAGAGAACACACTACAAATGAGGAGGTTCTCCAAAGAATCGAAGGAGGAAGGCATCTGCTCAGGACCTTGTCCGAAAGGCGTGAAAGATGGATCGGCCATGTAATACGACAAGAAGGTCTCTTGCATGCCATAATGGAGGGGTGACCGAGGGGACCAACTCTAGGGGACGCCCACGCCAAGAATACCTGGAGTATCTGTTGGTGGAGGGGCGCTGCTCATCATATGCAGACCTTAAGAGAACCGCACAAGACAGGGAAGAATGGAGGAGAAGAGTGAAAGAAATTGCTGCAAGCCAATCCCAGGATTGAAACAAGCGAAGAAGGTTTATTAAATAAAAGAAGACTTTTTTTGATACAATATATTTTTTGTCGTAAATCTAATACAGTTTGTGTTGATACTATAAAGTATTCAACTGTTTAAAAAATTATAGCCGTTGTTTGGTTTGAAATCTCATCTATCAACTGATTTTTGTAAATTATTCAGAAAACATGTAAAATACTTCTGAAATGTTTTTTTTGTGTGAAATATCTATGGCGAACCAAAAATATTTTTAAAATAAAACAATAAGTGAATTAAAACAGTGTATTTATTTAATTAATTATTGTTCGATATTTTATTTCTTTCTTACAAAATGTGTTCCCATGCCTTAATATCAAATCTAGACATATTTTTACACAACTTGCTTAGTACCCTCAAAACGAATCCTTTAATCATTAATTTCGATCAGATCACACTCACACACACAAGCTTTCGGCCCTGTGGTGGCGTAAGGCTGCCTCCTTTAACTGTAGAAAAAAAAACGCACACGCACAAATGGTGTAGTTAAACACTCGGAGTACCTACTGATGAACCTACAACATAAAAACCAAATCTCAAATGGGCATACACCCTACAACTCCTACCGACCTTTCCTGAATCAGGGGTGACATTGGCAAAGTGAACCATTTTCTGCAGCATGGGTGGTCCGCCGCATACCAACCTATAAGTCAAGGAATATACACAAAAAATAACATTTTAAACATAAACAAATGCATAAACATTAAAATCAAATACAAAATACAAAATTTAAATCTAAATTTTACAATTGACAATAAAGGAAATTAAATACTCGTAATATTTCGGTAGCGGTGAAAATGGACAAAAAAACACTTTTTTTTTTACCGGGTTTTAACGACTTTTTCCGGGAAATTTTGCACAAAAATGTATCTACGACAGATCTTTGAAACAAACTTGCAAAAGTGATACTCAACTAGGAGTTCTTGCAAAATTTAACTTTTTTGAACTTTGGAGATACGATCTGCAGGTTTCCATGCAAAGGTTTCTTATCGCCCTCACCTCTTCAACCCTTACACCGTGAAAATTTAAAACTAAAACACAGTTGTTTACCAAGAAACGTATGTATACTGAAACGGCGCCTCCAAGAACCGTTTCAGTTTTCACACATATTTGGGAAAACGTTTTGGTTGAGTAACGACTTGTACTAAAGACTCAAAAGGAAAAACCTTCCAAAAGCAGGAAAATTCAACTTTATCCAGAGATAAGAAAACGTCTAATTAATTTATAACTTACTTTATTCTTTGCTTCTTTTCTAGATGTAATATTTTACTAAAATTTATAGTTTTTCTTTTATTTAACTTTAAAAATTGCTTGATATTATTATAGTTCGGTCGATAGCACAGTTGGTAAAATGCTTGCATTCCATGCCAAAGAGCTGGAGTTGGATCCCCACCAAGGGTTGCAATGATGATTTCCTTTTTCAACGTTTATTTACAACCCTGAAATCAAGGCTTTGCCGCTTCCATTCAGTGCCTCAAAACAAAGCCAGCACAACACACATAACAACACTACGCTACCAACAGCCATGTCATAAAGGATCAGGACATCAACTGCCACATCTACAAAAAGTGTCATAAATCCCTTGATTCTCTGAAATCTAGAGAATCTCCCGCACAGGATAACTTAAAAACATATCATCAAAAGAAATGAGAGCTAGTGACATTTTGGAGCTGGGAAACCCCCAGTGCAAGTGAAGTGATTGTGGTAAGACCCTACTGAAAAATAAATAGGTTCCACACCCCACATGTAAGAAGTTTCAATATAAAAGTAGCTTGATCGTAAGATGGAATTGATTTAAAAAATCTTAATTACATTTTATTTCAGGCAGAAATAAATTTGTGAACTTCAACCTGTTTGGTACCGTCTCCCTCACCTGTAAAAAAATAGTTTCCACACGCGACACGCAAGCCTTTCGAGTAAAAGGTTGTTCTATATGAACAGCTGAATTGCGTTTTATAAATCGAATAAATGTAAATTGTTGCAAGCTATTTTTACATGTATAAAAATGGCACTACGTTTTATTTCCAGTATTGGATTTCAGTTGCAAAATTTTCACAAACGATATTTCAGAGACAGGATTCTTTCAGGGAATTTTCTAGCTCAAGTATAAGACATTTCACTTTAACTTAACCATAGCGTATTCTTAAAATGTATGCATCCTAAAACAGTGACTCTAGTGAACGTTTGAGCTTTCATAAATTTTTGGGCTTTTTAGTAGTTTTTTGTAACAAATGTAAGGAAGGTAGAAACATAAGAAAACTACAACGCAAGGAAATTGAATGTTTATTTTTATTTTATTTCAAAACATACGTTTGATTGCTTGTTTATTTCAAGAATCCATACATATAAACGCAACACAACTAAGCTACACAGATAGTGTAACTTCTTGCTTGCGTTATCCCCGAAGGGGTCGCATGTGGAGATTCGGGCCCTATTTATATTTACGGGTAAGCGAGCTGGCCTCACATCAACTACTTTCAGTTGAAGTGGGGGCTTCCCAGCTCATTTCTTGTGAAGGCTGAGTAAACCTAGAGATCGAACCCTTGCTCTCGGCATGGAATGCAAGCATTCTATCAATTGAGCTATTGACCTTTTTACGAGCTTGGTCGTCGTCGCTACAGAGCGCCAAATCTCAGGCAAGACCCAGTTGCTGAAAGGCTGGATGGACCTTTGGTGTCCGGTCATTGGTAAAGGTTTATGAATTTTTCAACCCAGCGAAGAGCAAATTTAAAAATATATATGGTATTTTTTTTGTGCTCCGCCGGGATTCAAACCCACAACCTTCCATTAAAAGTTCGAAGTGTTACCACTGAACTACGGACCAGTCACTATTCTATTCTCAAACATTACATTTTAGACAATGTTTTTCGACTTTGACGAAATCGGTAGGCATGCGGCTAACCACGAACATTGTACAAAATTGGATCACTTTTGGTAGCACCAATCCTGTTTCTGGGACGGCTTAAAAAACAGCAGAGCTATGCTATTTAATTTTTAATCGTTTTTTTTTTTACTTTGCATGCAGAATATGTAAGCGCTAACTTACACGTCTGTATCTACATTTTTTTTTTTTTTGATCTATAATCTATAATCTAAGTTGCAAGGATATATTCATTCAAAGCTCTCAGATGTATGCCCACAAACAAACACGTGTAGTTCGCGCTTACAAATGCTGATTGTGTACTTACAAATAAAATCCAAACCTCAAATGAACATAAGCCCTGCAACTCTTGCCGACATTCCCTGAAACAAGGGTGACATTGGCAAAGTGAACCATTTTTTACAGTATGGGTGGTCAACCTCATATCAACCTATAAGTCAAGGAATCGTTTGATACCCTTGACTAATACGTTGATATGAGGCAGACCACGCACACTGTAAAAAATAGTTTACTCTGCCAATGTGACCCCTGTTTAAAGAGTTGTGAGGTTTATGTTCATTTGCGTTTTGGATTTTAAATTGTAACTACACATTCAGAATTAATTGTAAGCGTGAATTTACACATGTATGCTTGTGGGCATGCATTTGATATGAGCTTTACATGTTAATATATCTTTGCAACTTAGATTATATTATTATGGATCATAGATACACATGAAACAGCGCTCACCAAATAAATCATCCCAATATTTCTTACATTTCATTTAAACCGACGCGACGTACCTATTCATCCACTGCAATGTCCAACCTGTTTCTCAAACTCACTCGAGCGCATGAAGCAAACTCGCCATGGGAATTATCAACACACGTGTAAGTCGACGCGTACACATGCTGAGTTCTAAATGGGTAAGTCCTGTTGCTAAACACCCCTCGCCTGAAACTGAAGGCTGACAGGTTTTGGCAAAATTTGCACATAGCAAGTTTTGCGAGACTCACCTCTCGTGCAGTGTTGCAGCTTTAGAGAGTTTGCGCAATTTCGGACTTGGTGCTGTTTTTGATTTTGCAACACTGAAAGCACAACAGTTAAGTCCTGAAATTTTTAAGTCCGTGAGAGTGGTTTGATATTTGAAAAAAGTTTTTGTTTTTCATATTCTAGGAAGATCATTTTATGTAGCTTTATATTTGTTTTTTTTTTTTACTTATAGGTTGGTATGAGGCGGACCACTTTTGCTGTAAAAAATGGTTTGATTTACCAATGGCACCCCTATTTATTTATTTATATTTCAGGGAAGGTCGGAAAGAGTTACAGGGCTTATGTTATTTTGAGATTGGGTTTTTATATAGTAGGTCCACATGCGGCATGTGTTAGCGCGAACTTATACATCTCTGCTTGTGGGAATGCGTGTAATATGAATCTTACATGATATATATCTTTGCAGCTTAGATTAGATAAGATTAGATTAGATAATATTTTGTTGTGCTCCACCGCGAATAGAGCCCACAACCTTACGAGTCTGTAGCGTTAATAACTGGACTATAGAACAATTAAACCAACGTAAAAGTCAAGGGGTTTTTTCAAAGTCTAAACGCAGACGCAACTAAGCAGCACATATAGTGCAACTTCTTACCTGCGCTGTCTCTGAAGACATTCGGGACTTATTTATTTTTAACAGGTAAAGGGGCCGGCCTCAAACCAACCACTTTCAGTTAAACTGAGAGCCTTGTTTAACGTATTACTTTTTTTGTGCACCGTTGGGATTCAAGCCCACGACATTTCAATTAAAAGTCCGCAACATTATCCAGTACACTACAAATAAGTCAAGCCAACGTAAAAATCAAGGAACTTTTAAAAGTTGTACAAAATTGCTCAGGAATATGATTCTGTTAACTTTTCAATAATCATGACTGGCGGCAATTGTGTTTTTACCTGTCCATGAGACCGTCTGTAAAGTTTGCGAAAGAATACTCCCTAGGGAAGAGCGTCTGTCTTTTGAGTAGGGATGCTATGGATATCCCTATCCGTAACCGAAGCTATCGGATATCCGAAACAAAAAATACATATATACCTAGTTGGCTCAGTTGGTGGAGTGCTTGCATTCCATGCCGAGAGCTCGGATTCTAATCTATGTAATTGAAGGTTTCAGAAATGATTCCCGTTTCAGTGTTTATTTCAAAACCAAAATAAATAACCGGCAAGGATTACTTAGTCTTCTGAAAAATTAAGCACCATCCCTCTCAGGAGCTGGAAAACCGCCAATTCGTCTGAAGTGGTTGGCGGAAGCCAGCCCTCTTACCTGTAGAAATAAATAGGTTCAATCGCAAAATTGCAAATATTTTTTTTTGGTTTGTAGAAATTTATGTTGTCTATCGAGTTCGCAGCCGCGGGCTCAAGACTGGGCAGAGGTGACCATTAGCCCTCAGTCAGTCCTCGCGACACCCATACATATTGACGTATGTACACCCATAACTTACTGCGCTCAGCGCGGATGGCAACTCGTTCGATACACGTCAATGAAGGGCTCCCGTCAGGCACATTAGCTTCAGTAACCTCGACGTTCTGGGGAGGGTGGGACTTCTTAGAGTCATGCGTTAGCCCCTGATTTGAGGATTCTCTTTTTCCTTTCTTGAGTAGAGTAACTTTAGCTGATTAACTTCAACGGGAAGGCCTTCCGCCGCCAAAAAAACATTGCAAGTGAAGTATCACCAAGTGAAACGACTCCGCATGAGTTGTATGAACTTGGTGGGTGGAGGTGGGTAAAGTGCCTGTCTATAATATTGTAAAACATTATATTTTTGTTAAGCTTTCAAAAAAATCACAATCGTTTGTTTTTTTCTTATGGCAACCCGTAGACACAGATTAGCAAGAGTGTTGCAATATCTAATTTAATAAGCAAAAAATAATTAATGACAACCCTGAAAATTAAAAAAAAAACGTTGTAGCCGTTTTTGAGAAAAGAGCAAATTTATGTTTTTTTTTTGTGTGGCAGTCATCTTGAATTTTTTAGTTGGTGTAATGCCGTGTTCTTCATCTTTAATACATGCCCAAAAAAAACAATGTAAACAAAATTGGGATCTAGGTCTAATACTTTGGAAAGTGATACATACCTACACACATACCCACATCTTTACGTTTTTGCAAGATAGTGTTTTTTGGCATGTCCTGCACCAGGACAACTCATTCTCCTGAAAACCTCAATTTTTTTATTTTTTTTTTCATATCCGTATCTCTATTCATATCCGAAATTTCATATCCTCAACACCCCTACTTGTGAAGAGGTGTGTTCAGGTACCGGAAAAATGTCTGGATTAATTTTTCACTTAAACTTTCCGCGCCTGAAAGTTGGTAGAGAAATTTTTCGCTGAAACGAAACCTCCTGTAATCTATATCTACCTGTCTGCCATTGAATTTGTAATGTAGCAATCTGATATGAAAGTTTGATCTGATTTTCAAGTACTGAATTTGTTGATCTCAAATTTAAATAATGTAAACAAAATTAGACTTTATAATTTTATTATTTTTATTTTTTAACATAAAATATGAGATGATAATAATACAATAATAATCTAAGTTGCAAAGATATATTAACATTTAAAGCTCATGTAGCTCGCGCTTACAAATGCTGAATGTGTAATTAAAAAAAAAATCCAACCCTCAAATGAACGTACACTCTATAATTTTTGTTGACCTCACTGACACAGTGGTGGCATTGGAAAAGTGAAACATTTTTTACAATATGGGTGGTCAGCCTCATACCATACTATAAGTCAAAGAAAGATCTACGTCGTAATTGAGATAGACGAAGTTGTGTCGTCATCCGGCTGGGTTGCTAGGGAAAAGGCAAATCAATAAGGTCGGCAAGAACTGTAGGGCTGATGTTTATTTGAGATTGATGTATTACGTTGAAAGTCCACATGCGGCATGTGTAAGCGCAGACTTTTACGTGTCTGCTTACTTTTTTGTAAAATAAGTTTGAGTAGAGGAATGCGATTCACCAACCTATTTTTCATGGCCAGTTGGCTTAATACAAAAGCAGAAGCTTGTGTGTATGCTATGACATCTGTTGAACCAGGATTAAAGTTATGGTCAAATGGGCCAGACGTGATTCAAACCAAAGAATCTAATCTAATCAAATCTTATCTTAAATATTAAAAAAATTGAAATGATAAAACATGGTTTTAATTCACTTTTTTCTTTTTGTTTTTGCTCGAACATAAAGTGAATTAAAACCATGTTTTATCATTTCAATTTTTTTAAATATTTAAAAAATGGACTTTCACTGTGTTAACAGATCAACACTAAAAAATGTAATCTTATATTAGTTGCACAGATATATATGCTACATTAGGAATTCACATTATATGCATTCTCACAAGCAGACACGTACAAATTCGCACATGCACATGCCGCATGTGACCCTACAACCTAAAAACCTGTTCCGAATTCTGTTCCAAATAAGTTTGTCTAGAATAGCGACTTAACTCTCACGGCCATTACACCTGCCTGCCTTCACTCAATACGACTCATATATAATATAAAAAACACAAACTCAAATAAATTTCAGACCTCGGATTCGAACCCACAACGCTTTGTTGAAACTTCCAAACATATTTTTACATAATTCATATTTTCCCCTGTTCGACCATCTGTTTACCATTCCTGCGACAATACATAGACTCGGCTCCATGCTAGAACAGCAAAGTGACAAAACAACACATGAGTAAACATCACATGACTTTGCATCGCACGACAAAACAACACAGTGACGAAACATAACATAAAAGTACATCACAATGACAAAACATCACATGGTAAAGCAATATTTGCCCAACAGAATATACCAAAAACGGCACATGAAAAAACATCACACGGCAGAACATCACATTACGCAAAAAAAAAAAAACGCAAATAAGCTACACATATATTGTAACTTCTTGCCTGCGTTATCTCTGAAGGAGTCGCATGTGGCACTTCGGGACCTATTTATTTTTACAGGTAAGGGGGGCGGCCTCACACCAACCACTTTCAGTTGAAATGGGGTTTCCCAGCTCCCGGGGAGGCTGGTTCTCATTTCTTGTGAAGGCTGAGTAAACCTTTGAGATCGAACCCTTGCTCTCGGCATGAAATGCAAACATTCTACCAATTGTGCTATCGACCTTTTTACGAGCTTGATCGTCGTCGCTACAAAGCGACAATTGTCAAGCAAGACCCAGTTACTGTAAGGCTGGATGGACCTTTGGTGACCGGTATTTGGTAAAGGTTTTATGAATTTTTCAACCCAGCGAAGAGCAAATTTGAAAATATAAATGGATATTTTTTGTGCTCCGCCGGGAATTGAACCCACAACCTTCCCATTCCTAAGTGTTACCACTGAGCTACGGACCGATCAATACGGTCAAACGCAAAATAGAAAACACCTAAAACGGAAAACGGAACATGAGAAAATGAAAAAAACACTTGCATTTATTTTGGGTAAAATTTACGACTGACGCCGCCTTTATCTATAATCAGGGGTGGCAGCGGTATATTATACATTAATTAATAAATGTTTGTGATATTTGGTCATGTGATGTGCTTATGCCCTTTATGGTATATTCTGTGATATCAATCTTTGCCATGTGATCTTTTATCCTTGTGTTGAATTGTAATTTTGTTGGATTTTCTGTCTTACTTTGACATTGTGATGTTAAGTTCATATAATATTAATTTATGTGACATTTGTTATGTGTTGTTTTGTCGCTATGCTGTTCTAACCTGTCACCACATAGATTATTTGACCACTCACTCCATTCATATTCAGCATGTTCGTTCGGGAACCCAAAACTTTACAAAATATGATAATAGAACTTTAAACAATGTGCTCACATTCTGAATAGAAATTTACCATACTTAGGCCTTTCCTTGACTAATGAGTAGGTATGACTGGTATGAAGCAGATCTCCATACTGTTAAAACTCGGTTCACTTTACCAATGGCACACCGATTTTATGGAAAAGCGACAGGAGTTGCTTGTTCATGTTCATGACGTGAGGTTTGTTTTACTTTGAATAAGAGTTATAGGCTTACACAGCCGGCTGATGATGCTGAAGAAATGTTTTCTGGGATCTGTTGCCATGGTCTATGAGAGCTGGAGCTTCCAAACGTTTCGCCTATATCTACGATGGGCTTCTTAAGCGTGAAGTGTGATGATGAAGATGATGTTGATGATAACTGTGATGAAAGTATGTGTACACTCGTTCACTTGTTTTACTTTGTAAGTACACGTGAAGCATGTGTAAGCGCGAACTTACATGTGCCTGTTTATGGGCGTGCATTTATTGATCATCGTATCTATCTACATACTCGTATATATCCTTATATTATTATTATTAAAAATCATTGATATTCAAAATTTAATAAAAAAATATACGGCGGGATATTCTTCGACGGCTCTTAATTAAGTATTCAAATTTAATCAAAATATGTTAATTAACCGAAGATTTAATTAAAAGATAATTTTCAATTTTAATTCAAAAGTTTGTAAGGCGTTTTATTCCACAAACAACAGGGGAAAAACTATTTGAATAAAATGATTGGGATTTCGGGCGAATATTCGGACGAATATTCGGGCAAACTTTGGCGATTCAATGGCAAAGGTGACTGATAATTTTATTCGTCCTTAAAAGTAATTATCAACTCGGCTAGGAGCAAAAATTGATTTAATGCCTTCGAAACCCCCGAACGGGAAATCTATTCAAAATAAATCTATGGCAGCGATAAAACTTTTTTGAATTACCATTTTGGAAAATTGAGAATTATTTTACAAGGGGTTTGGAAGATACGTTCTGGAGGAAAAAAAACTTTTACACTTTCATTTTATTATTTTTCTTCCTCAGCCATTCTCAGAACTCTCTTGGACGTAGGCCTCCTCCAATCCTCTCCATTCTTGTATATCGGCTGCTGTGTTCAGCCATCTTCTGCCTGCAGTTTCCTTGATGTTGTCGAGCCACCTTGGACATTCTGGACCGCCACTGGACGATCAGTTTCGACCATCTGTCATGGTCCTGTCTTGCGACGTGACCAGCTTAGAGCCACTTTAAGCAAGCCACTCTTTTTTATGACATCAGTGACACCAGTGCGTCTACGGATCTCCTGGTTTGGAACCCTATCTCTGAGGCTGATTCCCAGCATCTTCCTTTCAATGACTCTTTGGCACGTTCTCAATATGTTAGCGCTATACTGAGAAAACACTTTTGTTTCAAAGACTATGCGTTTCAGGTAAACAGGCATTTTCTTGTCATTGTCTATTGTATATTTCGTGTATATTCTAATACTCAGTGTTTTATACGTTAAGTACTTCAGTTATGTCGACCAGGAAGATGCCGTTCGGTCGTGGTCAAATTCACACTAATTTTGGACTCCGTGCTTTACGAATTGCTGATCTCAAGTTCCTTGACTTACAGGTTTTTAAGAATTTTACAATACTGTTGAAAATGGGTCACTTGTCTTTGCCACCCATGCTTCAGGGAAGGTCGGCAAGAGTTACATGGCTTATGTTCATTTGTTCAAGTTCGCAGATGCGTGAGCGCGGACTCGTAAATGTCTGCTTGTAGGCATGCCACTAATATGAATCTCAGATTTCATATCGCTGCCTTAGTTCTTGTTTGCCGTATATACCATTAAGCTAATTTTACATGAGCAATATTTGCATGTGTACTGGACCAATGTGTCTTATGAAAACAGGAAATTGATTTAACAAATATTTAAAACAACTCTCACATTATCGAGTTGTACGTTTTTCTTAGCTCAGATTGTGTAGAATTTGATTCTTAAGACAATTGCATTAAAAAGTCATATTTGACAAAATTGGTCTATATGGTAAACAAGAACTGGGGGAGCGATTTATCTTTGAAATTTTTCCTAGAGATTCATTTAATTTTTAATTGGTTTGCTGACTTATAGGTTGGTATGCGGCTGACCACCCATGCTGTAAAAATGGTACACTTTGCCAATGTCACCCCTGTTACAGGGAAGGACGGCAAGAGTTGCAGGGTGTATGTCCATTTGAGATTGGTTTTTATGTTGTAGGCTCACATGAGGCATGTGCAAGCGCGAACTTGTACATGTCTGGTTGTGGGAATGCATGTAACGTGAATCTCCAATGTAACATATCTTTGCAACTTAGATTAGATTAGATTAGATTAGATGCCTATTGGAGACTTCTTCATTCTCGGCTCAACTCGCTTATTTGGTTTAGTATAATCATATTACCATCCCTTCTTTGACCACTCGACCCCAAATTTTTTTCAACCCCAAAATTCCGTCCGCAGTTGTGACTCTGTATAATTTCGGAGTTACGCGTCAAAGCCTTGTATATCTGGGGTCAGAGTTAATGTAGATAAGCATCCCGTTGGTAGGTAGAGAGAGCTTATTCAGGAGCTTCCTTAGGGGATGGTAATTACAGGGACTGCCGTCCTCACCCTCCACACCAGAAACTATTTTTCTCTCTATTGCTGTGGCTATCTCCCTGTTTATTGAAGTTTCTATCTCTTTATTTAATAGAGTAACTGTTTCTCTTTTTGACGATAACGCAACTAAGCTACACATATAGTGTAACTTCTTCGGTTCGGGACCTTTTTATTTTAACGGGTTAGGGGGCCGGCCTCACACCAACCACTTTAAGTTGAAGTGGGGGTTTCCCAGCTCCCGAGGGGGCTGGTTCTCATCTCTTGTGAAGTCTGAGTAAACCTTGAGATCAAACCCTTGCACTCAGCATGGAATGCAAGTATTCTACCAATTGAGCTATCGACCTTTTTACGAGCTTGATCGTCGTTCATTTAATAAATTTAAAATGTATGTACGTTCGCAACATATTTTGTAAACGCGAACTTACAAGAGTCTGCAGGTTGGCAACTTGTTTGTGGGTATGCATTAAGCATGAGCCTTAAATTTTAATATAGCTTTGCAACTTAGATAACACATATAGATTTTTATTTTTGTACAAACATGGTCATTTTCAAGAATGTCTAGGCACATGAAATTACATTTTTTTTTCACAACTCGCCATCTGCACGTACGATATTGTAAGCTATTTCTTACACATGTATATTCAGCACTAGACACGATGAATGTGAGTAAAGTTGTGTGCAGGGGTCATGCGAGAATTCAATGCCAGGGGCGAACGAAATGTAAGATTTATTTTCTTGCATTTGACATATGGATATATGAATGTCCCTCCCCAGGGTGTGCTATAAGCTTTAGATAATCTAAGTCGCAAAGATATGCTTTAAGGAATAAGCTTTGGGCTTGTAGAAAAAATGATGAAGAAATTCTGACGCAACGGAAAACGCAATTAAGCTGCACATGTAGTGCAAATTTTTACCGCGTTGTACCAGAGGGGTTGCCTATTGGAGAGTGAATGGTATGCGGCTGACCACCCATACTGTAAAAAATGGTTCACTTTGCCAATGTCGCCCCTGTTTCAGGGAAAGACGGCAAGAGTTGCAGGGCTTATGTTCATTTGAGATTGGGGTTTTATAATGTAGGTCCACATGCGGCATGAAATTATACATGTCTGCTTGTAGGAGTGCATTTAATATACATTTTAAATGATATATATCCTTGCAGCTTAGGTTAGATTAGATAAGATTAAGAGCCTAATTATTTTGTACGAATAGTGTCTGGTCGATAGCTCAGCTGGTAGAGTGCTTGCATTCCATGCCGAGAGCTAGGGTTCGAATCCAACCGTGGGTGTCAGAAATGATATCCCGTTTTGATATATATTTCTTACCCGAAATAAAAGAACAGGCAAGGTTTACTGAGCCTACACAAGCAATGAGTACCAGCCCCCTTGGGAGCTGGGAAATCCCATCTTCGAAAATCCTAAAGTTTAAAAATAAACAGGTTACACTCGCCACGTGCGACCTCTTCAGGTAAAACACGGCAAGAAGTTGCACTATTTGTGTAGCTTAGTAGCGTAGCGCTCCAATGAATAGATTTTTTAATATGATTGAATTTTGTGAATATTACCTCTAGTATATAACGCTGAGTAAATTTTCCAGCATCGCGTAAAAAAAATGTATGAAAATTTATTCACTCAATAGGAATGCTGTTGCATGATTCATATATTTTTTATTTACGTGGTGGTGGGGAATACGCGACGTTTTATACTAGCGGTGAATGACAAATAGTGAATAAAATACGTATTATATGATTTGAAAGGCGTCCTTTCATTCGAGACACTTTTTTGGCAGCTCTGAAGTAAAAATGACAAAAATGGCTCGACTAAGCCTTCATATGGGATTTTGAATAGAAAAAGAAATACTGCATTGTAAGGTATATAATTCTTTAATCCAATCTTAGTTGCAAGACATATAATAACATTCAAAGTTCATACTAAATGCATGCCCACAAACAGACGCGTGAGAGTTTGCGCTTAGAAATGAAGCATGTGTACAATTACAAATTAAAATCCAAACCTTAAATGAACCCTGCAACTTTTGCCGATCTTTTCTGAAACAGGGATGACATTGGAAAAGTGAACCGTTTTTTAAAATATAGGTGGTGAGCGTCATACCATACTCTAAATCAAGGAAAAATATATGTAAGATTCATATTTAATGCAAAGAGAAACTCAGGGACGCTAATGGCATTGAGGTCTATTAAACTGCGACAATGGTTCAACAAAAGTATCAAGTCCCTGTTTCGAGCCGCATCATCCAAAGCCATAAAGATCGCCGATCTTCGATAGACGCGGCACCAAAAGAAGATGTTTTCATTCATGACTATGTTCTATGTGTCTATGTGACTATGTATGTTCCTTGACTTATAGGTTGTTATGCGGCTGACCACCCATAATATAAAAAATTGGTTCACTTTGCCAATGTCACCCCTGTTTCAGGGAAGGACGGCAAGAGTTGCAAGGCTTATGTTCATTTGAGATGAAATTATACATATCTGCTTTTGGGAATGCATTTAATATAAATCTTAAATGATATATATCTTTACAGCTTAGATTAGATTAGATTAGACTACAAGCAGACTCGTGTAAGTTCACGCTTACAAATACGGCATGTGTTGTTACAAATTTTAAATCCAAATCTCAAATGAACATAAGCTTCGCAACTCTTGCCACACATTCATGTTTTCCATTATTTTAAGAACGGGTGGTCCACCTTATTCCAATTATAATAAGTCAAGGAACATAAATAAATATTAAGATTATTATATTTTTAAGTGTAAATCTATTTACACAGTGAAAGTCCATTTTAAATTATTTAAAAATTCAAATGGATAAAAACAGAGTTTTAATTCACTTTTTTTTTTTTTTAGATAACCATTCTGCTCCTGAAAATGCCTCATTAGGCAAAAATGTTAAAGTAAAAAAAAAACAGATAAATAAGTAAATTAAATTATCCATTTGAATTTTTAAATATTTACAATTATTTATTTCTTAGTGTTTTTTTTTATGTGAATCCCACCTAAAGAATCCTCTGTAAGTTTGGTCATCTACACAAGCAAGGCCCAGTTTCTGTAACACAGGATGGACCTTTGGTAACCGATTTTTGTCTACCTAGCAAGGAAAACGTTAAAAACATAAATGAAATACTGTATTTTTGCTTTGCTGGAAATTGAGCCCTACACCTTTTAATATCGAGTTCATAACTTTAACCACTAGACCAAAGACCTGCTTAAAGTGGCGCTGGGCTGGTAAGACCATGACAGCTGGCCGAAAAGGATCGTCCAGTGGTGACCTAGGATGTCCAAGCGTGGAGTGGGGAGACCCCAACTGAGGTGGCTGGACGACATCAAGAGAACTGCAGGCAGAAGATGGCTGAACACAGCAGCCGATAGAGAAACATGGAGAGGATTGTAGGAGGCCTACGTCCAGGAGTGGACTGAGAAAGGCTGAGGATAAAGAAGAGAATACCAAATACCGGTTGTGATTATGATGAAGGAAAAATTATTGCTTATTTAAGATAAAAGTAAATATTTATTTTGAAAAATTCAAAAATCAGCAGAATCCTTTTTAAACGGGGAAACAATATACAGTCGAGTAAACAACCCTTTTATTAAAAATAGGAAATTTCAAAGCCTTTTAATAAAAATGCTTTGTTGATCGATTATAAATACACATGTTTATTTTTTCCCGTTTATTGTATATTCAACACAATATAAAAATAGGAAATTTCAAAGCCTTTTAAAAGAAATTCTGGGTAGATGGATTATAAATATACATGTTTACTTTTCCCTCTGTATGTTTTATATTCAATACAAAATTGTAAAGATGAAATTTGATATTTATTCAATATCTTATTATTGCAGATTTCTGTAAATTTAGTACTGAAATTTATAATTTCAGCTCCTTTTCAGGATATATTTTTGGAACATAAAAGAGTTGAATATTTACTTTCATAGAAATTCAGTCTTTACTTTTGCATCGAAACATACATAGACGGAAAATCAATATTTACTGTTGATTTTAATTTTTTGGTACGTTTTTATTTTGTTTTATAATTTAAGTTTCAAAGATATTGTTACGAATGTGTGATTGTGCGTCTGTGTATTTTTACTTTTGATTGTGTGTCTTTTTGTGTTTTTTTTACTAGTGTGAGTGTGTCTCTAGATGTAGGTGTTTGGATAATTGTACTAGTGTTTGCTCGAATATTCTGGCAAAATCTCACACGTTCCAGTTCGCAATGTTTCGAAAACCGTCCATATGTCAAACAATATAAAGGGCTCAAGCCATCTATAGCGCAGACTTGTATCGGAACTGACAAGCAGAACAGTTAAAAAGCAACTCAGTAATCGAACCAAATGGGGACGGTTTTCTACAAAAAATTGTGTGAAATATTTTAACCATTTTTTTTTTAATTGAGCCCTAAAATTGTAGCAATATATTTAGCATTTAAGATTCATAATGAATTCATGCACACAATCACACATTTTTCAGTTAAAAATAGTTCATCCAGCCTTACAACGACTGGGTTTTGCTTGAGAATTGGCGCTTTGTAGCGATGACGAAGCTCGTTAAAAGTCCGGGCAAAAGCTCAATTAGTAGAATGCTAGCATTCCATGCCGAGAGCAAGAGCACGATCCCAAGGTGTACTCAGCCTTCACAAGAAATGAGAACCAGCCCCCACGTCAACTGTAAGTGATTGGTGTGAGGCCGGCCACCTTACCCGTAAAAATAAATAGGTCCCAAATCGTTACATGCGACCGCTTGGGAGATAACGCAAGCAAGAAGTTACACTATATGAGTAGCATACTTGCGTTATTTTTTATAAATTAACATAAACCATGCAACATTTGTCGCCCTAAATGAGGATAGAAAAAAGTAACAAAAATACTGTCTGTAATTTTGCTTTTCTCTACAAAAAGTACACTTTATTTCAGTAGATTGTGATGCAAAAACAATTCGCATTAAACAGGCTCAGTCTATTGTTTGTTTTCTTTTCAAGTTTATTCGACAGAATCAGAAATGATACAAGAACTCCGAGTACAAAATCTATCATAAACACTCCTCAATCGCGTTAAAAAAAAGTTATGAAAACTGATGCACTCCCTAGAGGTGCTGTGGTATATTACACACATTTTTGCTATTTACGTGGTCGAGAGGAGTTCAAGTTATGTTGTATATTCGGGGTAAAAAGAACGCATCCAAATAGGGGAGAGAACAACGCAGTCAATAGCATCCGGATTCCAAAAAATAACCGGACCGTAAAATCCGGAAATATAAACAAACAAAATGAGTAGTATTCAGTTACTTCACCCTATCCGATACCAAAAGAACTAAGAGATAACTCAGAACTTCCGATATAAAAGTTCTTACAATGATCACAGGCAGAACAATGCAAGATTGTATTCGCAATGACCGCATACTGTAAGCCTGTGAAATAGAGGACATAGTGAGATGGAGCAGATCCAGGAGAGACCATGTCTCCAGCATGAGCCATGAAAGACTCGCACACATCGTAGCTAATGAGATGCCAATAGGGCTGGGAGACGCCCGGCTGGGAGACCTCCTGGAGGTGGAGAGATAGCTGGACGTCCTCATCTCAGGATCCGTTAGAGGATATGAAGTTTTCTTGTGAATCAGAGAAATCTTAAGTCTTATTTACAAGGATAAATGAACATTTAAAATTCATGTTTAATGCACGCTTAAGCAGACAAGTAAGTTTGCGTTAATGCTCTACGAGTATTAAAATAAAAATACAAATCACAAATGAGCATACATCTTGTAGCTCTTGACAACCTTACCTGGCTAAGATGACCTAAATTTAACAGTATGAAACTCTTGTGTTACCAATGTGTCTTATAAATGCAGGACATTGATTTTGAAAATATTAAAAACAACACCCAAATTTTCGTGATGTAAGTAGGTTTTTTATCAGTTCAGATTGTGTAGATTCTGATTCTTAAGAAAAAATCCTCAATTTACAGGTTGATATGAGACTAACCACCCACACTGTAAAAAAATGGTTAGTTTTTCCAAAGTCACCCCTGTTTCAAAAAAGGTCGGTAAAATTTGTCGGGTTTATATTCGTTTGAGGTTTGGATTTAAATTAGTAAGATACAGAATTTGTAAGCGCGAAATTGTGCATGTCTGCTTATGGAATTGCATTGAATACGAATCTTAAATGTAATATACCTTTGCAACTAAGATTATAGATATAAAAAAGATCTTCACTAAGAATCCAACCCACCACCTGTTATGTTATTTTAAAATAACATATAAAAAACAATCTAGAAGTGTGCAGTGTGTGTTTGTGGGCCGAACGGAGCCGAACGGTCACGGAAGTGGCCGAACTGCACCGTGTGAACTAATCAGGCCGTCGTTCGTTAGTTCCCGGCAAGATGCCAACCGATTAAGACGTCAGCGACCAAGCACCAAGCGGTGCAAGAGGGGGCACTACAATGGAGCTCCCTCCTCCCCATCTACTTGGATTTCCTGCCAACAAGGCACCCGCCTTGTGGACCAGAGACATAGTGCATAGGAGCGCACACTCAGGGGCTCCCACGCTTGGAGGCGTCCGCCTCGTGAACCGCCGCTAGCCTGGGGCGCTGCCCCAGGCCTTCCGTTTAGAACTCCAGCCAACGGAATAGGGAGTGTTCTGGTGACAACCTGTAGGTCTGGCCAATCCCTTATTTCCCCTTTTTCCCCCCACATTAGTACAGTAATAAACCCTAATTTGTTCATGTTAACTCTATCTTTTAATTATAAAACCCTTCCCAAAGTACAAGTGAGCAACCGAAAGAAAGAACCCCACGCCCTGAGAGTGATGCTGATGAGAGCTAGCCGGATGTAAGTATCCTGGAGATACCTTTCAATCTAAACATAACACACCTTCAGTTTCAAAGTCTAAAGCGTTAACCACTTTATTAGATACACGCTTTAACACAACTTGGCTTACATGGGATCACTTCATCCTATGGCAAGTACCCTGTATAACAGGAAGTCACGTGTGTTGGGGGAAACCACTGATCGAATACCAACTCAGCAATGTGGCGGACAGTGAGGGCAGCCACCCTTAGGGGGGGGGGGGGGGGGGAAGGGAGGTGCACCCCACAGGGGCACTCATCCACATCATAATCTAGTCTAATCTAATCTATGTTTCAAAGATATGTAACATTTTAACTGCATTCTCACGAGCAGACACGTACAAGTTCACGCTTGCACACGCCGCATGTGAGCAAAAGCGCAAATCTCACATGAACACACACCATGTAACTCTCGCCGACATTCCCTGAAACAGGGGTCTAATCTTATCTAATTTAATCTAAGTTGCAAAGATACGTAATATTGGGAATTCACATTAAATGCATTTTCATGAGCAGACACGTATAAGTTCACGCTTGCACTCGCCGCATGTGAACGAAAACGCAAATCTCAAATAAACACACACCATGTAACTCTTGCCGACATTCCATGAAACAGGGATGACATTGGTAAAGTGAACCATTTTCTACAGCATAGAGAGTGAGCCGCACATCAACCTATAAGTTAAGGAACATAGACAATATATTTCATTTTTAGAATTAACAATCATGCTTTCTTATTAGTTTCAATGTCTCTATCATAACCTTGTAAATGACGATGATTTCGAATATATTCGAGGATAAACGCAACTAAGCTACACATACAGTGAAACTTCTCACCGCGTTATCCCCGAAGGGTTTCTCATGTGGCGAGTGAAACCTATTTATTTGTACAAGAAAGAGGGCCTGTCTCACGCCAACCACTTTAGTTTAGTGAGGGTTTCCCAGCTCCTGAGGGAGATGGAATTCATTTGTGCTAAAGCTTATTTAACTGAGCCCGAACAAATCTTACATTTTATATTTACTTCTATTTTATTTTGGGTTTTGAAATCAACATCGAAACGGAAAATCATTTCTGAGACCCTCGATGGGATTCGAACCCGAGCTCTCGACATGGAATGCAAGATCTCTACCATCTGAGCTATCTACCGGCTGATATAAAAAGCAATATACATTAACTAAAACTAATAATAGGGTATGAGGCTGACCCCCGTGTTGTAAAAATTGGTTCACTTTTGTCAATGCCACCCCGGTTTCAGGGAAAGGTGGCAGGAGTTGCAAGGTTTACGGTCATGTGAGGTTTTGTTTATTTGTATGCACATAGTATGCAGAATGTGTAGCCGCGAACCTTCATGTGCCTGTCTGTGAGCATGCATTTAATATCAACCTTAAATGTTAACATATCTTTGTAGCTTAGATTATAGATTATAATATAGATAACTTAAATAAATCATTATTCTACTAGTTTTGTTGCAAGTCAGCTATATTTTCAGCCAGCTATATTTATAACTGTATGCGGTCCATCATTGTAAAGCAGATAAAGTGCTCGCAGTTTTGCAATTAAAGTTGTCTGGTCGATATTGTGTGGTTCGAGCCCTCTCTCGACTAATCACTCGAGTACGTGTGCTGAATCGTCCGGATTACTCGATCGCCTGTGATGAATTGTCCGCGTTACTCGATAATCGCGTTGTATACTGCCAGCTTTATCGACGTTTCAATACCATATGATTTAATGTGAGTTTGATTTGTGTATGGTGTAAATGGTTTGTGTATTAAAACTGTAAATTAATTTTAATTTGAAAACATAAAAAGAAATTTCAGTTATATATTTTACTCTTAACACTATTTTTTCGATTTGAATCATGCGTGCTTCCAGTTTCCTTTTATGAAATGAATTTAAAAAAAAAAAAAAAAAAAAAATACAAAATTTAATGAAGCCATAGTTAGCCCTTCAGTCAATTTCAAAATTTTTTTTTTTTTTTTCAAGAAAATCCTGTGCGGGAGACTCCCTAGATTCTGAAGACTCTAGGGGTCTATGACACTTGTTGTAGTGCCGCAGAGGTGTACGAGCTTGGTCGTCGCTACAAAGCGCCAATACTCAAGCAAGACCCAGTTGCTGTAAGGCTGGATGGACCCTTGGTGACCGGTCATTGGTAAAGGCTTATGAATTCTTCAACCCAGCGAAGAGCACATTCGAAATATTAATGGTATTTTTGTGTGCTCCGCCGGGATCCGAATCCACAACCCTCCAAATATTTACGAGTCCGAAGTGTTGCCACAACGGACTACGGACCGGTCCGAGATGCCAACGACACGCGGTGTACCTGAGCGCACACCCATCCAAGTACTGACCACGCCCAATGTTGCTTAACTTCGGTGATCTATGGGAACCGGTGCTTTCAACATGGCTAACGTCGTTGTTGAATGAGTTATTTTAAACAAATTGGAGAAAATATTTATTCTGACATATATTTGCCTACACCCTACGCACGCGCTTTATTATCATCAATTTTCCACAGAAGTGTTACCAAATAAAAGAAGAAAATGCTCACGTAACTCAAAATAATTCCTGCACCTCTAATTGCCCGTGCGAGTGTTGGTCTACGCCATACCCAGCTGTCTACGATGCAAGCGTCCGCACATACTGCACAGCTACGCCAGTACTTGCTTAATGTGTACCTGGAGCTACGTGCTACGGGAGACAAGCGGTCTACGCCGAAGGACTTCTCAAGCTTGTTCTTAATCCAAGAAAAAAAATCATTCAAAAATGTTTAATTTATTTAAGGCCTACCTACATATATTATAATGCCATTTAATGTAGAAATAATAGCAGATGCAAAGAAAAAATTCTAGGTTTTTTTCTATGACACAAAAAAAAAAAATGCATAGTATCCATACCTGCGTTGTGCATTAAAAAGATGCAGTTTTATTGGCGCATCGAAGGAGTAGATTGAATTTTATGTTATTGTAACGATTTACGGTTTTAATTTAATAAAAAAACTTTGGAAAAATTTATTTCACACAACTTATTTTGAGATACCGTTTAATTCAAACAGAGTTAACTTTTCTACTGTATTGCTCGACAGCTCTCATACAAGTCTGCGCTACAGACAGTTTTTAGACAAATAAAAATCATTATGTTAACGTCCAGATCTCACACATTTCATCCCTTCTCCTTATAATTTTAGCCCCGACCCTCTCTCCTATCGTAATTGTAAGATAGATAGATAAGACAAAAAAATTATAGCGCCTTTTATGACAGTGTGTCACTACAAAGGCGCTTGTCCGTATGATTGGACAAAGAGGTGAGTCTTGAGACCTCTTTTAATTTTATAAAATTCATGTATTAGTGTTTTAAATTGAGTATCTAAGAAACTGAAAATGAAGAGGCATCTCTGTGAAAACGTTGTTTCGAGTAAATATTCATATTTAATGGATTTGTTTTCTTAATCTAATCTAATCTAATCTAATCTAAGCTGCAAAGATATATAACATTTAAGATTTATATTAAATGCGTTCCCACAAGCAGACATGTATAATTTCGCGCTAACACATGCCGCATGTGGACCTATAAAAACCCAATCTCAAATGAACATAAGCTCTGCAACTCTTGCCGTCCTTCCCTGAAACAGGGGTGACATTGGCAAAGTGAACCATTTTTTACAGTATGGGTGGTCAGCCGCATAACAACCTATAAGTCAAGGAACACAAAGATTTCTGTTTTTTTTTATTATTAAAAACTCTAAGGTCCAAAAGGTAAGGTAAAACCAAAGGTCCATCCAGCCTTACAGCAACTGGGTCGATCTCAAAGGCTTACTCAGCCTTCACAAGAAATGAGAACCAGCCCTCCCGGGAGCTGGGAGACTCCCACTTCAACTGAAAGTGGTTGGTGTGAGGCCGGCCCCCTTACCTGTAAAAATAAATAGGTCCCGAAGCGGCACATGCGAACCCTTCGGGGATAACGTAGGCAAGAAGTTACACTATATGTGTAGCTTAGTTGCATTTTTTTTTTTTTTATGAAAAACTATAAATATATAATTTAAAGCGCGCCCCACAGATTGAGTTTCTATGTAAGCTCTACGACGTAGAGGCTAGTAAGGCCCATACAGAATTTTAAGCAATACGGTAGCTTCACCCCAAGTAGATAATTCTACGTTTAAACCCAACCCCCAAAAATATACTCAAGCTCAAATTTTCCCTAGATGTGCTCTTTAACAGTTCATGCATTTTTTCTTAAAAAGCTACGAGTTGGAATATGCAGTTTCTTACTTGGAATAGTGGACAGTGAATTTCACACACCGTTTTTGTTTTTTGCACACTTTTTTGCTTGCATGTTCTCCCTCGAGAGAATCGCCAGCAATTTGTAATTAAAAATGCACAACTGCAGAAAGCATTTTCAAGGAAATTTCCCGGCTGAAGTATTTATGGTCTCCAGGTGTTGAATACATAGTTTTATTCATGAAAAAGATTGCGTTTTCTTTTATTTTGGTACAATTTAAAGAATTTTAAGCGTCCTACGGCTTTTAAAGTGCTACTGTAACTCTACTGCCGTTCCTCTAAGGTTGGCCAGGGCCTCTGCAGAGTTTCCTTCACTTATTTTTTAAGACAATTGAATGATTTGTCTACTTACCTCACTGCATGTTTCGCGTAATGATTAAATGCGACTTACCTGAAATGAAATAAAAAATCAAAATTAGTATATTATTTTTATCAGTATATTCCCTGACTTATCTTTTATCTTGCCCCCTTCATGGAGCTACAATCTTCAATCATGAGCGGCAATAACTTTTTCAGACAGCTCCATTCGTACCTTTTTCCATTGACTTATAGGTTGAGGCTGTGCCAATGTTACCTCTGTTTCAGAGAAGGTTGGCATAAGTTGCAGGGTTTTTGTTCATTTGAGGTTTGGGTTTTAAAGTGTAAGTGCACAGGCAGCATTTTAAGCGTGAACTTACACGTCTGTGTTTATGGGCATGTTAATCTTTGCCACTTAGATTATAGATTATAAATTTGTATCACTTAATACAAACTAAAAATTTCGTCTTGAAAATTGACGATGATTTAAATAAAACCTTTTGTTATGCTTTATAAAGTCCTGTACAGTCCACTGTACAATTTATTTAAAAATATATTAGGTATACAATGTTATTTTTCTACAACCTTCATTTAAGGCATGGAGGATTTCAGGTACCTCTGATATGCACAATAATTTCAAAATGGCTACCGTGCATGACAATGCATTTTAAGGTTAACAAACATAATGTGATTGTTCATCTGAAAACCAGCATACATACCCACAAACATACATGCTTCTCCATATACCTTCAGCTTCACACAAAGCCCAATATCATTCTCTCACCGCATCTTCCCCACAAATGTGTCTAGCAACACATTCATGCCACTTGTCCATCACTCAACACGCTCATGCATGCGTGACATTCATTTGTCACTTGGACTATCTAAGAAGTATCTAAATCTAAGTTGCAAATATATGTATCATTTGAAATTCATATTAAATTCATTCTCACCAGCAGACACGCATAATTTCGCGGTCACACATGCCGCATGTTGAAAAATCAAATCTCAAATGAACATAAGCCCTGCAACTCTTGCAGACCTTCCGGGAAACAGAGATGACATTGACAAAGTGAACCATTTTTTACAGAATGGGTGGACAGCCTCATACCAACCTATAAGTCAAAGTATGATTGAGGATAAACGGTGTGATGGGTGAGGAATGATTTTATAAGAAAAAAATGTGATGCAAGGGAATGTGTGAGAGTGAAAATTAAAAGAAATGGTTGTTAAGATGATTTAGACATATCTTCCCCCACAGTGCTTGTTTTTGGTTTATCTACAATTTGATTCAAGGATAGTCTATAATCGAAGTTGTCTGAAGAATCGCATTTTACCCAATCTGAATTATAAAAAAAACGTAAAACACGATAATCTGACAGTTATGAATATTTTGTTGTAAAAATGGAATCTATGTATTGTCTATCAGTGATCAGACTTCAACAAGGACTATTTGCTTTTAGGGAATGTATGCTACTGCTGTAAGAAATGGTTCACTTTGCTAATGACACCCCTGTTTCAGGGAATGTCAGCAAAAGTTGAAGGGTTTATGCTCATTTGAGGTTTGAATTTTAATTTGTAAGCACACATGCACCATTTGTAAGCGCGAACTTACATACACTTGTCTGTCTATGGGCATGCATTTATACGAATTTTAAATGTAAATATATCTTAACTTATGTAATTCCTTCTTAATAATACTTTAAAATGGTTTCCTTCTTAATAATACTTTTAAAAAGTATAACCTTTTAAAGTTTTATTAAGAAGGAATTAATAATGAATTTTCACAGTGCTAATACACAAACCATAAAACAATTAAATAAAAAACTTAGATTTTAGATTATAGATGGACAAGTGTGTCAGAGATGCTAGACTTAATGATTGTGGATTGATGATAGGAGAGAGCAAAGTGAGTGTTCTACTGCATGCAGATGATGCATTTCTTGTATCTGATTCGGGTAATCAATGCTGACGATTATCCATGAGTAAACAGTCAGGAGTGTTGAATGCCAAGTGTTTGTGTGTGGCAGGACACTTAGAATGCATTTAGCAACCCTTTTGGACAATGCCTCCCCGCTAGAACCTTTCCGCAGTATAAATTCTAACCCTCTCTGGAGCTGTCCATCCCCCTGGATACTAAAACTAAGCCCGCTGACTGTACTTAGAGGATTGCTGGGTTGAAACACGGTTAGTACTATATATTTTCATTTGTACTTGCACTTGAAAATTGGCGTGATGTGCGTAATATAATCGATGTTATAACCGAGGGAGTCAATAGGCTGATCTTTCTAGCGTATTTGGAATATAATAACGCTGGTTCGATCCCCGCATGGATCATAACTTTGATCTTATTTCAACAGATCATTGGGTAATTACTAATTAATAATTATTTAAAATGAACAATACTGAATAATTAATTGATGACATTAACACCTGTTTCTGGCCAGGCAGAATAAGTTGGTGAATTGCATTCCTCTTCAAAAATTTATTTTCTATAAAAAAATAACGTGGAAAAATTATTATAGTATGGGTGATTAGCCTCAAACCAACTTTTACAGACCTACATGGCTTAAAATGAACGAAGCAAAAATCTAAACTAACTTCATTTTTGATAGTTTAACGTGAACTTAAATTAAATAAGAAATAATATTTTTTTTTAGTGTTGATCTGTTAACACAGTGAAAGTCCATTTTTATAAATGTTTAAAAATATAAATGGTAAAACATTGTTTTAATTCACTTTATTCAAAAATATGAATAAAGTGAATTAAAACAATGTTTTACCATTTATATTTTTAAATATTTATGAAATAAGAAATATTTTGCTGAAAAAAGAAATACACATTGATTACAACAATTTAAAGGCTTAAAAACGCACTCATTTCGCTGTTATCGAATTTCTTGACATCCTTCCCCAAAACAGGGGTGACATTGGCAAAGTGAACCATTTGTTTACAGTATGGATGGTCAATTTAATTAAATTTATGTATATAAAATAAACAATCACTAAGTGCAATAATAAAGTTATAATCGATATCTCAAACTAAGATTCGCGTGAAATTAGTGGACTTAGAAAAACAGACGAAGTCATTACTAATCCGGTGTAAGCGCGCCACAGGCATGTAATATAGCTGTGTATGTGCGGCGTGAGAGGCGCTGAGATATCTCACTCACATCCGTCGACAGTTTTCGCTAACGACTCTATTTGCATAGAGATAATGTCATTTCCTGACTCGACTGTCTCACCACTCTATCGCTGCAGAACGCTAACTGTTAGAACGCCCTTAAAAATCACGACGACTTCCGAAAACTGTGTCAAAAGAACCAACACTCTCTTTATTTAAAAAAAAAACTCGCAACGAATACCATACTGTTAACATAGCTTCGTAGTCCAGTCCGGTCCAGACCGTAGTCCAGTGGTAACACTTCGGACTCGTAAATGGAAGGTTGTGGGTTGGCTATGGAAGTACAGAGGCGTAGGGTAAGATGGTTTGGTAGAGCCATTCCAATTCTAATTGCCAAGGATCTCCATTAGAGTAAATTTATATTTCTATTTTACTTTTGTTTATTTTGCTTTAATTTGTTTTTTATTTTTTTGAGCAACTAAGTCTATTCGTATTAGAATCAGGATTTAAGAAAATAGTATAAAAATATGAATACATGTAGAAATAATTGTTTAGGTACATAATATTGTGTAGAATTTCTCCACGCCTGAGACACAGGAGTTTCCTAGTTCAGGCACATGTAGATATTATTTTCTTGTTAAGTTAAATGTGTACAAATGTAATGTAATATAATGTTAAGATGTGCTTTGGTGTACATTTTTGTAGTAATTTTTGTAAAATTATTATTTGTATATTTTTATTGAATAAAATTATTATTATTATTATTATTATTAGGAGCGATGTAGACTGCGGCACTCTGACATCAGTCACCAAATGAGACCAGTCCGTAGTTCAGTGGTAACATTTCGGACTCTGAATGAGAAGGTTGTGGGTTCGATTCCCGGCGGAGCACAAAAAATACTATTTACATTTTCAAATTTGCTCTTCGCTGGGTTGAAAAATTCATAAACCTTTACCAAAGTCCGGTCATCAAAAGGTCCATCCAGATTTAAAGTAACTGGGTCTTGCTTGAGAATTGGCGCTTTCTGCAACGACGACCAAGCTCGCAGAGGGCTCATGAGGTGTGATACACACAAAAACAGCGCTCACCAAATAAATAAGCCTATTTTTTTTTAATAGCTTGCAAACAAGCCGCACTCATAATGCAACTTTTTAGCGCGTATTAGAATTAAGAGGTCACATCGCCACCTTAAAGGTTAAACTGAACAAATGCTGATTCACTGATTTGAGATAATGTGGATAAAACATTTTATTGAGAGTAACTTCTCATAGTAAGTGAACTAATTTTAAAGAAATACACATGACAAACTTATAAACTACAGGATTTTTACTCTTTTGTAGTGTTTTCGTAGAAAATAGGAAATAGGTAAGTGCATTTATCTGAGAAACCCATGTTAGCTTAATATGCCACTTATTCAGTTTTACCTTTAAGATACAAACATGTGGTGTATCAGACCAAATTATTGCTAAACCATACCTGATTTGCCAACATAACTCGGTTGGTTTTCATCTAACAGAGGTACATATATTAATCTTACTTATTCTCAGATAAATGCAACTTTTTCCTAATTTCTACGATAGATAACACTACAAAAGTGTGAAAACCCTGTAATTAAAAAGTTTATCATAAGCTTAAATCTAAATCTAAGTTGCAAAGATATCTATCATGTAAGATTCATTATTAAACGCATTCCCACAAGCAGACATGTATAAGTTCGCGCTAACACATGCCGCATGTGAACCTACAATATAAAAACCCAATCTCAAATTAACATATGCGGGGCAACTTGCCGACCTCCCTTGAAACAGGGGTGACGTTGGTAAAGTGAACATTTTTTAACAGTTTGGTTGGTCAGCCTCATACCAACCTATTAGTCAAGGTATAAGTAATAATAAGAATGAGCACTTCCTTATTATTAGTTCATTTACTATGAGAAGTTACTCGCAATCAAATTTTTGATCCACAATTTCTCAAATCATTAAATCAGCACTTATTCAATTTTACCTTTAAGGTGGCAATATGACCTCTTAATGCTAAGACGCTGTAAAAAAGTGCATTATATTTGCAGCTTGTTTGCAATAAAGTTAAGTATAATATTATCCCAAAAAATACACATGTACTGTAATCTTATTTAATACCCCAAGTATAAAATATTTATTTAAGCCCCCTCTACAGCGTTAATCGAATACGTATGCAATAACAAACAGCACTCCTAGAAAGTGATTAAGTTGTCATATATTTATTCCGATTTACACAATCGAAGGGAGCTCACGTAATACTCACGGAGTACTGTTTCTATTGTTAGTTCACCCTTCTCCTAAAAGCCTCTCCTCCCTTCCCATTGAAAGGGTGCACGCTTCACCCACAATCTCGCAAGGGATGGCATGGGCAAGAGTTGCACCCCACAGCATTTGAGATGGCCATGTTTAAGTGGTTTTTGGGAGAGTGCTCTACAAAAATAACTTAGTCGATTGCCTTTCAGTGAATCTAGTTTGTATTCCGGTCGATAGCTCAATTCGTAGAGTGTTTGCATTCCATGCCGAGAGCTCGGGTTAAAATCCCACCAAGGTGTCACAAAAGATTTCCCGTTTCGGTGCTTTTATCGAACCCAAAATAAAGCACCGGCAACGTTTACTCAGCCTACACAAGAAATGAGAACCAGCAACTTAGTGAGCTGGATAATCCCCGCTTTAACTGAAGTGGTTGGCGTAAGACCAGCCCCCTTAACTGTAAAAACATCATGTGTAAGTACGATTTTATACGTGTCTGTTTGTGAGCATGTATTAAATATATGGATCTTAATTATCAAAATATTTTTGCAACTTAGATAATAGATTCTAGATCATAGACATAGAAATGATTTCTTGAGTTATAGGCTGACCACCCATACTGTAAAATATGGTACACTTTGCTGATGTCACCCCTATTTTAGAGAAGGACTGTGAAAGTTGCAGGGTGTATGTTCATTTGAGGTTTGGATTTTAATTCACAAGTACACATACAGCATTTTTAAGCGCAAATTTGCACGTGTCTGTGGGCATGCATTTTGTATTAATCTTAAATATAAACACATCTTTGAAACTGAGAATATAGATTATACAGATCGTTTTTCCACTTCCGTCTATTCTTATCTTTTTGTTTACGAACTTTGTTCTTATCTTTTTGTTTACGAACTTTGAACAAACAGAAAGAATTCAGACTTATCCGCAGCCTACTGTGAATTTCCGTACCAAAAATCGATGATCCTAAGACCATCTATGAATCCCATATTTTATGAATAGCCTTGTTAATGTTTACCTGTAATGAGAACTTCTAGGACAATAATAGAACACAATAATTAATGTGAGTCATAATATATCATCCTATTATTAGAATCTTCCCTTCCCTCCCCGTTGTGTATCTCCTAATTAGACGCATCACAAGGCGTTAATATTTCAGTGACGATTATTATCAACATGTTCTGCATGATTGTATACATGCGCTATGAAGATCGTGCGAAGTCTAGGAATTTTATACAGCTTTTAGGAATTACTGAAAATTTCATGGAAATACATATCAATACAATTCCGAGACAGTTTAGAATGTTGTCTTGAAAATTTAGGAATACCATCGGAGCAACGAGCAAAAGTGTGCGTAGAATTTATATCTAGGAATGCCATGGAATGAAATAAATCATCCAATAATTTGTGAAATCTAATCTAATCTAAGTTGCAAAGATATAGCAGACACGTACAAGTTCACGCTTGCGCATGCCGCATGTGAATACAACATAAAAATCAAATCTCAAATGGACATACACCCTGAAATTTTTGCCGACCTTTCCTGAAACAGGCGTGACATTGGCAAAGTGAACCATTTTCTACAGCATGGGTGGTCAGCCACATACCAACTAATAAGTGAAGGAATAACACAGTACATAATACACATAACAACACAAACCTCAAATAAACATGAGCCCCGCAACTCTTGCCAAGCTTCTCTGAATCAGGAGTAGCATGGTGAATGTGAACCATTTTTACCGACCTATTAGTCAAGTAACAAATACAATATCATGAATTTCTCAAAGTTTTAAATTATTCCTTGAAATTATATAAACACACATTATTTTTGTTTTCCTAGTGATTTCACACCATCGCATCGAAGGGAAACTATACAATTAACTTGGAATTTCATACATATTCTAGCAATGCCATTCAATATCTAGGATTACTTTACAAGTTCTAGGAATTTCATACTATCTCTAGGAATTTCATAAATTTCCTAGGAATAAAATACAAAACCTAGGAATTCTTTACAACAAAATTTCCGATAACGCACACAATCTTAAAGCCCCAATGCACTGCTCGAGCTTGTACTCCTGGCAGATGGGCGTTACATTAATAACCTTGCCGCTAAGGGCTGATGCAGGATATTAATTATGAAGATCTAGGAGTATCTAAGATTGGGCAGATGGAGGAACAAGGGTGATAGGGACGCCTGCAAAATTAAATCCTATGATTTACAAGTGATGGTGATTTTATGAATCACTTTTACGATGCCAATAAATTTATGTGATTTAGTTTCAAGGAAATATTAGCATTAATTTAAATAAATTATTATTTAATTGGCCAACGATGACGGTTCCTTTGGTGACCGTAAAAGCAACTTAGCTGCACATATGTACAACTGCTTATCACAGTGTCGAAAAATAGGTTGCAAGTTCCTTGACTTATAGGTTGGTATGCGGCTGACCACCCATACTGTAAAAAAAATGGTTCACTTTGCCAATGTCACCCCTGTTTCAGGGAAGGACGGCAAGAGTTGCAGGGCTTATGTTCATTTAAGATTGGGTTTTTATAATGTAGGTCCACATGCGGCATGTGTTAGCGCGAAATTATACATGTCTGCTTGTGGGAATGCATTTAATATAAATCTTAAATGATATATATCTTTGCAGCTTAGATTAGATAAGATTAGATAACGGCTCCTTTAGTGACTCCGTAAAAGCAACTAAGCTGCACATATGTACAACAGCTTATCACGGTGTCCAAAAAAAAGTAGCATGTGGCGTATGGAAAGTATTTATTTTGCTTGTTAATATTATTTTTGAAAAATTGATTATTTTTCAATAAAAAATTAAAAAATAAAAGAAATTAAAAACTTTGTTTTATTCCACTTTTATTGTTTTTGAGTATGTTACAAACGTTTTCGGAATACCTTCCATCATCGGGTAACAACAATTACTAAAATCAAACTTAAAAATTAAGACATGGGTGTGGGATCTATTGGTGGTAAGGGAGGGGGTAGCAAGGTAGGTATGTGGGAGGGAGATGGTGAGTTTTGGGGGGGAGCTAATATTGTTAGGAGAGGAGACGTAATGGCGGGAAGTTGAATATTTAGCATATTACTTTTATTTCTATGTTTATTTATCTCTAATATTTCTAATATGTCCAACTTTCTCCCTTTTTGGCAGCTATTTATTAATTCTAAATTATCTATATTAAAACTGTGTCCTTTTTCTCTCGCGTGTTCTCCTATTTCAGAGTGAATCAAAACGTTTTTGATTGCTTTTTTATGCTCCATAAACCTTTCAGATATTTTTCTACCTGATTGGCCAATGTAGAACATATCGCAATCATTACATTTTATTTTGTAAACTCCACTGTAGTCTTTTTGCGGCAGTTTTGATTTGTTATTAAGGATGTACTTTTTAATATTAGAGCTAGTGTAAAATGCTGCTTTAAAATTGTCTTTTTTACATATCTTTACAAGGTCTGTTGTGAGCTTCCCTGTGTATAAAATCCTTCTCCATGGTTTCGTCTCTTCACCGTTTTCAGGTACTTTATAATAGATGTATTTTTGAATGGTGAATGTTCTTTTCTTCTTTTTAATAATATTTTTAATTGTGTTTTGGTTGTAGCCGTTGTTTATTGCAATGTTGAGTATAGTATTTTCTTCAATAGTGTAGTTTTGTGACGTAAGAGGAATGGATAATAATCTGTGAATCATTGAGTTGAATGCCGCCATTTTGTGTGGAATGGGATGATTTGACTGTGCATGTATGATAGTGTCTGTGTATGTGTCTTTTCTGTAAATTTTAAAAATGAATTTATTGTCTTCTATTGATGTAGTTATGTCGAGAAAGTTGAGTTTATTATTGATTCCGGTCTCACATGTGAAGTTTATTTTGGGATGTTGTGAATTAAAAAGAGCTAAGAGTTTATCTAGTTGGCGTTTAGTTCCTGCAAATGTAAAGAAAATATCATCCACGTACCTTTGATAATTATGTACTAGGCTTACGAGGGGATTATTGGAGAGAAGTATTTTAGTTTCGAAATTGTTCATAAAAACATCTGCTAGAAGTGGTGACAAAGGGTTGCCCATTGGTAAGCCGCTTGTTTGAGAATAATACGCATTTTCAAAACAAAAATAATTTTGATCTATGCAGACTTTTAAGATATTAAAAATTTCATTTTTTATTGTTTCATCTTCTTCTTTTTCATCCAGAATGTATTTGATAATATCCAAAGTTTCTTCCACTGGTATGTTGGTAAATAAGCTTTTGACATCAAAGGAGACTAGTTTGCAGTTTTTTGGAGGGTTTGTGTTGTGAAGTTTGTTGCAGAATTCAATGGAGTTCTTGATTCCGTAAGTGGGTTTGAATTGTGTCGTATTGAGAAACATTTTATTGGCAAGCTTCGCCATTTTGTAGCATGGGGCATCAACATAGGACACCACTGGGCGAAGTGGGTTTCCTTCTTTATGTATTTTGCTTAATCCATATAATTGTGGGGATTTCGGGTTCATAATGGATAATGCATACTTTGTATCAGCATTAATGGTTTTCTTGGATTTCTTGATTACCTCTTTTATTTGTTTTTGGTATTTGGCTGTTGGGTTTTCTTTAAGTTTGCAGAATGTCGATG